>CM063727.1:982499-3382499 GCA_032441825.1 Chaetogeoica ovagalla | reverse complement strand
TTAATAATTTAATAACGTGCGATCGTGTACGAAGAAACGAGTTTGGCAGAACGGGAACCGTTTCAGTGTTGCCATAGGGCGCAAGAGTCTTAAATCTTTTTTTTATTTTTTTTTTTTTTTTACATTTATCGGCTACGACGACGACTACGTGACCCTCCCGATGATTTTTTATAAAATCATCACGTATGTCGGGTTATGCACAAGGGCCGCCGATTGTGTAAATGCTTTTCCCGTATACGCGATATTGTCGGGCTCGCAGACAAACCCATACACTATAAATACATATCCCTGCACCTCCACCCTCCACCGGTTGCCTCTCTGGTTATTATTCCGCGCGGACACAATGGCGAACATCTCCCGCACACGAATCGCATCTCCCATCGTGCGGGGAAACAGGAGAGATTTTCTAATTTTTCGCTAAATAATAACGCGCGATGTGTACAATTTCGAAAGACATTTCCCCCCCCCCTCGGTTTTTCATCGATAAATTTAACATTATTATGCCGACAATAAGTCCGAAAACGTTTCTGTTTCTTTCAACCAATCGCTTCGAGTCGAACACACGTCTCCCGTCTGCAACAAAACGTATTGTAAATCAATGTCCTGTCCATAAAGTAAAAAACGTACGAAAAAATCGTGAAATCAAAAAAAGTAATACCGTAATTCAGTAGAACTATTCCGGATTGCAACTAATAAAACTCGTATATCAATGATGATCGCCAACATCCGAAACGGATCGGCACATTAAGAAGAAGAAGAATACCGTAATATTTATATGATAATAGCAAAAAAAAATCATTTTATGCGCTCTCATTAAAAATTCTGCCGTTAAACATTTGCACTCGTATCTAATGTATACAAAAACAATTGAATCAAAATTGTGATATAAACGGACTTTTCTGTAGGAATTGACAATTCCCGCGTATTTTGTATAATTTCGAAACAATATCTTTCTTGCTACGCAGTTAACGAAAGAGAAAAGAAAAAACGTACAAACTTTCCGTATAAATCAAACGGATATTTAAAGAAAAAAAAATATGTCTAATTTTATTTATTTATTTATTTATTATTATTATTATTATTATTATTATTATTATTATTATTATTATATCGTGTGTACGCCGTGTTTTCGTAACGCTGTTTCAACGTCACGTGAAATCCTTTTTCGTATGAATTATATATATAATATAACCAACGTTAATCATATACACATATCGTATTATTCGTTGTTCTAGCTATAAAAAAGGTAATAATAAAAACAATTTAAAAATAAATCCGAGAAAACGTATCGGGGAAAATAAGTATGTTATATTATAGATGATACACTTTTGTGGTTAGTAAAACTGTTATTCCGGCGAGTATAAATTATTCGTAGCAACTCAATGTGCAATAATATTCAACGTTATTTTTTTCTTTTGCAATGATTAACCGTAGATTTTACACACAGGGCATACGTTATACGTTATATGAGTATGTTACTTGACGGGATAAAAATTTCATAAAATCGGCCGATAACTTACAAGTTCGTCGACGATCTAAAAAGAAATTCAAACGCGTATAGGGATTGTTAAACGGGATAAATATACGATAATGTCGTCATCGTTATATTTCATATTGACTTTGGATATTTTTTTTTTGTTTTTTGTTTAGTGTGAAAATGTGTATTGCGAAAAAATGTATACTCGTTAATCACTACGTTGTTGTTATAGCGTCGGGCGAACGTGAAAAAAATCTGATCTGCTCGGTGTTAACAGTACGCGAAAACGAGAAATAACGATTTAACGATAAATCGAGAAATAATAAAACAAAAAAAGTCTAATACTTGAGATTTGTATAAATAATCGTGTCGTTCCGAGTTAACACACTTAACGGAATATAATTAAACGAAAATTCAAATGGCGACTGAAATGAATAAACAAAATCCGTTTTTGGATCGACGGTATTACAAGAAATTGTACTTGATTACGTATACGGCTCAGGAGATACGTTTAATTTTTAAAAAGAAATCTCTTATTGTCTATTGAACAATTGATCATAACACGCGTCAACCGCTAAAACGATTTATTAATTTTAATTTTACAATACATAGACTTAATTATTAATAGCAATTATTAATACCGCATATTATTATAATGAAACCGCGCGAACTAAGAGTAAAAACGTATCGAATGAGTTGTTTCCGCTACAAACTAATTTATTGACATCGAATTAGTAATAAATAGAAATTGCATAAACGTTTAATTTGATATCGTACAAATGCCATCGTCAGATTGGGATTAATTCGACGTCCGTTTGGCGAAATTGGATTTAAATTGTACACCAAACGTTATGATGTGATATAGAAAATGCTATAGACGGGGATTTTTAAGCTATTTTTTTTTCTGACCGGTGTATTTCAAAATATGAAAAAAAAAACGGGTTTCCTAAACGCATTCGTTGATTGTGATCGTTCGGGGGGGAAATTTCGATTTGTATGCGAATTTTTCGCATGAGCTACATACGTTTCCAAACCGGCGTCAAACGATTTCATGTTATTTATGATGGTATTGTAAAATAACAATAAAAATGTGTGGCGAACGAATGGAGTCTGATGTTTCGGAGAATAAATCATCGGAACATACATAGTTTGATATTTTGAAATTTTTATAAAAGTGCCTTCTGTGTTGTGCCGTAGAACAATAATCGTTTTATCCAGTGTCCAGGCGCAATATAATATACAGATAAACGCTTTCATGACATTTTAATTAATTTAGATAACGTAAAAAAAAAAAATTTCAAAAATACATTTTATCGTGATACGAATTAGCCCCGTCCTAGTGAAATAAAAACATTACGCGTTTATCCGAATTTGATTGAATATAAAATGAAAACTTAATGAAATCGTGTTGTATTAAAAATGTGTATTAACAATTTTATTATTGTATTCGTGGACTTAACATCTGGGTTAATTATCGTGTTGTCATAATTTAATCGTTTTTCGAAACGCTAGAAATGTTTGAAAATAAAAAAAAAAATACTCACTTTGGCTTATTGCGCTGAAATAAAATAAAAACTAAGAATTAAGTAGATTTAAAAAAAAGAAAAAATGAAAAGGATATACTACAGAAATAGAGAAATAAAAATTATAAATCAATACTCGTAAATAGTATATATAAATGTGTTTGTTTGCGAATACACGCACCATACCAAATAAGTATTACGAAAAATAAAAATACTTCAACAGAATAAAAAAGGATACAAATGTACAAAATTACGTAGATAAAATTAATAATAGTATTACAATGAAAAGACGTAGAATTTAAAAATATAATAATAATAATAACAGCAAAAAAATTGTGTATGCACATTGTAAATTAAATTGTTAACTAACAACTATAATATATGTTGTTATTATTATTATTATTATTATTATTATTATTATTATTATTATTATTATTATTATTATTATTATTATTATTATTATTATTATTATTATTATTATTATTATTATTATTATTTAATATATCAAATATTTTTTTTTTAATTCCTTATGTTGTACAATTAATATTTCTGAGACTTAAATCTATACTAAAAGTAATAGCAGTGTGTGATTATTTTCTAAAGTTTGTTTCGAACAATTCGAATTCCGATTAAAATCGTTTCGTTTTATTTCAGAGGCGTGTTTTTTATTTCTCGCTTGAAAATCGCTCGTTCGTTTATTTTATAACGTTAATTTATTACAAATACATTTGAGTTTAATAATTTCAGTTAAAATTATTATTTTTGAAATTTTTTTCCATTTTATTGGTTCGATTAACTAATTTATTATTAATATTGAATACGATTTCATTATTATTTAATGTTTACCCCATAATTTATTATCGATGTTTCGTCGTAATATATTAATTTTTTATTTCTTTAGGATTGTTAATATATTTTCTTAATTTTTCTACCTTATCTACCGATTGTGTTTAAATTATATTTATTTTTAAAAACGATATCGTTTATAAATAGCGAATTCGTGATTATAGTTCTATTTATTTAAGGAATACGTTCAAGTCTATTATAAATAATAGTTAAAAAAAAAACAATACAACTGTTTTTATGAAAAGATAATTGGAATCATAAGAATAATATACCAAGTCAATTCGTGTAGGTTTTCTGTAAATATCGAATTCGAATTTATTTAAACTATCTTAGAAATTAATACGTTTTCGCGTTTGAACTCGGTAAATCAATATTATTTAACCCAAATTTCAACTCGTCTGTTCCGGCTTTTGAATAAAATGATATTATTTTTGTTATCCCGACGATAAATTGAATATTTTCGTTCATTTTAATTTCTCTCCAATGGTTTTTTTCTTCTTTTTCGCTTAATATCTGACGATGGATTTTTCGTCGATAATAAAATAAATACAAACGTCGTAGTACAATGGCTGCTGCTCCGTCGTGTCATATATTTCTTTAGTTTTCATAATACTCTTTCGCTTGATTTTTTTTATATATATATATAAACAAATAAATTATAAAAAATATTGTGATAACTGCGCAGGTCCTGAACCAGTATTTGTATTCGTGTGACAAAAAAAAAATAAAAAAAAAAACCTACCCGATGTTTTCGCATGAATTGTATACGTCTTTATATTAAATGTTCTATTGGTATATATACGCGTATTATATTTAAACTTTATTTCCGCATTGTGTTGAAGTCGAGCGTTAAAAAAAAAAATACGCATAAAAGTAAAAGTACCACCACACCGCGACTATATATATATATATATTTGTATGTGTGTACGTTGTTGAACAATAATATTTCCATCAAGAGGTTTTGTCGCCGCAAAACTCTTTTGCACACCAAACGACTTCGGAACAGCTGAAATGATTTATTACGCCGGCGAACTCTTCGCGGATTCTGGCCAGGATAACTTTTCTTGGCATGTGCTCGCTCTCTCTCTCTCTCTGTGTCCTCATCTCTCTCTCTCTCTCTCGAACGACCGACTGCAATGACCACCACTACAGGTCACTTAACACCGTATTAAAATCGCCGTTACACCTTCGTCAACCTCTGCCGCGGCCACCAACGACTAATTAACTGTGAATACAGTATAAAATATAATAATATATTTAATAGTAATACACCCTCTATTCACTAGTCCGCGTTGTTGAAATTAATAAAACAACGGAAATCGCCCGATGGACCGACCGTCGAGATCATCGTTGCTACCGTCATTTCTATCCGACTCTGCGCTTACGGATTTCGATGAAATCGTGTCGGCAATGGGTTTAGAAAGAGAATTTAATCGTCGATTGTTGTTATAATGTAACATCCGAGTCGTCCGTCTACCCATTACCGCTTCTTTTTTCTCACTCGATGAATATCGCGTATGGAATGCTTGCAGTGGACATTCGTTTACGACGTGACTGATCGTCTAATAAAGTGATTCGTGTCCACAGTCACGCGCTTCACGTAGTCCCCATTTATACATCGTATGGTGCCATTTCGTCCATATCCTTATGCGGTTTAGCGTAGTACGAATTTTCCTTGTTCGCTCAAATCCCGGTTGTTTGGAATTCAGGGAATTCTACCAGTTTACGTACATCTGGGTTTTCCGATGTCCAATCTTGTTTCCGGCTAAGACGTATATCGAATTTTTCTTAAGATAAACTCCCTCGCAGTTTTCCAGTGGCGTTTACCGGACTTCAAGTCGTATTTCTCTTGAAGTGGACAAATCCGTGTGGATCGGACGATCTGGGTTACTAGTCGTTAATCATTATTACAATTTTCTTGATCATGCTCACACGACATACTATTTACACGACTCATAATTAATTTTAAAGTATTAGGAAAATTCGAAAGGTACCGTTGAAACACACTGCTCCAGTATTTACAATACTGTTTTGACTTAGAGTTAAAAATAATTTGAATTCCAAAACGTTTGATATGTATATAATGTATATGATTTTTTCAATTTTGAACCGATTGGAAAACTTTTCGAATTTTTGATTTGTCGACGAATTAAAAACCGGTATTTGTTAGGAATTTATTTGTTGAGAACAACATCACGTCGGCACCGATAGAAACGCTGCGCGATTGATAGAAAACTATACAAAAAAAAAAATTTCCCGTTTGTTTAAAATAAGAGGAGAACTCTTGGCACGTTCTTCAGACATTTTGTAGTAGTCCAAATCTTTTATTTCTCAGTTAATTCGTGGTATTTGGAAAGAAACGTAAAATAACGGTAGAAAATATTTATATATATATATATATTATAGTTGACTGGTGTAGGTGCTCAGACGAGACGAGTTATAATATCATCAAAACTGTATTAAACGAAAATAATTGCGATAATAAAAAAATTCTTGTTGGTTAAGGGACGACAGAACTTCTTACCTATATTACCAATTAAATACGTACGTATATAGTAGTAATAGCCGTGGTATTCTTCCGGTTCGCTGAACCAGTGTACATTTTCATATTAAATGTCGGCGTATCCGCGTCGTACCAAAAAAACAACAAAAAATTCCTCTTAAAAGTAATATACGAAAAATATTTCAATACGAATAGTTTTCCACTGTTCCGCCGCGTCGTACACAATATTATTGAAAAACAAAAAAATGAACGAGAAATACGATTACCACGTAAATTATTACGCACAAGAGGATTTTGAAGTGTCTGCCCCCCCCCTCACCGAATGTGTACACATATAATTGAGGTTCATCTTGGCCGTGTGTGTGTGTACACGCAACCGATGTAAGTACGTCAAGGTGATAGAGTAGTTAAATAGCTGCGAGTTGAAGTACGAATCTGTTAGCGTTTATTAAATGAAATTATCGTATGTGTGTGTCTGTTTGTTGTATGAGAACGTTTTTCTACAAACCGAAAAATATATCGCGCAAATTAATTAACATTGTAATTTAAAAGAGTGCGCTGCACATTTTAGAACGTGCTGTACACGTGTTTATACATTCTGTACACAGAGGCTTTTCGCCTCGGGTCGAAATTGTAACTAACACAGCATCGTGTGTGCACTGAAAACGTTTCAAAAGATTAAACGGTTAATGTAGCCCGAGGCTTATTTTATAACCGCGTGTAAGGTTTGTGTATTATCCTCTTTTTTTTCTCTTTCTTTTTTTTTTTTTATCCGCGCGTGTAAAATCTCTACAAAAATAAATAATACAGCTCGTCCGACATTTCGCAAAATTAATTTGATATATATTAAAATGTTTTATTAAAAAAAAAAAAAAAACTAAATTCAAGAATTTAACCCATTATTATTATTATTATTATTATTATTATTATTATTATTATTATTTTTATTTTTATTATTATTATTATTATTATTATTATTATTATTATTATTATTATTATTATTATTATTATTATATATTCCTTTTTCGTTGATTTTTCAATATCTTCTTATATTAAAACGTATCCGGAAATATCACAAGACAATAATGGACTGCACACGGGAAATACGGTTTGTGTTATTCCATTCGTAAAATGTTTCGAAATATTTATAGCGACAAAAAAATTCATTTTTTTTTTCACTCTTATTATATTTGTTCGCTATTTTACGTAAAACATTTTACGCTCGTAAGCAATTTATATCGGAAAATTTTTTTTATCTATTTTTAAAATGAAATGTTCGTATTATACGTTCAGCGTGTAATGTTAAATATTACTTTTCGTTTGTTTATTAATATCGAACGCGTAAATAACTTCCGTCCATATTGACAATCGTTTTTATCCGAATGGAACACGGGAGAGGGATATGAGACCTCTCATATATTTTCTGGAATTAAATTCCAATAAAATCTGACCCAATTTATGACAACAAATATATTCATGAAAATTTCTCATCATACAAATACTCGCGGTGTACGTATTTATTTTACGCGTAAATTGATTTATTGAAAAAGAAATTTAATATTCTTTGCGCTGCTAAATTGTACGGGGTATTATTACTCGACGTTTGGGCTGTACGCGTACGGCAGATTTTTCTAAATTTTTGTATTATGTTATAGCTAAAATGTGTATTTAAAAATTATAAATATATATATATATATATATATATATATATATATTTTACTTATCAAGTCCTACTCATTTCCAATTTATTTTCATTCATTTTCAATTTCGCGGATCTACTTAGAGAAAACATTTTCTCCGTTGATCCCTATACAATATTGCATAACTCGAGATCCATATTTTAATCGTTCAATTTAAAACGAAAACAGATCGAGTATACGAATATTTTAAAATTGTGATCGATTAATGTAGCGTTGTTTAATCAAAAAAAAAAAAAAAATTTTTTTCTTCGGGAAATTAAATGTAATAGTTTACAAAGAATCGACAGATTCTAACAACGATTAATAGCAATATAATAACTAATAATAAAGTAAAAAAAAAAACAATCTGATTTTCTAATAATTAATCGGCACAGCGGCTAGTAAATTTACAAGGTATAAGTATACCATATAAATGTGCCAGTTATAGTTGAACTATCGCGTTCTAAATACTATAATTGTAATCCATATAAACAATTAAAATAGAGACGAGGCGAACGTTATACAATTTAATTGTGTATTATGATAAACGTTGTACCGCCATTCAATGACTTTTAGTTCAAAAGTAAATTTATTTACATATATATATGAAAACATTATTTGTTAAGTTTTCCATGTTTTTTTTTATAATTATTAATCATTGTTATGATTTGTCGTCGTAGGTTGGATATTATTTTAAATAAGAATAAAACACTGACGAACTGCCAACTCATTGAACGTTCTTTCTGCGTGTTTGGTCTTACAAAACGTAAGAAATAATTTTCTTTTTAAATTCAGCTCAAAAGCATAACGACGTTCTATATAAGTTATATTGCATAGAAATGATTTTTTTATATGTATAAAAAAAACTCCCCAAAACGAGGACATGTTTTAAAAATATTATTACTGGAAAAACGAAAATGTTAACGATAAAAGTCTCTGAAAAATTTTCAAAATATACAAATAATTGATATTAATTCGAGTTATACGACTTAACCGAAATTGTTTGAATAATATACATTATGGAAATTCGACGATATTTTCGTGAAAAACAAAATTAACAATATTTATGTATTCGAAATCTTAATCTCCATTGATCGAGCCCATTATATATTCACACATTTTCGCATATTTATTTTCCAAATCGCAACGTTTGAGAAATACGTTTTATAACCCATTAATTTCCTTTATTTTATATTTCTCGTTAATTCTATACAAAGACCTGACGTATATTCTTTTAAAACTAAATTAATATCCCCAACCCTGTCATTTGTTTAAAACAACTATTACTATTTAATAAATAATATAGACCGAAAATTTAAAAAAAGTTTTGTAAGCCGTATGATGTATGATGTGTGTGTGTGTAATAATCATAAGTTATGACTCGTAACGTAAAATTATTTTCGTTTAATATAAACAAATTATTTAATTCCTTATTTAATATTATTAAAACGCGTTATGTTTATATTTTGTAGGATTTCAAAGAAAATAACCAAAAACGACGTAATTATAATAATATTATATAATGTTATGACTTAATTTTGGATGCGTGGTACCACCGCCGCCTAATATAGTTTACTGAGAACGTGCGATTGTCAACGCAATAATGTGTTCTTTGCGAACAAAAAGCGAATAAATTTAATAACGCTTATTTAATTCTAATATTATTATTATTATTATTATTATTATTATTATTATTATTATTATTATTATTATTGTTATTATTATTATCGTTATTTCACAATCAATATAGTATTATACTGATAATTGATAGATATTAACGAAATTTGTACAATGAGGAGGACATTTACAGAAATTCAAAACGGTTTTAAATAATTACATATGCATTTACGTTCCAGACAATACACATACAACGCATTATCATTCATTTGAAAAATTGGCGTTTTATAATAAAAAAAAAATCCTAATTCAAAATTGCTCTTTGTTGGACTCTTTTGATTTTTGTCGCATAAAATATACGCGATTATTTATTATTACCCGTGGAAATTCGTCGAATAACCAAATTGACGTTTGAATGTTTAAATCGATTACAACGTTCTAAAAATAAAAAATTCTTTTTCAATTGACTGAAAGATTTTAAAAGAGGTCTCGTGTCGTTTATTCATTACGATTCTAAACGCGCATTAAATAGCGTTCCGTGCAAAGTGCTTGTAGATTTCCTTCCTTCTCCGCATTAAAACACGAGTACAAAACACGCGTAGGAATTATTGTTATTTTTCTAATTGTGTGCGAGAGAAACGTTTTAATTCGCTTATATTTTTTTTTTCCACTAGCGTGTTCCCATTGTATTCTAATGATCTTACCGGTCGGTAAAATATTTTATTAAAAATTCGATAATATTTGACGTGCTGCACTAGCCGCAAAAATCTGAAGTGTAATAATATATTTAATACGTCGAAAAACGTAAACATTTGTATTTCCGATGTAAAAACGAAGACATTCGGTTAACGAACAGGATAACTGCGTTATTTATCACTTGGATACCGCTACAGCGTGTGTGTGTGTGTGCCGCTTATTTCCAAATCGATCCGAATTGAATGTATTCGGTTTAATTCGTTCTGCCGATATTATAGTAATATAATGACAATACCACCGCGGTGATGATTACATCATACCCAACGCTCTTGGCGTTCACTTTGAAAATCGTTTTTTCTTCTTTTTTTTAACGAAAACGCATTGTTATTTTTTTTTCTCTTCATAATATATCAACTATACTGAAACAAAATATAGCCAAACTGCTGACGTAAATATACATATATACAATCGAAAATAAGACCCGTTTAATATCCTTTCGGATACATTTTCGCTACCATTTGTATTTTATCGGACGTTTATCTTGAAACGAAACGGTTTTCGTTTTATTTTTTTTAAGACGTTACCTTAATGACCGATATTCTCGCGCGCGCGCGAAGAGTTGGTAAAAAACTTTCTTTCACCGAATCTCGAAACGCGTAAGCGTTCGACGCAGGTAATGTATAAATATAAACTTGCAATACGAATTAGTTACGAAGGAACTGGAAGATAAAAAGATCTCAACGTCACTATATATATATATATATTATAAGCGAAATGAATAATATTTATATATATTATATATAAAAAAATTTTTGTTCTTAAAGTTGTAAGTCTCTTTTAATACATATATATATATATATATATATATATTTATTTTTTTTCATTTCCAACGCGAACTGCCTTAACATAAATCCCATCCGTTTGACAGTGCTTCTCGTACATACGTAGTCGTTAGAGTCCGCGTCCGAATAATGAAATTAATCGCGCTTGTATATTATAATTATTTTTCCGTAGCGCGAGTTTATTTCCAGTCTTTTTTTAGTTTTTTTTTTCTTTTTTCCCCTTGCGCGTTTACGGTTATAATTTAAAAAATTCCTTAGAAATATTATTAAAACGAAAAACACTCATCGTCCATCTGTTGTATGATGAATTCTCATAATCGTTCGCCATCGCTAAAAAAAAAACTTTTCTGAATGAAGCGCATATTTTATAACAAATAATATTTAATTACAAAACGAATTATTCGAAACTACGTTATCGAATGTGTGTATACAGTATTCAATAAAAGTATGGAACATTGCGTTTCTCCGGACGATTATGAAATATCGTCTTGGGTATGTTTATTTAATTTTTTCTTTTTAAATGACATTTTTGAAAAAGTATAATCTTGTTCAAGTGCAGATACAAATCAAGAGCTCGAATAGGAAAAATGTCTGTGTACTGATAATAATGTTCATGTTTGAAATGAAAAAAAGAAGAAAAAAAACGTATTTCGATTAAACGTTAAAATCGAAACAACTCCGTATCGTAATCTACAAGATAGCGTTCGATAGAAATCTCTTAGGAATTGTATAGATTTATCTGATCGGGCTAATTTAAAACAACATTAAAATTTAACGCGTCGCCCATAAATAATAGTACGAGGCATTCCATATTATGCTAATATATTAATAAACACTTTGCCGGCAACACGCATAGATTATGTGCAAACGATAGTCGTTATATAATAATGACGATGCGATTGGAAATATTACGTCCACATATTTGTATACCTTAAACGGGGTCCTATATTAATGTACAATTTGGAAACGCGCTACTGATTTTCCGGACTAAAATTCCACCCAAATGCGATCGAATTTGAATAATCAGAACCGAACACGCTCGTTTCAGAAGAGCTTAATTCGCCATTAAAACGCTAATGGTTACGATATACGCTGGTGTGGCGCGTATGCGTTTCGGTGTAAATTACGGTGAACAGTAAGACGAGAGCACATCAAGGAATAATATTTCAAAATACATTGAAACGCGTAAAAAGAAGACAAAAATAGTCGGTATATTTGTTGTAATATTAAAATTTTTAACGCTCGTTTGACAATTGTTTCAACTAATCGAACGCGTTTAAAATTTAAAAAGTTTAAACCACAAAATAATAATCGCGCGTGGCTCGTGTTATGCTCCACTACCCAATGGTTTTGTGTATTTTTTTTTTTTATAATTCGTTGTAGTGTGCGATCCACGCGCGCAGACGTATATATTATTTTTGAATTGATAAACGGAATAGGAGGAAAAATATGACACGGCCCCCAAAAGTTCTTTTTTCACTTCAGTCCTATAAATTACGTTCACAATTTAAACCGTAATGTATTGTTACGTTTTGTATACGTGTATAAAGAAGGTTTTTCGTGTATTTCATAAATTATGGGATTCTGTAAAAAATATATTTATTGTAGAAAAAAAAGAGAGAGAGAGAGAGAGACCTAAACTCCCTGCGCATTTGAATGGAAAACGTGTTATTTTTCACTTTATAACAAGTTTTATTTCGTATTAAAGAACTTGTTTACTTTCCACCGTTACGCGCGTACGCATTGTACACCTACTCTATTTCACTTATCGAAACGCTCTTCGATTTTTTTTTATAAAATATATTATTATTATTATATACGTGATATTATTTGAATATCATGCGCCGCTTATACATAATAACACACCGGGGAAACGTTTTATTTAATTTTTGTTCGGAAACAATCTGTCAACACATTAACTCTGTGTTATTATAGTACCCGTCTGACTGCAATACGCTAAATAAAAACGAACGAATAAACGCGGTTTGTGAACGTTTTGTACGCCGAATCCGCGATATCGATGCGTTCAAAATGCCACTAACGTGTCAAAGTTTAATTAATTTTATCACCACGCACCCAAAGCGATTCCACCGTGTATGCATATTTTTTATAATTAATATAATGTGTCACCTGTATCGTCGTCGAATTTAACCGATTTGACGTAATACCAAATTATACTCGAGGAATTCGGAACGGGGGAGGGAATATGTTGTCGCCGAGAAAAATTTTTATGCATCACGTACCGGATTAGAAATAAATATTGTTTATGAAAGAAATAAACTCGCCCCCGAAGAAGTCTGAACGAATATAAGAAAATATGTTTTTATATTTTTATTTAGAATTTTGCGCGGGAAATTAAAACGACTCGTTGTCGATTATATTTGTGTAGTTAATGAGATAAAAAATCATATTCTCTAAACTCACTATAATAATAATTGTCGAGTAATCTGCGAAAAAAAGTTTTTGATGACGACGCAGTCGTTTCGTTTCCCCGTTTGTAATTCGCGTTTTATGCAAATTCTATTGTAATATTAAGATTTATTCGACTTGGATCGGTGTTAGCATATATCTACTCTTTTTTCTCGTATTACAGTCGTCTCTTATTTATTACATTATATAAATTTCTTAAAATTTTTGTATTTTTAAACATTGAACGTACTCTTAGACTAAGGCTGGCGGCCAAGAGCACTCAGGGCGACTAAATTAAAAGTTTTATATATATACATAGATCGGAGGCTGACATTTTTAGGTCTTTATAAATGAATTTATAGGAAATACGAAAAAAAAATTATATTCATTTTGAACTCGTTATCAATTATGAATATGAACAGCGCGATGAAGAGTCGGTTATAAGATCGAGAAGAAATTTATAATTAAATCAAGTTAAAAATCGTAATTTTCTTATATTAATCTATGTATTTTGTAATATTTACATTATTCAAACGAGTCTTGTAAATATGGAAGAGATGGGATGGCCGTGAAAAAAAAAAATTGTAAATGTATCCCTGGAAATTTTAAAATCGGGGTTTTTGTTGCGTACGACTGCGTAATTAATGGAGACGGCGAGCGTTCTTTACACTGCGGAATTGTAAAACATGTACGCCTTTTATAATACTCATGACGTGATCGCGTGTGGTTTATTTTTATTCTTATATCGCAGGCGCACATTATTGGAATTTTCGGTTAACATAGGAGAGAATATAATCGAATACACACCACACTGTACGTCACTGCAGAGTTTACCGCAATTTTTTTTTTTTTTTTTGTTTAGTGTTATGTCTTGAAAATCAGCTTTGGAAAATCAAAACCGTTTCAATTATGATTCTTTAGAATTCTATAAAATTTCAACATGGAATTCACGTGTACGAGAAACGATTCGATTATGAATTAGCGATTTCTTTCTTTTTTTTTTTTTTTTATATATCGACTGGCCAATCATCCGTGTTCGGTTGGTTATAAGCACAGCAATATCGACACACGGATGTGAAGCGTCATTTTCAACGCACCTGGACATTTGTAATAACCTTCGATAAACTTCCACAGGTTCGACACTCGAGCATCCTATGCGTGACTCTATACGACTCTGCCGGGGACTCGACATACGAGTCCGCTTTGACGCAGTAAGCGCTCCAACCATAATCGTCCCTGGTTCGATAAGGTTATATATATATATAGTTAAGGAGTGTTTACATAGCTTTTTTCCGTTGGTATTCACCACAATTGTGAAAAGAGCATTTTTTGTCGAAGAATTTATTAATAACGGCGGCTCGCCGGTTAGGGGGATGGGGTTTGCTTGTTGTGCTCGGTGGACGTGATCCCGTTCCCAATAGCAAAACCGTTCGCTGTGCACGATTCTGCACTTAGTGCTCAAAATACATCCCGTACAAAATCGCGATCGCTCGAGAACTATGGCGAAAGTGAGATACCCGTACAATATTTTGTCTCTTTCGGAACGTTTCACCAACGCGCAAACGTTTTTTTTCTTTCGTTACGAACGAGGCGCGGGTTCTTCGACGATCGCCGTGCCGGAAAACGAGAGCCGTCACTTGGGCGATACAATTTTTAAAAATAATTGTTATAAAACGGTATTGCGCGTACAATTTATATAAGTAAATATAGCGTTTCTTTATATGTATATATTTGACTAAGTTTTGGTTTTTACAGCGTACTCGTGTAAGGGCAATAATAACAATAATAATAATAACAATAACAATAATGCGGTTTTCGCCGCGCGATAACAACAACGTGCAAGTAAGTCGTTATAAAAGCGTACAGCAATGTATAATATACGCCGCGTAATAATATAATACGAGAAAACGCGGGGCGAGTTTATTCGTCGCAGGGGAAACAGAAAAAGCCGGCGGTGGTCAGACCGTGTTTGTACTTAAACGTGTGTGTGTGTGTGTGTGTACTATTACGGTGTAAATAGTGTATTATTTCTCGTATGCATTTTTAATACCCACAACACATTTCGGGTCGAAATCACGAACGAATGGCCGTTTTCTACGCGTGTCCTTTTGACCGGTTTTGTCATATTTGTTTTGGCGGCGCCGCCGTTCCGATAGGTGTATCCCGTGTATAGGCCCTCCGGAATTTATCACGGCACCGCACCAAAACGAGGATAAACAACATTTGGAAGACCTTTTGTAATATTTAAAATGATTTCCAAACCCCCCGTATATATTAATATGTGTTTTTTCCGTAGACCGATCGCCGGAATTGAACTTTAGGAATTCGTTGGTCGTTGTGCACAACGTGAATTGGTTCTCTAGTACTTACAAAAAAAAACGGCGTGTAAAAAAAGTTTCGGAAAAATTAAATAAAATTTATTCCCGCGGCCGCGAAAGGAGGAGATTTAAATTGCGTATGCCTATATTTTTTTTTTTTTTTTTATAGAAAAAAGTTTTCGAACATTGAACTGTATCGACGACAATTTATTGTTTAGGAGGATATAATTTGTTTTGAAAAACGCATATTCTGCATATTTATTCTTAAATATGAACATTATAAATAGTGCGAACGATTAGAAATATTTTTAAAAAAAAAAACGTATTCAACTTTTTTCTTTATTTTTTTAAATATTTATTTCGACTGCCAATCACGACTCGGAACAAAAACATATGTGTTATCCTCATAGTTGGATTCTTAAGTTAACGTATTTTGAGCGTTTGCTAGCGGTGTCTAATGCGTTCGTATATTTGCGCGCGCGTATGTGTGTAACTACTATAGTAATAATAATAATAATAATAATAATAATAATTATAATAATAATAATAATAATAATAATTTTTATCACGACGGCGATTTTTTTTTTTTTTTTTTTAAAATAACCACGAACTGAAAGGATATGATTTTTTTAAATTATTTGCAACTTTTTCTTCTTTAGACACCTAATTTTAGTTGTTACATCGTTTTTCACGAGACATTTTTTCTCGGCGTTTCATAAACAACCATTTGTAGTAATTATGTTCTTTAATGGAGGCATGAGTAGAATGAATTGCTTCGTCGTGTCGACATTGGCTGCTTGTTCATTAGGTTAAGTATGACGTGACGACGTGATCTTACAAGAACTCGATAGATGGTCACTCGCCGTTTATATTCAGTTTTTCGAGAAATCTCTCGCGCATTTTCATGGTGATTTAAACACGTTCGCTATTTTTATAATGGCTTTTAATGGTGCGCACCAGACTTACGGACGAGTAATAATATATTTATTCGTATAATATTGTACAAGTTATAATATAATATATCTTAATAAACTTATAATTATAATAATAATAATAATATACGTTTTACTTGAAAAAAAAATTACATAGAAAATACTGTAATTGCGAGAATTCAGACTGAAAGTAAGTGATAATAAGTTCACTGTCACTGTTAAAGGAAATGGAAAAGCAGTTATAATATGTGCCACCTTAATACGATTGTTAATATTGCATGGATTTGAAATTAGACCACTGAGGGAAACATCTTTGGA
The DNA here is from genome assembly GCA_032441825.1 of Chaetogeoica ovagalla. Classification (NCBI taxonomy): domain Eukaryota; kingdom Metazoa; phylum Arthropoda; class Insecta; order Hemiptera; family Aphididae; genus Chaetogeoica; species Chaetogeoica ovagalla. Next base: position 3,365,339 of record CM063727.1, on the reverse strand, counting down.
TCAACGTAGGGTAACATAACTGGAGAGTGTAAAAAATAGATCAAATACAGAACTAAAAATAATGCATAGAGAAAATAATATTTTGGTGACAATCAAAAGAAAAACAGAGTGGAGATACACGGAGAAGTCAAAATCAATTACACTACAGGTAGTAGTGGAACAAAATTCGACAGGGAAAAGGCCGATGGGAATATTGAAAATTATATAAAAAGGTAAGGTAAAAAATCTTTAGCAGCGTAACGAATTAGTAGATTTTTAGCGATGTAAATAGCTGGAGAATCGATTGTGAGACGAGATGGTCCTAAAGGCCTAATAAACAATAAAAAAAAAAAATAATGACTTTTTCGCTGGCGATGTAAAAAATAAAATTTTTTCTACAATTTTATTCGAAATAATAAAAATATAATATTATTCGTTTTCAAAAAAAAAAAAAAAGTCAATAATAAAAACGAAAATTTTGTCTAAAAATTGATTATATAATCAATATTTGTGTTTGTTTTTTCCTGTCTGTTATTATATCATAACGCGCCGCGCACACGTGCGTATGAAATATTTGTAGAGGATACGGGGGGAGAGACAATGAAAGTAGTTCAGTATATAATAATAATAATAATAATAATAACACTCTAGATGGATTCCAAGAGTATAACAACGTGTGCTGTGTCACAGCTAAAGTGCACACAAGTACCACCGCGTGTATACGGAAAGTTTAAAATATGTACCAAAAGCCCTTATACGCGAGCACATAATAATGTTTTTTATATAAAGAAAAAAAATTTTTTTTTAAATATCACTAGTCCTACAGCTTACGTATGGACTAAAAGAGCTATCTCGTTTCTATTGTGTTCGCGCGACCAACGCGTAGTATTAACACCATACTCGACTAAACAATAAAATAGACAAAAGACGATATTGTATTATAATACCGCGTAAAGCGCTATATTTAAATTTTTAATCGTATGAGAAACGCACGTGTAAATCAGTAAATTTCACGTTTTGCGCATTGGAAACACACGAGAAGTGCATGAAAATAGTAATCGTTCGATTTTAAAATACAATCAAAGTCAAAGTAAAATATATATATATATATATATATTTATAAAGATGATAGAGGAGTAAAAATACAATGACGATTTATTAAGTATATATATATAAGAGCGTATTTGAATATAATCGCAATTAAAGTTATCTTCTCGCTTTAAAGGGAGAAAGAAAAAAAATTCTTTTTAAAATCTTTGTGCGGATTTCCTTTTATTCCGACGCGAAACATTTTTTTTTAGTCCAAAATACTTTGGACAATGCGCGCGCGCGCGCGTGTGTGTGTGTGATAGATCACACACGTTCAACACGATAAATGAAAAGCTTTTGACGTTCGTTGACGATGCGAAAAATAAATAAAATAAAAAATTTACCTATTTTTATATTACGAATAGATTTCGCAGACTCCGCGGACGGGGGAGTCCTTTGTGTTCGAAGTGTACCACCGTTCAAGTGTCCTTCGTTCTTTGATTATATATGAATTATTATTATTATTATTATTATTCGTCGAACACTCGAAACGCTTTTCAATTTATGTGGCAAAGTTACCCGTAACGTTAATCGGTCATTAACCAGGTGCCTCCTGTTAAGTTCTGCTGTTGTACTCGAACGAATTAAACGGAGGAGAGTTTCCGAAAGGGCGTGACGCTCGCTATTATTGACGAGCAGATATAGCTTAAATATCGCGGGGAAAAAAAATTGCACTCGTAGTCCCTGTTTATTTTTTTCCCGCACACAGTTTCGACGCGATTTATTCCGTTTTACGACGACGTCGACCACAATTGAATTCATCTGAAACACGAAGAATATAGAAGATTTTTTTTCTTCTTCTCCGGTCGATGATTTTTTTTTAATTTCCTGAAATTTCCCCAATCGATAACGCGCGTGCATCGTCGGCTCGTCAAAATTAATTTCTATAATTCGACTTATAAGTATCGTGTTTATAATACAAAAATAATAATAATAATGACGTTTCGGTATATAAAAACTGTGTGTACGACAAATATAATATTTTCAACGGAATAATTTATTTTAGAGTTTATGCGTTTTTTTTATTTTATTTTATTTTGAGCATAAAATATTTGCAAACAGAAATAAAACCTACGTTTTTACTACTTTACGCACATGACGTTTAACAGCGTATCCTGTACATAAATATCGATTTTAAACGGATACGCATATCGTTGTAGAAATCATTTTAATGACGCTTTTAGTTTCGGTATATATAAAGCGTTTTCCGTCACAGATGGAATATTCCATTATTTCTAAACTCGTGTAAACATACATACGTGCGTATACATCGTCGCCAGTTGTATACGATTTTGATTTATCTCCTTTTTTCAAAAAGAATCGTAACAGTGTTTCAGTGTGTGTGTGTATGTATCAATTTGTTGTTATCTCGTTTCATTTTTATTTATTATTTATAATAATGAACGAAACGAAAATAAGGATGCAGTGTAGTTTTAAACTGTAGCGTGTCGTTGTAATATGTAAAATATATATTCGTATACGTTTAGCTCGCCATCGGCAAATACGATATTTTTTTCTCTTCGTTTACCGAGTGTGTTTGTATTCAAAGCAAAAAAAAACTTTCGAAAATTTCACAAAAAAAAAAAAAAAAAAAAAAATATTTATTCCGCTGTTTAATTTCGCATATCATTCGTGCACTATCTGCGGTGTTATCGTCATCTAATATTAGACGAGATTTGAATGTTATTATTACTATTATTATTATTATTATTATTATTATTATTATTATTATTATTATTATTATTATTATTATTATTATTATTATTATTTATAACTATATTGTGTTCGTGTCTATGTCGTCGTTCTCAATGAAAAAATTACGATATTCTCGTGAGTAACGAACGAGATACGACAACGTTATAGACGTCGCGGTCTTATACACACGCTGTCTTCACATGAGTATGAATCTCTCATAATAATTCTTATTACACTGTGCTACCGCACTATAATAATAGGTACATTCAGAAATTCCATAAATACAATGTATATTAATTATACGATGAAATAATATATAACTTATATTGAGATTAAAACCGGCTTTAACGATAATATATTCCGTATTATCTCGGTGCGAGCAATTACATTTAAACTGTACTTGTGTATTTAAATGTATATTTGTTAATAGCTAAACTCATTCATAAACGTGCGTTTCAATAATACAATTATATAATATTGTCGTTAATATCATCGGGTGTTTTTTTTTCAAATATCACCACGCAAATGTGTTACGGCTGTAACGAAAATAATTAATTACGAGTATTATTAATATTTATCTGTATAAAGCGTACGCATTTTTAACATTTTACTTATTTTACGTTTCGATTTTTTTTTTCACGTCTCGTCTGTCAAAATATTTCGGGTATTGTATATTTACCACGCGAGACGTCATGCGTCGCTGTCGTTTAAATGTTTCAAAACATACAACTTTGCAAACCACTTGGTTGCTCTCGCCACTTTATTGATAATTAAAGGCCGTGAAATAGTTGTAGCTTCGGATTAAATGTCGCGAATGCGACCGTATACGACACATCGTATTCGTTCGAAATTTAGACCGGTTATTTATTCCTTTCGGTTGTTTGTACTATCAAAGAACATTATTTATAAACTCGTTAAAATTTAAATTAAGAATGCGCGCGCGATTTCGTAATTCAGTGCTCGAAATAATTTCAAGCACTCGGAAAACTTGTTTTCCATATATTATTATTATTATTATTATTATTACTGCAGGAGATGCGAAATTCGAACGGCTTATCCGATTTAATTAAAATTAAATTATACCTTTAAACTCTCGTTTGAAATTCATATTTATCGCACATTATTATTTGTGCTCGCGTAGTTATCGAGAGAGAATATCGATTGTGAGTCCGTAGAGAGCAGCTTATTTTAACCTAATTTCTTCTTCTTTTTATACGTGAATCAAAATATTTAATTTTTCACAATACGTTTGTGTGTGTATGTGAACAGTCGTTTAGACAATCATCTACTTTGAGTTAAAACGTAAAAAATTGAAAAAATTAATTATAAATTCATCTACAAATATTACAATGATTATATTTCGACTAGAATCGTGTGTATGTATATAGGTACATTATTTTATTGCTGACAACAATAAAATGTTCGTAATATTTCCTAATAGACAAAAAAAAATCGACTTTTCTAATAAATAGATGATTTGTTGTTTACGTACGGTGAGGTTTTCGAAACTTCAAAACACTCGCCGTGTGTAAAATTTAATTTTATAATAAAAATATTCGATGAAATGACAAAAGTCAACGCAATCAGTGCCCGCAATATATTTCAAAAAAAATTGGTTTCAAGTACTTTTTTTATACAACACTTTCCGATATTTATGTCGGTTTAAAATATTAAACACTGTTTGAGAATATAACGTTTTAAAAAAAAAAGAAAAAAATTAGAATTGCCAGAGATTTTCGAAAAGAAATTATAACACGATACACATATAGGTAAGACGACACATCATCTGTGCTACTATATACGCATATATTATACGTTTATTATATACTTGTTCAGTTATTTACGCTGCACAATATAATTATTGTTTGCATTAAGTCTTAAAGACAATAATAATAATAATAATTAATAACGCGAGCTATTGTGAATATATACATATTATGGTGTCATTATAATTGAATCTTAAATTGGAATTACGATGATGCGGCTGTATAATATAAGCACGGCATTCTTCCCGTATAGTTCCATTAATTCTGCCGTTTCGTTTTCGTTTGTGCATTCGTAACAATTATAATATTTTTCCGAGAAGTTTGTATTTAAGTTATGCCAAACATTTCTAAAAAATTTAATTTTACCGATCGAGTTAAGAGAAAATGTGCGTTCGGGGAACAATGAAATCGTTTTGTTCGACAGAATATTATTTTTTGTTTTTTCATAATCTTTGGCAAATCACCGCGAACATGCAATTATTCGCGAGATATAATATTAAACACTTTTTAAAACTTATTTTTTTTCTGGACGATGTTAACACACTCGTTTCTGTACCTAACTACACGGAATGAAAAAAAAACGTATTTTCAACGACGTCCGCCGCGATGACAACAATAAAACCGTCCCGTTCTATATATTATTTATTTATTGGTCCCAGGAAAACATTTTAGTCGACTTATCGCCACTCTGAACACATGAAATGCCTATGCAATTTAAAATTGAATTGTTAACACGCGTGATATATGTACAGCCACTTGTTTACCACGGGAGTTCTGACATTGATGAAGGTAAAATTAACATTTGAAAAAAAAAAACAGAATGAGAACGAATACAGTTTAGATTTAGAAAGGAATCTGTACGTTTCGACTTCACTATAACAGTGTTAGGTGTCCTACACGTATATTGTGCTATTCTCAATAAGCTAAGTTTTATTCCTGACTTTTTTTCAATGATTTTATTATATACTCGTATATTCCGTACAGAACGTACATCGGATGAATACTAATTTTAATCTCTAGATTGTATATATTATGTTATCATATAACGTGTCTACTGAACAAAATGTAATTACGATTTCAATCAAATTCTCTAGACACGTCGAAACGTCTAAATTCCGTTAGTGATACAATCCAAGAAAATTGTCCGATAAAATGTCAGTATATTATTATGGTAAACCAATTGTGATGGAATTGCGTTTCGCGATGAAACGCGTTGTTATAAAATAATAATTCCAAACGCTTAAATGACGGAGTTGAATATAAAATATATAAATCTGTACGCTGCACAATAGCGTTGTTTTTTCCCATGACGTATTACGGATTTACGTTTACATTTTCTTCAAAAAAAAAAAAAAAAACTTCATTGATATGCGTGATTATCCTAACACGAATTTTACCGGTTCCTCTGGATATTTTCGTTTAATGGTAAAAATAAAATGCCCTTTTATATATCAAAAGAAAAAAAATGGTTTAAAGAGACATAAATATAATTGATCTAACTGTACTCTGGAAAACTAATATCCATCAAGCAAAGGACTGAAGGCAGATTTCGCACAGAACTGTCACTATACATGCATACGTAGTCGTCGCTATAAAAATTGACTAATAAAATTAAAATCACCCTTTCCCGATGTAAAAATCTTTTTATCCGATTCGTTTTCTCTCCGCTCGTGATGGCCCTACAAGAAGAAATCACATGTCGACAAATCAGGTGACCTCGGGGGCCAATGAACGTCGCCGAACCATGGAGACGACTCGATTATCAAAGAGCTGTCGAACGGCTGCCATTGATGATGGTCGGGAGACCACGACCATGATCTGTGAACCACGGATTGTCAAGCTCTTTGGAAATCGGATCATCTCACGATTCGGCAACATTTATTGGCCCCGAAGTCACTTGATTTGTCAGCGTGTGATTTTTTTATTCTTGTGGGGCCATCTTAAAAACAAAGTGTACAGCACTCGCTCAATAACACTTCTCTCCAGTTGAAGACGAAAATCCAAAAAGAAATCGATTTGATTCCTATGAAGATGTTACAGAGAGAGGTGTCTCTTACACTCTTACAAGGTGTCAGAGGACATCGTCTTCAGCGACGCAACCAAGGGGAGGGATTGGAAGATACAACCCCCCCCCCGAATTTTTTCTATTTTTACATGTATAATATAGAAATATTAGCTTAAATAATAAATATTTTATTCTATGTATGTAATAATAATCACATACATATAGATAATACATATACATATAAATAATTGAATTATTGATAACTGATAGGTGAAAAAAATTGATGAGTGATAAAGCAAAACTCATATTCACTCCGCGAGTCACAACAATAGTCCCTTATCGCATATATTTTTTGTCGTGGTCCATATTTATCAAAATACGCGGAGGTATTATAGTTTATACATTATAGATTTATATGTCTATGATATATCATTTATAGGTTAGGTTGAAAATACTGTCGATGCAGACACAGATAGTTTATATACCTCCATGTTTATGATATAACAGTGATAACAGTTCAATTATGCAATGAAACATCCTTATAGCGTATTATTTTTTATTTTATTGTAACATATTACTCATGACTTTTTACTCATATTACTCACATATGATGATGTATACAGTATGTAGTATGCCCTACTATTTAGCATTTATTCGTATTATTTAGTGTATATATGTATAAATTGTAAACCCCCCACCCCCCGAAAATATTTCCTGGTCGCGCCACTGATCGTCTTACCGACATTATTTTCCAAACTTGAGATTTAAGTTTTTTAAAACTTTAATAGCATATTATTTACTCGATGTTTTCTTCAGTGAAACTTAAAAATAATTTTTTTCAACGTTTGTGAGATTTATTTCAAATTTCCCCGTTTTTCTGGCCTACTCTTATAATATATAAACGCACGTATAAAATGATATTTTATCGTCGTTGTATTCTTTTTGTGAAACTCGAAACTAGTCGGTACCTGACATTTATATATTTTATTCGAGACGTCTTTTTCCTCCTGTGTTCTGCAAGGTGTGATGCACAGGTCGATTTCCACCTTATCGTCGTCTATAAATTCGCAATCGAAGTCGAACGAATACGTCTACTCGTTCCAGATCAATTTACTACCCGTAGTATTTTCGTTAACTATTCCAACTTCCTTCCTCAAAAGATCAAAGTCACCTGAAACTTTTACTGTATCCTTTGGACATTAATACGGCGTGCAAATACATGTCAGCTACCCGTAGTTCACGGTCGCTCGTTTTGAAAACGGATCTGTCTGCGATAAAAAAAAAAACTGTTACACAAAACGAATTTAAAACCAAATCCCTATTTGTGTGTATATATCTCGACGGAGTGTTCATATTTTTCGCGGACATGTGGAATTCCGTGAATATTATGATATCAACATATAACGACAAAACTATAAATTTGTTAATTTACACTAATAAAAATACGTCTTTCTGGGTTACAGACGCTATTCCGAAGCCTCTTATCCAAACGTTTCGATATAATATCGGGTTTTCGTGTTTTTTTTTTTCAATTCTATTCGTATATTCGTCGAATAAAAGAGTTCCTCTCCCGTTAATATCAACACGGAATCGCGATGATCGTACACAAACGAATCGAAAAAAAAAACCGCATAAACGACCGTGTAACGCCATCGTTCGGCGTAAATTTTACGCGGTACATAATAATATTTAATATCGAGTATATATATATTTCGCGTCCGAAATGGAAAAAAAAAATTAATATTCAGCTAATCGAGTCCTCGATATTTTTATCGTCATTTTGGCTTTTCGTATTATTTTATTGGCCGATATATAAAAATAATAAAAGCATAGCTGCTGCGATAATGCGCAGTTGACATCGGATTATATAGCTCAAGACGTCTCATCGAAAATCGTATAAAATATACGCGCTTAAGTTTTTGTTTGAAAACGGAATTGAGCGAAAGAAAACAGAAATCGCAAAAAATAATAGTAATTGGCGGTTTTAAGTTTTGATTTTTATAAACTTTTAAGAGACACGATAGTGTTATTTTTTCAAATGTGAAAACAATTCTCCAATACAATAATAGAGTAATATCAGGCATAAGAAAAAACAAATCGACAAAAAAAAAAAAAAACGCGGAGAAAATATTTTGTCGAAAACGTCAAAATGTTCGTGCGTAGAACTAAAAGAGAATGACATAGAAACGATAATAATAATCTTCACGATTTTGAACTGGGACGCGATCGCCTAGTGTTTGTTTTGGTATGTATCAAAAAAAAAGACCAAAGGCTCTCGTTGTCGATAGTCTGAATCGAACCGGCCCGGATTCAGTCGACGTAATTCGCATTGATTAACGGGAATAGTGGATTGTGAGAGCAGGACGTCGTCGAAAAATCGGTAAAATGTATACGAACCGCGCCAGACGGATCGACCCCGAAAAAACAGTGTACACACCAGAGTAGTATATTCCCGTGGGACATACGCGTATACGTCGTCTTGTACGCTCGAGATTGTGTTTAAAAATATAATGGTTATACTCTGAAACAATAAAATTCAATAGCTATTTCCACTCGGAGAAAATTTTCAACATATTTTCATATGTCGTTGGATTTGGAATTTTTACACCGCCATAGTGTGTGTGTAGTAGTCCGTAAAAGAGAATATTTCGTGGTAAGAATTTTAAATTTTAAATTCGTCACATGGCAAGCCCCACGTGTTTTTGAATAGAAAAACTTCCAAATAAACTTGTTATCTGTAAACTTTAAAGAACGTTCCGTTTGCCAGGAACCTCTTTTAGGCTTTTTTTTTTCACAGTTTATCGTTAATGTTATTATTATTACGTGTTAATAAACGACTGTTAATACACACCGTGACTGCTGATCGATTGTAACGATTTTTGTCGCGCGTTTCTGTTTATTTATTTTTATTTTCAATCACGACCGCTGGACGTTATGCGTCGAGTTGTGCGACTGTTACAAAAACCTTCGGGCGTGAAAACGGTATAAAACTGTTCTGTCATTGGTCCTGAAAAAAAATCGATGAGAACTTCCGCTGTTTGTTATGGCAGATAATATAGGAAACCACCGGGTATTGTGCAGAGTACGGTGGCCAAGTGAAATCGGTTACGATGTAGATCAAATATTAAAACTTGATTATTATTTTAATAATAAAAAAAAAAACTACACCGTTCTCACATTATTAGCTGTTTATTCTTACGAATTTCAAATTTGTTTCCTGTGTATTGAAATTTTATTTAAAATGTTTATATGTAGTTTTTTTTTTTTAATATCAAACGCCGCTTACATATAATTAATTTATTACGCGAACCATTGTTGTGACACTCGGAATTTCAAATTTAATTCGTAATAATAATTTTCAAACCCGAACGAGTTGGTGAACATTTCCAACTAATAGAATTAGAATATTTAATGCAAAAAAAAGAAAACCTTAAAACTATAAATTCACTTTATCCGCATGCAAACAGTCAGACTACACTCCTCCACTCCGGAGCATTTTCTTACCATATCCCCCCCCCCTCAGCCAATATAAGCGAAATTTGTGTGTTCTTAATAATAAATGGTCATTTTTACATTTCCCGTACTTTCCTCGTAATTATTGAAGAGTCGCGTGTACACTCGCGAGAAACAACAAAGGCCGAGCGGCGAAGACGACGACTTCGAATCGATGCATATTATAATATTATAATCGGATTCCGAGGGTTACTCGGTCTCGCGGTGGTTGTGTTTGTGCTGGTGCGTACTCGGCTCCGCGGAATTAACGGCGAAACGATGCAGCGCGGAGTCGTTGATTGTCTGGAATCAGTCTTACAACGCGTGGTTGTTGTGTAAAACACTGTTCCGACCCTTGTGCTGGGTGTAGACGATGATGACAGAGTGATGTTTGTGTGAGAGAGAGAGAGAGTGATCGAGGTTAAAACGTACAGCAACGTATTACAACGCGAAGTTAATCAATTTACGCGTAAACCTGCGAAAATTACACCAAACCATCTTTGAATGTCTACCGGCGGCGGCTTTTATTAATATTTATAAACTCCGCGTGTACTTCTTACCCCACCCCGTCTATATTTTGTGTATACGATGGACATCCGATCTGTTGCGCGTGTATAATTTTGCAACAATTTTCAAACGCATTTTCTTTTCCTAATCGTACAGTTTATCGTATATTGGTGGCCCATAGTGAGAAAAATATTCATATTTTCGAATTCGATTCGCTTTTTTTTTTTTTTTTTTTTAAAGATTCGTGATTTTTTTTTAAACTTACTCAAATCAAAACGATCCGTTTTCGACGCGAAATCAATTGTATCTTACCATTATCCGGATCATATTAGAAAAATAGTACACAGTGAGTTACTGTTAAGATTAATTCGAATAAAGTCATAATTTGCACAAAATTGCACGTTTCAGAGTTTTTACATTAAAATGCGAATATTAATACTGCTGAATCATGACGAACTTTGTATTGAAAACTATAAAGTTTATAGCTACAAATACTATAATATAGAAGTAAAACTGACAAATAGTGTTTTAAACAAGGATAATACGAGTCTTAATGAATACGAAAGAATATGACGGTTGTAAATTATCGCTGGAGTTTACAATGCGCTCTGTTTAATATTCAGTAATCGACATATGAGTATATTGGACAAGAAAAAAAAAGATTTTTAAAACTTTTTAATACTCAATTTATTGTTAGACTCAATGGCGGTTGTACATGATGTCCAAGGAAGGGCGAAAATGGAAACCAACCCCCTCTGCCAATGAAAATCACATCGAAAAATATTAACCTAGAATAAAGTTATATTGTACCGAGACGAAATTCAGATGTAGAAAAAGAAAAACAAAGTGCATGAAATAACAATAAAACGGGGAAATAAAAGTAGTCGCATACAAATAGCGATTCGAAACCAGTGGATCGCATAGTTTAGTCGCGGTCGCCAACGTGAATCCCACACACACACACATAATGCGTTTGCCGCGGTTAGAGGCAATCAGCGTGGTTAGCTTCTGACCGCAGCAAAAACACCATGTGGTATATGTGTGATATATACACACGGTGTGTTTGCCGCGGTCAAAAGCGAACACTGTTGTCCGCATTTGCCCGCTGTGGCACAACTGAGCGATTCGTCGGTTGCGAACCGCTATTTATATGAGTCTTGCTGCTACCCCCTCTATGTTGTGTTGTAGCTCTATCTGGTGACTACTTTCTTTCCCGATTTTATTGCGGTCAGCTGACGTGCTATATCGTGGTATACGTGGGTGATTAGTTTGACGATGATCGAGCGATCAATCGTATACTATATTCATTATTATTATTATTATTATTAGTATTAAAAATATTATTTCGCGTACTTCTATGACATAAAATGAACGTAAAGATTCATCTTTCCTCGTTGTACACTCGTTTGCACGTTTACTCGTCTATTTGACACTTTTACTATTTATTTAACTTTTACTGATTTACTCTTTTACTAATTTGCTCATTTACTCGTTTACTTGACCGACCGAGTTAGCTAGTCAGCTAAGCACTAAACGTTTGATCACGATCGATGATCAGCGCGTATCGTACGTGCTGCTTGTCGGTCGAGCACTAATTCCAACTATATATATATATATATATATATGATGTTCAAAGGGAGTAGGCGAAAATGAAATATAGCTGTAACATAATAGGACCAACTCACAAGTCGGTGCTGTTGTGTCAGAGATATACTAAATTAAAAAATATCAAATCCAAGAAGGAGGACAATCTACCTATCGCCCCACTCCTTATAACCGCCACTTGTTAGACGTATAAGAAAACTGTCGAGATTGTTGAAAAGCATTTAAACAACCGGTACGAAATATAATCGCGTAAAAAAATAAAATAAAAATGTTACCCGTAATTAATATATTTTTCATTAACATTTGCATCGTTTTTTCAACAACACGCCCTGCTGTATATTTGTATATATTTAACACTGGAAATGATGCGTATAGTCATATTGTATTATAATTTTAGCCGTAAATCATTGTAATACGCGGAAAACACATTCGTTATTTAATATTATAATTTATTACTTTATTAAAAATTTTAATAAATTCTTTGATACGAATATTTCTTAGACAGTGAAAGGCGTCGGGAAAAACACGTAACGACGACGTCGCGACACGCGGCCGGGATAAATTTACCGACGATACGAAAAACCGCCTCCTGTAACAAACAAATACCCTTATTCGTGTTTCACTTTTTTTTCTTTTTTTTTTTTAAATAAGAATCTCGTCTAAAACATACGCGCATTGAACGACGACGCAATACAACGTTCGTGTAAATAAACGTTTTCCGTTATTGTCCGAACGCCAACGGATAATAATATAAACGCGCTTCGTATCATAATTATAATAGCTCGATAACTAAAACGAAAGCAATATATTTTAACAATAATATATATATATATATATATATATATATGTTTATAGTATTATACTTGCAAATAAATCATTTTCCTAATAACTGATAGTTAAACCATACATAATGGTGGTGGAGACCAACTATGTTGTATGATTCAGAGTGTTGGGGCGGATATTTCTAACAAAAAAATAAATAGCATATGCAACGTGTAGCATAAATACCTACTTATGGACGTGTATGGAAGGGTGACAAGAGAAGATAGGATAAAAAAATCATGTTTTATCAGAAGGATCAGGAGTAATAATTATCGTCCTCAGACCCAGAAGAAAAACGTGCATGATTTTAAAAATCATGGAAATCGTTTGCCTAAAATATTTCTACTATTGTATGATGAATTAATTTCAAAAATTACGAAAGTTTAATTGAAATTGGAAAATGACGTTGATGTTGTAATTAAAATCAACTTATTTCGTATTGTGTGTCGGTGACATTTGAAAATTCAACACGGGTGGATGGTGGAATCAATCAATAAGTAAATTACTTTTGCATGCGTTTGTATGTGTATATGACGACATGTATATTAAAACGTTCGGGGCAACCACCGCCATTGCTTGCTTCTTCGAACAACGAGTCAGCAACTGATTATATTATACATCGTTTGTTCTTTAACCGTACAATATTACATTAATAATAATTTAATAGTTTTGTAATATCAACTCTCTTGGCCGTTTCTAATGTTTTTTTTTTTTTTTCTTAGACGCTGAATCGGTTTTTCATTATTTTCAAATTAGCTTCGGTCTTCTACTCTACGTCGTAGAGTAAAACGTTCATAATTGAAAATCTTATTAGGATAATATATATGTTTATAATAATAAAATCGACGTAAACAACGAAAAGGTTTTACTGGAGCGCATAATTAACCATTTTTTATTGAGCTTAGGGTTTTTAAGAAAATATAAGTTAGATATTTCTAATCGCTTTAGCGTCGTGTACTCGTTTTAAAAACTATACGTATACTAAACTATTTAAAAAGCTTTCTATTCCTATTTATTTTCTATTATTTATTTTCTTTTCTTTTGTTTACTCCAATCGATTTGTAAGAGCCTTAAAAACGTATATTAACGTCCCTCAACTCGGTTATATTATTTAGTAAACATTAACGAAAGTTTAATTGAAATTGGAAAATGACGTTGATGTTGTAATTAAAATCAACTTATTTCGTATTGTGTGTCGGTGACATTTGAAAATTCAACACGGGTGGATGGTGGAGAAGAGAGAGATTTCCTGACACACGGTTTTGAAAATGAAATATTATTATGTATTACGCGTATTGAATAACAAGCCATTTTGCTTTTCCTCCGAGTGCAGCCGCGGTTGAATTATTATAACATTATCTTAACCGTAACGTCTCGATTTCAATGAGAATTTTATAATATCAAGTTATATATTATAATGTTATTAAAGACGCTGACGCGTTTTTCATTTTTTCAAATTACTGTGTCTTCTACTCTACGTCGTAGAGTAAAACGTTCATAATTGAAAATCTTCTGTCTACGCAGTGTGATCGCGTTTTATAATAATAAAATCGACGTAAACAACGAAAAGTGAACAACTTGTGTAATGTTTAATTTAATTAGATATGTTTCGCGTATTCGCGTATATTTTTTTCATTTTACGGCCATATTTTATATTACGAATATTTTCAATTTTCATATAAAAATGTTCGTCGCGTTTAAAAATGAATACAAACGTGAAAAAGTTTGGAAAACAGCGAAAATTGTATTGCAAAATCGCACTAATAAAAAAAAAAGCTTTCTGTTCATCAACGCTGCTTGTCATTTATTTAGTAAACGAATTTAACGAATTTACATATCAATCAAATTAATATTAACAATTACAATAACAAACGTGTAGAGTCCCATTGTGTTATGCTCAAGTCGATTGCGCAAAATACATAAAAAATAATAATAATCATGATCTGCTTTCCTATAAATGCACGGTTTTGAAAATGAAATATTATTATGTATTACGCGTATTGAATAACAACGATTTTCCATGTTTCAAATGAATTCATCCATATTATATCGTTTTAATAATGTTTTCTAATTTTTCGAGTCATAATGAAAGTTATAGTCGATGTAACATTTATTAAAGAAATGACGCGTTTCTTTTTCTTTCTGGTGAAATATTCATGCCTTACGGAAAATTTCTTAAAAATTGATCGCGATAACATTAAAAATTGCGTTAAAAAAAACTAATGTATAATTCACTTGCAGTAATGTCTTTAGATTAGATATGTTTCGAGGAGATTGCATATTTTTTCATAAAAGTACCATATTTTATATTAAATATTTTCAATTTTCATATACAAACAAACACACACATTTATATATTTATAATTAACGTGAAAAAGTTTGGAAAACAGCGAAAATTGTATTGCAAAATCGCACTAATAAAAAAAAATCACAGAAAACGATAACGAAAGTGTTTATACATTTTTTACTTTACAACAAATTCGAAGAGTAGTAAAAAAAAATTACAATCGCAACAACGTGCGAGTCCCATTTTTATGACCTCAACGCGTTGCGCGAAAATACATAAAAAAAATAATAATAATCATGATCTGTACATTTTATAAATGCTGTGTGAGAAAGAGAGACGCTTTTCCGCGTAATGTACCTATACGTCTCGTTTATAACGCGCATCCATATTATATCGTTTTAATAATGTTTTCTAATTTTTAATAACGTGCCTCACGTACCCATTTGTACGTTACTGTTCAGCTAAACACGCATTATAATTCACTGCAGTGTCTTTAGATGAACATGATCGGAGGAGATTGCAAATGTGCTTTCGCGGAAAAGTACCACGGAATTTACATAAATATTACGCCGCGATTTATTTTCTTCTACAAACAACACACACACATATATATATTTATAATTAATCATTAAATAGCGTGAAACTGGAATGAATAATTAAATAGGATAATATAAAATAAAATCACAGAAAACGATAACGTATAGTGTTTATACATTTTCTTTTGCCCCGTACTCGGCCGTCATTAAATAGTTTCGCGTACATGGACGTGCTAACCATACAAGTAGGCGGTCTTCATTGTCTGCTCGTCTTGTCCGCATTTTCAAGTTATATTTTCATCTCTACATCCCCATTTTCGCATATTTTTTTTTTTTTTTTTGTATCGTCCTACTCCAACACTGTTAATATTGTCCTCCATACGTCTGAATGATATAAATATATTATGAAAGAAATAGCGGTTAACTTATCGACGAGTCATTTTGAATAATCTCTCTCCTGAATTATATCAACGCGCCATGTGTGTGTTCGGTACGGGTAATCGCGAGTAGGTTGTTCGACGACGAATTCGAGTGTGATTAATAGTGAAAGAGAGAGAGAATAGCGGTTAACTTGTCCGTTATTCTTTTTTTTTTTTTACACCACTTCGACGTTTTATGTTTTAAACTCAAACACGATTGAATACGTACCTCTTATAAATAGAGCTGCAAGTCGTGTAATTTGCGCAGGCGTGACATAATGCTCAGCATTTATCGACGGTAGAAAGGATGGGAATTTTCAATTTCTCTTACTACTCACCTATATTTTCCGGAAATAAAAAAAAATTAGGTCAATTTTCTTTTTCTTTTTGCTACGCCGCGTATAACTCCGTTTTATTGACCTCTCTTCGCACAAGTCCCTTCGAATAATTCCGGTGAAAATCTCGTTGAAACATTCTGCCCATACGGCTGTGTATATCGTTTCGACGAACGCGTGCGAGTTATAATAAAATAACTGCAGTGACGCGTAAGACGTCTTCTGCGCGAGAATACGGACAGTAATAATTACACCCGTTTTGTAATTATTTTTAATTAAGTCGTATTACGTTTCGCGAAACCGACGTCAATAAAATCCCCCCACAGGATGACAACGCGCGCGCGCGCGCATAGTACCAAAACAAACAGACGAATACTGCTGGCGAAAGGGTGCGGTATTAGTTGCTTGAGGTCGGCCACGATGCCGATTCTCGTTTGTCCGACGACGACAACGACGTCGTTAAATATTTCAACGACCGCGAGATAAACGGGTCGCGGAGTTCATAACTTAGTTATTCCATTGCGCGGAATACACGGGGAGAACTTTATTATCGTTTTGACGGCACAAAGGACAGATTAGACGTAAAGGGGGCGGCGGAATGGATCCACGGAGCTAGAGGCACGAAGATCTAAAGCACGAAAATCGCTCGCGCAATCTATATAAAAATTTGTGAACAGAGGAGCCGTGCGTGAGGATTTCCTGTCTCGACTTTCTCTCTCGATCGGGCGGGAAACATTAGCACTTCGGTGTTCGCGGAGTCCCGCGGAATAGATATTGTGTGATTTATTTGGTAAACAAATGGCCGAAAATCCAACTTCACGAGATTATGCATAGAGAAATGGATGGGAAGCGGCTGCAGCATTGTTTTATAGCTTTAGCAGAAAATGTTAAGGTATGTTTTGAATAGAGTACCACCAGAGAACTTCGTTAAATGTTTTACGGTTGAAACTCGTCGTTTTTATTGAATTCCCCTCAAAGTTTCCGATAAATAATTCTTTTTCAGCTCATGTTCTTTATGTGACAATTTTTCGCGACCCCCACAGTTTGGGAAAACTACTGTTGTAAACTATCATCAACTGCGCCAGTATGACTGGTGATAGCGTAACAAACGAGCAAAACTCATGACCCAAACTTCGATTAATATTAAAATCATCGACAAGTGAAAGCAAATTATAGTCTAAAGCAGTTATGTTTTTGAGTGTAGAAAAGACTACGGTCGATCGATAACCGAATATATAAATAGCGACTCGTTGAAATATTATAAATGTTTAGCATTAATAAATACTGTAAATAAATTACATGTAAACATATTATAATTATTATACAACGTTCTTCTGTTAAACGAATAAAAAATAATAATTCCCGAGAAGTTATAAGTTCACAAAAAAAAAACGGTCCTGTTGCACACGGAACGACTTTTTAATCGAATTGATTGTGTTGCTGCTATGCTATGATGTAGTCAACGCTCGATTGACATACGAATAGGAGAAAAAATTTATATACTTTCATAAAAACGTCGAACATATATATAAATTCGAATAAATTAATTGTTTGATTAAAAATAATTGCGAAATTAATATTTAAATCGCAATAAATAAATATATATATGTATATATATTATGAAAAAACGCTTTTTTTTTATTGCTTTGGCGGATAGAAAACCAAATAATGCACTGCAAAGCTCAAAAAATCTTGTGTGTTACGACTGCTTTACTTTCGGTACTGTACATTTATGGTGCTAGTTAAGTGAGAGACGTTCTCGAGATATATTGGAACAGTAAACGTTTCCTAAAGTTTCTAACCATTAAGACTGCATATATAAATTCCCTTAAATGTCCCTTTCAATGTCAACAAAACTTTCTATCCGTATACAGAGTACATCGACAAACAAATTTTTGAGCCGAAAAAAAATCAATGCCCCCCCTAAGGGTCTTAATTAAGCCTATTTAAGTCCGTAGGTTAATCCAGGCTTGATAATATGATATCGTCGTTGTTACCAGCTCCGTCCGTTGCTCGCACCCGGCGTATATGAATAATTATAATGCGCATTTAAGATTAATCTGCGATCTGATATTCCCTTGATATTCTTTTATAAGCTCTCTTAGTCTCGTGTACGCGTGTGTATATAAAGCAGTGACGGATCCGTAAAGTTAATTTATAGGAGGCACGCTAATTGGTATCATTATATCATCTATATGCTTATATTAAAAGATTATTTACATCTTGAAACGGACGGATAAAAGTTTTATAAGTTTCCATTAATCCCAAAGAAAAAAAAAATTTTTTTTATATACAAATAAATCATGAATTTCTAAAAGAGCCCGTCTCGGATTTTTAACAATTTTCACGAGACACAAAATACTGAATATCTGTCAAATCGTTAAGAAGTAAAAGAGAGCAATTTTTTTTCAAAATTTATTAGGCCACATCATCACGATACACTGAGAAATGGTTTCGTTGAAAGAAAGCGTGTCGGAGAAAACAGCAGCTGTGTCCTTTGCGAAATTCATCCAGGGGCTCGGGTAGTTTCAGTAATAAATATTGTCATTATTAAAAAAACATTCAGTACGAAAAAAAAACATTTTCATTTGCTTATAAAATGAATTATAATTAAATTAAGTTGTCAGCGTAGAAAAAAAAATAGCTAAACAATTTTTTTTTCTAAAAATCTCCATCAAATGTGGTTTCGCTGCTGCTGCTGTTGACTATTATAAAATACCTTCATAGAAATTTTCAAACTCCGCCGATATATATATATTTAGTATGAGCTTTTGTAATTAGTTAATTTTTAAGACATTGTAATAAGTACTTATGTGGAATAGACCGGCGAAAATTCTTCAGGAATATAAATAGAATACAATAAAAATGTTTGTCGTCAAAATATAAGACCTTTTCGGAATTTAATTCAAAAATTCATGATTTCCTCCCCCCCTCTAATATGAAAAATATAGATATGAGATACTTTCTCTTTCATAAAACATCGGTCTATACGCGTGCACACCAAACGAAAAAAATATAGGTAAAGTCGATTTTCAGTAAATATTCTGGAAGTTCGTAATACAAAAATATAATAAACGATGCTAAAACCGTTCCGTAAGGCCTGGCCAACGAATATTTCAATATCTAAATCAGCATTTTCCAAACGGTGTGCCGGGGGAAATGACATAATTATTAATGATAAACATTTTATGGTTCTCTTATCGGCAATCACCTGACTCGTGTATTATTTTTGATAAATAATATTATACGGTTATAAACTCAAAATCACAAAAATCATACACTTTCGTTGCTTATATACGTATTTCGACAACTACGTAGTCATCTTCAACACGAACCAACTATTACCTAAACCGTTAGACACCGCTATTTATACAGTTTTTATCTGCGATGACGTCACCACTAAACGGCCGCGTCAATTGGTCGTGAGTCATCGACCACGCCCACCACAGTAAGTCTACGCTGCAGCCATCTGGTTTACATTAAATTAATATTATTAACAAATTTTTTAATGGAATCAAGTCTCAGTTTAACGATTTATTTATATATTTTTTTGACATTTCTATTGCCATTCTCTCACGTTTTGTAAATTTTTTATATTTTTTTTAAAAGGTTTTCTGATTTAATATTATATATTTTCAGTATTTTCGATAAATGTTTGAGACGTTCCGCTATTTCCCGGTCGAAGCGCTCGATGGCGAAAACCATTTTTTATTATTATTATTTATTACAGTCGCCTACCATAGGAACACACACACATACGCCGGATTTATATTTTAATGTCTAGATAAAGACTTATATTGGTGTATATATATATATATAAAACAAAAATAAATAATATAAATATATATAAAAACACTATTTGTTTTAATATAAGGAAAGCTCTTGCTTGAAACTCCAAGAAATAAAATTAAAAAAATAATAATAAAAATAAATTCATCTTTCGACAATAACCTCCGGAGGGGTGTCCCACGCTCGTGGACGAGGACAACAATTACAATTTTTATACAAAAAAAATATATATAAAATAACAGTATATACATATATATACATTTGGTAGAGGAAATAATCAAAAAAAATAATTATTACCGGCCTTACAAATAATTTAAAGAAAAAACTCGCCCGTCGGCGAACATCGTCGAGGGGAAAAGATAAAAAAATTATTTATTTATTTTCATGATTTCTAATATATAATAATAATAATAATTATAATAAGTGTAAAACGGAGTGGTAATTTTTTGGCCGATACGCAAACGTGAGTAAAAATATAGATTTAATTAATAATTAAAGATAACTATTATACGTACGCTGGGCCGGTTCTAGCGGATGTGGTCGCATAGTTATCGCCGTAGTAATTATAATTACAGTCTTAATATTATTTAAATAATAACTTCTATGGATTCGGACGTTACGTGTTTCGCAACTTCTTGTTTATTCAATATTTCTCAAATGTTCTTTTTGACTCACGATGCGGCCGTTACGTTGTTACAACGTCATCGGAGATATTATAAACCGTATAAATACGAATGTATGTAATTGCCTAACACGCAGTCGTCCAAAAATACGTGTACACGCAATAAAAGTATATTATTTTCTCGATTTTGGGTTTATAGTGTGTGTATAATAAAATAGTATAAAACAGTCACAAGTACTCGAGCACGTTGTTGTAGTGTAATGAAATTTTTTTATGACCGAACAAGGACTTGTGGACGAAGTGACGAGAGGAGAGTGCGCGCTCGCTTCAACCATTCGATCCCGGATGAGAATCATAAACGAAACGATCCCAAATTTCTCAACCAGATTTTCGTAATGTAATCGTAACGTACTTAACCGTTTTCCTTATATCGATCATTTTTTATATGCTCGTAATAAACGTGATTTTCACACGAGTTTTCCTAATCCTAAATAAACACGCCTGTCATTGTAATAATTTACCGATACGCAATTGTTTTGGTTATTATAAAATTAACGCGATAAAAGCCTGGAATTAATAATAATAATAAAAAAAAAATTAATTAGTGTGCAAAAATAAATGGCAGACAACCGTTTTTTTTTTTTTTAATATCGTGTTCTGTAACGAAAGACCGCGTTTACAGTAGTAACGCATTCGATAATATGCCGATTTACGTTAAGAAAAAAACAAAATTGTAAAAAAATCCAATGCTGACTAACAGCCGACAATTAGTCCCGAAGAGAATGTCCGCCACTGATGTTCGGGGAATCGTTTTATACGTTACGCGGCGAAGACGAGACCCCGTAGGAGAAAACGGCGTTTTGATAAAAAAAAAGAAACGTAACATTTATTCGGAGGGGAATACGACGAGACGGCGGTGATGGGAAAATAAAACCGCGGCCGATTAAATGGGCGCGCGCGTGTGTGAGATGGTCTCGCACACGTGTGCGACGGCCGATTTTCGATTTCGCACGCGGGGGGAATCCGCGGCCGCAGCCAATGTATATTTGCATTATTTATCGCCGCCCCATACACTGCGAAAAGCCATAAGGATGTGGTGGATATTTTATTTTATACGCGTACCTACCGACCCGTTACACTCGTTCTCGTGCAGTCGATTCGTGATTATTTTTTTTGTTTTTCCCCGGATCCCTGCGACGGCGATCCCTGCGGTTTCACGGCCTCTTTACGCGGAATATTAATTATGTCTTCAAACGAGACAATTGTCGTTTTGTTATTTAGACGGTGGTACACGTATGGGAAAATCAATAGTTTAGTCACTCGCGAAATACGGTGTCTTTTAGCGAGAACGAGCTGGGAAACGTTTGAACGTTTCGCATATGTTTGGGAAGCGAAATAAATCGTAAAATGGAAAGAGTGTGAAACGCGGACGTGCGGAAAGTGATAGCGCGAGAGAAACGGTGGCGTTTTTTCGCAAAAATCAAAACTATTATTCGCCGCAAACCTAACGGCGGCGAGCTTTTGAAAACATTAGAAATGTTCGGGTAAAAAGTTTTGTGTGTGTGTAACGTTATACGAGACTGAACGCGGACGAGCGGGCTGAGATCGAAAATCGAGAAACGTGCTGTGCGAGTGTCGTTGGAGAAGAGCGTTGAAAATTCGCTCTTGGACTGAGAAAGCCGGGAACGTCGGGGATAAACGGACGGAAATCGTCCGAGAATCAATGAAACAAGCGGACATCCATTAAGAGACGACAATGCCACGTGTGTCACTTACAATAAAACTGAAGGAAAAGTAAATGGGAGACAAAGAAAAGTCGTCCGTTCGCGTTAAACTGCGGATAACGAGAAAAGACAATAATTACACGGGCTTTTTAAAAGTTAGCAGTTGAAAATCACGGCCGTCGTAATAATTTAACTCGATATTAGGATGTGAATAACGCTCTCGAATTCGTTCTCTCGTCTGCGCTTTTAGCGTGAGGTCTAATCGAAATATAGTCCCTAGAGTGTATATAACACTTGACGCTCGCGCGAAACGATAAATTATATCATGGTTTCCACGTTTATCGGATATATTATGAAACGTATAAGAAAAATACCGCGATAAAACGTTTGATACAGTTTTAATTCATTTTTCAAATATTCAATGTAAACCAAAAGGGGAAACAACTAAAAACGCAGAGGTCGCGATAACGAGAGAATATCCCCCCACACAAATCATCTCTCGGGTACTGTATGTAATTTTTTTTTTTTTTGATTTTTAACACTTCCGTCTATTTTGTGTTCTATTTAATTTTTTTTTTTGGTTGTTGTTTAGCCGATTTCCATTTAACAACACCCTCGAGTGAGTGTGTGTGTGTGTGTGTGAACACTGACGACGCGCGACGGATCGATATTGAATGCGTTTAACGGAAGAAAAAATAAGAATACCATCGGACTGGAATCATAAAATCGTTTTGGTATATAAACGCGAGTATTTCGGTGACTCGGCGGCCAGGGGTATAAAATAAATTAACTCGGAAACGAGAGACGCGTCGATAAATTATTTAAGAAGAAAAAACTTTTTTTTTTCCTTCCTTATATTATTATATTGCTTTGAAAATATTTTGTTAACACAATATACACTCTCAGCGCGCGCGCAGCACAATAGAGCCGAGAACCGGCGGGACTTTACGGGAAATTGTGTGTGTGTGTGTGTACTCGTATTATTCGCGTCGTTATTAAGATTTATACTTTTTTTTTACGTGTGCGCGCGCGCGTATTTATAACAGTGTAATCTGAATAGTTATTAAAAAAAAAATTCTATTTCGACGACGAAATAAATTTTAAAAAATAATCCAAATTCTTTTACCGCGATTAGAAAAAAAGATTTTTTTTCAGCTGATTTTCGTCTTTTTCGAATAATTTTTTTTCTTATGCGTATCGGGACTTTCTTAGAAATCGCGTTCGTTATCCGCTGTTTCAATTATTATATCAAAGTCGTTGTTGTATTAATATCAATTCTCAATCAATCACGTTTAAATGGTATGTACGCGGATACCGATTGATTAGTCTTTGCATTTAAAAGAGTTATATCGGCGTTTTTCTTTAGAAAAAAAAAAGAAATTACACACCACATACGCGCATGCGAATTGATAAAACGAAAATATTGTATATGAAAATTATAAAATGTACCGTGTAAGTCGAGGACGTTTTTTTTTACGCAGATTCACGTGCGAAATTAAGTGTATGAAATTGAAAAATATTTTTAAAAAATCCGCGCGCTTTGACGAACCAGACCGAGTGGATTCGTGAAATGAACGTAATCGTATAGTTTTACTCTCGGGTTATATTAAAAACAACACGTTATTTTGACAAGACGAAAAGTAATGAATAATTTACTTTCGGGTTAAATTATTTATAAAAGACCAAACCAACAGTCCGTTTTATAACAAAGACGGGAAATATGGTACAAGAAAAAGAAAAAAAATACGAAAATTTTTAAATGCGTATTTTGTCGATTTTGGATGAAAAAATCGCATATATTATTTTTTTTATGTATTTCGTGCATTTTTATTTTATATATATATATATATATATATGTAAAAAAACGAGGTCATTTTTACTAAACAAAAAAGGGAAATTTGAAACGTTAAACTGCTCCCGTCTTGACTACGCCACTGATTGTGGCGCGTTCATCTCGTTTGGAAATGTAAAAACGCGATGTAGTATACTCGTACGTACAATAAGTACGCGTTTTTTTCATCGAATACAATACGTTAAATAAGTGTTTAAACAACGTCATTTAAATAATAATAATAATAATACACCGGCACGAGCTGGAGAATTCATCATCAGAACGTCTAGCGATGGCTCCCTGGTTTTAATTAATTATTCAATAACAACAGCCACCGCCGTGGCCGTGGCGTTAATTGTCAAGCTCGTTTCTCAACGAGAGACACAGACTGCGAAAACCACCGCCGCCGCCGACGACGATTCGTTCGCCACGGGTGTGTGACGCGCGTTAATTTCATAAACAACACTCCCGGTCGCGCGCATAAAATTTACTTCGCTACGGCACACTACCGCGAAAATATTTATAATAATAATCGTTACACTGTTAAGTCTCGTTAAAAATTTACCTCGTGCGCGTCTGACGATTTTAAGAATCCTATTATTTTTTTCACCGTACACGCGTGTGCGATATGCGTATAAATAACTCTCTCTCCGGCTCCGACAAAATAACGCGGCGGGACGTTCGTTAATATTTACGCGTCATATATTAAATCGGATTTTTATACATATATACATATTAATAATTATTAGCCGGTAATAACCTATTACAACTCGGCAATTATTATTTTGACAGAGAATAATTTCTTAATATTAGATGCGTATAATTAAATAAATACTGGCAAGACGACCACCAACGTTTTTCATATGCGCGCAAACCAGCAAAAGTAATTTTTATTTTGCAATTTTTTTTTTTTTAACTATTTTTCAATAATCGACAGAAAAATTACTGGTTTTTTTTTTATTGTTTTTCGTATAATAATTATAATTAAAAAAAAATTTTTTATAATTTAAACGATTTTAAAAGTATTTTTTTAAGTTTTCAGATTATAAAATTACATATTTTAAATTTGTAGATTTTTAGGCTATTTTTTTATATTTCTTAAATCATAAAAGAACTTTTATAGCGTTTTTTTTTTAAGGCATAAACATCCGGGCCCTAATAATTAATATTATTATTATTATTATTATACTGGCGTTCAAAACAACACATCCTGCAGCGGCGGCGTACTTTAAATTTCTCTCCAAAAGAGAAGAGCCGAGAGAGATTTTATAACACGGGAACTTCGTTCCCACTATAAGCTATTATACGACAAATTAAATCAAACGGATACACTATATAAGTGCGGTTATTTATTAGAATTCAGAAAACAAAAAGTTATATAATAAAAATGGACAACCGTCTATTTTTGTTGGAGAACAGTGAGAACTTCTACGGTGTTCTTAATACGTTCTTTCCGCTAGTCGCGCAATGAGTATAAGGCTAAATGATCGGATTTTAAATTAACGTTTTATTTAAAAAAAAAAAAAAATGAATGAATATTAACTACATCAGTACCCCCTAATGTAAAATTTCACTAGTCTTTCTTTCCGATTTCTTTTTCAGATATTCGATTACAGTCTTTTGTGCGATTGATGAAATCTTCATCACGACCGTTTTCTTTAAATAGAAAATCGGAGTGTAATGTGTTTATATATCGACTACGTGCCAACAGTGTCGACAGTGGAGTTAGACGTGTTAAATACAAAATTGACCAATACACAATTACATTTTAAATAGACTTTTTGCGATCACGGTGCACAGGGGGTTTATCCTCCCCCGGTTTTATATAATACGCCACTTAACACTTCTGTACTATACAATTTTTGATTCGATAAAATTAAATTTAATTAGAATACAAATGTATGAATTGAAACCCGCCCAGTATTGTTATATACTAATAGCGCGTTCAGAAAGCCCGTTTGAAATAAATAATTAATCGGCTTCGTTGGAAATCGCAAATATCGTCTTATCGTCTATCCGAAAGTATACTACGAAGAGTATTGTTTTCTCATTCGTCGTTTCTACGTTATTTTATAAAATGTGTTGATTGAATAAAGCAATAAAAAAAAAAACATTGAACAAGCGGCATTCATAGTTTTCAAACCGTTTGTATGTAAACTAACTGAATAACACGATTTTTTTTTTTTTTAATTCTTTTTCCTTTCGTGTTTTTTTTTTTTTTTTGACAATGGTTTATATATATTTATACGTGTACTTCCTCATCTCCCGTCTCGCATTAGAAACTGTAATATAGTATTATAGCTCAGGCTTTCCTGGATAAAATAACGGAAAGCATAAAATATACAATTATTATTTTTTTTCCTTTTTTATGCGTGAGATACTCTGCCTTTTCCCATAAAAACTATATACATATAATTTTGTTTCTTATTATTTTCCTCGCTCTTTTTTTTTCTCGCCAAAAAGTATAACCGAAACTGTTTATGAAACTAATAATAAGTTGTAATATACGCGCGTGTCATATACACGGAATCTTCTTAACTTTGCGCTACAGAAAGTAATGAATATTACATTATTAAATACACACGTAGAATTATTTCTATAGTTTTCCTCCGTTTTCCAACACGGAAAAGGTATCAAACTATAGCGTGCATCTTGAAATAAGAAATAATTATATGAGATAATTTTACAAATATAGTGTGTGGTAGTAGTAGTCAAACACCTTAACTTGAAATGCGAATACATGCGACACGGCATTCTATAAAATAATTTCGGAGAAATGTATGAAAAATTAAAGGTTACGTAAGTTAATACCCGCGAGCGCGTCGTTCGTCCGACGACTACTGTGTATTATTACACTCGATCTAAAAATCGAAAAAGTGTACGTACAAATTTCAACGAATATATTACGATATTAGTAATAAACGTTTTTTTCTTCTTTATTCTCGTAGTATATTGACAGTTACCGCCGTCGCAGTACGCGAAGAAAATATAGACAAAATTTTTTTTTTTTATCATTTCGGTAGGACGTGTCGATTTAATAATTAATAAATAATATTTTACGGCCTTTGCCGTTATAAAATACAATCCAGACACACACCGTTATTAAGTCTCGCAATTTTTATCATTTTTGTTTAAAATTTCTTTTTTTTTCAACGTCATTTCAATTCAAATTCACGTAATACGCGTAAATTGAATAAACGAAATCGGTAAATAATATTATACGTTTTGCCCCGTAGCAGAGTTTTGAATCGTGTTAATAATTAGTAACGATTGTAGAGTTTGAAGAATATTTATCACAAATGTTTTATGAATATATATATATATATATACATTTGACCAATTCGAGTCACTATATTTACAATTAATCGATGCAAACGTAATGCATTCCGTTCGAATTGATAACGCGTGCGAAGTTCCCCCGCTTGTGTATTCCGATTTACACCGAACCGTCATAGATATTTTGAAAAACCATTTCTGCATGTGCTAATCGCTTCGGATTATTTGTAAAGGTTTAGAAAACTTTACACGCGTGCGTGAATTCTATACGTTCTCTCTCTCTACGAAAATATTAATCATTTTCTGGATAATATAGTAAATATACGTACACTGAATCATTAAACCTGTCAGTGTATCCAGCGAAATGCAATACGCATACGCCGGCACATTTGTTTTCGCATTCTCTCTCCGTATAAAATTAAAACCAGTCCTGGTACGCCCTTAACCTAAATCCAATATTATAATATTATACGCGTCACGTAATATCTCTAACGCGCTAGTCCGTGTCGTTTCGGGACGAATATCGCGTACATTATAATATTTAAATTATTACTACGAGTGCTATATTATAATAATAATAATAATAATACGTTTTAATGAAATGAAAATGCACGCGGTATATGCCGCCCGTGGCAATATTTCGTATTAAAACAAAACCCATGTTTCACCGAGCGGCGGCGTTCCGTGCATGCGATTTCGGTACAGTGGTGCGCGTGATCGTGGAGGTTTGCCTACCGCGCACGCGAACGTGTGTGTAGATAAAAATAAAAACGAGTATCTTTGTTACTCTGAAATGTTGACTCTGAAACTATACCGAATTATTAAATTGTGTTTTTTTTTTTTTTTTTTTAATATATTCGTAATTTCGTACTATTAAATATATATAATACGTTTAATTCGGGTTCCGAGCATAATTTCGATTGGACAAGATTAACAAATAATCGAAAATCGGCAATAAAACTATATTTTCATCGTCACTCTAATCCACATGATTAATGTAATTTATAAAAACCATTGTTAGCGTATATTTAGTATTCGCGGTTCAACAATACTCATCATCGTCACGTTAAAAAATAGGTCGTGAAAATGCTTCTAAAAAAAAAAAACCGACGTAATTGAAAAAACAATTTTTTTGGCAGATGGGAAGAGGGCAAGAGAGAGGTGGTTATACAACCGAGACGACAAAGAGTGAAAAAGACCAAAAAAGATCTTAGAGGAAATATTTATTTCGAACGGGGTCGCGGTCGACAATTCGCGGTGAAAATAATTTTTAACGATCGCGCCTTTTATGTAATATATTTCCATTAGGTGGTACGTTTGTTCTAGTCCGTCGTCGTATTATACGGAATAACGTGCGCACATATTATATTTATGCGCCGATTACACGAAAGTAAATAAAATATTTTATACACGCGCGTTGTTTGTTGTTGTATTAATCTGTTAAGAGCGGTAGGCAGCGATCGGTAGAAGGGCTAAAGGGAGGAAAAGAGAGTATATACATACGTACGTACGGTTTTGTCGTTATTTTCTTGACCGGGCTTTTATAGATGCGTATTTATATAGTACGCCGTTTTGCAAGGACGCCGTGTTTTGCGTACAACAAAAAAAAAAAACCTAATAGGATTAATTCGCGTATCATAATACGTATATACTGGTGTAATTTAGCAGTTTATCGCGTGCATTTTACGCGATAAATCGTTTGAAATTCACTCGGTATACACACTAACCGATATTTTTCTATATTTTTACACAATCGTAAAAAAAAAAAAGAAAAAAGAAAAAAACGACTAACTGTCGTGTCCGGGATTTCAGAAAGGCGATTAAAATATTATAGACTGAAATATTTTATGGTCGTCGTCGACGTGGAGAACCTTAGATATTTGCAGTAGTGAGAAAGGGACATGGAAGGAAACCATCCCTCTTCTTTTTTTTTTTTGTACTCAGCGCATTCCCCCGTCGTTTATTTTATTTAAAATTATTCATTCCCCTTGGATTTTTAAAAAAAAAATTTTATAATCTGTAATGTAGTTATGTTGTCTAATTTTTTTTTTTTTTTAGAAAAATACCTATTCATTTTTTCCCCTTTATAAGACCAACTTTGATTTTTAAAATGTGAACAATCAGTAGATCTAAACGTCACTTAATCACAATAAAAAAATATATATATATATAGTTTTAACACCATCGAGTTTATTAGGGGCCGGTGTTAGAGCCTTTTATTAAAATACTTTTTTTTTTTTTTTTGCACTGGATATTCCTGTATTTTATTATTATTATTATATTCCATCTACTGTATAATAAATTATTTTTGTTTCGATTATGCGCGTGAGATTCATAATGGATTTACGATTTCAAAACGATTTCTCTATTATGTCTCCCCTGCGAGAACGTTCCCAATGTAGTTGGGGCGGGATAGCCGATACTCCTCGGGACGGAGGAAATACTCAGCAGATGTTCCATTTCGAAATTCATCGCTGTTGTTGTATGTGTCGGCGACAATAATATCGTTCGTTTTCGTAATATTGCCGCGCAACAGAACGCGGAGATAATATTCGCAAACGGTGTAATACGCGCGCAAATACAATGTGACGAATACGCGGAAATATACGTTAAGGAATTATTATTATTAATATTGTGTTATCTCTGGCCCCTGACGGTGGTCCCTGTTATACGACCGGGTCCCTGCACGGCTTCGGGAACCTTTCTCCGCAAACACCAACGCCTCGTTTCTCGTTTTTCGCCTCTGCTACAATATACAAACGAAACGAACACAGATTCGTCTGTTTTCGCATACAGGGACACGCCACGACGCACAATATTGGTTATAATCGTTGCGTCGTATATTATAGACGGGACTCGAAACGGGATAAGTCACTATATACATATAAATATATGAAAATTTACTGAAAAAAGAAGTTAATGGGGAGGGAGGGAAGAGCAAGGAAAGACTCATTTTCTTGACGAGACATTATTGTTGCGCGTGATTGTCTAAAAATCTACTTATAATAATAATATAATATTATCAGCCGAGTTGTATGCGTATAATGGAAGTCTTTAAAATTTACGTTAAATAATGGACTTTTTGTGTAAACCATTGATTTATAATAACGGCCGATTATATCTAATGCGTATACGAACTAATATATATATATATTATGTTACGTACAACACACCATTATATTGTATATATTATTATTACTGTCTGCACACGACACGTGTTTATCAACGATTTCGATACTTCCCTATCGTGTTTATTCCTTAAAAATAATACATTTTTATATATTTTTTTTTTTATTATTCTCCGCGTGCAATATTCAAAATTATAACGTGTCAAAATACGCGAGCGATATATGTCCATATTTCAACAACTCCGTATCGTACAATCGCTAAATTATTTCTCTTCCCCCCCCCCTCCACAAACATTTTATACCCAACAAACGTACTTCATTTCGAACGTTTTATACTTATTTCATTATTGTCGACAAATAACTGAGAGTACTATGAATTTTCACATCGCGCACATGTTACTTGTACGAATATACGTATAGTCAAGAGTTTTTATGGAGTTTGTGTATAAATATATAGCGTACAATTATAATATTACTCGCAATGATATATGTACACCGAATTATTGTTGTCTTCAATAATTATTTGGAGTGCAGTTAGAACCGCGCAAAGTAAATAAAAAACGTGTATTCGATTTTTTTCTTTTTTTATTTTAAACAACCCTGGAAAATATCGAAAAACCTCCCAGTAGAATTGATCGACGTACTACTTGAAAACAACCAAATTCGTTCGTAATATCGAACAACAACTAACGCATTGAATTACGATCGTTTTGTTAATTAACATTGTTTTCTTTTATTTCTTTTTTACATATATGTAGTTCAGAAAAAATTTAAAGCTACCCTCGACTTCACACGAACCATACGATTTAAGAATTACATCGATTTTGTACGTATAACCAACTATAATATAACATTGTACATTGTAGTGATTTGTTAGAAATTATTTTTAATATATAACCGTATTCCGGTAAAATATTTACAGGCCGAAAACTGGAGACGTTCATTTTGAATTTTACTCTCGTAAATCAGATCAGAAAATCGTACAAGACCTGCTCAACCATATGATTGCAAATGGTTCGTTACCCGGACCCGTACCTCTAGTGAAAACTGCATTATCCTTTCAGCAAGAGCCAGCACTTTGGTTAAGTGTTAGTTGATGTTAAGACAATTTGTTTTTATTTCGTTTTTGTTTTTTTTTTTAATTTTATTTCCGTCTGTTATCACAGAAAATGGACATAAATAAAAACAGAGATTCAATTCCGGAAGGAGAACAATTCATTATATCTTGCGTGGCCCAAGGACCACCGGATATGCAGTTCAAATGGTTCAAAGATGGCAATCCAATTAATACTTCAATATCGACAAGGTATTTATTATATTGAATTCATATATACGTTTCATTTCCATCTATACGAACTTAAGAAAATTCAATAAAATCAGTTATTCGAAGAACTCACAGTTTTGTATTACAGTGAATAATAATAATACTAAAACAAATTTTGTTTTTAAAATAATGTTTATCTTTTTAGAGTGCTTCTCTCATTTGTAATTAATACAAATTTGAAATCGTACAACTGCTTACTACAACTTTAATACATGCAAATATTTATGTAAATAAATAAAAAAAAACACTTCCAGTACGCAAAATAATAACATTTATTGTTTTTAGATTTTTAAGTAAATAAAATGAAAAATATATAGTAATTATTTCGTTCTTAGAATTCCAATTGGGTTTTATTAAACATTTACAACACAAACAATTATAATTTAAAATCTTTCTTCAAAAATATGCTCAATATTAAACATATAAATCAAAAGAAATGGAATTTACGATTTGCACTATTCAATGTGAAATTTCCGTTTATATATTTACTATATTGTTTAAACAAGTATAAATATATGAAACTAAGGAATTTAAGTCCTTAACTTATTAATTCGATGAAATATTAATAAAATCTATAAGAAGTATAATACGTATTATCTGAATGTTAATAGAAATGAAAAATAATCTATTATATTGTCCGGTATAGAATTATATTATCTATTAAGATAACGTATAAGATTTTCTTAAACATTTCCAGGCGTTCTATAATGACTTTCCTCTCTCGTATCCACGAGTAATCTTTTTTTTTTTTTTTGATATTCAAATGTTTTAAAAATCGATTTTACGCTTATTTGACGTGAAATTTTCGAATTTATTAACCTAGGGAAAAATATGCGTACATTTTCTTTTGTTCGTCTCATAAAGTAAACAAATTCTTTTAATAATAATAATAATTGTAAGGACGACATTTTGTACATTAATTAACGCGTTAAAAAAAAAAAAAACATAAAACCGATAAAAAAAAAAAAGAAAACGACATCTACGAATATTAAAATAAAAGCTACGCAATTCGTTTAATTAATCTTTTAGTAGTATTGTTATTGTTGTTGTTGTTGTTGTTTCTTTGACAATTTCCTTCCTCCCGGTGTACATTAAGAAAAATATTGCCGAGAATAAAAAGTTTTCAACAACGGATTTTGTTTCCTTACGTCTGTTACACAGGAACATTTGGACGAAAATCAAAAAATTAGAGAAACACGAATTCAGATCGTCCATTTTGGTCATCGAACACGCCGATATCTTAGACTCTGGAAAGTTCACGTGTCAGGTGTCCGACCGTTCGCACCAACAGTGTCAATCGGTCGCGTTGACCGTACTGCCACTGCCGGTAGTCATAATGAAACCGTCCGTAACTGTCAAACCGGTAAAAAAAAAAAATAATAATAATAATAATTTCGTCGATCGTAATAATAATAATAATAATTTTTGCGCTGTGTATTTGGCGTTACTGTGATTTGTAATGTTACGCTGCTCGCAGGGCGATAACGTGACCATTATGTGCTTCTTGAAAAACGAGTTTACAAAATTCGGAAACACGTGGCTGGACAGCGACATGCATTTGGTGAAAATGGATAAGAACATTTACTGGGAAGACTTGCACCGCGGCGGCAGCGTACTGTACGTGAAGAACATAACGGTGAGAATTCGACGTGTACATGTATTCGTATATTTCCTCCTCCACCCCCACACCTCGTAAAAGTCTCCATTAAATTATGAAATAAATCCAATACATACTTGTACGTATATTCATATATATATTTTTTTAATTTTTATTAAAACGATAAATCGCAAAAACTTTAGTCACACTTCCTTCCTAAAAAGTTATCATCGTATGTAAACTTTTACCTATTTCCCTCCCCTCCCCCCCCCTCGAGTTAAAAAATATACTTTTTTGACGAAAAATAAAATGTGGCCACAGTGAGAATTTATGTACTATTTAATTTTTTCCATAAATAAAAGGTTATTATAACACGCTGTATATATATATATATATTCCATATTATTCGAACTTTACGTAATAAATATATAGAGGTTCGTAAATTTCACAGCGTGTTCGTTCCTTCTGCAACGCGGGAGCGCGTAATGGAGAGAGCTTATTACCGACTAGTTCGAAATTGTCTGACTTTAAGCCAAAAAAAAAAAAAAAATTAATTAATTAATTAATTAAAAATCATAGTATTTTTTTACGTAGAATTGTTCGGAAACGTTTTCATGCCAATACGCGGATATTGTTCTCGTCTCAAGGGCGACCGTAAAACGAAAAGTAATTGTTTCAACAATTATAAGATTTTGTAAAATTTGTGGTTATATATTTTTTTTTTTTTTGTATCTCGAAAAATTACAATGCTTTCCGTGGAACATAAATTGTACAATACACTATATATATATATATATATATATATATATATATATATATATATATATAAGACTGTGTGTACATATATATATATATATTTTTTTTTTATGTTTCCTTTATAAGACGACCGTAGAGGAAAACTAAACTCGTTCACATATTATATTAATGTATACATATCGAGTTAGTTCGACAATTCCGTCGGACAAAACGATTACTATTTACGAGTACGTATAATACGTAACGATATAACTGTATCGTCTCTCGTTTCATTTCCCACGTCGTTCTGTGTCACGTCGTATTCGTGCTCGGCGTTTTACGACGATCGGTAATTTAAATTTTATTCGACCCTTAAACGCGCGAGCAGTTCAATATTGTTAACAATATTTTATTTGTAAAATATTATTTGACCGTGTACAAAATACGAAGTTAGAATACCGCGCACCCACTTCTCTGTATAATCGTCACTCCGATTCAGCAGTCGTCGTGCATCGTCTGTGACCGCGAGTTTATCTCGCGAATAACGATTCCGTCTGGTCATCATTCGCTTTGGGTTTTTAACTGTTATTCTCAATCCGTCGTTTCATTCGGGCGATATCGCTCGACGCTAAGTCCGAACTACGTATAAACTGCGTTTAAACTCCCGGAGGAGATCGTGTGTGTGTGTGTGTGTTGCTGCGGCATACGAATGCGCGACATCCCGTTCTCGTTTGAAAATTCGAATAAATTTTTGAAAAAAAATTATCTTAATTTTATAAAATCTCAATTATCCTTTTATCGTCCTCTGTCTGGACGAATTTACACGTACGACAGTTTTACGTTTGTCCAGATCGTTTTCACGTTATCATCGTCCCCAGTGTACAGTGGGATACGGCGACTTATCGAGCAGATCGAAATACAAAAAAAAAATAAATAAATAAAATCCGTATTAATCGCTTCTTTTTTTCATTCCTTCTTTTGCGCCCCCAACCTTTTTTAGTCGTCCGCGGAATTCAGATGCGAAGCGTCCAACTGGACGGGCAGGCGTAACGCGACGGTTTTCGTGGAGGTGCTGGACACGAACGTGACGGCGTACTGTCAGGCGGACGGCGTGTGGCCGCTGACCGGAGCCGGAAAATCTGCGTCCGTGGAATGCCCGAAGAACCGGTCGACCAGCTACGCGACGCGCACGTGCGTGCTAACAGCGAACAACGTTACCGAATGGCAGACGTCGGATTATTCGCGTTGCGCGCCCGACGATCTCAACAAAATCACCATAAACGTGAGTAACAAACGCCGTTGTAAACTATACTGCCCTCTGTCGTTACGCGCGTATAAATCTTTTTTCTTTTTCTTTATCCATTTTCCTTAATTTTTTTTTTTTTTTTTTTTGATCTTTGTCTCTCTTTAATAACGTAAGTCCTATGTATAATAATAAAAAAAAAAAAAATGTATAAACGTTGTTATCCGGCAACGGCGTATAGTAATTAACAAGACATATCGGTAGTAGACGTTTTTTTCACGACTTTGTCGTTACATTCCGTGAGAAAAAAACCCGCAAACGTGTACGGAAAAATGATTTTTTTTTTCTTTGCTTAACAATTGAAATAAAATTTATAAAAAAAAAACCGGTGTAAAACTTTAAGTAAAACGATATATATATATTAAATCTGCGCTCTGCGGTACAGTTTTATGTAAATGGTCTTTTCTCAAAATGTATCAAAAACACTAACAAATAAACGAACGTTTTGTTATGAAACACGCGTGGCGGCCGCCATTAACCGCGGCAGACACGTGCCCCTAACTGGCACACACGGCAGTTTGATCGTCGTCGAAAAACAAAACAAAAATTCGGTATTGGAATAAAAAAGAAAATGTATTATACATTCGGTTCGTGATAAAAATTTTAATAAAAAAAAATATATGTGTAATTTAACGACGAAAAACGAAAATTTAATTTCAATAATTATAATATTATCAACTGTAACAGCAATTCTTTTTTTTTAATTTGCCAACATTATACGACCAGCCCGATTAATTTTTAAAAGTCCAATTATCTTTTCTTTTTTTTTTTTGGGACACACGATTTTCGACATTTATTAAAAGTGGCACCGTATATTATACTCGTATTGTCAGACCAGTGTAGTTTATGAGAATAATGAATTTAAATATTCGTCATAAATTATTATATATATATATATATACTCGTACAGTGGAACCTCGATAACTCGAATCGGCAAAAAAATTCGAGTTATCGAAAATATTTTTTTCATTTAAAAACACAAATACTTCATTTTATAATTTTATTTATTCATGTGAATATTTACTAATAAATGTATAATGTATGTAGGTATGTATATTGTATTAAAATTTAAAAAAAAAAGTATTCTATAAAAAAGTATAAAGTATATAGACATTATATCGTTGAATTTATAACTGTAAGCATTAGGTAAAGTTTAGATTGGTAATATTATATTAATCGGTTTTCGATTACGATTATCGTTATTTATAATAATACACTTGGTTATTTGACCATCGAGTTATCAAGGTATGTACGTGTTATATATTAATATGTACATATATTATTATATAAATTCGAGTTATAAGCCAAAATTCGACTAAAAATATTTCGACTTATAGAGAAATTCGAGTTAGCGAAATTCGAATTATCGAGAAAATTTATCACACATATCATATATTGTAGGGCCGGGGCCAAGGCATTCCTTCGAATTATCGAAAATTCGACTTATAGAGATTCGAGTTATCGAGGTTTCACTGTATATATATATATATATATATATATATATATAAAGTGCAAGTTCAGTATAATCTGAGTGAAGACAATTTTCAAAATCATACATAAGATTCTTTTTTTTTTTTAATTGTACGAATGTAATAAATTATTTTATACGTGCACAACTATTATACTTAGTTCTTGTGATTACTAAAATAACTGTAATCTCCTTTTACATATGTTCGTGTTATTATACGTATCTGAACGCACTGCAGTGAAGTATTGTTGTTGTACACTAATAAATAATATATAATTAGATAAATAAACCCGAAAACCGGAAAATGTGAGAGAAAAAATATGCCCCGCCGAATAGAGGATTAAATATTACATTGAATTTGAAGAAATGTACACTAAAAATTAACTAGTAAAAATATTCAATTTTAATTCCGAATTCAAGACTAAATCAATGGTTATTTTTTAAATTCAAACGAAAATGTTTAACAATATTGATGGCAAGAACATGAAAATATAGAAATTACGAGATTCGAAAAAGCAATACTTTAGAGACTCTGATGTGGTATTTTTTTTTTAATTACACCGTTGCGGGTTTGTCGAAAGTATTCCTATAACACCATCCTCGCTAAGAACCCGTACTTGTTTTTCAATTTAATCCGTAGCATCACGCGCTGGGTTATTGTATACCTTATTATATTATATTAGCCTGCGGTTCTATTCTGAAGAGCGCCATATGTGTCACAGTGTATATGTAATCGTATTAAAATTTCTCGCACTCGAACAGGTAATCATAAATTTTCCTATAAACGAATTAAAAAAAAAAAAAAAACAAGGTTTTCCTCCAAAAACCTAAGAAGTTATAACCTAAAAAGCATAATTATAGCATCGCGTTGTAATT
Source organism: Chaetogeoica ovagalla (assembly GCA_032441825.1). NCBI lineage: Eukaryota > Metazoa > Arthropoda > Insecta > Hemiptera > Aphididae > Chaetogeoica > Chaetogeoica ovagalla. The sequence goes on along the minus strand of CM063727.1, from coordinate 3,327,129 downwards.
GAAAAATTTACTATCTTTCGATAAAAACATTTCGATTCACACGTCCATTTTTTTTTCTCTTACATTTTTTCCTTCCCCGCGCAACACTATTACTTTTATACACACACACATGCGCGTCGATGCTGCTAGTAGTTAGTGACCTGTGTACGTTCTAAATTTGTGCACAATTTTCAGTTTCGTAAGAAAACACTGGGATACGACAAAGTCAACGTGACGGCGGCAAAAACGTTGAGCTCCCTGTTCAACAACCTGCAGGGCACGGCCAAATGGTATCCCGGCGAAGGCGAGCCCGTCATCGATTTCCTCATGTCCGTCACTATGTTCCTGCAGACTTCGTACGATTTGGCCGACCTGAACCAAGCGTCCGTCAGTTTCGATAACATACTGAGCGTGTTGTTGAAAAACAACTCGGTAGTCAACGAGAAAGTACGTACGAAATTTCATAATAACATACAAATATAACCAGGCATGCAAACAATAGGGAAGGACTCAAAGGGACTGAAACCTCCCGAAAATTCTAGCAAAGTCGGGCTTTTCAACGAGAGCAGTCATATGTTTTTTCTATATTATAATGAATGTGTATTTTTTATTATCAGCGAGCTCATTATCGTTCTTTATATACGCTTATTCGCCGGAAACGTTTTGAGCGTAATCCATATACCTAACAGTCAAGAAACCTTGAGGAATTGCAGAACCCTGTAATTTGTATTTTATGTTCAAAAACCATCCCTATATATTGGTATAATTATACGTAATTTTCATACTTCGAATTATGACGAGTCGTTTGAATCCAGAACTGTATTTTGGATAATATATTATATTATGTCCATTGATATAAGCGACCTCTTTATAATGTCATTTATGACCGTTATTTTTCACGCAACGAATGTAATAATTATTATTATAAACCGCTAAAGGTTTGTCAGAAACACTTTATTTACTTTTTTGACTCTTAAGCTCCCCTCCCCCATAAAAAAATCCCTTGCTACAGGCTGCCTGTATACGCGTAACGTAATATTATATTATAATAGAAAATTGTACAACTGTTGGAAATGGTCGAGACTTGGACGCTGTTGAAGGCCTTCTACTTGATCATGAACAATGGTACCAGACAGTACACCGATCACATCGAGAACATTTACATCGCGTCGGCCTCGGAAATCGTGGAAAACCACCACAAGAACATATCGCACCGATTCTACGACAAGTAAAACGAAAACGCGAAACAACAAATTCTTTTTTATCATCGTTTAATAAAAATAATAATAAATATTTGGCGAATTTGCAGACAAACCGCGTTGTCGCAGCCGCAACAACCAAGAATAATCGTATCTATGTGCGATGTTCAGATCGATAAGTGGATAAACAAATCGTTCAACGTGGGAGTAACGACGTTCACGAATCTATCAGAGTTCTTCCCGAGAAAATATTTCATCAGCAAAAGGTGAAAAACCAAAAAAACAAAATTTAAAACCGAACGAATTTTTATTATACTGTAATATGCGTTTTCGTTTTCCCGCCTACAAGCAAAAGGAAATTTTCCGCCCCTTCATTTTCATAAGATTTTTCCCTTTTTTTAAACCGATCAAAATACATTTTAAAAAACCCGTATTGTTAATTAAATGTATTATTTAAAAACATATGAAAAATTACTAACAATAAAACATCAAAACGCGAATAGTTAAACATAAATAGTTATATTATTTAAAAAGTTTCTTTCGACTTTTAAGATTTGAAAATTCTTCAGTTATGTCTTAAAAGTCGATTGCTGATTGAAAATTTGTTGCCCCTAAAATATTGACGCCTCAATCTCCCGCTTGTTCTACTTGTATAGATAAACCTGATGCTGCTAACCTGGCCGATATATAAAAGAAAAAAATGTATTTTATTTTATATAGTTTTATATATTATATTCCATCGCATTTACAATTTTTTCTTTTTTACCATTTGAATTTACTCCGTTTGATAAATGGGTAATAATTTCGTCTCGTGCAATAAAGAAATATTTAGCGCGTAATTTTTATTGGTTTTTTTCTTCAAATTTTAAATGCGATTTCGTTGATTTTTTTCAAAACGATATTTATATTATTTTCAACATTTATTGTGAGAAATTTTTCGTATTTTAAAACTTGTGTATTTCAATTGTGAACAATCGTTGACAAACTATATTGTACATGACGTGTTCCCTAGAGTATTTTTGAACCTGTAGCGGTAAAAGTGTCAATCAGGCGCGGGGCACGAAATAATGTCAAAACACGTTTATAAACGACAACGCGATGGTGTTTATAGTTAAAAGTAATTTATTTTAAATCGGATTTTTATCCAGATTTATCGGATGAAAAACGTGGTTGATAATTTTATTTATTTTTCATTTTATTTTTTTTTTTTACATAGAACGTCCGTGTTCTAATAATAATATTCAAAAACCATCGATCAAATAATAGAAAGCAAAAAAAAAAAAAAAAAAAAAAAAGATTCAACACTGTTTCGTTTCAATCCCTCTCGTATATTCATAACACCGGGACCCTGTTTTTAGAAATGTAATTGGGAAAAATAACGTTCTAATCGTACAACAGCAGCACTCGACGTTAATAACCGCGTATATAACATACATAAACATTTATACTCGCTAAATATATTCATTAAAAATAAAAATTACGAGTGCAAACGTCTGAGCGAAATGTGCATCCCCCGACTCGTGTAGTGTATATCATTAATATTTTTAAATGTTTCTCTACCGCTTTTCGCAGTATTCCGAGACATTTTAATATTTTCTTTAACCGCTTCATAATATAATACGTACGTTGTTGTTCTTAAAGTATATTTTGCTTTAACGTTTTAACCGGCTGTTAATATCTGTTGGTATACGAAAAAAGGGCAATTGTGTTTGATGATGACTCGGACGAACAAAGTGGTGAGAATAATAATTCATTTGCCACGTTTTCAGCTCGTCACTAAGATTAGTGTGCAGGTTCTTGACTAGCCGACGATCCGCGATTTCTTTTTTTTATTTATTTATTTACGCGAATTCTTTAAAAAAAAAAGGGTTTTAACTTAAAAATTAATGAACAAACGATATATGCGTGAGAAATGTAGAAAGTGGAATTTTTTACTCCCATAATATACGCGGTTTTTAAACCTCTTTAAACAACGTTGCGAGAACGTTACAACCGGTCAAAGAAATGCGAACTAATAAGTCGCATCGATCCTATTGATTTGATTTCTTTTTTTTTCTTTTTTTTTTTTTTACTAAATTAATAGTCCGGTCGTGGATAAATAATGGGCGATGATTTTCGCCCGATTTCCCCCCCCCCCCCGTGCAAATTTTTCGGGGGAGGTCGCGAGACAGTTTTCGGAGATCAAATTGTTATGGCCGCGGATTTACTGTTGGCGTCGGTTTTTTTTTTCCCCAGCAAATACGGCGAGACCGAGTACAGCGTGATGACGCCGTTGGTGTCTGTGAGCGTAGCGCAGGACGGCCGCCGGATCCGCAAACATTGGCCGACCGTCGTGACCGAGATCGAGTTCGGGCTGAAGCTGCCGCGGCCGGTGAACGGCACGTGGAACGTTACGTGCGCGACCGCGTCCAGACTGGCCTACCTGCACCAGTGGGACGTGTCCGCCTGTCGGTTGGCCGACGATTGGTCACCGTCGTCCAACGTCACCCGTTGCCACTGTCCGTCGGCCGGGCTGTTCGCCGTCCTGGCCAGAATCGTGCCCCTGGTCAGTACGTGTGACAATATAAAGTGTCATATTTTAATATTATAATAAATTGATTTACGATGTAAGAAGAGACGCTGCGGTCAAGAAAATTAAATTTCTTTAACCCTCGAACGGTCACTTATAGACGCGTAACGAGTTAAGAAATGCCAACACTGTTGAATTATCGATTATTAGATATCCGGAACCCCCTCGGTAAACTGTATGTACTATAATAGTAAATATGACAACGTAACGGGAATTTGTATGCTGTAAAAAATATAGCATTTACTTAAATTAAAATTAATACGTATTATTACAAAATATTTCTTGTTGGGTATTGAAATTTCAAATAAAAAAAAAAAATATATATATATATACGGTGTATGTTTCCGTTTAAAGTTTGCATATTTTATCGTGTTGATTTATGTGCGCCTTAATTGCGATTTTCCAAATATTTCTGTTGACACAATACAAATTACACTAAGCGTGGGTCGTGCGTGTTCTAATTAACAGCAATCTGCAGTAGTAATGATCCGAAGAAATGGATGGTTATAATTATTATAAATCGGATAATAGTTTTTTTTTTTTTTTTTTTTTTTTGATATAAATACGTTTTTACCGCGTAGTTATCTTCAGGATATTGTTAAAACTGAAACGAAAAATTCAAAGAATATTATAAAGATAATATGCGAGTGCTATATTATAGAAGAAGGGTGACTTTTCGCAAATATAAATTACTATGTACTTAAATTATATTTATTTTCTGCAATAATAATATTATTATTATAACGAAAACAACATATTTACATCCTTTACACAAACTGTGTAAATGTAATTTAATTTTTTTATTATTATTATTTACACACGCGTGTATACGCTATAATATTCTGCGCCGAAATGTCGAGATCGTTAAAAGTAACTCCGACTTATTACGAAAAGCACCCACGTCGGTTAAGTAACAAGGAATATAGAAATGAAGAATTTACTTTTTTCGTCTCGTGTACGAGGGATGATTTATTTTGAAATATCATTGAAATAGTAAAAAAAAAAATATATATATATACATTTTTGAGCGTTTTTCCTAAATATTAATTCGCGCCGGAAGCGTTTCTTTACGCCTTTACTTTTACAATATAAAGGACCCAATAAATTTATGAAAAATTCTCGTAGAAATAAAGCTCAATGGTACACTGAACTTCTCCCACGCACACGGATAATATTACATTAAATATTTCCATTTCGTTTTATGCTTATCATACTTGCCTATAACATACGCGTACATTATATATATATATATAATACTTTTAACTATTTATTTTTTTATGACTATTAATAGTCAAGAACACAAATTGAATAAAAACGCATTTAACTAATATTTGTTTATAAAAAAAAATATATACTCGTGTATATATATATATATATATTTCGACTATCTCACGAATAATAATAATAAAATTACACAATTCTTATATAGGTAATGGGGTGCCTTTGAACAATTTTTCTATTTTTCCGCAAAATTTATTCTCTGGTGATACTTTACCTTTTTGCCCTTAAAACCTCCTTCGATCGTTACTATAGAGATTAACGGTAGTTCTCGTAAACGTCAGCGAATAATTCTATACCTAAAAATGTCACGCGTTTTCACATCATCATCCAATTTATTCTTCAATAAACGTACGTGCATACAAATATATATATATATATGTTCAATGTAAATGTAAATATACAAATATACCTATTATAATACATTTTCTTTGGATGAAATTTCCTGTCATATCTCAAGACGAGTATTTGTGTACGTACACTTCAATTCCCGTTTATAGATCTCGCGATACTTGTACTGGTAAGTACGTATAGTAAAAAAAAACGAAATTACGATTTTCCCATACCCGTAACAGTACGGATCGTTTACATACGTTTATAAATATTACGTTTAACTTTGATATGTTGTTATTCGATATAATAATTATTTTTCGGTAACTTGCAGACTATAATGTGATTTTCGGGTGAATACACATAAAGTTCTAGTTTCGTCTCGAATCTAAATAATATACGATAAAAGTATATAAAAATTTCTTAGAGTTTCCGTACCGACGACACGACAAAAACAATTTTGGTAAACTTTTGATATATTCATAAGAAATCCGCGAAAAATCTCCTTTGCGCGCGTACACCGCATAAACGATTTACGAACTAATTTAATGATCCTTATAAAAGAGAAAAAAAGACCCATGGAAAACAAAAATATTATTAAAAATAATATTCTTTTATCGTCTAACTTTTACTTTTTTCAAAAAAGTATCAAAACGCTGAAACTTCAAACGAATATTTAGTATGGTTCTTTTTATTCTTGTCCGATTCGTATACGAGTACAAATTCGTATGTTTATACACGTGAAAATATGTTCATTTTTGTATTTTAGTTACGGTTAGTTAATATCTTATTTTAATAATTTAACGCATTCCTTAAACAATTGTAATTTATATATTATATAAAAATAATTTAAATTTAATTGATTATAATTAAATGTGTATGCTAGTCATAAAAAAAAGCTTCAAATATTATGCCGATATGAGAAATAAATATAATAATTATAACCTTTAAACATTCTCTTAATCGTTCCTTGGAAATTGCAAAAATATGCAACGCTAATTATATTACATTATAATATTAAACATAGTTTTTTTCCGTTTAATTTTGGAGGACACATTAAAAGTCGCAAAAGTATCATTTTGCGATTATTTTGCGTTATCGATCATTACACGCATACTTTCTCTAATATATCGTATTGGCAGATACGTATGTGCAAAATACTTTTATATATAAAAATGTAAATAAAAAAAAATTATTGGAATTCTTGTTGTAAATAAAAATTAAACTTTAAAGGTTATGAGTTGTTTTTTGTATTTTATATAATAAAATATAATGAATTTTTTGGTGAATATTTTCGATAAATAATGAGGACAAACAATTCACAAAAAAATGTTTCAATCAGAGTAAGTATTTAGCATATTTATACAAGAAAAAAAATCGATAACATAAAAGAAATTTCAAAAATTCCGTCGATTCACTAATGAAAAAAATTTGAAATATTTTCAACCCTGCGGAAATCGAATAGAACACATAACGGCAAAACGACAGAATATAAACACACAATGTAAAATCATGTAAAACTTCTCCTCAAAGTACAACATTGTATATGAAGATCATTTTTTTTCATCTTATTCGTATGCATAATAAATAAAAAGATAACTCGACAAATATATAATATATATATATATATATATATATATATAATATTTATATATATATTACTCGACATATACAAGTACATATGATTTTTCTTACAAAATATTTGTCAGATGTGATAAAAAAAAAAATAAATAACTAAACGCACTCCCTAATCTGTGAAATATGTTTTTCTGGGAACATTCAATTATTGTATTGAACAACTGAATCGTGTACGTTTTTTTATCACCTCAGCTTGTGTGAACACCAGAATCATATTATATTAACCGCGCAACAACCCAATATTACTGAAATGTGCTTGAGAACTTGTGACTATTTTACATATTATTTAAACAGTTTTGTTTAAACTGTTGTTTTGTTTTAGTTTTTAAAATTTTTTTTTTTTTAGTAACAACTAAAAGCAATAATTAAACGACACTATTAAGAAACACAAAGTATAGAATAGAAGAAGGAAGGAAATCGGGTATTTAAAAAAATGTATGATAAATGCTATACGTGGGACAAACCAAAAGAAATATATTGACATTAGGTTCAAAGGACATTTGAGAAATATTAGAAAACGAGAAGACGAAAAATCTCCTGTTACGAAACATCTATTTAAAAAACTAACCATAAAATATTAGCAAATTTTTTAAAAAGTCTAAATAATTGTAACGAATTGAACATTAGAGAAACAATAGAAATATATATATATAAGTAACTCGTTAAACTGGCACGTGAGTTCATCGCAAAATTCGTTATTGAAATTAATTAAATATAAACTAGATGGCGGCAGCGTAGACTTGCTGCGATGGGCGTGGTCGGTGACTCACAACCAAACGACTGTTTCATTGTGGTAACATCATCGGAAATTATATAAATACTGGTGTATATTATAGTGTCTAGCGGTTTAATAGTAGTTGGCTAGCGCTAAAGATGACAGCGTATTTGTTGTGAAATACGCAATAAAAGCGTATTGTTTTCATGATTTTCAGATTTGTTGTGTATAAAACCCAATATTATTACGCATTTATATAAATAGATTATTATACAAGCAAGTGTATGGCAGAGTTTAGACGCAACTGAAGGTGCGAGGAGATTAATTAATATTTTTTTTACAATAGTATTTAGAAAAAAAACAAATGTATTAATATACAATTCGTATGCGTTCGTCGACACCCGGACAAAATAAAGATAAATAGATAAAACAATAATCGATCCGAAATATTAATCGATTTGTGTTTGTTTGTTTTTTTTTGTTTCTACACAGGACGAAGTGGGTCAAAACACTTTGAAACAAGACGTTATAGTTATATTCGGTTGCGCTTGTTGCCTGGTACAGTGCGCACTGTGTTTGATACTGTTGATAGCGCAATGGATTAGACATCCGACGTGTATATTGTACTTAAAGATACAGCTGTGTTCGGCCGTTGTCTCGCAGATGTGCATGTTTCTCTACGCGGCAAAAAACGTAATTTCATATTATTTTTTTTTTTTCATTTTTTAACTCAAACGACGGAAGACATTATATCGTTTAAATGCCCAATATATTTTATCCTTGGCGTTTTTTCGTATATATTTCCTTTTTTTTTCAGAACGATTACGGATATTTCTCGCTGTGCTTGCAAATAGTGACCATTGTGGAGATAACGTCGCATTTAAGTCAGTTGCTCATCGTGTACACGGAGATTATTAGTTTCCCACAGTTTACCAACATTAAACTGCCCATTATTGGCGTGGCGACAGGTAAAACAGCGATTCTATTTTTTATGATTTTAATTCCGCGATAAATCCCGGCTTTATTTAAATTCGATTCTATAAATAATAATTAAACGCGTCGTTATTATGTGGTACTGTTTTCAACGTTTTATCCGATCTCCATCGGTTTCATCGGGTTCGTTAATTAGTCATACAACCCTTCGTCGAAAACCCCCGGACACTTTTTTTTATAGTTTCATTTCACACGAAAATTACATTTTTTTTTATACCATTGGTCGTCACGTTTGCGTTTTTGAACACTCGATGATTTCGGTGAAAATTTTATGAAATGTTTCTGATAAAACTGCGGCAACATTCCTGGGAAATATAATATTTTAACGTTTCCGACGATCGCACGCACGACTACACTATGTATGAGTACGCCAATCAAATTATCCACTCTAAATATTTTAATTATAACCCGTTTATAAGCTCTATATTTCCAAAACTATTCCATGTTCGTTAGTGTAGAGGAGAATATATTGGTAATTTTTTTCATTTAGAATATTTCGATATTTTCTGTGTTTGATTAAGTTTTGTACAAAATAAAAACATCGAGTTTTGGTCGGAAATACATATTTTATTAACCTAACCGAACACTTTATTAATGAACGGACGGCAAACGTCCGCACTACTCTTTATATAAGAACCCACACTGGATATCACGTCCTTATAAGTGTTCTCGCTTTTAATTAACCATTGAAAAATATAAAAATAAAATATAAAGTATTTTTAACATAATCATCTGACGATCTGTTGTGAGCTTCGTCCATGGACTCTGACGCAGGTTCCACTTATTGTTCGTCATCCTGTAATGTACTTGTTTGAGTGTTCGTTGTCGAAATCCTCGCCATCAGCTTCCTCCCCTTCTTTTAACAGGAAATATTATGACTTTAGTTTTGTTGAATGAGCGGTGATTGAATAATTGGGATCTCCTTTATCACTAAATGAAATTATTTGATAAGTATCCCCAGATGAAATTTGTAGCACTACCATATTGACACTAGACATCTGTTTTATAACTTTGCCGGCTGTTCTGTTTGGTCTTCTCGAGTGTGCTAATAATCCAATTGAAAAACGTACATTGTTATTTGAGTGCCTCTCGTTATAACACTGCGCTCTGTAATGAAACGCTCCTTAACTTTCTCTTGCAATAGTTTGACATTTCGTACTTCCTTGTCCGCTGGTAACACCATACCGGTTACAGCCCCACCACATAAATTGAATGTAAACCAATAATTTTGTTTAAAGAATTGTTTAATCGACACTCTACCTTTAATATCTCTCGCAGCTCTAAGATTTCTCGTTTACCATATTGTATAGCTTCCACGAGCGGTATTAATATGGCGTTGATGCGTTCAACTTCCTCGTTCATTTACGTATGCCTTATTGATATAAGCGAGTGTTGAATCCCGACTACAACTGTGGAATAATCCTTTTAAGCTTTTAACACGAAGACAAGGCCGTCACTCGTTTATTATTCTTCTCGGTAATATCCACGACTTGGTACAAATAATCTGACACATCAGTCGGATCGTTTGCATATTATACAAGTTTACTATGGATATGTAATCCAACATGCAATTCCCCTCTTTAAATACGTTGGGAAATGGAACGCGATTCCTGTATATCGCGTTGTTGTAAAAATAATTTTTTTTTTTTTAAAAAAAACGTACTGTAATGTTTTCAGCTGCACCCGTATTGTTTGTGCTCAGTATCATGTTAAGTCTGAATATTATTGGCGCCAAGCCCATTCGGCCATGGTGGTCGTGGGAAAACTCGGCGCTCATCTACATTTACATCATACTTTTCATGCTGCTCATGATGATGTACTTGTCAGTATTAACCGTCACCATACCCAAATTGAAGTTTATCAATCAAAAATTGCAACGAAACACGCAGGCCAATATGCGTAAAAGGTAAGACGTCGTCGTGATGCGTATAAACGTTTCAACTACTTGCAGGGGCGGGGTTTTAGGACTCATATTTGGTACGGGCGCAACTTAAAAATTTAATTTTTATTACAAAAAAGTAAGTATATGTAGATTCATGTAAAAAGTAAAAAAACTAATTATAATAAATCTAAAATTGCATCCTTCTATTTTTCATGTTTCCAAACATATTTCTAACATGATTTGGATTTTTTAACAGTTTTTCAGTGTTCTCTATATCTATAAGTAATAAAACGAAATTACTCCACGTTGGTCTTTGCATTGCAGCTCTTTGCGAATAAGTCTTAATACGCCTCGTAGTAAAGAACCTACGTTCAAACACTAGCTGAAAATACAGGATTTATCATAGACAAATTTCATGAAAAATCATACCCGCGCAAAATTTGTTAACGTATTAAATAAGAAAAATATATATTAATTATTACTTCACTTATCAAAACGACACGAAAATACGAAACTGAAATTTTTATCACGTGTAAACACAAAAAAAAACTTTGTACGGGCAGCTGCCGCCTGCCCACCCCGCGAATATGCCATAACCGCCACTGACTACTTGCATTTTATACACGGCTGATATATATATATATAAAACTGTTTCCCTCGTTCTTCAACACGCGTTTTAATTAAATTTACGAATTTGCCATTAAATATACAGTATTCTTGACTCGCAGCGCCGGTTGGAATTAGTTAGTTAGCGGCGCTGTAACTTATTAATTAAGATTAACAAACACGTTAGGCTCCAAACCATTAAATCATTTCAAAATTACTCGATGTTCGTTAGCGTAGCAATATACACATTCAATTATAACATAGTCCTTGTAATACATTTATTTATTTATTTCTCTAATAAACTGTACCGCAAAATAACAAATACTTGATTGCGCAAGTATAGGTGCGCGGTATATCGTTTCCTTATATTGCGCGTGTTATCTTATTATTATGAGTATCAATTTGATGAATTAGCCGCGTTCGATTCCAATAGCTCTCCCCAATTATCTCGGATCACGAGTTTTCGTCGTGTATCCAAACTAAATTTAATGTTTTTATTTTCGCTACAGACAAATACATTAGAATAATATTGTAAACACGATTTGGCGTTTGTGCGAACCAGACGGCATACGTTGGAAAAACAATATTACAACTTACAACATACGAGTATGTGTTTACGCAAACTAATGAAATCGTTCTTCTTTTAAATACACTAAAAATCAATCGTTTCAATTATCTAATGCGTGTAATTGGAATATTGTACATTTTCAAATAAAGTTTCAGACCTCAAAGATTAAAACAATAAATTATATAAAAGAAAACAAAAAACTTCCGCAGTAATGTTGGTATATTTTTCGAAATTCTATATAACAAGCGAAAAACTAGTCAAAACCATGTAACGTTTATAAAAAAAAGTATATATATATATATACCTAGTAAATGTTGATTTACTGAGATTATTTTTTTTTTTTTTAATCTATACACTTTTTCCTTCAGATTTCATACATTTATTTTATTTATTTTTTTTTTACAAAATTACAGAAAAATTCATAGTGCGATTATCTTTATAAAAAAAAAACATTAATAGTTTCGAACCACTTGACTGGAAATATAAAACTTAATAGTATTCAATATTATTTCAAATTTACAATTTGTAATTGAATAACTTTAAAAAAAAAATTGAATAAAAAAAATTATTACAAATCTCGCTTTTACAATCATTAAATTTTGATTTTATTTAATATTTGTACAATTTTCATTTCATATTTAAATTCTAAAACACAACGTTTTAATATTAAAAATGAACATTTAATGTATATAACTTTTTTATGACCTAAGTCGTTATATATAATATAATATCAAAAGTTTTAAGTTGATTTTGTGATTTCTTTTTACAAAAATATAAGTTTTAAGGTACTTACAATTTTTTACTGAACTAGAGAGTGTCTTTCTACATTCCACACTCTAAAACAATTTCAATTTCTTTTTAAAGTAATATTAATATACGAAAGGATTGGTTCAAAAAAAAAACTTCGTAAGTAAAAAATATCACTGTAAAGTATCTTCTTTGCGAAGAATTTAAAATAACAATATATTATATAATTGCATATTAAAAAATACGTTCACTTTTATCTTCTTAACCTGAATACTATTTTGGGTTCCCAAATATGAAATTCCAGTAAAAAAAAAATGACGAAAAATGTATGTAAGCGTATAAAAACAGAAAATAAAAGAACGTTTAAAAATAAAATCATATGTAATTATATTTGCGTTAATTTTCAAAATTTGCAATTATAATATGCTGAATGATATGAATGATGTATACATGTATTATACATGTAGACACTCTACTTGAGGTCAGAAATTTGGTTATATAAAAATTTCATTCGTTTCTTTTCTGTTTCATAAAAATATACATTAACAAAATTATTTCCTGCTCATCAAATTAAACCTTATTCTAATCAATATATATATATATATATATATATATATATATATATATACTTAATTAACAACAACAGTAAAAACATTTTTAATTCGTTTTACAAGTTTTAAGTTATAATAACTCTATTGAATTTCTTTTTTATTATTATTCGATATCGTTATAATTAAATTAGTATATAAATATAGAATATTAGTTATTTGGATTAGAAGTATAAACTTATAATTCCGTTATATAAGAAAATTCGATACTCTAATGACGAAACTGGGCTTTAAATATCGTCTGCAGAAAGTACTCGGCCAAACAAAACTTTATAAATGTTGTAACATAAGATCACAAATCGCGTGACGATATTGCAATATTATTTCCAAAGAAGAAAGTTTTCAGTACATTTCCTCGAACTTTTCGAAATATATTTATTTATATGTTTAGAGTGTAATGCGTGTATATTGTTATTGTACAAAGAAACGTAAGAAAAGATTTCATATTTGACTCGTTACCTATTCTATTGAAATGCATTTTAATGAATTTCCATCGATATAATATACATGTGTGAAAATATTATATTAAATAATTTTGCTCTCGTATAGAATGGGACTGATCATCAGATCGATGGCTATTCTGTTGATGGTAATCGTAACGACCGTGTCTAGTGTCCTGCACATAATCTACAAGGAAGACTTCTCCAAGTATTTCTTCAGTTCGTCGTGTGCTATAAAGGTAAGATATTATACACACATGTACAACAATCAAAGTAACGGACGGTTTGATTAAAACTTGAAACCGTAAGCAAAACTACGGACCACGCTAAGTAAACAGCACAAAAAAATGTACATATATTTTTGATTTAATGTCCAGGCATACATTTTTTTTTACAGCAACCAACGACAAGACATAATCGTCCTATATCTTATAAATTATTTACTTATATAAATATTAAACATTTTCAATAGAAAAAACCCAAGCCTCGAATATGAATGGTACAAACTTAAGCCACTGATTACATTAAAAAAAAAAAATTTAATTAATTTAGAGTTGCTGATATAATTGTTAAGGTGAAAAAGGGGGGGAACGATTTTTGATATATTTTCGCACTGGCCTAATTGAAATGTTTATTTTCACCCGTACTTAACGCACTATACGAAATGTCAAATAACACACCGTTTATTAATTCCAGTATAGCATGGTGTAATGTAAGTTACTCTCGTTACTGTAGTGACACTGTTGTTACACAACAATTTTATGACCAGCTAAGTCTTTTATTTTAAAAAGTACTTTACGCGTTACTCTTTTATTACACTGATATATCGCATTACTTGTGTAATAATACAACTATTAACAACGTAATTTTTTAAAGTAACTCGCACTACGTTTTAGGATGTTGGCTGTTCATTTCACGCTTAAATCATAGTTTCTTTTTTTAAATTGTTTTTTCCATAATAGGGATTCGTCGTCTTGTACTGTTATTTGTTGCACTCGGAGGATCCGTTCAACCTGAAAACCGTTAACCGGCTGAAATCTTCACCGCAACTTTCGTTCGACGACAACCATTCGGACTCCGACGGAAGTCCGTTAAATTGTAAGAACTATTTCGTATTAATCCGTAATAACAAATAATTACAAGTATATGCGAAATATGGTGATTTTCTGTATTGAACGGTGCGTGCATAAAATGGACGTCTTGCAATAAACTGATTCCTTACCGACGTGACAAAAATTTGTAAATTAATTTTCCGAATTCACGAACCGTAATCAGTTTCCCCGCAATCGCCGTCTTATTGTCGAGGCAACTACAAGCAGCGCCCATCCTTCCGACTTTCGTTGGTCGATACGATTATTTTGTAAATATACGAATATTGTGTATAGACGGCTGCGTGTAATGTTTGGCACTCCAGATTCTGAAATCGCGATTGCGATGGTACTAACGGTTTGTGCAAATGTTTCGAAAATTAATTCGTAAAATATTGGCGTTGGTCCGGAACCAATCAGACAAAGTCGGAGGAGGTTAATTTCATGCAAATATCTAACACGCGCGCATAACACCGTATAGTGATTTAAACGTAGTCTATTTACAACGAATTCCAATGGAAATCGAAAAACCGATATTCGGACGTTTGAGTGCAAATAACGGATTTAAAACGTGGAGAAATCAGTGTTATAAGCAAGCAAATCATCATTAATTGATCAAACAACAAATTTTATTATATTCGTACGTTTGAAATGCGTTCGTTCGTGAAGAGACGTCAATGCGTACAAGAAATCAAAAATAATTATATTTTAAGAGTTTCGATGCGCGTATGTGTGGTTTTTAAAAATATACTACCGGCAGTAATGTATTTAAAACAATTTTAATTTTTTTTTTTTACAACGTCCAACTACTAAAAAAAACCGCCCGTAACGTTTATTTATATATTTATAAATTTGTACAAATACGTCATTCACGCGAACAAATTAAACGAATTGATGAATGTCGTTTGACCTGTCACCGTGTTTAAGTCGGACGACATTAAAACGAAAAAAATAGAATAAGTATACACAAATAACATTATATTTATAACGAGTTTAAGTTAAAAGTTATTTTAAATTTTTTTTAAATCTACAACAGATATCATAAAAATTATTTTATTAGGTATTATTATTCCTTTTTTACAAGTTGTCTTTATTTATTAAAACATAAGACGACAATTATTGTACAAGATAAAAACGTGAAGAAAAAAAAAGTTAAAAGCGAACGAGCAATAGTCGAATGAATACGAATGGGAAAGCTAAATTTTTTTTAAACCAGAATTCTTTATTGTGTTTTAAAGTAAAACAAAGAATTTTTTTTTTTTGTTCTTTTCTTGTTAAAAACTATTTAGGCGCCTATATATTTCAAACCCTATTACTTCAGGATTTTAATAACGTGTTGTATACAATAAAAATAATACGTATGTACAGACACGGTTTTGTTAGTAGACGAATTTCCACGGGATTTCGAAAGTGTCGAAAATTAAATTAATTATAAATTTCAGGTTTTTCTAAGGACTCCATAGATTACGATACGAAAAAAGCTATGAATAGTGACATATTGGAAATCACAGACAATCCGCAAGAGTATTTCATCACGCAAGAAAAGCCAGTGTCGATCGTTAGCAATCTCACTAGTTCGTTGAAAAAACTCGATAGCAATACCGAGCCGAAAAAGTCCGTGACTTTTCGGCACGATTTAATCACAGGTATACGTTATATAATATTTACAAAAAAAAAACGTTTACAAGCGTATAGCTGACTGAAGTGTTCGTGCGACGAGCGAGGTTTAAATTTCACTGTTTCGAATGTCTGTATAGTAATAACGCGACGCGTTGAAATAAATACAATGGCTGTTCAAAAAGTAATAATAAAAACGCTTTACAGTAAAAAAAAAGAAATATTTATCCAGTCCTTGCTCTTTTCAAAGTAACCTCTCTCTCGATTCTAACCATACACTTTTTCCACCGTTCCTGCCACTTTTTAAACACCAACGCCATCTTTCTCACGATCTCTTTGCAACGCGCTTCCTTCACAGAGCCGTTGATGATCTCGTGATTGGTCTTGAATTTCCATCCCCTCAGCGTAAACTTGACTTGGGAGTCAGCCGGAGTGACAGCAAATGGCCAAATCTGGACTATTTGGTGGGTGGGTTATAGTCACGATGCATTCGAGATATCTCTAACAGAGTTTTGGCTACGTGGGAAGGCCACACATTGTCATGATGCAATAAAATTTCATTTATGTTCACTTGCAGCCGATTTTTTTTTTCTTAAAATTCTGTACATGGTAGGCGAACGTCTTAGACACATTACGCGAATCGTCACAAATGTCCACACACTACACCGATCGACTCCAAACTGATCATTATGGACGGCTAAAAGAACGGGCAACACGATGGTATTGCCACTTTTCGCCCACGCATTTTCTCTCAATGTCACTTTATTGTTATCGTTAATTTTTGAACAGCCCTCATACGTTCCGGGTGGGGAACTACTGCCCTTGCCACGTACGGCTTTGATTCACAAAACGAATAAGCAAATTGAAGTTAAAAATATTACATTTTAATCCGGAATTATTATTTATAGGTAATCACGTTCTATTTTTACAATTATACTACTCGTATGATAAGTACACGACAACGGGAGTAGATCGCACTTGTAGGTTTGACACGCGTTGGGCGTCGATATTTCCTAATGTCCGAGAATCGAGTTTTTGATCATTTCCGAATTACGCTTTACTACAATTTGAATTTAACTTTTTAAAAACGTATAACGCAACGCGGTTATAGACTTTGTGTCTCTTGCAAATGTAAATTTAACAGTCTGTTTTTATATATATATATATATATATATATATATATATATATATATATATATATATATATATACTAAATAATAGTAATAAAAATGATGAAATTAGCTTAGACAAAGGTCTCGAAATCTGTCAAATTTATAACGCAACTACGTACTTCGTTATAATTATATATATATATAAATATCGATGTTGTTGACGATGATGTTACTCCGTTCGACCGTCGATTTTCGTTCGCTCAAATGAAAACCGCAAACAAGTGTATAAATTAATTAAATTCATACACCGTTATATTATATAACAGGACCGTAATCAAACATTATTGATTTCACCACCGCTAATTTCATAAAACGGCTTAGCCGAAATGCATGCGTTGGTTACTTACATTTTACCAAGAATTACAGACTTATGAATACAGACTAGAAATATTCTGCAGTGGAGGCGGGAGAAATACTATAAAGATTTCCTTATTTTATAAGCGTATTCGTCGTAAGGATATTTTTATTTATTTAATAATAATAATAATAATAGCGGACGTGTTATTTATAAAAAAATTGTTTAGATTCCGAGCAAAGCGATTTTGAAATAGGTATTTTGCAGAGATTTTTTTCTATATTTTTTCCAACATAATGGAAAGAAGAATTGAGAACATTTTCATACAGGATATTTTTTACATGCGTACGTTACTGAAAATAATAAGTCGTTTCTTAACTGTTATCCAGTAGGTATGACTAGTGTTTTGACTAAAATTGTAACAAGTCGAGAAATAAAAATGTGAATACATGGAAAACACACATCTTTCGAAAAGAAAAGTAATTGCAACAATTTAAAAAAAAAGTTATGTGATAAAAATTATTTACGAAAATCTAAGTAAAAAAAATGTATAAATATATAAATTCGAAATTGAATGATCAAACACGATATTGAAGACATTTATTTGAAAAGTATAGATAGCTGAAATCGTAATGGTTTTTTTTTCATCGTCCGTATAAAAACTTATCGAAATACTTTCGAATTATAAAAAATAATTAAAGATTAATTCAGGATGAATAAATAATTTTAAAAAAGGGTAACGAGCCGCGGGTGTTGTTGTGAATGTCGCGTAAATTAATATTTTAGAGTTTTGTTATTGTTCTGTATGAATCTGAAAGCATTGATAGCAATCATTGCATTCAAAAAAAGCGATTCTGAACGGAGGTCTCTGTGTAATATACAATTTGTCGGGAAATTTTGAAGTGATAATAAAAAAAGAAATTTTTGACGTAGGATTATCGAGATTTTTTTTGACTTGAATAGCACAAAATGTAATAATTGCTATAAGTGGTCCAACATTTTAAGACAATTTTTTGAAATTATTTTTGTCACGCGTAAAATTACAGTGCAAACATACATAATGTTCGGTGTACATTTCAAGGCGCCTGCAAGCAAGAGCATTATTTCGATAGGGTTTTTTTTTGTACAGCGTTTAAAAACTATTGAGAAAATAGTTTTCCTTCCAAATTTTTTGGTCTGTTTTTCGAATCACGCCAAGGCGTGGACCTATACTGAAGAAATCGGAAAACGTTTCAAATAAACTACCGACTACATAGAGCATAGGTTCTCAAACATATTTCATACACCGCCCACTTTGACAATCAAAATTTTTTTCGAGCCCCCAAAATTTTTAAACTTACTTTATCTTTAAACAGTTATTACAATTATTATATTTAAAGATGCCATATTCTATTTTAGAGTTCAAACTTACATTGTAAAGGAGCATTTTTAATAAGAGCAATTATAAATAAATTTTAAATAAAACGCATACTTAATCGAATTTCAATGTATTTTTATTAAAATTTAAACAAGTCTTTGAATTTAAATTTATCGAGCTTACTTAATGTGATGGATGAACCCGATGTAGTTTAACCAGTGTTTTTATATCAGACTCGAATTTACTTAAATACAGTCGTAAGTCGCCACGTCCGGTAACAAGCAGCCAATTTCTTTTTTTTTTTTAGTTATTAGTGTTGTTACAGCACTAAATCCACGTTCGGACAAATACGATGATGGAAACGCTATTAGATATCTTTGAACAATCGACCATAATCCAGGGTAAAGTTGCGGGATTACATAATTTTTCGCTTTTTTTAATCAGCTATCGCCCCCCCCCCCAGACCGCTTCAACGCCCCCCAAACTTCTTTGGGCCTTTTACCGCCCCCCTGAAGGCCACTAACGCCCACAACGGGGCGTTATCGCCTACTTTGAGAAAGAATGATATAGAGAATATTTGCCACACTTCAGGGGAACGGTATTATTATTAACGAGATCGAGACGAGTCGAAAATCTGTACACAGAAAAAAATGAATAAAATAAACTCCGTTTTAAAACCAATTTCTCGCATCGCTCAGAATCTAAATTGAAAAAAAAAAGAAAAAAATGTTTTAATTATATTTTACATAGGGTGTCACGAAAAGTCGACGGACGGTCACGAAACCGACAGCGACAGTGGCAATTGCGACGGCGGCAATACGAGTTGTTCTTATCGAAACAACAACAGCAAGAGCTGTTCGCCGGTGTTGCTGCAGCAGGACGCGGCCGCCGCCGCGCAGCAACAGATGTCGACGTTCGACAGCGGCGTCATGGCGGACTTTGTTGACGTGCTGCCGGCCGGCGGCGACACGTCCATCCGGTGCGTCGTACAACCGCCGCCCGACATGTTGGCCACGCACGTTTGCGTCGAAGTCGGACTGATCAAATGCGTTCCGACCGTTGCCGCGGACGCGTCCGAAACGATGTCGGTGCAGCAGCAGCCGCCACCACCGCCGCCGCCGCCGCCGCCTACTATAGTCGTGTGCAACGTGGACGTGGAACCGTGCAGGAAACACCCGCTGCTACAAGTGCAGACGGCCGACGACTGCGGCGATCGCGTGCGGGACGACGACGTGTTGGACAGGATATCGCAAGACTTGGACTATCTGCTGAATCGGAAGGCCGAGTCCGACACCGATCGAAATCACAAAAAACCGCAACAGGACGCTGTCGTCGACCTTTTGCTACAAAAACGGACAAAACTGTAATAATAAATAAATTGATTGAATAAAAATTCTTTTTCGAAATATTATAAATGTACAACTACGCAATTACACGAACCGATATTGTCTGTAATACATATGTTATTATAATAAATTCGCACGTCGGATGCTGCATAATATTATATCACCACCACATATTATTATTATATGCCCAATTCCTATACCGATTATAGGTATTATTTTTAATAAATTTTCGTCGGAACACGACCGACCACCGTTCCTCGAATTATATATATATCAATGTATTTTATTTTTTATTTTTTAATTAATTAATTTTATTCGTATATTATTATTATTACCTACGTTTATTTTTAATTCATAAAGTTGAATAATGTGTAGAATATTACACTATTTTCAACGTATATATATATAATTAGTATTTTTTTTTAAGTTTATTTATTTGGAAATAAATAATATATTATAATATTGTTCCTACGTGTTTCGTGTACGGCTAAATTATCAAATAACATTTGTTAATTTTCGTTTTATAAAAACAATATTTATATTATACACTCGTCGTATATAATATTCATAATATTATAATTTTTTTTTCTAAGATCCACTGAATCAGTCGATTTTCAATTTTTTTTTTTTTTTTTTTTTTGTATTTTCATCCCGCTTTTCACTCATTTACATACATTTTAATATCGGTCGTACCGCTCGATTTTTTTTTCCCTTCGTATTTTTTATTATTATTTATTTTTTTTTCAAGTGGACATTTTTACTCGGTCACACATATTTTGTATAATCTACGACGACGTGTATTGTAAAATGAAAAAAAAATCCGATATTACGTTTTATCAATTTTTCTGAACAGTATTATTATATAAACAGAAAAAAAAATGGATTTTTCAATTATTTTTTTAAAAAGACAATAAATTGTATTAAATCCACCTGCATTTGTAAAGACGCGTTGTATGTTCGAAAGTTTTGTGTACATAATAAACAAACATCAAATGTTTAGAGAGAAAAAAACACAATATTTATAAGAAAAAAAAATCAACAATTTGTTATTTATATTACCATATTCGAACATTTCGAATTTATCCCAACGCTCCTATACCTCTCCAAATAGTTATAGTTATCTCAAAAAAAAAAAAAAGAATCATACTAGTCATACACAGTACAAATTAGTTGGTTTTAATCAAATTCCACAAATTCTCAGTAGAATATATCCGGATGGCAAATTAGACCGTTTTTATTTCTAATAATTTATGATTTTAAATTAATAATATACATTTTTATAGTTGTGAGTCCGAGGTGTAAGGACATTTAAATTATATTCCGTTTGAGCGTTTTGTTATGTATAAAAAAGATTATAATCGCTGAAAAATCTGTCGGGATATTCATTAATGCAAATATAAAAAGTGCTTCAATCGATTTCTCACCGTTGGTATGATTTCCGAAATATTTTAAAAGGATATGAGTGATACTTGTACAACAACTACGAATGTGCGACAATCATAAACGTATAAACATGTAAGAAAATATAGCGGAAAAATATTTTGTAATCGGTTAATCTCGTATTCATTAGTAACTATTTTTGGAAACGTGCGTTTTATTCACTCGCGTCTGAACTCTAGTCCGACAAGTACATATTATATACACCTACTGGACGGATAATGTTTCAAAAATATACATGAGGAAAATGTAAGAGATTTGCAGTAGAGCTGGTAATATAATATATATATATAGTGATAGTAATAAAGTATATGCAGACGGATGTTAACTTTAACGTATAAGAATGAGTGCTCGTAATGTATAATGGGTGGTTGATGCGCAGGTGAACGGTGGAGCTCCTATTTATACTAGTTTTCTTTTTGCGTATCCTGAATATATACATATTTTTGTTTTCTTACTCAAACGGAAAGAACGGTATGAATTAATGATCGAAATAAATTTGTTCAAAATATGATTTTTTTTTTTTTTTTACATTTTTTACACAATTGCGTAGTTATGTGCAGTTCTGTGAATAAGCGAATTGAAACGATTTAAGAACTTCTTGAAGTTATTTTTGAGATAAAAATTATTTCCGTTTTAGTTTAGACTTTATTAATAATAACACGCGGTACAGACAAAAAAATAAAAATAAAAACGACGATTGATAAAAATGACGATTTTTAGATTATCGTACGATTGCCGGATACTTGGAAACGTATTGCACTCAAAACTGGTACGTTTTTACAAATATTTTTATTGCAGCGCAAACGAGTGCTTAACGCGATTAAAACAATATTTTATTTCAAATTATAGCCAAAAGAGACGTGTAATAAATAATAATTACATTTGTTTTTAATTTCATAATGTACCTACATATATGATTTCAGTCGATGTGTGTTGTTCGTCCATATAACAGTCCCCTATCATATTATACATACGTATTATGTACATGTTTTCAAAATAAAAGTACAATAAAATTTTATAATCCGATACATTTTTTACAATTGGATGAAATCAAATTAAATTCGATTCTTGAAATCATAAATTATCGATTATTCAGGGATTCTGTATTTCCATAACGTTACTTAAATCGTAAAAACTCTTTTATGTGAAAATAATAATCCGATTAAAATGCGTAAGAACTGTTACAATAATCAACATAACTACATACACGTATATTGAATTAAATGTTTCAATTTGTTGGTTTATACAAATTCCCTATAGATTTTTGTGAAACTGAATCTGTGATGAGAATTGTTTGACTGAATCGCAGTTTCCATCGTCTTTTTGGTCTTGGCCATCGGTTTCGTAATAATTCTAAATGTTTCGCGTATCAGGAAAATGCGATACGCATTGTCCTCAATTAATTATTTAAAGTTCATCTGTATAATGTACGGCCCATTATACTAATTACCGAACACTGGCTGTTCAATATAATTGTATAAAGTTTATTTTCCGAACGCTCTTTTTCTTTTTATTAGTACTGAGCTCGTCTTCTACAATTTCCGCAATTCAAGCACTGCTCGTGAGAATATAATTCCCCCGTGGTCTTAGTGAAAAATATAGTCACTATAAAGTAATAATAACCGCATTTGTGCGATTTATATTTCTCGAGGAAAAAAAAAAAAAGTAATATGACGAGAGGAATCGTTTAATTAAATTTTAAAGTAGCCGCGGTCAAAGTCTTAACCCGAGCTCAGGACTGATTGCGGCACGTAAGTATATACCTATATATATATATATATAAATTTATAGAGCGGAACGGATCGTAAAACCACAAAGTAAATTCGTGTACCGCACCAAACTCGTAGCCTTATAAATATACTTAATCTGTGATTATCTCACGTCGTTTCGCACTGTGCCCTTATATATGTATACCACCCTGCTTATATACTTGGTATACTTGAAATGCCACTTCATCGCGTATAATATTCGAATTTTTTTCTTTTTGACTTATCGTAGACATACGCTATAATACATATATGTACGGTATACTGCAGACGGAGAAGAGGATTTTTCCGCCGCGATCACTGTGCCAACGAACAAAACGTTATTAATTTTCAGATAACGACAAAAAAAAAAGAAGAGAAACGCCGCCGTTTCGACAGTCGCTCGGTAAACAAATTTACGAATATTATATTAAACTGTTGTTATTACCACCAGTCAGTGGCACGTCCCTGCAAGGGAGCTGAAAGAGCCGTTGCAGCCCTCTCGAAAATTTCGGGAAAAACGTTTAAAACGTTCTCAATATGTTCCGTAGTAGACGTAATTACGTATATGAAAAGCGTCATTTTATATGAGAATCGCTGCAAAAGTCTAAAATGTTACTACAAAGATTTCTATTTCCGTCAATTCGACTAGACACGCAAGTAAAAGAATATGTACGGTGATTGTACGTACGTATCTCTCTGTGTACTGTTCTCTCTATATCTCATTATAACCGCCACTAATTTAAGCCAATAACCCTGCGTAGACAATAATTATTATCAGTCCCCGAAGCGAAATCCTGGTTGCGCCACTGCCACCTCGCCGCATTTTTTTTCAATAATAATTTCCATGGCTGGATATTGAAAAGTTACTTTTTTTTTTACAAAAACCCAACGTGTTAACTTTTTACGAAATATCCGAGTTGAATTAAATTGTACGTAAAATTTAAGCAACATATTATTATAAATTGTTGTAACATGCACCTCGATATATTAGTGTTTTTATTTGATATAATTAGTACTATAATATTATATATTTTAGGCCCTATAAGTATCTTGGCAGTTTTCATATTTTTTTATTGATCGTCAAAAAATGTTAACTGCATACTTACCGGGTTCACAAAAAAAAAAAAAAAAAAAAAATTACTTAATTTAACTTAATTATTTTAAATCAATTATTTTAATTGACGAGTTCAAAATAATCGTATCCTTGATAGTTTTCATATTTTAATACAAAAACGTATGACATGAGGATGAGCTTGTAACCTACGAAAAAAAAACATAACTTAAAAACAATAACATATATTTCGTGTCGATCTCGATTGAATCTTGTGCTAAATTTGTAAACCGATTTTGATTCCACCCTTCGTAAATATTCTGTGGTCCGATCATAATCGTCGACGTTGTTGAAACGTTCCACACTTGTGACGCGGAAAATATATTAATAAGGGCGTGAGGAGAAGGGGACGTTTTTGGCGGTTTTGATTTTTCCGTTAAATAGTTCCGAACAAAAATATTCATTTCTCAAGACCGCGCGTATAGTATTGATAAATAAATTACAACGTAAAACTCCGGTTTTCGAATAAAATATTAAAAATAAATATAACAGTAAACGCACACGATCGCACGGAAATACTTTCGAACACTTTGTTATTGGATTCTTTGACCGGGCGCCGCCAGTAGTCACTCAATCTGTGGTCATAACGCGATCGGTCGATCAGCTGTTTAAATTTTCTTATTTACGGGCTATCGTTATCTCACGTACTCGTTATCAAAATATAATTTCGCCGTTATCAAAATGTGCTGGACTGCGGCGACTTTTACTGAAAGTTATGCCGTTTTCACAGAAGAATATGAATTACAATAAAACGGAATTGTGGTTTTAAATTTTCACACGCTGGTGACACACGATGGCTACTGCTAGACAAATTTTACAACAAGAAATATTCGACCAATGCGATCAAAAGCTATTGGCTTTCGTCGGCGTTAACAATGATACGAAAAAAAAAAAATTCGGATATTTGTGTCTATCGGACACCAAAGATCCGCCTTCGAACATTTACATCCACCAGGTACTAGCTATATTATAACGTTTACAAACCGTATTTCAATAATCGAATTAAACGACTGCACAATAATATAAAATAAGTAAATTTATTAGCAAAAATCGCGTATTTGTATTCATTTTCTTTTTTTCCCTCCTTCTCCTAGATCAAATTTGACAATAAAGTTGTGAAAAAAAAAAGAGTTTGGTCATTAAATGAACTGATCACTGTGGATGGAAAAACTTCATCTCAGGTAGGTGCGATACAACTATTGAAATGTATAATTTTAATAATAAATTTTTTTTTCTCTATAGGATTGTTTAGAAATAGAACTGACATTGGATAAACCGTACAAATGGGTGGCTACTAATAATCAAGAGCGTAAAATATTTTTAATTTCCTTGTGGAAGGTATGTTATTAATAATAACTCTTATAAATGATTAGTAATGCATGATGTTTACATTTTTGTTTTAGCAATGTGCGAGCTTCATATTTGATAAAAAGCCGGAATTTAAAAATCTACCACTCGACTGGACATCGGGTGATTTGGTTGTTTTGCCCGCCGATCGAAAGTCAAAACTTTCTTTGGGTATACCTACTCTTTTTTTTAAATAACTAATAATGATTAATAATTATTCGGTATTAACAAAATCATTAAAGTTTAAAAATTGCTAACGTAAAACTATTTAATTTATATTCTAAAAATAATTTGTAATTCAAATATTTAGAACATTTTTAAATTTATTTATTTATTCAATCACTTGTGTATATTTTATATACTTTACTGTTCAATAAAAGTATTCACGTATAAACCAAATTTTTGCAGTTTATTCGTTAGTTATAAACTTATAACTGTTACAAATTAAATTCGTATTAAACACATACATGTATACCAATTATTTACCTTTGATCTTTGATTATTTACTAATTTTTAATGCTTTTGCTTAGCTGTATCACCTGTTGTTAGTGCTGAAGAGTTCCAGCCTTTATCAGAAAAAGAAGAACAAGACTTAGAGTTATTAATGAAAGAAAGTGGATTTGCTGCAAAAGATGCTAAAGCGTTTACAGACATGTTGGCAACTCAATTAATGGCTCTAGATGGTGTTAGTAATAATTATAATATTTATTTCGCGTACTATGGGTGTTTGGTGTGTTAGTTTTTTGCTAAATGAATGATACACTTAAGCTTTAGGATATGAAAATCTTAGAAATTTTATTTTTTAAATTAATTTCCCACATTTTTCTGTCTTTGTCATAGAATTACAAAATTAATTAAATTTTAAATTTAATTTCTTTTAAAATATAGGAAAATGTACAAAGTGTCCTTGCCTCAGAGCCTCAGGTTACTAAATTAATGGATCAATTGGAAACAGCCATACAGGAAATTGAAAAAGTGGAATCTGCATTAGATTCATACGATGAAACTTTAAGACACGTACGAGATACTATCGATAAAATGGATCAAAAAAATGCTAATATTCAGACAGCTAATTCTAATAATGAAAAATTACTAAATGAACTACAAAACGTTATTGTGAGTATTGTTGATTAATGAAAATTATTAATCAATTATATCCAAACAACGTTTTGGAATATTTTTATAAAAATATTATATTGGTAGCATCAATTAGAACTCTCTCCTAAACATCAGTTGGCATTAACTGATGCCGACTTGACCACACCAAATGGGTTACAAGATGCTATTGCGGCTGCAAAAGAATTGCAAGCAGTAATGAATGCACAAATTCATCCAGCTTTAGTACGATTAAAAGCTATACAAGAACAAAGGAAACGATTTGAAAAATGGAAAACAAAATTCTCTCAAATTCTCTCCAGACATCTAAATAATTTGTTTATTCACATAGTGAGATTTAAACGACAATTCTTTGTTAGATTAATTTTATATATTTTTTGTTACATTTTTTTTCTAGGGTAATGATATTGGTGAGTTTAAAAAGAACTCTAACAGTGAATTAACCATCATGAAACACACGACATTACATCGTGAACTTGCTGCTTATACTGAACTAATGCACTGGTGTAAAGTAATGGATCGAAAGGCGTTTACAGCACTTACTAAAGTTTACACATCATCTTTATCCAAACTTTATGAGAGAGATATCAAATTATTTTTAGAAGATGCAAAATTGCGCGTGAATGCTGGTAATTTGTCTCTTCTTTTAAATATAAATGTCGGAATTATTCACATATTTATTTTAGAAATAATTTAGAAACTTCTATACATGTTATAAGTAATGAGGTTACAAGATATTTCAACAACTAATAATATCTGTATATCCGTTTTTAATTTGAAATAAATAATAATAAGTCAATTTTCTTATAATTGTTAATAGTACTTTAATGTCTATTATTATAAAGTATATTAATTTAAAATATCTACTATTTTCGATTTTATTGTTAGGCCATTTGTCTAATTCAAAAGAAGATATTAGAAGATCAACAGGTCCACCTTCCGATTGGTTATTAGGTGTAGAAAAAGAACTTTGGACTCAAGAAAGTGATACTCAAGAACGACAAAGGTTTGATCAAGTGTTAGAAACAGTTCTTTCCGAGCTAGAACCGATTTGTTTGTCAGAACAAAACTTTTGCGTATCATTTTTCCAGTTGGATGTACTGAGCCCTACTACTAAAGTACATACAAATTTAATTTAATTTTGAAAAATAATTAATATTAAAAATGAATTGTTTGTTTTGTTAAGTTTGGCAATTTAATTCAAGTAGCTGATTTAAAGTATATTCAAAAACTAAAAAAATTAAATTATATTAAGTTTGAATAAACCAATTAAAATATATATATATATATATTTATTGTAATTAAAATAAAAAAATTTAAAATTAAATCCATTTTATTAAATTGAGTATTTAGACATTAACGTTTTGAGTTTTGACCCACTTTTAATTTATATTATTATAAATCAAATATAATATATTACGCATTCATACATTTTATAATATTAAAATTAACAAATGGTATTATGATTTGAAAACATTTTCAGAATACACAAACAACTTTAGATGGACCAGATGTAAAATCAACCCAAGAAATATTGCCATCTTTACCTAAAACAAAAATTGAGAAAAAAATTAATGAAGAAGTCAGAAAAATGATGGGTGAAATGTTTGCCTGTATAGAACCAGAATTGATTGCATTTATACAATATCATGAGAGAATGGATAGCACGTAATAATGACACATTTTGTATTATTTTTAATAAAGTATGGGTAATAATTTCACCGAATTTTAGTTATTCAATGGCAGTTTTAGTGAGATTAGGTCGTCATGTTATGTCTGCCAACGATACTGGTTCGTTTTTAAG
The DNA here is from genome assembly GCA_032441825.1 of Chaetogeoica ovagalla. Classification (NCBI taxonomy): domain Eukaryota; kingdom Metazoa; phylum Arthropoda; class Insecta; order Hemiptera; family Aphididae; genus Chaetogeoica; species Chaetogeoica ovagalla. The sequence goes on along the minus strand of CM063727.1, from coordinate 3,298,136 downwards.
TATGACGTACGGGTCTGCATTGGTTCACGTCAAAAGAAATTATGATAAACTCATGCGCGCACACTTAAAATCGATTCAAGATGTACGAATCGCTAAAAAGTCTAAATGTGGCATACTTCCATTTGTAGCTAATTTTGAGGTACGAAGAACGTCAAATTAAAATTGATCTTGTCTCTTTTTTTTATTTGCTCTACGTCTCTAAACAATATTGAAGACTAATAAAAGAAAAATATTTTTAATATGTAAAAGAATATAATATGCAAGTGTCTGTTATCATTTAATATGAATTTTTTTCTGGTTTTCCAGTATTTTGCCAAGACAGCTGAACAAATATTTAAAGAAACTGAACGTCGAACTGATTTAGATAAATGGTATGTTAAACTCATTAATGCAATGTTTGAAACAATACATTCTGTTTCTAATGAACACCCCAAAACTCCCGCAGAAGTTATCAGAATGGGTAAGTCACGAATGATCTAAAATTCTAAAAGTTCAATTGAAAACACACTATTAACATTATATGTATTTACATAGAAAATTTTCATCATTTGTATGCGTTGCTGTCTCATTTGAAAATTTCCATATTGGATCAATACAGAAAGGATGCAAAACAAAAGTATAATGAAGCATTAAGTGCTTATGTAACACGTTATTTTGGAAGACCTCTTGAAAAACTAAATGTACGTGTGTAACATGTTGACATATAATTTTAATTTTATATATATATATGAGTAATCATTTTTAATATTTGGATTTGTGTTTAGTTGTTTTTTGAAGGCGTTGAAGCTAAGGTAGCACAAGGTATTAAAGAATCAGAAGTCGGTTATCAAGTAGCTTTTAGTAAACAAGAGCTGAGGAAAGTTACGAAAGAATATCATGGACGAGAAGTAAAAAAAGGCCTAGATAATTTATATAAAAAAGTAGAAAAACACCTCAGTGAGGAAGAAAACTTACTACAAGTAAGAAAACATATTATTTGATGAATATATTTCATGTGTTGTCATTTAAATAATAATAAATTGAAAACTTAATATTTTAAAAATATTTCGACCTGTTAAACATAAAGATTGGTTTTGATTTGAGACCTGAGGTCTTAGGATTACAACTACTGTGTCATCGTAACAATGATCAAACAAGTTTAAAACACATCCAAATATTTTCTTAGACTAGATTGTCTGCTCAGAAAAAGAAAAAAATTGTCCATCAGTCCTTTAATTCAACAACCCGATAATATATTTTAAATATTTTTCTTCACTGTGTAGGTGTTGAGTTTGCTAGGTTAGAAAAGAAACCCCTATGAAGTCCAAAAAAAAAATGTATAAATTTTATTAACAATACTCAGATTATAATTTATTTTATTTTATCAGGTGGTTTGGAGAGCTATGCAAGAAGAATTTATACAGCAGTATAAGTACATCGAGGACTTAATTCAACGATGCTATCCTGGTTCTATGATTTCATTAGAATTTTCAATTGAAGATCTATTACAGTATTTTTCAGAAATTGCTAGATCACATTAGAATATATTTAAACACTAACATAATATAATACGCATGAATTATCATTATTTTGTATTAAATATAGTTTTATACTGTATTCCATAAGGAGACACCAGATTATCGGATTTAATTTATGCTTGCATAGTACTGGGCGTAATTCTGAATCTACTATAATTAGCAGTAGAGAAATAACCGTTTCTAAAATTGGTTTTTAGAGAACACAGCTATGACAAAATTCCGGTGTCTTCTTAAATGGGAGTATAAACTGTAAATTTATTTTATCGATAATTAAATTACAATTGCTAAATGTGATTAAATTATATTTTTCATATGTATATTTATAGGTTGTAAATTTTATATCATATTTAAAATATATATATATATTTATTTATAAATATTTTTTGCGTAATAAAATATCAAATATTATACGTGATATTTGAGTATAAATTTATTAAAACAATTCGCGTCCATGTCCATGTATATTATTAATATTATATAATATATGTCTTCTTTTTTCTTTTTCTTATAAATGTATAGAATATTAAAGTTGTTGTTTTGCTAATTTCAATACCACAGAAATAATGCGTATATACGACCTCACTGAAAGTAATTTGCAATTTTATGTTACAAAAAACAAACCGCGTTTACAATTATTATACGATTGCTTTCAGATTTGAAACAATAATATGATTGTGGCTACTGGATTTAGTTAAATTTTTAAAATTATTGTTTATTAAATTCTGGTTGTCGACGGAATAGTTTATAATTCAATAAACAAATTATTAACAAACGTACTTTAAACATTTATAAAATCGGTTTATCGTAATACTAGCACACCTACAGCGATATGCCTCCAAAGAAAAAAGTGCAGAAAACTGTTAAAGACGAACAAGTTAAACCGGAAACCACTAAAGACGACTATAAGTACTATGAAATGGACAAAGAGTATTTTACAAATCAGTTCAACGCTAAAAAAAAAATCATTGCTCGGTATTATTCACTTTAATTGTTACTTATAATTTTGCGTCCGCTATTACTACTATATTATTATTTTTCTTGATACAATATACATATATATATATAAATGTGTGTGTAATATTAAATACAGGTTAATGGACGATAAGATAATTTTGGAAAATAATATTGACGATTCGAGAAAAAAGACCAACGATTTGAATAATAGATTCAAAGACGAGTATGAAAACGCGAAAAAAACATTGAAGGAGAAAAACGATATGGAGGAAAAACGAAACGCGGAAATCAAGGACTTGAAACAAGTTTGATCGTTCGTCTCCATCGGGCAAAGATTAAATGTGAATTTCGAATTTATTATGCGTTTTTTCTATTTTTTTTTTTTTTTTTTTTAACAAAATATACAGCAATACGATTCTATGGTCGAGACGGCAATAAATAAATTAAACGAAATGGACAACGAATTCATGAAGGAAGCCAACAAAATCAAATCGGCCACTGCCGTTTACGGTATGTACTTATCTGCACCTAATGTACGTGTATATTATCAATAATAATAATATTGCGCTGAATTGAGTATAAAAAAAATAAAATTTAAAAAAAAAAATTCAGTGGGAAGATTAAATAAGTTGAAGGAATATTTGAAACAAGAAGAAAAGCTCAAGGAGAAATGCGAAAACATAAAAAAACAAATAAGAATTATGAACGATACATACGAGTCACAATTAAAGACGATCGAGGATAATTACCAACAGTTTAAAAACGTGTATGTATACGTACGTGACGATCTATTGGACAAAACGTGGTGGTCGTCGTCGGGTGTTGTAGTTAAAACCGCAATTATGTCTTACCGAAGGGGAGAGGGGCGCGCGAAAATAAGTTTCGAACCGTATTCAAAACACAAGAGTCTATTAAAATCGTTTGTATTGTTAGCAGCGGCCTGTGCGCGTGATTTAATATATTTATTGATTTTTAACATAATTAATATTAATTGATTCTTGCCGAACTATATTTTGACTTTTGGCCAGAGATAAAAAATATTTTAAATAAGGCAATATGTACGAGAATTATAACGATTATAATAACCGTACAATTGTCTATACACAATAATACGCATTTGTACTCGATTCTTTTTCAAAATATTCTTATTTTAGATTACCTTATTAAAAACTACGAAAAAAAAAAAAGTGTGCTCGAAACATTGTGAAAATTATTCATATTCAAACTCTATTATTATAGCTTTTAAAAATAAACTTTTGAGAATCCGAAGTCCAGTGCGCCTTACAAAATGTTTTCCCCCTTCCGAAAAAAAAAAATAAAAATATATATCGAAATCCTATCATTCTATATGAGGTGCGAGAGTTTTCTTTTTCTGTTAACGTGTTTGAGCTGTGGTGTGTTTTGAATATTATAAAATATTTTATTTTAATATATAGCACTGAAAAGAGAATGTTAAGACTGTACACGGACGTTGTAATACACGTGAAAAAACAATCAATGTCGGAGACGGTCGTTGTGGATGCGAGCGGTGTGAGTGACGCGGAGATCAGCGATTTCATGGACGTGGTACGCCTCCTAAATAATAAGTCGTTATTGGGTTTGATAAATGATAAATATATATATATATATATCAATTTGTTTTGTTGTTGTTCGTGCGAAAACAGCAGCGCGTATTCCGATTAAATATTTTTGTTTGTCAGGTGAAATTGACTAAAAAGCAGAACGCCAAAGACGAACAAACATTTACCGACATAATAGAAAAGAATAAGCGCAATATTAATTTGGAAAAATCAAACAGGAAAAAAATCGACGATCATCTCGATGTTTATCGGGACAAGAAAAACGTATAATAATACACTAATCCTAAAAAATAAACCGAGAACCCTTTCGCGCCGAACGAAAAGACAAAATCGAAAACCCGAACACGGTTTTTTTAATTTTTTTTTTAAATCACTTGATTTTCATTTTTCTCGAAATATCACATACAACAATTGCCCGTAATCACGGACTAGCATAATCAAACCCAATAGTGCCAAAGTAGAGTGTCAGCTGTTGTGTCAAGACCACTGGCACCGTTCTCTCATGCCAAATTATATTCACGCTTACACTTGAAAACTGCTGCCACTAATGCTATTCATTTATCAAGAATTCAGGGAACGATTATTGATTATTTATTATTCATCAAGAATTAAGAAAATTAATAGCGATTACCTGATTTAATTATTATAAATATCAATATTGGGGAATAAGGTAAAGCATTAATAAATTGATATAAAATACGGCGGCTGTATCGATAAGTTTTTATAATATATTCCCGTTTATATTTACTTAAATATCCACACCCATAGAGGTAAAAAAAAGACCGTAAGAGTACAGGTTGTGACACAAGACAAAAAAAGTGTCATAGGTAATGAGGAGAAATCAAATCCCTTTGTAGGAATATACAAAGCGGTAAATTATATTGAAATTAAAAAAAAAAAAAAACAATTTTTTACTTAAGAAAATTTTGAAGGATATTCCAAATATTATAAATCTAAATATAGACAAATCATTCTTGACTCGGTTCACTGAAATAGTGTACTAAAACACAGGTTTTACTGTACCTAATGCACAAATAATTAAAACAGATTAAAGGAATTCTCTAAAAAAAAAAAAAATTATTTGTATACGTAATTAAATATTACGTAAAATACATACATTTTTTTTTTCATAAACGTAAGAGTGTACAATTATTGTGTTTTAACAGGCGATAAAAATTCTAAAGAGTGAACTGAACGAGACAAAAACGGATATAAATAACTTGTTGAAGAAAAAGTATGACAGCTATGACGACAGCGTCGCATTCGATCCAAAATTGTCGCTGAACAGAGCAAAAGCGCCTCGAACACAAGCGATTCGGGTTGCTGTCAAATCCACAATTGACGATTGCGTTCAGGCAGTGGAAGACGTGCTGTTAAAAGTGTATGACGGAGCGCTGGATCACGTTGAAAAGGTCAGCAGGCTCGTCATTAAGTGCATTAATAGGTTCAATGTAAATATTTAATTTGTCGCCTCTAAATTTACACTACAGATTAAAATTTCATTAAAATATAATTTCTATGGCACACACTAGAGAGGGAAATTCAAAATATTTTTTTTTTTGATGGGGAAGATTGAAAAGAATAGAGTACACCTTTCAAAAAAACATTTTAACATATATCCTATTTGATTTATATAATACAAAATTCAATGATCAATGAGCAACCCAGGGCAAATGCACCCTTTGTTCCTTTTAATATGCCTCTGAGGCCATATAAAAATGTACGCAATATCAGAATGTATCATTACAAAAAAAATTTTCGGATTTCTTTTTTATTCATCAATTAGATTACAATAGCTGATACAAGTCATGTCCAATTATTAGTTTCGGGCAAAACTCGGTTTAATGCGCATTCTCAATTGTAACCCACCAATCACGAAGTGTGTTGATGCAAAATTATTGAGGAATTACGTGGACCACCTAAAAAGAAATTCAAACATAATGTCTAAGTATGCCACTGCATTTATCAGACATTCTTTGGCACATTATTTCCCTGTTATATAATACAACAGACAAGATTTACCTATTTACATATATTTCATACATTATTTACAGATGAAAATCAATAAAGAAGACTGCAAGGAAAAAACTATTGAATGTATACAAAAGTTTTATGAAGCACTGGAACCATTTGTGTCACTGCAAGACTTGGCTACAGTAACACTACACCAAGAAGACCAAGAAATTCAAAACAATTATTAATATATAAACAATTATTATATTAAAAAAAAAAAAAAAATGAAAACAACACATTTCTTTAGGTATACTTTAAAAACAGTTCTCATACCTAATACTTAGTTTTGGATGAAAATTTTAAATCATTTCCGTTTATTTTTTCGTTCGTGGATTATTACGTGTGTGTGTAAATGCCCAGATGTTCGAAACGCGTCACCACAAACAGGACATTTAAATGGTTTTTCGCCTAAAACATAAAAATAAAATGAAATTATACTGTCATTGGTCAAACACATCTTGTAAAAAAAATAATAATAACCATTTAAAATGTTTGAGAGGACCTATCAACGTTGGTTTAGATAAAATGGAAGTGAAGGACACATTCTCTAATTAGATTATTAAGATTATTATAAGACTAACAAAATATTGTCATATTTATCAGTGACTGTAGAAATTCCTACAAAATTTGCATACTAAGTAAAACAATTTATTATCATACTACACTAATATTTTTTTAAATACACATTTAATTTAGTGTAAAATATTTTTTACAACAATTTATACATTAAATGCATATAATCTACAATATAATAATGTGAATAGTATATCAATTTTTAAATAATAATAATAATAATAATAAAAATAGCTCATAAATTGTTTTTTTTTTTTGATATTGGTGAATTTAATTAATTTTACAAATATTAAAAAAAAATAAAGAATTACCTGTATGTTGCCGCATGTGAACTTTCATAGACGACATGGTGGCAAATAATCCGTTACACTGGGGACATACGGCACGTTTCATTTTACCCAAATGAGTAAGTACATGATACTCGAGTGAATATTTAGTGGCAAATGCTTTATTACAATCCTGATTATCACACTTATACGGTTTATCGCCAGTATGTATTCTTTTGTGTCTTTCAAGATCAGCGTTCTTTTTAAATATTTTCCCACAAAATTGACATACTTTTGATTGTGATTTTTGCGTCTTAATTAAAAATATTATGTTGTTAATACACAATTCTTAATATAAGCAAGAGTTATGAAATTCACCACATTAGCATTAACATTGGTAATATTCGGTACAAACATCACTTTAGGTTCGTCTTTATTACTTGTGTGATCAGTATTACATATATCTGGATGACTATTTTTATCGTTCATCGAATTTGATATACGATCATTAATTTTCTTGGACCTAACATGTAAGCATATTATTAATATTATATTTTTATAAATAAACAACAACCAATATATTAAACTTACAAAATCATTTTAACATCCAATTTTGGTATCTCCATAAAGTGTGTTTTTGTTCTTGAAGTAGTCTATTAACATTTGAAAAATAAAACAAATAACATGATTTCTAATAAAATTTACGCACAGATATTACCTTCTTAATGATTTCTTGCACACTTAACGGAATTAATTCATTTTCATTATTACTGATTACAAATTCTTTTTCCTGTAATAATAAAAAAGTACTAATTATAATAAAAAAATTATTTATTTATAATCATTAAAATAATAAATCAAAATTCACAATTTTTATTAAATTAATATGTATTTGTGTTATAATGTAGTGTTAAAAAAATGAATTTAACTTCAATTACTTTATGTCTATTTACATACATTTATCTCATACTATTTACGAATATGAAAAGATAAAATTAAAGAATTAATCATTTAAAAAAAATTAGTTTGAGTCTGAGCACACTGTTTTTCAACACTATACTTTAAATACATATAATTCCAAAACCTTCGATTAACCATAAAATAATTGACATGTACGCATACAAGTGTTTGTAACGATATCAAAAACAAACTAAATTTTCTTATTATCCTAAACTTTTGATGTGAGGTTTATTTTTAAATCATTATTCACTAACATTCTATGTAGGTCCCAAATTAAACAAAAATAATACAAATAAATTTCGAATAAAACTTAACCATAGACATTTGAGATAATACTGATATTTTCATAAGTTCATAATTGACCCAAAATACTTGGACATTTATTTATTTCAATACTACTTATATTTGAAATTTCAAAATTATTGAACAGCACCTGATTTTTTAGCAAATCATCATTCTTTCCAAATGATTGTTCATCTTTATTCTGAGATACCATAATATGTTCATCTAAAACATTATACTACAAAATTAATATCTAATTTCAATAAAAAGCTAATTAAAAAAAAAAAAAATAATAATAATATCTAACTTACTGATTTAATATTAATATTAATAATTTTTTTTTAATTTTTTGTAAGCCTACTTTTCTTGAGAATAACTTTTCTTTAGAATTTATAATAATTTTGTAATAATTAATAACTTACGTCAAGGTAAGATAAAAGCCCAATTTTTATACCCAGTAACCCTACTTTTTTACTCAGTCTGTATACGTTTATTTGATTCAAAACTTTTCAAATTTTCTGTTTGTTAAAATATTAACTATAATTTGAAAATAATTGTTATTTATAATATTTTATTTATTTCAATTTATTAAATCAGTTTTAGATACTTAATACATTTAATTTCTAAAGATTTAAAACAAGCTACATGCTCATAAATGAATTTAAACAATATTTTTTAAAACATTAACTAAAGTTTTTGTAAAAGGCTTAAAAAATTATTTCTAATATTTAATATTGTTTTTAAACTTTTTATTTTTAAATTCATCATATTATGTATAAACATTATGTCTGTGCATTCATAATAATAATAATAAAGAAGTACCATTTTGTGGAGAATTTGTTAAATTTTCAATATCCATTTGATAACTAGTAGATTTTATATTGGAACTAAAACTGTTGTCGATATGGTCACAATCTTCATTATTAATTGAATTTAATTCAAAATTACATTGAGTAGAAACTGTATCACAATGCCTATAAAATAAATAATAATAATTATATAGAAATATGATTAACCCTAACTGTTTAATTACTTCTTTGATTTAGTATTACTGTCACTATTTTGCAATTCACGAGTTACTTCCCCGAGCAATGTTTCTAAATTTGAAGAATCTGAAAGAAATTATCTCGTTTAAATTTAATTAAAATGTAAACAATTTTCTTTTTTTTTACCTTTAATTAAATTTATAGTTTCATTAATATCATCAACTTTAACACTCTTTGGAATATTTTTTTTTACATTTTTATTTGATTTTTTAATTTTTAATCCATGATATGCACTCAAATGTTTATTTAAAGCACTAAGAGTAATGTAAGTACAAGAACACATGGAACACTTATGATTGCGTGTTATTTCTTTTGTAACAGCATGACATCTTTTCAAATGATTAATTAAATGACCTTTAACATTTCAAATGATGTCTTTTAATTTTTAATAACAACATAAATATATTATCAAGTACCTTTTTGAGAAAAAGTCATTTTACAAAATTCACAACTGAATGGTCGCAATCCTTTATGTCTTAATAAATGTCTGTTTAATGAACTTTTTTGAGAAAAGAGACTTGAACAATATGAGCACTAAATCAAAAGACGTTTGTTTTTAATTTAAATAAAACTATGCTGTCTCAATGTACTCGATATATTAAAAATGAACTGCTATTATTTCATTGGAATTAAGTTTTATTTATTTATACAATTGTTAATAAATTACTAATTAGCAAGTTTAATATATTAAATATTATTAATTATAACTATAAAATGAATAATTCACCTTAAACGGTTTCTCTCCAGTATGTGTTCTCATATGCCGAATTAAAAGATTTAACTTATTAAATGACCAATCACAATTTAAATGTTCACATTTAAATCTTTTATTTAAATTACTAGTTTTATGCGATTTTTTCAATTTTGTTGTACGTTTATATTGTTTTCTCAACACTGAATTAAACTAAATCGGAAATAAATCACAAAATAATTTATGAGAGGTAAAAAAACTTTACTTACTTTTTTATGTTCTTTGATATGCACTTTATATTCTGATACAGTCAAAATAGATATTTTACAGGTTTTGCAAGTTTTAAAACAAGATAATTTCGTTGGATTATCAAGACTAATTATATTTTCTTGCATACAATGTTCTTTATGAATGTCTAATCGATACTAAATACAAAAAAAAAATAATAAATTTAATATAATAATATTCGGATTACCTTTGGCACAAAAATATATTTACCTGATTGTCGAATATTTTATAACAAATATTACAAGTAATTGATTCTTCAATTTTATGAATTTTCAAGTGAGACTTAAAACTAGCTACACGTTTAAATTCTTTTTTACATTGAGGACATTTTAGATTATTTGTTGAATGAGAAGCAATGTGAAGTAAATAGTTAGTCTGTAAGCAAAACATAATTAAAATATTAAGATATGAATTACGTTTATTTTATTAAATGATCACAGTGAATCATGTGAAGTACATGAACAAAATAAAAAATTATGAAAATCAATTTTTCAAGATCAAATGCAATTAATTTTTATTTTCGAAAATAACATTAACTTACATTATAATTAAATGATTTTAAACATTTTAAACATTTAAATGGTTTATCATTTAAATGTTCTAGTTTGTGCTTTTTATAATTTCGCCAATTGTGGAATTCGTGCAAACATAAATCACAAACAAAATGACCCTAAAACATAAAAATAAATAACATACATAATTAAAGTACTTTATTAACAAATACTTACATTCGTATCAATAGGACTTTTAGCAACATCATCTAAGATTTTAATAGCAACTGAATTACTATAATTCCCTCCAGTCGTATCAATATCTGTATCGATCGAAATTTCTGAATGGTTTTTTAAATTACTACTAGCATGGGTTGTTTTTACTATGTCATTTGAATTCGTTTTATTCGCTGTAAAATTATATTTATATCAAGTTATAACGTCAATAAGTTGTAATAAATAATTTACAATTTGTGCACGTGTCTTGGAAACTATCGGTAGAGTTTATACGAAATTTAATCCGATCTGCTGATTTTTCTAATTCGACGGTTGAAATTGTTTGAACATTATCAAATTTGTCTATTTGTCTGTCACAATTAAGTTTTTGGAATGAAATGAACTATAAAGAAAACAATTGACCATATTAATGAATAGAACATATATTATAATAAAAATAATTTACCTGATTACCGTTGACAATTATAGGTCGTTCACTAGTTTCTATTATGAATGTTTCTCCCACTAACAAATCATTTAGTGGATACATATCACTAACATCTTGACAATTGTCTGAGTCTAAAACTAAACAATAATAAGATACATAATATATAATAAATATTATTTAAAACAATTTATAGTTTATAAATACAAAGCGTTCATATGGGTACTAAAGTTTAATAAATTTAATTAAACATGCGCTAAACCGGGTGATGGTTTTTTTTTGTTTAAACATAGGAAATAAACTTCGCACACATAATCACTGTAGTTTTTAATATTAGCGTTAATTTTACCCGTATCAAATTTAAAAATAATAAAACTTCACAAGTTTTTTTCCTTATTTTAATTTTCTACAGTTATACAAATACTACATTACAGTCGAATTTCACAGCAAGTATATTGTTCGACGCTAATACTAAAATCGATTATTTATACGCTTAATCTAAGAGTTTCAGTACCTATGGGCGTATACTGATTTGATAATTGTTCAGCAGCACGAGAGTCCATCGATTCGCCGACATCGGATAAAGTAATGAATTGGGATTCTGCGTTTTCCAACACCATTTGATCGTCCATGTCTATGTATAATAAACGAAAATCTATAACAACGACGACAGTCTATTAAATAGTGGAAATAAAGGAAAAGAACAATAATACTAAAACAAATCGTTTACTTTCGTTTGGGATTCTTACGGCGGCGGTTGCGTTACATATTTTTACCATCGACACTCGTCGTAGCTGCTAATGAACCGCAATGAGTAATGTTAATCATAATAATATTAACTATAGGATGGTTTTTGGTGGGTAAAAAACAGACACGTACAGGCCGAATAAAATAAAAATACTTTTCAATTTATACACAACAATGATTAGAGTCAAATGAACAACGCGCGTTGATAACATTGTTATAGTACGTTGCCGTTAACCACGTTTACGGTCATCACCGTCTCCCCCGTGGGATTCATTGTGAAATGTTCAAAATTTAACGAATTACGGTGAATTTTTACGTGCCCTATTTCAAACTCATTTATTAATAAGTTACACTATTAAATTAAATAATACAATTACCGTATTTATTAATTCTTAACACTTCGGTATCCGGTATACACCAATCGATAGTTTTAATTATATACGAACATTTTTTCGTTTAATTTAAATGTCATTTTTCGTGTTGGGAAATAGAATGTTATTCAGCTATATCCAGAATAGGGGTGTAGTAAAAAACCGAGAAGAAATAATAATGGAATTGTCAAAGTGTACGCGCAGAAAAATATTCAATACATTTGCATAATTTAAGGTACCCACCTATTTGAAATGAGTGTAGTTTAGTTGTGGAACGAAAGAAGTTGAAAAGAGAGAGAGAGAAAAAAAATAATAACACAACGGTCCGGTGTAACGGAATTGTTTTTGAATAATAGATTGGAATCTCAATGATACTGTCCGTATGGAACATTCGGAATGGGGCGAGGGGGGGGGGGAAAAGTAATCACGACAAATACTTATTCCAGAAATATTCCAAACGCTTGTAAATGTAACGATAGCGGATCTGCAGAGGAGGAATTCTCTAGAAACACATTACGGAAAAATAATTTTTTTTTTTTTTTTTGTGACCGGAATATTTTTGTAAAGACTACTTTTTTTTTACCGTCATTGTCCTTTAATCACAATCGTTTTTTTTTTCCGAAGTTCTTGTAAATAAATAAAACGAACACGACTCTGCGCGTTCAATATTAGACACGCGCGTAAAGCAGCACAGGGACGAAACGCGCGTGTTAACAATATAATATCTACGTCAGACATCAAAACGATTAAAGTAATTTATACGGATACGTTGTGCCGGGGTAAGTAACGAATAAATCTTCTGGAATCTTTACATCTCTCGAGTCCACACACACATCCGATCGTCTGAACCGTCTCCGCGCGATGATGCACCTTCGTGTAATCATAACAACGCGTTACACGATGAATAGAAATAAAATAATAATATTTTTATCCATGGCCGCGGCCGGTCGATGAGAATCATTGAAATATTTACTGTTTTCGTCTTCACTATTTGATAACAGTTAACATTACGCAAAATGTTGTTGTTGTTAGATGAAAAATGTTGTTCCGCGCGCGTTTTTTTTTTTTTTCGTCACAGTTTTCCCACGCTTTTGCGGCGTACCGCGTTAATTACGATATTGTTGAATTTTCTTTTATAAAAAAAAATTAAAGTTCATACGACGGGTATTTTCGGCGGCAGCTGTTGTCTCGTTGAAATAAGGTTAGTTTTTTTTTTTCTACTTCAGTATACGTATGGTCCCCGGGAACGGACGAAACTCGGATACTCGTCTAATCCGGTGCGCCGTTGCCGTGCGAGGAAGAGTAAAACGTAGAAATATTTTCGTAACGAATTTACAAATATGTACCTTTGCCGCAAATCGGACACAGTTCTATAGGTATACGCGCGCCACGGTCCACCATCAAGACGCTTCTTATTTTGAAATATTGCGTTTATTAAAATATACGTTTGACTTGATCCGAGATTCGTGCGTAAGGAAAAAAGTTGTCAGTAAAATTAACCGAATCAATCGGAATTATAATTACCTGAGACGGGTATAATCAGATCTAATCAAAACGGACCCGACCGTTCCGATCGATTATTTCGAACAATAATGATAATGATAACAACACCAACAACGTCGGCAGAAGGCCCCCCCATATACACTTTATACGTTTTTACATTAACGGTGTCGTCATTTGCAGTGGGTCTTTTGCGGAGGAAAAAAATCCATCCCGAAAATAGACCAATAATGTTTGTAAATATTTCATTTTTCTTCGCGAATTGTTTTACGTTGTACGCGACGATTGTTTTATTATTATTTTTTTTTTTTTTTTAAATAAAATCTTTACAGAGTACACTCTACGTGGGAACACACTACACTGGACGGACGATAAAGTAATGCTGTTGTGGTGGTGACCTGCCCGGTTGTTTTGTATCGTCGGTTTCAACCGTTTGACGTAACAATAACAATAATAGCAATAGATAGAAATTCGTCCGAATGGAATCGGTTCCGTTGAAATATTATTACGTAGTTTATCGAATCGCGGTTGTAATTATTGTGATAAAATAATAATTAAATGTTAGCCAAGTAAAATAATATTTGAGCGCCGTCGGCGGGACTCGAGTGACGCGACGCGCCTTCCGAACACGATCGTGCGTAACGGACCCTCCAATGGAATGTTCAATTTAATCAAAAATCAAATACAAAAAAATAAAATGGGAAGAGGGGGTGCATACGAACGCGATGAACGATTTTTATTTAATTAATTTTCAACCGTGTGGATGGGGGGGAAATGTAACGCTCGGATCATAGGATACATACGTAAAATACGCGGTGTTTTTTTTTTTTTATCGTGACGGCTGGTGATAAGAGGGCGCCGATTTCATGTTTTGCTCCGGGGTTCGAAAAAAATAAATTGTCAGATCCGGCACTGCTATCTGGGTTATTGATCAGTGAACGTATTAGGAGTCCATTTCATTAATCGTTGGTGCAACGTAAGTCGACCATATTATATGCATGTCGGTACAATATTAGTGTAAGAAAACGTTCGCACGAATTATACGGCGTGTAACACGTGTTCGTACACGTGTAACGATAGAAAATTATCTATTTTCGCACACGGCGCGCGCGATATTCGTCGTACGTTTACGAGTTTAAAAATAAAATATTCGCGATTCCCGCCGAATGTTTTCTATTGTTTTTCTATTTTCTTTTTAATTGGCGCGCCACTTGATGAATTCCATAATACGGTCCGGGGAGGCAGTATTATAGTACACTGCTGAAAGGTATCGGTTTCCGTATATACATTATATAGATCGCGGGGATGACATTTTTATAGGTATTCGCGCGTCACGTGTAAAAAAAAAAAAAATCCCTCTCTACTCAATTCTGGTCGGCGTGTCGATATATCAGAAGCAAAAAAATTAATAATCCAAAAAATATTTCCCGATGAGAATTGATTTTTTTTTTCTTTTACAAAGGAATTTTTTTTTATATATATATTATATTTAGATATGAAATTCGTTGTTTGATTCGTGTCACTCGCTTTATATTGTTCCCGACATTGTCTCGTTCAAACGAACAAATTAATTTCTCTTAATTGTTCAAAACTTTGTTTAACTCCGTCTTATAACGAGTTAATTCTTCATAGGTCAATGGAATCTACTGATATATACTGATATGCGTCTTTCAATAATGCTCTCTAGTGCTGTAAAGACTTTACCTCTGCACACGTCGACGTACTGACGGTTTATTGACACAGCGCAAATCGCCGTTATCGTCCTTAATCTCAATGATAAACGATATTCCGTAAGCATTTATAAATGAACATTATATAAATCAATAATTTACACTTATATTTTAGCTAAATCCGTTGGGAATATGCTATTAAAAGTTCCGATACAATGCTCGGGGAAATCGGTTTTCTTCGGTTACACGCATTTAGTGTTCGTTCTCGCGCGTGGTAAAAAAAAAAAAAGTCACGAATTTTTCAAACGATACACTGCAAACATTTTATTTTCTCGAAATTCATTATGATCACTAGATAGTGTAAGATAATTGTACGGATTTTTACGAATTTCGTATATTATTCGCCGCAGTCTAGAGCGCAGAGATTTCGTATAATTACCCTTATACGTCTTGAACGTTTTAAACGTCAACGACAGTAATTTATTAAAATTAAAACATTTTTTTTTTTTCAAAAACTACTCGTTAAAACAAAAAATAATCATATAAAATGATCAGTCATCAACGATGGTTTTTTTTTTACATCAATTCGTGCGGTCCGAAGAACGTCTAGTTTGTCCTGTACGAATAACGAAAACGTTATTTAAATATTATATTGTTGAACTCCCATCCGCGAACCAGTTTCGTTGGTTTGCCTACGAATAACACTGTCAATATTTTTGACTCGAGTTCACCGAAATTATCCACGCGTGTAGTTAGGTTATGTTAGGCGTCGATAGTCGACGGATGATGACCAGTTGAGGCGGACAATCACAATAACGCGCGCGATGACTATATAGTATAAATGAATATACAATGTGTTTTATTAGGGGGAAAAAACGCGTAGAACGCGTATGTGAGGGGGGTGTAATCGGTGAAAAGAGATTTATCTCTCTCTAAAATTGAACAATTATTCGTATAATATATAATATTTCTGTTCGGCTGCTCTATTTCTTATCCCAAGTCGTCCCTAGACGTCCTTAGAACGACGCGTAGAAAATCCTCCGCTATCGATCAAATCTTATTATATATGTGTATATTCGCCGTCGCTTATACAGCGGCGTTCAATGCGATTATGCGAATCGGCCGCTTAGAGTGTTAGAAAAAAAAAAAACAATGCCCGAAACGGAATAAACATTGTCTGCCGCGTTTTCCGCCGCTTACCGCGTTCAAGTTTACACGGTTACAGTGATCAGAAATATTATACAACAGTCAGAGACGGATTTACACAATTGTCGCCCCTAGGCAAATTTTTTTTTTTTGGCCACCCCATTAAACTCATCAACGAGAAAACATATTTTTAAATACTTGTTTAACATAACTACTAAAAAAATTAATCATAAAGACTGATACTAAACAATAATTAATGGCGGTTATGTTAGTAAACTAGAGTTAAAACTAGGTTAAAAAACCTAGGGTATTTTCAATAAAATATTGGCCTAAAATTGCCGCCCTGGGCAAATGCCTACTTTGCCTGACGCTAAATCCGCCACTGACAACAGTCCATGTCAGAAATAAAAATCAAAGGGGTTATTATATCTAATCTAATGCGGTAACCCTCCTAGCTAGCTCATAACGATCGATGATTGTGAGACGTTAGGTACGCGGAGAAAAGAGAGCCGTTGCTGTAGAAGAAAGAACACGTGGCACAGGTGTTATAATAATAATTATATACGCTTTGCCACGTTAAACAACTATCAGTGCACGTGTCTGTAGTATACCGTGAAAGAATAAAAACGGGCGCGCGTCACAAGACTTTGTTGAAAGAACTCGGAGTTTTAAATTACGTAGGTGTATTTATACACTATGCGTTTTTGACACGTAACACAATAAACGTATTAACGTAAAACGAACGTATTAAAAAAAACAAAATATTTTTTTATTTTTTTTATTTTTTTTTTTTTTTACGATATTTCTGACCCGCTTTTCGAGTCGTCGCCGCTCGTGGTGATTTCTGGTTTTATTTGATCGTCAAAATACTCTCGGACGAACTTGATCACATTATACGCCGGGCAACCGCTGTACGATGACCCCTCCGAAATAAACGTCCTGTAACTCCTATGCGTCCGGACCGTGGCTGTCTGCAGAGTCGGCCAGTTATGTACAATGGTACTTAATAATAATAATAATAATACAGCGGTCGTAAATAAATTTGAAAAATAAAAAAATAATTTATTCTTTCTTTCTTCTTTTTTTTTTTTCGATACCGGTATAGGTTAACGCGTCTTGTAAATAATATCGGTGTATATACATATGTACTCGTATATGTATGTAATATACGCCTTGTATACAACAAATATAGTAGTTTCTTTTTATTCTCATATCGT
The DNA here is from genome assembly GCA_032441825.1 of Chaetogeoica ovagalla. Lineage (NCBI taxonomy): Eukaryota > Metazoa > Arthropoda > Insecta > Hemiptera > Aphididae > Chaetogeoica > Chaetogeoica ovagalla. Next base: position 3,280,163 of record CM063727.1, on the reverse strand, counting down.
CATGAAACGCGTGTTATTAGTATCCTCCCGTAGACAGTTCTCCAGAATCGAAGTCAGCCGATACAGGAGGGTATACAGTGGCGTACTTTAGATTGGGGGGAGGGGGTGAAACAGGGACATTCGCCTTCCCGAGAAATTTTTTTCCATTTTTTTTTTGCGTATTTATTTATGATTATATAATAATGTGTATTCAACAATATAATATTATCAGTTACGGATTTTTTTCATATCAATATCGTAATTCGATTGAATTAATGTTGGGGATGTAAAACGGTCATGATCACGTTAGCAAGACGTTACATCTGCAATAACCGTTTTATCGAGACTTTTCGAGTGTTTTATTAATATAGGCGACAGCTGACGTTATGATATCACCGACAATTCAAAACGTAAAATTGATATCCTGATTTCGCGATGGAATCGTATAAGAGTCGAATATTATTGTGTCTGCTGGCGGTAAAAATGGGGAAATTCGGGCATTCGTCCATATTATAATTGATTATTACATTGTGTTAAATTCCAAGTATAAAAAATTAACGCCATAACAACAGCGGTATGCATACTGTGAATTCAGTTATTGTTGCTATCTAGGGGAACTTTTGTATTACAATGATTTTAAAATGAGATATTTAATATTCCTCCCCCCTTTCCCGTTAAAAAAAAAAAAATGTGATTGGTACGCCACTGCAGCGGGTGATGTGACGACGCGCCACGAACATAAATCGAATTCGATGCGTATAAAACTCATTTGTATGTTATATGTCTCGGACACTCGGCATTATTGTGTGTAGGCTTATTACACTGTTGCCTGCACGCATAGGCTGTTCACGTCGGTATACCAGTCGTGTCTTACACGTTTATTTCGATCGGGAGCGTATCCAAGGCGGAGGGATTTACGGTCCGGACCCCTCGTCCTCCCATTGGAATTTCAACACTTAAAAATGTTTTCGTATAATTCAAATTCGAACGAATAGAAATCGAATTGATATTATTATTACGGCGTAAAGTTACGACACATTTTACCGTGATCGGTGAGTGGCCGGCGGGCGGCTGATACAATGGGAGCCCGCGGCGTCAAAAATCTAAAAGATAATTTTCCCGTTCGATAAAACAGCACTTATGACGGCGTGGATATTTTTAACGGCATTACAGTAATTGACTTGGAGGAAATCGATTAGCGACGGTTAAAATTATTCGTCGGAATTAAATCAATTATTAACTAAATAGTATCGAGGAGAGTAGAATAAAAATAAATATTGTACATATTTTTTATTGATAATTAAATAACGTATATATTTTTTTTCTTCTCGATTTAACTACCGAGTAGAAATTCGATTTCAGATACTTACCACCCATATTGTGGTTAAAACGTTGCAGCGGCACACGCGTGTACAACTATGTTATTAGCTGTGTAATAATAATTGTCCGCGTGTGCAGGTAATGAATTGAATATTGTATATACGATATCGTAATTATAGAGAGAACAAAATGAAATAAAATAAACGTCGGCGGAACCCCCCCCGTAAATAAAAAAAAATTCCTGAGTACGACGGCCCTGTGTGTTGTGATTGATTGTGTCGTCGTTATAATATCTTGTACCGCGGCGTACAAATGGTACACGGCGCGCACGGAGTTCCTTGACCCACCGAAGCGGGTCGTCGGGCTTGTTTTCTGGGAGACGACTCCGCGCCGCGGTCTTTGGTGTGTGTGTGCGTGTGTCGCTCGCCAATGGCGCCGTGCCGCGCGCGCGCACATGTGTACATGTGTGTGTGTGTGTGTACGTCTGGCCAGTTCAACGTCCGGAAACAGTGAAAGTGGTCCAGTTCGAGACCGCGCCACTGGGTGTTCCGGGGGTCGTTGAACCTCAGTCGATACTACTAACGCATTATATATATATATATATTATTAATATATTTTATGTGTGTGTGTGTGTACAGTCGACAACACATGTTATTTTAGTGCACTGGGACACACAGCACAACGCACGTCGATTACACCTGTATAACATATTCTTTCCTGCCCTATCCTTCTCCTTCGCCATTCCCCCGTACGTCCGTAAATTTTCCTGTAGAAAAAAAACAAACAAAAAACAACAACAACAACAGTTCTCTCCGAAAGCTCTGACGACGATTCATCGAAGTCGGTTTATGATCGAATGATTAAATGAATACAGTAATTATTCCAGAAGAATAATCCAAAAGAAAATTCGCCGTGTTCAGCGGACGTATTTATCGGAAAATACTTCGGCGGGCGTTGCGAACGGAAAACGGTCGTAGTTCAATGTATTCTAATGATATTTTAAAGACAATTCGACGCGGTGCATTTGTATAAATCAAAAAAAAAAAAAAATGTATATATATTTATATTAATGAGCGCGTATTGAGTGTAAGTTCCTTTCGTTCAAGGACCCCTTTCTCTCTTGTGGGTATTTATCCGAACACGAGAGAGGTCGAACGAATAAGAAAGGATGTTGAACGTGATCCAAAAAAAAAAAAAAAGATCAATAAACTTTTTGGATCGAAATCGTACTGCTGAACCACCGTTGAAATCTTTATTCACTCGCGTAGCCCATATTACGTACGTCAAACGTTATACGGTTATAAACAACAATTTCGAAAACTATTGACCTTGTTATATAAGCCACTGTTTTGTTTACCCGCGGATTGGTGATATTATAATATTATACGTAGTTCAATGTCAAATGCTCGAATACGTCGTTGTTGTTGTTGTTGTTATTATTATTATTATTATTATTATTATTGTCAGAGGCGGATGTTTTGGATTGAAATATATATTATGTATACGTAATACGCATATTATTATTATAATAATAATAATAATAAAGCCTATTCTATCGAAGTGCGTATATTATTCTATCGATTAATTTAAAATATTTTCTTATATAAATTTATTATTACGTACGCACGGATATATTATGGTTACCGACGAATTTATTGTCATAGGCGTGTTTTTAAACGTAATATTAATATTAATGACGACGATGTTGGGTAACAATATTGTTTTCGTCGTCGCGCGTGTGTCAACAAAATAATAATAAATTATTAATTCGATTGTATTTTCTATAATATTATTATAAATATGAACAAATTATGTACATATATAAGTGTTGAGTTGTTAACGATCCGGACTTGTATTTAACATAACGTCTTTTTTCTTTTTCTTCTTCCGGTACGCCCTTCTTGTACGCGAAAAGTTTTGAACGCGATAATATTGTATATAGTACAGTTCGTTGTCATACGATTATGTTGTACGAACATAAAACATTACGCTAGTTTATTGTTTTGACCTACATTCGTTCAATAGCAATAACGAAATGAATCGTAATGGGTATTTTCGAAAAATTTGTAATTATTACATTCGCGCAGCGCGCGAGAGAACAGTAAAACAATTTTAATTTCATATATAAAAACACAACGTCCGTTTTCCGATAAAATACTAATGCGTTCCGATGCGAAAGTGTACGTACTTTGTGATTCTCGAAAACCGTTGTCCAATGTAATAACGTTCTCGATAGTAAATTTCGTTGTAAGACGTAAAAAGAGATTTTAAAAAGAAACCGCATAACTGTACAATCCAATTACAGTTTCGTCGTCGGATTCGGAACAATATAGAATGTAATATAATATCCGTATAATGTCGGTATTAACACGTTTGTAATCGCGCTGAACGAGCGCTCCGCGACAGATATCCAATGGGGGGAGATTTTCGATTTTTTTCAATAACCGACAAACAAATCGTTGGCACGCGGTGCATTACATTTGGTCGGTCGCGGTGGTCGAACAATCGCCCCCCGTGTTTCGGATACTTGTAATGTCGTTCAACAACTGTATTTTCAACGCGCGTTTTACATCGGATCTTTTTTGTTAAAGAAACAAAATAAATCAACAATTTTACGAATACAACACACCGGCCGGCGGGTGATTTCTCGGGCACGAGGCACCGCCGGGACACGATCGAAATTCGCTTCTACTTCGGCGGATTACTAGCGTTACTGTCATTCGATAGCGATAATGTCTCGTTTCAACGATATAATTTTATATATATATATATATAAAAAAGATTTTCGAGATTTGTTACGTTAGGGAATTATAATTTTGATAGCAGTGACGATTGCTATTCACTGCATTCGACAAAACGATTCTGAGCGGCGCTTTTCCGTCATAACCTAACCGTTTAACATGGTTTGGAGAACATGGTTCGATAAAAATTCAGTAGAACTATTCCGGAGTGCGACTAATAAAACTCGTATATCAATGATGATCGCCAACATCCGAAACGGATCGACACATTAAGAAGAAGAAGAAGATACCGTTTAAAATATAATTATCATTTTAATTTTTCCACGTTTAATTGCGGCTAATAGAATTTAAATTCGACGACGACTGGAAGAAAATAAAACTTAATCCTGGACGTTTCTACGTCTTGCTAAGACGTGTATTTTAATAAAAACACAATACTTGAAATATTATTACGTTTACAGAGTACACGTTTTGTTATTTATATTTTCATTTTAAACCGTTATTATAAAAAAAAAAGCGGGAAATAAATATTTTGTCTAATTTGTCGCGTTTACTATAATGCGAGTATTGAACGACACCTTTTTAAATTGAAAATTTTTTTTTTCATTTGACATAGAAAGAGTAAAAAATCTTAACGAAGCACACCGACCCGTGCACGATTAATTACTATTTAAGAACTTTAATCGGTTTTTTTTTATATATATTATTATTATTATTATATTTGTCACAATTCGAATACCACGAAATTTGTGTAGAAACGCGGGAATAAATTAAACGCTGTGGCGAGTAAAAGTGTGTTGACCGAACGACCAACAAACAATATTTCCACGAGGATTGTAAAATATTTCATTTTCCGTTTCGTTGTTGTTCAAGTACTCGAGTGGGCAATCCCCTGAACTACTCGAATAACATTGCGAAATAAATAATTTAATCGTTGGCATTACTGTTACAACTGTTTGTGAAAACTCTGCGAGTAGAGTATAATATACTCCGCAGTATTATGTATCGGCGGACCCTACGGCTCAGTAGTGAGTTGTCAAATTATAATTTACTGACCATTATAGTTAACACGCGTGTATGTTTTTAATACACGACTATACTACCTATACCGAATTATTATTTTTGTTATGTTATTCTGTATAGGATATTGTACATAATAATATTAATATTTATAAAATAACTTATTCATTTATTTATTTATTTATCAGAAAATAAAAATATACGTATTTTTCATAATCATAAGCCAATAATGGCGTATGCACGCACGTGTAAAATAAAAAAAAACCTACCATTGGTCAGACACTTAAATCCGAACGCACCGGTACGCCTGTATGTATCGTTGTCTAACGATAAATCACTTATGCAAAACGTTGTGTTCTCGATTAGGAATGCTGTAGTAGGCATCTGAAGGCTGCAACGTTATCATAGATAGTTAGAAATATAATTGCGTTCGCTTTATATTATACGAATACGTATGATTTTAGAATGAAAAGTAAAAAAGTTATTGGCGTTTGCAGGGTTGAATTTGTAAAAAAAAAATAGCGCGTAATAAAACGATATGATATTAATACTTCCGGACAGACAAAAAATACTTTAAAAATATCGAATTAATCGATAAGAAATAAGATAAAAAAAAAAAAAAATTAGTAAATATTTCCAAATCGTTTTTTAAGAAAATCGACGAAAATCTAAAACGAGTCAATGTACGCGAATTGATAATGATATTAATCGGTTTTCACGTACTCCGAACAGGAGTTTTCGTTGTTCAACAATGGATTTATGAAAAACGTAATATTTAATGTTAATTTCAATTGTCGCACAGTGTAATCTACAAAACGGTGATTGGAAAAAAAGAAGAATAAACGAGAAAGTCCGATAAGAAAAAAGAAAAAAGAAATTGTTTAATTATTATTACGAAATAAAAATATTTATTAAATTTATTTTTAAAATATTACGAATATTCGGAGATTATTTGAAATCCAAACACAAATTTCTAATTTTCTTCGACGATTCGCTCAAACAATCCGTAATTATTCTACGACGATTTCTTCCGCGGACAACGGGGCTGTCAGTCACTGACGCATGTGCTCGTTTCGATTTTATTTCGTATAAAACAATTTCGACGCCGAGGCGCATAGGCGCAATTTGAGTTTTAAATTTGGGAGTGGGTGTGGGCTATTATATTATATTTATAACATTGACATGTTGGTGGACTACTCCAGTGGCGCCGACATTCGTTTTTTAATGGTCTGGTCAAATTACAATTACCTATGTCATCCACGACGCAGTTCAATTCAGGGCCAGGAGAGAAGAAAAAAATCGTCATTCGTGTAAAATTTTCCATTGAGGAAAACCGCTTCAAAAAAAACGGGAGGGGGGAGAAATAATCAAAAAAAAAAAATTATATTTATATGTATATAAATCAATGTTTCTATAAAATTTCTAAAAATTTATTTAACGCATTTTATATTGAAAATATTTTGTTTCAACATATCTTCTCGCAGTACTCCCAATAATTACCATCCCTCCCCTACGCGTTTATCGCCTCTGTATCTCTCGCCTTGCCGTCTTAGAAATCCTGAAATAAAAACCCACTACCGGTAGTAGTAATTCAACTGTGGAATTCAATAATATAGGTTAGAATCGTCTGAAACCTAAGAATACAAAAACGATGTCACGTTTTATTTATTGTAATATCGTCTAATAAAAAATAATCAATGATATAACGTTCGAGAAGGTTCTACGCACCGCGACATTTATAAATAACCTCCTACGAGCATATTCGAGAATAGGCTCCTCCGCGTTGGATGAACAAAATGGAATTCTCTAGAATAATACAATTATCATACGACAATAGCTCTGCGTGCCATAATGAATGCCGACGTCGGGAAGAAAAACGCGTAATTCGAATTGTAACGAAAAAATTTCATTTCTTTCGATTTTCAAACGGAACGGGATCGTATTTGGTCGGACGAAAAAAAAATTAATTCTTTTTTTTCTGTTCCAACACTTCTTTTCGATGCTACTGTATAAACTGTGTTAAATTATTTTTGTGGAGAGGGGCTATAATTGATTTTGGTAGTACTCGGACCCTTCTCTTCTCAAATCGCGCTTATGCGCCGACGGATTTTATTTATTATTATTATTATTATTATCTCAAAGTCATGTAATAATAATAATAATAATGATGATGACTTCGAGAAATGAAAAAATTCTGTAAAACAATATATGGTCTTATATTTTAATTATTTAAACGGGGAGGGGAGGTTGTTTTTTACTTTTATTTATAATGCGAATATTACCATACAGTTATAATGTGTTATTTGTCAGCATGTATCGATCAAAAGTATGGATTTCGTATTCGTATGTGTGTGTATTGATACGTTTATGTATTAGAGAGTGAAAAAAAAAGAAGAAAATCACGTGCGAATTTTTTTCATAAGAACCACATCGTGTACAATATAATATATATATATTATGTGTAATACAAATCGAATTTCAATCGAAAGTCAATTAATGGCAATTCGAATTCCGTGATGTACGCGCGCATTACCGCACGACAGGTACGATGATAATAATAATAATAATAATAATTTGTATTCCACGTTTGTGTCACCTGACAATTTTTATTATTATTAATGGAATACGGCCAATAAAATGGTTTTCTACGTCAGTACTGTGTATTATTGTACAATACGTCAGTATTTTTTTATTTTTTTTTTTGTAAATATTTTCTCGTTTCTGTTTGCGGGATTTGGGGGCCCGGACGAGGGCGAGCGTTCGTGTTTCGTATAGTAGAAATAATGGGGGAAAAAAAAAAATTTATCGTTTGAAAAATATTTTAGCCGCCACGACGGAGACTACGTGTATTATTTTAAACAACTGCGTATTGAGAAAAAAAAATTGGCTACAAATTCCATTTTAGTGATGTATAAAAGAAGAACGTATTGTCGGACGATCGCCGCCGCCGCCGCCGTCGCCGTAAGTACACGCGACGTAACTGACGCGTCCAAGGTCTGAGTGCTGTTCCGTTCTATACGCGTGTCTCGACTGTGTCCGTGAGCCGTATTGTACGCGCGCCACTGATATTATCGCGTAATATTCGCTTTTTTTTTTTCGCGCATGTTTTTTTTTTTTTTTTGTTCTTTTGTAAAGAGTACCATTTGATAATTATAACGAAAACGTAATGTCCTCCTCGCGGCGCCTCCAGGAGAATCTGTTGCTTTTATTTTCGATTATTGAGAGAGAGAGAGAGAGAAAGGGATTGTTTACTCGACGACGACCTGTTAGAAATATATTTTCAAATCGTCGTACTACTATAATTATTGTATAACGAAACATTTTTTTTTGTTTTTGTCTTTCGAAAATAAATAATCGGTATTTTTTCAATTTTTTTGTTCCTTACGCGTTTCCGCGATATTATTAAAACGTTATAAAACACGAGAAAACGAATAATTATGTTTTAATAATATTGTTTAAGGAACAATTTTTAGGAAAACAAAAATACTGTACGCGAGCTCATATTATAACAGCGAGCCTCCCGTGACATTTTCAATACCTCGTGCAGCGTATACCACTGTGCCCCCCCCACCCTTCAAAAAAAAAAAGACGAAAAATGAGACGAGTTTTTAATTTGATTAATATAAGAAAAATCTTTATTTATTCTCTTCCGCCGAATCTATTTCGTCTTACTTTTTGGACACTATATAGTATGTGGTGTATGATAAATAATATACCGAACGAATTTCATATATGTATAGACAAAAAAAAAAAATCTATAAAACAAAGCAATCGACGCTGCGCTTGTATTTTTAAACTCGACCGAATGAAATTATTACAGTAATAATCAGCTCGTATATTGTATTACATGCATAAACAAATGAATAAACGATTTCGCAAATATTTGACAATTTAAATAATAATCCATACCTATATACTGATTTTTAATTTGCCATTTTACACCGTACGCGAAGACGTGTTCCAAAGTTTCGTACAGTTCTATAATACACACACACACACATATTGTGTGGATTGCAAAATTTTAAACGCAACGTGTTTTTTTTTAAACGTTTTCCCGGCGCGTTTCAAAAAAATGAAAATTTTTTAAGAAAACCGATTTGTTTCGTAATTGCCGAGGTTATGGAGACTTTTCAATTTTCGATCGTTTATATATATATATATACAGACATGGTATAATGATCATCCAATAAATCCTCCCCCCGCCCCGGTACTGTAATTGACGAGATTTATCCCATTATACCGCACTATTTATTAATAATTAAAATTTAAAAGAAAATATATATATTTTGAACCCAACGGTAGTATATGTTATGACGACAACTTTAATGAAATAAATGCAAATCCCGTGCGGTAAATACCGTAAAGAAATGTCTGAACTTGAATTGTAATGACCTTGGGATTAGTATATTAGCATAAACACGACGATTGAACTACTGTATTGAACACGCGGTTTTTTTTTTTAAGAAGAGACAAGGTTAAAAGTGACGTTTACAAATTTGTTTGTTTCGTTCGAAATGTACGCGCGCGCGTACGTATACAAACGCGGGCCGTGATGATATAAAAATTGACTCATGCACAAGTCAATGATTTATTATAACCTCTTGAAATTATAAAATAACGTGAATCACGTGGCGCGTGTATAAATAAATAAAAAATAATAATAATTACGTGTGTGTTGACGCCAAAACGAGAAGTGAATTTGAAAATCAAAAGTGAAATACAACGTAATAATAATAATAATACGTAAAAAACAAAAATTATTACGTAAAATTAAAATTGTTTTCGTAAAGAGAAGTGTGTTTGAAAATGTGTGTGTTTATTTTAAAATAAAAACGATTACGCATTCGAATTTTCACACGAGTTTGTGTGTGTATATTTAAGATAGAAAACATCATTTCGAAATGGACACTTATTACATTTGACGGCTTTCAGAACGTTTCAGAAGACTTGAACGCACGGTTCGCATAAAACGATATTGTACGTTTATTCGTCGTTTACCGAATTGCACTCGCGCGTTGTACAGATATCATTCTAACAAATATAATAAATACATTAATTATTATATTAAATATAAAAATCGAGAATGTTTCATACTTAAAAATAACATGCACTGTATATGATGTAATACACGTGAAACTATAATGGAGTAAATAATATATTATTTTTTTGTATTATAATAATAATAATAATATTGTTATGGCTCAAAAGTTGATTATTATATCTTTACATAAATAAACTTAAAAAAATTATCTTAAAAATTGATATATATATATATATATATATACGAGTATATATATGTGAATACGCGATATCCAGCCAAATAGTATTATGAAAAAAAAAATTATATGTAAATGGTTGTATTTTGTAATTTGTTTATTTACTGACGGTTTCGACAAAAAAAAATCATCATCGTGTATTAAGGGAAACCGAAAAAACGCAACAACAGAATAAAAAATAAAACCGAATACAATTGTTACGTCGTGTAGAGAAAATTATGAATAATAAAACAGCAAAAAAAAAAAAAAAAATCGTGTACATATAGTGAATAAAATTGTTAAAAATAACTATGGCATGTCATTAATGTTATATTAATTTTTAAATCCGGTTGTATATTAAAAATATTTTCAAATATTTAGTGTTTATTCATAAACTAATGTAATTTTTCCAAAACCTCAGAATTGAAAATATTAATATATGTTTTACTGTGTGTTGAAACACTGTTCAAATGTTTGTATGTATAAATTTATCTATTATAAAAAGAAAAATTTCAATTTATGATTTCCAATGTACGTTTTACTTTTATGTACGCATTCGTGATTTTATTTTACAAATTGTGTAAAATCGAAATGAAGAATGAACTCCGAGGTATTTTTCTCCTCGATTCGTGGAAAATATGTGGGAAAAAATGTTTTTCTTTTTAAATTCTTTTGTATAATATGGGTTCATAATACGATGTGTAGAAATATATTTGTTGCTGGAAAAACGACGTATAAAACATTATAAAAAGTCATCGACAAATCCGAACCATGACAATTAATAAAAACTTATGTTTACACAACGCTCGAATTGAGAAAATATTAATAGAGAGATACGTAAAATTGTATTAAATGTTTGTGTAGCGAAACACTGAAATGTCTCGTTCGCTATAGTTCTACGGAAGGGGAAAAATCACTGAAGGCCTCCGCAGTTGTACTCGAGACACAAAATTGATTACAATATTATCTGTACAATAATAGAACTGTATTTTTTTAAATACGAGTATCTTTAATTTTCAAATAATTGCGAGATTGGAAAAAGAAAAAGTGGTGGTGAAAATTATATTTTTAAAAGGCTTATTATAATTTTTACGAAGCGAGGAAGCTATTGGTTTTACGATGATTTTTTTTTCTGCGTACAACTTTTCGAATAGAAACAGTGCTCCCTAATATTATACACGTGCCCATTTTCCGATAACAAATTTTGTTGTGGTTGGACTCTCTCAACAGTTTTTTTTTTCTTTTAACGCGGCCGAAAAACGCGATTTTATCAAAATTCATTATTTATAATACACCGAAGCTGTCCTCCACTCAGCGTCGTTTCGCTGCGCGTTGGTTGCTTTCATTGCTTTCAAATAATTTTATAGTAATAATATTATATAGCACATTAAAATAGTACGTATATTTATTACAAAATATAAGAGATGTGACCGCTGTTTCGAGAGAATTGGACTTACGAGGATGGGCTCCAGTTCAAAGGAACTTTCTGAAAAATACTAAAAATATTTTATACATTATTTATTAATTAATTATTAATGCACAATAAAGGTCAATTCTTCGATTGTTGTCTATAGTACATTTCAAAATTCTTTTGCCATTAATTTGGTATACCTCTATAGATACGGTTTTTATGAACAGTACATTTTTCAAGAGATAATTTAATAATACTTGACTAGGTCTAAGAAAAACTATTTGATTTTCTCGTACATCATTTCGAATTGTTTTCTACGATCGAGTACAAAAAACAAAAATCACAATAATTCTTAGACTCGTATGCACGTATACACATAGAGCATTGTAACGCTCGAGATTCTGAACTTTATATAATCAGTGAGGAGGTAGAGGTTACGGAGGAGGGATAACATCTCTTTATTTATTTTTTTTTATTTAACATATTCCGTATCTCCACTTATTTTATTTAAAATTATTCATTCCCCTTGGATGTTTAAATTTTTTTCTTTTCATAATGCGCAGTTGTTATGACATCTAATTTTTTTTTTTTTACAAAAATATCTTCGAATCATTTTTGTTCCATTGTAAAAATTATTTCGTTTTTTAAAATGTTAAAATTCAATAGATCTAAACGTAACTTTTTTTTTTACTAATTTTTTTTAAAAATATGGACGACGACGCCCCTATCAAAACTTTAAATGACGACACTGATTTCATCCTCCCCCCCCCCCACTATTTATTTCGATTTACTTCTACCACTGATTATAATAATAATAATAATAATAATAATAATAATAATAATAATCGTATTATAAAATTGTTATAATAATACGCGTTGATGAAATTCGCTAAGACTTTTACGTTATATACAATATTTCGACATTTTAAACAGCGAGAACAAATATTATTATTATTATTCTCGAACGGTTTTTCACCCCTTTTACCCTCGCCGTATTTGCGTACGATGTGATTTTTCGTGCGATTCGTTTTCGTTCTCTTTTTCTCGTTTCGGCGCTTACTCGTAATTATTGTCTTCCGCCGCGCGCAGGCCAAGTTCGGTTGACTTATTTCTTTCTACAAAACGTATACGGTCGACGATATTACACAATAATACGTAATAACGAGTATTAACATAATATTATATACGTCTCGTATTCTCCGTACTCGCGTTGTCTCCACACACACACACACAATTATTTTAATACACGCGCGACGCGACTATTTGAAATAATTTAAATTCCAATGACATTGGGGAGGATAAACGCATATATATATATATTATTATAATTATTTCTCATCTCGTCGAGTCCGTAACGAGTCCCAACGACGACGGCGCGCACGCACCGAATTCCTCACGGACTGTTCACCCGAACTAACCGGTAAACGTGTTTGCACCTCATTTTTTTTTTTATGTATATACATATGTACACGAGTATTTATTCGAATCGCAGACCCTTCGTGTACGTACAATACGGACGCGTTATCCTCGTTGTAATACATAATAATAAACGCGCGGCGACGGCGGCTGCGGCGGCGGCGGTCCATCGCGGGCTCTCCTGTTGTTTACATCAATGAAAGTAAAACCGGATCTGGTGGTAGACGCGCGCGAGACTGTACACTTGCAGACGACCTTATGTCGACTCATTAATGAGGTATTTTTCAAGGTTTCATTGTCCAATAACGTCCATTACCGTTGAAACGTTTCGAATCTGTGTGTGTGTGTAAAAAGTTCATAGAACTCTCTGAGCCGACGGCAGCCGGATTGGGGGGGGGGACGTCCTAGGAATATTCGACGTGTTTCTCCCCCTGCGATAAAAGGACACAACACGAATTTCGTTATTTCTCGTCGTTTTCATTATTATTATTATTATTATTATTATTTTATCGTGATGATAAAAGAAAAATTTCGAAATAACGTTTATAAATATTTTTAACCGTCAATTTATTATTGTATAAAAAAGAAAGAGAGAGAGAGAGAGAGAGAGTGAGAGAAATAATGGTACCGAAGAATATAATACGAGTATTTCGTAGTACGCGTTATTCCAACGATAATAATCCCGGTCTGTTGCGTTTTTTTTTTTTTATTTTAATTATCGTTATTCGTCGTGTGTTTAATACTAAAAATATTGGAACATCACTGCCGAAAACTTATTTTTCACTAAGGTCATTTTATATTTTACGTATATGTTATATTACAAAATGAAAATATTGGCAAAATATCAACTGTTCGTTTATTACACGCTCGTGTGTAAATGACAACGGAAAAGTGTAAAACTATTATATACACACGCAGATATATCGAATTATTATAATCGTGATTAGGCTTAATATCGAATTTCGAGGTTAACTGCTCGGCACAAAGACGATTTGTAATGATTTATTTTTTAAATATTTTGTCTATCGCAAACGACTTATCAAAAAAAAACACACACACACACACGTACCATACGCCGCCACCTTAGGATTTATGCGTACGTTCAACTATGTGTTTTTCTAAAACGCAACGCATGTATATATTAATTCGTCACATGCTATATATATATATAATATATACACACACACTTGTATTTTATTTTTATTGTCGAATTCGATGGAAAAAAAAAATTATAAATATTAAACATATGTATAGAAATAAAGATTACGTAATATCAATCATCGTACGTAGGTACACTCATTCAGATCTATGTAACGATCTATATATATATATACATATGTACATTATGATAATAGTAACACTGGGTACCAATATTTTTTTATCTTTTTGAATATGTTTTCTAGTTTTTTTTTTTTTTTTTTTTTTTACACAGTCATTGCCAGTGTTGACAAATACGAAATATTTTAAACGGTGAAAATCTAGTTTAGTAAAAAAGATTAAGTGAAAAAAAAAAAAATTACTTCTAGACAGTACGCTCACGACGTTTTAACGTTTTTTTTTATATACATTTTCACGGTTATCAATCGAATTATATTGTACTGGGGATCGTTTGTTTTTTCTCCCGCGGTTATATTCGATAACATTTTCTGTAAAGCCGTCGTATTTTGATCAACACGACGCGCGTCCTGCGTCCGAACAGTGGTGGTCGGTTTATACAGCGATAAATCGAATAATAATAATAAAAAAAGAAACCATACCGTGTACTGCAACAGTGCTACTACTACTACTGCTACGTGTTATGTTGTCGTCGTCAGACACGTTCGTAAAAATCTACGAATCTGTCGAAAAGCTGGGTAAGAATTAATGTTCCTTTTTTTCTTTTTCTTTTTTCTGTCCAGATAAGGTTTTCTATTCGAGCAGTTTATATTGTCAAAAGACCTAATTATGTGACTATACTTTTAATGTTAGAGCAATGCGATTATCGTTGTATGCTTTGGGTTTATATTTCGAATTGACGACAATCGCTTCGTAATACGATGCGTATTGAACACGCGGACACGCGAAACACTTTTACGCCATTTCCTGGATTGATTCGATTAAATATTTACACACATTTTGTTGTCGTATAAGCGCGACTGGAACCGCAACGTTTTTTGGCGCGCTCGTTTGTAAGACATTTTTTTTTTTTCGTCGCGTATGTAATTTTATTACAGTGTTTGACTACGCAGTGAACTGCGTACGATAGAAAACAAAAATACACAAAACATCAACCTCGGATTAAGATTGTAATCCGCGATACAAACTCTTTTCATTGTTAACACATCGGAAAATTATCGAATTAAATCAAATCCATTCCGTGTCGCTGCCCGCGGTCTTTCTAAGGTCTTGGCACTCGTAAAACAACGATTCCTACCATCACCGGTGTTATTGTGTATTAATTGTTCACCGTTGTTGGCTTAAATTTTATTTAAAAGCAATATATTTTTACCAATTTTTAAACGTGCACATACACCCGCGTAATAAAAATAAACTCGAATTCGAGCTTTAAAACGGGATCACTTTAAAAGCGCGTATGTCAATTTTTTGAACGATAATCACTAATATTTAATACAAGCACGCCCATTTTTTCTAGGCACATTTTTCAACCGGATGCACAATTCGTCGAATTTATGAAAATTGTAACCACTATCTCAAGTAATTATTATACACGCATTTTTTTACATGTTAAATATCGAAATATGGAACGTGTTAATTGTAATTTAGTTTATTGTCTCCATAAAGAAATACGACAACCTGACAATTGATTATTATTATTATTATTATTATTATTATTATTGCGTGTTTGTAATTAATAGGTATTATGCGATCGGGTCGTGTAACCAGTCAGGAAAGCCTCCTTATTGTTTCTAAATAATTAAAAAAAAAAAAAAAAATTAATATTTCAATTTTTCGAGGACAAACATATTGCACACACGGCATATTATTTCAATCTCGTAACATAATGGAAGCAAAGAGATATTATCAGCAGATTTTTCTAATTCCATGTCTGTAGCTCTTCCGGACGTAATAGCCGTTTGTATAAGCGATGAATAGGTTTATTGAAAATAGTCCATAAATGATTGTCAAACGTATAATATTTTATAAAAAGTGTTTGTGATAACTGAAACTATGGTGAAACAAATTAATACAAATGGTAGCCGAGCCGCGGGCGTCGAGAATATCGCTTAACTTAAATCATTTAGATAAAAAATTTAGGGTTTGTTTTTTTATTATTAATACAAATGTGAAAGCAATGATAAATCATCGCGTTCGATAAAACGATTCCGGGTGAGGCTCCGGTGTAATATTATTTATTAATAATAATATGTATATAAATTCTAAAATTACCACTTTTGTGGAATGAAAATATCGAAATATATGAATTTAATAATAATTAATATAATAATCACACTCCGTAATTTAAACAAAATCTATAAATAAAATCAAAAAAAAAAATAAATAAAATTATTGTTATAATTATAGGGAGCGATAAATTATTATGTTTTGGATTATCGGCGTTATACTACTGCTCGGCACGTATGCCGGTTACCGATGGCATTCCAACAGGGACTTACCCCCGGGTCCCTGGGGCTTGCCGATTCTCGGCTATCTGCCGTGGCTGAATCCGAGAAAACCGTACGCCACGTTGACGGAGCTAGCCGGCAAGTACGGGCCGATCTACAGCGTTCAGATGGGAAAACATTTCGCAGTCGTCATGTCGGACCCGTCGACGGTACGAATGGCGTTGGCGCGAAACGAGCTGGCGGATCGCACCAATTTCGACGTAGTCAACGAGATCATGCAAGAGCACGGTACCGGGATTTTAATTGTAATATATTAATTATTTAGTTAATCGATCAATGTGTGTTTGACAATTGATCGATAGGTTTGATATTCACGCACGGAGCGCTTTGGAAGGAGCAACGGAAATTCGTGTGCAATTGGCTTAAACTAATCGGCGTGTCGAAATTCGGCGAGAAGAAAAATAACTTGCAACTCGACATCGTCCGCGCCGTCGTTTCGACTATTTCGGTATAAATTAAATAATAATAATAATAATTAACGAACTTTGTTTATACGTTTTAATTATTCTCGTACGTGTGCGTTGGTACGTGTATGTATATAGAAAATACGGCGGTCGGACGAACGACCGATAGACACTAGGAAACTGTTACTAGTGTGTCTGGGCGATTTTATAAATCTCATTGTGCTGGGTAAAGCGTGGCCGGAAGACGACCCGAATTGGATTTACTTGCGTAACTTGGCGGAAGACGGATCGAGAAAATTCGCCACGGCTACTCCGTTGAGCGTTTTGCCTGTTCTAAAGTTAGATTCTTCTTGCGGTTAATGCTCGCGATATAACTACGTAGAAAATATAATAGTGCGATGTATTTATTTTGTTTTTTTTTTTTTTCGTTCCTTTCCCGACCGTTTGTTCGTTTTATAGGATCATACCGACATACAGGAAAACGATTTCGGAAGTAATCGAAGGCGTTAAAAATACGCATTTAATATACAAAACGTTGATGGATAAACGTGGCGAAGAAGTGGACGAACGTGACGATTTGATGGCGGTGTTCATGAAAGAGATCGCGAGGAGACGACGTGACCGAGACACCGCGGGGGGCCATTTCTTCACCGAAAAACAGTGTTGTTTTCTCTTGTCCGACCTTTTTGGCGCCGGAGTCGAAACGTCGGCGAATACTTTGAGATGGTTTCTACTTTACATGGCCATTAATAAAGGAATACAAGTAACGCGTCACGTATTTTTCATTATTTATTTATTTTAAATACTATTATGGGCGCGTCCGTATCGATTATTTTGACGAATTCGTACGCGTTTCAATTGATTTAAAAATACGTTTGTTAGAATGAATTGCAGATACTATTGGACTCGGTATCCGTCACCGTCGCCGACGACGACGAAATAATCGATTTGGAGCGTATAGAAAGCGTTCCGTTGCTAAAGGCTTGTGTGTTGGAAACGATGCGGATGCGACCTGTCGCTCCGTCCGGAATACCTCGAGCTGCGAATGAAGAAATTACGATTTCGGGATATCGCATACCGAAAGGGACTATGGTGTTACCATTGCAATGGGCAATGCATCACGACGGAAAATACTGGACTGATCCACACATTTTCCAACCGAACAGGTTCTTGGACGATGACGGAAACATAATAAACAACAAAGCATTCATGCCATTCCAAGCTGGTTAGTTTATTTTCGTTTTTTTTTTTTTTTTAGGATTTCCGAATCATGAAAACCCTCTTATAAAAAATTTAATAAAATCCTCGATTCTTCCTGAAAACCCCCGTCGCCGATTGGAAAGGAGACGATCTTTTGCTTTAATTATTGATTTTTTTTTCTAGCTTTGCTATTTCTCCAGTTTCGCCTCTCAAGTCAAATGTTACCGATTGGGTGACTTCTGCATCGCGCAATCTACCTGTCATTTTTTTTCCTTTTTTCATATATACTTATTGTGCTTGTAGTATAGATTGTATATTCGCTTATGATATTAAAAAAAAAATAAAATATTTCCGAATAAAAAAAGGCGAATGGTCATTTACGTTTAAAAACGTGGAGAGCTGTGCGAAAACGTTAAAGCATGAAGACGTGTGTTTAGGCTTCTTGCGGTCTCGATATTGACACGCTTCGAAAAAATCAAGAGGCATCACTATAATATGAGCCGTAATCGGAATTTAAAAATATACAAGAGATTTAGCACCATAACAATGAAAATATTGATAGAATCGAAGGCGCATTTTTACAATGTGACCAGTACAATTGCCAAACACGATCACAATTCACTATGTTAGCCAATAATACTTTCGTATACAATTTATCAGTATACTCTTCCAAAATTGATTTTTTTTTTTTTTTTGGCAATGATAAATGATTACTAATACTACTCTTCGTAACGTTTTTTTTTTTTTTCTGTGTCATGTCATATCGAAGTTTTTCGTTTACCTCTCCTAATGCTCCGCCCCGAAAACGGAAAGTTATGTTCTCAAAAACGTGTACGTTCGTCTGTTATAACAAAATAAGAAAGAAACGAAATTCTATCCTTATTTGAATTTTAATCGTGAAATGTTTTTTAGGTAAAAGAGCTTGTGTAGGAGATACGCTTTCTTACTGGATATTATATTTGTTTGGAGCAAATATAGTACGTAATTTTAATGTTTCTATGGAAGATAATTTAACCGAAGATGAATTAAACACTATCATGGATGGAGAATTCGGCATAACGCTCAGTCCAGCTGCACATAACATTGTTTTTAAATCTCGGATTTAAGCAAATTTTAACGATGTCATCTATTGTACAAATAACGTATTTAATTTTAAAACTCAATTGTCATTAATAAGTAATTACGATATTCTTATTTTCTTATTTTATATTTATTATTATTATAATTAATTGTATAAATATTATATTGTAGGCGCGTACAAGTTCTTTTTTCATATATATTTTTTATTTGAAAATTAAAATTATTTGTATTATATGTCTAATTATATAATTATTGTTTCGTCAGAGCCTATTCAATAAACAACAATCTCGTCATGGCGTTCTCTATGTAGATACGAACCGTATTCAATTTACGATATATTTTATCAACATCCGCTTCATGACAATATGTGGCACATTCAACTCAAAGATTTATTATATAATCCAGATAACACACACACACACACATTTGACACATTGATTGAGAACGTTTATCCATAGTTTATATTACGCATTAAACTTCACTGAACTCGTTGTATTCAATAACGTTCGTGACTTCGTAATATTGAACGAATGGCCGTTGTTAATTTCTAAAAAAAAAAATAATAATAATAAATAATACACAACGACTTTGTACGGATTTGTTTCCGGTAAAACTGGAAATGATTAAACGTATATTATCATTTACGAATCTTAATTTCGGATTCTTTAAACAGTATTTTAATTGGGACGAGTCTTTAGAGACTCCGCGTTATAAACCGTATAAGTATTACTGTAACGCCGGGTAATTTATACGTTTATCGCCGTAAGTGTTAATTATTTAAACTTTTCGTTAAAAAAAAAAAAAAGAAAAAAAAACGAAGATCGGTCGCTTTCAAAAATTCAAAACGACGATATTTATTCCCGTACGGTATTAATAAATAACATTAAACGCGCGAGACATTATACACGTCTATAATTGAGTGGTTTCTCTGTTCAAAATAATCACTTACCTTATACGGACACACATAGTATAGTATTGTAATTATTTATGCGACAGAAATTATCGATTTTTGAAAACATTTTGATTATAATTTCTTTTTTTTCGTCTTAAATCTTAACGATAAAACGACATCGAATAATTTATGGTTAGCATATTTGGCGGGAAAACGATTTCATCGGTGTGAGCGGAGTTTTAATCAAGGGAATTTTAATACTAACAACTACCAACAAACACAACATCATCCATTCATTCGCGAGCATGACCGGTCTGATCGGTTATATAGGTTACCTTGGCAGTCGCCACGTGACGTGTCTACCAATGAATGTTTATCGTTTATTTATTAGTATTGTTTTTAAACTAACAACTTTTAATGAATTACGACGGTCAGTAGTTGTGGACCGACATTATTATTATTATTATTATTGTTGTTGTTGTTGTTGTTGTTGATGTTGTTGTCAACAGAATAAAGCGAAAATCCGGCACGTGATAATTACGAGATGTATAATGATTATAAAGGACGAAAAGATTTCTGGATGGAGCGATTGCGTTTTATAAAACGAACTCCTCTGTAGACTTTTTTTCCCATATTCAAAGACTGAACACAAAACCTCGTATGGAACATATAATAACAGTCACAAAATTAAATTTTACTCGTGTTGTTGAAGTAATACTCTAAGATTCGTGTTTTAACCTCCGGCGTTTTTTTTTTTTTAAATATAATCGATTTAACGAACTCTTTTAATACGATTTACGACCGAGACACCAATTACGGTAGGAGTTTTCAGTAAAAAATTGATCGTTTTTATTGTACGGATTTTGTTTGCGAATACGCGCGGGTAAAACGTATTTTAAAAATTGAAATTATAATATTTTACTATATGCGCCGAAAACGAAGTGCATACGGTTTTTTTTTTAATAAAATTAACGTTTATTTTAAGTTTTTTCTCCGGTTTTAGCTTCTGAGTGCAGGTAACGATAAAGCAGTTCAGCAATTAGTTTACATAAACCACAATAATATATTTATTATTATTATTATTTTTTTTGTAAATCTTCTATTCAGCGTGAAAGAATTTACAAAAAAAATTCTGAAAGCTTTTATTTATATCATTTTATTAATAATTTTATATATAAATTTCCAACTGAATATCTTTGACGAGTATACTGGCGCTCTCGCGTGTAAAAATCGTATAAATTACAATTTCCTTGTCGTGTAATCCAATGTGGAAACTCAAATCAATCGTCTGTACGAACGAATTAGTCGGATTGATATAAAAAATTGAACTAGCGATTACCGAGATTTTATGGCGTTTTCACCACTGCCGGCCACCGCCGTTGCCGCAAAACGTTCTCTAATAGCCAAATCTCGGTCCATCGCACCATTTAACTGTCAAATAAACCGTCATCTGTGTCGTATAAGTTGCTAGGATAGTTCGCCTGATGTAAGCCAAAAATCATCACTTTATTGATAAAAAAATAATAATAATATAAATAAATAAAAATATTTACATTTAATTTTAATAGGTGTCTTGTACATTGGTAATATTAAAAAAAAAAAAAAACAACAAATTATAACTAATTGTAAAAATAAAATAATAATAATATACAGACTACGTTAAATAATTAAAAAAAAATCAAAAAATTAGTATATGGCACTTAGTTAATTACATAACATAATATCAATAGGAAAACATGCACTTTTAAACACTATACAATGTAAATTCTATAACGCAATTTTACATTGAAATCAACGAATAACATTGTTATAATTAATTAATTTTTTTTTTTTAATAAAATAATATAAATTAAAATGAATTAGCTAATCAATAAATAGCGTATAGTCATAAAGTTGTTAAAAAAAAAAAGTTATAAAATATACATAGGGAATCACATGAGACGCGATGATAATATTATTGGTAAATAAATAATCGTTTTTTTTTTTCAATATAAAAACGTTTTGAGACTAACAAATAATAAACATATATGTATATGTATATAATAGAATATTTCTAATAAATACAAGTTCCGTTAAAAATATGTGAATAACTTAAAAAAAATAGAGGATCCGAGACGAAAAAAAATTTTTTTTCATTCATTATTATTTACTTGGTACGTTTTTTCATGACGACCTTGAATGCTTGTGGAGTCAGTGTGATACCTACTTGACCGTCCATGCTGGGCAATTCGTCGCCGTCCGGTAAACACACATCGAATTCGTGTAACAACGTCGAAAAGAATAAATACAATTCCATTTGAGCTAAAGTCTCGCCTAAACATTTCCTCCGGCCTAAACGAAGAGAAAAACAAAAGAAACCAGAATTTCAATATATTATCATTATTACGTTATTCGCGTTGTATATTTGTTGTCGTACGTATGATGCGTAGTAGAGTATTAATTGTAAATATAGATTTTTTTGTTGTTGTTATTTTTGATGACTTACCGACTCCAAAAGGTAAAAAGCAATCGGGTTTCTTCACTTTTCCCTCTGCGTTTATGAATCTCTCTGGTTTAAACGCCTCCGGTTCGTCCCATAATTTCGGATCGTTGTGCACAAAGTGTTGTAGAGGTATGATCTGAGCACCGGTCGGTATATGGTAACCGTTCAGCGTAACGTCACTATAAAATCGGTACGTAAAATTGCACGAACGGTTATTACAACGAATACGCGTTTGAGAAGTAAATTGTAACGTACATATTAATATATATATATATATATATATATATACGGAGAGAAATTCACGGGCGTTTACCTGGTGGTCGCGTGCGTGGTGCCCAACGGAGTGATGCTGGATTTTCGCAGTACTTCGTACAATGTGGCCTGCGTGTACGGCAAATTCGGATAATCGTCGAGCACCGGCGATTTGTACTGACCAACAACCGAATCGATTTCATCCTGGACCTTGGTCATCACGTCCGGATAGTGAAGCATGTACACCATGGCCCAAAGGATCGTGTTCTTGATGGTCTCCATGCCGGCCGAGAAGAGATCGCCGAGTATCTGCTGGATCTGTCTGTCCGGGTCCAGTCCCTGGAACAGCTGGTCCGTCGTGCCCGCCTCCTCGGAATGTTTGATCTCCAACAGGTACGCGTCGACCAGGTCGCGCATGAAATTCGGATCGAACGTGCTCCTGTGCTCTTTGATAATGTTTTGAAAATAACCGGCGATCTCTCGATGGTTGTTTTTGATTTTCTCTTGGATGTTCCGCTCGTCCCTGATGTGACGACGCGGCAGGAACAGACTTACGGGCCTCAGCATGCCGAACAATTTGAATCCCTCGTCCACCATGTGCATGTACCGTTCGAACCGCGGGTCGTTCGGCTCGAATCGCACGCTCATCGTCAACGAGCTTATCACGTTCGTGATGGACAGACACAACGAGCCCGCGTTCAAATCAATCGGTTTCCCGCACGTTTTGCTGTACGTCTCTACCAGCGTAGACACTTCGATCTACATTACAATAACCGTAGGGAGGGGAAAAAAATTGATTAAAAACCGAAATAATTTTTTTCATTTTATAAACTTTCGGGAGACTCGAGTAAAAAAAAAATTACCATTATTAGGTTTTCCATGTTCAACCTGTTGTGGCCCGTGAACGTCATGCCCATGTGTCTGAGCACCAAGTGCAAAAACTTCCTTTGCGATTCCCATAACTTCCCAGTGCTATTTACCGCTCCTGCAGCACACACATAATAATATAATAATATTTCGAATAACGATTCACTGTATGTATATGGAAATTACAAGCGATATGTTTTTTTTTTTTTTTTTGAATTTATTTATTAATATTCTAACCATTATTCGTGTGTGCGCCGCGCACTCACACGAGCGCGCGCGCCGCGCGAACCGAGTTGTGTAACTCGCGTATAAAGTCGTGGGCCACGTGATTATTTAATAATTAATATTGTGCCGGCGTATAGTATGTCAAAAAAAAAAAAAAATTGCGACACAGTTTCAAAATATTCGACGTACCCGCGTACGATTATTTCGAGGACACGTGTATTATATTGCACGTAAAATATTTATTGGAAAAAAAAATTTAATTCTACGCGCGTTATTTTAATTATTAAAAAAAAAAAAAAAATTAATTTATAACAATTTTAATAATAATAATAATAAAAAATACGCGTATCTTATTATTTTTTTTTTCATTTAAAACGGACCGCTACCGCCGATCCGGTATATCATAATTAAATATGACTAAATAGGGCTCTTCGCGGTCGACAATGATTTTTTTCTTTTTCTTTTTCTCGTCCGTATACAAACATAATATTATAAATATATATATATAAATACAAACGGTATAACTCACCGTATCCGCCGATAATGTCCATGTACCCGTCGTTCGGCCGGCCCGTGATCTGTTTCATGTCGAACGCGGTCTTGATCAGCTTATGATCGCTGAGCAGTATGACGGTGTTGCCGCGCTGCGTGAACGAGCATATCGGCCCGTACTGGCGGGCCAGCTCGTTGTACTTTAAGTACGTGCAGTGGTTGGACAAGAACGGCGCGTAGCCCAAAAACGGTACGCCCCACGGCCCGGGCGGCAGCGTTTGCACGGCCCGCAGTTGTCGGTACGCCGAGTAGGTCAATCCGAACGCGGTGGCCGCCACGTTCAGCCACAGTTCGCGACTGTAACCGCCGTACTCGTCGGACATCGTTTCGGCCATTTCGCGCGGCGCGTGCGGTATACCGCGGTTTTTTTTTTTTTTTTTTTACGAAAAAAATAAACGTACGTTACACAACGCGAATTCGAAAACTTCGGAAAAAAAAAAAATTAAAAAACTAAAAAAAAAAAAAAACTTCTCGTTCGTTCGGTTTGTTTTTTTTTTTTTTTGTGTGTGTGTGTGTGTTTTTCGTCTTAACGGTTTTCTTTAACTCGAAATCGACACCAATTCTGTTCACAACGGCAACAGAGAGCGGCGAGAGACCGATGCAGCTCTACAGAGAGTCGACGACGGACTGCTACGACGACGATCGTTGCGGCACATATATATATATATATAATATAATAAAAATATTATTATATTTATTTATATTTTATATGTGCACCTCGCGTAATGTGTGTGTGTGTGTGTACAATAATTATAATACGACGAATATTTAAAATGCGCGTGTATGTAGGGAGATGCGTGTGTGTGTGTTTACGGTACAATGATAATGACACGACTCGCGTTCGGAATCGAAGAGTCGGCCGGGATCACTTTTGAAAATAATCGTGGGAGAGTAATTCTTTTGGTCTTTTATAATATAATATCGGCGCGGGGTGTCGAAAGCCCGTAATAAGTAGGGATAGAATAGCTACTGGTGCTGCTGCTGTTGTTGTTGCTACTGCTGTTGTTGGTGGTGCTGCTGCTGCTGCTGCTGCTGCTGCTGATATTGATGATGCTGATGCTGTTGCTGCTTATATTATACACACACACACATATATATACAAACGAGCGCGCACGTGTACGGCTGTTATATACACACACACACACAGACACGCGGCGCGTTTCGTCTTCCTTTTTATTAATATTTTGTTGTTGTTGTTGTTGTTTTCTCGCTCGCTCACACGTTATTATAACGTCGCCCCTACCCCTCACCGACGATCTCTCACTCGCTCTAATACTCGCTCGCGCGCGCGTGCGTGAGTGGCGATCCGTGTGTGTGTGTGTGTACGCGTGCCGACGGTCCGCGCGGAGGTGGAGCGCGCGAACGAGATTTCCTTCCCTTTTTCTTTTTTCTTTTTTTATTTACTTCTTTTCCCCCTCCCCTCCACGGGTCCCTACTCCGCGGACACGAGCGAGTTTCGCGCGCGGTGGCCGGGGCCGTCCGTCGACGCGGGACAGACGCGACCGAGCGCTGGGCCGGCGCACACAACGCCGCGGTTATAAGATCCTCCCAACCGCGCCCACAACAACGAAGAGAAAAAAAAACACCGGCGGCGTGTTATTTTATTATTATTATTATTATTATTATTCAAAACGAATTTTTCTCGAATTTTTTTTCTTCTTTTTCTCGAATTTTTTTTTCCTTCTTTTTCTCTTTTTTTTTTTACGCAATTATTACGTTTTTTCTTCTTCTTCCCAATTAAACGCGCGTAATTTTTACGTAACTCTCACAAATTATAATTACGTACGTAATGTAATGACATTTTTTTTTTTTTTAATTATTTTAAAATAAGGCGATTTTGTTTTTTTACGAAGTTTTTGGTCGTATCCGAACACATATTATAGGTGGTAGGTACGTGTTCCGGAATCGTTAAAATTGTTTTTATTTAGAAAATCCTAAAGAAAGACGACGACGACAATATAAATAATAATAATAATAATACACTTATAAAGAAACTGCGGTAGCAGTAGCAATAAAACGTAGTACACCCGCAGAAACGGCAAGTCGTATTCCGGGGGGGAACTTTCGCTCCGTTAACTTCTTGTATACTCGTCGCGTTTTCAACGCGCACAACGCGCATTTTCACAAAAACTAGTAATACCAACAACGAACGTTTTATTATTATTATTATTATTATTATTATTATTATTATTATTATTATTATTGTTCTGTTTTTGTAATAGTAATGCTGTAAATCCCCGCGCGCGCGTGTGTGTGTACAATACACGTAGAAAAACAAACGTTTCTACATCGTATCCATGCGTGTATAAATAAAAGTAACGCGTACAAAAACCCATAAACCGCTCAATATCCAGTTTGTCTTGTGCGTGCGCGCGCACTCGGCGCGTGTGCGTTTTATTATTATAAATACGTCATAACATATTCTTGTTATTATGAATATAATATTGTATTACGCGTTTTCTATAAAAAAAAAAAAATGTGTGTGTTATTTTTTCACGATGATTTTTCTGTCCGCAGTCGAAAAAAAATCAAATAAATCTTCCGCGCCCCCTCCTCCCTCCCTAACGCAATATACGAGAATCGTACGCACGCAATCGATGAATCTGCGCAGTTCGTAACATTTCAGATCCTATATGTGCGTGTATGCGCTCCATCGAATTTCGCAATTATTATTATTATTACTATTAATCGTATTTGCGTGTAACAATCAGCGCTGGAATTGGAAAAATAAAGTAGTGGTAGAGCACAATTGGAAATCAAAAAAATAGCGTTCCAAATTGAATATTCTATGTCACAATAACCGAGAATTGTAGAAAATTGTAATTTTTTTTTTTTAATATGGTAGAAGAGCTCCTCCGTCCCTTTGCGTCTCCCCTCCATCGAATCGAACACCGCGAACAATAAATTTTTGTTCCGTCGTTTACAAAAAACCAAAAAAAAAAAAAGAAACGTTACTTTTTTTGTACGGTTTTTTCCGCGACTTGTTTTTTTTTTTTTTTTTTTTTTGCACGCGTGCCTTTAGATATTAAACTCGCGAATATCATACATATACATTATTCTATATGAACGTCGTCGATCCACGAATAAAATTGTATGGTTAACGGAGAAACTATATTTATAGACGGTATAAATCTAAAAAAATAAACGGGTTTCTAAAACATTACCGTATTATTTATTATATATATATTTTATTCCGTTTTTTTTTACACTAATCCTCCGATCTGAAAATAGTCCAAATAGCGCGTATCAGGTACACGTACAGTTACCTAAAATTATTAGATAATTACGTTACATGCGCGCACACACATCATCATCATCATCATCATCATCATCGCCACTACGATTATCACTCGTGCGAGTGAGACACGCGGTCGTGGTCGCGTAACGACGACGACGACGAAAAAAAATAAATATCGTCAAGTCTTGTCGTAAACCCGTCGCGAGGCGGACCTTTGATGAAACGGGAAGAAGAAAAACGGAGAGTTTCTTTCCCGCTCCGAAATCGAGTTTCCATAATATTACACGCGCGTATTTCCTCCCCTGTAGTATTAATAATACGCATATATCATAACGGAAACCTGTGCCCACTACGGTAAATGGAAATTAATAATAATTATTACTTCGTTTTTTTTTTTTAATATACGTATCTTTGGTCCCGATCAGTGAGTTCCGTCTTGGGACAGGTTTCGCGCACACTTATGTAACGCGCGCCGTTTATAATATTTGTTTCTCATTTCGGCGACGGTTATGGCCGGCGCGCGCGCTGTTTGCGGACGCCGCCGAGGGAGTCAGTTTTCCCCAATCCGACGCGTCGCGGACGTCCAGCCGGATGGAACGGATTTTTTCTCTCTCTCTCTCTCTCTCTCTTCGTTTCGAACGCGCGCGAAACGATACCGGCGAAGGAGAAGAAGAAATACATCCGCTTGTGGACGCGGAAAGAAAGAGAGAAAAAAAATTTCTCGCGCGCAAATTTGTTTCTTCTTTTTTGTCCGGGCCACAGGCCGAGCGACGCGCAGGATTTCTTCAATGGTGAGGGGAGGGGAGGAGAAGAAGATTTCGAACGTTTTACTGAATGTGTCTCCTCGTCGGTTTTTCATCTCGCGTAATAATCGAACGTAAATTAAATATATTTTTCCACCTATAACGTCTCATAATTATATAATCCTCAAAACCTTCCCGCTCCACTCGGGCCCGGGGGGGGGGGAGGGGGTCCTTATGTCGGTTTTCGGCGACGTTGAACGATTACGTTAAAAACGCCTGTTTAACACAAGACGCGACGCTTGTACTATGCCGTACAAATAATAATTATTGTCGTTTGAATTTCGAATAATTCATTATTATTATTATTATCATCATCATCACTACCGTCTGCGTGTAGCCTAATTCGGAGAAATAAAATTAAACGAACGGGTGACGACGATCGCAAGAAGTTAATTTTTTTTTTTTTTTTTTTACACCGCCGAATTGTCAAGCGACAGAGAATTATATAACCGTTTATAGAATTATTACAGATATTGTCTGGAGACGCGTTTCTCGGCACTGCACGTTATAAAAACCGTCAACGTTATTGGGAAAATATATAGTCGAACAAATTGTTAGCCGCGTCATACCGCGCGCGGTAATCGGAAAATCGATAATGTGGTTTTCTTATTTTATATTACGTATTCATAAAAATTAAACAACAAAAACGTTTTTATCGTTTACACGACGTAAGAGAAATTTATATTAAATTCCTAATAGACAGTCGTTTTCAAATAGCTCGAGAATTTTGTAATTTTTTCTAAATTTCTAAGGTTTGTTCTTAGATTATAATAACTCAGTGCCCATTCAAAAAAAAAAAAAATATATATATATATATGTATCTAAATTAAATTCTATTTTAAATCTGAATTAACGCGTATTATCATGATACAAATAATTCTGGGGTTATACTGTTGAATTATTGGAGTTTGAACTACGAATAATTTCGTATGTACAAAAAAAATATGCGCCCCATAAACTTCATTTTTCTAATACGGTACCTATATACACGATGAGTGTTTTTTTTTTTTTTTTTTTTTTTGTAAAAGTTTAATTTCATTTGCGAATTCCAAAAAAAAAAAAAAACAAAAACCGCGAAACGTCGTATAATTCATAATACATAGGTACGCCCGATTTTATTATTTTATTTTTGTTTATATAAGACGATAAACAACAATTCGGTTTATATATATATAATATGTATACAGTATTCTGTCTGGTACATAATAAATATGTGTTTTAGAAAATATCTCGTTCTTGCTGCAGGACACTGTACTATCGTCGATATTTTCACCGAATTGTTTGTTACAATATTATTATATAATTACCGTTTTAATAATATTTCGACGAAATTTTTGACCTTCTATATATTATCACATATTACGTTTGCATACACACTCGGGATTAATGTTATATTATTTAACGCGTAATATAATGTATACGTACAAGCGAGTACCTGATATATATTATATACTATAGCGACACGAGAAAAATAAGTATTGCACAACACGTATAGTTATTGCAGTGCTCCGATACTTCGGTTATCCCTTGTTAATTATTGATCAATATCGATCTACCGCGAGTTATACCGCGATGATGTGCTTACCCAGGTCAAACGTCTATCCGGAATATCTCTCGGCATTACACAAATTTAAATTAATCGTTAAAACATTCGTTTTATCGCCTTCAAAGCAGTCCACTTCCGAGACAATACGCGTTTGCCAACGATTAATCCAATCGTCCAGACATTTTTGCCATAGGCCGCCGCCGGCATCGACATCAGCTCCATCCTCGAATTTTCTTTCATGGCTTCAATCGGCTCGACACGTGTTCCTCGTAGTGGCAATTTGAGTTTAGGAAACAGAAAAAAAATAATATATATATATATATATTTTGTAGAAATATTTTTAGGCATTGAAATCTATATATTATTATGTTTATCGTGTGATGGAAAGTGGAGGACGCACAACGCGCTTTTCTATAGTTAATTCGACAAGAATTAAATAAAAAAAAAAAAACCGTTTTAAACGGTATATATATTTATATTTTGAAAGAAAAAACAACGATTGAAATTAGCAAAATCAATTAGTTACATGTTATTTTTCAATTAAATTGCCTCCGCGTATCGTATGAATTACAAATACAGAGGTCCATTATTTTCTTCGATTTTTTCTTTTTTTTTTTTTAATAAATCTGTAAACGAAACGCATTTTAAATCGCTTGATGATAATAATAATAATTTATTTAGAGACTGAATCGTTCAACGAATTTTCTCGTTATATTGAAATTCATTAATAAAACCCAGACGGAAATATGTCGTCGTCATTATTGTTTATTTTTTGCGTTTCGAAATTTTATTTATATAAAAAAAAAAATTACTCAAATCAATTATGGTATTACGATCAAATTAAATCAGGCACTATCAATCCGAAACACTCGTTCTATCGAATTTTCTACTATAGTATAATCGTGATATTTTATTGAAGTCGGTTGTTTTATGTAGACGCGCTAAAAGCACTTTAAAAGTTTCACACAATACGTTTCGATTAATAACGTATATAATAATTATTGTTTGTGGCGATACATAATATACGCATTAAACCGCGACCGTTATTGGAATAATTTTATTAGTGCGGTCATAGTCTTTACTTTCGAGGTAATAGAAAAAATAATAATAAATGAATAAAAATATTAGCGTATAAAGTTCAAATAACTGTTTATACCGAATAAAATTAATTTCAGTTATATCGGTAATTCAATAGAAACTCATAAACGCTGCGAGACTTTAAATTAGGTAAGTATATCTAGGTATATTTACGAATAAATCGTTGTATTTTTTTTTTTTTTTAACTCGTTGATTTTTCGGTGATTTAATACGACATATAAAATGTGAAATTTTTAATATTAATATTCGTTAATGTACGGTATTCTATTTATAATTTAGAAATCGTATGTTTAATGTGTGTGTGTGTGTGTGTGTATTTATATAGGTATCGTATTTTACGAGTATTACAATTTTGTAATACGGTTTATCACTGTGTGTGGAGAGAGAGTGAACACGAAAGAGTGAAGACCGAAAACCAACCCTGTCCTATTTATTATTATTATTATTATTATTTTACACACTTTCCGTTAAGAACAATATAGACGAATAAAAAATTCGTTTTAATTTTACAATTTAAAATATATTATATATAATATATATATATATATATATATATATATATATATATATATATATATATACATCGCGTTAGTCGTAAGTGGGTGTATAAAATATATATTTATCATTTTTTTTTTTTTTTTTTAATATTTTTCATTTACAAAACCAATCATCCGACGCGTATTTTAACATTTATACAGTATATAAATATTATATTCGTTGTCATTGCGCGCGCGTAATCAAACGATTTTTTTTTTTTTTTATGAAATGTTTATTTCCAATATGACGCCAACAATATAAATACATTGAACTATTTAAACTGCATTTTCGTTTCAAACGTGAACTTTGGTAAAAAAAACAAAAAAAAAAAAATACGTATTAATCTCTCAGGAATTTTTCGAGACCCATTAAAATATTGATATCGATGTTTAATAAATATGTACTATGATAATTACTGAATTAAACAAAAAAAAAAAAAACGGCATCTCAATAACATGGAGAATACATTAATTGTATTGTAATATCGAAGAAATATTTAATATGACTGTCAGCTGTCATTATGAAATCACGCGCGTAAAGTCCTATTTTTAGCTATATATTATAGTTATAATATAATAAACATCATTTTATTAATATAATATTCTCCGGCGCGCACAAATACATATACATATATATATATATATATATATATATATATATATGGAAATTATTTTGTTTTTGTGCACAACATTAACGTTAAACGATTTATTTACCTATAAATATATTGACATGAACACAATGAGATTCACCTACGGCCGTAGGAAATGTTTTAAAAACTAAAACTCGTTGAAATTATAATATAATAATAACACAGTGGCGCATTTATGATTTTTGCCTCCCCACAGTGAGCGCAATTGTAATTATCAACTTTACATCGTTTCGGGGTCTCAAAACTTATTCCAACTTATTGGCTAACCGACTACAATACAATTCCAATACGTATAAACGTCTTCAATAATTTCTATAAATTATGGTAAATAACGATTGACATAATATACGGATATAGTAAAACTCGTCCACACGTATTATAGCACTGATTATTATTATTATTATTTATACGCGTTAAATAGTTGGTATTACAAAAATAATATAATACGTACAATGTACATATATATATATATATATATATATATATATATAATATAATATTTTACGGATAAACAAAAAATGAATGAAATGCGGAGGATCCTAGTTACTTTCTTCTTACTTTCAGTATTTATTAATTTAAACGAATATATGCGTATCGTACGGTATTAAAATATTTACATTATTAATTAGTTTTGTGTATAAAATTAATATAAATAAAACAGCGATTTCGAATTGTTTACGCCCAACACCGGCGCCCCCTCCCCTATAAATGCGCCACTGGGATACCTGTTATGTAATGCATATATTATAATAATATATAAAAACTGATGTTTTAACATTTTAATAATCGCCGTTATAGTATTTATCGCGTCGCGCCTTTTTTATATTTAATTTAATACTTGTTTTACGCCACTAAACTTTTCCGATTTATATATTATTATAAATGAAAATTTGCGTGTGAGTGTGTGTTCTATACCGCAATATCCAATACTAAAAATAATATTAGTAAAAAATATATACATATATATATTTACGAATTATTTAATAATAAAAAATGTGTATTATAAATTCTCGGTATTATGAGCGCGACGACGAGATGACAAAACGGCCGTTATATCGGCTACATAGCATTTGTATTAATACAAAACGACAGCTGATGATGATGATGATGATGATGATGATGTCGATGGAGTGCGCGCGTATCAAGGAAATCTAGTGTTGGTCATCCACGTGTGTCGATCGTCGTTACGCTCGACATTCAGAGGGACGACGCTCTCAGGACATTGTTTTTGGATGGATTAAAAATAATAACGCGCGGTCCCACCAATGTTGTTTTAAAATACGGGACGGCATTCTCGTGTCAATGTTTGCGCACGTAACAGTACGAGTATAAAAAAAAATCAATAGAATTCAATAATCATTTATAGTTCCGCGGTAACGGTCACGTTAAAAATATATAACTTTCGTTTTTCGCATGGTATGTATTATCGTGCAAATAATAATCAAAATACCCGCGGCTGGTATACGGGCAGACACACGTATTATATTATCGATCGAACCATTAAACCGTGTACAATGAGCAAATTTTTTTTTTTTTGATTGTGAAAATCGTTATTAAGACTCGCGTTGTGTCATTGTTCGCAGTAGACAATTTACGTAGAGTCGATTCGCAAAATAATTAGTAAAAAAAAAAAAAAAAAAAAAAAAAAACTCTTAACGTTTTATAACATTACTAATATTACTAATAATAATAATATTATTATTATTATTATTATTATTATTATTATTATTATTATTACTACATTGTTGTTTCTTCGGTCGAGACGGTGAACAAAACACAAAATCATTGTTAAAAAAATCGAAAAAAAAAGTGCAATATGAAAGATATCACGACAGTAACGCACTATACAGGACGCGCAGAATAACTTATTGTACGTTATGTACGCTACAATATTGAAAAAAAAAAAAAAAATTTTTTTCAAATTGTTTCGAAAATCAAACATAATTCGGGTACAGTTAAAACATTTGCCCTCGATGGTAGAAACTCTACACTCAAATAGAAGAGCATAATAATATTGTCCGCGCGCCGATAAAAAATATCACCGACGGATTCTCGTAGGTTATGTAACGAAAAGTATCACGTGGTACGCGACAAAAAGAATATCGTATCGACAATATTTTGAACTCGTAATACACTTTTTAAAACGACGGAAGTTTTTTTCTTTTTCTTTTTTTTTTGTATTATATAAACACTGTTTATATATGCGTAATAATATTCGATATGAATTCATACAACGAGCGAATTCAGTGGCGGGTTTTCGTGGCGAAGGGTTATAAATTTCCCTCTCGCGGACGAATATCTCAACATTTAAAAACGTAATTTGCGTATCGGTGAATTTATCAATATTGTGGACACGGCACAAACGCGTTATTGCCACTTGTTGAAAACGCGGTATTACGACGACGGAGATCTACATATACTCGTATATAGATTATCTTTTATAGAAGAGAGCACAATAATATATATTTCTTTTCTTCTTCTTTTATTGTTCATTGAATTAAATATCGATTTCAAGCTGACGAGTAATGAAGTGTTTAGCATTTTCAACAGGTGTTTTAATATTGTACGCGCAGAATTTGCCGGAAAAAACGCGACAGTAAAAGAACAGCCGAAGAATAATTGTATAACTCGTCCCCGCGATTCTCCGCAACAAAAAAATTACATTATAATTCCTTTGCGCTCTGTGAACTCTCTGATAAACGCGTGTCTGGAAACGCAGGCGCGCGCAGGTGGACTTTGTGGGGTGGCAGCTGTTGTTGAGGATTATTCAAAAATTATTACGTTATCGACGCAATTTGGCGCGCCGCTCGGAAGCTTAACGACGCCGTGTACCCCCCCCCCAGTCTCGGTGTTTAGCGTTAAGAAAAACTAAACGTAAACCACCGACTCGTTATTCGAAATTCTCGAAAATATGTCTAGAAAGGTTTTGTACGTTTTATTAATTAAATTATTCGTTTTCGGTTAGCGCGGAGACGTTGATTTTTTTTCACGAATGGTGTGCAACGTTTTGAAACGTCACTATCAATGTACCCCGCGGGTTCTGTTACTCGACACGAGCATTATTATTTGATTTATATCCGTTTCGTTTAAAAAAAAAAAAATATATATATATGTGTGTGCGCGTGTATTCGAAATATTATCGCGTAAAACCGTTTATGTGCCGGTGAGACGGGGTTATAGGAGGGGGAGTCACTGTGTTTTATTTTCAATCCGTCCCGGGTCGCGGAGAGAAATTGAAAGTACGTTCCGCTCACGAGAGAGCACGTGCAGTATCATCTCGTTTGTAATCCCGCCGGTAGGCGGCACACGTCGCGTGCAGGTCGTAGCTGTGTTTGAGACGATAAAATAACGCGAACGTGTCGAAAAATGGAATCTCTATACGCTGTGACATTGAACTTGAAATCGAAAAAAAAAATATATATATATATATATATTGACAGGGGGCAAAGAACCGCGTTGAAGACATGACGAAGGAACGTCATAGCGCCGCGCGCGCGTTATCGCTGGCACAAAAGTGACGACACGACGACGACAACAACAACACCACACGTACGTCGTAATAATATTATATTATTGTGTAACGTGTTTGTTGGCGTTAGGGGCGGCGGGGCAACAAATGAAATAAAAATCATTTTATTAAATAACGACGTGGTAAACGTCTCGCGCGCGCATAAATAATATTAATATAAATAATACGTTTAATATTAATAATTATTTTGTACTTATTCGCCACCGTCGGCGGGGCCCCGGTCGCGTATTACCAAATCGGCTAGAGCCCCAGCGCCGTACAAAAATACGACGTTGTCGGTTTTAAAAATAGACCAATGACAACACATCGTATTTTTGTACGGCGCTGGGGCTCTAGCCGATTTGGTAATACGCGCCCCGGTCCGACGTTTCGTTATCGGTGTACGCGTCATAATATTATTGAAAGTACTATGATAATACGCGAGTACTGTGACCCCCGCCGCCGATGTGTACACATCTTGCGCTCGGTGTTTTTCGTTTGGCAGGGGGGGGGTGGTGGTCACTGTATTGCTCGCGCGTGTCGCGTGCCACCGCCGTTTGACGTAACGCGCGACGAAAACAGAAGAAGACCCGGGAAAATGGGAATCACCCCCCACCCGCCTCTTCGCGTTTCTCGTTAACGCGCTCGAGTCATTCCGGGGACACCCCCCCCCCCCGGGCGTGGTGGAGGGCACCGGTGTCGTATGACATTATTATTGCTCAACATTCTTCCTCCTCATCGCTTCCCCCTCCCCTCAATTCCCGGGCATAAATTTTACGCCCACCCGGGGGGGGGGAGGGGGATTCTATTCCGTCGTCATCCCGTACGACGATCGTTTCGTGTCCTCGTCGGACACACCGATCGACCGACACTACTACGTAGTAACGTGTGTGGTACGGGGCCGGCGAAAGCCGTAGGGGGCGACCTGGGCGCTGATCGCCAACTGACGCGTTACACTAACGACGAGTGTAACAAGACTTTGATATATTTTTTTTGAAAAATTGATTTTAAAAACGAAAATCTTAACATTGCCATGCGTAAATTGTTATGTAATATTTTTTTTTTTTTGTCGTCTCGTCGTAGAACGACTAAATTATTAATTGTTTTAATTAAAATTGTTTATTTTCGTAAAGACGATTCGAGTAACGGGGTACCCTCGTCTTGAAACGTAGTGTCGGCGTTCACGTGTATAAACAAAATTTTATTTAAAAAAAAAGTTTCAAAAATAAATTGATAAATAACCCCAACATTATTCAACACGCGTTAATAAATCAATTTGTAACAAAATAATAATAATAATAATACAATTTTGAAATTACGGATAGAGTGCATACAACGCTGTTTCACAAAAACATATCTATGTTAAAAAATAAAAATCATTACCCACTGAGTAAGTACCACAAACGTGTCCCCCCAGACTTTTGTGGCCGAGGAGGCACAGCAAATTTTTGAATCGCGTGACGTATTTTTTTTTTTATCCACACGAAGAAACGTTCATTTTTTTTTTAAAAAAAATTCGTTTTTATCGGATGCGACTGATAGAACTGTAACTATTACCTTATTAAAACAATAAAATAAAACGCACATTATTAAAACTATGTGTATAATAATAATAATAATAAAAACATATCGTACGCAATTATAAACAATATTATTGAAAAATTACATAACAAGGAATATTGTTGATAAATACAATCCGCATTGACTTTGTATCGACTTGAATCTGCGACTTTCTTTCTCCGGGGGCATGATTTTTTTTGTCTTTGTAGACACAGTCCGCCGGAGGGGCCAGTGCTCAGCGGGCATCCCCTCCCCGTAAACACGCCCGTGATAAGCGCCTAGTAACACGTCTAGGATTAAATTCGTTATTACAATATTACTCAGGAGTGTTCAAAGAAATAATTGATCCGGTTTATTAGCCAGTAATTTTCTATGATAAATGCAAAAAAGAAAAACGCAATATATTTATTTACGTATGATAAAAAAAAAAATTTGTCCCGATTTTTTTAAGGATTTTGGTATAAATTTCGACGGGATGTAGAAACGTTTATTAGGGCTCGAGTCCGAGCGTTCTCTAGTTGCATCGATGCGGCCACTAGTAATAATCTTTATAAAACACTTCACCGCCAATGTCCAAATCCCGCGATTCGTCATTCGCACATTATTCTATACACACACACACACGAGTGATGATGTGAGCGTTTTCGAATAACGTCTTCTTTATATGACCGTTATTTATATTACGGTATCTCCACAATCCGTGGACACGTCGTCTTTTATGAAAAAAAATAAAATGTGCGTGAAAAAAAATGTAATACGTAATAGTGTGATAACTCTAATTATTATCACTCTGCTATAAATCGCATCAGTGGCGTACTTACGGAGGGATGGGGTAGATCGTGGAGATGTATTTCCACATTCCAAATTGGCTTCTTTTTTCAAACATTTTACGACCATACGGTTGTGTTTTCATTTTATCCACTGTATCACGCATACTAACAGAGAAATCCTAAATGCGCGCCACCCGGTCGCATATTCTATATAGACGACAACGATAAAATAAATTCGGATAAACCGACTTGAATAGCGGCAGAAACAATCGCTACAGAAATGATACGTCGTGGTCCAAAAAAAGCAGCCGATCATCACGCGCGAGTAGCGCGGCAAAAAGAAACATTGGCGGCGTGTTTTACAAAATACAAAAATCTAATCGAATCAAAACGACAACGTTTCCGTAGCCTTTCTGTGGTCGAAAAGCAAACCAAATCGGATTGGTGATGGTGGTGGTCCATTACCGGGCTCTTAAGCCCCGCGACCACTTAGTGATGAAAATAAGGAGCCGAACCGATATGTCTAATTCCCGGACACGGACTCCTCCTTACTATTATATTAGCCAACTGTTTTAACACGGCCTTTGTCCACGCGGCTCGTAAAAAGACAAAAACAAAAAAAAAAACGTCTTCGGTATCGAAATTTTCGTCATCTACACTACGTGGCGATTTCGATAAAATTATGATAATTTATTATTCGTGTCGGGAAAGATTTTATTTCCGTATGCATATAATATAATATACGGTATGACGTGTAAAACACACAAAGAAAAGAGAACATCATTTCGATTAGGTATTGCGTATTTATACTATGTATGTTATATATAGCTGTATAATAAAATACTTTTGTAGTGATTTTTTTTTTTTTTTTTTTTGCAGGGAGGAGTGAGGACATTCACTGGTCGATAGAAAAATATTATAAATCCTGACGTCTGTATATTATTAAACGGCAATAATTAAACGGTGTTATAGTAGTATGGGTATTTAAAAAGAGAAGGAAATTCGAAGGGAGGTTGTGTGATACTAAATTGTAATAGTGAAATCCTTTCCTATAATTATTAATATTAACGAATTTTAATATATTTTTTATATATTTTTTTTTATAACGAGATACACTGTATACGACAATAAACTCGTCTTGTAATTAATTATCGACAATGCGTCTACACGCGTCTGGTCCATCATTCATTGCCTTATTTTTTTTTTATATATAAATTTAAAAAAATTTCTTTTGAAAAACGCGTGTCACTAATTAAAACAAAAATCCACTGTATTTTTAACGTAAATATAATGATGAACGAAAACAGCGAAACACGATAGGACAATATCGTAGACAATAGTGTCAGAGGAAAATGGTTTTGGTCCCTGCGGGTTTCGATATCGGACTTATTTACGGGGACTGCAGATTACGAGACCCGGCAGCGCTCGTAAATTTTCCTGCGTAATATTTTAGAAATAAATGATCGGTGAAAGCGTCAAGTCTTTCGGATTATTTATCGTTTGGACTACGAAATAGAATCGATTTTCGATTTTATCGTGGACGTTTTTTTTTCCTGCAACGTTCCCCGCATAGTTCGGTAAAGTATTTTTAAATAAGAAAGAAATAATTCAAAAATGAATTAACCAAATAGTAATATCCATTATACGCGTATCTATACTATTAGTTGCTGTTGAACGGATAACTTATATTAATCCTACTACACTTACAATGGATAAAATAAATAAATAAAAAAAAAAATCATCTTAAAACCATCATACACTGCAACCGTGTTAATTACGTGCTGTACTGAATTAAATGTTTATCAGAATGTTTTTTGCGTGGTTGTTTTATATATATATACGTATATAATTATTTATTTATTTCTTACTCGAATCGGAATTTATACTCGTCTGTTGACTTCATTAATAATATACGCATCACTGTCAATTTGCTAATAATAATAATAATATTATTATTATTGCATTATGTTATTTTTAATTTCATAATATAATAACGTATTATGGTCTATTTGTACTTTATAAATTATAGCTTTCCCTCTCGTCGTCGTTTACGTCGTCGTCCTGTAGTTCAATAATTCCATCGGTAATATATTATTTATATTACGTTGTAAATATCAAATATACTGAAATATATATATACTCATTACACCTATAATAATATACACATATTATGTTAATGTGTGTTTGAATGTAAAAAAAAAAAGAAGAAAAAAAACCTAATAATAAAATTACGTTATTAAATTTTAATGTTACAACATCGCGGATTTAAGTTAACGCGTATATTATCTATCGCATTTGAATTCGTTTCATATGAAAATGGTTAATCTAATTTTTTTTTTTTTTTAATTATTTACATAATATTTATTTAAAAAATCAAAAAAAAAAAAAAAAATGTAAAGATCTTAACGCATATACACGGGATAATATATGCATAAATATACACATTAACGTAACGTATAAATTACATTTTTTTTTTCATTCGACGATTAATAATGTATTATAGAATATGTATGTACAATATATGTATATTCTACTAGAGATTTATAGGAGGTTATAAAAAAAAAAAAAACACGTATGGAGGAGAAACTACCCAATCTCCATTGGATACTCTTTGATATATTATGTATTATATAATGGCGCACGATAATCAATTATATATTTATAGATCGTGTCTACACGGACCGCGAAACTCGAAATATTAAAAAAAAAAAAAATTTCAAACGCGGTAGAATTTCCATTTCCATTATACACGCGTATAAATAACATAATAATTTTAAGAAACGTATTGGCTAAAAAAAAAACACTACACGCGAATCTGGTTTTACTCGAACAATGAACCAAACGAACGTTATTACAATAACACACACACAGAAACTGCTTTGATGCGTTAATATTGGACATAATATTATTTTATACGCCTTATACCGTTTCATTTTGTACTCGAGGTTTATAACGTTTATATATATATATATAATGCGTGTTGTACAACACGTTTGAAAGCAACGATAAATATTTGGAAATCGAATAGACACTCTGCAATTGATAATTATATAATTCGTCATATATTTTAAGGTGTAAAAAACAAAAATATTAATTCCGGTTCGAATATAATAAATTTATAACATAATTGAACGCGTCGAATTATTTAACACCGTAATTAATAAAATAGTTTTCGAGAAATTTCTTTTTCGTAAAAAAAAAAACGCCTACGTCGACTCTTTCGTTTTTTTTTTTTTTTTTTTTAATTTACGAACTGAAAAAGATGATTTCGGTTTGTCTCTCAAAAGTGACGAGTAAGTCGTTTCGTGTGATTCGCATTCGATAGTAGTAGTAGAAGTACACGCACTGGATTTATGTATTCTCCAAATCGAACACTGCGAACAGAGTGTCACGCGCTGGCGCGGGGTTAATAGACGGCTGTGTCAAATTCGCACACTATATTCGATGTTTTCTAATCGATAATATTATATCAATAATGGCTAGAGAGACGCTCGCGTTAAGACGTTTGGTGTATGTAATAGACACGGTTTCCGTGTATATTACGTTCTACAGAAATCAAAATTTTAACTTCTTTTTTTTCGCGATAAAAAAATTATCCGAATAAATAATTCAACAAAATCCATGCGATTTTACGCGTGACAATATTATTATAGTAAAATGTGTTTGGACTTGGTGAGCAAAAAAAAAAATTCCGGGAACATTCGATATTTCCTATCGAAATTTTCTAATAAATCTCCCCCTCCCCCGCACACAACGTTATGGAATAATAATCACTATAATGTATAAATAATACAGTAACTTGTACTATATACACTATATGTGTATGTGTGTGTGAATAATTATAATTTGTAACTCTCTCTCTCTCTCTTTCTATGTATATACAGGTACACACATATACACAATTCGCGTAATTCGACCGGATTCTTTTTTTTGCTTATCATTATAATGTCCGTTGAGTAACTGCAAAAAAAAAAAAAATACGTCTTATTTACTTCCAATGCAAATTAATATAAAGAGACGCCAATATATGCGCGCGAAACAAATTTCATAAAAAGCGAAAAACCCAACGCGTTTCATAAACGAATAATAATAATAAAAAATTGTATTTATTATAATATTATTATATCACACACGCACCAACAATAATATTATATCGCGTAAATTATTATTATTATAAATAATTCAAGACGACGACACTTGTAAAAAAAAAAAAAAAAATGATAACCGTTTGTGCCAAATATATATATATAATATAATGCGCCGAATAAATTGTTATGTAACGGCAGTAATTTTTTTTTCCTTTTTTTTTTTTGACAATGTTGAGAATGCCTTGAAGTTTCACTTGACCGTGTTCACTGACGGTCGACCACATTTTGTTGTATTAAAGAACATTCCGCCGCGCGCGCATCAGAAGATTGCTGTTATTGGCACACACATTATATTCACGTTTTTTTTTTTTTTCTTCTTTCTCTCTTTTTTCTTTTTATCGAATTCACAGTTTAAAATTGATTTTCTTTCTCTCTTTTTTTTTTTTTTATTATTCTTATAACTGCGCTCGCGAATTCGTCGTGGAGAAAGACGACAACAGCAAAAAAAAAAAAAAAAAAATCGTTTATAATAAATTCCGGCGCCCGCGAATTGCAAACAAACGTATATTAACATAATTTACACGTTTTGATGATGATAATGATAATAATAATAATAATATTATTATTATTATTAAAATTGCAAATCAATACACATATTTGTGTTTATAATATCGCGGTATCGTTTTACGTTCCTTACGTAACGACTTCGCCGTCGTCCCTCCTCCCCACCATGTGATAACGATGATAATTATGCAATATTTTTGACGTTTTTTGTGTTCGTTTGACAATACGCGTAAAAAGACGCCGCAGTGAATATTTGGCGTGTGTGTGTATACGGTTAAAAATCGTATTCAACGGATTTTTTTTTTTTTATTACGTGTTTGCGATTCATAAATATATATATATCGTATTTTATATACTTTCCATAACGGATCAAAAAAATAATAAAAATATATTTCGTACTGTAATCGCGCGGCGGTAGGCTGCTTAAACGCACTGCCGGCGATCAACGACACGTTACATATTATTGTAGTACGCGCCGCCAATCAATGCCGATCACGAACGAAATCCACATCGGTGAATTTTTGTCGATTGTGACCAGTGTGTGTATTATTATAATACACGTCGAGAGAAAAAAAAATTGTAATTTGTAATTTTATACGGCGTTTCCCGTTCGGACAACGTTCGGGGGGGGGAGTTTTTTTTTTCCATAAAAGACTTATACTACGTCGGAGACGGGCATTTAGCCAGAATTTTATTTTTGCGACGAAGGAGTGCGCGGGGGGAGGGGTATATTTAAACGACGTCGGAAATTCGATATATATTTGACTACATATTTCAGTATCGAATTATACGTTTAATCGATTATTATCGATAGAGCCGTAGCGAGGGTGTTTCGGGCGCGAAATTTAAGAAATCAAAAAAATTAATAAAAATGTAATGATTTCTGGTGTTTAATAAAGCCAAAATGAACGCCGGACATCGACCGCGGCGGACGTTGTGGGGGGCGCGCGTATTTGTTGAAATTGTCTCACGAACCGGAAAATAAGCGAAAACAAACAGATAAAAAGCATTTTTCAAAAAAAAAAAAAAAAACCATCGAAACAAACGATGTTGAGCGCGCTTTCAAATCTGACATTCGACATTGTCGTACGTAACATCGTATAAATTTCAATAACACTCTGCTAAAATTAAGCAAAAAAAAAAGTAACTAAAAAGCGAACGCTTCAAGTCCCGAACCATCGGCTGCTTATTATTATTATTATATACGTGCGTCTTTGTCCGGTAACGACAAGATTGATACAAAAAAAAAACCATCACCTTACAGGCACCTGCAGCACAAGACCATGAAAATATACTTTTGATGATTACAACAGTGGCGTAGCCAGAAATTAGTCGAGGGAAGTGTTATTAAT
This sequence comes from Chaetogeoica ovagalla, assembly GCA_032441825.1. Lineage (NCBI taxonomy): Eukaryota > Metazoa > Arthropoda > Insecta > Hemiptera > Aphididae > Chaetogeoica > Chaetogeoica ovagalla. The sequence goes on along the minus strand of CM063727.1, from coordinate 3,235,731 downwards.
ATTTGACTAATATAAAGCACTTGAGTTTGACGAGACGAGAAATAATGAATAGGGAGGATTTGAACATTTAAACCCCCCCCCACCCCCCGTTACACAGCGGATTACGCCTACTGGATGATTACCACTTGTAATCGCGGTATTTAATCGACAAACACTGAATTCGCATTCGTAAAATATGCTAAAATGTAAATTATTATTTAATACGTATATTAAATACGAGCCATACGTGTGTTTAAATACGCCGCCACCGGTCTATGGGGGGGGGGGGGAGAGTGTTTATTGAAAATCGTCAATACTCGTGTAAAAAAAAAAATAACAAACAAAAAAAAACGTTTAACGGCAATACACACTGTGCTGATGTGCACAACACGTTTGGCCGTTAAAACGCGGTGTTCAAAACGAAAAAACAAAAAAATCGTGTAGACGTTGAAAACGACGAGGTATAAAATAGTAATAATAATGATAATGAAAACAAAAAGAAACAGCCGAATAATTCAAGGTTTTTGAATATTATACGTATCGATTTGATTCGAAAAAAATTAATATACTCGCGGTTAAATAAAATACACTTTAACCGACAAACAATGACCACCGGTGGTCCGGTTTTACAAATATTTTGTGTGTGTACCGTATACCGTATCCGAACGTTTTTTTTTTTTTTTTTTTCTGGTACGCCAGTAGTGAAAGAATGCGGTCAAAAACGAAATGGACACGATAGGGGATTAATATAATAATAATAATAATAATAATAATAATAATAATAATAATAATAATACGGTCGTTAGCGCGCGCCGGCTTATTATATTGGAAGATATTCGTATAACTAGTCAGAAAGAAAGAGACGGAGATGTTTTGTATTGAAACAAATCGTCGTAAAATGTCTGATTATTTTGATGGTTTTAATTTTTTTTTTTTTTTTTTATGAAACCTTTTACTATATCATATTATATAAGCGATTAATTATTATTGTCGTTTATCAGCGTCGAATTCGAGTAGTAATGAATCATAGGCGCGTTATGATTTTTCGCCGCCCCGTATCTAATATAATTATTATTATTATTATTATTTTTATTATTATTTATCTATTACCGACGATCGAACAAATAAATCAACGGTGTTTATTCAGTGCGCTTTAACAACCGGTCTTAATATAAAATTAAAACAAATTATAAACGACCCAATAAAACTTCTCCCAGGATTAATTATAATAATAATAATAAAAACGTTTTCCACGTGTGGTGGTTTCGCGCCGTTCTACAAAGCTGATTGTTTTTAAATTGAATAATAATAATAATAATAATAATAATAATAATAATAATAATAATACGTTATAGCGATATAATCCACTCTACAGAAAAATTAAGCCGTTACGGAGTATATAATATAAAACAAAAAAAAAAAAAAAATGTTTATTATTTTTTTTTACCAAACATCCGTACCCGAATTAAATTATTATAAGCTAATTATTTCCCTGCCAAACTACGTATTATCCAATTAAAGTAGAAAGTAATAAAATTATGCGTAGTGCAGTTTGACGTCGAATTTAAAACGCGCGCGCGAATAATGGATTTCGTCGTAAAAAAATGACACTTTTTTTTTCTATCTTATTACCACCTATCGCTGGAATAATAATAATAATAATAATAATAAATGAAATCGTTGTTATTGACGCACATACGCGCGTATATAACTTTCAATGTACGTAACGGTGTCGTGTATTATTTATTATTATTATTATTATTATGAATTAATCGAATTATAATTTTATTTTTAAAATAAGTATTTCGACGATTTTTATTCACTCGATAAAAATTTTATTTTTAAAAATACGACGATTTTGGACAGCATAACAATGTTGTTTCGTGTATATAAGAAATCCAATCACCGCCGTTTAAAAATCTAACGCATATTTGTCGACGATTTGTGTGGACGTATAATTAATTGTTTTATATACGATTTAAACCGATTGTTCGCGAGTTCCGTTAAAATTTCAATAGTAAAAAAAAAAACCACCTCCTCTCAACGATACAAATAAAATTGGTTAAAATAAAATAACTCGAGGAATTGTTTTTTTTTTTTCAAATTCCATTATATTCCGAACGATGAGAATGTTTTACAATATGATGTGTTTTCCGAAATTCTAACCAGAAACCGTGTGATTTTCAATCTTTACCACCGGTCGTACCCGGGTTTCCGATATAATCGCGCCTGGACCGGTATGGTGTGTATATTTTACAGAGATCATTTTTCGAATTGCTCAATGGGTTTTGTCGAGCGTTAGAAAAAGAAGAAAAAAAACTACAAAACTTTATAAAAACGCGGTGAAAACGAAATCCATCGTCGTTTAATCTCCCATCGCGAATCTCGTCGGAACCAACGCTGTTTGTGTGTTATTAACTACTTTGTATCGGGCGAAAATGGAATTTTTTTTCAAAAAATTACTTTCGAGCGATTCGTTAGCTTTTTTATTTTTTTATTTTTTTCTCGTTGATCCGTTGAGGTGTATTTAATCGAGGCGTTTGAACGTTTCGACACGACGTAAGAACAAAACAAAATTGCCAAAATACTTTTTAGTAAAAAAAAAGAATTCTTGAAAATCGTTCGTCTTTACAATATTTTCTTTCATAAGCGTTTCCCAAGTTTTCCGGGACAATGTCAAATTATTTGTTTTATCGTGCGCAATATCGCGTTGCTGGTATCTCGTTTGTTACGCGCCGGAGTTCCGTTCAGAATCGTTTTGTCCGCCGCTAACTGTTTTCGAATTCGTTCGGGGAAAGAAAAAATAAAGACTTTCATCCCGACGTAATCCGCATTTGAGCCGTACGCGCGCGCGCGCACACACGTTCACACGTTCACACATTTTTATCGGGAAAACGTTATTGAAATGAATTTTTATTATACAGAAATAACGTAATTAACCGTAAATCGACGACGGAATATTAATCGTATGTCTAATGGCAAAACGAACCGGTGTCGAGGAGCAGCGATGGTGTGTGTGTGTTATTTAAACGGGTCAAAGACCTGAGTAGTATACCAGAGAGAGAAAGTGAATCGCGCTCGGTGGTACCCATTTGACACTATAACGACACGCGTTCCAAGTACGATATAATATATAAATATTCGCACGTGCACGTCGTGTGTATTTCTCGCACGGAACACACGCAAACGAGGAGAGGACGAAACACCCCCCACCTGTTTGTCGTGTCCGATGATGATCGGATACTTAAAAACAAAAAAACGTTTCGACGAATATTGCGAATACCCGAAACGTCGAAGATATTTCTCAGCGTGCCCTATAAAATACGTTGGAACAAAAAAAAAAACACCGCCAAACTATAATAATCGTATCAATACGAATACGTCGTTATATATATATATATTATATAGGAGGAGGAGGAGGCGGTTGTGTAATTTTATGTTATTCTGCCTTATAATATTCCGCCGACAGCCTTCGGGCAATAAGTCAATGAACTGTGAAAAGACCGTTGTACTATACGCGATATATATATATATACGATTAATTCGATATAATATAAATCGAAAAAAAAAAAATCTTTTTTTTCGTGTTTAATCGTAGGCCGTAATACACACAACACGCGCGTGTAAAAAACGTTTTTTTTTACAAATTGTTTTCATAACGAATTATCGTCGTTGTAATTTACTATTATCCATCCGATGATAATGATGATAATGATAATAATAATAATAATAATAATAATAATAATAATAATAATAATGATAATCGAATCGAGACACTAGAAAATAATTCGATTTCGAATATTTCTTCTTTTTTTTTTTTTGCATAAAAAAATTATACGTATATTCGTGTTTAGTGTGTGTGTACAGCAAAGGTTAGTAACCTTTTTTTTAATTTTATATACGTACTCGCGGATTATTATTATTATTATTTTGAATTAGCATGTTTTTGACAGCTGTAATTTCAACGAGCATCGTCGTATTTGCGCGGAGAAAGTAATACTTGTAGCAAAAAAAAAATCTGTCAGAGTCGTATTATACGCGCATTGGGTCTGGTTTTCCCCTCTTTGACGATGATTTTTTTTTTTTTTTTTTTTTTCGTTACAAACCGAATACCAGTAGCTGGCTGCGGTGGTTCCTCAAGCCGGTTCTCATAATATCGGTGTTTTTTTTTTGTACGCGGTACTTACGATTTACGTAAAACTCAGCGTACCATATAAAATAACTCCGGTGTACGCAATATCGCAGTAATACGCGCGCGAAATATAGTCGCGCGCACCACCGCCACCTAACCGATGTGTTACGCGCGATATGATACCGCGTTATTTTATAGGCGATTTTAAACGAGCGGGTTAGGTGGGAGGAGGAGGAGCGAAAGAAAAAAAAAACGGATATTTATTTATTTTAATTAAAAAAACATTCGACCGCGTTAATAAAATACTGAGAAAATCGCGCCGATAATATTTCGCTTTCTCAATTGAATCGTTATTAATTCGGAACGATACGTACAATAAATTTAACATTCCGCGCGCGCGACAATAACGACGCACAACCGTATCTCGCCGGTACCACTCGTATATTCGATAGACACGGCGACGTGTATTATTTAATAACACCAATTCTATCGTCGTCGCGCACGGCGCGCAATAATTATTATATTCGTCTTCTGTCCTATATATTATATTTATGTCGTGTACACCGGTGAACTGCACGCGATTGATAAAAATAGTATCGTCGTCGTCGTCAGTTACTGCGCATCGCCACGGTCAAGGCTGCCGCGTGAACGCGTAACACGCGCGATGCGAGCGAGAAAATTCTGCGATACGTCGCCGCCGCCGCCGCGGAGGGATTTTTTTTTCAACGTTTTTCTCTCTATTACGCGCAGTGGCGACGGCGACGTGAATTCAAATCTGTTAATCTCTACGGTACTCGTGTAGGTATTACATATTTATTGAGGGAAAACATTTTTTTGTTTTTGTAATTAAATCTTCGTGAAAACGTCGCGCGCACGTTAGACAAAAAAAAAAAAAAGAAAAAAGAAACGTGGCGGAAGAAAAAAACGTCTCGGTACGCGCACGCAGAGGGTTACGGGGAACCCAATTCGATACGTTTAGTCAGTGCATTTCTTCGTGAGAAATTTTATTAGCCGGAATCGTTATTTTATTATTATTATTATTATTATTGTTATTATTCCTACAGTAATTATAACCTGCGCAACGGCATTTCTATAATATAGCGACGAATTATTATTATTATTATAAATAAATAATCGCGTTTCCGACGATGCCGACGGCAACTGCGCACACCGTTCGGCGAACGAGCTCCTCCCGCCTAACGTCAGGGATAATAAAATAAATAAATAAATACGCGCACTTTAGGTAATATCCGTGTAAACGTCCGAGGGACAACAGAGGCGTGGAGGGACGACACCGTACTTTTCGGCGTCATCCCGCGCCGCCGCACAGGCCGACGGGGTTTATTGCGTGACATCCGTAAGAGTTAACCGAACGCGAAACCGATCCGAACCGCATCGTCGGTATGGCGTAGTCGTGTGTGCATTAATATACGACGTCGACTCTCATATATACATTTATATTTAATATATGTGTAGTTGTATGAGAGTTGTTTTTTTTTTCCTTCTTCTTTTTTTCTTCTTCTTCTTCTTCTTCAAGAATAAAATAAACGATTGATAATTTAAATAACATTATAGTGGTCAGGTTGGGTGTCTGGTTCCATTCAGTGTGTCACTGTGTCTAATGATGAACTGGTTTTTTTTTTTTTTTTTCCTACCGTGCGGTCAACGACCTCGAACGCACTAGAGGCGATAGTAGCACCTTTTCCTTGCTGCTCTGGGGAACCACAGTCACTCACTCTCGTGTCGAGAACTCTAATGCATGTATTACATGTTGGGAAATTATTCCGCCTATAGAATTTAGAAAAAAAAAACGAATATTTCTGCGATATTGGCGAGGCGCAATACGGCGCGAGGTTAATATATTATTAATAATAATAATAATTATTATCGTTATAACGCGTCAGCTGTGTGCGCACACGTCGATCTGTTTTACACCGTATCCGTTCGATGTGTATTGACTAAAAAAACAATATACTCGTTTCACGTTTTAATAGTCGATGATTTTTTTTTGTTAAATCGGGTAAGAAAAAGCGAGAGAAACAAAAAGAAAAAAAGAAGAAGAAAACGTCCAATACCCATCGACTTGCGAGCGAAAATTAATTACTCGGGTTGGAAATACGCGAAAACGAAAAAAATTCGAAATATTTTCCGTGTACATTCCGGTAAGGTACTGAGCGAGAAATCGTCAGTGTATTGTAGCGTAACGGACGAAATCATTATACGCGTCCAAATGCAATACGAGTAGGAAGGAAACAAATAAGCATTTTTATTACGATATAATAATACCGTGTGGATATAGAACGTAATAAATGAAATAATAAGTTTTTTCGCGTAGACGTCGAAAAATTACACCGGCGTATTCGATCTATTTTAAATGGATTTTACACTGTACGCGCATAATTCGTACGCCGGAGTGTGGACAATTCTTTTTTTTTTTCTGCTTTTTGCTTTTTGTACACTATCGGGTGTTTTGAATAAGCGATACTCGGATTAGACATTTCTTATACCGTGTAAAACGTGTTCGTAGGAGTGTTCGCGAGGATTTCGGTGGTCGTTGTAACAGACACGAGCCGTTAAAAAACAGAGCGAAATTCGCACGAATCGAATGACTGTTTAAGATGAAATAACGGGTCATAATGTTTTAGAAGCGAACGCGCGTGATTTAAAAAAATCACATTTTACAACGCGAAAATATCGATATTTTAATTAATGTAAAAAAGAAGATAATTGTATTGAAAACATCAGCTTCATTCGTTACGTTATGGCCATAAATATGCACAAAAATCGAAGACAATATCCGGATCGTGGTTAGGTTGGGTTATAAATACAGCTCATTTCTGATAATACTATGAGAGGAGCACGAAGGCCAAAAAAATAGTCAATGCGAACAACAGTATAGTCAACGAGAGAATGCGCGACGTTTGTTTAACGAATATTTTATTATCTGTCTCACGTACGGGGGGATATGTGCGTTGTGCGCCAAACGAATGTGTTTCCATCACGGAAAAACGTTAAATCCAATAGTGTGTAGTCTTGCACTCTTGCCGACCAAAATGAGCGAATGCAAACGCTTTCCTTTCTATATAAACTCCTAGTCGGCAAAATCGAATTCACGTTTTTCGCTGCTGTCATCACTTCCCCTAGTCAAGTATTTTTTCTCCACTGGTCGTTTGTTTCTTCTTCTTTTTTTTTCTCTCTACCACCGGCCATATAATATTTATCGATCTCCCGTTATCCCATGCGTGTCGTTGTTACGCGCGAGGACCCGTTTTTTTTCCTACACAAAACGTATTCGATTATTGCCTGTTTATACTCGTAAGCGAAATTATTAATGAAATTTCATTTCCTTACGATTTTCCCCATAACAGCTATTGAACAAGTCTAAAAGAAAAAAAGAAAAAAAAAATCGAAATTCTATAACGCCGTCGACGACACTGCTTCCCAATAAAAATGCAGTGGTTTTACCTATATACGTTACATAAAAGTTTCGGTAAACTTTATTCACGTAAATAAAACGATCGAGGACTGAACGAAAACCAAATAAACTACATATCGTATATAGTTAAACACCGATATAACTTCCTTGTTCGCTAATGATTTAAAAAATTATACGCGTATGGGAAATTTTTATTTACAATACAGTATTGAAAATAATTACGTAAACATTTATATTTTATTATACAATTTAGAAAGTTTAGGCCAGGGAGGAAGGGAATTGCGTGTATTTATTTAAAACTCTTAAATTGGTTCTGTATTGTTAATGTTCAAAAAATAATCCGGTGGTGAAATTGGTTTTCGCTGTGTATATTATATCGAACATATTATTTTTACATTCGAATAGTGTTACATACACATATTGTGTTATTGGAATAAGGATTAGAGAAAAATGACTCGCGACATGACGAGTAGTACCCCCATACAAAAATAATAATAATAATAATAAATAAAATAATTATAAATAATATTATTATTATTATTATTATAGACGTCCAATCAGGACTCTTCGATTTACACTGTCGCGTATCCGGTTCGTATATTAATTTTTTTAGATTTTTTTACTACATTAGAAATGCTTAAAAAAATTAATAAGAGGAGTAGCTAAAATCAGAAACCGTTAACATTTTGCTTACCCACAATTCGGTGTTCGAAACGTAAGTGAAAACGGGCTTATTTATAACCTAATCGTCTCGCTACGGTATGTCAACATATTGTATTTTATACATCAAAATTACAGTCGCCGTTCGACTATTTAAGTTTCAACCAACGGCTAATTTATAATATTGTAATTTTAATTTTTAATGAGTTAAAAAAAAAAAATAAATATATGTCGCGACATTTTACCGCCGTTTTTATACGAATAAATTTGTAAACGAATACAATAAATCAAATCCGTGTTATTGGATATTGGCACGAAATGCTTACGGATGGTTTCAGGTGTTTTCGAATGATGCCAAAACGTATAAAAGCATATAAGTTACGATTATTTTATTACGAACGATTTATTTTATTTATTAAAACTGAAATACAAACACCCATTAAATACGGCTGAATATAGTGTTGGATATACGCACGTGGATATAGGTAAATAGTACGAAAATATGTAATTACGCGTCGCAATACACAACAACGGTCACACCCTTTAAAAAATAACTTCGGCGCATTAATCATTAAAATAAGTACTTTTTTTTTGCAGAAGACACGCGTCCAAAACCTATTAAATCTGTCGTTCAACGAGGAAAACAGTAATTTTCGTACCTATACTTCGCGGTTCGTATTTTTTATATTATTCTGAAATTAATTACATTGCGTTAACACACGAAGAACGTTAATTAATGAAATTATTATTTTATGATTTTTTTTTTTTTTATACGCGTATAAACGTTTATATTCTTTTATACATTAGATCCGCTGTTTTTTTTTTTCATTGCCCATAATAATCATTATACGCGTGTCTGAACATAAATATAATCTTTGTCGTATAGACGAATAGATTAGAATAAATATAAAACCGAAATTGGTATAATTAAGTACTTTAGAGCTTAACGTACGATGTCCAGTTAAGACAGTCGACAAATTTTAATACGTTTTTGTATAATGTGTTAAATTAAACATTCAAATAGCGGCTTCCTTTTATTAAAACTGGTTCGTCGCTGAAAACTATAAAATATCTTCAACCCGAAGCTATTATTAAAATGGAAAAATCGTATAGCTGTTAATCCATACAGAACGGTTACAAAACTGTTCAAATATCTCGTTAATAACAGTTATCACCGTGTTTATGTATATTATGTTACCAAAGGCAATCGTATTAAAAATAAAAAAAATCAACGTTAATTTTCTTATTCGTTATACGTAGTTTTTTTTTCGTAACAATTAAATAATTAATAAAGAATTGTATTTAATTACGAGGATTATTATTTAACCGTATAATATTATTAATCGAATACAATAAATACGCGATGTTGTCGAGTAGCTGGTTGATGAAAAAAAAAAAAACACCGATCTGTTAATAATTTTTGTAAATACGGCAAACAAGTAGCATGTATACACGTGATAAATGTCTTATTTTTAAATGATAAAATCTTCGATTTTAATTTTTCGCGAGTTGATTTTGAAGTAATAAGCGTAACGACAATGTGTTTTTTTTTTTTAGTTTGGGCTGTTACCGGTTACGTATAATACGTGAAATCGAAAACCAAGCATAAATATCGAAAAAAATCGATTTAAATTATTATAGTACGTGTTAAGTTCCGACGCGTGCGTACCAATAGCGTTTGCCGACGATCAATAGCCGTGTATCAATCGTGTATAGGTACACGATTGATGTAAAAAATTTCATTTAAAAACACGTTTTTCTTTTTGTTTTAATCGCGTTTGATCACTGTAGTGAAAATATGGCCGTGCAAGTGAGAAAGAAAACGGACTTGAAAAAAACGTATAAAACATTTCAATCTGCAGTAGTAACTGTGCAATGCAGTCTAATTACGTACGGCACACACGCGAATCGCAAAAAGAGCTGCAAAATGTGATTACAACCGAAACTGTAAACTATTTAACGGTAATTTGTTTATAATTTCTAATTTTAAATATCTTCTTTTTTACTTACAATACAAATGTGTATGTGGAATACTGTAACACGATAAGTCAATACACACGCTCTGTATATGCTTATATTGTAAAATATACACATATGAACGACACGCCAATAGTATTTATTGCCCAAGCAAATACCGTTGAAATTTAATATGTACAAATTAATATTTAATATTATAACTATTACATATTATATGCATGTACCGGGGCAGTACCTATATTATGCGTGTTTTATAATTTGATTTCTTGTACACACGCCTAAGAGCGTAATATAGCCTACAACTAAACAATCAATGAATTGAACGTATACATTTTATTAACGCTTATAATAATAAATATTATAAACTATTGTTTTTTTTCCATTAACTATATATATATATATATATATATATATATATATATATATATATATATATAGTGGTACTTATTAATTTGTCTGTGGCACATACTTTTCAAGGTAAAACGTATAATGGTTACGTAAAACGTCCACGCGTATACCAGCTGTCCATCAGTAATAACAAAACCTTTTATACTTTTATATACGGTTTCCGAACAATATCGTGTAATAATATAAAATGTACACTACGGTTTAAGAAAATAAATAAAAACGAAAAAACTAATTGACATCGCGAAGAAAAACGATTGGAAACAATTTATAATTATTTTTTGAAAAAAAAAAGTATTTATTCAATTAATATCTTTGCTTGAGTAAAAACCTACGTTCAAACAATCAGATTCGACGACATGTTATAATTAAAGTGTCTGTTATATGTCTCAAAAACACACTTTTTATATACGCGTTAAATACATAATATTATGAGTGTGTAAAATATATAGACTGGTGGTGATACACGGACTGCACTGTAAGTCGTTTCCGTGACGATTACCTCGACGTAGGTAAGCCAATATATATATATATATATATATATATATATAGTTATTATTATTTTGGATCTGTAAAAAAAAAAAAACTAATACTTTGTAAGTCCACGTTGAGCGAGTTAATCAAAAAAGCTATAATCGAAAAATCCGGTAAAAAAAAAGAAAAAAATCGTTTTTACTTTCTTTTGAAATTTTCTCGAAAAATACTGAGAAATTCGAAAATGATCAATTTTTATTCTTAAATACGACATTTTTTTTTTGTTTTTTACCGTTGAAGACGTATTATTTATCAGATCGATCTGCAGTAGTTATATAGTTATTACTACTTCCCCTATCACTGCGACTGTAAAACTGTTTTATACAATTTGTCGTCGTATTGAAACGGTTATAATTTATTACGTATACCAATTCTATAAATATTTTACAACGGGTACAGACATTAAAATTAGAGTCGACCAAAGCACAACGGGGGGATCAGATCGCTGCTCCTCTCGCTTCCCTTAAACCCTGTACCGCTCAGAATATAAAACGATCGGAACGAAACAACGTTTAACGTATAACGTTAGTGTACACACCGAAAATTAATAATAACAATTGAAAATTACAATAAATTTTTGACTCGAGAAAATTCGTCAAGGGAATGGCATGAAAAAATCCGAAGAGCGGTTTTCCGTTGGTTTATCGATGGAATACGATTGTAAATCCATTATCATCGACATTCTCACGGCATACAATAATAATATATATAGACCCGGAAATAAACGCGATTGTGACCTCGTGTTTAAACACGGGAAAAAAAAGCGTGTAAATTTACTGAAATCAATTTATATTTGATTTATTCACCAATCACACACCAAAGGTTTGCGGGTCCGGAATACGCTTACCACGCCCGACGCTCGAGTTAGCTAGTGTGTAGTGTTTTCAAATTTAAAATTTTATTCCAATCGGACGACGCGTTTCAAATGGAATATGGAATATTTTTAATTTGATTTTATTTTATTGTTAACGTATTTACTGTTGAGGACCAAAAAAACTCCACATAACAATATAATACTCGCGTTATTATTATATGTATAATTTTTTTTAAGTAGCCATAAAATTGAATAAAAAAAATTATTGGCTCGATAATTAATAATGGTTTACGCGATATATTATTATATTTCGATACGGCTGCATGAAATATAACCACATAATAAAACGATCTTAAGAGATTTCGGTCGATTACGCGTAACCTATATAGGACTAGTACGTAAAAAAAAAAGACCAGTACACTAACACGTACAATTTATAATAAGGTTCAAGAACATTTTTTTTTTTTTTTGTACGTTTCTTAAACAAAAACGTTAAACGGAATATTTAATCCCAATGTCGTTTTTATGTGAGTCTGTAGAGGTATTGTAATTTTGACCTATACGAGACGCGATCGTTCTCTATTCGCAATCTCGCGTTTAAACATTTTTTTTTTTTTGATATGGCGCGCGTTAAAATAAATGAGTCGAAATTAATATATATATATATATATAATGTTTGCGAAAAAAGAGAGAGAGGGAGAGAGAGAAAACGATGGCCTTTAATTATAACTAAAAAAAAACATTACGTTCTCGCCGTATAATATTATATATACAATGCGATAAACAAACAATGTGTGCGTATAATGAAATTATATTTAATAAAAATCAATAGCCCGCGGGAAAAAATCAACGAGTAAAGTAACTACACCAGCTACTGTTGAGAAAGTTGACAAAGACCTATGACAATCGTTATTCGAAGACCGCAATGGTACGTGAAAAAAAAATGTAACCGAATGTATTCGTACGAGTATAGCTGTAGGTTCTCCCTGCAGAGGAATAATATTTTCGTTTATCGAAATAATTATTATTATATAAATCGACGATAATATTTAGTTAAAGTTTACTTTATTCGAAATATTTCTCACGGACATTTTTCCCCATTACAACATGCGTTTAAAAAAAAAATAATAATATGTATACACCGCAATGAAATTGACTATAATTTTAATGTAATAATATTCCGGTATGTTATAACAGACCGTCGGATGATTTTAAATTGAGTTTTTTGTTTTTTTTTTTCAAGTGTAAAATAAATACGCGATACAGAAGAATGTTAGGTACCATAAAATTGTACTGATCCGCCGTACCATTACTATCTGTAATACCAGACCACTTTAACGGTGAACGAAAAATACTTTACAGAAGCATTCATTTCTGTAGCGATGTAATCCGAATAAATATTACAATAGTAAACAGGAAAAAAAATTATAAGATACCTACGACGACGACGTGACAGTAACTCTAGAGAATTTCAACTCTAAACAATTCCAAACGTATTTAAAACCATTCTGCTTGACTGTAACCTTTTATGGTAAAATTATAAGATTTAAATGAAAAATCGCGGTTAAAATTGACATTTATATGTAATCGCGAACGTATAGGCTGACGAGAAGGAATGTTTGAAAACAATTTTAACGAGTACACATTATTGTTGTATACGGTTTGTCGTTTTTTTATAACGCCTTTTTTAGAGGTGTGAGTGTGTACGTAAAATTACAAAATCATAAAATTTGATATGAAAATTTTTTTTTTTTAAATGTGCACATAAAAACAAAGAACATTGTCGGAATAACCGAATTATCGTTAATAATTTTTTCGAATAATAGGAATTTTTTTTTAAACAACATTTTCCGAAATATCTCAAGTAGTGAATAAAGTCGTCCGATAGGTAATATTATAATATAATAGAAACATAAATAACGAATTGAATGAAAAGAATACGTGAAAAAAGTAGAAAAATGGAAGATAAAATAGTATAAATACTCGTAAATAACAATTTTTTTTTTTTAACAATTCAATTTGCTGCGTAGTCCGTACCTCAGCGATTTCTTTGACGTTTTTATTATTATTATTATTATTATTATTATTATTATAATTATAATTATAATTATTATTATTATTATTATTATTATAATTATTATTATTATTTAAATCCACGTATTTTCATTATAATATTCATATTACGATTTTCTATGCGTAATTTGTTCCTTTTTTATTTTTCTACTATTCTATTAATGACTTTTTGTCGAAACCGGTAGTTAACGAACAATACAACAATTCCCATACACATTTATTTATTTTTCATAATTACTGTTTGGTTTACTCAAGGCTGGCATACGCGAGTCACGCGCCTGCTTAAAACATCGTTTTCCAAAGGTCTGAAAATTTAAAAAAAAAAAAAAAAGTGATTCTTAACTTTATTTAAAATCATCTATCGATGTATTAGAACAAAAATTCCAACCACTTAAACACCTACTTGTATACGACATGTTAAAATACTGTTTGTTCGTAAACATTCTATAGTACGTAACATATTCAAGAGAACACATCGATATATATATATATAATACCATCACAATGATTGAAAGTTATTTGATATGAACACTGATATTATAGTGATATCCAATTCATAATATTTTAACTCCGCGTTGTCGATAGCAAAAAATTGTTTTTGGTAAAATTATAATAATAATAATAATAAAAATAAAAAAAATGATAGACTGTTTTTTCTAATGCGATGTTCTATAAATAAAAAAAAAAAATGAAGGAAGCAAGTAGTCCTTTTTGTATTTTATAAAGACGGGGTCTTTAAAATTATCTTAGGATATAACAGGATTTTGCTTAATAATCTATTTTTACTCGAGTTTGGCTCCAGGCTTGTTTGTACGTATTCTTTTTTTAAAATATATGCAGATTTATATTATAATTTCGATTTGTTCAATGTTGCGATATTGAAAAAAAATCTCTTCCGGACGTTTTCGAAAAAAAAAAAAGAAAAAATTTTCCGCGTGCGACGAACGTGTATTTATTGGGTGTAGTACACACAATTTTCGGTGATAAATTATATCACAAAAAAAGAAAACACCATTTAACCTAATCATTCTGTTCGTACAACACTCTGTTCCGACTCTCAGTTTCACGTGCAAGAAAAACGCGAAATTTTTTATTCGTATTATTATTATTATTATATAATAGCTACCCGGTCCGTGCTCGACGTACAAAATACTCTCGCGGTGTATAAAGAATAAAAAAAAAAGATACGAAATAGCCCTTCTTAATTTCTTTGGCAATTATACGGCCTTCGTGAATCCGTGTCAAGGACAAACGCGTTATACAGTACTTTAATATATGTTTTATAATATAATAATATCGCGATAATCAATCAATAATAAGTCTATAATATAGTATACCTACGAACAAAATACGAATTCGCCCCCAAGGTTTCGGAGCTTTTCCATCCATTAATATTTGTATCATCCGGAGATTATTATTTTATTTTATTTTATTTTTTTTTTACTTTTTTCATATATATCGAAAACGCCGTTACAAACCGAATCGAGAAAATAGCGCAACATTTTATAAATATATATATATATATTTTAAATATCCGTTGAAATAATAATTATTACCTATTGTTATCGAAATGTTTAATGTTAATTAAAAAAATCAACTCGTCCAAAAAAACGCAATAATATTATTGATCGATACGCGTGTACCATTTCTTCCCTTCCTCACACACACACACATACAAAATATCTATTATTTAAAATTTTTTGTTATTATTATTATTATTAGGAGGGAGAAATATGGTTTCAATGTCATTCCGCGTCGTCGTCGCGGTTTTTCTATCGGCGGATAACACGCGATATTCGTATGCGATATATTAAAGGAACGTCATCGCATTTTATGTAATGACAAGGGCGTAATATTACGCGCGTCTCTCAATATTATTATATCATATTTTGAAACGAAATACGGGCCAGGGTCAGTGAATTTTAAAATCTAGGTCCGTATACTCAATTTGTATTTATTATAATAATAATAATAATAATAATAATATCATTTTAGCAATCGCGCGCTTATAACATTAATATCGTTTCAACGTAAAATTCATAATAAAAGCCATCGACGATAGTGAAAAAAAAAAAAAAAAATATAGATCGAGGACAAGTTCAATTTTCAATGTATGTGTGTATTCTAAACGAAACACATGTTATGTATATATCCGGGGAATCGATACAGTTCAATGTGAAATAATAATTAATTCGGTGTGTATACGATTTTGAAATTGGATTCAATATACGCGCGCATTATGTATCCTATCTGTGTGTGTGTGTGTGCGCGTGTTGCGGGGGGATGTTACCTATACCGCAGCTATGTCAATCTTACGAAAACGTGTTGAACAACGTTGTCGAATAAGAATTGCCGACGTTCATGTAACGTGCGAATGTAATAATAATAATAATAATAATAATAATGATAATAATAATAATAAAAATAATAATAATAAACGACGAGTTAGATAACTAATTTTTTTTTTTATAACAAATTATTATTAACGTGTTTACGTCATATTATATAAATACATAATATGTATTTATAAAACGCAGCCGGTGTTAAATTCGAAATCTCTCCCCTACCAGGCCAGTAATCAGAAATTATTTTTCGGGGGAGGAATATTTTTTTTATTTTTTTAATTAAAATATTTCCATTCGTGTCCAATCTTCTCTTTTCATTTGTCAACGCGTCGAGAATAATTGTCGTCGTACGCGCGAGGGGGAGACGGGAAGGAATTCCATTCCGTTCGATTTAATAAAATACGGATGGGTTGAGTATATGGATTTTTATTGCTATGACACATTTAACTGGTACACGTACAAAATACTAACTACTAGACTCCGACGTCATCATCGGTGTACAACATACGTATATAGGTGTACAGTGCAATACGCGTATATTAATATATTAATATATAAATTCTTTTTGCGGAAATAGTATACGCATTGTGTGTATCTCGGTACGTCTACCACACGCACGACCGCGCATAAATAAAATATTGAAATATTATATAATTTCGGATAAACAGAAAAAATGTTCGATTTCAATTTAATACGAACGTATTCGTTATTGTATTTCGCATATTTGCGACGTCGAATAAAAATAGGAGTGAAGCGATAAATCGTTCGGACAACATAGTATATATTATATATTATATGGTTGACTTGCAGTTTCTGCTCCAGTAGGACACATATTTTATGAGAAAAACACATTTTTTTTTTTTAAATATTTTTTCATAAAATAATGTTTATTTCGATATCAACAGCCCGCGATTTAATCGAAAGTTATAACGCGAATCGGAACTATTATTAAACATAAATTCGAACAAAAACACGTCGCCATACACTACGCGCAATTTAAATTTAAACGCCAGTGTTTGTAAACAAATAATTACGTTTTTTTTTTTTTTTTTAAAAAAAAGAATTAAATCTCGTAATATTCTGGTTTAAAAATACATAAATTATTTTATCGGGTAAATAATATAATTATTGTTATTTATACACGCGTTTCTTCCTATATAATTTTCGTTTAAATAATTTTCACGATTCGTTTTAGTAATCGTATATAAATATACGAGTTCTATGCCTACAGTATATTTCTTTATGTGATATAATTAAAATACGGTTTTATACAATGCGGTTTAAAGGAAATAATATATTAACGCGTCTAACTCGCGCAGTGTCGGTAGAATACCTTGGAATATTTTTGTGGCATAAATTAGATTGTTTTCAATTTGTTTTATTATATATATATATATATTATAATTTTATAGACGCATTATGAGCACGTGCCATTCTTTTCACCTACCTAGGTTAAAACAGGACATTGACGACGACACTTGTTTTCCACAACTGGCGTTTGTATATTATGGCGTGTGCCAAAATCAAGGGAAACAACATCTTTCCATACACCAGTTGATATTTATAATAAGCGATGCTATAATAACTGAGTAACAACTAATAAGTTATAATAAATCATATAAAATATATGACTGATTTAAACGATTTAATAATTTATACAGATACATAGTTTTTTTAATCGAAATTGGCCATACGATTATTATAAACAAAAAAAAAAAAAAAAAAAAACCTGTTAATTTTTAAGGCGCGCATGATTTTTGTATTTAATTTTAAATCTAGATATACGCATTTTCAATTGAAATTTTACAAGTTATAAATTATTAATTATAAATATTCAACATAATTATTATGTTAACCGAATCACGGATATATTCGCTATAGTGTATTAATTTAACGGTAAATTAAAATGTTTTTTATTTTCTCAAATTTATTAGGTGTTTGAAAATATTTTTTAATAACACTATTTTAACCACCAACAAAAATGCAGCCCAAATTAAGTGCTTTTAAACCAAAAGAATATAACGAGGAAGCTGAATCAAGTGAGTTACACGTACGCAGACAAGACGCATGTCAAAATTATATTATTTTGAATCCAAAAAACAATGATAAATCGTTGTGTTCAAAAAACACAGTTCTGAACGTTTTCAGTATTGGATAAATATACGATAGACATTAACTCAATCATACGCCGTATCTTGTGTTAAATTTTTAATTAGAATTAGAACACAAATCGCCTGTAGTATATTTATAGAGAAACGAAAATGTCGAAAATTTTACCGGATTTTTTTCTCTCGCAATTTTCGGATTATTTTCAATTACTATTGGGAAAATCGAAAAAAGCGTCGAAAACAAAAGTACCGATTAGAAAAAATTTGCTTTCGGAACGTATTGCGCGTCGACATCATCCGAGTATTATATACGATTTGAATATTTGTAATGGCATTATATAAATAAAAGAAAAAAAACTACACAATTGTAAAACCAATACACACAATGTAGCCCCCCGTTTTCCTTTATAAATAAATACATTATTCAAAATGTACTTATATTAAAACAAATATGTCGATAATTTTTATTTGCAATTTTCTCGAATATTTTTTTCAATTCACATAATTAGACGTTTTCAAAAATGACGATAACGACGGAATAAAACCTGTTGTGTACAGTTTTAAATTAAAAGATATTTTTCAAGAAAATACGCGTTCATAATATAGTTAATGACTTAAAAAATGTACAATATATAATTAGTTATTATTGCCCAGTTAAACAGATAAATTATGATTTATTATAATATATAACACGCGTAGCTAATAAAAAAAAAATTTTTTTTTTACGAAAGTACTTACTTATAATAATGGCTTATACGTGTTAAGATGTTTTACGTATATTTATTATTAGTATTTTTTTTCGTTATATAATATGTATAAAAACACGTTGCAACGTGAAAAAAAAATGTTTTTTTTTTATCTTAAAGGACAAAATAAGTTGACTGAATTAAGTTAAATAATTATATAATTATTCATAAATAATTGAAATTACTTTTGAACAGTTTCCATAGTTTTAATTTGATTAAAATATATTCTAGTCGATTTATTTAAATATTTAACACTATCTAAAAATTTAATCCATTTTTTTTTTGCCTGTACTCGTCGATAAGTATTACGCGCAAAAAATTATTCATACTCCATCGAACGTATAAACAGTATATCGTACTCGTTGCTTGGCGCATACGAGTGCGGTGTGTAATTCATAGAGTTTAAAATGTTCATGTTTAGAAATTTTATTTTTTTAAATAATTTTTAGACCGTCTTAATATTAGCCTGCAAATAGTATTTTCCACAACTGCGCGACAATTCTGATTTTGATATTTTTATGATCATTAGACAATATCATTTTCGCGATATTTTCATTCTATAATCAAATCATACAGTGCTCAAATACTAATTGATCGTAATTATAATAATAATAAAATTATTTTCACGATGAATTAAAATACTTTTAAAAAGTATACGCGCAAATAATATATATATATATATATCTTTTTTTTCTTTTTTTCGAAAAAAAAAATTATTTGAAATTTATTTATATCACTTCGAAAACTGTATTTCAAATGTGTATTTTTTTTCTTTTATGTATCACACACACAATAGTAGTCTCTGTAATCCGTCCCTGCAGTAGTCCATAAAAAATTTTCGCCCGCTCAACGTGCGAGAAATTTATGAATGCTCGTTCTTTTCCCATTATTATTATTATTATTATTATTATTATTATTATTATTATTATTATTATTATTATTATTATTATTATTATTATTATTTTAATACACCTGTGTAATATAATAAGTTCAACAATAAACCGAAATTGTTTACTACGGACACTGCCGTACAATGGCTGACAAATGATTTCAACACATCTTTGGCATGCGGAAAACACCTTCAGCTAAAAACTATTTAATGGTTAAAGCAATCAGTAATTCGATGATGTGCGACCTTGCAGTTATTAAATTGCATTTTTTTTTATTATTATTATTATTATTGTGTTGCAGCAACAGGTCATAGAATATAACATTAACATTATAACCGACGACTGCAGTAAAATATAGTGGAAATTTTCTTCAATGTTCCTTGGGTTGAAGGTTATAATATTATGCGGTCGGTTGGACGTCGCGATTGAAACGTACGAAACGATTTTTAATTCTAACCGAACTGCACAGCCAATGGATTGTTTAATTGTTTTTCTGTATTTTTTTTTACGTGTAAATATCGCTTTCTGTTTCACTGTAAGTGCGCATACAAATCTCAGCGGTTTATAAAACGATCGGGGGAACTCGAGTAAAAATTCTCGACGTACCGTATTCCGTAAATCCTCGAATAGGCACCACGTCGAGTTTAAAAATATTCCCAACAAACAAATCCGTAAAAATGCTCCGAAATAATTACTTTACGTATCGAAAAATCGATATAAACTTATAAAACCGCATTTCCAATACCCGTAAGTCTGCGGTAATATTACTTTTAAATTTTAATATTTCTGTTAAAAGATTTTTTTTTTTTTTTTGGGTATTGTAAAATATATACTTTTATATTCTTTATAACATGAAATCAAATAACAGATTAAACGATAATCTAATTTACCCTACCCTTAATATCCCCGTCGCTATTCTAAAATGAATAAAGTATTATATTAAAATATAATGGAAAAAAAAAAAGAAAAATGTACATATTGTACGCTTTAGGCAATTTTTAATTTAAAACGAATTAAAACGCCTATTTACGGTAAATTATAAATATGTTTACGATTTATATAAAAACTATATTGTTTTTAATAAATTTTACACTTATACTATATATATAGTAGCTATTATATTAATAGTGTTAAAATACAATATTACACGACTACTTGCTTACATTTAACGTAGGCATAGTTCAAGGACAAAAAATATTCATGCACACCAATAATAAGTACGTATAGTGTACAGTTGCTGTATAGGTAATATCAAATTCATTTAGACGAAGCGATTGAACGTATTAATATAAAAAAAATTTCGTAATTTACGTTTTAAACATAATTACAATTTATAAGTGCTTCCTCGTACGTGAATTGTATAATCATCAGTTATTTCAATTCGACTACACAGTGGTGTTAATAAAAATCTAATCGTGAGCGTTTACACATGTATACAATGTGATTTAAATAGGTGTATCTTATACGTATTACAGCGAAAATATTATATCGAATTACTACGTACAAATTACATTTTTCAGACCTAACCGAGTGGTGTGTGTATCCCGTATGTATTTCGGATCACGAGACTTGGGAAATGAATCCCCCATATCCGTCATATATAATTACCGGCACGCTCTTTTCGTTTAGACTTCTATTGGTATATGACTAAAATGTTTTTCTCAAATTAAACTCATTTGTTTATTAAACGGGCGTTTGCCCGATGGAATATGTTATAACGACAAAAACACGAGGCATAATAGTAACACAATACGATCTGGGCTTATTTGAAGACGTAAACGAAGACGAAAACGGCGTATTGAAAATGTTTAATCCGCATAGGCGAATCGCTTTAGAGTTTCGTTATTTTACTTTACATACGTCCCCCCCATATACATAAATGCAACGATTCCCCGGAGCGAATGATAATTTAATTATTTATCGTACCGCGAGCGAGCGTTTGAAAACTATCGAGAGAACAGTTTTCCTTTCGGTTTTCGTATTGTTTTTTCGCTTATATATACTGAGAAAATCGGGGAGGGAAAAAAAAGAAAAAGAAATACGTCGGACTGGATTCCGGCTATAATATAGAGTCCCCGGGGACATTTATCCGTTCCACGTGTTACGAAAATTTGTGCACAGAAAAAAAACTCATCGTCGTAAAAACTAGCTGCAGCAATGGCTTCCTCGTTCCGCTCATCGCAATGCGATGTCTGACACGTTATTAACGCGCAGCGCCGGCGGAAGGGCAGAGCGAAATGAGCAGCAGTCGCCCAGGGCCCCGCCATTTTGGGAGTGTCCACGCAGTTTGTGTGCCCGTAATTTCGTATTTTTTCCAATAACAATAATGCGACGACGATGGTTGACAAACCGTGTGCCGTCGTATCGTACGGAAAAACTTGTTAACGGTATTACATTTGAGTGTACCAGGGGGCTCATACAATGCGTTGGACCCGAATCGCGGGCAATGGGAAATTGTCAAACGGGCGGCAGGGTGTCAGAGGTCCGTGGATTTGGGGGCACCGCCCTGCAACGGCGCGCGCGCGTAATTGTGCGAACATCCGACTCCAAATAATCGTCGACACATCGTGTGCGATCCAAGACCTTCCTTCGACGCGTGTTTTGTCGTCGTCGTCGTCGTTATTGCCGATAAATATCGATAGACACATTTGCTATAAACAAGCGAGCAAACGAAATCGCGGTTTACCGGAATTTTCGAGGATCCAATAATTACGTATAGGTTTGATATCAAAGCGCCGCACACGAGAAAAGAATTGGATTTTTGAAAACAAATTCCCGAAAAGGAATAAGTCGTGCACTAATCGTTCGAGGGCGGGGGAAAAAAAATATAGAAAAAGAATGTTTTAAATATGTGGGGGGTATCCGCCGTAGTCAGTGCGTAGCGCGCGGAATAATTAAACAAATAATAATTAATAGAATTTCTCGCATTATCGATATTTTAAGTGTATGTGACCGATAAACTTTATTTTTAGAAGAATGAGGAGTAGTAAAATTAAAAGATTTAAAATAAACGTACATTTTTTTTTTTGTATACGGCATTTTTTTTTTTTAATTTTAATTCGTTTTTCAACACGAAAATTCTATGCATATACGACTGTACATGCCAGCGTTATAACATTACGATTTTAATCTTTTCTTTAAAATAAATACGTAAATTATATGTAAAACAATAATAATATCATACTCAAAGGAAATTTCTTTTGGTTTCACAAAAACAAAAAAAAAAAAATCAACCCGGAAAATCACTTGTCGGCATTGATGGTATATATGGCGCAAGTATAACCAACGCGTGTTAAGACGGTAAATTTATCCATTTCTTATGGTCTTGGCCGTTGCAAGGAGGAGGGGAGTTCGGCATTCGTTTTATTTGTAATATTTTGTATTACACAGGACCATATAGTAAATAAATAATATTGCGCCCCTCCCCCCCCCCCATTTGGTTTCGACGCAGAACTATGTGATATGGAATATTAGTTTTATAAATATATTTGTTTAATACGAACGAATATTCGTTGAAAATAATTTTAAAAACAATATTATTAAATTGTTTTTTGACATTAATTTCTTAAATTTTGTGCCCGGGCCACAAGCACCTTTCATCACCCCCTCACCCCCCTGCTACGGCTTTCACTCTCTCTCTCTCTCTCTCTCTATATATATATATATATATAAACATATATTATTATTATTAAAATATACAATCGAAACCGACTTGGAATTAGAATAATTTTCATATACCTACCTACAGTATTTGGATATTTCGAATATAATTTTTTACCGGTCACCCCCCCCCCACCTTCGAATTTACGAATATTTGACGTCAGCTCTCATTCCCCCCCCCCCCGCAAATCTTTTCACCTTATCCTCTTTCCGTCTTTTTTTAAAATTTATATTTATTTATAATAAACACAGCGCGGTTATAGTACCGCAGCAGCTGTACCGTTCATCAACGGGAAAGAATTCGGTGTTCGCCTGCACTACGCGCGTCATATTATATATATATATATGTGTGTGTGTGTACGCGAATATATTTAAATATTGTTATAAAGTCGAAATGACAATAAATTTACATACACGACGACGCACAAATAATAATAATAATAATAATAATTTTATTTTCTAAAATTTTTATAGAAAAAATAATGTGTAAATTTGCAATTTATATATATATGTATTCAAATCAGGACTGTCCTCGTTTAGCGAGCGGCCCCGGGAGATTTCGCTTTGAAACACAGCCCAAATATGGTTTATTACAATAATTATTGTACTTTTCATATTTTGCAAAATAGATAATATAACTTACCTGGTGTTTCTGATTCCGTCTACAATATTGCTTTATAAAAAAAAAAAACGAAACCTCAACCACACTCTGCACGTATATATCAATTGAAATAATATATTCTAGTTGTTTATTGTTCTGAATATCATCGTCGTTTTACACTGAAAATGTAATTAGTATCTCGCTTTTTTTTTTTTAAACCGCATTCTATACGTATTACTCTACTCATAACGTTGTATTAGATAGTCGAGACGGTTAAAACGCTTTTATTCCTGCTTTTCCGTTATCAAACTAATGTAATAGCTAGTTAAAGGGCTAGAGAGCAAAGCTGTTGAGCGGTCCGTATTGTTGAAAAATAAGCAAACAAAAAAAAAAAAAATAGACTTTTTTTTAACAAATCCCTTTCTCCACACCGCTTCGACCACTGTTCGTCGGAAAAGTTCTCCTGCCGATAGTCCGCCTCTCCGCGTATTACGATACGACCATAAAGGTGGAGATAAATCAATTCGACTCGATAACACTCTCCCGCGGATGACGTTACACACGGAATTCCATCGACGCGCGATAATATACTTTTCAATTTTCCTTTTGAGAAATGTGCGGCGTTTCATAATTTCGTATCGTAAACGGGGACGCGTTGAAATTCGCCATAACCGGTGTTAAACGTTTACGAAATACGACGACGATTCGCGCGTGTTTTGAATTCAAAATATTATCCTCCTCCCCGGGAAAATCGACGAGAACCGCGTTGAAAATCAAATTTTAACAACATTTTTATTTCTCCGGTACACAATTATAATATATATTAGTACGCGTCGTTTCTTTCGTTGATATAATAAAATGTGTTTATTAATAAGCAAGCGATTATAAATTTCGATTGACTTTATATATATATATATATGTATAATATTATAGTCAATGTTATTGATCTATTGCAGGGGCGCACCTGAAGCGAATTAAATAACTACGACTACGGTAAAATGACGTTTATACAATATGAATAATAATCCGCCTTCGCTAAGCGCGTCACGCTGTTATCGCGATAAGTGTTTAGGAAAAAAAAAAAGAACAATTGAATAAATATAGTGTATAAAACCAATGCCATTACTAACGTACAATATGTATAATTTTCAAGGGTAGTGCGAAAGAATTTGTTCGAAGAGCCGCATCAGTTAAACTCAGACGATTTTTTTTTTTTTTGTTTCTAATATATTTAAAGAGAAATTTAAAAAGATATACGGTATATATCGAAATAAAACAAATGTACTTGTAGCGCTAGTCCGATCGATACGTTAATCTCAATCGCATAATTCATGGCTAATGGCTACACGCTATGATATCTCATCGGACACAAATACCGCGCACGTATACTTTATTGAAATTTAACAACGAAATTCCACTCCTATTTGTGCGTAATGAAGAGGACGGGGGTTAGTCTTCAGGAGGGGAAAAATGGTCAGTTTTGCGATCACGGCCGGCGCGTTTCGAATCTACGAGTAACTACACGAAATTTCGAAATTTTTTTTTTTTTTATATATTCAATCAAACGTAAAAATATTATATTACAGACATAGGCGTATTGAAATATGATTAGCATAAAAATAAATAATAAAAATCACTTTATATTCATTCGGCTATAGCGGGTATGTGTTTTCCGCGTTTACGTACTGTTTCTCCTTTATTTTTTTTTACACCGATATTATATATATATAGGCTAGTTTTATACTTTTCTTCGCGTAAATTATTTTAATTATACAATCAATTAATGTTATTATTAACCAAAATTATTTCCAATACAACAATAAATTATATACTCAAAAAGAAGGTCTAATAATTGTAATAAATTTAATTTTCCTGGCATTTATCAACTAAAATGTAGTTGTGATAAATTTTATGTTGGTAAAACGAATAGAAACTTCAATACAAGATATATAGAACACATTTCTGAAATAAGATTAAAAAAATCTAATCCAAATTCAAATTATGCAAAACACGTTTTAGAAAATAATCATTTTGTTACTTTTAATATAGATAATGACTTAGAAATTTTAAATGTACAACATAATATTTATATCAACTCTGTTTTGGAAGAATTATATATTTATAAAGAAATTAAACAAAATAAATTTTAAAATATTGTAAATGTACAAACAGATTTTCAAAATAACATTTTATTTAAATATATATTAGACAATATTAATATCATGCCATAGGTCTTTTCATCATATACATAATTTCTCTGCCATTTAGTATATAATATTTTATTATTATATAATTTTTTTATTTTAAGCTCCTTGTCTTTTTATTGTAATATTCATTGTTTTCTCTATGTATTTTTTTTCTCTCAATCAATTTCAATTATTATATTTTTCTGTTGTTGTATTTTTTAATTTACCCGATGATGACTTTTTGTCGAAACCGGTAGTAATAATTAATAATAACTTATACAACAACATTTTATTTTATTTAATACTCATTGGCTTTTTTTTTATATATTTAAATATACATTTTGATATATATGTATATATTGTGTGTATATTTATTTATTTTATATATATATTTTTTAAATTATTTTATACCGAATAAAAGAGAGAAAAAGTAAATCAAATTATAATAATTAACCACC
Source organism: Chaetogeoica ovagalla (assembly GCA_032441825.1). Lineage (NCBI taxonomy): Eukaryota > Metazoa > Arthropoda > Insecta > Hemiptera > Aphididae > Chaetogeoica > Chaetogeoica ovagalla. The sequence continues at coordinate 3,208,727 of CM063727.1, read as the reverse complement.
TGTGTACTCGAAAAAGAGTTTGACGAATTCGGTTTTTTTCTACGTCGTTTAAAAATATCGAAATCGATATTTATTTTGTATTATTTCTATTACTGTTATTTAATAGGTAAAACCTGTATTACGTATAGGGCTCAAGGCTGTTGCGTGCGTTTCGGGGAGAAATGTTACGCGTATTATAATAACTATTAAATTATTATTATTATTATTATACAACTCTTTTATTAAGAGTAAAAAAAAAAAAAACGATTGAATTTGAAGGACAGGTGCCTCTAAATTTTTACAGTGTCGGTAAATTAGGTACCGTTTTGATAGAGCGGTAAAATGACGTCTATCTCCGGCTCTGGGAAAGAGGTAAAAAAAAAAAAAAAAAAATCCTCTCTGTAATACCTTTAACAGACGTCTTTATAAAACGATTTTTAAATCGTTTCACACGTTTTCACGTAGAAATCATGATGAATCCCCTCCTCCTGCACGCAAACACTGTTCGTTCCTATTCCGTTTCCCGGCCATTTTGTTCTCCGTCAATCGTAACAGCGAGTAAAAATATTTTAAAACGATCGTTCCGAGAAATACAGTAGTAGTCATTTATTTTCCACTGATTTTTTCGTATAGATTACACCGGCGGTTCTCAATCATTTAAAAGCAACCGCCGCTCCCCTTAAAACCAAACGACTTTTCAACGCCCCTTCCCCTCCCCGGACAATGAAATATCAATAATTACGGTCATGGGGAAAGAGTACACAGAGTTAATATTGTAGATCTAAAAAAAAATATGACCAATAATAATAATAATAACAATATTAATGTGCTAGAAAAACGTTCTGTATGAAAAAAAAAAAAAATTATAAATTTAAAAATCAATAAATAATATTTAATAATAAAAATGAAAAAAAAAAAGAAATGAAATTGTTAGTGAAAAAATAATAATCATAATGGGGAAGGACGGGCGTTATCGCCCCCGTTGAGAACCATAGAGTTATTACACTGAAATTCCAAATATTATTCTCTAATTAAATCATAAATCAATTGCGCCGTTGTATTATACGAATATAATAGTCATTACATCATTTCACGATGTACGCACACAGATTATAAATGTATAGAAACCTGCAAACCACGAAACATAATTGAAACCAATCATCGTCGTACGCCAACCAGCGCTGCAGTAGTACACTGAAAATAATATCGAAATTAAAAATATTTTTTTATAATATATCGCCGTATAAAATACGCACGATTTTCAAATAAAAAAATATTTTTATTCGACTTCAGTGCCTTAAAAAACACCCTACAGGACTACTAACCGTACATATTTACTAATAAAAAACGTTTTTTTTTCTTTTACGACAGTCTGTTATCATTTAAAAATTGTCGACAAAATACATATTTATAATTCAAATCTCCATTTCGGGAGGGTACTCGGTAAATATTTTTATTCTTTTACTCCAAATGGTATAATTACAGTCAATCGAATAAGAGATCCTTTAGAAAGTGTACACAACTTTTTTTAGGTATTATTTTTTTCATTTGTCGATCACAGTTTAGTACTGTTTTAAGTTCCGAGGTATTTTTACCTATCTGTGTATATTCTGTAGATTACAAATAAATATCAGTTCATTCTGAAATGAACGTAATCGTAAGTACGATTAAACCAAATAAATATAACTTTTTTTTTATACGCTTACGCAATGTCAAAAACACGTTTGGTCGATATTTTTTTTTTTATGACGGTTGCCGAAGTAACCCACGTCTGATTCAATTCAGACAAGCCTTTAATCGAAAACGTTATTTCCTTTTTTTTCCATTTCAAATAGGATCCTCATAAACGTTACACTCAGTTTTATATAATATATATAAAATGTTTTTCCACTTTTTTACATTCTCGTCCTACACAATGTTTAAATACATATTTAAAATTGTTTCCAATAAAAACTTCACTAAAACCGTTAAAAAAAATATTAAAAATATCCGTTATTACCTTTTGTTCTCGACATTTAATAGATAATAAAACAATATTTTAATATCTACTCAGGTAGTACATAAAATAATGGATATGTACAAAATATTCTCATCGAGAAATACGATTTATATTTTCGACCATGAGGAAACACTCCTGTAGTTCGTAGTTAAACACTGTATATCAAATCCCACAAAGAGAAGATAAAACAAAATATTACACATGTATAAAGTATTTTACACACAAAAAAAACACAGATTTATACAGATTTGAGGAAAAATGTGTACATACGCTCGACAAGCTTGTACTGATTCGACAACAACTAGCGCATTAAACACCAGTTGTTAACAAAACGTAACTACATAGTACATTAAAATAAACGACAAATACGTTAATACATTATTACGAGTTTATTACCAATTTGATATTACTTTATAATGAGTTATTATCAGATAAAATTAAAAAGTAGATACAATATCATGACTTCAGACAATGGTAAATATTAAGTAAAATTTACTTTATTATGACCAGATATCAACATTATTTTTTTAGAAAAAAAAATCTACAATAATTATTATACTTTACGTTTAAACTATATAGATCATACAAAAAATATAATATGTATAGCAAAAATTTAAATACTTCAAGTAAAACAGAAAAAACATTTTTAAATGTTGCTAAGACAACTACAATTAAATAGTTATTATGATTTCATTTAAAAATATGATGGACATTGTGTTAAAACAAAGTACACAAAATTGCTGTGATAAGTACAAGTTATATTGACAAAGGAAAAATGACATTGGAATATATTAAGTGTCCAATGGGTTAATGGTGATTAGAACACTAACATTATTTTCTTTCGAATATCAAATTTCATTGTTCAATCAATTTTATTGTTAAGCTAAGTGTGCAGAAAAAAAAAAAAAGAAAACTATTTGTCATGGCCCTATTTTAGTTATTTATTAATTAAAAATTAAAATTGACGTACTAATTTTATAACTTAGGCCGTAAGAATTTAAAAAAGAAAAAAATCTTAATGATGATTTTCTGTATCATTTAATAAAATGCTCTCTTAATAACTAATAAAAACAAATTGTTTTATTAAAAAGACTTAAATTGCACTATTTTTACAATATTAACACTTAAACATTAAAAAAAAAAATTAATATCTTCACTACAATTATAGGCAAAGATCAACAAATTTAACAAGAAACAATTTTTTCACTGTACAATTCATTTATATTTTACTCATAATATAATATTCTAAAATTAATTTAAAAAAATAATAGTAATAATAATAAGTCCTCTAACCTATAAAATTGTGTATTCTGATTAAAAATGTAATTTATATTTTACATCATTAACATACATTAATAATAATAATAATAATAATGATAATTAAACGAAAATAAAAGAGAAAAATTATGAAATGTATAATCAATTTAGTCTATTATTTTTCCTAAAAATTGTATTAATTATTATTGTAATATGATTAGAACACAATAACAGCAATATGGCAAAAAATGTAATATATAATTAAATGTATTTACATTAAAATTGTATGTAATTTTTTTTCTAATTTAAATTACATGGTAAAAAAAATGAAGTCTGTAAATACGAATGTGACTAAAAATATAGAATTTCAAGAAAAAAGCATAGTACCAAATATCTTTAAAATTACATTAATGTTAAATTAATTTGAAAAAAAAACAATATATATATATATGAAAATACTAATAGTAATTAAAATAAAAATAGGTAACACTCTTATACAGGAAAATTAAAAAAACAATACGTGGAAAATTGAAGACGTCATAATGTTATTAAACACAAGGGTGTACCAATAATTAAAATAAAATAAAAAAAAAATCTTCTCAGCAATAAGTAATATAATATGTTGAGCGATTTCCATTTTAATGTTAATATCGTTAAAATTTCAGTAATAAATTGAGATCTACGAAATATATGTTTATAGTGAACATATATTATGTAAACAATTCATAAGATAAAGGGTTCATTTAAAGGGTTTTAAACTTCAATTAGTTTTTTTTCTTTTTGCGTTATTCATTACCTAACTAATATTTTAATAAAGAGGTAAGGAGGATTTTAATTTCAAACAAAACAGAATACTTTAAAAAAGAAAAAGAAAAAAAGAACTTCAGAATGTATAACAATAATAATACATAGATAATGTACAATAATATTGATAATAATACGCATTTTCAAATATTAATAAGCATTAATATCTAAATTACTGTTGGTATCTGATGGCTATATACTCCAAGGCACTTTTACTTAGTTAAAACTATTATGGGATTCACTATAACTAATATTAAAAAAAAAAATTTTTTTTTTGAAAATCAGTGTAAGTACAATAATACAATAGTCATTCTAAAGCATATACTGACGAATAATACTTAAGTAGAACGAAACAACTATTTTTTATTTTATTTTTTTTTATTTAAAAATTGACATTATTTCCAATTCACCTACGCATCATCGCACTGCAGAAATTATAAAATGAAAAAAAATGAGGAAGCCAAAATTTTCGAATATCTTAACGAATTATCACATGAATGTCTATATTATAATATATAGTAAATAATTATTATATATATATATATATAGATATATAAATTGGTTTTAAAAATCTAATAATTTTATCAATAACAATAATATCTATAATAATTAAGAAAAATGTATTTAAAAACAATAAATGTTATTATATAGTTACTTTAAAAACAGGGCAGACAGCAATATTAGTAATTCACATGGACCGTTTTACTCTTTTTTTCTTTACTTTTCTTTTTTTTTTTTTCGAGGCAGGAAAAGGAAATAAAAATTAAATAAAATGTTGTTTTTCGTACGCTATTCCAGTCTTTACAAGCCGAAGAACTAGTATGTATTGAGTGACTGCTCTGCCGGATGTATCCGTCAAAAAATTGCTCTGTAAATTTATCAAATAAAATATATATTACGCCAAAGTAGCAAAAAAAATTTTTTTTTACTTTATATTATAATGATAATTTCATATGAAGTGTAAAAGAATAAAAAAACGATTGACATTTAATAACACGTTTAATTTTTGCATAGAAAACAGTATAAAACAATTTATCTAAACACTTTTGTGAACATAATAGAAAAGTATAAAAAAATATTTAATAATTATAGTAATTAAAAAAGGAAACTTGTAATAGTTGCATCGATTTTATTTTAATTGTCAAAATTATTTTAAAAAATCATCTCTCTAATAATATTTAGTTGAGTAATAATTTTATCTAGTAGGATTAACCCCAATAAATGTATTTAGAAAATAAATATTTAAATTAGTGCTTTGTTTAAAAAATAACTTATTTGGTATATTTAATTAAAATTTAACTTTATATTTCATATACACCATGGAGCACGAAAAAAGTACCTAAATTAATTAAATACGGTGTGATAGAATATGGACTTATTTATATTTTGGTCGATGTGCAGATACCTTCTCTTGTGGTCCAGGATATAGTATAGCATTTATCACTTTCATGTATTACACTATACATTGAAGTATTTTCTACAGTGTATATACAATGACAAATTAAAAAAAATATTACATAAAATGGTTAAATCGCAGCAATTTAAATTTATCAAGAGTAAATTTTGAATAATATTTATTTAACTTTTAATTGTATAAAAAAATACCTTCATACATTGTTATCGGTGTTTTTCTAGTTTTTAAACTTTAACTATTAGTAAAAGGACATCATAAAATTATATTTTAACATCTTAGTAATAAAAATATGTATTTATATATGTACTAAAAAATGTATATCACTTATCAAAGTACATAAATTAAATAAATGATCATTTATTTTACATTGTGAAATTCTAAAAATCAAACGTTATCCATTCTTACTTGTTTCCATGTAGATATAAAATATTAGAACTTGGGAAGGAAACTCATCACAAATCCTCCAAGAATAACAATGAGAATCGTCAAGCATATCAGAATCATGATTTTCTTCTATTAAAAACAATAATTAAGTATTAATATATTAAAAAAAAGCAAGTATCAACGATTTACAAAAATACTTCAAACAAATATATAATGGAAAAGCTAATAGCATAAGCGAAAAAAAAAAGTGTTTTCACAAACTAACAGTGCATATACAATACTCATTTGAATATAGTAATAGACAAAACAAAACTATATAATCTATAACTAAATAAAAACCAATTAATAATATTAGCCATTAAATTGTGTAAATAATTAAGTTAAATTTAATAATCAAATAATAATATGGACACACAAACTTGCCTTTTCTTTTTATTTAACTGTAATTCAGAATGTTAATACAAAGAAACATTTTTAAAAGAATCTTAATTTTTTTCCATAATATATAAATAATTAATAGTTACCATACGTGATTATATACAATATTACACGAGTTCTGGGAAATTTATATTACAGACAAATATTCTTTTCTGATAACAAATAAATAACTTACTTTTTGGGCTCCTTTATGATATTCTTCAGCAACATCCAGTTCTTTTTTGCCTTCGGCTACTTTTTCAACAGTGAATGATACATGATATTCTATTCTATCTACAAGTTCACCCTATATTGTTTTTTTTTTTATTTTATTTTGGACAACATTTTCAATTGGAACGAGATCGGAACAAGGAATTTTATAATATGAAATTCCCAAAAAAATCACACAAAAATAAATAGTAAAAACAAAATCAAGCGAAAAAATATTGAAAAGGAAAAAAAAACAAAATAAAATATTTTTTAGTAATAATAAAAATACAAACAAATTGATTTCCAAATATACACATACATACATATATGTTACATCCATATAATATATTATATATCATAATATATTTCCAAAAGAAATCAGCGTAGTGTTTATTAAATCGTAATATCATAAAATCATGAACAATTTGGAAATCAATTTCATTATTTGAACTAAAGATAATTAATATCTAATTCATCTAAATACAATAAATATTAAATAAGTAATAAAAACCTACAAAAACAAACAAATGCATACAGCAAAGCGAGTGGGACCATTGCAAACTTTTACGCCCTTTTGACTTACTCTTCTCGCTTTGCTTTGATATTTTAATGCTTTCTTAGTATCTTGAGTTGCCGTTTGAACATAATCCACGGCATGTTCAACATGATACTCAATTCGATCAATCATTTCGCCCTATTTTTTTTATTTTTTTTTTTTTAAATTTATAAATTAATAAAATCTGATTTTATTTCATATTACATTGACATAAATTTATTAAAATTTAAAACACAAATGGCATGAAATACTTTATAAATTAGCAATAAAAAGATTTTTTGAACCAAATCCTTTATGATAAAAGTTATATTTTTCACTATGTAAATAAAAATATGATAATAACTGTGCTCTTGATATTCATCTCACAATCTCAATTTTTATATTATATTAAATTTTAAATTATCATTTTTCAATGAAATTTCTGAACGGAACTCTATAAGTTTTTGAAAAATAATTTCAAAATTCCATAATTGAAAACAAAATTAGTAATTTGTTAAATCATTAATTAATTTAATTTAAATTCTATAGATATGACTAATATTTTCAAAATTTGAGATTTTATTACAAGGCACTTAAATAAAATGAATCAATATTTCAATAATATTTAAGAATTCTTATAAAAAAAAAGTTTTTTAGATTTTTAGAATATAATGAAAATAGTATTACACATTAAATATTTTATTGAAATTCCTAGTTTCTTATAAAACCAATTATTATATACAAGAATAAAATACTATATTATAAAAATGTTGATATTACTAATTCTAAAAGAAAAATATATTTAAACCTATAGCTCACACGGTCCGCTCAGAATTCAAAATGATTCACATACTATAATAAATAATATTTAAAATACATACCTGATTTTCTACCAACATTGCCATATCCATAAACATATCATGGAGTTCCCGAATTGAGTTCTCCAGTTTTATAATGTCAGCATGTCTGGCTTCAATATCTGCTAATGTTTGCCTAGCTTGTTGTGTTTCCATAATTATCTAAAACAATGTATTATTAAAAAATAATAACATTATTTAATTGTAATAATTACGCCTTGCGTGAACACAGCCGGATTCCCTTGTTCTAACATTTCTTCAAGTTCGTCATTAGTAGTTGTTCTTCCCGCTAAAACATTAAAACACTGAATTAGTAAAAAAATTAATATACATATACATTATATTAAAATAAATATCTTTAAATTTACAATATATAAATAAAATATGTATCCATTAACTATTTATTATAAAATATTCTTACTTATTTCTAATTGCCTTTGAATTCGACCTTTACAGCGTTCCCTATAATCAGTCTGCGTACGGTTGTATTCTGTCATAACTTCAACAAATTTACGTGACAACGTTGAATGTTGCGTTTTACGTATTCTTAAATCTGCAGACGATTTGTTCGATTGCTCTTCTGTTTCTATATTCTGTTCAATTTCTAATAATAACAAAAGAGCAAAATTATAATTACTTTAAATCATTTAAATTACTGATCAAAGTTTATTTCACCTTTGAGTTTGGCACGGACTCTATTAGCAGTTTTTTTAATATCCACCATTAGATCTTCCAGTTCTTGTTTCACTTCTAAAAAATAAATATATATTTTTTTTAATTAAAGTGTATTTAATGAAATTTGTGTAATCGAAATGATAGAAAAAATCATAAAAATAAATAAATACTCTTTATATACATTAATAAAAATGTATTTCAGTTAATGCAGATATGTATAGTATATTTTTAATTATTAAATATTTTAGGTCAATTTGTTTACATTATTAGACTTTTTAAACCACTTTTATATTAATAATAATAATAATATGTGTTTTTTTTTTAAATCTTTAATCTCATTATTACTATTAAATCAAAAGTTAGTAACTAAAAATAATGTATACTTGTGGATAACACAATTGACTAAGTTAAATCCTAACCAAAACACTATTCCATAACAATGGTAGTGTTATGGGGATAGGTAATAAATGTATCCACCTTCTTTCCCCCATTAGGCTTTTTTTAATCTGTAATCATCGCAATGAATGATAGAAACAACATAATTTTTACTGCTAGAGCAGCAACAATGTGTGTAATTCTTAGATATTAGTGTGAGATTTTATTCTTTTATACATTTTGTATTAAAAAAAAAAAGAAAAAAAAACTATAAAGCCTCTATTGGAAGTGAATAAAGTTTTCAAATACACTTGGTGTATACCTAAAAATACTTTAAATTTGTCTTCAATATTATAACATATTTCTAAGACTAAACATTATTTTGTTTCTATACACTGAGTAAAAAAACATGATTAAAATCTCGGCTGAATGAATAAATAGTAGTTTAGCGTGTATAAATAGAAGCATATGAGCAAATAGAAGGCAGAGTATAAGTAGCAAAAACAAGTTAAAACCTTACTGCGTGTACTGTTTATTGGTTTTTTTTAAATGTAGGATATCTGCATGTCAATAATCAAATCAACGTAATAAGAATAATAAAAATTGTAGTACTATTTTTTCCGATTATTAACCGAGTACAATATTTCAAATGTTAAAGTAGTAAGTATATGAGGATAGTTTATAAATATATACATACAGACTGGGATTGAACGGTTAACTACTGGCTTGTAAAATATTCCAATATTTCAGTACTGAATACTTTTTATTTATTTTTTATTCAATTGAAAACATGAAAATCAATTTTTTGGTTTGTTGAAATTATTTTATATAATAATGCCGCTATATGATAATGACATTGGGTTTGAAAGTCAACACAGTTTTATACGTAGTTATTGACGTGAAAACAATAAATATTATTTTGGACCGAAACATCAAACACAACTCTCCGTGTTCCTTGTAAATTGTTCATCGACAAATTCAACCCGTTTTTGTAGGCCGGTATTTATATAAGACTACTATAATATACAATATGTAAAACAAAAATACATATTGGCAGGTATTTGTATGTATCGTAAACATCGGCTCCGCCAGCTTAAGTTTTTGATATAATAAAATTGGAATTTTTAACCGGTGACAATATATTTTTAGTCCTCATAAAATGCATTTCGTTCGTCAATATACTACTACTGTTGGCGCATTTATATTTTATTTAACAGTTTATTCGGATTATATTTTAATAACGCGCTATGATTTTTCCATAATATAATCGAATGAAAATTAAATAGCGACGTGACTTTGGCGAAACGATGAATCGAAAGTAAAATGTCATCTATTGTATATTACATAATAATAATAATAAATTGGAAAAAAGAAAAAAAAAACAACCCCCCGAACTAAATAATATTATGCAAGTTTATTTATTTGACGACAACAGTTTCACCGAGTTGTCAAGGTGACTACTACTAGACTGTGTGTGTGTGTGTATTAGAAGCAGGAGGGTAGTAGTACGCGAGAGGAGGTTCAAAGTTTTTTTTTTTTTTTTGGGGTAGTGTATCGATTAAAATCCTAGTAAGGGCGAAGAAACGTGGTACGACGGTATATAGTGTTGTAACGTATCACAAATGTGATCAGAAAAAGTGTACGGCGACGTTGATTTACGAGAGACAACAACGAATGAAGCAAAGTTTGGGCGAATATATATATATACACGATTTCTTTGTACAATTATACGTATCGACGACAATAAATAAATAAATAAATAATAGCGCAATACTGAAAACTAATAGTGTAGGAAAAAAATTTTAAAATAAACTCTTCGTCCGAAAAACGGACAATGTGTAAGGTTAGAATAAAAACCAAACGGTGAACACATTGTAGGAAAACACGTAAACGTCCGCCGGATATGAAAAAAAAAAAACTCTTGGGCTAAACGGATTTGCGATACATTTTACAAAGATAAAAAAAAATCACAAGTAAAAAAACAAAAAAACAAAAATCCGCGTTTTGAATTTAACGGGAATTTTTTTTTCAAATCGAACGTTAAAACTGACTACGACCTGACAATAAGCCTTGTAGTTGTTGTTACTTTACTTGCCGGAATCTTATTATTTTCATGATTTCAATAAATATTATTATTGTTATTATTATTATTATTATTATTATTATTATTATTATTATTATTATTATTATTATTATTTGCACCATCAAACACACACACACACACTCGCCATTAGGAATATACGAGGAATAATAATAATAATAATAATAATTAATAATAATAATAGTAATAATAATAATCAGACGGTTTCCTGTTGTCTATCTGATCCTAATGCCTAATAACCATATCATTTGGTTCATCCGCCTTTGACGGTGAACCCTCAGGGTAACAGGATGTCCTGACTATTGCAGAGCTCGTTCACCCGGAACTATCTCCCCCAGTATTACTTAGCTCGGATTAGCTACTCCCGTCCTATTTTAAATGCACTCCTGAGAGGAATACATACTTGACAATTTAACAACATTATTTTATTAAACAGACAATTTATTTAATAACCTACCCCCGACGTGTGTTGTAAAGTAACACAACGAAAACGATTCAATAAAACTGACATTTTTTTTTCGAAACCAATAAGTAAAAAAAAAAAAAAAAGTACGTATGATATAAATATGATGGATGATCTATTAACGCCGTTGAACAATTCTAACATCAGCATATTATGCTGATAATTCGAATATATCTAATCTACACGCATTGCGATCGTACACGGCTATTAAATATACATTATAGAATTATTGAATTGTAAAAAAAAATATATATAATAGGTTTTTAATTTTTATACACGCACATCCATATTTTTAATTCCGTTTAATATTATCGTAGCCATTTACCACCAATCGGTTAAATTGCCAATTCAATTGGTCAAAATATTTGTCACGGTTTAAGTCGAAAATTCGTATATTTATTGTCTCATTATTATATCACTCATACGAGTACCTACGTATTCTAAACGGATTTGAAATAATAATAATTGCGTAAATATTTTTAATAATAAGAAATAAAAATAAGCGAGGCGATTAATACGTGTGAATATTACATCATTTTATTCTCTTTTTAATACGTATGTATTAAACGTTTAATAAACAAATTGGTATCATATGGACAAAACGAACAAATGCAGTGTCAAGTGGCCAACAACACACTTAATGAAAACATTCGTTCGTAAATTTCGATTTACTTCGACGTAGGCTTTGTTTTATCAACTGAAATATGAACAGAGTACACGACGTGTAAATAATATTATTATTTATGGTATTATTAACCCACCCAACTCATTGATACAAGTCAAAATACAATATAAACGAAACCGAGTGTAGCAAAACTTTATAGTACTTAACGCGCGTTTATTAGTTCGATATACTGCAATTGACGTGTAATTTTATTTAAATAACTTTTTCTTTTTTGTAAATTAAACAAACGCGCGTCAAATCTTTAACAAAATTATCGCGATAATTAACTAATAAATTTACCGACAATTCTTAACTATATGGCTGATATCAATGGCGCACTTAAGGGATAGGGTTAGAATTCTTGCACCCAAAACCGAAGAAAAAAAAAAGATTAAAAGTTTTATAGTTGTAACAATGATATGTTTTTTTTTTAAATGTCTATACCCTGAAAATTCTACTAGAACAAGTGCTCCGATCTTTACGCGTAACATTATTTTCCGGTAGTAAATTGCTTCAATTTGAGTACTTCAGAGAAGTAATTTTTCGATTTTCTCAATAGCGTTTAAAAATATAACTACCGAAAAATTACATTAAAAAAAAAAAACCGGTAAAAAAGCAATTTCGTCAAAATCGATTGTCGTTTTTTCTTCGTAATTTTAAAACTAACAATCGTAGAAATCTGAAATTTTCACAAAATATGTAACTGTAGACTGTATTAACGAGACAAATTTTTCAAAAAAATCTTGTAAATCGTTAAGTCATCATTTCTTTTTCATAACCATATCAAAATTTTTGACAAATATATATATTTATATATTTAATATATTTCAATAATATGATTGAATTCGAAATATAAAAGGGGAAAAAATTTCAATGTTTTATATAAACCCCCTCAGAGAGAAATTGAAAGTATGCCACTGGCCGATACTAATTTTAGTTGATACACCATAAAACGTGTAAAATATTTTTCATAGAACAGGTATTTTATTCATCTGAAAATTGCAAAAATAAAACAGGTTTGCAAATGTTTTTTTATTATATCATTACTTATTCAATTTTTTTTTACTATTAAATGTATAAATTATTGACTGCGTAATAAATACAATAAAATCTATTTTAATGGCAATTTAACGTCCTTTTCTACTCTACCAATGTCATACAAGTCTACAGGGACACACAGCATTTTTTTCGTGGAGGGCTATTAGGTTCAGCAATATAATCCTCCACCTTATGTGTATGACACATATGATCGTGGTTAAAAATCTTTTTTAGAAAAATTCAATAATGAGTTTATTTTTTTTTTTGTGCAAACGCTGTATTTTTAACCTTATATAATGATTTTCGACAAATCACTGAACTTTTGTGACGACGATTTGAATATCATGTGGATCCTTCGGATTTTATAGCCACGTTTTGATGATCAAATGCTAATGATGATTATAGGTAAGACCATAACACCACAAAGTGATAGCTAATAAAATCACACAAGTCTTCAGAAATCCAAATCTGGTATATATATAATTTTTAGTAGTGGTTTAATCTCTGGTTTATGTAGGCTTGATGACACTTTGGACAAATCTACGAACTTAACTCCACAAAATCCATTTCTATTAAACTATTGATAAAAATTAACCACTACAACGTCAAAGTTTTCTATTCTATTTTTTCTTGTCCATAGAATAGTTACTGCAATAAATTATTATGCCCGATTACAAAGAATTCTATATTCACGGACCAATTTTTGAAATATTGTCATTAACCAGTCTAAAGTATTAATTATCATCAAACTACATGGTAAACAATATTTACATAGTTCAATACAATACTATTGACACTTAATAATTCTGCTCGACATTGCCTGTGTGTTCCCAAATGTTATTTTATTTTGTATTATAAATAGTATTTTTAATTTTTTTAACATTTGCTTTGCCCTTTCAAGGGTTAATATTTCAAGGATTTAAGGGATGGGGAATTCAGTGGAGATTGGTAAAAAAAATCTGACAGATGCAAAAATTAACTGCAATGGGTGAAATTAACAGATAAAAGTATTAAATGCAAAATAAATAAATGACTAATACAATCCTATCCTAACCTAACAAATATTTAAGTGTACTAATTAATAATAAAAATACACATTATTTACTTAAATTGAACAATCACATTTATAAAACTATTTAAACAAATTATAATTATAATAATAGATTACCTTTTTTCAATCTTTCAAAAACATATTACAATTAAAAATGCAAAAGAAAATGGTATATAAATTCTAATTAAATATTTTTAATGGAATTCTAAAATTTGTAATTGAATACATTTATAAATAAAATTCAGTTTCAACAATAATTCATATTGACGTAAAGATAAATAGCAAATTTAATAAAGACAATTTATTTTTATTCAATTCCAACGTTTATACACATTAAATTTGATTTTTCAAATCAATTGAATTCAATTGTTCTAACAATAGAATATTTAAAATTAAATTATTTCAAATCCATTGATACGATATGAAAATAAGTCATGTTGCTTAAAACAAATATTTACATTGTAAATACGTTATATCATTGTTAAGAATTAACTGATCTTTAATAAGCGTTTTCAAATATTAGATATCTCATGAAATATTATATGCCAATATGTACAATGATTTTCTCATTGATTTTATTTGTATACCTACATATAATATAGGAATGAATAGTTTATATTATTATACAAACATACCATAAAAGTGTTCTCAGAAATATACGCATTGTTGGAGATTATAAATTAATGGATTACAAGTCTGCTCAAAATTTTAAAATATATTATAAATAAAAATATATCAAGGACATAACATACACTTGATTAACAAATTGTTAATTTAAATTAATTAAATAGAACTCAGAAATATTAAATTTAGCATGTATATATATATTTTTTTTTGAAAACAAAATTTAATTGGTTAACATTAGATTAACATATAACACTTAAATATATGTAGAGCTTCCTATTTAAACTGTCTGAAGCCATGTGATATTCTATCCAAGAAATGACTATTGACCCTATTTTTTATGTACATTATATATATATATATATATATATATATACACACACACATAGAGAGCTCCATTTTCCCTTAATAAAATAAATAAATATATAATTTGCATTTTTACTATATACACATAGTACACTGTTAATTATACCAAAGTTTATATTTGAGTTATGATCAAATAAAAAAATGGTTACAATGTATGATATATTCTTTGTAGACATAATCTAATTGAATTATTTTACAAAATTAACACTAATAAATATGCAATAGCACGCAGTGTCTCGTAATTTTATACTTAATGTAATTTATTTTGATTATTATCATTTAATTACCTCAATTTACTGTTTAAATAGTTTTATTAATATAGAGAAATGTTTTATTAACTTTAATAATATAGAATATATTAATTGATATTATAATTACTTATATAATTAATACTTATATTACTTCACTCGTTATTTGGGAGATTTGATTTAAAAAAAATATATGTTAAGTATACCTAATATTTTAATGAATTTAACGTAGAACAAAAATAATATTTTAATTATTCTTTTATATTCTAAACTTATTGTTGAATGCAGAGCCGGATTAATAATATAAGTGGCCTCAGGCTGACTCAATCTGGGGGTCCTAATTTTACAAAAAAAAAAAAAGAAGAAATTTCTTACATATATGTATAACGTATATTTACATATTTTAATGATAAAAAAAAAAAAATTTAGGTGGAGGACTTTAAATCAATTAAAAACGCATTAAAATTTGTACTTGTTATAATTATTTTGATAAATATTTTATAAAAATATTTGATGTAAATAACTGTTTTTTAATGTTGTAGTTATTTATTAAATTTTTAAAAATTGTGACACAATTTAAAAAAAAATGACAATCCCAAATTTTTCTTGGGGCTCCTATTCGTTGGGGGCCCTGGGCTATAGCCTTCTTAGTCCCCCCTTAATCCGGCTCTGGTTGAATGTATATATACTTTAAAATAGTTATAATTCAATTGAAATAAAATTGAGTGTATTACTTTCATCAGTCTGTGGAGCAGATAAAATTGCACTATGTTTTTTCTTTACTTCTTCCACATTTGCTTGAATCTTATCTATCATCCCTCGGATGCCTTCCACCTAAAACATAAATAACGTAATATTATAGTTACTATTTTAATATTATTGACATTTAATTTACATGACTTAAATTTAAAAAAAAAAGGAATTTATTTCACAGATTACCTCAAGTTTAAAATCGCACAATAATGGTTTGTAAATTGATTTCATTATGAAACAACTCCTTCTTACCAATTAAAAATTAAAACTGTCTGCATATTAAATAATGAACAAATACAACTATCTAGTATCTACACTCATTTATGAGGTCTTATCTATTAATAGGTTTATCATTTATTTATCTAAGTAATATATTCATTAAGTATGTTATAAAACTAACAGTAATGAAGATGTCAATGAGTGCTGAACTACGTTCATTTTATTTATGAACAAAAAAAAAATATTTAATTTTAACTTGAGACATTTTAAAAATGTATTACAACTTAAACAATTTTAAACAAGTTTCATTTTTATAACTTTATATAACCACCTGCACAGGATCAATACAGTAAGTATAACATTATTATTCATTATTGTGTGCTATACGCCTATACATTCATTCATTAACATATTTTAACTAAAACATCAAATGGGTAGAAAAATAATATTTAAATACAAAGTAATTGAAAATTTGTCTTGATTTCTTAACTTCGGTTCAAAATAATTATATATTAATAGTATTTATTTATAATGAAATATTAAAATCAAATCATTGTGAAAACAATTTTAACAAGCCCATTTCGCCATAAAAAAATATTTTAATTATGTATAAATATACACCTCAGGTACATCATATTAGTAATATTAAATAAGTGATATCGATTCAATTGGTTAAAATGTTATACCAATATGACTAAACTATCGAAAGTACATTAATATTGAGATATCAATACTAATACGTTAGAATTTATATTTTCTGTTTATTTATTTTTTGTCAACATATAAATTTAAGTCATATAATAATATTATTATACAAATCTCAGTAATTTTTAACAGTAACAATTATTGTATTCATTAAATACTATTTAGTATTTAATCGGTTTTTTTATTGTGTACAATATAAAAAATTAAAATAATATATATAAACGTTTTTATTACAAGACTTAAAGAAAGAAAATAATAATAATAAATTTATTAACAAATTTTTTTTCGATATAATTATAGATACAACATCGATACTTAAAAAATACAGTGCTTCACTATTAAATAATTTTATAGCTCAACAGTTTTTTTTCAATTAAAAATCTAATATAATATACCCTTTAGACCATTAATATAAATTTTAAGGACATTAAAAGTGCTCCAATGGTTTCTTTTAAATTAAATTCTCTATAAATGGAATACTAAATAAGTGATAATAGTTACATTTTTAGTAGACAGTTTTCAAAAAATTATAAATTCTTCCAAATTAGATATTAAAGTTTTTAATCAATTAAAAAAAAGAAAATCTATAAAATTTCACAAGTTTAATAACACTTTATGTTAAAATTGTACATAAAAAAAAATTTCATCAAATATTCATTCGAAAATTTACAAATGAAATGTAAAAAAAAAAAAAAAAAAAAAACATCTTCATTAATATTATTGATAATGTTAATATGACCTTTTAATAAAATTGGAATATTTTGAAACTAAATTAATTTGAAAAAAAAATATGTTAAATTATTAATACATTATATTAACCATATTATTTCTAAGCGCACGTTGAAAATGTTTTAAAATTGTACACACATTTTAATAAAACACATATATTTTAAATGACTAATAATTTTGTAACAATTTAAGTTTTCTTTTTTTTAAATACAATAATTTATTGCTGTATTTAGATAATTAAAAATAATAATACAACACTATTTTGTGCCGAGATAAACAAAACAAGCACCAAACTTACAATAATTACATTTGATCAATTTTTTTTTTAAACAATGTCTTCTATTAATATAGTACACATTTTACAATAAATAATATTTACCTCCTCAAAAAATTTATCCATAAATGCAGCTCCTGATCCATCTTGCCGCCCATCCAAATTAACAGCCACATCATCGGCACCTCCTTCTTCATCGTCACTTTGGGCCTAAAGTAAAACATTAGTAATTTGTAAATGCAGTATTTGGAAAATGTTACCATAATTTATAATACATAAATATTTGTTATTTAAACGTATTGCCTGTAATTAGTCCATTAATTGATAATGACTAATTATGGTAAAGTTTCTTTTTTAAGCTTTTTGATACAATTAATGCATTAATCGTTTTGGCAAATAGTACAAATGATAAAATAATGTTCAATACTAAGAAACGAGTACCCAAACACAAATGTGTAAATGTTTTTTATGGTAGGTACCTACCTAACAATAATATAATTACAATTTAGGTTATGTAAAATTCAAATAAATATTATTTATTCAACTGTGGGCAATGAAACTACCTATACGCCTAGTACTAAAGTTGCACAAAATACACAATAATTTTATATACGACACTAAAATAAAATAAAAATATGTGTTTACAATAAAGGAACGTATTATAAGCATATATAATCAATAAATTTATTAACTCTTAATTGATTAAATACTGTAGAGAGTAATGAGAAAATATTTGTTGATGATAATTTCCGATGTATCTACATTGTACACTTTATAAACACACAGTATAATCAATCATCTGGTATTAATAACACTTTCTAACCACCTTCTCCTTCTATTCCAAGAAATATACTCGATTCAAGTCTCTAATATTCATAATTCATGGTCATAGATTTGAACACTTCATTAGTTACCAACTAACTACCGCGTAATTATGCACAAATGCGTGACACATAAATATATAACCCTATAGTAAAAGAAAAAAAAACTAACTCGAATTTCAATAAAACAACGAAACATAAAATTATGATTGTTCGAGTTTAAAATTTAGAAAAATTGTAATTATTTCAATGTACAAGACAAATTATTAATTGTTTATAAAATGTGTGTGGTCTTATCTAAATGACGGATTATATTGAAAAAAAAAAAAGAAGCTAAAATTCGTTAACCATTATTCGAACGATATGTATTTCAAATCGCTACCACCTACATGATAATAAATCATTTACGTGATTATTTTATTCATTCTTTAAGGAAAAAATATAAATTTTTCTACATTCGTAATGGTTATCAGTGAAAAAAAAATAACATTATAAACCCAAGCTCATTACATTACAAGACTGATAAGCTAAAATGTTGTACTTCTATAAGTTTCCCCTGTTCAAAAACTATTTGATAACCATGAAAGGTAAATAGGTAGGTAGGTATCCAAACGAAAAGTTTACCAAATAAGAAAACTCTCACGCCAGATTAATGTATGGAAAACGAGGGGTTTTTCAAACGAGACGTGTAACCGCTAGTATTATGAATATAGAAAAGAAAAAAAAAAAAAAAGCGAAAACATAATAAATCCATACCGCTTTCAAAGCCGCTAGCCTGTCTTTAGTCATTATTTACAGTATGGAAACGCGAAACGGATACACAGACTAGCCGAAAACGATTGGGTTTCATAAACGCGTCATTTGGCAAAAGCAATAACACGGGCACACAAGTACTAAAAACACTAACTAAAAATTTGAAAAAAAAAAAAAAAACAACCAAGGAAAACGATAAAAATTATACAATTTTTGTATATTATACTCCGAACGTGCGGAAAACTCGAAAAAGGGACGAGATAAAAATCAATACACACTTCCCAACTACAGGCTACAGCACTGTCAGCGGCAGACCTGCGAGTGAATTATTGCGCGGCTGCGCGCACCGTGGACCAAATAACGAGTCCGTACAGTTTGGCCAACATAATAATTTACCGCCTTTCTATAATATCGATTATAACGTTCGAAATGATTTCAAAAGTCTATGGCAACAACAAGCCCTTCGCTGCGGTGCGTATAATTATTACATTATACGACCGCCGCCGATTCGTATAATTAAATAACCTTCTATTTAAATAGCGGGGAAACTCTCAGCCGATCGAGTCGACAAACCGATAAAGTACTCTATCGGCATTAAAATGAGCAGACCCTTAAATTTTATGCAGCATCGGCTCCGAAACGAAATAAAGTCACGGGACATTTAATATCAATTGTAAAACTGAGCTACGCGGAACGGACTGCGAACGTCGACTACCGAATATAGTATCGAAGAAAACTGTTGCGCACCGACACTGTATAGTAGTGTGTTAACACGACTATAATGTGGACGAAAAAATAATGATGACTATTATAATAATACTCGTAAATCCGCGTAGACACACGCAGCTGTTATTCGGTAACCACACAATGAGAATCATATATGAATATAAAATAAGCGCTGCAAAGGCCACTATAACGCGTGCAATGGCTGCCAACGATATAGGTACTTACAAACATATATCACTACACTAATGTATTCGTTAACGCGTGCAATGGCTGCCAACGATATAGGTACTTACAAACATATATCACTACACTAATGTATTCGTCGACGTCTGTGTAGTGAACAACATTGAAAATTCGTCTGATGTACAATTCAGTCCACTGCATATGCCATTCACACCCGAAGGACTACTTAAATCTAAGCATCAGATATGGAGAAAATTGCAGGCAGTGCAAAAAAAATTGTAAATAGAAATGGGCAGGCACAAGAGTACGTAACATGCAAAGCGTATAATAAGGGATCCGAACTCTGAGTGTCCTATTGCGGCTTGAACTAACCGAGAACAGAATGTACGAGTTGATCATCAGACACTCAACCGAGTGAGAACTGAGCAGCTAAATATAGTTGAATGCGTATAAACGGGAATAATGACAGTCTCGTCCGCGTTGTCATCGCATACAACAGCGTCAGCTGTGATCAACACAGATTATCACAAACCCGTAGCAGAAGAATGCCCCAACAGACGCGATTTGAAAGATATATTGATATATATATATATATGGACTCAATCGTATATGATGCTAGGGAAGAATGTAAAGGATTGGTTAACTATCATGATTATGTAGAACGATAATATATTACATGACTATTACATACAGTTAAAATATTATTACTTTGTTTTATATATTTTTACATTATTATTATTATTATTTACAGTAACAATATGTCACATTTTATATATTTATGAAAGAATGTCAATATATTCGATTGTCAGATGAAAGAAAAAAAATGTATATACAATATATATATTATTTTCAGTATTATATTTTTTCGTTATTTATACGATACACGATCCATAGACGATCATTTTAATTGTATTTACTTTATGTGTATATATACCTATACATACATGTAAAGACATTAATGATTTTTCGGCAAACGTCGAATTTTCTTTTACTTTTACAGGTACCTGACCTACACCAACGCCTAATATATTATGTATGCATTTTTTTTACACCCTCAGTTATACTATCGTCGAAATATATTATAATCTTCTTCAATTATACTTTTTAATAAAAACTATAATAATACGACTGTTATAGTAGTACATTTCCGTATATTCACAAGTTTATTTTAAGCGAATTATTAATTTATTTTAATATTTGAGACGGTATCATTAAAACAATATATATAAATATATATGTACTTACGTTTATAAGCGATGATATATATTTATTTTTTTTGTCGATAAATTCTCTTGCAGACTCGAATTCACGTTTCGATAACAATTTATCCATTTATTTTTATAACTGGACATCTTAAAGTATGGAAAAATTAATTGAGTGCGTTTGAAAATAAAAATAAGTTTATTTATACGGTCCGAATGAAAAAAGGCGGCACGTCTATATACCTATGCGATTGTTGAAGAATACGACTATATTCTTGTATTTTTTATTTAAATTATTCGTTTTGAAGGCCAAAGAGTGTTTTAATTTATATAATATTCTCGTTGCGGCAGCATGTTCGGAAATTCAAAAAAATATTTTGCCATCTCATCCGGAAGTATTGCAAAAAAAAACCTTAACTCGTCGTCATACTAAAGACGTTCTGAAAATATAATGTATGAAACGCGTTGCTGCGTATTCAAAATTTTCTTCTCCGTAACTAAACACGTCACGAACTCATAAACCAGGGCCGGATTAAGGTTTTTGCCGCCCGTAGGCTGAAATAAATTTTATATTTAAAAATAATATATCTCAACGTAGTTTTTGGGTCACACCAAACAAAAAAAAAAAAAATTTGCCGCCCTAGGCTTTAGCGCCTACACAGCCTAAGCGGTAATACGGCCCCGTCATAAGCGTTTATTCCTCTTTTCTCTCTGGAGCCGTCGTCTGCGGTACTCGCTATTACAATGGGAATGCCTCGTCACAGTGGTGAAATTCCGATAACGAAAAACAACAAAATCAGTGCGTTTGGCACGCCGAGACAACGAATGCGGCGGTTAGGTTCATTACGCGTTTTCGTGTACCTACGGCGAACCGTTACAATTCGCTTTTTACTTACGAAACACAACCAAATTATCGGGTTTAAGGTCCCCCGGGGCGTATACAAGGGGGGGGGGTGATGGGGCGATCGCCCCCCCCCTAGATACTTGTGTATGTACCTATATCTACTGACAACTAAAATTAATCGAACTAAAACTAAAATGTCATAAAACAATTTTTTATTTAAAACTTATTATTTTTATATAATTTTTTGATAATTCTAAGTTGGCAACAGATTCGACGGGCCCTTTTTTCTATTCGCCCCACCCCCCCCCCCTAAGGGATGAAGTAAATACGCCCCTGGTTTAAGGTCCCCCGGGGGCCAGCCATTTTCACGCGAGGGCCCGCTATTCGTTAAAACGTTTAATACGGTAATAATATTCGAAAACAGAATACGGCGGCTAAAAGTCGAAACGTAATTATGAACGCACTGGTCGTGGACGCACGCTAAACGCTCGTGTCCGTTGGCCGCACTGTGTCCGTGCTTGTGCTCCGGGCGGCCGGATCGTGACGTGATAGCGCGGCATCTAAATAAAAGGCGGCCGCTGCCCTCTCCCCCCCCCGCGATGCCGTGTCGCCATCATTCGTTGTTTTAGCGTTGTGTTAGCGCGACCGCGTTCGCACTTCTCTCGCCGCCGCTGACGACGAAGTCCGTTGGAATCCGTTACGACATTCTCCGTTGTCGGCGATTAGTTTTTCTCCGAAATAACCAGCAGACGCGCGCGGTCGACACGTAAGTTGGATTTTTTTTTCTATCGCGCACCGTTATTTTTATTACTACTGCTCACGCGACGCGCCGTGCGTTTTGTAACGTCTACACACCGACCGTTCGTTTTGGTATGACATTATTTTCCTTTTTTTTTTTTCCCCCCCAAAAACTCTTTTCGTCAAATCTTAGGTTATACTCGTGACGTTTTCGGCGCGAACAAAATGTCTTCGGTTGTCGCCGGCCGTTTTCACGTTGGAAGAATTCGTTTCGGTCACGCGTTTAAATTGTACGCAGCGATTTTCGCGCTCGATCTCCTCGTTTATGCCGGACCGGGGAGGAACCATGTGATTTATAGTACCGCCCGGCCGTACGTGTTGTTGTCACACCGTATTTCGCGTTTTTTCTCTCTCGTTACTGCTTCTCCCGGCGTGACTTTGTCGAGCGAGACGAGACGGCCCTAATGATTTTTACAAACCGCGTTCTCTTTCCGATTCATTCGCAACGAATTTCGTATTCGGTTAGAGAAAACGCTCTTATCAGAACATAAACTGTATTACGGTCCTTGTATTTCGATCGCAAAAATGGAAATTGGTTTTTTTGTTTTTTTACCGCGTTTTCATACATCGGTATTCGGAATACAAAACGTATGCGTCTGACCGCCAATTGTTTTTTTTGTAATATAAATGATCACATAAATCTACAATATTAATTCTTGTTATCATTGAAGGTCAATAATCAACAAGAAAATGAATATTTCTAATAACCTATAATAACTCGGCAATTTTTTTTACGCATACATAAACGCCTTTGTACTGCCCGTCCGTCCAGTTGATAGTACAGTAAAATCACATCGCACAGAACCGATATTGTAGCCGTGGATAGGACTCTTGTTAAATTCCGATTTATTATCGGATCTGCAATTATTTTCCATGCGTTTATACGTTTGTTTTAGAAAATGTTTCTTCCGTACAGTCGCAAGATATTCTGTTGCGATATCCGCTTTGTAAATTCTTCGATATCAATTTGTACTCATTCTACACTTTGTATAATTCTTTTAAAATCCTAATTGTGTACACAATAGGTACTCCGTGCGTTTACCAATTGGAATACCCATTGAGTTGATCTATTTATTTATCTCCCTGGTATTAAATTGTTAAGATTATAATATAATATTTGAAAATACTGTTTATTACATATTGTTTTATTAAATAGAATTGACTTCATTAATAGCACTTTTCTTTAGTGCTTGTCTGTAAATTCAAATTTTGGTTTAAAGCGAAATTTTACCTTTGTTTACCTACTATAAATATATATTATTATTTTAATACATGTTAATAAGCATACATCTTTATAAGAAAGTATATGAAATATAGTTTTGTATTAGTTTTCAATTATCTGAATAAATTTTAGATAAATATTAAATTGTTTTTTTAGTAAAAAAAGCTTCTTATTCCTTATAATAATATTCATACTGTGTTGATTATTTTTAAACTATTTTGTTTATTTATAAATAATATTTGGGTTTTATACAGAAATAAATTATAATGAATGTGCCTGATGATGTACCTACATTCAAGTGTGTATTGGTTGGAGATGGTGGCACAGGCAAAACAACATTTGTAAAGCGGCATTTGACTGGTGAATTTGAAAAAAAATATGTTGCTACGTTGGGAGTGGAAGTGCATCCATTAGTTTTCCATACAACTCGTGGTGTCATTAGATTTAATGTTTGGGATACTGCTGGCCAAGAAAAGTTTGGAGGTCTCAGGGATGGTTATTACATTCAAGTAATTATGTGTATTTTTTTAATAATTTCTATTATATTACGGGCAATGAAAAGCGAATTGTGATCGTCACAATCACAAGCAACCAATTGTGTAACCAGGGATTCTCTGTTTGAGAGCTGGTTGTCGTATTATGCGCGTCTGTTGATTGTCACGTATTGTTTCTCGCATGCTTACCATTTGTTTTATATCATATTTACATTATATATTTGCAACTTTTTTTACTATAAATGTTAATTTTGTTTAATTTTATGTGGGGAAAATAGTTGTAGTGGCTTTGTGCAAGAGTAGCCACTAACAACAATCGCTGCCCACTCTTTTTATTAGACTTATTATTTAATAATTAAAAATTGTGTATTAAACGATTATTGGTTAGTTTAAATTAATAAAAGTTAGTAATGCTACAACAAAAACATTCAACTTTTTTTTAAATGGTATATATATAATCTATATTGCTAATTTATTTGAAATTATATAATATACTTGTTGATGTATATCTTATAAAAAAAATCAAAATATTGATTTTTTTAATTGTTTTCTTCTAGGGTCAATGCGCTATTATAATGTTTGATGTTACTAGCCGCATAACTTACAAAAATGTACCAAATTGGCATAGAGATTTGGTGAGAGTATGTGAAGGCATTCCAATTGTGTTGTGTGGCAACAAAGTGGACATCAAGGATAGAAAAGTAAAAGCCAAAACAATAGTTTTCCATCGCAAGAAAAATTTACAGGTATATATATATATATATGTAAAATATATAATACATATAAATAAAATTAATAATCTTTTGCTATTTCAGTATTACGATATCAGCGCAAAAAGCAACTACAACTTCGAAAAACCGTTCTTGTGGATGGCCAGGAAATTGATCGGTGATCCTAACCTTGAATTTGTTGCTATGCCTGCTCTTGTACCCCCAGAAATTAAGATGGATCCTCAATGGCAAGACCAAATTGAACAAGACCTTAAAGTAAACAGAAAATTTAAAACATTTTTAATATATTCATGTAAAAATTAATAATTTTAATTATTTTAGGAGGCTCAAGAAACAGCATTGCCTGATGAGGACGAAGACTTGTAACTTTATATTAGTTTCCCTTAATCCAACAATTTTGTCTGTAATTGTCTCAACTAATTCGTAAACCTTGCACATCAAGTGGAATCGTCTTTTTTTATTAATAAATTTTGCCTGTATTTTATCAACAAACAAATCAGTTATTATTCAGTTTAGAAGGTCATGTTTTCTGTCTATTATGTACAGTTATTTATTTTTTCTATATATAATTTATACCAATCTGAGGATGTATATCTTTTTATGAAACTTTAATTACAATCAACTAAATTTTAATAATTATATACATTAAACTGTTTGAAGAAAATACATAAGTAAAATTTATTTTTATTTTTTAACAGTTTCTTTCAATATTATTTTATGAAAAATACTTAATTCAGTGTATTTTTTTCTAAATACAATTCTTTTATTCTTTAATAGTTTCAATGAAAAATTCTACTCTAACCTAACTATTTTTACAATAACTAATTGCTGATTTTCAGTTAATAAAAAACTAATTAATTTCTTACACATATTTGCAATGTGATGTAGTAGTAAGATTTGATCTATTGTAATTCATGAGAACATTTTTATGATGGTGTGTATCCAAGATGTTATTATAACCAAAAAATACTAAATTACTCTTAATATATTTTTGTAAATATGTCTGAATTGCATAGACTCCCATCTCAGTCAAACCCTTGGTTTGCCAAATTTTTCCTTAGATTTATAGCCTAAAAAGAAGCGGTTAGGAATAAGTTGCAGTTTTCACATTCGAATATGTAATTTAGATTCTATTAGTATTAGCAGAAATTTGTTCCAACGTAAACGAATTAATAGTAGTGTTTACTTATTTTGCTATGTCAACAACCACACAATGGTTGACAGTAATGAGTATACTTTGTTGAAAACTTTAAACTGCTCCATTAGTAACAACTATGAGTTCATTACGAATTAATATATTAATGTTAAAATTATTACAATAATGTTTACTCAGTGTACAATATCAGTTTATTAATCATAAGCAAATTACATCGGTATAATTTTATACAATCGTTGGTATTAAAAAATGAACGTATACATACTAGCAATTGCTATATTTATGTTAACAAAATAGATTTTTATGATACACATCAATATTTCTTATAATATATGTATAATAGGGTGGTAGTAAAATGACATCCACAAAACCAAAGAATTGCTATTATATATTAATTTGATTATTTCGATTGATTTATGTATATTATTTATCTAATCATAAAAATCAGAAGTAACTGCAAAATACTGAAGTATACAAAAAAAAAAACCTATTGAAAAAATATCAATATAAAGGTCAAGTACATTCTTCTCATACACAATTTGTTTGGTATTGTAACGCCAACCGTCATGTTTACAAGTTCATAAATATTTTAATACAAAGTTTAAGGAATTGATGAATTATCAATTATTTTCTAATTGCAATATAAAAAATTACTTTCAAATTATATCAATCTTAAGAGATCATTAAAACTTTCACCAAAAATAATAGTAAACAAACACTAGTTGCAATTAATAAATATATATATACAATTTTCGTAGTTAAAAACACATCAAATATTTACAAGTAAGTATAAATTATTGAAAATATAATAAATATATGAAACAATTAATAATTTCTAAAAACTTCTATCTTATTTGTTTTACACATCATGTTAATTTCTATGGCAGTTTGCTAATTCTGTAAAAATAATAAACACAATTTTATTTAGTGACCATTAAAATGCAATTGTTCATATTTTTTTTAAAGTAAAATACATTAATATGTTTAATTCATAAATATACATTTTTTATCGGAAATTTATTATGACTATACTTACACAGTTGTCTCTAGTTCACTAAACACTGTTGTGGTTTCACATAATAATGATTCTAAATTACTTTTTTCCATTAAAATAATAATATTATCTTCACTTATACCCATTTTCCATAATTTGAACAAAGATTTCTATACATAAAAAATATGTTATACAGCTTAGGTGTTATAATAACTATATAATGTATACTAGTTAGTTTCCCAAAGGGCGTGCCGTCATAACTTGAAATTTTTTTATTAAAAAACTAACATATTTGAAAAGTAGATAATATATTTATCCAAAGTATGTCGTGACTTATGATAACTAATAATCTGCCAAAACAGAAAAAAAAGTTTGGGAACCGCTAATGTATACAAATGTATGTAATTGGTAAACATTAAAACATTTGTTAGTATTTAATATTTAACACTTACAATTTTACGAATTTATGTATATATATGAATGAACTTTTATTTACACAGAAACATTTGTGTTATTGAAAATGTATCCAATTATTTGTAAGTTAACACGAATTTCTAAAACACTGAGTGTTAAAACTTAAAACATAAATTTAAATGTTAATGATTAAATGGTTTAAAATTTTAAATAACTACGAATTAATTGTAATTTTTAGATACATTTTTAACATTTCATAAATCTATGAAAGAACTGAACAAATGTTGACAATGTTTAATATGTGCCTTTATTTAGTTTGCATAAATATAAAAATTATAAAATTGAAAATTGAAGCAGAAAGAATAAAAATAATAATTTTGAGAAGAATATTAATCTATTATTTACCTCAGAATCTGCAAGATGATCCACATTAACAAATTGAACGCCATCAAACATATTCGATATTTCATTTAATCGTTGTTGATCTGGGTACACAATTTTTCGTTCATTTTTTATTTTGTTCCAGAGTCTGTAGAAATATATATTTAATACTAATTACAAAATAAATTAAATTTAATGCATACTTCATTTTTATACATATATTACAATTAGGTTATATACATATTAATAATTATTTTTTTAGCTAAAAATGTCTTTTAGTTATAAACTACAAGTTTAAAATCAATTTTCAGTAAAAAAAGATAAATTTGTAGTGAAGTTATCACAACATTGTTATTTTAACTAATATAATATAATATTAATTGTGTTACTGGATTTAGGAAATTAGTAATTTCCTTGTTAAAACTTTTTAAGTCTTTAATTTGGTAAAATGCTAAAAAGAAATTATGAAAACACATTTATGTTCTTTGTTTTGAATAGTTTAAATGAAACATCAAGACAAGTTAATTTTTAAAACAATATTTATAAACGTATTATAATAAATGCATAACAATATTAATGATATTGAATAAGATACTAACCTTGACACACGTACCCGAGAAACTTCATCTCCATAAACTAACAACATCTTGTTTATATTAATAACTTTCGAACTAGAATCTTGTTCAATTAACATTTCTAGACGTTCAGGGCTCATGACTATTGTAACATTTACAGTGATAGTTTCTCCTTTTTTTAATATAAACTCATTTGGATGGATTAGATCTTCCAATGAATTTTCTAAATATTTTAAATGTTATAGCAAATATATACAAACCAATAATTAAATTAAATTTTACCTTGGCAAATTTTAACAAACGCAGTGGTATTTCCTGAATTTGTTACAGAAAATTGAGCAGTCATAAGTTGGGGATTTGGATAAAGCCACATATTACCAAAATTGTCCTCAAATGTGCCATTTATCGTAACAATTGAATGACCGCAATAACCAAATAATGAAATCTATACAAAATTAAATTGTAATGCAAATGTTTATTAACTAAATTTTAACATATTTTTATAATGTACATATGAAATTTTTTAAATAATAAATGTTAATAAAATGGAAACAACAAATGTGTGCACAACATTTTCTTAAATTATAAATACATGAAATAGTTAAAAAAATAATACATTTAACTTGTTTCAAATTGAATGGTGTCTAATATGAAGAAATGTTATTCATTCTAAAATTAATGTTCTCTAAATAAATGCATAAATATTTTATTAACTATTATCAAGATAGGATAAAAAATTACATTTAAATAGATGAATTTTAAAAGTGTAAATCAGATATTATTTCCATACGAAATAATAATAATAATAAGATGAAATTTGTAATAAAAACTATAAAATGATGTATGTATTCAGAGACAAACATTAATGTATACTAATAAATAGTTTATTTAAAAAACTAACCACTCGTTTTTCACTGCTACGTTGCCTTTGTAAAATTATTTGACCATAAGCCTGACCTTCATTTGAAGTTGATATAAGAGCTACACTTAATTTTTGACTTTCCATTGGTTCCAATAATAATTTCATTTCTGACACTTGATTTTCACCAGAAGATATTAACTAAAATGTTATTAAAGAAATTATTTATTTTCTATAAATAATATATATTATATCTTACTTTAAAACAATTCCTATTATCTTTAATACTTAAAAGTAATTTTTCCTTGTGTGAACCACGATTGCGTAACATAAAGGTTTGTATATATTTAGTATTTGATGGAACACTTCCCCATATGAGACTTGAACACGTAGATTCCAATTCCAACTGTCCAACTGTGAATAAGTTTATAATAAAATTATAAACGTAAATTAATAGTATAAGTAAATTACCATCACTAGATGAACTTATACTCCATGGTGAAATAGGTCGTGACACTGGTGAATTGGTTTGATGAAATTCAGCTAAAACAAAATAAAATAAGATTGAATGCATTTTTTAGTAACATTTAGGAAATATGAATAAAAGAAATCATTTAGAAAATACGAATAAAAGAAATCATTACGATTATTTTCAATGCAGTTGACTTTAATAAAGAACTGTTTTTGTGAAGATACTATTTGTATACAGATATTTGTTTCACTAAAATAAAATAAAAAAAAAAATTAATTATAAATGAAATGAATAAAAATGTTAAAAAATGACAAAAATACTTGAAATAATTAAATGACTTGGATGGGAAGTACACAATTTTCATTTTGGCTTTTTCGTTAATATCTAATTGAAATTGATCGGGTTGAACAGTAAATTCTGAATGTTTATTTTGTTGTACAAATAAACTAATAGGCAGTTCACTGTTATTGGTTATTTCTACAGCACCATCTAATGTAGACTGTCTATGTTTTTTCAATGTTAATGGATTCTGATCAAAAGAAATACTTGTAAAACCAACACGTCCTGATAAATTGGAACAGAATAACAATGATGAATAATTTTGAGATAATTCTTCAATAGAATCTAATACTATTTGAAGACGTCCAGTTAAAAATTTTATATTATGATCATTGTTTAAAAAACTTGGTGTTAAGATGTTTAAGTCACACTGCCACAATTCAGAAGGATTTATAACAGCTTTAGCTTTAATAATATCTGCACACTGATCCTGAAACAGTCATTATTATTTAAAATATTTCGGTAAAATGCAACAATATCATTAAATCATTTTTTTGTTATTTAAAACTGCTTTTCGAAAATGGTTACATACACAAAATTTTATTATATCAAAAACAAGACAATAAATAATTATAATTAATTTATATCAAACAAACCTGGTTCAAAATAACTTTAATGGGAACTTGGTATGTCCCTTTATTTAATAACTTGATTGGAAAAGACTTTTGTGACAATTCTGGTAATAAGCCAAAGTCTATGGAACCAAAAGAGTTATTTACCCATGTAATCTACAATAAAAATAAAAATTATTATTTTTATTTATAGTAATATATTATTTAGAATATTAATGAGAACCTGTGGCTCAAGAGAATGCACTTGAATATTTCGATATATTTCTTGAGATATATCATTGCTTCCAAGTTTTATATGAATACTTATATTTCCAGAAATTAAGGGAATAATACCAATCTAAAAAAGAATATATAAATATATAAATACAAAATCATCACTACAGTAATACATACAGTAAATGAAGCTTCTGATAAAGGTGGTATGATGCGAATTTTATCTGAACAAAGGACAGTAGCCACATTTGTTCCAATTGGTTTATTTTCAACATATATACTATTTTTGGAATAGTTAAGAGATATATCCAATAAATTTAATGTATATTCAGCACAAATGGTTAAATGATTTTCCAGTGTGATTACAGCTTGAGAGTAAGTTCCAATACATATGTCACCAATCTCTAATACTTCACTAATTGTTTCTTAAAAAAATAAAATAATAAAAATATTACAAAATGATTATAGTTTGATCAGGGTTTCAAATTCGTATAAATAAAGGTTTAATAAAAAACGTATGATTAAAATCTACAAGAAAATTATATATCAGAAAAATGCTTTTGTCAACTTTTACAAAATACTTGTAACGAATTTCTTGTTGATCATCTTTGCAATATATTTGCTAAAATATATAAAAATTAGATAGCTTATACCTATAATCATAGGTAATTATATGTTTTTAAAAATAAAGAACAATGATATTACATAAATATATCTATTATTCTATCCTATTAATTATGGCAAAATAAAATTTGTTATTATAATATTTGTAAATAATCATTGTTAACTAACTATAATCTTCAATTTGTGAACGGTTCAATTTATCTTCACATAAAGTTTCATTGCAATAAACAATTTTAGAAACATTAGTAGATTTGTTCAGAGCCATTTCAGTACTAATATCATGATTATTAGTCAAAATAGAAAAATTGGAAAGATCAATGTTATTTTCCAAAATGCTCGTTTCTGATGTGCAATCTTCAAAATATCCATTTTTAGGTGTCAAAACAAAATAACAACTATTATTTAAGTGCATTTTGAATTGTTTCCTGAAATAGTTTAATATAATATTGAACAAAAAAAAACTATTAAATTTTTATTTAACTGTGATAAATTTACTTGTTGAAGTTATTCGAACAATTTCCATTAGTTGTAGTAACCTGAGTTACAGTGTTTATATATTTTTTTTCATCATTTTCTTTCATATTAATTATTTTAGAACTTTCAATAACATTTGAAATTTCTTTTTCATGTGAAATAATACTAAGATTTTCTAAAGACGGGAATGCTGAAAAGTTAAAACATAATCTATTTCTTAAGTAAAAAAAGAAGAAAAAAAAAGAAAAAAGAAAACAGAAAAAATAAAAAGAATTTACATTTATTTGCATGCTCAAGATATTGCGAAGAATTATAGAATTGTGTAGAAGTAGAAAACCGTCTTTGAAGAAACTGATTAGGTTCATTCAACTGTTTGTCATCAGATAAATCTATATTTTAGATAAATGTGTGTGTGTCTATGTTAATTCAAGCAAATATAAAATAATAATATATCTATATATAGTTAATATATTATAATGCATTCAAATACACACAGTGTCTATATAAAGTTAAAAACTGTTTATTTGTACATAATATTAAACATGCCGCAACTTTTACACAATATTAAACCAATAAAAATAAAATGAAATATTTATCATTATCAGGACTAACAGATATTTTGCATAATACTAAAATAATAAAATAATCAATGCAATTTGAAAATGTTATAACTATTTATATTTATAACGTTATTTATTTATATAGCCCAATAACAGAATTGTGATTTTTAGACAATTTTAAAAATAATTTTTGTCTTACGTTTTAATATTATTCTAATATTTTTAAAGTTACTATAAAAATCAAATAGTAATTAATTTAAATTAATTAATGTTTAGTATTATTTTTAGGACATATTATAAACCCAATAATATTTATGGATTTAATTTTAAGGTATTTTTAACACAGTTTACAACGTTTAAGCTTTGATAACAATTACACAATAATTGGAAATAATAATTAGTGTTTTTTATCATTATACATTTAATTAGAATAGTTGCTTATAACAAATTTATTTAATATCATGTTTAAAAACAATGACAACCCTCTTGTTAAAAAAAAGTTCTTTATTTGAAATATGAAATGTCTATTTGTAAAATTGATTCCTATTTTATTTAAAATTTAATTTTATATGGATAATATTATGCATACACTATAGATTATTATTTAAATATCAATAATTTTTATTAAAATTAAATAAAAATATAGATTTTCTGTTATAAAAAGAATCATTTTACTAAACAGATATTATAAGCGCTCTGTGATTGTAAGAATATTATTAGTATTAAAATTGTTATCTACGCTATATAAGTATAACTTTATTCAGTATAAGAAGCGACCAGTTTTCGTTGAATTTTAAGTACATACTATATATATATTAGGAAATTAAAAATTAACTACATGGTGTCTTACAACACCAAAGTATAACAATTTTAATTAGTAATACTGAAGAATATATAAGAGCATAGGTTTAAAAAAAGAATATAAGTAAAATATGTTATACGTTTAAATCAAAATTATATATTATTAAAAACTAAAAGCGAAATATTTCTTTTGAAATCTACAAAGAAGAAATTATTAAGCAATAGAATTGCAAAAGTATATATAGGTTTAGCAACTAATTAAATAGGAATATTTACTTCCTGATAACAATGCTTTGGTCAATTCTTTTGGATTAGTTGAGTTTGTCTTTGATGTTAATACTTCAGAAATATCAGACAAACTTGTTAAGTTAAGTAAATTATTTGATATGTTACTGTCAGTCCATGATGTAATCGATGACATTGTTTTATAATTTATGGACATTTGTTCTAAAAAATTTCAATAAATCTATATAAATACATATTTAAGAAATACAATCAATGATTAAATATAATTATAAATTACCTTCTTGATTATTTTTAGTAACACTAGTATCCAAAAATGAATAAGGTTTTTCTTTAAATCCTTTTATAAATGTTCCATTCTTGTTTTGTCTTTTAGGAAAAATTACTGAAAGGTCTTCAACAGGTACACTTTTAGCAGCGAAGTATTTAGCTGCAAATGATCCGTTTTCTATGGACTGTCTAAAACATAGATAATTTATTGAATATTGAAGACCAATCAATTAATAATTTATTTAAACAAAAACTT
This sequence comes from Chaetogeoica ovagalla, assembly GCA_032441825.1. Classification (NCBI taxonomy): domain Eukaryota; kingdom Metazoa; phylum Arthropoda; class Insecta; order Hemiptera; family Aphididae; genus Chaetogeoica; species Chaetogeoica ovagalla. Next base: position 3,173,609 of record CM063727.1, on the reverse strand, counting down.
ACTTTTCTCCTTCTAAAGAAAAATTGAAACGACTTTCAGATAACGAGCCAAATTCCTTGCGATTTACCTCTTCAATTTCAGCTAAATTTTCTTTGAACTCGCTACCAGATATAAAATTCTCACTAGAAAATGAACTGTCAATTATATCTTCTTTTAACCTGGATATATTTAATTTATAATTTAGTATAAGTAATCGTACGCATAGAATTTACAAGATTATAACTCACAAGTCATCGAATGCATTGGTAATATTTGTTAAAGAAGTTCTGACATTTTTTTCATCAACTACATTTTCTTTAAATAAAAATAATTATAGAATTATAATTACATTTTGTAAAAAAAGAAAATAAAATCATAATAATAATGGTAAAAATATACATACTATTGAAAATATTTTTTATTGAACTTGCTCTAGTAAGTGTATTTTTAGCTTCCACTGCTTGACTTAACCGATGTTGCAAAACTAGTTGGTTATTATGTAAATTAAAAGGAAACGTTTCTCTTTTGTTTGTATTCCCTATGTCTATATAAGTAACACATTTTTAAATGCAATCATATCAATTAGTCAACATTATATTAATTACCAGATATATTATCGAGTTCAAGAATTCCCAAAGAAGATTGTCCACTTAACGATGAATACATACTATCCGTTTGTATATTATTCTTATTAGTTGACATTTCAGAAAATGTTCTCTTTATTAAATCGCTATCAGTCAATTCATCAGAAAACATCGAACTAAACGTATCATTGCCAATGGTATTTTCATGGTGATTTGTCAAAGACCTAAAATATATAACTATAATAACTAATTACATTTGCATCAGTGTGTATAACTAAAAATAATTAAATAATTATAAATTTAAAGCTGAAAATCAATTGTATTTAATGTATAAATGTTAAAAATATACAAACTAACGATTTGGTATATGATGAACAAAAGTAAAAACTTTTAATACAGAATAGATTATTAACACACGAATGTATGTTGTTGTGCAATGCAATAAATAACGAATCGGATTTATAAGAACTAAATATATATACGAATTTATCATAATGAGCATAATGAGTATTTAATCGTACAATTGTATCAAATGATTTATTTGACTCTTAATTAGTGTCACGAATATGGTTACGTTAATAACAATAATAATGATAACAACAATTAAAAACGTCAAGAACCGTACCGTTTACTTTGAGGTCTGACAGCTGTGGACGAAGCCTTAGGACCAATTTCTAATTTGGACATGACGTATACCATTAACTCGAAATAGGTACAAATAGAACAATCACGAGCGGATAAAACGAATAATAAAATACACGATGTATGTGAAATAATTAAATTTTTTCTAATTATAAAACGCAACGATGAGTGTATAAAAACATGAACGAAACGAAAATATATAACAGTTGAGGACGTTAATTTTTTATTTTGGTTACACACAAAAATTACGGCATCGGTCCTACAGCTAATTACGGCACACCGTCGATGACAGGGTTTGTATCGAACAATTTCAAAGAATCAAACTATTTGTTTAGTGAGATTCTTACTATACGAATACGTTTTTAGATTTCGTTCTCATTGGATTTCGAGTACACCCATAGATAAGTACTCCCGAGCCGTTTTTCTTCACAGTAAACCGCCAAAATTATTATCAATATTTCAACAACATACTATTTTTGATTACCGACAGTATGACTGCAGACGTGCGTTCGAAAACTCCCACGTACGTTTTAAAATCCATAAAAATGATGGATTCGCGAATTTAGATTACAACTCTAATTCGTGAATGGATAAAACGCGCTTCATCCGTTATCGTATTATCACCGATTACATGAATTCATCTAATCTGTGGTTAGGTCAGGTGTATTATTATTACACAAATTGCTCTGTGTGCATGAGAAATTAAAAAAAAAAATTACGTATTAATTATCATGATGATCGATTAAATACACAATTATTACTGAAATTAATCTACTTTACCGGAATTAATTTTTTTTTATTTCTTTCGACTATATATGTTATATTAATATAATTTTATTCTTTAAAAGAAAACAAACCAAATCCAGTCGTTCTAGTTCTCCGAATAAAGTTTTTTTGAAGTGTCCTATAAATAGTAAAGTAAGGAACCATATTTTCCTGAAAAGTTTTTTTTGTTTTTGTACATTCCTGCACATATGTCAAAAGAATTTTTTCTTAAACTTCATTTTCAGTATCAGTAACCTTTCAGTAGAGCCCATCCCCTTTTATCATATGACCAATGAGAGTAGATCTCTCAGATTGTAAATTTGAACAAAAAAAAATTTTAACTGATTTTTTTTAAATTTCCATCATTTACATTTCTCTGCATCATTGTAAATTGTTTTGAATTTTAAATTGTATTTGAATCATTGTAAATTGTACTGTGCAGTTAACGAAAAAAATTTAAAATAAATTAAACATTTAATGTAGAAAATATTGTACATATATATATATATTTTAAAAATAACTCAATAATTACAATACCTTTCATTGTTATTAAATCTCTATTTTTCTTCATACAATGCTTTAGACACTATACAAAATATAAATTACTCAAAAACTAAATTAAAATAATTCCTACTAAATTATAAATAAACAAAAATAATTATTACTAAAATGTACATTTTAATGTTATAAATATGGATAAATTACAATAGTGGTATGTAATTTAACAACTGCAATATTAACAACAATATTATTTTTTTTACTAAGAAAAAATAATGTGATAACATATACATTATTCAAACATGTTATTATCATCGAAACAAATGAGCTTTGGCTTCTGCAGTTAATTTTCTAATTCGTCCTCTACTGCTAACAGATACTCTTATATTAACACTATTTTCTTCTTCTTCATCATCATCGATATTATCATCATCTTCGTCACTACTCTCATTACAGCTCTGATCACTATGTTCAGTAACATTTCGGTTTTGTTTTGTTCTTAAATCTCGACTTTTATGACAGACAGCTTTTTTAACAAACTTCCTTGGACGTGTAGGTTTCCAATCATCGGCTCCTTCTTCACTACTGATACCAGATACATCTAACATTTTTGCATAATTCCAACGTTTTTTCTTTCTTAAATTTCTTGTTCCTCTTTGATCAGTTTCTTCATTATTTAAAAATCTCGATCGGGTTGACCTAGCTCTTTTAGTTGGTGGTTCATCTCCTTCATTATCTTCTTCATCGTGAAATCGAGAAGATTTTCTTCTACTTGTAATTGGCGGTACTTCAAATCTTTCTTCACATATTGGGAATCTCCTACTACGAGATGGTTTTGTAGGAAGAATTTCATCATCACTGTCATCGTATTCTTGTGGAAGTGGTTTAACTAGTTGTTTTGTTCGCCGAGATGGAATGCGGGTATCGACATCATCACTTTCATCATTATAGTCTTGTAATCGATAAGTAGGTTTACAAATTCTAGATGAATGGCGTCGAAGCGGCGTTTCATCATCACTTTGAATTTCTTTTTTAATCTCACGACTTGTCGATGGCATATCTAAGGATTTCTTTTTAGTACGATTTGATCCATTTCTTTCATCTAAAATTTTTAAATTAAAATTATAATTAATAATAATTATTATTTAATTTATATAATTGAAACTTACTATGTGCGAAACTAGTAGAAGGTTGGTTAGGATCAAATTTGAATTCTTCTTCATCTGATGATTGATCTGTTGTTTCTTCTTTCATTGCGACTAACCTACGTGGTCTTTTTGTTCTTAAATTAAAATCAGCATCACTTTCATCTTCACTTGGACTATCATCTACATTTCTTTTTCTTTTTAATCGACATCTCCTTTGTGGACGTGAACTTAAGCGACTAACTATAGCTATTAACACAAAATACTTATAAGACAATTAATTAATTGAGTTTAAATTAAATAACATACAAGTGGAACGTTTGGATGATCGTCTTCTCCAATCATTAAGTATTTGAGATATGTTTTCTTCCGACATATTTATCATATTTTGTGTCATTTGTTCCAGCTTAAAAAAAAAAATAGAATGATTTAACAAAAAAATGTTATACTAAAACGTGAAAAAAAAATATATATTTTAAAACTATTTAAAAATAGTTTGTTGTTAACTACTCACAAAGTAGAATGTTAGGGTCCAAGTAATAATGAATAATTGAGTATAAAATATAAAATTGTCAAAAATAAACTAGACTTTATAATTTTAAGCATGATAATAAATTACTTGTAAAATTTAAAGATTAGCAGCGAATAATATAAAACAATAAGTAAGAAGTTATTAATAATAACTATTGACTATTAGACTATATACTCTTAGTCGTACCCATGATCAGAATGTGTTATGCGACATATCAATTACTGATATAAAATTTATTTATATATATTTACATTTTTTTCTTATTCGTTGTAATATATACTATGTAAGCATAAAATACAAAACTGTTTAATGCATATTTCAATATTTTTCACTTTTAATAACATATTTTACAATTTTAATGTAATATATTGTATATTTAATGTATACTCTGGTAATTTTTTTTAAAAAATTCTAAGAAATATTTTTAAAAAAATTTAAAAATATATATATAAAATCACGAATTTACAATGTAGTCTATTACACTATCCTACAGCCCTTATACTACTATACAGACTATTATACTCTATGCTATCATCAAACATAAAGGAAACTTAATTGACTGAGAGTGATTAATGCGCAATTTTTATTAATAGTACCATCACGGACTAAACACCTATCACATTTTCTAATTTAATGTATAACTGATGATTTACCTCAAATCTTAAAATTCAGTAAAAAGCTAAATATTAAGCACAAACCTTTAAAATTATATAATATTAATAGTAAGTACATATTTTTAATATATATCCATTGTTAAGAAAAAAAGTTGAACTTAGTAATGTATTATTTAGTAATATATGTTCAGATTATTAACATATTTAGTGATACTTAAATTATAAAAATATTGTATCAGAGATTTAATAATTAAAGATTCAAAACGTGTATACAAAGAGAAATTAAATTTCATTAAATACATCAAAAATAATTAAAAATATATTATAGTAAATAAGCAAATATACCTTTTCATCTGGATGAACATCTGCGTAAATTTGTGCATTATTAAAGACCCGTCTAACATCTTCACAAAATTCTAGTGGTGTATTGTAATTATCCCCACATAAATCTTCTCGAATGGATGTTAAATCCATGGGTGTACTTACGACTCGTCCATAATCTGGATATTTATCATAATCAATTGGTTCTCTAAAATATTAAATAATATTAAACATTATATTCATAATAGATAATAAGAATAAAATAATTTAAATAATTAAGAAAATTATAGTAATGTTAGTGAAAATATTAATTAATTAAAAAAATGTAATATTTCAAATTAATAACTCATTACAATTTAACTTTAAAGTAAACTTAATTATGAGTTTTTTAAAATCTGATAGGTTATTTATATAACAAAAATACTTTCTTATACTTAGTGCATATTTAAGTTTAACACACGAAAGTGAATTGAATAATAAATTAAAGAATAAAAGCATTAACTAATGATGTTACCTAAATGGTGTACTGTCTTTTGATATCCACATCATCTGTAGAAATTTTTTACATTCTAATTTCCAATTAAATGCCTGCTTACATTCTCGTTGACTTCTTTCCTTTAATGATTTAGGTCTTAATTTACGTGATTGGTCTCCTGATGGTTTATTGTTTTTCATTTCTTCTTCGCTATTTTTATAATTTTGTTGTAATAGACGACACAGAGAAGGAACTTCTATTGGCGAAGAAGATCTATAAATTAAACGATTTTTTTTTATAAAATTATGAAAAGGAAACATTGATTAATATTTATTATTTTTATTAAAATTACATTTATGGAAATAAAACTAATTAATAAGTCATTTACACAATACTTTGACTAGACTATGTGGGAAAGTGTGTAATATACCTATAAAGTATCATATCATATCATTACTATACAAAATTTAGTTTTACAATATTTTGATCTGTTTTTTTTTTTTAGTTGTATAAGAAAAAATGTATTTGTTCAATTTTATTTTGAAAATTTTATGATAAAAATATAATATATTTAAATTAAATAACTATTAATTAAAATTAAAATTACAGTTCACAATGAGTTTTATGGTAATTTAATTGAATATAAATTGGTGTATTGAAAAAATGTTTCCTATATTTCAAAATAATAGATTATACAAATTTATATTTATTCATGTAATTAATAATTGAATAATTTTAGATAAAAATCATTTAGAACACTTACATTATTTATAATAATAATAATAAATAAAAATTTTAAATTGTATCAAAAATCTATCTTTTATTATATTTTGAAATTTTCTTTTTTTCAAATCTATTAAATTATTAGAATACTAATAAACATTGATTATAAATAATATATAATCTGAAAGTATATTCCATATAAAATTATTTAAAGATTTTTACTATCCTTTAAAATATAAGTATTAATATTATTTTTCTTGTTTTAATCAGAATCTAGGATAATTTAATAATGTACACAGACTTTTATTATCTCAAAAGGTTAGATCAGTGGTTCTTAACTGGTGTCCCGCAACAAACTACTGTGCCGTGAGATCAACTAAGAGTGCTGCAAGAAATGTCTGATATTTGTGATTATGCTGGTAAAAAAATATTGAAAACAGTATTTTATTTTATTACATTTATTTTTTAAAGCACAGCAACAAAATAATATTTTGATAACTAAATTATTTAAACAAAGGAATATTATATCATAAAGAGAAAATATTTTAAATTATTGTTTGCCAAAGTTGTTGTTGTCAAGTGCGTGAGGGTGTTGAGAAAACTTGTGATGTACAATAGTGTACCGTGAATCAAAATGGTTGAGAACCACTGGGTTAGATAAATAAAATTATATTTGTCATGACAACAAAGATTCAGTTTTATTAAAGAGTCAACATTTTATTTGAGATAGTTAAAATTTCAAAATATTTAAACTTTAAGTATTTTAATTATTAATTTGTAAAACATACTTAATAATTCTCAGTAATATTTCAGTGATAATTCGAGCATTTCTTACTATATCACTACCTTCTTCATTGAATTTTTCAGCATTGCTTGCTACATATCTTGCATCAAATTGAACAGCTGCCAGTCGTCTATAGAAACGATTTTCTAATCTCGCCTAAATGAAAAAATAAAATTAAAGTATTTATTTCCCAACCCAATGTTTATAAATTGTATTACTTTTATAATCGACAGGTCAATAGGATACTCTACAATATACGCATATGATGGATACTCCTGAATATCAACTGGTGCAAGAAATGGTTCTGCGAGCGACATACCCATAAGATCATGTAGTCCTTTCAGTATTCGGTCACAAATTAAATCTCGAGATCCACTCGGCCATTCTTTATTACCTGATTCTGGTCGGTACAATATATCTTTTATTTCTTTTGTAGTTACTGGTAATGACATACCATTTAGTGGTTCTCCTAATAATTAACAAATCATAAATGTCAAACACCTAAATACAAAAAAACCTATAAGAAAAAAATCCATACTTTTAGGATTTATAGGTTCCATATCCCAAGGACTCAAATTTTCTTTTTCACCATTATCCCAAAGAACTTGATAACATAAAAATGTTGACTTGGAAGTATTTCGTTCAACAATTTTACCACACCACCAAGCATTGTCTATCATACTTCGGAATCGCTGACCTTAAATTAAAAGTAACCAAGTGAATTAATATAAATAAAATATTAAAAATTGTATTCATATACCTTCTTTCCAATTTCTGACTAATCCAGCTTCATACGTCTGACGCAAAACTAAGAAATCAATTACATCTTGCATATCATGGTACTTGAGATCAAAACTAAATGAAGTATGATCACCATTTTCTTTTAATACGGCTAAACGCAATCCACATAAACGAGGTGGTCTAATTTCATATTTTATTCCTATTACTTTCACCATTTGAGGTTCCTTAATATTTAATATACAATACAAATAATTAATGAATATATATATATATATATATATATATATATATATATAATTATATACATAAGAAAAATTCTTACGTTAAGTTTTAATTCTCCCCATGGAGCACATTGTGATTTTTTTAATTTGTAAACTTTTTTCGCTTCTACTGCTTCTAAATATAAATTATAACCTTGTTCAAAAAACATTAAAATATCTCCCATCTGTGGACAATAAGGAGATTTTTTTGGCAAAACTTCTGAAAACCATTCAGAAGGTCGATAAATTTCAGGAACATCCTAATAATAAATAAATAAATAACATTATATATAAAAATATATAAATATTATATAATATTTTTACAGGATACAAAAGATATTATAAATATTTACTTTTTTAACTTTTCTAGGGGGTACAGTTTTAGGCCCTTCTTGCGGAGAAGATGGTGGCGATAGAGATGATGGTGGAGTAGGTTTTTTGACACGCCGTCTTCGATGTTGAGTACGTTTGGGTGGTTCAAGATTTGTACCACTATCAGCTACCCAGTCAGAATATTCAGAACTAGTACCAGAATCAGTATCAGATGATGAATCAACTTTTTCATCTGAATCAATTCCATCAGTGTAATCAGCATCTTCCACTTCAGATGTTTCTGGATTAGATGATGATTTATTCTCCTATAATAAAATATATTTCAACTTCTCTAAAGTAAATTTTAAAATGAGCAAAAACAAAATTAATTAATAAACCTGTGGATCTTGTTCAACATTTGTTGCTCTAGTACTATAAGAATGTTTTGCTTGTGGCTTTCTTTTAGGCTTAACAGACAAAACTTGTGGTTTTTCATCAACTACTATTGGCTTATCACTTTCTATGGTAAATTCATTCTCTTCCATTGCACCCAAAATATTTCTAGAATAAAAAATGTATCAATAAAATTCAAATTAACACATAATACCAATATAACTTGATTACATTCTATTTTTTATTTGGTCCATTATTGACGGTTTTAATGGTTTACAAATAATTCTTGGTCTGTTTTCAAATGAAAATGAACTATTACTTTGCTCTACTGATGGATGTAAACTAATAACTCCTGTATAAAATAATAATAAAATATATATATATTGTATTGTTTAAAGTAAATTAATTTACATACGGGACTGATTAGGCGAATTATTAGATAAATGTTCAATAGTGTTCATATTAGCTGTTCCTCTAATTCCAATAACTTCAGTTCGACCTAAAATAAATTATAATTAATAAAATAATTTAACACATTAGGTAAAAAAAAAATGTACAACTAATATTTATTATAATAATAAATCATAATGTGATACATTACATAATATATCAATTACAAAATTCAATAGCATAACAAAAGGGACAGAGCGTTTGCCTGGAACATAATACTATCAAAAGCCCAATTTTACTACAAGGGACACATTTATTTAATAATATAAAATTATAAGAATTATATTATTTTTTTTTATATAAAAAAAAAATATTCCATTACTGAAAGTAATAATTTATACCAAAATTTGTAGAAAAAAATAATAAGATAATAAAAATATAATAAGATGCTAGTTATTCTTGTTGTCCTATTTTATTTATTATAATTTTAACTATAATGGTAGAAGGTATGATGAGCATGGTTAACCAGTGATAGGTTTTTCAATAATTGACTAAAAAATAAAATATTTGTTTTTCTATGCAGCTAAATATTAAAAACGGAGGAAACATTTTTTACAAGTTTTTACTATCTATTTTAAGTATTTTTACAAACGTTTTAATTTTATGTTAATAAAAAGGATTTAATGTAATACATATATTATTAAAATAATAAAGAAAAATTATAAATAGAAAAATATATAGATATATTAATTTGTTTCTAACCCAATTCATTGATTATTACATCTGCAACTAATTGCAAAAGCCCTTCATTTTCTTTTCCAGGAACTAGTTTTTGAATTTCTGGAGGATAAGGTGAGCCATCAGAGTCAACTAAAAATGGTGGAGGCATTAAATATGGCTCCATGTTAGTTTGTTCATCTAAAACCGAATGATCTGCTGCCCGTAATAATGGTCGATAATCAGTGTGAAAAAATACTTCATATGGAACCTAAATATAATTTATATTAATATAAATATTAACAATTATACGTGGTAAAATAATAAAATATAAATGAAATCATATACTTTTCTACGAAGTGAAGGTATTCCTATGCTATAGGTTAATAAATGACCTTGCGAATCAGTTACTGCAAACATAGTTCCATCTGGTGACCATTTAGCATCAAACAATGCAGCAAAACCTTGACCTTCAATAGAATTTTGAAACGATGCTAATGCTTCTCCAGTTATAATATTCCATAAAAATATCTTGCCATCATGACCAGCACTTAATAAAATCTATTGAAATAATATATTGAATAAGAATCAGAATACAAAATTGCAAGCTTATTAATGTATTATAATATACACTATACAGTCAATATAAGTTTACACAAACCTTAGAATGAAATGGGTGCGACTCTAAAACGTAAACCTCTTTTTTATGTCCAGTCATAACTTGTAATAATTCAGTAGTATAAGAATCCCAAACTTTTATACTCATATCTGTACAGGCAGTAATAATCCAGCGATCACTTTGATCCCAACACAAGTATGTTACAGCTGGTTTAATTTGTTTAAGTTCTTCATCAGATTTCTTTTCATTAAAACTAAACATAATTTTGTTTTAATAGTTTTTATTTTGAAAATGTATAATATATGTATATTGTTTTCTAACTAAATTAATATTTACTTTTTTTTCAATTTTGTTGTCATATATAGAGTTTTATATTTCCACTCTTGATTTTTATAAGTCCAAATTAAAGCTGTTCCATCTTTTGAGCCAGAACTAAATCTTAAACCACTATGAGCCCATTGTATTGAATCTACAGTATCAGAATGAGCTTCAATCTCCATTAAACGCACAGGAGCTGATGCATCTGGTGATGGAGGTGTCATTTTATATACTCTAACATTATGATCTGCACTACCAGTAGCATACATAACACCACCAGACGAAAAAGCACCACAAAGTATTTTAGCACTACCAGGACGCATGCGTTCATTGTAAACCGTTAAATTAAGTCTGTAAATATATATAAATAATTATAACACATTACAAATGCAAAATTACAGAGCAGTATAATTTTATCAATTAACAAGTAAATAATAACTTACTCAAAAACAGTATTCCCATTATTTGTTCTAAATGGCCAAAATACAACAGAACCATCAGTACTGGTAGAAGCTATATAACCTAGTCCATTAAATGTTTGTGGACAAAAATTCACAGTTACAATCATACTAGCATGTGCTACAACATGAGCAATCTAAATAAAATAAAGAGTTAAATTAATTTTCAATGAAAAAGTAATATATGCTTTTTAACAAATACGACCATATCAATAAGAACGAGGCCACACAATTGTATAACATACACTATTCATTTATGAAACCAATATTCCCTTTTAGCTTTGTTGTTTTAAGTATAATATACTAATGAACTAAAAGAAAAAATTTTCTTGGGTCTATATTTTTATGAAAACGATTATCAATATGTTTATGTTACTTAAGTGCATGCATAAAAAAATATGTTCATTGTAATGCGTGTACTTTGTACGTGTCTTTATGGTCTCAGCCTAAGATTAAAGACGGTTATATTCTTAAATCATAATTTAATCAATGACATAAAACCCAATACTTAAGATTCTTTCATGTAAAATATTTAAAATTAAAATAATTCAAACTTTGACACACAATAGTCTGTAATAAATGGATTAAAATTTTAATATTATTACAAATGTCATTTACATTTAAAAAAGCGCAACTACTGTATAATAGAATTTTTAATTATTATATAACAAACAAAAACTTTTAAATTATATTTTAATTAGTTGTTCTTTGACACTATTTTGACATTACTTTTTTTAGAATTATATTAAAATATAATCATTGCTTCAACTTACTGGTCTAGCCGTTTGAAGACACCAGACTCTCAATACTTTATCCATACTTCCTGCTGCAATTAATGTCGCTTGAGTGTTAATTGCTATATCTGTTATTTCAGCACTAGCACCTCTTAATGTCGATAAAAGACGTCCAGTACTTGCTTCCCACAATTTAACTAAATAATCATCAGCTCCCTGGAATAAACAAATGTCTAGAACAAAATTATATTTAGTTTACAAGTTACGTACAGTTGCAATATATCTGCCTGACGTATCAAAACAGACACAGTAGACAGCAGTTAAATGACCAAGAACTCGTCCATGAAATTCTACATTTGCATATTTTGATACAGGTAGTAAATACTTTTTATCAACTGAACCTGATATTTCACGTCCAAAAAGAACTTTAACTAAAAAATAAATTTTAAATTATTAAATGTGACTAATGTGTAAACAATTATTAGTTACCAATATTTTGACCACGATTATGTATAGGAGGTAACGGTAAAGCATTATGTAGTCGTGTAACACAATCAGTAAGTGATAGGTATTTGTGTTTTTCTAAAAACAATAACATATTTTAAATACTAATTCAAAAATTACATATCATTAATATTAAATATACTTTGTGTATTAACAAGAGAAAAGCTTCCTTTTCCAAGCAATGAAAAAACAACTGGAACAGGAGATTTTTCATAGTTACTTAGTAATTGGATCCGTTTACAAATTTCTAATAAATGATTTGACTTAATGTGATTATATTTTCTTTCCTAGAAAAAAAAAATTTTTAATAATATTAACCCTTAAGAGAACACATAGTGTATATGTGTACAAGTTGTCCCTTTTTTTTCCTTCAAGGTATAAAGAGCTGATCGCAAGATTGTTTTACTACCTTGAATAGAAGTCAAGGCATCATCAACTTTGCTTAAGATATAGTTACTAGAGTAATGAGAATATCAAAATAGAAAACTGGCATTCTATTGTTATAATTTTTGTATAAAATATTGACTTTTTATTGAGTATCGTTATCAAATGACTAAAAATAATATGTTTTACGTGTACTGATAGAAATACAGATGATTAGATAAAATAGAGCATAGAGGCATGGTAGACTATGAGAGTGATGTAAAAGAAAAAAATGGTAGAATCAGATGAAGTGTCAGTGGAAGTTAGGTTATTAGGGTATGTTAGCATAAGGCTTATTGAGACCTTTTTAATAAAGTGCTAATAAAAGAGAGAATGCCAAATTATTGGAGAAAAAGTGTTGTGGTACCTATATTTAAAGACAAAGAAGACATACAAGACTGTAGAAATTACAGAAGCATAAATTTTATGATCTATAGTATGAAGAATTCGGAAAAGATTATAGATAAGAGATTAAAAAGTAAGATATCAGTAACTAAAAATCAGTTAAAAAATAAATACAAGGAGATGTTGTTTGCTGATGATGTTTTGGTAGGAAAAAATAGAGAAGTTAACCAAAAGCTGGATGCATGTAAGGTTGAAAGTTATTAGAGTATTTAGGGTCCATTGTACAAAAGAACAGGGGTTTGATGAGGATGTCAAATATTGGATTAAGTGTGGGTGTATCAAATAGAAAGAAGTATCTGGTGTTCTGTGCGGTAAGAGAATTACAATGAGGCTGAAAGGTAAATCCTATAAGAGCGTAGTGCGACCAAATATGTAGTATGGTTCACAGTGTTGGGCAGTGGACAAGAAAATAAAGCAGAGAATGAGTGTAGTAGAGATGAGAATGTTTAGATGGATGAGTGGGATGACAAGAAAAGATAGGATAGGAAATGAATATGTGAGAAGCATAAGAGTAGCATCAATCGTGGAGAAGATAAGGGAGAATAGACTCAAGTAGTTTGGTCGTTATGAGAAGAGAAGATTCGAAAGCGGGTAAGAATGGTTTCGTAAATAAATCTTGAAGGAAAAAAATGAAGAGGAAGACTGAAGAAGTGGTTGAATACGATATAAGGACAGTTGGTGTGTGTGTATCTGGAAAATGTGTGTAATAATATTTTTATAACGTTATCCAATATGCATTGGCTAATGTCAACATTACCCGTGACTTTATATATAAAGATATAAATAAATAGTACTAATTCATAATTATACCAGTTCATCAAATGTTTGCTGATTTTCTTCTCCCAAAAAATCAATTCGTGTTGGTAGAATCTAATAATAAAATAAAAGGGATAAATATTTATTTCAAAAAAGTTATTTATTTAAATTTATATCTTACATTTGATTCATTCAAATCCAGTTTAAGTGCCTACAATAACAATAAAAATTAATAAAGACACATTATTAGAAAATGGTATACACTTTAAGCCTCAACATTGAAAATAATGCTATTATAATTTGTTTAGTAATAATTATAAAAATACATGTGTACGGATATCTTACTTCGAAAGCGTTTTTAAACTGACTATCTTTCAGAAACTTGGCAATCAAAAAGAACAACTCTATAATCAAATAAGTAATAGTTAATCGGTTGTTATTAGCATAAATTATAATACAATAAAAATAAAACGTATGTTTATATTGTGTAAATAAACCAAGAGAACGTATTCATTACTTACCAGATTTAATACTGTCCTTTTCCATTATTTCAAATGCGTTATTAATGACAATTTTTGAAATTTTATTAATACCTGGTACACATGATACGAACTAAACAATCATAGTATCGTATGTAATCAAAACAAAAGCGTAACACAGTTTAAAATCGTAAACTGCAATATGTATGGACAAACAACAAATCGCGCATTTTGGCGTTGTAACAAGAATTATTTACGCACAACGAACGGTAAACACGATTTCCATTTCTGTGGATAATAAACATTGTACCTAACAACTGAGACATATTATAACAATAAGATTATATTATAAGCTACGATAAACAATCATCAATAATATATATTATGTATTATCATAGTGTTATCGTTATCACAGTGCCCCCCAGAAACGGAAAATCCGTAGGCGTCTGTTAGATTGTTAAAAAACAATTGTTATTACCACGTTTGTGGTAATATAATAGTCTCCTTTCGTTTAATGGTTGTGTAAAAACGTTTATTGGCGGGAAATTCTTTATGATATTAGGTTATGTATTATTTTGTTCTTTTTATATTATTATAATATATTATTATTATTACAATTTACAAACAGAAAATTTGAAATTCGGTAAAAGTAATTTACCGTGATGTACTGATCTATGATTACTTACATTAATTGAAAAGTTTTTGTTTATTTTACAATAATAAAACTGACCTGACATTACCGAACGTCAATTTATAACGAAAATGAGTGACAGTCCAGGTAAGTCTTGTCTAATATTTTAGCTGTATACGCTTAATCGAATAATCGGTTACGATTATTATTAAACCTATTTAATAATCAAATGTGTATTTGTAAACTAAATAGAGTCATCCAGACCGAGAAGACAAAAATCTGGGCAAACGAGTCGTTATGAAGCGTTGGCGAAATTGAAAAAGCTCAAGTCTGATGGAGCTATGCATAAATATGAAGTGGAACCAATGCAAAATGTTTATGAAGAAGTTTCAGAACAAGAATACACGAATAGAGTAGTAAAACGGCAACAAGACAATTGGATCGTTGACGATTGTAATATAGTTTTTAGTATATAAATACATAATATTTTATGCAATATGCAAAACTATCTTATGATATATACGTATTAATGTTTTTTTTCTTATAGTTGATGTCGATGGTTATGTCGAAGATGGAAGAGAAATATTCGATGACGATTTGGATGAGGCATCCATTGTCAAAGAAGAGAAGAAAGGAAGAGGCAAAAAAAGAAGTAGAGTTGATAAAAGTTTTAATGAAGATGCTTCGTCTTCAAACAGAGATATACAAAAAATGTTTGCTAATATGCCAGTAAAAAAGAAAAAAGAGGTAGTATATATATATTTATTAATTTCTTTATTTTATTTTCTCATTTTGCGATATGTTATATATTTAAATATAAAAAAAAAATATATATATAGGTAATATATAGTATTTTTATTCAAATTAATTAGATTTAGCACTAGATTAAAGTTTGTCGACGTGAATAATTGGATAACATTTGAACTTTATAATCAATATCTATATTTTATTAAAAAAGACACTTGTTCATAGAAATTATTCATATGCATTTTAAAATAATTGTATAGTGTGATGGTATTTTATGTTGGATAAGCACTGTTGGAATTTATATTTTGAACTATCTACCATTTTGCACAATTATAATTTTTCATTTAATGATTTTGAATTGATATGCTTAATTAAGCAATTCTTAATTTCCTAATATATCCATATTATTATTATATATTTAAACACTTATATGCAATA
Organism: Chaetogeoica ovagalla; assembly: GCA_032441825.1. Taxonomy (NCBI): domain Eukaryota; kingdom Metazoa; phylum Arthropoda; class Insecta; order Hemiptera; family Aphididae; genus Chaetogeoica; species Chaetogeoica ovagalla. The sequence continues at coordinate 3,157,222 of CM063727.1, read as the reverse complement.
CGTTAACGTATACATTATATAAGAGAATATAATATATATATTGTATACTTTCGTATTTGTCCATATTCATCGTGTCTGCATATGTGTTATAAAGTATTATATTTTTATGTTTTATATTTGCATTTTAAAAAAAATCTATAATTATATTCGTAATTCGTTATTGCGTGACAATATTTTTTTGTATGTTATATATATAATATTTATGAAAATCTAAAACTAACTGAACAACAACAACAATATCTTTGAGGAATCCCGAGTCGGCCATAATTCTGTGTGTACACTGTACATAGAACGAAGGCTATTATAGGACTTCATAGTATGCACATAAAAACGTGTGGAAAATGGGAAAAGTCAAAAATAGACTTCATGAATGGACCGAATGTGCCTAATGCATTGTTTTATAGGTCTAAAATTATCTTTGTATTATTGCCTTTCTAATGAAACCGGTTTGGAACAAATCGGTTGGATGGTTTCATAGTCTATGATGAATATACAAATATTTTTTGTACTTTATAGATAACAGTAAATAAATATAACTTACATTTGTACACTAGGTACCAGTTAACTTAAATGAAGATGATATTCTTGATGATTTGATTCAAGAATTGGATAATTCCCCTAAACCAGAAATTTCAAAAACTCCTCGATTAATTCACAGTAAAGTAACAGAAAAAATAAAACAAGAAAACCAAACGAGGTAAAATATTTATCATTTACAACTATAAATATTTTGAAAATAATTGCAATAAGTTAATCCATGTACATTTCAATGCGTTTAAATATTATATTTATTGAAGTCAAATAAAGTAAATTATTATCATTTTATAGAGGATATTTAGAATCTTTTTCCACTGCAATAAAAACCCCTCGAACATCTGTTAACAACACAATTTCAGTAATAGAAAATTTGAATGAAAAATCAGAAACTAATAAATTAAATGATTCAAGTGATATTAATAAAAACAGTAGTGAAAATGAAACCAAAGGACCTTGTACAGAAATAATAAATGAGGTATAGTATTGAATTATATATATCAATGAGTATTATTAAATTATTAATAGAAATTGTAATTGTTAAATTATATAAATTAATCTTTTAGCCTGAACCAATAAAACAAGAATTTGACGATAGTATGGATAATTGTATAGATGACTTCGATTTTGAAGAAGCAATAGAGGTAAAATTACATCAATTAATAATTATTTTAAGTTTACTAATTTTAACTTTTTATTAATTTTAGGCAGAGAAAAGTTTAACAGAATTAAATATGAATGAAAAATTTACTAAAAGTATAGTTAAAGTTGAATTTGAAGATAGCAAATGGCCAATTGAAAGGTAATTCTGAGTAAATTAATTTTAAACAATTCTCAATATAAACTTTTGTAGTTTTTTTTTATCTAACAAATATTTTAAAAGTTTTAAGTTTTGTATTAAATTGTATTTAAATATTTCCTATGACTGCTCTTTTTTGTTCAAACTGTGGTTAAAAGAAACATCTTTAACTCTAACTTGATTTTACTATATACTTGATTGTTTTATAACAGTTACCAGTTTCTTAATCATTAAAGAAAAATGTTTAAAAAATCAAATAATAATTTGAATTGGCTTTATTGTTTTGTGCTAATATTATATAAAATATAAACTAACATGTTATTTAATTTTTGCGAATAAATTTATAATTTTTTAAGTATGAAAAAAAAATATTTTGCACAGATTTTTTATTTATAGTATTTAAATACAATAAATATATATTATATTTATAGTATTTAAATAGTGTAGATGATGTTTTATAATAATTGCATAAAGTAAAAAATAATAAAATAAAATTTAATATATACTTAATATACTTAGACTAGATAACATAATAATTAATTTGGATTATGACAAATGAATTTTATTTTTAATTAAATAGTGTTCAGGAAGAAGAACAAGTTGTATTGCCACATGACATTTCTTCCAAATTGCCTTTGACAACAGATAAAAATGGAATCCAAGTGTGTTAATATTTTTACCTGTATTACATTTATTGTACAGTACACATCATTGTGCTTCTGGGCATGCTTATAGTCTTTTAATTTTTATTTTGAATAATTAAATAAATTTTATATCAATGATTTTTTTAAAGTGATATGTATTGTATAAAATTAATAATGTAAATATTGAATTAAAACTTAATTTATTAGTTATGGTTATTTTTAGATAATCTTTTACTTAATGTAATTTTAGGTTTTTCGTTTCTTTTATTTGGATGCATTTGAAGATGTATTTAAACAACCTGGAGTGGTGTTTCTTTTTGGAAAAGTGAAACCTGTTAATTTTGATACATATATAAGCTGCTGTGTAGTAGTTAAAAATATTGAAAGAAGAATGTTTCTACTTCCAAAAACTATGGTGAAATTTAAAAATTGGTATCTATTTATATTTATCCTATGTCTAATAATATTTTATAATATTTTTAATAGACTTCTGATAATGAAGAAATAAAAATGGTTGATGTATATAATGAATTTAATAATTTAACTGATAAATATCATATACAAAATTTTAAATCTCGCAAAATTACCAAAAAATATGCTTTTGAACTAGCGGATGTTGCAGATGAGAGTGAATATTTGGAGATACGATATTCTGTTAGTACACATTAATATATAAATAAGTTCAGTTTAAATACAATATTATACTATATGTTTTTTTTTCAAGGCTTCCTATCCACCTTTGCCTGATGATTTAAGTGGAAAAACATTTAGTAGAGTATTTGGAACAAATACTTCATTTTTAGAGCTTCTACTTTTGGATCAAAAAATTAAAGGGCCATGTTGGTTAGATATAAAAACGCCTCAACTTTCCAGTAATCCTATGAGTTGGTGTAAATTGGAGGTAAAATTAATATATTAAACTCTTACTAATTTTTATTTTATAAATTAGTGTTTAATGAGTTATATATCATAGGTGATATGTTCAGATATGAAAAATATTCAATTGGCACCTATTGCTTCACCACCACCAATTGTTATAATGACTTTAAATCCAAGAATTACATATAATAAAAAAACTAGACAAAATGAAGTTATAATTATTAGTTGTTTAGTACATACACATTTCCCAATAGACCAAGCCCCACCTACTCATCTTCATAATCAGTTTTTTTGTGGTAATTAAAATTTTTTATATTAATATAAATATATATAATGACTATTTTGTGAATTGATCTTTATATCTTATTCTTAGTGTTAATTATATTTAGTTATATTTTTATAAAAAATTTAATTATTTTTGAATTAGCTATTTCACGACCAAGTAATATATTATGGCCTCCACGTCATCAAGAGGAATTAAAAAAGTGTGGAGATTCTTCTAAAATAGTGAAAATGGATTCAGAACGAGCATTACTGACATTTTTTCTGGCAAAGTTATCCAAAATTGATCCTGATATGATTATTGGGCATGACATTTGTAGTCATATATTGTCAACACTTGTAAACCGTTTGGAATCTAATAAAATACAAAATTGGTCGAAAATTGGACGTTTGCGTAGGACTGTATTTCCTAAAAAAGTAATTGTAATTAAAGTGTTTATCAGAATGGTATTATATTTAATGATATTTATTTTTAGGGAAAATTTATGAGTGAGAAAAGTGTATTGAGTGGTAGATTGATTTGTGATACTCAAATTTCTGCAAAAGAATTGATAAAAGCAAGAAGTTATGATTTATATTCATTATCAGAGCAGGTATGTTATTGAATCATGTATACAAATATGGCACCATTTTAAAATGTAAGCAAAGAATTAATTTGTTTTACAATAATCTACAATTCATAATTTTTAAAGAATTTTATGTTTCATATGACTATCAAGTTAAAAAATTAATATAAATCACTATTTTTAAATTTAAATTTAATTTTGATGATTAAATTAACTAGTACACACCTACATTTTTGTAAAATATTTTTTAACTGAACATTTTATAATAAAATATACTTTTACAATTTTTCTGAAAAAAGTAGGGGAAAAAATTAAGTAAATTTAACTTAATTTAAAATGACATTTCACAACAATATTGTTTGCACATTTTTAAAGAATTATAATTATGAATTTTGGTTATTCAATTTGAAAGTTGACTGCAATTTACGTATACATTCAGATATTTTTCAATAAATTGTTGAAATTTTGTTTATATAATATTTGCTTTTTATTATTTTTTTTTATAGATTCTCAATGTTAAAGAAAATGAACAATTGAATTTATCTGATGATGAAGTTGGTTATATGTATTGGTGTGTTTCTGTTACAATTATTTTATATTAAATAAAAGTATTAAATTTATCAATGTATATTTACAGTTCTGCCGAATCATTAATACAACTTATCAAATATACAATAATGGATACATCTTGTATAATGAGACTTATGTGTCAAATGAATGTTTTACCTTTAGCACTTCAAATTACTAAAATTGCAGGAAATTTATTATCTAGAACATTGATTGGTGGTCGTGCTGAAAGAAATGAATACTTATTGTTACATGCTTTTAATGAAAAAGGTTACATACTTCCTGACAAACAATATAAAAAGAAAACCATTAACAAAGTACTTTATATATAAATATTAAATTTGTTTTTCGTTTATATTTATATATATAATACATTTAATTAGCATGAAGATGATGGTCTTGTAGTAGAAGATAATATAAAAAAACTTGGTCGTAAAAAGGCCCAGTATTTAGGAGGTCTTGTACTTGAACCAAAAGTTGGTTTTTATGACAAAATGATACTATTAATGGATTTTAATTCACTTTATCCAAGTATAATTCAAGAATACAATATATGCTTTACGACTATTAACTTTCGAACATTACATGAATCTACTGAAGAGGTTATTAAATATATTATGAAATTATATAGTTGATTAGATATCAATTAATTTTTTATTTAGGGCGATGATGAAATAGCAGAATTGTTAAAATTGACACCAAATCAAACTGTTGCTCGAGGGATTTTACCCGCTGAAATTAAATCATTGGTAGATTCACGTAAAGAAGTTAAAAAGTTAATGAATGATCCAAAAATATCATCTGTACTTAAAGAACAGGTGAGTTCCATTTTTATTATTTTGACTAGTCCAATATTGTCACATTACTTCTATCAAGTAGTAACATATCATTCTGTGTATTTTATTATTTTGTTTTTAGTATAATTTGAGGCAAACTGCTTTAAAGCTTACAGCCAATAGTATGTATGGATGTTTAGGTTTTACACATTCACGTTTTTATGCCAAACCATTAGCTGCATTGATTACTGCTAAAGGAAGAGAAATTTTAATTAGCACTAAAACATTAGTTGAAAAACTTGCATTTGATGTTATTTATGGAGATACAGATTCATTAATGATCAACTCGAACTGTGTTAACTATGGTCAAGTTATGAAAATTGGTTATAAAGTATGTCAACATATGCGTGTACTTTTTTTTTTTATAATAATAATTTTACTTGGTGATAGATTAAAGCAGAAGTAAATAAAATATATAAACAAGTAGAATTAGATATTGATGGAGTATTTAAATACATGTTGTTATTAAAAAAGAAAAAGTATGCTGCCATATCTATATCAAAACTACCAACAGGTGAATTTATAACCAAAGAAGAAATTAAAGGGTTAGATATTGTACGAAGGGATTGGTCACAGCTGTCACAAGAAGCGGGACGGTAAATTATTTTTATTAATGTATTATAAAAGTAATTATTTAATCACAATTTTATTAGTATAGATTCGTTTTGAGACAAATATTATCTGATCAATCTCCTGAAGAAAGAGTATCAAATATTTTTGCACAATTAGAAAAGCTTAAAGTTGATTTGGAAGAAAATAACGTTCCATTAGGATTATTAGCCATTAGTAAAACATTAACAAAAGCGCCTCAAGATTACCCAGATGCTAAAGCATTACCACATGTAGCTGTAGCTCAACGTCTCAATAAACAGAGTATTAAATTTAGACAAGGCGATACTATAGCATATGTTGTTTGTGAAGTATGTTTATTTAAAAATATATATGTTTAGAAACTAAAATGTATAAAAAAAAATATATAATCAATAGGATGGAACAAATTTAGCACCAACTCAAAGAGTTTATCATGTAGATGAGTTGAAGACCAATACTGCTTTGAAAATTGATGTCAAGTATTATTTGTCGCAACAAATACATCCTGTGATAATGAGACTTTGTGCACCATTAGAAGACATTGATGCCAAAATGATTGCTGAACATTTAGGTTTTATTATAACAACTATATTAGTTTTAATATTTTGTGAATTAATAATAATTTTTTTATTTTAATAGGCCTTGATCCTGCACAGTACCAAAATAAAACAAATTCGGTATACGCGAATACAGTTGAAGAAAGTTCAATAGATTTAGATGATTCAACAAGGTTTAATAATTGCGATCAGTGAGTTAAATTCCTAATACATCGATAATACTAATATCTAGTATTTACATTTTGGTACGTTTCTAGGTTTAAATTTGTGTGTCTTAGCTGTAAAAGTGATGTAGAAATATCTGCTCCTGCAATTAAAAAGGTATTTTATATTATAACATTTATTATCTTCTAAAATTTTATTTTATTTTTATTCAATAATTTTGTTTTAGGCTAATGGCAAGATAGAATTTTCTTTAGAAAGTTGTTCTAATCCAGAATGTTACGTTTCACCATATAAATATGTGGAAATTATAGAAAATATTTTATGGGCGTCTATAAGGAAACATATAATAAAGTTTTATAAAGTAATTCATGTTTATAATATTAGATATTATTTTATATGTATAACATAATTGACAAATTATTTCTTTAGAGCGATTACGTATGTGATGAAAGTACTTGTGATAATAAAAGTAAATATATTCCACACGTAAGTGATGAAGTTTGTAATCAATGTGAATCTGGAATATTAAAGAAAGAAGTAAGAATATATTATCGATCAATATTTTTAGCTATTTTTAAAAATTATTATTAGAAAAAAAATATGTTTTATTTGATTCAATAAAATTAATCAACTGGTCGTTATAGTAATTATAACATTTTATCTATTTTATTATTTTAAATATTAATTGAAAAAAAAGTTTTGTTTTCCGCCTATATTACAGCCCATATATATATTTTGTACCACATCAAATTATCCCTGTTTACATCCATTCATCAAATTTTGTTCGATATTAATGTAAATTCTTGTAATTCATTTCAATTCGCGTTCAGTTTACTGTATGAAAAACTAATTGAATATTAATTATTATTTTAGTATTCGTCTGCTCAACTGTTGTCTCAATTGAGGTATTATTTGTTTTTATTTGACATTGACAAAGTTTTGCAAAGAAACAAGGAAATAAAAGTAAACAAGGACAACCCATTATATGTAGCTTATAGTCGATTGAAAACTCGTGTTGAAAAAGTTCTTAAACACCATGATTTCTATTATGTTAATTTAAAAGACGTATTTGGTCGACATTAATCATTTTTTTTCTTCTTATTTTTGTATATATATATATATTTATTTTAAATTTATATTATCAAATTCAATAATGTAATAAAAAATTTAATTGGATACTTATTTTAATTTTTTTTTTAATACTGTTTAATACATTTTTATTTTAATGAGTAAATTACACAATGTGCATATTTTAACATTAATGTAATAAATACAAATAGCTTATATTATACATTTTTTTGTTATGTTTGATATAAAGACTAGTTTATTAATGTTGTTAAAACTCAATTAAAAATGTTCGATTTAAAATAAAACTGATAAAGTGTGTAGCGATACTTTTAAAGAATCGTCATCTACTCATTCTTATGTTATGACTGCAGTGTCATCCCCATGATAACGATTTTATTGTTATACTAAAATTAATTTTGTTTCTAATATTTTCAAATATTAGTCTTAATATTAAGTCTTTTGAAGTATTATTTTTTGCCCAAATACTCAAGTGAAACTATATATTTTATGAAAAATATCAACTATCAACCTATCACATGTATTAAAATCATAAAAAGGTTTATTAAATTATTATTGAATCTTTTTTTTCACTTTATAACTTATTAGAAATAAAAAAAAATTATAAAAAGAAATAACTTTTATTAAACTTTTCATGTAATTATTAACACAATTATACTGTTTGATTAAAAAAAAAAAACAATAAACAAAACAAAATATACTTTAAATAATAAAATGGATAAATTCATATTAAGTAGTCAGAGTAGTTATAAGTAACTTCATATTATCCTTCCATAAATATACTTAAAATACAAATTTACCTTAATTTAATAAACGTTTATTTGATTCATCTTGATCTTGATTTTTCAATTCCTATAAAACATTAATAATTAAATTATTTCAATCTTTAAAAAAAGTACATAAAAAAATAACAACCTTTTGAACTGTGTTATCCATTAAAAATTCAGGGTTTCTTAATCGTTTTGCAACAAATGGAGTGAATAAATTTGGATCATCACAATTTGATTCCGGAAAAATTGCAGTAATTATAAGTGCAATTACAAATGTAACTATGAATCCCAAAACTATATAATACATATAACTAATGCGATATAGATAGAAATAGTCATCATTTGGTAATCTTAAAAAGAAAAAAAAATGTATAAATTTGTATAATGTATGAAAAACATAAATAAAATTGCAAATTTCATAGTTTACTTTAATAAAATATGTATGCATTTTTGGTTTATATTAAAAGGTTAGTGCTCAAACTCTGGTTTATTATAAAAAATACTTGTATGTAAGTCCTATTTTAACGCAAACTATTTAATTTAAAAACGAATATACTACATTGTTATTATTATCAAATAATAATCTAATAGTAAAAAAAGTATAGAAAACAAAAAAATAGTGTATAATCAATGTTTATTACTGTGTAGGTAACGAAGGAGAATGTTGTCCATTAGAAATACTTCCATTTATTGCCGGACATGAATTTGTGTAGGTCGGTAAATTTTTAATTGGAGGTTTGGGTCCACCAAATCCAATTACAAATGAAAACACTAGCCCAATAATAAGGCCAGTTAATGAACCCTAAAATAATTAAATACATTTTAATTGAAGTTTGTTCCTTAGAATAATAAAAAAGGTAAGATACCTTTTGGTTAACATGTGGCAAAAGTACTCCCAGTGTAAATACAGCTAGTACAGGTCCACCAATAACTCCGAATATAGTGAGAGATGTCTGAAGTATAGAATCGAAATACTGAGCTAAAAAAGCTAATAGCAGACAAATTGTCCCATACACAAGGACCAACATTTTCATCCAATACACTCGTTTCTTATCAGAAATTTCTTGCTTTATTAGAGGCTAAATATATTTATTAAAGAATAAATTAATATTTTAATATACATGTGATAATTGACACATTCTTCGTAAAAATATATACTTTAACATAGTCTTCCATTGTAACTGCAGCTAAAGAATTAAGTACTGGTGACACAGAACTTAATGCCGATGAGAATATGCCAGCCACGAATAAACCAGTCAGTCCAGGTATTGAACCCATGGTATCCAGTACAAATAAAGGCATCAACTGATCTCCAATTGTTATACGGCCAGATCTTTAGAAAATATTCAAATTAAATTTTTTGTTCAAAAGTAATTGCACATTATTGAATGGGAAGTACTTAATTGGATCACAGTTGTGATACTTTGAAAACATTGCTAATCCAGAAAAACTTGTTGAAATCGATAACAATATCAAAATCGGTAAGCTATACCATAAAGATCTGACTGCCGTTTTGTAGTCTTTCATTGTTAAATACCTTTGTACTTGGGTTTGATTAATAGCATACAAAGATACATAGGTAAACATACCTCCAATTACCAAACTAAACCAACTATGTCTTTCTGTTGGGTCTAAATTAAAACTAAAATTAGAAAAACATACTAATTATAACAAGAATATTGGGTCATTAAAAAAATTCTAATAAATTGAAGTACTTATTAAATTGAATCCGTTCGTATTTATTGGAAATCTCCCAAATTTGTGATATTCCACCAGTTTCATACATAGCAACCCCAATTACAGCATATATTGAAGCAAACATAAGAAATGACTAAAATTTTAATTTATGCAATATTATAATTTGATATTTAAAATAAGTTATTTAGCGCAATTAATTAAATAGTAAATCTGTTCTATACGATATATTTATAAAGAATATTTTACAATTTTACACATGTCACGAATTTTGACTAGGAATTATTTTTTCGATATAAATATTATATATGCGAATAATCAAACAAAATGAAATATATGCTTTATCGAATTGTCATAATACTATAATATTGATTTCAGTTTTGTTTTTATTGTATTAAATATAATGTTTATGAAGTAATTACTTGAAATACATCTGTAATAATGACTGCTTTGATTCCTCCGATAGTTGAGTAAAATATGCATATTAAACCTACTAACATAATTGAAGATTCTAAACGTAATCCAGTTACAGCTTCGAGAGCTATAGACGGAGCATATAAAACCATTGCCATATAAAGTATCATTTGTATGCTAAATGCTATTGACGTAAATACCCTTGTCAAACGACCGAATCGTTTTTCCAAGTACTGCAAATTATAAAACAGATAATAAAAACTTTACGTTTTTTAATAATAATAAAAAAAAATTTTATCAACTTACTTCATAAACGGACAAATTTCCGAGTTTGAAGAATACAGGTAAGAATATATATACAATTATTGGCGTTCCCAAGATATAAGAAAAATTGATGACAACGAATTGGGTACCGCGGGTATAGTTCTCTGCACTTACACCAAACAACGTAATAGCAGACATAAAACTAGCCATCAACGAAAATGCGACTGGTACAGTACTTTGACTTTTGTTACCCAGCATGTATTCCTTAAAAGGGTAATGAGTTTGAGTTCAGATGAAATATATATATATTGGGAAACAATAAAAAAAGAAAAAATTACCTGTGTGGTTTTCTGTTTACCGCCTGTGAATCGATAATATATACCGATTGAAGCAGATATAAGTAACATTACACCGAATACAATATAATCAACAATACCAAACCCCATGATGAGAGTGTGATACGATCTTCGTGAAACGGGCACATGAAAATATTAAAAGGACAGTTAAATCAAAAACAGTTATACATATTTGTTTTAATTTTGTTACCACAATTATTATATAATGAATATCAAATTAATTTAATAGGTCAATCAATGCCCATTAATTTGTTTTCGGACAGAATAGTTATACACAACACGTGAGTAAAAGTAGGTTCTTATTTATATTTTCCGTATTTTATAGCACGACAAAATGTTTGTAACAATATATTCGTTTACAAAAAAAAAAAATATATATATATATATATAAATATTTAAATAGATATTTTATATTATTATATTTATAATGAGAACAATTATTTTTAAATATAACAAATCGGTTTACGTCCGACTAAGGTATGCAATGTGTGTTCATGCCAAATATCACTGATTGGCACTATAATATAATATATTATCTTATGCCGTTTTTGTTCTGATATTTAAATTATAAACAGTTATCTGTAAAATCGATAAGGAAATGACCGATTAAACAGATAAGAAAATTAATTGCGCAAAATTCGAAGAAAAAAAAAAGCCGCTGACACTCGTTGCGACATATCGTATATATAATATATTTATTTTTCATACGTTTTATCATATTTTATTATTATAATTTGTAGATTTTACGTTGATCAATAGGCCAATGATCGCATTAAATATTAATATTAAAAATATGCGTGCACCGCGTTAGTAACAACGATTTTTATACTACTACTCAGCAGTACCTACTCCTATTCGATAATAGCGGTACGGGACGAAAACGAGGCGTTTACTGTTTACATTTTACGAACGAAAATATTTTGATTTTTGAACCGTGACGACGACAGTTCACACAACTGAGTTCCACAAACTCAATAATTCGATTATTCAAACGACGAACGTTCGATTTAATTGTAACGTTTTTTTAAAAATTAAAATTCGTCATTGGTAGCTTATCTAATGACCTCTTGTTATTTGATAAGAAGAGTTAACACTGTGTGACCGGTGGACCTATTATTTCTTTTATTAATATTTTACAGTCCGCGATTACGGCTTACAGGAAACCGGCAATGATAAGAGTAATGTAAATCATTTCCAGTGTTTACTATTGAAATTTGTAACGCAAAAAAAGTTAAATCCACATTTAAAAAATTAATAACGTATTTGATACGAGTGAATGAATTCGAAATCGATCGCGTTGCGGTGGTTTTCAAAAATGACTTCTATCCCACTTATTGGTGAGTTTATTAATATTGCTGTTGTAAAACAACAAACCTATTCAATTGTTTTACTTTTTTTTTGTAGATATGCGGGTGAATTTGACAGATCCCATGTACAAAGGTATTTACAATGGTAATAAAATGCACAGAGAAGATTTGGAAGACGTTTTGGACCGTTCCTGGAAGAACGGTCTTAAAATAATAATCGTAACTAGCAGCAGTTTAGACGATTCTGTCAAAGCTTTAAAGATAGCATCATTAAATAGTATAGATATTGCGATTAATTTACATGCAATTTGTTTGTAACTTTAAAAATATTACAGAAAATCTTTACTGCACCGTCGGTTGTCATCCGACACGGTGTGATGAATTCGATAAAGCTCAGAGTCTTGTAGTGTATTTAAACAGTTTGACGAATGTGATAAAAGACAATCGGCTTAAAGTCGTAGCATTAGGAGAATGTGGACTTGATAATCAGTGATTAATTTCTGTTTTAAATTAACCCAAAAAAAGTATGTTGTATTATATATAATATAATAAATATATATACATATATATCAAAATGTATATTTAAATATACAAAAAAAGCCAATGAGTATTAAATTAAATAAAAGAAGGTTGTTGTATAAGTTATTTTATTACTACCGGTTTCGACAAAAAGTCATCAGGTAATTAAAAAAAATACAACCTGTTGTTCTTTCTTCAAGACCGTGTATCTTTAGGAAACTAAATATATTAAAATACAATACATTTATTTTTCAAACATAAATACATTTTATTATTATTATTTGGAAGTATTTATAATTTGTATTCAGTGTGATACAACAAATAAATGTGTTATTCTTGTGTACTAAGTGTGATGACATGATAGAAGGAGGCATCCATCACATTACTTTAAAAAAAAAAAAAAAAATTATATATATATAAATAAATTAAAAATAGTATTTATATTACTCGATGTATGTATTATTTTAAAATAATTGTAATTTGCTTAATAATTTTTTTATTTTTATAAAATATAAATTAACAATATAGCTGATATTGTTTAAGGTGATACGGATCTGACATTAAGTATTATTATTGTCGCCGTACTAATAGTGTTGCATAAATATATATATATATATATATTTCTGTAAATAGTAGTTTTGTTACGATTAATATTATCCAGTTTGTTCTTTTTTTTCAATTTTTTTTTGTAATTTTCTTATAAGTTTTCCTTGTGTTTAAAAAAATTACTGAAAAAACGTGTCTAATTTAAGTACCATTTATATAAGATTTGTTAATGTAAAATCTGAGGATTTTTTATTATTCAGGAAAGTGTTCCCAAAAAATTCCTTAGTTCCACAATTAGAACTTAAATTCGTATATTTTGAGCAGAACATACTAAATACTGTTATTGGATAAAATTCTTCAAATAATGTGTTGTAAACAATTTGTGTGAATTTTGGAATGATAAATAATTAAAAATTGGAATTTTAAAATTAATAATTATACTTACCCTAAAATCTCAAAAAATATATTGTGGTATTCAGACAATCCAGTAGACACCAACCTATAGTAGCAAATATTATTGACTTGTTTTGATATATGATTGTATATCATTTGAATGATTATACTATGTTCAAATATATAAAAACAAGGTGAGTATACGTTTAATATTATATTGTTATATGTAAGAAGTAGTCCGTATTAGGTGGTGGTATAGATGTGTTATAACCTATACTTACGAGTTATGACTATACGCAGATACAAAAAATATGTTATCTTCACATGAGTTGGGTTTAACATTATAATTATGTGCCTGTAACTATAATTTGTACTTTTCTAATTGTATGTCTTACACAAAATAGTATACATTTTTTCTGTATAGTTGGCGTTGTAAATTATTATTGAAATAATCGCTTGTAATATTTTTAAAATCTATTTTTTTTTCCTGTAATAGATACCAGCTGCTGTACGTGACTTATTTGTACTTATATATATATATATTTCTATTATATAACATATTCATATCGTTTCAATGCCGTTTTATCTAACCGAAATTACTTTATTATTATTATTATTTTTGATTATATACAAATAATTACGCATACCTATACCTAAGTATAAAAACATTTGCAATTATTACCAAAAAAAATCTATACATTCGGACGACGAAGTACAACTTCAAGTATAAATTCACTTTTGGATTTTGATATTTTCTATATACTATATGTTTTTAATATTCTGAGCTAACTAAGATTTTTTTTTAAATTCTGATATTAATTTTCAAATGTAGATAAACTCGCATCAATACAACACCTACAAACACATACGAGTATACACGTTTTATCGAATTACTTCTACTGTTTAACACACATCATTCTCGTAATTTTTAAATTATTTTTAGCATTTGTAAAATAGTTTTGTCCGTGGCCGCCGGAAAACACCTGCTTAATTTTTTTAATATTCTAAACTAACTAAAGAAAGTATTAGTATTAAAATTTTAATATTATTGTACTTTTTCCTCTGTGCCACACTATAATCATATTGCCAATTATTTTGTAAATATAGGTACACTCTCAACTACATAACACACACATAGGCACATATACACATGAATACTAAAAATAAAAAAATTTGGCAAAATTATAGTACAGAATAGAGGAGATAAGTTACCAAGACTTTTTCTTCCTTTTTACATTTATCGTTTTCTTCATGCTTAGGAAATGTGCGTAGTGATAACGAAAATCAAATCTGATCTACGACTTTCATAGTAACTCCGTAAACCATTTTTACTTTCCCTTTTGTCTGTATGTTGAATATATTCACAATTGTTTTCCGATTCAAAATTTCTTAACCAGGTTTTAAAATCTATAACATAAACCAAAACAACCCAAAAATTATTTAAACAAAATTTATAAAAAAATAATCTTTTTATAGTTTTTTTAATTTACTTAATATATTTGAAAATTCTATTATCTCTTTATTTATAGACATCCCATGGTGTTTATTTAAATGATATATAAGCAATGTTTCCTTTGAAAAGTCCAAATCACAGTTAATGCATTTAGACGCATATTTTACTTGTTCTGACTGACCGTATTTATTTTTTTGATGTCTAGTTAGGGTAAATATTGTAGAGCATTTAATTTGGTAGACATTGCAAATAAAATTCATTTTAATAATTACTGAAATTATATTTTAACTGGTATACAGTGAGTTAAATTATAGAAAAAAATGCCTTTAGACGAAATATTAGCCGAATACCAGTGTAAATAAATACACTGATATGGTAAAACTAATTTCATGATATTTTTGTGTGCATTAATATAAAAATCAATTATTGATATTATAATGTAAATGATCTCTCATTTTCTTTCAATTTTCATCTATTACATTTTTAACCACGCGTTTCATTGTGTTTTGCAAAATAATTTTAATATTTTATAGTAAATGGTACACGAATTTAAATATTAGCGGGAATTTTTCATATGTTTTGTGTGGTGATATCAGACACTGATATCAATTATTATTTTTTATTTATTATCACGAGTATTAACTTATAATTTTTGATTTCTATCTTTTCGATTATTTATTTTCACATATTCTTTTGATTTTTGTTTTTAATTTCATAAATTCCTCTCTATTTTCACTACTTTTTTATTTTAATTATTATTTATTATCTTTATTGTATCTACCCACATGCGCATAAATCACGGTGAGTAGGTCTCCGTTTATACACTCTTATTATAGTTGACATACCTATTCACTTACGCCATGACATTTACGTGACGCACACTATCTTGATAAAAATAATACAGATGGCGCTCGTGAACCGGAGTTAACGTGATCGATTACAGTGTTATCCGTGTCCGGGATTGACTATTTCACAATTATAATATTCTTTTGTGTTCTGGTTTGACGTTTGAGATGATAAAATGAAATTATAACAATATTATAACGCGGTGGAAAACAAATGTAAATCAGACGACGTCGGACGGTGTTTTTACGTTTTATTTGCAATTGATTTTATTATTGTGGCCGCTTTTTCGTCGTCCGTTTTATAGGTTTCCGTCGTTCATTCTGAAACCACGAACATGTCCAACAAATCGGGCATAGTCAGTATACGATTCAATCAAGACCAATGTAAGTTAAACAAGTGTTTTCGTCACGGAATTTTTTCTATTATTGGGTGATAACCACTGCTACTTTCATATATATATATATATATATATATCCAATAATAACGACACGTTTGTTTAGCTTGTTTTGCCTGTTGTACCGAGGCTGGTCTCAGGATTTACAATGTCGATCCCTTGGCACAAAATGAGAAATTCAGTAAGTCAACGAGTGGTTGCAACAGCAAAGTTTCGTTTCAAGTAACATTTCTTTTTGGTACGGTTTTAGATTTCGGCGGCCTATCGCAGTGTGAGATGCTCTATCGGACCAATCTGTTTGCTGTGATTGCTGGTGGACGATATCCAAAATACTCACAGAACACTGTATTAATTTATGATGCTTTACAACAGAAATTTGTAATGGAGTTGAATTGCTCTTCCACGGTCAAGACTGTGCGACTGAGGAGAAATAAGTTAGTTTCTGTTTGTATTACTATTTTTAATTTTTAACAAGACATTTCACTCGTACTGTTTAGGTTAATAGTTGTGACCATAAACCAAATCACCTTGTTTTCATTTCCTACGCCTATAAAACATATCAATCTGGAAACTCGTCCAAATCCAATGGGGTTGTGTGAAGTCAGCCCTCTTGAAACGTCTGAAAAACAAATTATCGTATACCCCGGAAATAAAATCGGAAGCATACACATTATGGTGATTGTCAATAATATTTAAATACGGTATACAAAAATGTACTGAGTAATTTAAAAATATAACTTTCTTCTTTTTAGGATGTTTCTGATTTGAATGATACTAGTTCTAGTGCACCAATAATACTGAATGCTCACCAGGGAGAAATAACTTGTTTGGCAATGAATCAACAAGGTACGCTTGTTGCTAGCGCGAGCTCAAAAGGTACATTGATTAGAATATGGGATACTATACGTAAAACTAAAGTAGTAGAGTTCAGGCGTGGATCAGACCCAGCAACATTGTACTGGTTAGTTTTATATGATTTAAAAATAAATACATTACAAAATAATATGTGAGAATTTGTTAAGGTACAAATACAAAGTCATATGTTTGTCAATTACTAATTTATATTTATGGTGTTCTGCAGTCTAAACTTCAGTCCAGATTCAGAATTTTTATGCTGTTCGAGTGACAAGGGCACAGTTCATATATTTGCGTTGAAAGATTCTGATTTAAATCGTAAATCCAGCCTGTCTACATTGAGTTTTTTTAGTTCGTATGTTGAATCGCAGTGGGCTCTTGCCAATTTTACTGTACCTCCAGAAATGGCTTGTATATGTGCATTTTTGTCTTCAAACACTGTCGTTGGTGAGAATAAATATTGCTGACTTATTAGTACCGTTGGAAACGTGAAAAATAACGTCTCTAGTTTTGGTTGATAAAACGGAAATTAAAATAATAATCGTGTCTATGATAAAATTACTGGGACATTTAACTGGCCGCTTGCCAGTAATAAATTGCAACACAGTGAATTAATATTAGCGCTTTTCTATTTATTATTTAATAATGTAAGGTTTATTGAACTTTTATTTCAGCTATTTGCTTGGATGGTACTTATCACAAGTATACGTTTCTTAAAGACGGATCTTGCAGACGCAGGGCATATAGTGTATTTTTGCACGATTGTGAAGACGAAGATATATAGTAATTTGATTATTTCATTATTAATCAAAACTCAATGTTGGGCTTTTGGTCCTAATTTACCTTAAAACAAATATTAAGTAAAGTATATAATTTGTGTGTGTGTATATACACAAACATTTTAAATAAAAATGTTACAAATTGAAAGTTGCTACATTTATAATTTGATATTTTTTGAAATGTGTAACGTTTTACTATTTTTTTTTTTTTTTATTTTGATATTATAAATCTTGGGTTTATCGTATTATACATTATTATAGTGTTATTGTTGTATAATGTTTAATCGAAACTATATTTGTTGTATAGATCAAGTTTTTATTTTGTACATATATACATATATACATAAATTAGTATTTTTTTTTATTATTATTATTATACGATGATGTTTTTGTGATAAAAAAAAAAACAGACCCATATTTTTATTTTATAAATTAATATAATTCTGTGTTTAAACGTAATGTCATAACAACATTTTTAAGCCATTGTGATATTTAATTTTTTTCTCTTCAATTGTAAAATAGTATTCTCTTACCGCGATACTTACTGTAAAAAAGCAAAAAAAAAAAAAAAAAAAAAGATTTGTTTCGCATAATATTTTACGTTTCCCGAAAACGGTTATTCTTTTCCTCCCGTCACACCTGCTTCTTACTGGCGCATTGGTGGTCTCGTACCGTTTCTTCCAATAATACCACCTACGGCGCCAGTGTTTTTCTATTCCATGATGGCGAAAGGCGAGGTCGTTTGGGCGGGGCGTCGGTGCCCGGACGGCGAGGTGGGGCGCTAAACACAAACAAAAGCCGTCGCCGTTGTGTATCGCTCGCGCGTTACCCGCTGTTTGTTCGTTGTTGTGGTAGCAGTAGGAGCATTGGCCGCCGTGGATTTCGATTTTTACACACACACTCGGCGTGGTTATGCCGGGTTGCCGCCGTCGTGTTTTGAAATATACGTTATCGTAATAATTTCTATCGTGAGGGGAATCGTAGTGGAAAAAAATCGCGTATGTACGTGTACGCGCGCGCGCGCGTGTATCGACAAGAGAATTTCTTTTCGCCGTAATATTGTAAAGTGATCGCAGTTGGGACGGTATTATGGTCGTGCATCACAGTGCGACGTCCGTTAGCATGGAGGTGGACCCGCCGCGGAACGCCAACAGTCCGGACGACCCGAAAACCGCGAACGGATCGTCGGAGAACGAGAAGGCTGAAGACTCGGAATCGTCGGAAGACGGACCGTTGGACGTGGGCGAACACTATTTGGTTCGCCGGTACGACGACACATGGCGTGAGTACACACACACAGATTTGTGAAAATAAACCGTATTGAAATGTTATGTCCGCATCGTTTTTCGTTCGTCCCGGTCATCCTACTCGTCGTGCGGTTCGAGAGAGTCATCGCGCGCGCGCGCATTTTGCGTATTCTGTCGTCCGGCCGGCGCGCGCGTTCGGCGGCTAGCAACGTGATTTCCGTGCGCGCCCGAGACGTTATTGGGCGCGCGCCTGCGAGTGCGAGTGTTATTCGGTCGCGTTCACACAAACGTGTTTTTATGTATTAAACATAAAAACAAAATAAACGACCGACGAAACATTGTGCAATCTCTCGGCGGCGCACGGTCAACACGTGAATTGGTGTTTTGTTATTTGTCGCGGGTAGCGGGTAGCGGGTGGGGGGGAAAGAAAAACGCGGGTTTTCGAATGCGAGAGACGGGTAAAATAATTTTCTCGAGATTCTGTGAAAAAATAAATAAAATAGACGCGGACGGGGATTAATTTCTCGGTACGAACGCCCGCCGCCGCCGGGAGACGCCACCGCGCGCGCCCGTCCGTTTGTTGTTGTTATTCTTTTGTTGTTCTCCCCGCGTTTTCCGCAGGCGCGACTTTCTGACGGTCGGTCGGCTGCGGCGGCGTCGTCGTCGTCGTCATCGGGGATCCAGCGCCCCCTGTCGTCCCTCCCTCCCTCCATCCCTAACCACCCATCGACCGTCGGCGTTCGTTGTTGTTTTGTGCGCTGGTCCTTCGACCTCCAAACGGAATGGATGGGGGGGGGGGGAAATAAATACGCGGCGAGCGCGGTGTGACGTTTGCGCGCGAAGGTGTGTGTTGTACGCCGCCGTCATTCGCTCTCTCTCTCTCTCTCTCTCTTTCTCTTACCGTTCGTTCGTCGATAAACGGTCGTTCGCGCGGGCAATTTTTGTTTTTTTTTTGTTTTTACCGCCGCCCGGCAATTTTATCGGTTTTTATTATTGCGCCGTATCGAATACGCGTTATTTTCGTCGTCCACACTCTCCGGCTGTTACGACGAGTTTTTCTTTTTAATTTTAGTCAAGTACTCAATAACAGCAGGGGGATTTTTTTTTTTTTTGATAAAAAAAATTTATATTCCATTCTTTGGAAATTCGTTTTTACCACGCGGGCGGCCATTTTCTGTTCGCTCTCCCTGTTATTGCTTTAGCAATCGGTAATAGCCTAGAACGAAAGTCGACGACTGCTTTCGGAACTTAAAAGTATACCACCTACCATCGCCTTTAATTATGAAAAACCACCTTAAGTAGATTCACAATATTATACTGATTGTACATAAGGTTTTTTTCTTTTAATTATTTTTACTTAAAATTCTCGTGTGTAGGTACATATATTTTTTTAAAGTGGCATCACACGACTCTAGTCCCTTTTGAAACACACACGTAATGCGACGTATTATTCGTTATTTTATTTCCGCGATTAAACCGCGGCGGCCCTCGGATTATGAGGAAACGTAATGCCCGAGAGATAATAATTTATGAACGCGGAAAATATTTGAAATTATAAGAACGCACGCAGTGTGTTTGATATTCCTGTGTTGGCGTAGGTATTATTATTATTATTACTTTATATTAGATATTTCTTGTTATTATAATACGAAAATCCGTGCGTGGGGAACGGACGTGAAAAATTCGTATTTCTTTTTTCTTTTTTTTCATTAGGAATTTTCGTTTAAACTGTTCTTGTTTAAAATGTTCCCAATTTTATTTCACGTATTTCGCTGATTTGTTGTACCAAGTGTTTTGACATTTCGTCGTTTTTTAAAACCGTGTTGAAGCTGATAAAAAAAAAACCTAATCACGTTTGTGTGCAATTGACAATCCATTGATCAGCACTCGTTTATTAATTACATCATTTTTTAATTATACTTTAGTTAAGTTATTATTTTTATCGAATTACTCGGAACCGCGGATAATTACCATTGTATACGTATTTTAAGAAAAATTCCTACTGCTGACACTTTTGTGACGACTAGAAAACTTGAAAATATGCAAAACGATTTAATTTTCAACTCTGTGTATTTTATTATAGCGCACATACAGTTACGACGAAAATATATCTATAATTGATAAAATGAGAATTGTCCAATTAAAATAATTAAAACAAATAGGCAAATGGGAGAAAAAGAAACTCATATTGTTACAAAAAAAGACATGCCAGCTTTATTGATTTTCAGGTCATATATCAATGGACCTAATAATTGGCAGACATCCTTCTAACAATTTACAATTATTTTTACTCAATTTTTATCATTATTTTTACATAAATAATTAAATTCAATGTTTTTTTTTATACTCGCATAAACTTTTTCCCCGCATACTTTAATATTTTATTTATGTTCATATTTTTGTATTTTAATTGCGTATAAATCTGTTTCCTATAAATGTGTATTGTTGTCATTGTCTTTGAATTTTGTTTTCAATGGGATAATGGTTTTGTTTTGTGTATTGTTCGATGGTCGACTGATATTTATCGTTATTTGTGAAAACAATCGTGTTTTATTATATTTGCCACTATATAAAATATATTATTTAATAGTATTATGGTATATATTGTGATGTGGATGTAAAGAAGTAAAATTTAATACGCAGAAATATTAATATGCTTCAGTGATGCTCTAGGCAGAATTCTCTCGTAAAGATGTGGCTTCCAACCATATGGTGTATCAATCCACAGTATTATCTGAACATATTTGAAAAAGGTGGTAGAGGAGCGCCTAAGAAAACTAATCGAACAGTGAGATTACCAAGCTGCATAAAAGTATTGAGTTTCATTGACGTTGAAAATCAGTCACAATAGTTGTTGTTAGTAGACGGCCAAATAAAACTTTGGGACGCCAATTGTCCTGAAACATTGTATTCAATGTGACTGTTGAAGTACTTGATAGTTTTGTATATAACAAATAGTTTTCTATCTAAGTACTCTTTTTGTGTAGAGATGGTTTAAAATTTTTGGAAAATAAAATAAAGAGGTTATAGAGATTAATGAGTAGTTGATGTAAGAAAACCGCACCTGGGAAATCTAACCGAGCCGTATCTGTTGTCTACAGGTAGGATCTTGCATAATGTTAGACAAAGTGAATTGAGGTTTGAGTTGCACAAATCAGATAGTTGAACTTTAGGGCCAAAGTGTAGGATTCTTGAGTCTGTACTGTCCATTGTCACACCTATATGGTATGTGATGTGACCTTGACAGTAGAATCTGATATAATGGTTCAACAACCATAGTATAAAAACATTCATCCATCTCTCATTGTAACTGATGATGATTAATGATATGATATTTCAATGAAGGCCCATAAGAGTCAGGAAGAATTGATAAAAACCAGTAAAATATTACACAGGAACAGGAAAATATTGTATTTTTTGTTGTTGCTATTGCGATAAAAATTATATTATTAATAAATTTGTATTTTATTTTTATAAAAATTATTGCCCGTATCAACAAAGGTGAAAAATTTAATTGATACATTTAGCTATATTTAATGTCTAAAATGAAGAATATAATTTATAAAATTTCCTATTGCCATTGAACACTGATAAATCGTATATTTTCTTCTATAATTTTTTGTGTATTATTTTCCAGTGTAATATTTTTATATTTTAAGAAAATATAACAAAATATTATTACAATGTTCAAAATTCCTCTAAACAAATATTTTCCTCGATTTTCAATTCCGACATATTATTTTCCTGTTCCCTCCCTTCTTTGTTAGTTTTGTGTTCTCTGTTATTATTTTCCGCCTATAAATTATTCATAACAAAAATGTTTTTAGATATTAAGATGGTTCTTGATCAATACATTACCCATTATTACGCATACCATATTTTAATGACTCACCAGTTATATAAACTTATGACACACATGTTTATAACATAGAGATATTTTTTTTTTTTTGTACCACACTAATATTGAACATATATTTTGTGTATTTGTCCTAATTATTAATTACAATATTAATTAAAATTAAGTGTATTTAATTTTTTTGATACATCGTGTGTGTATAGAATATTTGTATGAAAATAATCAATTTAATAAATTATAGACTAATGTTAACTGATACATATTTCTGAAATTAATTTGTTTGTGTTTTGTTGATTAATCCTAATTAATACAAAAAGGATAAATATCTACTTCATAATAATAATAATAATAAATACCTATTTTAAAAAAGATATTAGTTGTAGGTATAAACTACTCGTGTATATTACGATGACATGATCTTATTTTAGAATTCAGGTTATTCTATGAAAAAAAATATTTATAATGTGTGTGTATGCTAAAGTATTTTTAATGTTTAAGCATGCTAATTCTTTCTTTTATTTTATAAAAGTTATGTTTGCAATAAATTGAGGAACTGTATGGGTTTCATATAAAAATATAAATGATTCATATTATTTTCAATTGTTGCTTTATAATTGATGAGCCATGAATAGCATGAGCATGAGCCATGCTCATTTTTTTCCTTGTATCTGTTATACTAGTTATTAGTTTATTAAAGTATCCCACTTGTCTTATTTACATATAATTTCAATTTTTTTTTTTTTTATTTAATAATTGAATCGGTTATTTTCAAAAGGCACCAAGTCCCCACTTTGTCATTTATTATTTTATGAAACATTTCATGCGATATCAAGCGTATTGACCGTTTCATGGTGAATAAAAGTAATAATTACATGCGCTTAGTGAATTTTAGGCACGTCAATATATAGGTTGATTGTTGAAAGGGGCTCTATGTTCTGTATTTAGTTTTCTTCAATATTAAATAAATACTAAATACAAAATGTGAACAGTGCCTTTTCAAAATAACCAATTAAAAGTAATTACTCAATTAAATAAGAATTTTTTTGTATAAATAATTATTTATAAATTAAAATCTGTTTGTTTAAATTTATTTCGATCTTAAATTATTTGAAAAATAGAATTAGAAAATTAATATTCAGTTACATTATATTTTAATAAGAAATTTGTCCAGTCTGTTAATGCATTTTTCCATTTTATCTATAATAATCTTTTAATTAATTAATTTTTGTTATAATCGGATTAGAGAAAATAGTTAAGGTAATTTAGTTTTTAATAAATTAAATCTATAATAGCTATACTAATTTATATTATAGGCTAAGATAATTTGAGTGATAATATGAACTGATATTTTTGATGAATGTTCTCTCATTGCTCGTCCCCATTCGATCTGTACTCTCATTGACTATACATCGTGACGGGGTGTATTGAAATATGTAGTAGGTGGTCGTTGTAGCTTCCACAAAAACTCCTGTGGTGGGGTATGGTTCAAAACTTGTTTCTGCACTCTCATATTCTTTTGAGAAACATAGGTTAGCGCGAGTTGTATTTCTTTGAGTTTTAATTAATTTGTAATTAATGTTTGTGCATATTGTTTTATGTAAAATACTTTATATTGTAAAAAACAAACTTTATTTTTCTTATATATATATAACTTATTTAATATGCTTATAAATTAGTTCAATATAATATTTGTTTTTCATTTGTTTTATAGATCCTGCTGAAATTTTACATACAAGGTTCAATGACCAAGAACATCATTTTGAGTATTATGTACACTTTGAAGGGTACAATCGAAGATTGGATCAATGGGTACGGAGAGATAGGTGAGAAATTGTTTCTTTATATTATTGTTGGTTTATTTATATGTATTAATGACTACATTTCAGGATAATGAATTCAAGATTTGATATCGCTGAAAAAACTTGGAAACAAAAGGATGTAAATAAAATTCCAGATCTTTTAAATCAATCTGACAGAAAAATCACGAGAAATCAAAAACGAAGACACGATGAGATAAATCATGTTCAAATGGTAATATTTCTAAATATAAATATTTACATGCATCGTGTATAATTAATTTTGTGTTTTATTTTAAAACTAGTCCTATGCAGATATGGATCCAACTACGGCTGCATTGGAAAAAGAACATGAAGCAATAACTAAAATTAAATATATTAATAAAGTACAGTTGGGAAAGTATGAAATAGACACTTGGTATTTCAGTCCATTTCCAGCAGAATATCAGAAAGAATCCAAAATTTGGATATGTGAATATTGTTTGAAGTATAGTAAATTAGAAAAGTCTTTCAAATACCATATGGTTAGTTATAGTAATAATAATTGTTGGTGGCTAATTGTTTTTTATATTCAATGTAAAAATGTTTACGTTCTTAGAGTCAGTGTACTTGGAGACAACCACCTGGTGTAGAAGTGTACCATAAAGGATCATTGTCAATCTGGGAAGTGAATTCCAGTCAACACAAAATGTATTGTCAAAATCTTTGCTTATTAGCTAAGTTATTTTTAGACCATAAGACGTTATATTTCGATGTCGAACCTTTTTTGTTTTACGTTTTGTGTGAAGTTGATAAAGTTGGTGCACATTTGGTTGGATATTTTTCAAAGGTAAGTTTTAATCACAGTTCTAAAGAAATAAAATGTGTTGATCATTTTCATTATTATCAAATAATTTTTTTGTTTTTTAAATTTTTTAGGAAAAAGATTCGCCTGACTGCAATAATGTAGCTTGTATATTAACAATGCCACCTTTCCAGCGACAAGGCTATGGTAAACTCTTAATAGCGTTTAGCTATGAACTAAGCAAGTTGGAAGGACTTGTAGCTAGTCCTGAGAAGCCGTTGAGCGATCTTGGTAAATTATCATATAGATCTTATTGGTCATGGATACTGTTGGAAATCTTGAAAAATGCTTGTGGTTCATTATCAATTAAAGACCTAAGGTACTTGATCACTCAATGGTCAGTTGTTTATAATGAAAGCAGTTAATTAATTGTGTAATTGTTTGTTGCAGTGCAATGACCAGTATTACTCAAACAGACATCATATCAACGTTACAATCTATGAATATGGTGAAGTATTGGAAAGGTCAACATGTTATTTGTGTGACACCAAAAAACGTTGAACAATTGGTTAGTTCTGAACAGTATAAAAGACCTAGATTCATATTGGACTCAAATGCAATTAAATGGACACCGAAAAAATATAATCCTCGACCAGGACCATCTAGACACTCTAGGTCACAATACTTATCTGCTTAAAGAAACTAGTGCAGATTGATACTGTGGAATTATTGACATTACCTAGTAGTCATTTAAGATTTACCTATTGTAAATAGTTATAAATATTTAACATATATATTTTAATATATGTATTTTGGGAAGGTTTAAATGACAAGGGATTACACCAATTCGTCCCAATCTGTTCATATGGACAGTGATGAGTTATTAACAACATACTTAGAAATATATTTGTTCTCGGAATATCTTATATATATATCCGATGGTTATTAGACTGTGAATAGGTGGTGTTGTGAATGATTTATGGCGAAAATATAATTAATAAGGCAAGGTGAATATTATCAGCTTTCCCCTTACTACCCTATGGTGTATATGTAGTTACACTACTATTAGGGTTTCATGCATGATAATATTTTTTAAATTTTAATTTAAATTTAAAAATTTGTCCCTTGTCATGCCTTTTCATCATGTGATAGTATTTTATTTAATTTTTTCCAAGTATGGCGCATAAACCATATATAACTATATCATATTTCAATAATTTTCTATTTTATATCTTTTATATTTCATAAATTAATGTGTATGATGTATGTGCTTATGTTTTAGTGTATACAAATAAAATAAAATACCAACTATTACATGCAATTTGGCATTTAATTTTAATTTATTTGATTTATGTTTTTATATTTAAATACCAGGTAATTTTATAGAAAAAAAACATTAAAAATCATTGAAGTACTATCCTGTTGCATGTGATTTGTATTTCCATTGGCTAAACCTCACTGGTTTCCTTCTAAAAACTAAACTGCATTTAATAAATATTTCTTGAGCATATTTTGTTGTAAATTCTAATATCTGCTGCTAGTGATATTATAGTACTTATTAGTGGTGGGCGGTACAAAGTAAAAACTACCGAATGATTATTAGATAGTCTTTCACATATTCTATAGATAATACTATCTATTCATAACCGTGTAAAAACTATCAAATGATTCAGTTAATAGTTTTTTTTTACATATTTGATAGATAATACTATCTATTGATTTGAAAAAAACACTGTAGTTTATTAAACTATTGATAAACTATCGATAGTCAAAAGTAGTCTGTACCATTCATCACTAGTACTTATATGTTTTTATTATTTTTAAACTACTTTTGATTTTTACTTGGTATTTTAAAATATAAATTATTTTTATTTACTCGAACATTTTATTATTATTATTTATAAGTAACAAGTTATATGATAATGACTAAATTATCATAGCAGGATTATTGTTTTTAAGTTTTTTACATTGTAATATCATGTTAATGATGTTGGAAAATAATGGTTGTGAAATATTCAAACTCGACTCAATAGGTTGTACTATATGGGAACCTATTTTATTTGCACTCATTTTTTCATATTAAGCTTTCGAGGTTTGACTAAATTGTCATAGTATATATTCTTTTACGAAACATATTCCGAATACTCTTACAAGTTATTTTTAATCTTAGAATTGACTAATTACATATCTTTGTTTTCCTAATGCTTTTCTTATGTTTATTAATATTTTTTTAATTAACTGGTTTAAACTCTTCAATGAAACTATTGTTTTCTTTATGTGTTGGTCAATGTTGATGATATGTGTTGAAGAATTTTCATATTGAAATGTATGGCCTCATCATTTGACTGAGAATAATCAATTATTGTTATAACTTACCTGATAATTAAAAATGTACGTTTTCACCTATTGAAAAGTTATTTTATAAGAATTTTATTTATACGTGCGATTTTGCTGTAAAATAAATCTATTAATTTATCACTATACATTTTCATTGCATTTACTATTATTATATTTAAATGGATTAACAGTATTAAGTGTTAGGCAATTGGATTACTTTGTAATTTGTGTTGTTCACCTTACACTGTGTTTTTGCTTTTATATAATAATTTTAAAAATTTGATATACAAATGTGGCCACATGAATATTTTGCTTTGCCCCAAAAATTATGAATTTACAAATTAACCGATGTTTATGTGTGTACTCCGATGTCAAAATTTTCTATTAAAATTACTAAATCACATTAGTTTTTACACTAAACCGTAATAATATTAATATGTCGATATATTTGCTCCCTACTGTCATCATTAAATTTTCTTAAAATTAATAAAAAAAACTTTTTGTGATTCTCTTCAGAATTCAAATTATTTTCTTAGTAGGTACAATCATATGTTGAATTAAAAATTTTTTATAGTTTTATTTAAACATTTGAATTTATAAGTATTTTGATATTTGGATTTTTTTTTGTGTCATCGTAGAGTGAAGTATTTAATTTTGTTGTATTTTTTTTTTAACTATGTTGACGGCATTTTGAATAATAATGCGAAATATTCTTTGTGTTTAATTTGTTGGTACAATTACAAGAAAGTTATGAGTGTTATAAAATATTAACAACGAGAAAAACTAATTTTAATATGTACCTGTGTATTGATAATTTTTTTGTTTCTTTAGAAAATATTTTTACTCACTCCAGCACTATATATAATTTACGTATACATATTTTAATCTCATTATAAAATTGTAAACGAAGTTCAAAAGAACATACAGTCGTAATAGGTATTATAATCGTCTTTCATTTAGTTTTAAAAGTTGTACGCGGAGGGGCAATTGTTGTTGACGGTTGTTATGAAATTATAATCTCTAGAAAGAAACTGTAAATCTTTTGTCATGTTAATGTATGTATAAGTATATGATGCAATATAAGTTTACTAGAGAAGATTGCAAGAAATAAGCGAAGTTCCATCATTTTTTTTTTTTTTGCGAACTCCGTTAATAATTATTGAAGAAAGTATCTCTTGTATAATTAAATTGATAAAGCGCAATAGTAATTTATGTGGACAGAAAAATTTTAATTTTTTTTAAACGCATTGACACAAAGTCATCAAATATGATATAAAATAAAATACTTAAAATTATTTAAAAAAAAACAAATAAAATAATAATTTTGATTTTTAAGTTTCCTTGCATATATAGATTTATAAATGCTGAGCTGAATAGTTTTTACTAGAAGCTAAATAAAAAGAAAGTTTTCTTTTCACATTTTTATAGACTTATATAGGACTGTTGGTTCATTTTTTAATTCACAAGGGTGAGTGATTACTTTTGTTTTTGTATTTATTTTTAAAACGCAATTCGAAATAATAAGAAATATATAAAAAAACGACTACAGATTATAAAAAAAAATATGTATATATATATATATATATATTAAGTAATTTATTTAATTTTATCGAAAAAAAGAACAAGAAAATCAAAATAGTATACGCAATGGTCGTCTATATGAATTATACGATCGTACATACGGACAAAATGAGTGAACGAATATGTGTACAGATTTGCTGAAGACCTTCGATGATTTATATTGGTATATTATACAATAATACTAAAAAGGAATTAAAGTTATCGAAAGTTATACGTACAAACGTATTTGTTATAAATCGAAGGACTGCGGAGGAAAAACGAGTTCATAGGTCAATATCGCTAAAGCTTTCTCGGTATTATAAATTTTAATATTTCACAACTTAAAACATTTTTCTGAGAGAAACTGTAGAAAAAAAAATGCATATAAAATAATTGTTCTTCAATTATTTATTACCATTTTCATTATGAAAAATCATATTTATTTAAATTTTGAGAAAAAAACGAAATAAATTGCAAAAAATTGTTGACGTTCGGTTTCAACCGCGACTATGATCGTTTCTCCCCCGCAGACGTGACGATACAGAGAGAAATCATTCAATAATAAGAGAAATAATAATAATAATAATAATTTCGACAAAAAAATCGACTGAAATCTGAAAACATAATAAATACGACTGTGGGAAAGCGACGTTTGAAACAAAATTATGTGTATTCGAAGTTGTTTTTAAGTTACTAAATGAAATATACGTACCAAATTACACTGTGTTATATTGCGTGTGTCGATCAAGATTTCAAAAAAGGATCAATCGAATGTTTTCAACGTCATAACGATCAGTCGTCAAGGGAACCCAAACGTAACAACGAGAATCTGGAAATTCAAACTGTTGCACTGGTAAATGGGCATTTCTATACACTGAATCACAATTCGCAATTACCTTTTAAAATTAATTACAGTGATATAGGTAATTGGAGATTTTTCTAATAACAACAGCAAGAAAAAAATTACATTAAAAGAAAAAAAAATGTCAATGTATTCTGTTATGTTATTACACATATTATTAACGCGTATATGGAAAAAATTTGAAATTTCATCTGATTTATATATTCAAAATTGTTTTAATCGCAATAACGCTGCAACTGTGTCTCGAGTGAAAGAAACAAATTGAAAAAAATAAATATATATTCGTCTGTGAGTAAAACGGTCTGACGAAAATTCTTTTGTATATATATTCTTATATTTTTAACGGACTCACGTTATTTTGAGTAGACGCGATTGTTATATTTGACTTTTCTATTGTTCTCGAAAGTCAGAAACAAAGTGAATTATTAACGTGTGTATATATATATATATATATATATATACGCGTCTCGTACACTGTTTCGAGGAGATAAGCTGAAGCTGAAAAGCGTACCTACCTCTATATACAATATAAGTGAAGACTTTCTTTATTTTATTTTTTTTTAAATATTTTATTCGTCGCTTCTCGATGAATATAAATCAACTAATCAAAAAAGTTTAAAGTGACTTAAATTAATTAACTCGACTTTTTTTTTTACCGAGTTTCAGCTATGTACAATGTTTAAGCAGTGAATTAAATAAATATATACATACATAATAGATAGGTATTATAAAGTATTAAGAGATATTTTAACAATTCATTATAAATTATACGTGAAACGACGGAGATGCGGATAATTAATAATTTATTTATTTTTTTTTTTTTTTGTAATGAGACTTATAAAATTAATGCCTTTTTATAACGGTTTTTAATTAACGTATAACGGCTATATATCAAACGCGTTGAGATAAATTCCAAAAATTTTCTAATAATATTATTTATCGTATATTTATTATAGCGTGCCTATAAATGTACACTTCGTAATAATATTGTAGTGTACGATTGACGACGAAAATATGATTTCAAATTAATAAAAAAAAAAAACCTGAAATTATGTAGCGATTTTATTAAAAATGTACATAATAGTTTAAAACCGGTCAAATCATTATTAAAAAAAAATCAATAAAACCATACATTAAATATTTATATAAATACAAAACACTACTATGTACTCGTTTTTGCACTAATCGACTTCACGAGTGAAATACCCCGACGACTTTTCTTTCGATTTTCACTATATAACATAGCACATTTTATTAAAATCATATATATATATATATATATATATGATTGTTTTCTTTTTTAGTTTACATATATATATAAAAGGAATCGGTATATAATACGAAATTTATATTTAATTTTTTAATAAATTGTAACAATCGTCGTTATTATCATTTTATACCGTAAAAATATCTAATGGTAAATTGAGAACGACATAATAATTATAATTTTTCATAAAATATCATAATGTTTAGTCTTGAAAAACGGAGTCTGCTGATATAAGTGTAACTGTAGAAATTATACACGTGAGAGATCAGCTACGAGAGTAAATACACTATATACAAATATACGCTGCACAGATTCATGCAGCGTTGTCATATGATAACTATAATAAACATTTTCTACAAAACATAAATAACGGTTTATTAAAAAAAATTTAATTTAAAAAACGAGTGATGTGAAAAACGCGTCAACGGCTGTTAACAAAAAAAAAAAAAAAAAATTTAAGTAAATTGTATTCTTCTTATATAGGTACCTATATCAATATTTTGTGTCTCCAGGGATAATATGATAAAAGTTTTCTACTTTTTCTATATGTATTAAAGCACTATTTCTATGGATGACGAACGACTCATGTGAATATATAAAGTATACATATATAATAATATATAACATATTATATTTATACCGTAAACTTTTTCTCTTGTAAAACAGTAAGAAATTACTATATATAAATAATATTAAAATAATATGTTCGTTATAATATAATTTTATTTGACCATTTTCTCACAAAAGCCGTCCATATACCTATTGTATTTCATACTATCTTCGCATTATGAACAGTTGTAGAAACGACGGAAATAATATTCATAGTATTTTTTTTTGAGTGGTTCGCTTCACGCGTAACATTAGTAAAAATTACTGTCCCGTTGTATCGTTAAATCTACCGGTATGAAAAAATCCTTGGGGTGATATAATTGTTATTGATTTTCACGATAGACCTTCGCAATATTAATAATACGCCCAACAAATTATTTAAAATTATTTACTTCAAATAGTGTTACAATTAATTTTTTTTGTAAAAATCGTAAACTAAATTATATAGGTTATATACCTATATAAATTAAATTTCGTCAAATTTTTTTTTTTTTTTTAATATTATTAACGTTTAAAACGTTTTTCGCCGCAGAGTATCGTATAATAATATACAATATAAACGTGTACGCGTTATAACGTGTAGGTAAATACGCGCAAAAATCGACAAAATCTTTTTGTACACACACGCTTTTCTTTATAATATAATAAACTAATGTAATGATGCGGGAAACCGAGCGAAATCAAAAGCAACAGTGTTATTAAGTTATATGAGTAGATGAACGATGATGATGACACGGGGTAAGTATTTCTTTGAAATGGACGTCGTTATGCGATGAGTTTATGCGACGATCAAAAGGATTAAAGTTGTGAATTTAGGGAATGACGGCTAACAGCAAGAGTTTCTGAAGGAAGGGGATTTGCAACATATATAAGTCGTTGAGGCCAGCGGGAGAGTATAATATATATATACGCGTTAAACTCACTATTGGAACTCGGTCGTATATAGAAAGCAAAAGTGTTTGAAATCTAAATCCGGGTGTAATTTCGCCTTTAGAACGAGTCGATAATAATAATTTGGTCGGAAAATCTCTGCGAATAGAATGAATACAATAATTCATATTTGGATTTATTTCTAATTTTTTTTTTCTGATAAAAATTACTTTCGTATAATATGAAACCTATACAGGTTTTGAAGACCGCATCTATGTTGCACTGGAAAATTAATTTAGAGTGTGCGTATTAAAAAACTCGAATTTCTTCCTCCAACAATAGATGGAGACCACGAGAAAAACTTAACAATACTTGTTGAATTTTATCAAAAAAAAAAATGTTTAATTTGTGTACATTTGATGAAATCAAAATTTCATTTCATACCATTTCGATATATCGACAATATTGCAGTTATATATATATTTATTGTTACTACTGAAGGTACAAACGCGTAATTTCCATTGTAATTTAATTGAAATACTTGAAATGAAAATAATATTTAAAAAACAATTGACAAAACGACGACGAGGCTTTATTGCGCGCGTATACGTAGCCAAAAATTACCAGTCGAAAATACATAATATTATAAAATTTACGCTCGGGGACAAATCCCTGCCTTTCCCGTCGTAGATCCGGCCCTGTATATATTATACGTGCAGGCGAGCCGATTGTTTAATTGTTATATAAAATATGAGCTGGAATTCGGCTTTTATCGTGAATTTGAATTATTTTATGTGATAGAATATTATATTGAAATTAAAACATAGAAATGTATATTATTCCAACGATAATGTTGGTTTTTGCAGTATGCGATACGCATACACCGTTCTTCACTGTTGCCAGCTAACCTCATTAATTCGATGTAGCTTGATAGTACAAATTATTTGTTTGACAAATGACGCTCTGCCGCTCCTCTTTCCTTATTCAATTTTCACTTCTATTATTCTAAAAATTAGTTCGTTTTCGTGTCTCGATTTGTGTCCAACCGCCGTCTCATTTTAATGTTTTCAAGTATCTCTCTCCCTTTATGCTCATATATTTCATTGAGTACGTTTATTTCGTTGTTACGGCGTTCTGTCCAACTCACTCGCAGCGTCCTTCTCCAATACCACATTTCAAAGCTTTCGAGAATTTTTTGCTACGCCTCGTTTTACAGCCCCGCAAGTTTCGCAACCACTTGGTGCCACGCTCCATATGAATACATTTTTACAAAGCGTTTCCTCACACCATAATATTTATAAATTATAATGTATTTAAAAAAATTTACGCGACGAACGCGCAACGTCTTTATACCGCACAAAACCTATACCATTGCGTAAATACTTTTTAATAAAGCGAGAATGGCGATCGGATTTCTACCGGGTGTAGTATAGAATTGAATAAATCTACACGAGTTGTTAGGCCTGGCGAACTAAATTTTTCCGATCAGCATTTTGACTCCTATGGATTTATTGCTTTCCTGTGGTCGCCCGAATTTCCACAAAGATTATATAATATTATCGCTTTTGTCTTGTATATTACAACCTCAGTAGTTCTCAATGCCATTACACATATTCTCGTGCATGATCGACAGTAGGAGGTAGAAGATGAGGATGGTGGGCGTTAGATTTTTTTTTTTTTTGACTTTGGTGCTCGCCACTAGCCGTATATGGGGTTCATTACGCGTAAGTGATATTTTCGCGATACGATTTTATTATAATGCCTACTTTTCGAACGTTCGTAAATCGGATCCGCTCTATAATGCCGCGAGTGGTGTATTTTTTCTCTCTCTCTCTCTCTTTCTTCTGTTTTTCACTTATACTCGAGTCATCATAATTTCAGCGTGTAAAAAATTTCACGGATAATTTATAATAATAACACGATTGTATATAATCAAGAGTGGAGTGACGCGTGTTATACAGATAAGAGAATGCAAAGTGTTTATTAATTCTCTTTTTTGAAAAAATAATTATCACGACATATCCTTGTACGCGCAACAACGCACACTGCAGCACTACGCACCGCGGTTATATAATAGCGTGTCTCTCGTACAGCATCCGCGGCGCGTATGTGAGTAGAGAGGTACTCGTGACGAATTTTAGATACGCTCGTCTGAATTTCATTTCGAATTCCCACGCGCGCGCGCACAAGTATAAATTATACGATAATTCGTTTGATTCGTAAAATATAGTAGAGAGAAAAAGAAAACGGAAAAAAATTCATTTACTTTACGTGGGCCTTCGAACGCGTGTGATTCACGTATTTGTGTTGGCGGCATATTATAATAACGTAATCGTAGCCCGCGGACTGCAGTCGAAACGGTTCGCGTAAATGGTTTTCACTTTTTTTTTTCTTCTTCGATAAATCTATAAAAAATTTTTATTTTTTTTTTTATATAATAAAACATAGAAAACATTTAAACACAAACGATTTCGTGTGTATTTCGAATTGAAATGTTTTTTATTCATAAATTAAAACAGATACCACCAAATACAGAAGTCGAATAATAGTAATGTAAATTACTCGTTAATAATGAACTCCGGTTATTTCCGATAGGTTCTATTAGAATATTTAGAAAACAGAAAATTACAATGGAAATTTCAAAAATCTTTTCCTTTTTGGACTGAGGGAAGGGAGGTTTACAATATCGGCTTGTTCTTTCCATCGATTGCAGTGAGCTAAACCGTTTCCCGTTAAAATATCTTTTACGTACAATAGCAATCGATCTGTTTCGTGAGATTCGCAAAAGTCTCTTCGTCATAACGCGGTTCTCGTTCAAACAGATTCGTTTGAAAACTGCTGCTGCTGCTGCTGTTGCTGCTGCAAAAGAAAAAAACGATAGTTGACAATCAGAACGAACCGCGGAGAACGGTTGGGATTGATTTACACCACTGTTAATCAGATTTTTTGATCAATGATGAAGAGAATCTGCGTTAAAAAGGTTCCGAAAAATCTGTATCAGAAGTAAAACAAAAAAAAAAAAAAACCTGGCCACTATTAAGACTTCGCGTTTTTTTCCTCTTTCCACTACTGAGAATTCAGCCCACAGAACAAAACGTTTTTCCGTGACACTAACGAATACTCAACGCGTCACTGAAGGCTGAATGTGAGTTCCATAACTGTTGTGACGAGCAATGGGAACGTCCGTCATCCATCGCCGTGTGCGGGATGACACTCGAGACAACCGTACTTCGAACGAGTCCGTCGATGTCGTGTAAAATAATTATTTTAATTTCATTAAAAAAGAAAAATCATAAAAAAGTAATCGTTACTTTGTAGTTACATGTACACGTCTGCGACATAATTTACAATACAAAAATATAAAAAAATATTACGTTCGATTCCGCTGGCCCCGTTTAAACGGGTACGGTATATTATAATAATTTACGCGAACGAGACGTGTGTGTGTACGCTAATTTATGGCGGCGCGCGCACCGTCGCAAAATACTGCGCGTAAACACCTATAGCTGCGCTGTACCACCGCGGCGGTAATAATTGCGCACGGCTAAGGGCGGCGGAGACCGAGCGAAATTGTTTCAAAGTCAATATACGATTACACTCGCCGCGTGTACATAAACTTTACGGGCTCATAAATCGTTGTTGTTGCGTTCCGTCCCTCTCCGTTGTCGAGGAGCGGCGCACTCGAGTGTGTTCTGTCTCTAGCCGGGGAGACAGCGTTTATAATAAAACGTGCGTACGTCGCGGCGAAGGAGAGAATGTCGCCGCGAAGGCAATAATATATAATATAATAATAATAATAATAATAATAATAATAATAATAATAATAATAATAATAATAATAATAACAATAATAATGATAATGATAATGATTAGGAACTTATATAAGAGTTTGTAAGGTTTTTTTTGTTTTTCAACAAATAATCATTCAAAACATAGCTCAACGATATAGAAATTCGTTTCGTACAGTACGAGGCGTATTCAAAAAGGCCGCTTGCTCATAAAAAAAAAAAAAAAAAAAAAATCACAATCATAAGAAACAGATTTTATTAGCGCATTTATTTCCTCCTTACAAACCTGGTTCACTTCTCCACATAACCACCGTACATTTCTAAGCATTTTTTTTCTTCGTACAGTTGCACTGCACGGCTTCTTTAACCCATTTTCCATAGAAACTCTCCGCCCGAGAGTCGAACTACGGTTGACAACGGCGTTCTTCAGTTCCCCGTCGTTTTCAAAACGTCGTCCGCCGAGCTTTTGTTCAAAGTGCAAAAAGAAGTAGTCAAAGAGTTCCCGACGAAAATCTTGAATTTTCTCCTCGGTTCCGGTGGTACGCAGGGGACGCGCGTTGTCGATTTTTGATCGCACGTATCGACTTGCTGAGCGTTTCACAGTAGGTAGGTACGACGCGTCAGACATAGCGTTCCATAAAATCAACCGCCATTTTCGTATCAAAAAACCATAGCCATCGTCATTCGATTGGCGTACGGAGTTTTATAATATTTACATTAACTACGCGCAAAATGTTTTATGGGATAAGTATTATCAATTGTATTACAACATAACATCACGAAGTCGGCGGGGGACAAATAATAAACGTTTTCTGAACGAGAGGGCATATTTGGCGGGTAGGAGAAAACCGAATAAATTATACTACTGTAAAACGTATTTTTCGTTTTACACATTTCCACGCCGATATATACGCAATTTTAAATATCCCGTGGAATTATTTTTGTTCGATAAATATAGATAATTATAAATACGCTACTCTGCAGTTCATTAAATAATAATAATCGCCTACGCACGAAACACACTTTTTTCTATCTTTCAAAAATACCACGCTCATAGTATACAAACTCTAGGTTTTTGCCGTTTATTCGATGTCATCATTACTACTGTCACATTTCGAACGGTTAACGTGCCGGATTTTTCGAGTCTGACACACACTCGCACGTTTTTTTTTTTTTCTAACTACACTATTATTGTAATCGGAATGCTCTTGGCACCGGGCGAATAACATGGCCGTCGTAAACCGTTTTCGGTTATACATGTTATAATATACGCGGCGATAAATTTCTTCGTTTTATCTCCAACACGGGACAATAATTTGTATTTCTGTTCTGCAATTTGTCATATTCTCCTCGTCGTTGTTTATTTGTTATTATTTAATAATGGTAAACACGTGTTAAAATACACCGGCGCGGGGATAATATCACGTGTAGAAACTCGAGAACGTATTACGTATGTAGTTTTTTTTTTTAGATTCCACTATTTTATATACCGAATTCGTTTGAATTAGGTACGTCTAAAAAAAGAATTGGCGTGTCACGGTATAAAAACATTATTATCGTATAAGTCATATAATAATATAATTTCTTTTTATAATATTCTCCCTTGCTCGTCGTCGTCGTCGTCGTCGTTGTACGGAGAAAAATGAAACACTCGAGTTGCTCTTAAACAATATCGTTTTATTGCGACGATTATTTATTTATTGCGCTTTCACGACTACGATATACGTACACGTTTGTGCTTGGCAGTCATTTTTAACGTATTACATACGTCCGTTGCGTCATCTCACATTTGTCTTAATATGACTTCTCCTTTTTCTTTTATTCTCGTCGTTGAATTTAATGTATTTTCGTGAATTACGGAAAATCATTAATTATATTTGTTATATCGTCGACGGAATAAATACGTAGTCTTCGTAAGATATCCCCTTAAGCATCTGCTATATGTATTTTCAGAATGTCTCCACGGAGTTGTGACTCGCAAATGCAACAAAACTATTTTGTCCAACAGCTATTTTTAAGTTTTTATTTTTTCTTTCTAATAATAATAATAATAATAATAATAATAATAATTACTAGAACCCTACGCGTTATTCTCGGAGAAATTGATTCGATATCGAATTTACTTATCTATCGCATATATGTGTAATAAATTATTCGATAAAAGTATAATATTTAATATTATCAGTTGAAAATAATAATGACATGTTTTAAAAAAAAAATATATATATTAATTTATTAATATTAATATTGAAATAACGCGTTTAAGTCGAACGGTAAACTTCACCCGATCCAATCATGGTTTTCGGCGTGTGTAGAAATTGACGAAGATCACAATTCTTTTATTATTATTATTATTATTATTATTATTATTATTATTATTATTATTATTATTATTATTATAAACTATTACATTTTTTTTGGTGAAATGTTCAAATTAATCCTCAATCTATTCCTAAAACATATCAAATTTGTACAGAATATTTTCTAACCATAAAATATGTGCTTTTTTTATGCATTACACATTTTTGTATATCACTTCATAATAGGAAAATGAATTGTCGAGAGAGCACGTCCGATTGGTGGAGCTGCGCACACTCTCAGTAAATATATAAAAATCCGATATCTATCAATAAACGTACGTTACGTTTTCGCGGACGGAAAATTAGTGTAAACTTAAATTTTATTTATCATAATATATAAATAAATAAATAAATATATATATATATATATATGTGTGTGTGTGTGTGTGTGTACACCGTCTGAATCATCGAATCAAATGGAATTGGCGATAGACCATGCAGTGGCGCCGAAACCTTTCAGTCTAACTCCCAGACATAAATTTAATTTAAATATATAAAAGACATTTAGAGGATGGGCTATATAACTTTATAACGCATTGCGTATATGTATAAGTAATATACAAGTAATAAAGTACAATATTCTTTATTTCATTACGTCTTACCAAATCTATACCCACGCGAGCCACACTTTTTGCCTTATTTATAAGCTTTGGCGCCACCGGATTTTTTTTCTGACGTATACTTCATAAAACGAGAAAACGAAAGCCATAATATAATATATATATGTTGTTCGTTTTCTGAAAATTCCCATCGATTCTGCACACGCCTTCGACCGCATCGAGATCTATAGAAACTGACAACTATTTCTTTTCAAATCATTACGTTTATATTGTCAGTGGGTTTTTTTTTTTTTCTAAAACTCTTCTACCATAAAACTGATCAAAACTTTTTTCTTCAGAACCATACGTGCAATCTGCGTAATAATATCATCTATTTACAAACAATTTTATTTCTTTGCACTCGTTACCGAAACTAAATGACGAAAATATGTGCGAAACGGCACAAATAGATTTTTCAGTTCTTATTGCGATTCGTACACAATAATAAAATGAAATTCGACAGACGATTTACTTTTACGTAATACCGAAAATAACGTTTTTCTTTCGTAAAATCTGTCTATTGATATAAATCGTATGTGAATTTAATCGACAATATGATGTAGATTGATCATTCTGAAACAAGGGGCGGAAAAGAGAAAAAGAAAATTTGATCGCGAGCAATTTCAACGCGGTGCTGTCATTTACGTAGTATATATACCACCCATTCTTCGATTAAATTGCTATTTAAATTGCCAATTTGCAGACCGCGATAGCAGCGTCAGAACGACACGAACAATATGGAGTTATTGTTTCATTCCGCTGCTGCTGCTGCTGCTGCTGTTGATTAATCCCCGCGGCGTGTATACCCACCTAACGCAGTTTAATAAATTTCTTCTTTTTTTTTTTCTAGTATTTTTTTTTCACCAATTTATCGGACGGCCTCTTGGCGCGTTCTGCC
This sequence comes from Chaetogeoica ovagalla, assembly GCA_032441825.1. Taxonomy (NCBI): domain Eukaryota; kingdom Metazoa; phylum Arthropoda; class Insecta; order Hemiptera; family Aphididae; genus Chaetogeoica; species Chaetogeoica ovagalla. The sequence continues at coordinate 3,116,292 of CM063727.1, read as the reverse complement.
AATTTATAGCTCGGCCGACGACACCGCGTATACACTGCAGGTTTTTATACAACTAATCCGAAATTTCCATCCAGTGTTTTATTATACGCGTAATAAAACGACACTGACACGTACGTATAGCAATACACACACACACACACGTATAAACATATACCATAAGCATACTATATATGTATAATATGCCGCGCGCGGTCGTATAATTATATTAGCTAAAAGCCCTTCGACAACTTTTCCGGTACTAAATTTGTAAAGAGAGAGTGAGAGAGAGAGAGAGAGGCATTTTGGAAAATAAACGTTATTTTATACGCGTACATATTTAACAATAATCATTAAAGTGACGGAGATTATTAGCGAGGATAGCGCGCACACACAATACGAAACTACGGGGAAAACATTAACGGTCTGATCAAGTCCATATACGCTGTTATATTTTGAAATTTTTACCTATTGAGAGCAGTGCGCCGGGCGGAATGCGAGTGTTAAATCTGGTTGAAGGAGGAGGGCTGTTATATTTTTGTGACGTTGACACGCGGAACTACGCCTCCTCCAAGGGGCAATTGCCGTTGACAAAAAAAAAAAACCACAAAAATTAACAGTTTTTTTCGACGACAAAAATAATACAGTCGTTAGAAAAACGATAAATATGCACTAAAGTCGAAAACAACTAATCGTAACTTATTTTTCGATTTCCAAATGGAATTGATCATAATCCGGAGAATCGAATCGAATCGAAAATGTAATTTTTTTTTTTTTTTTTGATTTCTACAGTTCTTTCCAATAACAAACCGCGGCATAAAATACAAACCGTTTGTTTTGTTTTTTTTTGGGGGGGGGGGCTATGATTGATTTCAGGATACTTGGCCTCGCAAATTGCGCTCATGAGAGATTTGGTATCAGTATACGTAGTGTTGCGACGAAAATCAGTAGTTTTATTAATTTATAGCGATTCCGCATGAGTTCTCCACAGAACGAAATCGTAATATTACTAAAATATAAATTATTCTTTCGTTATTTATGGGTAATATTATTATTAAATAAATTTAATAACACATTTTAGTAGAGAATTGGAAATGTTCACGAATATTCTGCGTATAATTTATATTTTATTGTTGTTTATAAATGGTATTTATAACCGATGATTTTTCATAATAAATAACTACGAAATTATTTGAAATTCATTGATTATTAATTCGATTGTATCGCGGTGATTTATGTATTAATATATTTCAAACACAATATGAAAGGGAATTAGAAAATTAAAAGTAATAACATTATTGAAATATTTTAATATTATATTAAATAGAAAAATTGTATTTTACTATTGAAAAAAATATTTCAATATGTTTCAATGATATTTATCTGGCCAAATAATTTTACTATATTGTTTTAAAAACAATTATATTTTCTAATAATTATTGTAAATTTTTATTTTTAAATTATTACTTGGATAATGTTTAAATTCGATTATTATTAATATATTTTTATGCTATAATATAGTCTTGTAATGTATATAATAAGCGTATTTTTATTTTTTTATACCTATATGGCTATATAAATATATATAATTATAATATACGTGCTATACCACATGTTATAGACTTGTTTTCATGAGCGTACAAAAATCACACTATTTATCAATATAATAAGGTGTTAATATATTATATAAAGTCATTTGTCGTCGTCATGACTGTAGGTTTTCGCTATGATGTACAAAACGAGTTTTGATAATCGTAATAATAATAATAATAATAATAATAATAGCGGAGGTATTATAATAATAATTATTATTATAATAACTATAAGTTCATGAATAATGTATATTATAATGAACTATCAGAAGTATACCGGATAGGGTGAACGCATATAAAATATTCGTTTGCTTCGTATACTTTATGAAACATTAAACAATTTTAACTTAAAATATTATCGCGAAAACGTATTTTAGTAACTGTTTGCTTTTGGTACAAATTCAAAGCAAAACTTACACTCTAAATAGGTTTAACGGTTCGAGGGACGCTTCTTCTTTTTTTTTTAATAGCTTTAGTTTCCCCTTGCAATTATTTTCCACTTTAACCACTGTAGCTTTCGTCGCACCATATACCGTGGAATTGGCGCTCATATAGTCGAGCGAGTGATAATTCAACTGATAATTGGTATAATAAATCTGTCTTGAAGTTTAAATCCACTCTTATATATATACAACAATGAGTATAATATAATATATTAAAAAAAAAAAAAAAAACGCGGCGCAATTTTATTTAAGTACTTATATATACATATATTATAAAATCGATTACTCTTTTTTTTTATTATTATTATTATTCAGTTTTTCATTTGTTTATTGTCGAATATACTGTAAAGTATTTTAAATTTTGGAAAGAGTTGAAAATTCGTTGATTACCTAATACGCGTGTGATTTTTTTTTCACTGTTTCGGGTTTAAAGAATATATAGTTCTATACGGTTAATTGGAATATATTGTAAATCCGATTTAGTTTTAAAAAAGTAATCGAAAAATGTCCGAATTTACGATACACCGTGTTAAAAAAAAAAAAAAAAAATCGATTTTGGTTATATTTCGTTTTATATAATTCATAGGCGTAATAATTTTGTCCGTACGATTCTATTTATTCAGTCGTTGAATTACTCGTACGGTGTACATATTAAACGAATATGGCTAACATTATTATTTTCATTAAAGAAATTGATTATTTGAAACGTTCATAAATTTACTCGTCGTATACATACAGTTTTATAGTTTGGTTTTTTTTACAATTAAATACTATAGAATATTCATTTTTTTTTTTTTTTTTTTTTAGCAACTTTTTATTTCCTCGTTAAATATTGTACGGAGTTCGACAGATTTCGCCGGACACGCGTTGTTCGTTTCATAAGTTTGTTTCGACGAACAATATAGTATTGTGTAATATATTATAATATATCATCTTCGCCGTTTCCAGTGTTCATTGTCCAATTTTAACAACGTCATGATAGCATATAATATTACACTGCATGCATTGAGTAATAATATAAATTATATTACTTTTACTACAATTTACTGCGTTGGTAAATTACAGTTTGGTAATTGCGATTTTTTTTTTTTTTTGAGTTGCGACTTAGTATATTTCTGACGCAAGACGGTTTTTATATCGCAATATTTGTATTTCTTATGCGGTATATACATACGTACTTACTCGTATTTTAATTTCGATTTTTGGCTTTTCTACAGTTCGCATTTAAACATTTGCTCGGGTAAAAATTGAAAAAAAAAATTCATCGACAGTCAAATTGTGATAATTTTTAGCTATTTTATAGGTGCTAATTAATGTATTATAATAATATATGTTTCGTATACAAGTCTCATATATTTTCACATTTTTTTTTTTTTTAAATTTTTATAACTGTTTATATAAAATATTCGTTTTCGAATTCTACACTTTAAAATATAGTATTAATGGTCGAATACGCGGTATTTGCTGCAGCAATTATTGTTCTCAATAGTCACTGCGTGAATTCAATTAGTTCGTTTTAACATAAATTATATTCGCGGTATATAATTTTTTTCTCTCTCTTTTCCAACCGCCGTTAAACGCATAATATTTTATAATTTCCTTCTGGAAACTTCTTGGTTTTGCATAATCGTGGAGAATCATCGTATCAATCAAAGTTTGAACGAGCTTCACGCATTTATTTTACCATATTATAAACAGCCAAACGTAAATTTTAATTTCTCATATATACGTATATATTTGCATATTTTTATTATATATATATATATATATATATATATATTATACCTATGTTCGTGTATAATTTATAATAATAATTGCCCATTATTTCACAAGAAATGATAACGTTTACACGATTTACGTCATAATTATAAATTATCTATCGCATTTATTATTATAATATTTACATCAATGTTATACGTATAATATACTATACAGTACGAAAATACATACACACACACACACAACGAAAATAAAATTATAATAATAATTAAAATGTTTGTTTGTGATTTTATTTAATATATATATTTTTTTTCAATACAAAATGAAATCCTATTAATTTGTTTGTATACGGAAACGGATTAATGTTTTATAACTTTCTTTATGCAACGACACACAAAAAAAAAAAAAAAAAAAAACGATCGATCGCATTTATATTTATTATATTTTTTTTATACATAAATATGTAGATCGCGCGAATAGATCGCTCGTAAGTGTACTTATAGGAAGTTCAGCTGATATATCGCTATGAGCAATTATCTTATCGTTTAAATATTTTCGACACAAATATAATTATGTACAATTTTTTTTATTGAATACATCGAATAGTACGTTTTATATATTTCTAGTTTCACCGTATGCTATATGAAATTCCATCGATTTTTTTTTTTTTAATAAATATATAATAATAACTGCCTGATTAGTTTAAACTGTTTAGCAAAACCCAAATGATTTTGTAGTGTTCTCCAATGGCTCGTATTGATATAATTTATACTAATATCAGTATAATATATTTACGAATTATGTTTGAATGTTAATTAGGTTATTATGTTAAATAATTAATACTGTTATTGTAGTCGTATTGCTTTTATCTGTGCGCATAATGAATATCCAACTGCGGACTCATTAAAAGCGTTACGGTTATTAAATAAACGTGTATAATAATTTATGATAATAACATATTTGACACCGTTCGTCGTCGATTCGTTAAAAGTTAAAACGGTTTTAGCACCTCGAACAATATAATAATACACATACACTGGTATTTGCAATAATTGATACGACAATTTTGTGATATGAAATTTTAACGTATATCATATAATTTATGTAAAAAAAAAAAAAAAAAAAGAAATAGTAATAATTTTGTAAAAGTCATTGGAAAGGCGCAGTCTCGAGAGACTTGTAAGAGTATATTATGTGGGTTATCCACAAGAATCAATTTCTGTTATTAACCATTCAGAGCACGTATTTACTATATTTACTGAAATAACAATACACGTATATATAAATATATATATATATATGTAGGGCTGAAACTTGAAACTCGACTAACTCATCATCAATTTGAAACAGTTCTCTAACCAAATACTATCGGAAGGCTCTTAAACACGTATATATATAAAACTATATCGGTTACAGTTTTAATTAAAGACGTCAGACGCGCTACAAAACGAATCGAATAAGACTCTCTCTCTCCCTATATATATATATATATATATATATATATATCGGTCCAGATTGAATCGTAAACAGATGTGATATAAACTTTTCTTCGCAATTATTGTCCGCAGGATAAGATTATGTTATTTTATTTATTTATTTTTTTTTGAAAAAAAATCACTCTATCTATATACAGGATATTATAATAAACATATTTTAACAGAAGTTTTAACGTTCGATCGATATTAGTATTATACACTTTTAGAGTTATTTTGCACCGTTTGTATATATACTCGTGTATATATATACGTATAGTCGTAATAAAACGAAATGATATCATATTATATAATAATCTCGAATTTTGTTCACTGCGAATATACAATATACTCGTATAGTAAATTAAAAATTATAAATGTTCAACGTTATTCCACTTGGGAAAAAAAATCGCGTCTGCACTATTGACACTGAATATCATACACGCAGTTCGAATTTCCGAGTAAATAATTTATTTAAAGATGTTTAATGCGTCGTTTAATTATATACGTATTTTATCGTAACATATCTTATTTTATATATATATATAGGCTTGCACGAACGAAATTTCGCAAAAAATTCGAAATTATATATATATATATTTTTGAAATCGTCGAAATCGATGCGTTATGCGCTTATTTCGTATAAAACGAGTGCTACGAAAATAAAAATAAAATATAGTCACGTTTCTGATACCGTATACCTAACAATTTAATATGTATTATACATATTACGATTATACGCATAATAATTTGCGCGGACTGCACACAAAATTAATATGTGAAATGGTGCTCAGTATAATAGCTCGCGCAGGTACGATTGGAGTGGTTGACGGACAAGTTCTCGTGAGACTGACTCGAATTTTTTCCCGGTAAGTTCTAAAACTTTGCGCAAATCCCAAAGATTGTCAACTAAAAGAAAAAAAAACGTATGATTTTTCCGCGATACAAATAAGCCACGCCACTGTAGTGTAGTGTCAGTGAAATTGTCCGAGACATTATGTTTTGGGGGACAGATAATTTTTTAAGGGATTTTTTTTTTTTAAATAATATTACTACTCGTTTTTGAAATATTCGATACTGGATGTTTCTTTCATAATTTGGAATATATATATATATAATTAGGCAGTTTTCATTAGCCGATTTTTGGCGTAACATGAAGATTTTTATTCGTATATTGTGCGATAACTTGCGTCCCGCGGTCGCTTATAATTCATTACACGTATGTAAAAAATAAACTTTATGTATATCGATTATACTGTAACAATCATATTCCGGAGTAGTCTGTACTCATGTTGCACCCAAAATTCACATCAGAATCAAACCAACTGCCATTTTCATTAATATCTCGGCAACAAATTATGCGAGAAATACGTGCAAAAAAGTGTACATACTTAATTTTTCTTTTAATCGTATTATATTGAATAAACCTATTTTGTCAAAAAAAAAAAAAAAAAAAAAAAAATCAAGTTGTCCGATAGTATAAACCTTTAAATCGTTTATTATTAAACAGTAGAATGACACTGTGTTGAACATTTGCGTAGTGTCGCGAATAAAGTGTACTTTCAATATAATTTGTTTCGTTTTTTTTTTTGCATTCGATAATATGAGGTCAAAGGAGGGCAGCATTTAAATGTGTGTATACCTATGGGCAATGAAATTCTAATTATTCTACTGTGTACTTATAATACCATTGCAGTGACGGCTTGCAAACGCATTTAAGTATGAAACGAGTCTACGGGAGCACTTAATTTAACACCCCTCAAATTAGTTTACGTATTTTTTTCTGTCAAGTATAGCGGATGTCGTATATTCTTAAAAAGAAAAAAAAACCATTTACGTCTAATCAAACCGCGTTTATAACTCCTCGTCACGCCAGGCCATTATAGCACATAAAATGTGAACTACGTAACTTTTTCCTATACGTGTACGTGTTAACCAACTACGAATTTGAAAGTAATCGTTATAGAAATAAATCAATAATAGCAGATCATTCATTGCGTATTCGCGAAAAACGATTCAGCGGCGACGAGAAGCTGCAGCTATCAGTGTAATAACAATTTATACAAAACTATTGTTTGTAAATTTTCGAACATTTGTTTGTTTTTCCTCTCTCGTTGTGTTGTTATATTATAAATCAGTGTCGTAATTAGAGTTTTTTTTTTTTTGGTCCAAGGACAGAGAAAAATTTAAATTCTTATTTTTGATTGAATTTCAGTACGTTACGAGCTTAATCTACGAACCATTATTGTATAACACATACGTTTAAAAATAAAGCAATAATATGACTAATTTAAAAAGAAGAAAATTGGTGTTATGATTTTATAAGCGTATACCTGCAATCAATCAATCGGAGAAATTATTATCATCGATCTGTGTCGTAGCTGCAGCTGTGTACACGTGTTGTCAAATGGAAATAAATTTGCAAAAAGGTGAACAAAGTTAATACTATAGAAGTCAGAAAGTTTTTGAGATTTTTAACTCGAATAATTAATGAATTAATATTAATCATCGATTAGTTTGAATTATCGTCGACTTCACTTTTAATCGTTAATTTTCATAATCATATATTCAGTTAATACGTGCTTAGTCGACAAATATGTCCAAGAACCATGTTTTAGCGTTCATAATTTCGTCTGGCGATAACCGATAATCGCTTTAATTTCTCCTGTTGGCGATTCGCGCGTAATCGTATTGGCTCTTGAATAATACGTACGGAGGTTTTAATTTTAGTCTATTATGAATTGGAAAACTCTTGTTTTCTCTGGAAAAAAAAGTAGTCTTAATAAAAAAAAAAAATAATAAATAAAAAAGTCACGCGTTCGGTGTAAATCTTAAGACTATAACGTTATTTTCGAAACGCCGGAGAAATACGCGATAATAAATTTCGACGAAAATCGCGTGTTTGTTACAATTTTTTTTTTTTGTGCCACGTTTAAAAACTATTGAGAAAATCGATAAATGATCTGCCTAAAGTAGTAAGATTGAAAAAAAAAAAAAAGAATTTTTGTTCGAAAATTTGTTAAATCAAATATGAACATCACTGAAAAACCAATATATAGTTTCACGCAGAATCCAAAACGAAATCTACGCGAAAATCATTTCTCTGATCGTCATTAATAATAATAATAATAATAAAAATTGTTCCGGTTGAATATCCGTTATAAATACAGCGCGCTCGAATCGGAAGCATAAAAGAATAGGTACTCCGAGACTTAAAAAAGAAAAAAAATTACCGTCCTTTATACAATGATCAAGTACAACAACCTGATTTGTAAACCCAACCGTTCATTTTAATCAAGGCCGTATTACCGCTTAGGCTGTGTCGGCTAAAGTCTAGGGCGGCAAATTTTTTTTTTGTGTAGGTATTATATCGATACCTATGTAAATTAGGCGGTAAATTTATTTCAGCCTATGGGCGGCAAAAACCTTAATCCGGCCCTGATTTCAATCAAATTGTTACAATATGTATGCCCCAAAAAAATAATTTTTTTTCCAAAAAAAGAATTGTCATTTATTAATAATTATTATATTAAAAACGTGTATTAGCTAATTAATTTTAAATAACATTCCACGGCTGTCCGCGGGGGGGGGGGGATACGTCTTTACTGTGTGATTCACTTCTGTCGTGGTACCACGTGTATTTGATATAAAAATTTCAATGTTAACACGTTCCGTCCCCCCTTCGTTCTAATGGAAATAATAATATGAAGAGGTGCTCTCGAAATTCGAACACCGATTATTATTATTATAATACACAAGTACAAGACGTTTTTAATAATTTTCACAGCGATTGACGCTCACGCGCAATATTTAGGCACCTAACTGATAAGGTAAGCGACGACGACGACGACGAATAACCGTTGTCGCCAGCGTTCCAGGGGGTATAGTACATTTGGTCGCAGCCCCGTCGCGAGTCACCCGGCCGTAGTGAACGGTCGGGCGGCGGCGGTGATAGAACGTCGTCGTCGGTGTCGTACGCGGTGTGGGACGGACGACGACGGTCGCGGCATCTCGCGGTGTTGCCCGGTACCGCGCGGAGAATGCCGTCAATATGTCGGCGGGGTCCGGTAGAACACGAGATTAGGCCGCACGCGTTGTTATCGCACTCGTCGGCCGCTGCGCCTGCAGTGTTAACCGCACAGAATCCGCGTAAAGTTCATCGTAACGTCGTAACCGGAGCAGCACGACGACACATATTACACACAGAGAAAAATCTCGCGCGCGCGCGCTCTCACACACACACACACAATGCTCGTCTCGGATTTCGCGCGGTCGTCTCGTTCGTCCGGTCGTGTTGTACGCGCGTCGTCGTCGCGTTGATCCGATTCGTTTCGGTCTGTCGTAGCGCGACAACAACGAAAACCTATCTAAACACGCTCGTGCCCCCGATGACCGCCAAAAACGGTAGCAACATCGTAGTCGAATGGCTCCGGTCCCTTCACCTGGGCCAGTACGCCGATTCGTTCCTGGACAACGGTTACGACGACCTGGAAATATGCAAACAGGTCGGCGATCCGGATCTGGACGCCATCGGCGTGTTCAACCCGTCGCACAGGAACAGGCTGCTGATGTCGGTGCGCACGTTGCGCGAGGAAGGCGCGGCCAGCGTGTACTTCACGCTGGAAGAGTCCGCTGCCATACAGGAGGAATGCAAGTACGCGGCGGCCAAAGAACGTTGTTCCCCGAGTCCCGGCCACTCGTCCGGCGGCAGTAGCAGCGCGCAAGAGCTGCAGCAAGTCCATTACGACGAGTACGAGGAAGGCAAGGCCGAACTGGTCAGGATACCCAAGCTTCAGCTGAAATTGCTGCTCAAGGATAAATTGTTACAGGACGGCATTCGACTCAGTTCACAGCCGTACACCACTCAGGTAGTACAACGCTTTACTGTAATATACGCTTTCGTCCTTATCGCGGTTTCCGCCGTGAATCGTCCGTACACGGAATAGGGATGTGCGAATATTGTAAGACCACTATTCGTTTTGTCGGCACGAACATATGACTTTTTACAGAGCCCGTTTCCAGTTAGTATGGTTATAGGAAAATATTTCTGTGCTCCGATACTGCCTGTTATGGACACATAACATTTGAAAAACGTTCCGTCATTTACCAGTCGATTGTAATGTAATTTTGTACTTTGTGGTTTTTTTTTTCTGCGATAGTAAATAACTGTCGAAAGAAATATTACGATAAATCAAGGCGTCTCTCGTGCTCTCCGTTTGAATTCAACAACAATGATATTAATGTACTACGTTTTCCTTTAATCCTTACGCTTATTTTTATTACTATATGCATTTTGATTCATTAATGGTTTATTAATGACACGCTATTTGTGATGATGCGAAACCATGTGTATTCGTAAACGTAGTACAGAAAATACGTACCGTAGGATTTTTTCTTTATTCTAGAAAACTCACGACAGTTTAAATATAAAACTATATACCAGATAACAGAAATAAGAAAAAAAGTGAAACTTGTTGGTGGTACTTGAAAAGAACAATTTGAATAATTGCACTCATATAATATGTTTAACGGTGTTATACCTGCTTGAAAATTTCAATAGAAAATAAAATACGGCAGGAATTTTAAGAAAAAATAGAAAAATCGTTTTTAATCGCATAATTATTGGAGGAAAAAAAAATGTATTAAAAATACAATTTTCATTTCTATCAATCAAGCGGATAGGTTAATATAAATGGAGTAATTTTCTTCAATTATCGATTGAACGATAAAAGAACGTCAGTGTGTTTAAAATAATAATTTGAAATTATTTAATTCGAAATGCGTTGATAAATGTATAAAATTATTATTATTAAACGTTTTTATTTCTATTTAGAATCTCTTAAAAGGAAATTAGCATTTAAATTTTTTTTCAAATAACTGTTATTTTTGTCGGTTAATTATTAAATGTATTTTTATTAACTAATAAATATAAATTTATACGGTATTATCGATTGTTAACAGTAAGTAGTGGAATTAGTTGGAATATCATTCAATTCCAACGGATTAAAAAAAAAATTGATTGGTACGTTTTACATTGTTGGCGGCGACGATACCCACCACCCCCCGGTTAAGGCAATATTGTATTTACGAAATAGCGTTGAAAATCGCTTATAGATTTTAAATTTGAAATAAAATTCATTTTTTTCTCATTTCTTTCACAATCGTTATTATCTAAACGGATTCGATGGATTTCCACATGAGCTTTTCTATAAAATTTCTCGCCTGTGCCGCTCGTTCGGTGTACGATTGAACCGAATACGTTTTGCGATTTTGAAAGTATTTTATAATAATATGTAGTAATTGACGCGTTTTACGATTGTCCCGGGAGGATTTTGGTCGGTTTTGTTTTTTTTTTAAATACTAATTGTCGCGCGTTTGTGAAATTACGAGAAGTGTGAATTCACGAAAAGAAGAGATTTCGTTTGATTATTTTTCATTGACTCGTTGTCGATCGTGTTCACGTAAATTATTTTATCCGATTGAAATCTTAAAAAACGTCTTTGTCTGCTGGTTTTTCTACCTCTTTTTCTCTCTCTCGTCATTTCTTTATAATATTATAAACCACCGGCTGGCGCCCCGTTATATTACGCGCGCGCATTCCACAGATATTTCGCTTCGATACTGCGTTATATAAAACGTTATAATTTAGAGTACTTTATTTTTTTTTTTTTTTTTTTTGGATTCGTTAGACAAAACGATAATAACCGTCCGACTTCGTTTAAATACCATTACGGTTTGTATAACAGTCGTCGTCATTATTTACAACGTGCAAATCCGTCGTATAAATTCCAAGAGAAAAATGTCCCGGAGTCGTTATTCTCATTAATTATTTATATACGTTTTCAAACCTTATAATATATATATATACGTAATATTATGATAAAAATTATAGTCGGAACGCGTTAGTCTGGAGATCTCGAGATCATCGGGTTAGATATTATTATCTAAGTCGAAGAATCGTTTTCATTTAGAATTTCAAACTACCATTCGATCGATGCTGTGTGCACAGTGTGTGTGTCTGTGTTGCGATAATATTTTTATGATAACTATTATATTACTGCAGTGAATTATTACGCGTATTAAATTCTTTATAGTTTTTTTATTTTCGTTGTGTCGTTGTTATAATTCTTCCAGTATTAGTGACTAATTATTGCTGGTTACAATACACGCGTCTCGTCCAAAACCAGTCTGTCGGCTTTTTATTATTATTATTATTTTTCATTCAAAGCCGATGATTCGTATCATGTGAAAAGGAAGCTGCTGCTGGCGTGTGTGTAATATCAGAGCGATTTCGAAGAAAATCTCCGCGCGTACTAACCACCTCCCCTTCCTTCTACCAATCGAATCTTATAATACCGTAGGCTTTTTTTCTTACCATCTTTGGTAACTCGTTTTCCGCATAGATGTAATAAATAATTAATAATAGCGTACGTTATTATATTTCTATGTTTATAAATGACGATTAATACACGTTGTTCTGTCCATTTGTAATAATATTCGCTCGTAAAATAGTTGTGTTTGTGTTAATTTACGTCGCCCACGGTCGCGAAATTCCGACGAAACAGTGCGAAAAAAATAAGAAAACGGTTTTTAAACACGTAACGTAATAAATTTCATCTCGTGCCTGCAACAACGGCGGCCGCGGTGCGTATATAGTTTATTATTATTATTATTATTATTATTATTACATTTTCTTGTCTGGAAAAAGTCGCTCCATCTGCGAAAATGCTCTTTATATATTAACCGAGTGCCGGCGTAGGAGGAGGAGGGACTCGAGACAGATTGAACTTATCGATTGCTGGCGAATGAAAATAATGGATAAATTGCCTTTTCATAATGGAATAGTTGATGTGTGTGCTCTCTTTCTCTCTCTCTTCTCTCCTCCGGTGGTGTAGCGACATCTTGCACCGTCAAATATCATGCAAATAAGAAGAAGGTCTCGCGTATATATGCGCGATTCATTTTTTTTTGTTTTTTTATTAACAGACTTCGTCCAAATATATACGTCGAAGAATAGCTTTTGAGTTTTGCGCATCGAATTTGGTTTTATTAATTATTATTATTATTATTATTATTATTATTATTATTATTATTATTATTATTATTATTATTATTATTATTATTATTATTATTATTATTATTATTATTATTATATATAATCGTATATATATATTAATTTAAAACTCCCTAATTAATTTTTACGGGAAGTGAAATCGTTTGTCGCAGAAAATCTCTATGAGTAGTACGGTCACAAAGAAGGACACGACGTAACATTTCGATGAAAAAAATCTTGTGCTTCTTGTGCTCGAACAAATATAGTTTCGTATTTGTAAAAAAAAAACCTTGAATTATTGTTTTTCAGCGAATCGACCACTGAGAATAATTGTTTTCGTAATAATCTCGGAAGTACGAGTAGAAGCCTTTAATATCACTACTTATTTATGACTTACTGCGTAACAAAGTCATAAATATACACGTTTTTTATTTTTGATAATTATTTAATCTATAAATAATATTGGAATTTCATATTTTTATTTGTCACGCTGTGTTTGTTGTACGAATGAAAATAATAATCAACGGCCTCCTTATATAGGTTATTATTATCAGTTATAAATTCGAATTATGTAAAATATATTTCGTAATCGTAGACATAATGTGATATATCTCATTATATGAATATTATAAACATATAATATGTTAATAATAATAATAATAATAATAATAATAAGAGCATCCATAGCTGATTGTGATGTGTTATAATCGCGCGTTTGTAATTCTCGATTTCGCCTTAATAATAAACCAGTTACGAAGTCCAATAATATCAAATCAACAAACGTAGCGTATTATTACGATTTATATTGTTGGACACGTAGTTTGTATTTAGAATATTATGTAAAAATCGTTGGTTCGTTAATTTGAGTAATAAACAATAATAATAATAATAATAATAATAATAATAATAATAATAATAATAATAATAATAATTATTATTATTATTATTATTATTATTATTGAATTTCGGTTTTCGACAAAGTATTCGAGCAGTGTGCATGTTTCGCTGTCGCGTTTCTATGTATTGATCGCGAACGATTTAATACACAGGTAGTATTGGGACATTTAAATTATTATTAATATACTTTAAACTTTCTGTAAAACCAGAATTATACGAGTATGAATATTTTACGAATTCTTATAGTTCCACTATAATAATTATACTAGTTTCACAAACTCTTATAATTAAAAGAAAAAAAATCTAGTAATTCGTAGTTTGAACGCGTATAAATCGCATTTAAAATATAAAATGTGTATAAATAATAAAACAGCTGAGAATAAAACGGCGAACGTATTTGTGGGAACTGGACCCAAACTCTCTCCTATAGATAATCAAAACTATAACATCAAAAGAAACCGTCCATGAGACCAAACGTAGAATATTAAAAAATGATTGCAATGGGCAAATGTATCAAATTCTAACGATCTCCAGACGATTAAAAAAAAAAAAGGATTTTATGCAAAACCTGCGGAACAAGACTGTCCGTCGAATCAACTTCTTGTCGTCTTCTTGAAAACCTAAAACAACAACGAAAAAAGACGAAAATTTCTTTAAAATGAGTTAATTTTTTAAAGAAAATAAATATTGTAAATATATAAAACTTGTTGTCATTTTCAGTTTTCATATATATATATAAAAAACATTTCATTGCTTATTTTTTATGAAAATTTAAATAAAAAACAAAATTACGTGTTACATGTAGTGACATTTTAAAATTAGGATTTTTTTAGTAAGTACCTACTTCAATAATTCTCTCGTTCAGATTGCCAAGTGTATTTTATTTTATTTAATTAGTTTTAAATTAATTTTGTTTATATATATAAACAAATACGTTTGCACTTATCGTATTATTAATATATTTCATTCGTGTTTATAATGTTCAGTGTGTACGTTTATATATATATATATAGATGGGTTTGATTCTAAATAACCATTACACTAATAAATTGGAAGTCGTTTTTTTTCCATCGATTTAAAAAAATAATAATAATAAAGTTTCGCGAACTCGGATGACTTTTTACGAATTCAATGAAATTCGACCGAAATGGGTTCGTAGAATGGGTTTCACGAAGATTTCGATTAAAACGACTGCAGGATTTTGGCACACACACTGTTAGACCACTTAAGGGTACTTTTGTGATTTTTTTTCTCTCGGATTTTTTCTTTGCTTTTAAATTTCAAACGGAAAATATATTATATTTGTACCGTACGTATTTGTGTGTTATTAAAACGACGTTCGAACTTGTCTACGTCAGTAATAGCTATGTGCATACGAATTACGAATTTATTAAATCAAAATAAAATTCATATTTCCGACCAAATATCATTTACGAATTCGTAAATGGTGTGTACACAATATCGCGATTTATAGACACAATATCGCTTTTTCTAGAAATTTACCGGTATTATTGGCATTCACTAATTCAGCGCGTGTGTTTGTCCATTGCAGTGTTTCGCTCTCAAAATAATTAAATTCGATAATTGAAATCGCGCATTCATTTGCCGGATTGCATGAAAACAGTCCTTGTAAATTGTTTACACACGGTTTTAAGTTATCGGTTTTGTCTGACGTATTACAAGTTATATAATATAAAGTAGAACGAATTGCGTTTCGTGAAAATAATATTGTAAATACATTATAACTTTTTTATTTAATAAGTGGTATATTATAAACAATACCCCGACGTTATCGTAATTGCATTTTAATCGTTCGTTATAATATTGAAATTCGCTATATTTTAATCACCCATTTGTATAAATTATAAATTTGTTGCGCCACAAAATAAAATTCTCATTGTGTCAATAGGTTTTGTACTAAGGTCGTATTTGTTAGCATATTATTATGCATTCAGAGTTATTAGAATAGTAATAATTTATATATACGTTTTAATGGTCAGTAATTTTTTAAATTCATCCAAAACAGTGATTCCCAAATCAACTCAAGTCTCCGGATCAAGTTTTTCCAAATTTTCAATATCCGCGGTACTACTCCTGTACGTTTTCAACCGCCGATGATCTGCACCGTGTATGACCTGATATTATCCTCCGTCTTTTAATATGTGTACATTGAAAATAATAATTGTAGAAAATAGGTAAATCTCGGTGATACATTAAGGAAAAATTTAAAAAACTTATTCATAGTAAAAAAAAAAATCTAATTTGATCGATGCGATTGTTTATTAGCTTGTAATACTACTTTGACCAGTTGTGGCGTTCTCGGAATAACTGAAGTTATACAGCTGTTGCTGAAAGCAAACCGTGTGTACGATACGGAATAAAATATCATCTGTTGTTGTTGGATTGCAACGCGACCTAATCGTTTAATTCTCTAATTTTTCTGAATTGGGTTTCAACTGAATGATGCGTTAGCATTTCACAAGACGCGGAATAGTCGTTGCGAAATTTTAATCCAAGAAGAAAGGGACGATTGATTTCAAACACAAAAATGAACGGGACGGATGGAATACGATGATTATAAGAAAAAAACCGGAGGGATGGCATCCCCTAATAGTTTCTCCTCCATTCACCTCCGTCACTTCGACCGCTGATTATTATAAGGTACGCGCGTATAATAATAATAATAATAATAATAATAATATATGTAAATGTGTATTCCCCGTCGTATAATATACGGTATTGTGGTATAATTTATCCGACGTAACACTATAGAATATTATAATACTGTGTGTGTTTGGTCTTGTTAATTTCATCAAGTAAAACATTGCTCTGTAAGCTCGTGAAAACTATGCGTGTACATATGGACGTTGCGCCTCGTTGTTAAGTCGAGTCGTGTTTTGACAGCAGTGTATTGGCGCGGCCGTCACGTGTGTGTGTCCTAAACTTGTCGCGAACTTTGTGCCGCGGCGACCTACGACGATAATCGTATGCGCCATTCGTTCTTGTATTAATATTGTCTTAACCGTTTTATATTCATACGAATTTTCAAAAAAAAAAAAAACGTTCGAAGTTTAAATAATATATTTTTCTTTCATTTTCTCAATCAAAACCAGTGCGGCGGGCTAGTAGTAGAGTAGTGTAAAAGTGTATGAACAGCGGAACATCGTCGTAGTATATAATTTATACATATAGGCTTAGTCCGACCCACACGAATGTTTTATCGCGTTTTATTACTATTCAATTTTTAAACAATTCAAAAACGGGGTACTAACTGGGCATTTTATTCTTATGAACCTGCGTTGTCTACAATTATTATTATTATTATTATTGTTATTTCTTTCGCGGGCAATTACAAATTATCGCATTGTACGTCGGAAGTGAAAATAATTTTAAAACGTTCGCGTAACGAGATATTTGTAAAAAAAAAAAAAAAATGAAAAAAAATAATGTATATAAATTGGAATATTCTTCTTCTTTTTACGTAAACGGTATATGTATAAAAAAAAAAAAAATGCAAGGGCGTGTTTGACGATATAATATATTATGTGCACGACGTATCATGGTAAGACTAGACAATTAATCTGACGGCATTCGGAGCGGATTCTAATGTATTCACACGCTAAAGGGTCGGACATAAATCCCGGAACCTCTTATCGGAAGCCTGTCCCTTCCGGCTTTCTCTGAGCGTTGCGATAGTGTCAAGATAACTGTGCTCCGGTCTTTAAGCCTTTACACGCTTCGAGAAATTCAGTACCGCCAAACTAAAGAGAAAATCGTTCGACAAACTGCTCGTTCTATGTATATATTATATATTGTAAATCGCACAATGTGCGCATACATAATTATGTACGGTTTGCATTTAGATTCGTAGTCCGACGAAATCGCGATTATTATTATTATTATTATTATTATTAATTGACAAATGTTTTAGTGGGGGGAATAATGTATAAATTGCGTCAGTGTTTTTTTTTTTTTTTTTTTTACTCGATGTGTAAGTCCAGTGTACATTATTGTAATTATTATCAGAAGAACATGCATATATTGATTTCGATCGTGTATTTTGAAATTTAGTGCCGGTGTTCTAACAATTTTTTTTTTCCGGTGAGGCGACTTATGCACCTGGTATTCATTTTTAAAAACTCGATGGATGTGTGTATATTTTAGCATCAGAACCGATGGAAAAATTGCGTCGGAATGATTGTAATGAAAGATTTGTAATTTTTCTAAAAAAAAAATAGTTTTAAATAGTTTAAATATAGATTTAAAATGTGGTCTATCGATGAGCTAATAAATATACTTATTTGAGCATTATTTACTCTAAAACTTACTTTAAATTGTCTTATTTACCTCATCCTCCAAAGCCGCCATTGTTAAAAATATATATTTTCCGAATATAATTTATGAATTATTACAATTTATACCAATACGATTGTGTTATTATTATTATTATTATTATTTAATTATACGTCGGCGCTGTTTATAACGTAACTTCTTTTTTCTACACGATTGAAAAAATAAAAATGTTGCAGTTAGGCAAAGTCGCGTAAATTATAGTTTTTTTTATGTACGTATATATTTTTCTTATTAAATTGTGTTATTCCGAGTACTACAAATAACAAATTCGTTAATTTTTTTTTTCAAATGATATTTTGTCGAAACACTCGTTTTTAAGGTACTAATTCCATTATACGGGCTATTATCATAAAAATATTTTGTTTTTTTTTTTTAATAATATATAATGAAATTCATAAGAACTAGAAAACTATTAATGGCTTTTTATAACATCGTATTAATAAAGCTCGCAGTTTATTGTTATTATTATTATATACGTCATAATGTGTAGTTTTAATATTTTTCGCCCGTAAAACATTATTTAATTTCTACTACGATAATATCTACATTTTGTTTATAAATAGTAATATTTATTTAACGCGTATTTTTTTTTTCAATTAATTTTATTAACGGTGTATCATATTAAAAATATATCTCCATTTTTCAAATTTAACTTACACAAATATATATATATAAAAATCCTTAGTACGTATTTTAGCATAATATATTGCAGACGTATTTATGCTTTGTTAATATTTCTGTCTGTTGATAGTTGGTTGCTGCCAGACGATTGTGTAATACGTATATTTTGTCTTTAAAGACAAAAAGCACCACTCCTTATTATTACGATAAAACAATTATTTTCGCATTAAAAAAGAAAACGCTGATTGTTTTTGGTTTTTAGACTCTTGTGAAATAAACATTTATATATGTATATACGTAACTCGCATCTCTTTTATGCCATTGTTGTTTTAGTACAAATAATAGTTAGCGGCTAATGTCTTTGCTATAATTAAAAATGTATTGTTAGATATTTAAGTAATTAAATTTTTTTTTTTTTTTTGCAAATATCGCGTATGGAAAAACGAAAATCAGACTTTTTGAATTAAAAAAAATCTATTTGTTCGACTGGAATATAATCAAGTACTGCGCGTATCGTTTGGTTAATTCAATTATAATTATTACACGTTTAATAGGAATTTATTTCTTAAATATACTTAAAAAATATTACGGTTACAAAATCTCGCGTCGGTTTAACAATATTGTTTTCGTCACATAAATATCACGGCTTTTTTTTTCTTCAGAAATAAGTATTTGCTTTTAGTGGTTACAAAAAGTGTGTGTAAATGTATTTAGAAATATCACCTTCTGTACGAGAAATACAAATTATTCGAGTTTGCGCGTTATGACTATTATCGTGTAAAAGAAAAAAAAATACTTTCAATTTCCATTTTTTTTTCTCTCTTGTCGTTGTAACGCGTAAAAATCGTGTATGGAATAAAATATTCTACAGAACGCGCGTCGTATCGTCGGAATTTTCTCCGGATAATACGCGCCCCCGCCTCCCTTCTAATCATCAAATGCCGGCGAGATCAGAAGGGTCGGCTGCTGCCAATTAACGACGGCGGATCCTTTCATATTTTTGGGTCGTTTTGCAGGAATAGCGCGCAAAAAGAGAGAAATAAAATAAATAGAGAGAACGACGCGTTGAACGGAAGAAGAAGAAGAAGAAGAAAAAAAGAGCGGAGGAATATAATACGAGAGAGAGAGAGAGAAGAGGGTTATGTATTTGTACTACACGCACTGCGCACGAGTGTTGTAAACTAATCTTCGACTCTAGGCACGTAAACTTCACAAATGACAGCTTAGGGTCTCCGGGGAGATTGGATGACGTGGGCACCACCACCACCACCACCACCACTAGTGTAGCAGCAGCAGCAGCAGCAAAAGCTAACAGAAACAAAATTATTATTCGACGATAGTAGTGTGTTCCAGTAAAGGGGGACGGGACGGCGGGACGGTGTGGCTGATAAATTTGACCCTGGCGCATACGGGGGAATCGTAAAAATTAATCCTAACACTTCGCGCTCGCCGTCAACCCCTCCGCGTACCGACTCTCTCACTCACTCTCTCTCTCCCTCTCTAGACACTACCGTTCGCGTCACGTAAAACGTCAGATACGCGTATTTACATTATTTACAAAACGAATACACACACACACAATATTTCGTCCCTTATTCCCCTCTTCAAGTTTGTTATTTTCGTATAGACGCGAAAAATAAATTGTACGAACATAAATTTTAACACGGCGTCGGCATCGACGTTGAATATTATTATTTATTTTTTTTTTTTTATACATTTATTAAATTTGTTGCGCGTTTGTGTGTGTGTGTGGACCACGGGTCCGGGACAACAGTGGGGTCCTCGCTCGGATGCTTGGTGACGAAGATGATGATGATTATGATGATGAAAGCTAATCAAGACGATCCCTTACGCGCGCGTATAATTGGAAAGGTATGCCGCCAGGGATGTGGTGGAACGACGAAGGGCGGTGGCGGCGGGTCTTTTTGCCGCCCCCGCCGCCGGTAATAATATTTCTGTTGGGACATTTCGCAAACTGCTCTCTTTCGCCCCAGCATCAGCGGCCAGCGACCCTCATTACAATACAACAGGACTCGGCAATAATAATACAAAACGAGACTAATTTTATGTAAAAAAAAAATAAAAATGGGACGTGTTATTTATTTTTTTTTCTCGAAATTAAATTCGTTTTACGCTTTTGTTTATTTGGAGAACGAGTTAAACGCGTTCCGTAATCGTGGTATATTTTAGAATATTAATCTCGCGGAAGGGTTTAAAAACATTTGACTAATAATAAAATTATTTAGTCTGTCGTTGTCAAAACGTGTATTTGCTATTATCCAAAATATAATATATGGATAAATACGCGATATTCTTCTGTAGTTAAATTGCATTAATTTTTTTTTTTTTTTTATGACTTTGACAGATCGCCGCGCCACGTCCTACAGTCATCTGACATTTTTTCTTCCGTTTTCCAGAAATTTTTTATTAATTAATGAATAACAGTTTCTCACCACGCATCGTATTGAACCAGGGTTATAAATTAAATAGTTGTACAATATTTATAATAACTGTGCAATAGTGTTGTTTAGTGTTTTTTCTTCTACGAAATTTTTTTTAAATGAAAATTACCTATGTCCCTTTAGTATTTTATAGAAATGTTATATTCTGAACCACACTTATTTCTGCGTACACGATTAGAAATAATACGTGGGGTAGCAACGAATATCTACTAACGGTATCTACTAGTCCGCACTATATTCGAAACGTTTTTCGATTTCTGCAGAAGAGTTTCTCCTCATCTTATGCGTAAAACAGCCGAAAGAATAACTATTTTTTTCAGAAGTCGCCGTGAGTTCTAAATATATGCGATTTTCTCTGCGCAGGGCCCCGTGAAAAATGTTCCTTCGTCACTGCAGATTGTTTGAAACGTTTGGTTTTAATGTAAAAACGCGATTTCGTTGAGGTATTTACGACGCGTTTAAACAACGGCGGTTGCTTCGTAGGACATTTTATTATTATTATTATTATTATTATTATTACTATTATTATTATTGTAATGAGAATGCCACGCGAGTCGTTTTTGCACATTATAATACGTTTACTTGGTATGTGCTTCAATGCATTATTATTATTGTTTATGTTTGTACGTTTTAATTTTCTCGCGGTAAATTCCTCGGCAAGCGTATTTTATTTATTTACCAGTAGTGTAAACACTAAACGCGGTAATGTGCACACTATATCCGTACTGCACGCCGTTATAATTTTTAAATATAATTAATAATACGTGGTTGAGAACGCGCCGATCAGTATTATATTATTTATTTTTTTATAATTTATACGCTTTTTTCTTTTTTAAATTCATTAAATTGTATAATATGTATCGAATTATTTATCCGTGTATATCTATATATATATATATATATATATATATATATATATATAATACGCGTGTTATTCAACAGACACGGAAATTCGTTTTCTTACAACGGCTCTGCGTGTATCCAATCGCGGGGTCAATAATAATAATAATAATAATAATGATAGTCTCGCGGTGCTGCAGAGATCTTCTTGCCGCAGAATCGTGCGTGCTTTTCATCAAAAGAGATATTTCCGTCGAGATTATTATTATTATTATTATTATTATTATTGTTATTATTATTATATAATAATGTCTGACACTTATATATATATATACGCGGAAAATTCAGTGGAACCGACCGAATACCGACGAGTGCCCTTAAAAATCACTTCGAGTTCCCGTTAACCTCTCTAACGTGGCAGTTGCGCCAGCCATCGCTTTTATAATAATATTAAATTATTATTATCATCATCATCACCATCGAGGAGTCGGACGGAGAGAATATGGAATAGTTAAAAGCAAAACTCGTGGAAAACTTTTTGGGAACACAACATAGTTATACGAGAGCAGTACCTTATGGTGCGCATATGCTGGCACCTGCTGTTGGTGCGTTAAAAAAAAAAAGAAACTGTTTATCTCGTGTACTCAGACTTGGGTATAGTATCCCTGCGACTACAGTATTCGGAATATTGCATTTTAAATACTTTTTAAAAGTATTCCCAATACTTTTTCTAAAGCACAATCATATAGTTTTTTTTTAAACAGTACCTACGTAAAAACAAAACTTATTACCTACTTATGCGTAAAAAAAAAAGATTATTTTCTGTGAAAAAAAAAACGTGTGTAGCAATTAACCGATTATTTAAAACAACATCGATTATTTTGTCAATAATAGCCATACTGTATTAAATTGGTGTTTGAACCACTTATTCTTCAAATAATCGAATATATTTGATTTATACACTATTATAAATGTGTTATATTTTATAATTAATTGGTATTAATTAGTTATCGTGTTAATTTATAAACGCAAAATAATAATAAAAATACAAAATTATTATAGCCGTCCGTCCCTCTCTCACCAAACGCATATCGCCGCGACTGTTTGTACTCCATTAAATAATCGTACAATTATATATTCGATATTCGTATTACTGAAAACTGGTAAAAAAAAAAAAAAGAAAAGAAAAAAAACTTTATTCTAAAGACCAAAATGGAAGGTATGTGTATACCACAGTCTGGGTGTATACCGGAGTTATTACCAGAAATGAAAACGCGTATAGTCGTATATATATAGACGCTGGCGCTATTTATTCATGTGTATTTAAGTACTCGTCGCATAATTCGAGGATCGGTTGGCTGGCCGCGCTACTTAAAGAATTTTTTTTGTTTTCTGCATTTTTATTCGCGCAAATATCCGTCGTAGTGCGCACATATAACGTCGCATGACCCAGACGACCGATGCGGCCGGTGGTTAAACGTAACTCTTGAGATGTAAACAGGAAAAAAAAAAAAAATTCGCATATTCAACGGGTCTCGAGTGAACGAAAAAAGAGAAGAAAAAAAAAAAAATGGCATTCATTAATTCTTTTTTCGTACCGCGCTCTGAGAAACGTTAACATTTCGAAAATCGTCGTGTTGACGTCGCGCCGTGTCGAGGAAAAATGTCTTTATTTTGTGCGTGCGTGCGTGCGTGCGCTTGTACGAAACAATTGAATATCGGACGGTTTTTCTAATTAAAAAACCGGCGTTCGAACATGGGGTCGCCAGAGAATAAATTCAACTGTTTTCGTTTCGTGTATAAATAAATAATTTTATCACAACACGCGAGACAGATTGCTTTTGGAGCGAGAAAGAAACAAAAAAAAAAAAAGAAATTAAAAAAAAAAAATGTAACGAAAAGGAGAAAACTTTATCCATTAATCCGGCTTATTAAGCGCGCACCGGGGGTGAACTATACGAATTCCATCGGCACGCCATTTCACGACACAGCCGTTGGCCGAACGCAAATTCGTGTTATGAAAATTAAAATTTATCGGATTCGTCGGCGCGACGGCGTCGTGAAGGAGAAAATAAAACGGATCGCCTTGGGGGCGGATGTGTGTGTGCCTGCGAATTAATTGTTTTTATTGTAAAAAGTTCCTCCTGTTAAACTCCGCGAGTGACATTGTACGCCTCCAATAATTCTTCTCGTCCCCCCCGGCCGGCGGAAATCTTTGAAGGGTCGTCGGGGAAATAATAATAATAATAAAAAAAAAATACAATTTATAACGATTCTCTCCTTTCTACTACTACTACTACTCTCTGTAATGTCGTCGAAATGAAATCAATTTTTATTTTATTTTTTTTTTCTATTAACGCGGCGTAGGCGTGTTTGCTATTGCGGCGTTGAAGGAGACGATAATAACAATAATAACAATAATAATAATAATAACAATAAAAATAATAATAATAATAATAATAATAATAATAATAATAATAATAATAATAATAATAATAATAATAATAATAATACGAAATCGCAAAATTCACGGGGGCAACCGACCGTGTTTAAAAGCGCTGCCGCCGCCGCGGTCCATTGAAATAATAAAAAGGTCGCTACTGTCATTTTTCCCCGTTCGTTTTATCGTTTCGTCCGCTCGCATGTACGCGCATTCCTGCGCCATACGCTCGCACCGCGGTATAACTAACTAACATTTTTTTAAAGTATAACTAATTTTTCGTGAAACGTTCAAATGAAACTTCAGTAACATTTCCTAAAACGTATTCCGTGCACGCAAAACAGCGGAACTATGTATGCGCTAAAACTGATTTATTATTATGTCATATAGGAAAATAATCGAGGAAGTTCATTCAATCGGCGGTGCTGCTTTATCTCCGCGCGAAAACATAAAAATCCGATCTCTAATTACATATTATTATTATTATTATTATTATTATTATTATTATTATTGTTGTTGTTGTTGTTGTACGCCGCTACACTTATCGCGGTGCAGACACACACGGCGTTTTCGCTGATGCTCTTCGTGCGCATCACCACCCGCCCGGGGTGGTTCATATAATATATTCCCGCGTTATCCCGTGCAAGTCCGGGGCCCGTGTTAATTCGATAAAACGCGCGGGACGAGCCGCGTAGGGGCCGGCAACATGAAATTATGAAGTACACGCGCGCCGTCGCCGTTGTGCACCACAGTCGCGCACTGCCCGTGTTGTTCACGGGCAGTGTCTCGTCGTTGTTGAACAGGTTGACGAGATGACGCGATTGTTTTTCTTTTTTTTTTTTTGTTGTTCTATGCCTAGACGCCTCTTTCCTCTGTCCGTCCGCGCTACCACCGCGCCTACGTGGTAAATAGCTGAATTCATACGACCGGGTTCTAAAACAATGCGCCGTCCCGCGTTCTTTGCCGCCGCGTAACAGCTAAATAATATATAGTGAGTGCACGCGGTGTATACTACTACTATACACTCTTGTATGTTGTGTATAAAAGAGTCGGTGGGTGTGTGGGGGACACACACACACGCACACACAGACTTTGTTTTAATGTCATACAAAACGGGCGTCCTCATCCACTCCTCCCATCACATTCATACCGGGAACGCGCGCTCGCGTTCCAATAATAATAATAGTAATAATACGAGAGAGAGAGAGAGAGAGAGAGAGAGAGAACAAAATGAACGCGCGGTGCCTGTGCCGCCGCCGCCGCCGCGCTTTCTCTGGGGAAATTCGGCGTCGCCGCTGCGTTACCTCCGCTGCCGTGGGGCCCCGGCGCTCGTTTTATTGTGTTCGCTCCGAGTCCCTCCGCTTCCAAACGAATTTGGAATGTGAACGGAATTTTTCCACTCGGTTTAACGTATCCCTTTGGAAACGCACGCGTTCGTTTTCCGCGCGACGACTCGGCTTGCGCAACGTTCCTCACATCCCTGGTAATGAGAGTAGAGTTCTTCAGTGTGTGTTTGTGTTATACACAAAACTGCACACTCCGCAGCGACGACTTATGACTTTGTAATTTAATAATAAACCGGCTTCTCTTCCTCTCCATCCTGTGTGTGTGTGTGTGTGTGTGAGCCGATGATTCTCGCTCGCTACGTGTGTACGCGATTTGTTTCGTTTTTATTTTAAACAACAACATTATTATTTCATTGTTGTGCCATATCGCTCGACACATCAACAACAACAGTGTTGTGTGTGTCCTGTATTTTTCATGCATGTAATTCACGCGCCAATCAATGGCGGCGATAATTACACGAGGTCAAACAGTGCGCGCCTTTGGACACGGAGGTGTGAAGCTCTCGTAATGTGTACAACGATTTGTTTATAATGTAAAAATTTCGAATTTCGTTTT
This sequence comes from Chaetogeoica ovagalla, assembly GCA_032441825.1. NCBI lineage: Eukaryota > Metazoa > Arthropoda > Insecta > Hemiptera > Aphididae > Chaetogeoica > Chaetogeoica ovagalla. Next base: position 3,089,522 of record CM063727.1, on the reverse strand, counting down.
GGAATTCAATACAAAATCGAATGCGGCGAATGAGAAACTTCTCGCAAAAGTAAAAAATCGGTTTTGAACTCGGATCGATTCGCTTTTTGTCCGTCATTCTGCTGTGCTAACCGACCGCGTTCAACGATATATTAACGGATCGTTCTAATGTGTGTTAGTGTAGTTGACGACGGAAAGTCGTCATTTACCAACACAGTTCTGCGGATGAAAAAATCTTCATCGGCTGCTGCAAATAATCGTAGCTGACCCGGAGAAGTGTATGGTTAAAATATCGTATTAACAAAAATATTTAAATAAAAGAGTGCGTCCACTCTAAGAACGTGTTTATGAGACGTGACAACATAATAGTTTTTAAATCATGTACCAAACGAATTGATGGAACTCTACGGGCGAACGGTGGTAAGAAACTGCGCCGGAATCCAACAAGAAGCTATTCTTTTTAAATCTGTGCAATTTTTATGCGTCGTATCGTGCGAGTTGTCCGGTTGTTTTTTTTATATATATATATATCACAATAATTTACATATATTTTAGAATTTCGTATAAATTATATACACACATTTTAAACACAACAGCGTTAATACATTTTTCTCCCCAACAAAAAAAAAAAAAAAATGTATTACATTTAACCTCGTTCTCGCGATTTTTCTGCGTATTTTTGCCATTTTTAACAATTGCTTTGTGTATAAATGCAGTATTATAGGGGGAGAGCACCAAACCACCCGTTTTATATACCTTAAATTATTTTCTAACTGCGAGTTAAAATAATATTTGGATTTTTATGAAATATAAACGAAGAATAATATTATATAATAATAAGAACGTATATATTACGTATGTATATGTATATTACCATTTTATAGTTTCTTGTTATATTTAATAACATTTCGAAAGAGAGAGAAAAAGAAAAAGAAACGTTGAAAATAACTTCATATTACTTGAGGGGTTGGGGTGAATTCATTTCGAATAAAACGTTAACGCAATAACATTTCGATATTTAAGTGTGTGTTATATTTCTATTTGCATTATTCTATATAACGTATACACATATATGAGTATTAAAATATATTAGATTCTAAACGTTTCTATTTGTTATATAAATTTATTTACTCTATAGAATAGAGTTCAATGCTTACTTTTATACTCTATATGTGTAAGTATAAAAAATAAAAGCGGGTTGTCTGTAAATATATAGTGCAAAGAACAAAATAAATCTACACGCGTTTTTCTTATGGAAAATAATTATTTTTTCGTGCCGGTGTTTGTATTATATATATATATATAAATAAAGTCGAATAAAAAAAAAAAAAGAAAGTATTTTCATAGTGTCCGTCGCGCGCGGTTTCGAGAAAACGATTATTTGTTTAGCCCGGTTTCGGGGCTGTGCGTTAGAAGAAGAAAATAAATAAAACGAAAAAGGTCCGGCCTTTGTGTAAAATATCTTTTTAACCGCTCTTTTGCTGTACACACACACACACACACACACACACACACGGTTTGACGGAGTACAAAACGCATTAATTTCGCGTATCGCTTTCGCGTGCTGCTGCAGCATTGGCTTTCAAGTCTTGTGTATATCTCCGTAGTCGTTATCCGGTTCCGAAGGACCACCTTATTATTATTATTGTTATACGTACAGCATATTATAATATTGTGTTGTTCCTCCTCTCGTCTATACGGTGAAATCCGTTGTCTCGCCGGCGTACGAAAATAAAATATAACTATATCGTCTTCGTGGAGGAGATTTTTTTTTTTTTTGGTATTTATAAGACGCGTATTATAATAGAAATCTATTCGATATTTTCGCTGGAGATTCGCGCAGCAATGTCATTGGCGATAGTAAAATGCAAAAAAAAAAAAACACGAGTGGGAGACCGCCCTTCATCATCATCATCATCATCGTCGTCGTCGTATCAGCAGAAGAAGAACCACTATTGCGTTGCGCGTAACAGTGGCAAGCAGGTTAGTAAAAGAAATAACATTTTATGTGCAGGAGATCCGCCGGAGTGCACCCGGTCGTTTTTCATAACAATAACAGTGATCGCGTATAAGACAAAAACCACGTACATATATCCTTTCTCTCGTATTATTATTATTACTCTTTCCTCTCACGCCACGTAGAAGTTCGTATTACAATGTCGTTTTTTCCACTGTACATGTGTAACCGCCATCACCGCGTACTTCCTCCGACAATATAATACGCCGCCGAGCACACTGCGATGCGGATCGTTTTTTTGTTTTTCAAATTTTAATATCTCGCGGTCGGACGACTAGTGGGAGGGGGGGAGCTTCTCGCGTTGTGGAAACGAATTATCCGAGAGCGTGTACTGCGGTTCGTGAAATTTTCAAATTTTTAACCATTTCGGCGTGTTTACAATTCGTAAAATTCTCTTTATCGCGTCACTTGTTTTTTTTTTTTCGTATTTTTTCTATATAAATGCGTAACGTTTTGGCCGCAGATGATCAACGATTTTTATGCAGTGGGAATTTTTTTCCCGGGTCTTAATTAATTCTGAGCACTAACAAGAACGTGGTGTATTGAGTTTGACGTGATAAAAATCATCGTATTGCTTTTAATAATGTACACCTGAACCGCGTACATCGAATAGTTCATTGTACGCTTTGTTATTATTATTATTGTTATTATATTACTGGTAAGTGTTTTTTTATTATTTCACGAATGGCGCTAAATAAAAAAAAAAATTCGAATCGACTTTGTGGCGATTATTTCTCGAACGATACCCACTCCTTTTACAAGGATTAAATCGAGAAGATTTCCGGACAGTCGGAATTATCAACGGAGCATGAAGTATTATAATATGTTTCATTAAAATACTGAGCTACGGGGCGGCGGTTCGTCATTTGGAGTGACTTATTTCTCGCGCGAAATTGTTGGCGTTTCGTTTTGCGATGTTAAAAAAAAAATAAAAAAATAAAAAAAAGTAGAAAAAATAGAATTACGGAGAAATATAAGACCGCTATGCGAGTATACAAGACATTAAAATTAAAAAAAAAAAAACAATTGTTCTCGATTAAAATTCGAAACGACTGTCGTCGTTCGGTCAATTTTGAGTGTTTAGTTATTTATAGGTCAGAAATAACAACTCGGTCGATCCGAATGTGAATAAGGGTGATTTCAAAAACCAAAAAGTGGGGTTGCGCGCCGAAATAGTTAAAAAATTTCACAATTCGCGTATTTATTTGTTTAGTATAGTAGTTATATATATATATATATATATGGGTTACGGCAAGAATTCGTTTCAATTACAAGCTCTCGTACGACCGCGAAATATTAAAAGGCGTCATTTGAAAAAAAAAACGATATAAACAGAAAACATAAACCTACTCGAAACAGGTGTAACCGAAAACGACGTGACCCGGGGCGAATTTTCTCGTATTTTTTTGCTTTTTTTTTTTGTCGTCCTCCCCCATCCCCCCTTATGCACGTCTCGCTTTTTACAACATCTGAACTCGTTCGTAGAGATCAATTATTCACAGTCGAAGGCGGTCGTCGGCACACCGGCTGCCTGTTGTGCGACGTTAGGTTTAGCGAGTTATAAAAGTTGAGAAATTAATCCCCGACGGGGTCGTCACGGGGTTTACGTCGCGCGGACAAAGTAGTTTATATTATTTTTATTGTACGCGCGCTCGCGAGTAATCGAAACGCGTCTCGTACACCACACCGTTATTTTATTCAATTTTAAGGCGAAAAACTTTCTTCTCCGGCCGCGTATCGTGTTTTTATATATACTCACGAGTCGCCGCGTAATGCGCGAGCGGACGAGAGGTTTTTGCTACTATTTTGTCGTCGTCGTCGTCGTCGTCGAGGTGCCCTCAGGAGGTTTGTGAGAAAAATTAAAAGTCATCTACTCGTTCGTTGGTTCTCGAGCGCGTGGCCGTACGTCAGTGGCGCGATTAAAGTTAACTGATGGGAATAGGGGGGGGGGCGGAGGCAAACGATATTTTTTTTTTTTTTTTTACAAGAACGAAATATGTTCTTGAAGTACATTTGCGATCGTTTAATTAATATATAATATTAACAATTTTTTTTACCGAATTCATTAATAGATACAAAATTATAGTTCATTTTTCAGATCTGTTATATTTGGCTTCAAAACCATTTCTCGTTCGACCACTTTTTCGAGACGTGTCGGCGGTACATTTTTTTTTTTTTTGAAATAACAGCGTTAAACCTAATGGACGATAAAACGAACGTATTGCGTTTAAGTTAATACCAAGGCACCATCTAACCGTGTATCGTGTTCGATATACAAACGCGCGGTCCGTGACCAATGTTTTTTCATAGTGTTTTGATCGTTTGATTTCAGTATACGAATTTTTGACTCATTGGTCGTTCGATTTCAGTATACGAATTTAATCAGAAACACTTTGTTTCAAGATTCGGACCGGATAGAGGAAAAGGCCAAGCGACACCCATATCACCATTCCCCCCCTCCCCCTTTTACTCCACTCCCCGCCGTTGATGATAACGCCGCCATTGGGTCGTCTGTCACGAGAGATAACGGCGGCTGCTGCGTCGTCAAACGGCGGGGATGTTGGAGGGGAGAAGAGATCCCATTAAAACTTCGCGTGCTCGTCGTAACCCAACAATGGAAATAATGTGCGTGTGTGGACATATTTTTTTTCTTTTTTCTTTTAAAGATCCCAAGCAACAGTGCGCATAACACGCACAACGTGAACGGCGGCGGTGATGTGTGTAAAAGTGGGCGGGCGGATGACAAGCGCGTTAGTAGAAAAAAATTAATGTGGGTTCACGGCGGCGGCGGTCTTGGTTGTGATAAATGACTCCGGTATAAATGACACCGGCGGCCGACGTGTCGTCGTCGTCAGACGTGTGACCGACCGGCCGTCGTCAAACTAATACGTGTTCGCGAAACTGTTAAATAATATTATATATATATGTAAAAAGAAACCAAACGAGGCATCGTATTATTACTATATATTATTATTATTATTATTATTATTACTACGGCGAAACCGTTACAATCCTTATAAGAATCCGAAATTTTTGTTTTCCATTATTTTTTTTACGCATTTCGAACGATTCTTATTGTTTTTATTTTTTTTTTCGAAATAATTTTATACTTTATCGCGCATCCAATGTTACCTGCGAAACACGCTACCGTTGTTGTATCGAATTTTATCTGTAATTATTATTCATAAGTATTGTCAAAAACATTAATTTATGAAAAAAAAAAAAATAAAAAAAATACGCATTTTACAGGCGGGTACGCGCCGTGGACGGGACACGATAAAGTAGTAAAACGATACTGTAATAATTTACGTCGTTTAATTGGATTTTATTTTATTTTTTTTTATGTAAAAACGTGACTTAACTATATATATTTATATACTTTAAAGACATTTATTTTAACCGATTTACATATCATAATTGTTTTGTACATCAAATGATTTATAACGGACTTTGTGTACACACCGCAGCGTCGTTAATAAATAGTTTTTAATTGCGTCGGGGAGGGAGGCGGGAAAAATCATCTAAAAATCGACCTACACGAAGATGTTTTTTTTTTTTAGTATTTTTATTTATGTGTCTGTGTCGCCGTGTTCGACAAATCTTACGAATTCAATAAACGCGTTTTTTTTTTTTTTTACACGCGTAATCCGATAGTTTTAGCGGCGCGTATCATACTGTTCATCGTATATATTTTTTGAAACGAATGCTAATAATACATGATATTTATTTGACTTTTGACCGTTTTAAATATAACTTTGGAATGTAACGTAGATAAACGTATATATAGTGTATACGCCTTTTATTATTAAATTTTTTTTTTTTTCGATTTAAATTGATGTTTTGAATTTAAAAATAAAGCGATATCCTCGGGGTGATATCTTAATCGTAGTGTTCCGGTTTTATCCATCTCGTTAAAGAAAAAATATGTCCGTTCCTTTTATTCTTAAATACCGTGTTAGTCGCCGCGATGTAAAAAAAAAAGGGGGACGTCGTGATTTTTTTAGTAGTAAAAACAGAAAAAAGTACTCTTCCGAGTGATTTTTGAGATAAAATACCTATTGTAAAAAAAAGAAAAGGACAATGCATCAATGGAAACTTCTTACGCGTTTTTTAAAATATCGATTTGTAGAGATTTTTTTTTCAAAAAAAAAAAAAAGAAAAAGATAAAAAGAATGTATTTCTGCATTCATCATAATACCGGCAACGACCTGTATTTTATAATACGTAGTGTAAAACGCGTATGAGGTATTTCATTCCCTGGAAAATATCGTCCTCTGTCTCGTTTTATTATCTTGTGTTCTGTCTCTAAATCGCTTTGAGTGGTACTATTTTTTTTTTTTAGCTTTCTAGAACGCATGCAGTGCTTTTTTGTCGTTTGAATTATTTCATCGATCATCACGTGTTCGGTCGGGCCACCTATAAAATATCTGTACCGCACTGTTTTTCGACGACATTTTAAATCGTTCGGTTTTTATTTTTCTACAAAATTCCGTGAAAATTGCGTATTCGACGAAACCCGTTGAGTATTGTAACGCGGTGTATTAAAAAAAAAAAAAAAAAAACGCCGGTGTTATATTTGCTTATTTTATTGTTATCGTCGACCGCGAGACGGTTATGTTGTTGTAGCGTATTTGTAAAATGTCATTTCTATGGACAAAAATGTATTGCTGCGGTACGTAAAAATACATTTCGGAATACGGTTTGCGGTCGCACGAATATTTTTGAAATCGATTGTGCGGTCCATGTCCTCCGGATAACCAACAGACGAAATCATTTCGCACGTTGCATAAATAATCGGCCAAACGCGGAAAACTGTTCCGAAACGGCCGTTTCTCCTGCCAGCAGCCGTCCTCCCTTCGGACGAAAATGCCACCGTCGAGTGACTACTACTACTACTACTATTCTTTTTTCGTTATTCGCTCGTCCACAGTCCATTAGCAACGTTGTAATCGTGTTTTATTCCTCCCTTTTCCGATTTCCATCTCTTCGACGATATGCGCACAACGCGATTGGCCGTGGACGACTCCCCGCTCTCTGGTTTTTATTAGTTTAATAAAAACCTTCTACGTCGAAGAAATTGTCCTCCCTTCTCTGGATACCGCCCGCCGTGTACGCTCGCTTCGTCTTCTCTTTTTTTCCCCCCGTAACTTCGTTACATAAATAATATCCACACGTACACACTTGTCCCTTCTTTAACTTTGCGCGCCGCCGCCTCGGCGGAGTCTTCAAACTTGATTACGCGCAGACTCCGCAGGATTGTGTCAACACGGATTTTCAACTGTCCTCCGTCTCGGAAACGAAATCAAAATGAAACGCGAGCGCGGCGCGCGCACGTGTGTGTGTATGTGTTATTATAATACGTTTTACGCAATATTAACGTTACATAATGTTTTTTTCTTCTTCTTCTTTAAACCGTATTCGATTATTATATCGTTTTCGTTCTTGTGTTATCGACCGCGTCTTGAATAAATTGAATTGCATTCGTAAAGAAATACAATATATAATATCTTGCAACAATATATATATATATATATATATATATATAGAGGATCGAGGGAGGAAAAAAAGTCCTACGTCTTTTCCGCGCAGTTCTGTTTTTCATTTAGATATCGCCAAATTACTTTATAAACTTTACACGAGTTGACATAATATTATAATACAAGAGCGTACGAAACAAAAAAAAAAAAAAAAAAAATCATAATAATAACGAACGATAATAAAATACTCTCGCGCAACTATTTTTATCTTAATCGGATTTAATTTCATTTCAACGGGGCCTAACCAGTATTATAACAAAAGTTGTTTTATAAACTCAATTCTCCGCTCTGCGCAGCTTCGTATGTCATTATAAATCGTTTTAATCATAAACAAATTTAAATGTCGGCACATCAGTTTTTATATACATATATTAATGTATATATATATTTTTTTTTTCGATATATATTTATTAGTTATAATTTATACGCAAAATAAGATAATATATTTTATAAGCATTTATTTTCACTAACCGCGCAACATACGCGGATTTCGTTGAAAAGTATACGGCCAAGTCTAGTATTAAAAATAAAATTGTAATAATCCTTAGATTTATGTTGTAATATAGGCGTGTGTATCTATTTGTATTAATTTTTTTTTTTATCATCATTTTTCGTGTTTATGATGATTTGTTGTAGGCATTCGCGTGATAGCAGCAGAGTTAAGAGATAAAAAGCAAAAACTGTTAAACGTTTCGTGGACATGTTTATATATATATATATATACATATATTGCACTTGGGAGTTAAAACTACGTGCTTTAGATACCGCATGATTCTCGAGTATTTTTTTTTTTGAAGTGTTCTTTGGTATTTTTTTCTATTTTTCGTCGCTGGGGAATCGTAAAAGGGATATTCCGTTGCTCTCTGATTTATTGTATAAAGGTTTTCTGCGGTACAAAGCCCTTTCAATTTAAAAAAAAAAAAGAAAAAAAGAAGGTCTTCCGGAGGGATAAAAATGTGCGGGGCACGGTCTAAAGTATTAATGGTGTCCATGACGCATTCCTAAGGCACAAACTGATAAATTTATAAATATTCTATATCGAGACTATAACCAGCTCGATATAATGGCTTCTTATTTTCTTTGTGAATATTTAAACGCTTTACACCGGCCATACAAGGTTTGATGTACTTTTATATATATATGCGTAAGAGTAAATTATTTCTGGCGAGTTGTTGTCGCGTGGAGACGGCGTGTAAACACATTAATAAGGACAACAGTTGTCGTGTTTGGTTTTCTCGATCCTATATACACTAAACAATCTTAATTTCCTTCGCGATTGGACCAAATGGGAGAGAAGATAGTCGTTTGCTCGTTTGTGTGTTTCGATTAAATTGTTCGTTTCATCGGGGCCGCATCTGCAGGAAATACGTAATGCGCACAGCGCGTCGCGTTTGTTTCGCGTGTATAACTGCACACACACATACACACACACAAAAGAAAAAACGCTTTTTATTTTATTATTCTATTTTTGAAAAATAACTTGACCGATATAATATGTTATATGTACTACGCGTATTGTTGTGTGGAGAGTGTCCAGCAAGAGAGAAGAAAAAAAAAAAATAAATATACACTCGTATATAAAAGAGCAATATAGGGAAATTTACTATGGGACTACGTGACCTGTCGTTCGACAACACAACTCGATTTATATAAACGATGTGATGCGGTCCTCCTCCTCCCTTATACGCTGAATTTCGATTGTTCTTCTGGCTATGAATCCCCGATATTTGTCAACTTGAAAAACGAGACGTGTCCCTTGTCCCTTTTCGCTATTCTTTTTTTTTTCAACCTAAATTAACACGAAAATGGCGTTTCTCTTTTTAAACGTAAAATCTCGTTCGATATACGACGAAGCCGACCCCCCTTACCAGTGTGTGTACATTTTTTATTAGCACATACTTATTTATATCCTTTGTTTGTGTTCGTTCAAATAAAATTTTGCCTTCACAATATATTGTGCGTTGTTTATACCACCTATGATTTCACGTGATTTTGCGCGGAATCGCCAACAAAATTGCGAAAAACACGAACATTTTCTGTGTAGAACGTAGAATTGCATTGAAATGTCCTTGCTATTGCAGGGAAAAAACAAAATAATGTGTGTTCGCATCTGCAAAATTAAGCCGCTTTACCGAAGGTACTGGAAATGAACATTAAGCACGCGATATTGTATTATTTGTAATTATCGGAAGAAATATATATATATATATATTACTTTCGCGTGTTTATTAACCACTGGTTAATCCGTCAAGTAATAAAGACGAATTTGTTGTTTCCTCTGTCCGTTATTCAGAGGTACTTTTTTAAGTCCATCGCACTACGACAAAACCGTTTATTCGAAGACGTTCGCTAATTTGACTGCTTGCTGCTGGTACACGTATTACGTATCGATTTTAACGGCGGGTTTTTTGTCAGGATCTGAAAATTTGTCGTTTTATTGAGGAGTGCCCGTTAAGAGAGAGGACTCATTGAACGTGCGTTTAAAATCGTTCAAACTTGTGAACTGGAAAAAGGTACGAGCGGTTTGTGTATATATTGTATTTATAAACAACGTTAGAAAACGACGAGAACGAATAATGTTAATTAGAAAAATTTACGTAGTTCGACCCGAGTTGTATTGATAAAAATTTGATGTTTTATTATAAAAAAAAATAAAGAAAAAAGAAAATTGATATATACGCGCGCGTAAAGGATAATTTGAGCGAACGAACATGTTTTTTTTTCAATTTTTTTCTCACCGCCGCCGCCGTAGCAGGAAATGATACTTCGTCAGATCTCGCAGATAAATCCACTCGTGTTTCTGAGTTTTTCAAAAGACCAAGTGATTTCTTTCTCTCTCTCTCTAATGAAAATCCAAGAGCTCTACTTCGCGTTTCATTATCCGGACACAAAAGAAAATGGATGGGGTATAGTAGCAACGGCCACTTGACCGCGCACGCGCGCTCGTATAGCCCCCGCGCTATGCACACGCGCGTTTTAAGACATTTTATCCGATTGTCGGTCATACGGAATATAATAATATTCTATAGAATTTCCGGTGGTTTTCTGTACATAAAAAAATACCCATTTTGTATCGACTAAGTGTGTATTTATTATCTATTTAACTATACTAGAGAACGGATTTTAATTTCAATTAAAAATATTTAAATGTACAATATTCGTTTATTATTAATATTATTATTCATTTAAAATCGTTAAATATCGAAGTGCAAAAAAATAAAATAAAATTTCTTACAATAACTTTGACGACGACTATACTATATAATATGAATTGCAACTGTAGTTTCATTCAAACGCGACCGACTTCAGTGATTTTGTTCGAAATAGTTTCTTGAGTCGTTATGTTATCTTTACTTAGGAACTTTACGACTAAAATATTTCTCTATTTGAAGTCTTTAAATGCGAGTTTAAAAATAGGAGTATGTCCGTACGTGTATTATAGAGTGCGGCGACAAAACGGATCAGTGTTTTGAACACCGACTGACTCGTATTATTGGTATAATAATGCGCAGACGAAGTGGATAGACAATTTTGTTGAAATTTAAGATTTTTCTGACACTACAGTTTCCTTATTATTCGTATTTAAAGTGTTGAAAATAAAGACTACACGTATGTATGCGCAGACGCGTTACGAAAAATACGGTATTTTTATATTCAACTCAAAATCTCAAATAATCAGTTTAGAAAATATAAAATGTTTAAATGTTTCGCTGTCCGTAAAATTCTAAAATAAACACGAAATCTATACATTTATCGGTGAAATATTTACAGTTATTTAAAATAAAATACGCGTTAAGGCGAGTGTTTGCTCTCTTCGAATACATACGAATCGTAGTAAAAAAAAAAAAAAAACGTTTCATACTTTCAACGTAACGTTCGGCCTAGTGATGCGATAAAGATTCTGAAAACAGAATCGTCTTCGTTTCTGATATTTGTTTTGCATAAATCCTTCAAAAAATTACTCGAACAAATTTAAAATAAAAAAAAAATTGATAATAATTCATTTTTTATGACATTGAAAAAATGAAAAAAAGTGGAAAAGTTATTTCATAGTTCACGAAGAATTAATAATATCTGTTGTACTATGTGGTTCGTGTGTGGAAGACGAAGGGAGTTTAAACACTCGTTTCCTTTTTTAATTCGTTCAGAGTATTACGTGAAACGCGTATTATCTCGATAAATTTCCTATAAAAATATTTATAGGAATCCGTTCCTTAATAATTAATTATATATAAATCTTCTATTTCGACACGTTGCACTCACGACCATTATCCTATGTACACGCATTTGTTTGATTATGTATCGTCTTTTAATAATGTACAAGAGCGTATATTTTTGTTACAATATTATATAATATATACGTGACATAACAATAATACACTTGGCGGATAAATTATGTTTAAAAGTAAAAGTTTTCGTTATTCTTTATTAGATATCAACCGTTAAAACACATATTATATAATAAAGATAACGCGACGTATAAAATATGGGGTTATTATAATATATTATTATAGTGGCGAAAACAAAAAATAAAAGTAAATATTTAAAATATAATTGACAGTTTATGTTTTAAGAGTAATTTATCGTTCGTCCGGTTTTTATGTAATAAATAATAATAATATTTTCATCGATAAATCATTAAATGACTTTCTATACAAATATTATAACATATTTTTTATATATTATTATTATTGTACGTATGTAATTGAATGTTTTCGATATTATTTTTAAAATGTCGAAATGTAGAAATTTAATTTGTTTTTATCGCGCGCCTTACAGGTTTTATTCGTCTATACCATCTATACTCGTATATACATATATTTAGGTGATATATTTAATTTAGAAATCATATATGAGCGTATACTACGTACACTATACTTGTTAATAAGTTATAAGTATTCGTCGGGGAATATTATCGATGTTTGTGGTATTTTTATTTTTTGTTTTCTAACGTTTTCAATTTATATATCGATCGATTGCGTAAAACAATTCGTCACGGAGAAAGCTTTTACAGTGGTAAAAATTAAAAATATTTTACGAATTTCGAAATAATAATAATAAACATTTTTTTTAATAAAATAATACAAGTCGGTAATAATAATAATAATAATAATAATAATAATAATAATAATAATAATAATAGTAATAATAATAATAATATATTGGTGGCGAAATGTTCATGTAAACTAATAATAATAATCTTATTGGATTGTTTAACATTAATTAATTGTATTGCCATCGTTATAACATCCCGTTTTTAAAGTGTTTGCGCTGCACCTCCCGGCAATCATTATCGTGTGTAGATTACGCGTGAGAATTTATATCGCAATAGTCTCATGAATACCAATTACAAATCGCAATGGTGTAAAATCGTCACGGAAACGTCGAAATTTCGAAAAAATTTAGAACATTTATTTGTACTGGACAATTTTTCACGTGTACACTCTCATGTCGGCCACAGATGTGCCGTGCAATTGTTTTTCCTCCTTTTGAGGGTGGTGGGGGAGAAATTAAAAAAATATATTTTCTTCTTTCTCTTTATGCGATAAAAATAATAGGGCGACGACGACGACGTATCTGCACAGCTTCGCGGAATTATTACAACTTTTAATAGAGTTTATACCACCACTTAACCGACCTTTGCGATTGTTGTTGTACTCTCTTTCTCTCTCCTCGCAGTGTGTGTGTGTGCAGTGTACACACGTTGACTCCGAACTTCGGCTGTTGTCCGTCCGTCCCTGAAAAAAAAAAAAAACTTTTGCGCTCCGATGGAAGTCGTGCGGCGCCGCCGTTTATTGCCGCCAGACTCAGAAATATCCGTTTAATTTCAACGGCGTTCTCTTCGTCTCCCCCGACGACGCGTCGTCGTTATTCCTCCGTCCGTTACCGAGTAAGAGCGGTCGTCTTTTTTTTTACCGGAAACAGTGCGGATTTATGTTTATTTTTGTCCCTGTTCGTTAATAGGTACGATATGCTCTATTGTTGCTGTTGTACAAGCCCTTGGGCGTGTTTTAGAGTTTTCTGACATTATCTTTTCTTTCCTCTTTTTTTTTTTTTTTTTGTGCTCTCAAAATACTTCAAGGGACGAGAAACACAAAACATTAGTTACATCGTGTTTACAAGTAACGGGCGAATTATTTTTTATTAAATTGACGAAATACTTTTACCACCGGGGTTCGTTGGCGCCGTATCGCTCGCGGATTTACACGCATTAAAAAATTAGCCGAAAACGCTTAAGCGCGATAAAAAAAAACTATCGAAAAAGTAACGGAAGAAAAAAGAAAAATTATATTTCTTCGTCGTACATTTCATTAAATCACGTAACGCGTAAAATAACAAATATATATATATATTATATAAACGCGACGCCGTCGGACGAGCGGAATTTGAACGGCGGTACCGAAACGATATCGATAAAATAATGGTTTTGAGTGACGGAACGATCAAGCCAAAGAGTATTTATGAGAAAAATAACGAAATATTTAATTTATCCGTGTACTTTTCTACCGGTTTCGATAATAGAAAAATAAGTCATCTGCTTATAGATACTGTGACGCGTACGAGAAAAATACGACGCGTATTTGATTTCTCATTTTATTATTATATTTCCCGTTGACGAATTTTTTTTTTTTGTCTCCAAACCCGGTAATAAAAATGAACACGAATTCAATGGTTCGTTTTTTTCTTTCGCCCGTATTCTTTTTGTTTTTTTTTAATTAATTTTGTTTGGTTTTAATTATTTTGCACTATTCGTCGAGGTTAAAATGTGATTGTTAAGAGTTTATACGCCGATCACCTATAGTTGTTTTTAATTTTTTAAATTACACGTCGTGGTTTGTTTTTTTGATATGTGTAGTTGAAAAAAATAATAACATTGTTTTAGCGTATAACAGCTGTCGTTTATACACTCGCGTATTATTACAGCGTTTGGACGTGTATAGAACGAGCGAATTTCTATTATCTCAAATTTGTAAAATCGCGTTTTTAATATTTTCCGAAAAATATTAGTAAAATATGTATTTCGTATAAATGTGTTCTTTAACAACGAAATACGCATTTGTGAAGAAATATTATTTTTATTTTTTTTTTTACATTCTGCGTATACATTCAATAAAAAAAATATATGTTTTACGTAAAAAAAAAAAATAAATTCGTGCTCTCGTCTTTTTAAAAACAATTTGAAAATCGTACATTAGATTGTATCGAAACCCATATACCTACCCATGTGCTATATATATATTTTTTTTTAAAAATTATAGACCACGTTATCGTCTAATAATTTGAATAGAAATATTCGATAAATGTATTATACATATATCGAATATTTAAAATTATCGCTGCTGTGATAGCTTATTATTAGTTTTTAAATTCGCGCATGATTGATATATTTATGAAGCGTATAAAAAAAAAAAAAAAAAAAACGATTACTTCGTGTTTCAATAAAATATTTTATAAGCGTGTTATTTTAAATTCATACGTGTACGTTCTGTATGAATTTCGTCTTTTTGGACAATAATTTACACGAAAATTTCGAATTGTGTATTTATGTTTTTATTAGCTCTGCAGTGGATATATCCGCACAGTCTCGTCGTGAGCGAAACGCGCGGAGTTCAAATTTTCGATATTACGACGTTGTGTCAATCTCGAATACCGTTTTATTTGTTATTTATTATTATTATTATTATTATTTTTATTATTATTATTATTTTTATTTAGTATAGCGCGGCGGTGTTGTACAAACGACGACGGGATATTGTCGAAAACATTAAAAAAAGACTTTTTCGTTTTTCTACGCGTATAATCATGTATAGCTTGTTGTCGTCGTCGTTTCTTCAGTTTAGTAACCGTACACACGTCGGTGGTATATAAAACACACTCGCTGTTGTGTATCGTTTTGCGCGCGGCGGTGTCCACCGCAAATACTATTATATAATAGGTGTACGAGCGATTTAATAGCGTTGTCGATTTTGTTTGTTATAACTAGAGCACGGATTTTTATGCACTAATAAGTATCAAAATATGCCATATAATATGCAGTCAAAATCGTGAAAATATACAACAAATATGCAACAAACAATTTTTTTCAAAATGAATTATGGTAAAATAAAAACACAATTTATATTTGATTTAGAAATTTTATTATAAAATATCTTTAAAGTCTTCCCTGCTTTCACCGTATAAGACGCTGTGTCTGTTAATAAAAGTAATACACGCCGTTTCATTCCCACATCTGACCATAATAATTCTAAGGAGTCGTTTATAAATCGGGTAATCGTTTCATGGTTTGTTTTCTCCAATTGTTTGGATGTTATAACTTATAACTTATAAAACGCGTACACCACCACCACCACGTCGTAGAAAAACGCGATTTATAATTAATCCGATTATATTCGTCGTTTTATGATTTCATCAACACGCGGCGCGCGTTCTCAATATCTTTTCCAAAACGTATGGAAACTTTGTAATTTTAATTCATTTTTTTTTATGCACGCTCCTACATACGTATACAGTGCAATAATTATATTGTTGTACGATATGGTCGGCAAAAAATCCGAAGTAATAAGACTCGTATGAAAATATTTACTCGAGTATTATTGGGGACTCCGGTATAAAACGTCTTAGCGTTGTATAAATACGACGATATTTGCTCTGTAATTTAATATTTTATTTTTTGATTTTCTCTTAATTTTGCGTGCGTATAAAATTCCACGCAGACTGTTGTATTTATTATATGGAGAGAAAATTAATTTTTGTTTTTTTTTTCAACAATATCCTTTTACACGCGAATCGTATTTTACTTTTAAATCGTTGTCGTGTACATTTTTTCGAGTTTGTCGTTATTATTATTTTTTAATTTAAAAATCACGGTAATATTTTTTTTTTTTTTTTTACGTCGTACTATTTCGAATTTCGTTTGTTAGAGTTTTTATATATGAAATTACAATTTTTTTCGTTATTTTTTTTCGTTTTTTGTTTTTACGTTACGGTTACCGCGGGTTTTATAAATTCTTTCGAAAAGAAATTACGTATTCTCGAAACGAGTTGTTTGCAAAAATAACGAACATTTTTAAATAATACGTTTACGATCTATTCTTTTAAACTACTTTACGTGAATTATAAAAAAAAAAAAAACACCGGGTAATTCGATAATAAAATATTATTAAACGACCTATTTTAAAATACGTTTTGGATTACCGGTGTTAATATTCCCATTTTCCCGCGCAGTCTGCTGGTATTTATAATAAAAAGCGTATGGCGGCTTAACCACTAGGGCGTTACTACGACGCGACGGTGTTTAAAATTAAAAAAAAAAAAAAAAAAACGTTGCGCTTTTTTAATTAATGACTTTATAGTAGGTGGATGATATATAATGTACGTACCGACCGAACTGATTAATAATTAAAACGAAAATCGTAAGCTTACCACGAGTTTTTGAAAATGTTCACGTTGAAAATCAACTTAATCCGTTTGCGTGTATAAAAATTTAATCGCAAAATTACGTACATAAAAGTTAAAATAAATAATAATAATCATTTTTTATGTATACGAGTATATACACATACACCAAAACTCGTTTGTTCCATCTTATAGTTACACGGTTTACTGGGTTCGGCGGTATACACTGCGTATTAGTTGAATTACTTTTACTCGTATAACATTTATCCTGACTTTTAAATAAATTACCATTATCAACTTGTAAGTACAAAATTAATTACATTTTTTTTTTCCTTAATCGCCAAAGTTTTTACGGATTAAACTCCATAACATAATAACAAATTTGTCGAAAGCATGTTTGTCGTTTTTGCATCGTCTGTTTTTATTTTACCTATATATATATATAGTATTATTAATTTACTTCGTGACTTTAATATTATTTTACGGATATCGTGTCTTCAGACATCGTGTCAAGAATTATCAATTATATTAATATCTGCGATGTGTTGCGTCAAGACGATTTTACATAAAACAATAACGAAATTCTCGGGGTTTGTCCAAAGCGTAAAAGAACTGTGATTGAAAACGCTTTTTCTCACACGTTATACTTGTAATCGGGACTTATTACGTTAAAAAGTACTGAAATCTATATATAACTGCGAAAATCTCGACGTACGCCCTAAAAAATAACGATAAAAAAAAGCAAAAAAAGAAAGAATTTTTTTCATTACGCGCGTTATATGAGTCCCCGCGCACACTGCGGCCACCCCGCAGTAGAAGACAATAACAATTTATTAATACGAAAAATCCAACGAAACTGGGCAATGCGGTTGGTTTATTTTCTCTTACCATTTTAAGTTTAGAAGATTTACGCAAAAAAAAAAAAAAAAATAGTACCGAAACTCATCAAATCTAAAACGCTTCGAATATGTAGTATTTTAGCAAATGCTATTTTATTATATGACGACGCGTATTATTTGTTTTTATTATTGTTTTTTTTTTCTACGAATTTGTCGAAGTTTTCTTATATTTTCTCTCGCCGTTGGTTTTTTTCCTCGGCCCGTTTCGGAGACCCGTCGTCGTTGCTGCATGATCCCTTTTCAGAAAGCGCGATATTTTTGTCTTATTTTCATTATCGTCCTCTTTCTCTCCGACTTAACTCTTCCCACCTCTCCTCTTTCTAGAGATTTTCTCACATCCCAGCTGCTTCGTGATTATTGCGCGCGCACACGCACACACACATGTACGAAATCGCATAGTAGTTTTCTCCAGCGTTAATACTACCTTTTCAGACCTATTTTATTTTATAATTCAGCATTGCCGCAAGATAGAAGGCGTGTGTGCTTGTGGTTCTGGTGATGGCGGTTACGCGTGTACACCTGCTCGTTCATTCGTCTGCCCATCGCCGCACGTATACGACGTGTAAAATAAAAATAAAATCCGAGAGACGGAGACGATAAAAGTCGCAAAGAACGTGTGCGCAGGGTTTATGCCGGTGCGCGCGCGGAAACGAAGAGAAAGACAGAAAGCGAGAGAGTATCGTATTAGAGAAAACGTATAAGCGGCGAAGGGGCGGGGGTGGCAATTTTTACCGGCGAATAATAATAATAATAATATTATATCGTTCGAGCTTTTGAACTTTTATTATTTATTTCTGCCGGTCCGCGCGCGTATGAAAAATTGACGTCTCTCTCGCAACACCGGCGGTGGAGCACATTATAAAAGGGAAAATTTTTCACGTACACGTCGCCGCCGGCTCGAGTAATATTTTCTCCCGTCGTCCCGGCGACACAACAGCATCATCATATCTTGTATATACGCGTCGTGTACCACTTCGCCTATATATATACATAATAATGTTTCATTCCTTCTCCTCCACGAATAATAATAATAATAACCGTAACCCTCTTATATACACACCCATCATTCACCTCAATAACCGTCGCATCCGCGCGTGCCGCGGGTGAAGATAATAACCGGATGTATACCCTCGGAATGACCGTTTTCCGGTTACGAGCGAGCAGATAGCCGAGAGACCTAATGCACATCTCTGCATCATTCTCGTCGACGACGTTAAGTCTCTGAAGTATTGATGGCGGAGGGGGACGCGCGTCTTGCGCTACAGATAAGTCGGTCCGACGGTACCAGCCGATATTTCTGTGCGTGCGCGATCCTTATTATTAAGTGTCTTACGTCGACTAGAAAGTCAATCAAAACATCGTTCGAGCGCGCGCGCTCGGGGATATCGCGTTTTCGAACAAATCGTCGCTCTCCTTCGCGCCTTTGCCCGACAAGACGGTACACACAAAGTCTAAATCTCCGCACCAAAGCACCGAAATGTCCAGCTTACGGGGCTTCGCCCTTCTCAATTCCCCATCTATCAACTTCTGTTCCCTTCTGCTTCCGTTCCCATAACACACATCCTCGCTGCAGCTCATCCGTCTTCTTAGCGTTCCTACAACTGCAGGTTGCGCTGATGGTCTCGATGTACCGTGTTTTTTTTTAAAATAAAATCTACCTCTATTATTGGCGGCGGTATATTCTCCTCGTACAGCGCAAAACGGCTGCTTGTTCTCTCCATTACCTGGTATTGTTTGTCACGTCTTCCTCACAATCGCATCGTTCTTTTTTCACTACACCTATCCTATAAACGATTCCATCAACCTCGGCTCTTCACATTACTTTCAGCCCCGTGTATGAGCTCCTTGATAATCGTCTCAAAAATCATATACGAATCCGTGACAATTTATAATGTCAAACGACGAGTCTCACGTCGTTAACTGTATATAATATTTTCAATATTATTTTCCACAATCCGGTTACTTATATTTATATACGCAATCGTATTACATTACACGTATATTATATATATTATGCGCAGTGTTATATACATTTCACGTGAAGGGGGTGATAGTTCCCGCAGGATTACTAAACGATAATATTATTATACACATACAATATACACGCATAGAACTCACGTTCGATATAACTTATTATTATTATTATTATTATTATTATCATTATTACTATTGGTATACATCGCGCGCGTTTTATCTTTTCACCGTTTACTGAGCGTTATACAATATTCGTTTTGTATAAATTCGTAATACGTGTAGTATATAAATATTTATATCGGGTATTTTAACTTTTTTTTTTCATAACGTAAATCTTTTTCTTGAACAGTATATTATATATATATATAAGCCGTGTTAGCTCATCGTATCTTTCAAATTGAATACCTGGAAAACTTATAAATTTCGTATGAATGCGATCGAAATATATACGACACATACGAGGCGAATTCAATACGTTAAATAATATTAATGTATATAATGTCTAAAATATCACCTGGAAAAAAACTCGTAAATATTGTTTGTTTTTATAAAAACGTAATTGAAGCGTAGTAAACGATTATTTATAAATTATATATATTTATGCATACGAAATTTGCGTGATAGCAACAACGGACTTTATCGAATTACTGTGAAATTCTTCAACGTTCATCATTCACGAACGAGTGAGCATATATTGTGTTGTAGTTATATCGTTGATATACTACGCAGTCCCTTTGTTCGTTCGTCTTGAGCAGAGATAATTATTTTTAGAGAGCATTGGACTATATTATTATATATTCACCCTTCTCTCATTTTTTGATTTAAGCGATTTCAAAGAAGAATTACTTTTTCCCTAATTTCCGATGGAAATTAATTACTCGGCGTTTAATTTATTGTGAAACGCGCGAAGTGGACGTGTGAGATACTTTTGATAAAGATTTTGTTTTCGCAACACGTTTTTTAATGTTAGGGAAATTGGATTCGGCAGTTTTCGTCGATTTATTCCGTATTTTAGACGCGGATATAAAAAAAAATGTACGTGCATCAGTGGCGGAGTATTTACCGGGGGGAGATTAAAGAGATATCTCCTCCTCGGCTTTTTTTTTTTAACACGTTTATAGTTATATGGTTATGGTCCTTTTATCAATTTATCTGCAATAGGTAAGTTATAAAGTAAATAATATTTTCATTGATACGTTTGTACCTAACTGCTCAACGCACATGTTCGTGTATTGTAAAACGATTAAAAACATAATTAAGAAACCCTATATGAACGAGGTATTTATTATATTATTCATTATTCGAAATATATTTATTTTTTTCGTATTTAAAATTATTGATTTGAATTTATAATAATATTTTTATTTTAGATGAACGAGTAGCTTGCAAAATCGGCTATTTATTCATAATAACATTAAAATATAGTGGACGTCGTCGTATATACGATTTTGTTTTTATTTTCGAATAATTTTCGTCACTATACATATTATGTACTCCGAACACGCCCCGTATTCGCAATCGTATTTATCGTCTCGACATTTTTTTTTTTCCTCGAAGGAAATCGCGATTTTCAATGGAATTTGACAGCTATTGAAGAACCAACCACCCCAGTCGAACGGTCTGCTGCGCGTATAATAATATATCGAGAATAACGCAGTGCAGTATAAATAATGCCCGGAAAATGAGTTTGGGGCTCCTCTCTCCTCTCGTCGAGTTCATATTCGACGCTGCAGCGCAGGACTGAAAATATCTCCTTTCGTCCGGTTCGTTTAATACCAATATGCGTGTGTGTGCTAAGAGGGAGCAAATGTCCGCTGCCTCGACCTCTCTATTACTCTCTCTCTCTCTCTCTCTCTCCCCGTTTATTTAACACGACCCTCTTCTTCTTTTTTCGCGTATAAGAGAATATAACACATTTAACATTCACCACCCTTCCCCTCCTACTAGACGGTTATTTTAATGACTTTTTTCATTTTCGTTTTATATTTATTATTATTTTTTACAGAACGGCGAACGAGGTTATTTGGAAGGATTAGCGTCCCGGTACGCGGATCTGTACAACACCCATTATCGAGACATTTTGGAACATTTGGACGAACTCCGAGCCGTCGAATGGGCCGAATTATCGCCTCGAATCACGTTGTTGGCAACGCCGTCGTCGCCGTCCCGGTCACCGTGCAACGTGGCCGGAAATCCGTACTCTCATCACTTGTACGCTCCCGGCAAATATTCTGTGAGTGTACAATATAGAAAAACGTCGAGAAGTCATTTTCGGTTCGTAGAAACTCATTGGCCAGACAACCGTCGGATCATTTCAATATTTTCACACCAATTTTTTTTTAAATTTATACATATAAATACTCGTAGAATTTTAATATAATTACACGTGGACAGACGTTTTTCTTGCAGAATATTTATATTTATCCGTTTATGTTTTTGAAAAAGGAAAAATAATTCACTCGGTGAAACGAATGTTTGAAAATTTTTGACGAAAACATTTTGTCAAAGCATTTTTTTTTTTTAGTTCTATGGTCGTAAATGTATTTTTTAAAAGGGCACATTTTTCGACGTCCTCGGAGCATTTGAATCCGGACCCTATTCATAACGTTGAATGGATAAAGTCGATATTTTATTTCATATACATTCATGTACAATACATATTCGATGTATAATTCTAGAAAGCCGGCCGTTGTGTTTAAATATTCATTTGTGAACTTTCAGTTACATTCGATAAAATTACACAATTCGCGCATGTGTTATACAGTATAATGTACAGTGGTTAAAGTGATAGGGAAGCCGGTGGTGGTGTCCGATTTTTGTTTTGAGCTTATAACGTCACTTTCAGTTTAAATTCCGAAAATCTGTTCGCATATTGTATTTATTTAATTTGGAATAATTTCCCGTAAATCGATGTGGCAGGCGATACGGCTATTCGTTGCTACGGCTCCTTCTATTCACAGCCGTGTATTTGTCGCCAAAACGAATTTTCGTAATTCTTGTTATCGAAAGTACCCCGAATAGCGTAAACGTATTATAAAATGTACGTTTTTCGTATCACGTGAATGTTTAAAAAAACAGATTTCAACTTGAAATCGTCGCAAAAACGTGTATTTTAGTAAAGAAATCGAAGCAATTCAGAGAACGCTTAAAAAAAAAAAAAAAAATTTCAATTATTTTCCATTTTAACAGCGCTGCTGGTACTGCAGCAGACAGATAATAATATTATATCGCTGAACAGGAGCAATTACACACAATCGTGCGACGGTTTCACGTTCCAAACGAGAATTCTAATCATTCTGCAATGAATGCGCGATACATTTCCGAATTATTCCGTGCACCGGTATTGTATATATCGGAAAACTCCATCGGGATTCGTATGATATCATAAGCAGAGTGAATTCTGCGGAATAAATGAAGGAAAAACGGTTTTAGTTTCGTAGTACTTGTGTGTGTATGTGTGTACAGACACGCGCCGTATCTGTAACTAGCGACCGTTTCAATCAGTCCGCCGGGCTCTCTTTCTCTCTCTCTCTTTTTGAGTGCAGTAGTCTCGTTGTTAAGTGAGTGAGGGACCCTTAGGGATTATGTGTGTGTGTGTGTGTAGGGACGTTCAAAGAAGTCGGGAAAACGACGGTACACGTGAAAAAGAAACTATGGTAGAAAAAGTGAAACGAGAGGGCAGGGATGCAGGGGAGGATGGCTTTGTGTCCGTCGTCGTCGTCGTCGTTCTTCTATTCACTGCTGCAGTAGCAGTAGTGTTGATTGGGAAACTTTTGTCTGTTCACCGTCGGCTTGTGTGTGTGTGTGTGTACGTGTTACGAAAATCTATGTGATGATGATCGGAGGCGCACGTGTTGTGTGCGTGTTGTGTACTGTACTACGTGTATGCGTGTGTACACGAAGTTTTTGTACTCATTTTCGTTTTTATTCGTTCTGTTGCAGCCGTCTAGCTGTCTGAGCGATCGCGAAGAAGACGAAATTTACGGCCTGACGACGGCCGAACAGCGACGGTTTCCTCCGCCGACCGCTATTGGCGGCGTTACCTCTGTCCGACAGCCGCTCGTACATCAGCAGCTGACCACTGCCGTAAGACAGCAGCAGCAGCAACATTCCGTGCAACAACCGTGAGTGTATTATTCAAATTATAATTTATCATATAGGTGGAAGGGGGGTTTAATCAAACGTATTTTTAATTATATAACTGAACTGCGTAATTAATGGTTATAATAATAATTCATATAAATAACAATAATAACAAATTTTATAGTAATTAATAAATCTTCAACTGGTACTTGATATTGCCTAAGAGTTTTCGCCATCATCACTATCCCACTCCATTTCAATTGAGCTAATTCTCTCCGTTCTCTCATTTCATCCAGGTCTTTTTTCCGGTCTTCTTCCAATTCATGATTGTTTTATTAACGTCATCCTCACTTTTCCGCATCACGTGTCCCAGCCGCATTGTATCTCGCTATTTGGTCTTATGAAACCTATAACTGGTGCTATTCCTGTGTAGTTCTTTGTTAGATCTTCTTCTCCGAATCTTCTTTTCCACTATTACGTAGACTGGTCCACGTATTGTCACCCACGTTTTGTTTTCAAAAGTTTTGAGTCTTTTTTTTCAACGGTACTGGTGATGGTAGCAGCCATAGGTATTATTATTATTATTATTATTTATTATTGCCGTATATTGTCTGGCTTTGGATTTGTCACATACGTGTTTTTTCTATATTTTGGAATATTTTCGCGTGTTTAACATCACGATACTATATTGCAGTATATCGAGGTCGCGTGACAGTTAAGAACCGCAATATTATATAGTTATTATTTAGCCACGTGTAATTTTTTTTTTTTTTTTAGTTTAAGTGAATGTTTTTAAATTCAAATGCCGCGTTATATGTATTTTTTAAGCGTTTTATCGTTTTTTCCTTACTTTACGTTTATATTCGGCGTATTATGTAGAGTTCGATTGTGTTCGAACGATATATTTTTATTGGCGCCATATTTCTTATATTATATTATAATAACGTTTATTTACACCGTAGTATATACATTACATATATGTAAATTTATTTATTATATACGAAATCGTGGAATTCGCCGATTTAAAAGTTGATCACGATTGCAGTTACTTATCCCTGTATATATATATATATATATATATATATATATATATTGTAAACATTTATATACATATACAGCCGTAACGTACGAAAACTATAAACGATTTTCTTCTTCGACGTGACAATGTTTTTTTTCTTGTGTGTGTGTGTGTGTGTGTGTTTCTGTGCTGCAAAGTGTTACACCTCAGGCGCATAGCATATCTTTTGAATACAGTTTTCCGCATTTGTTCATCCGTTCGATGATACCTTTAGGGTGTTGGGCGTTTAAATTAGAACTCCAAACTCGTATTGTCTCCCCCGAGTCCCATAACGCATCGACCCCTGCGTGTTTTTTTTTTTGTACATAAAACTATTCTACAAAAAATACTTTCTTTTTTTCATTGCATACACGTGTACGAATGTTAACAAAAGTACACGTTGGCTTTAAATTTATTCGTAATTCATTTGCATGTCGATATCCGAAATAAAATATTCTTAGACATACTGCAATACTATTGATTTTGAAACGGGATTAGGTACATCAACAATAAACAGACTATCTTAACCGTAATATCGTGATTGAAGTTAACCATATCATTAATTCAAGCAGATAATTATGTATTATAGTTTTGTGTTAGACCCGATTGTATTAGATTGAAAACCCAGATATTTTACACGAATTTTTAAAATAAATCCGACTGCGGCGTGTATTGAATTGTTTTTTTATCGTCGTATACGATAATTTTATATATATATATAACGTGTAAACGGCGTTTAAAAGAACAGTAAAAACCGTCTTTCGCAGCATCGAAAAATCAAAATTATCACTTCGATAATAAAATTGTATTTTTTATACGTTTAAATACCAATAAGACGACACATGGAGCGTATTTTTTATGTGTATATTAATTTGTTTAAAAGAATTTTCACCGCGATGATAGAGTAAAACACTAAACACAATTTCCACGCTTGTATGTATTTTTTTCTTCTTCGCGTCATATCTACGTATAAAAAATGGAAAAAAATAAATTCCATTCTTTGTAAAAAAAAAAAATCCCATTTCTCGTATCTGTTCGAATATAGATATTTGTGATGAATTATTCGATTTTTTCGGTTATTATATCTGTACACGTTTATTTTATTGCCTTTTCCTCCTATATATATATATGTATACTATATTATTGCACATCTGTTTTCGACTTTCTCATTTAGATTTCAATTTAATATTAGGTATAGGCCATGAATAATGCATAATTTTTGTTATTGAATTGGTAAAACTATATAGGAAATGACGTGTATATATTTATATTATATACGCACTCTCCTCTTTTGTGATACGCGCCCTCGTGCGTTCATTATAATTTTATATGATGTATATCCTAAAATATTGACGTGTGGAAGACAAATAAATGAAAATGGATAGCTGCGCGAAACTTCAACGTATTCCATATACAGTTCGGTTAATTCGATTTGGTACGAAAAAAAAGTAGGTTTTTCAACGTATATAACATATATTACAGTTCGTCCGTACGTATTATATAATATATATATAGGCGAGAATTCTTTTCATCCCGAGTGAATTTCACTGCGCCGAATTTAAAACACATTTAAAAAAAAAAAAAAATGTTCTCATATACATCTGGTATATATTATAACTATAGATTTGTATATAAACTCTTGGTAATGCATATTTACCACGTATTTTTACAAATGTATAAACCGCCGATAAAAGCGAATAGTGTGTTATATGTACGAGTATATCATAATGTATTTTACACACCATTTTGCTGTAAACGTTCTAATGTCTGCGGGAAATTCAATTAAAAATTGATCGATTTTTATTTATAACACTGATTTTATCTGATTAACGTTATTTTTATTTCGTTTATTATTAAACAGCGAAATAGGATCGACGTTAAAAATAATAATAATAATAATAAAACGGATTTTTAATGATATAAATAACTTAACTCTGATTATAATAATAAACCGCTTAAATCGATCCCTATATATTATGTAGTAGACAGACGCGGGTTAATTCAAAAAACAGTGTTTTTTTCCTTCTTCCACGCCATACAGAAATATGTTCAATGTTCAGAAATCCGAAAGATTGAAAATGTGTAAAACTCTCGGGAGTTTATGAAGTACCGTGCTCGTGCGGGAAATCATACGTAGGACAAACATAGGAAAAGAGCAATTGACTTACGGGATAAAGGAGCACGAAAACGACGTAGGAGTGGACGGAAGAACAGCAAAATCGGCAGTAGCCGAACACGTGGAATATAGAGAACAGAATATTGATTTGAGCCGAGCGAAAATATTGGAACGAAGAAACGACGATTACGGGGAAACGAATGCGATTGAGAGGAAGCAATTGGAAAAACGTTCGGGAAAATTGTTGAACAGTGAAGACGGATGGGAAATTAGTAAAACGTTCTCTGAAAATGAAACGTGTAACGGTTTCGAAACGTCAGAAATACGTCAACGATAGTAGTTTTATTACGTTTTCCAAGTCCGTTTTTTACGTCGTTGCAGTAGTGTATTATATGCCGCAGTATACAGTATTGTAGCGCATATTAATTATTATATTTTTAATTCTATTTATAATCCATCCACGTAGGATGATGGCCATAGTCGGACAAATATGAAAAAAAGAATATCGTACAAATCGTTCCTTACCCCCTACCCTGCCTAAATTCAATTTCAAATCCAATAATAATGTATTATATTATTATTATTGAACTATGAGCTTGCGATCATATCCGGCCCGTCAAAAATAATAAATGAGCGATTGCAATGCGTTTTACTCTCTCTCTCTCTCAAATATTTTGCTCACTGTTACTGAATCTGCGTATATTTTACGCGCGTGATATTTTATACAAAACGCGGATATTATATTTTGTATAGTAATAATAGTAGTAGTAGTAGTAGTAAATTTATCATATACGACGACGAGTGTTTGCTGTTGCTGCTGGTGCTCTCTGACGTAATGAACGGGATTTAGGACTATTGAACGAATTCCGATATTATACAATTACGTGTACCACCCCATCCTGCAGTAGTGCAGTAGTTGTGCTGTTTTTGATACGGGATTTGCATAATAAGAGCAGGAGTGAATGAAAGAGAAAGAGAGAGAGAGAGAGAGAGAGAGAGAAGAGTCAACGATGGACACAGGAAACGGCGGAGTCGTCATCGTTATGTGTGTGTGTGTCGTGCGGGTTATGATGAAGACTGAGTGATGAAGAGGAGTAGTAATGTTGGTGAGGGGCTGTCGCGCTTTGGCAAACACGAATTATGCGGTTTGATTTATCGGCGACGGTGTGTTGTGCGCATTGGCTGCGGGTGAATAAGGCCCGGGATTATACCTGGCGATAATCAAAGTCCGAGCTTCATTACTGTTGGCGATGGTGTGCGTGCGCTGTCGCGACAGCATTCCCCGTGAGCCTTTCACAACAACACGTTCGGCAAACAACCGGCCGGAAAACGTCAAAACATTATACGCGCGCGGTTTAAGCGTGGCGGCGGCGGCTGTTTTGGTCGCCGGGTAATACGCGTGCTTCGTTCGTGCGTTGTGCCTGTACGTCGGCGGTGTACGATATACAAATCTATTTGTTTACAGAGGTTTCCCCGGCGTTTTTTCTTTTTTTTTTTTTTTTAATTTTTGACAATTTTCAAATTTAGGCCACTCGGCCACCGAATCGGGGGGAGAGGTTGAGCGTTAAATACGAATTATAATTAAAATTTTAACGATTAAATAAATGAAAAATATAGGTAGTGATAACGACGTGATTTATTTTTTTGTCGAACCGCGGAGAAAATGATCGTTTTCACAAGACCGCGGGCTGTGCAGGCGGAAAAAGCGAGTTTCGAAAATAGAATAATTATTCCGTGTTTAAAACGTTTACGACGGTTGTTCTACTCGGTTTTTCGTTCGTCTTTAGAGTTTCAAAATAGGTTAATAATAACGATTCCTATCGCCACCGGTCAAACGATATTTTATTGCGATTCCCACTCCGTTTTCAGAACCTCCGAATACACGTTTATTCGTTGTCGAATCCCCCGGAAAATCGTATTATATAGAAAAAAAATAATATATATATATACGTTATATATTAATGAAATATGTTCGCGTTTGTCGAATCGAAATTTATTTATTTCAGTTTTTAACGTTGTAAAAACCGTTCGGGATAAATGGGTTTAAAAATTATTATATTTACAGCTGATAACGTAAAAAAAAAATCAATACGTTTTTATTGTGTTTTTTTTTTCTTTTCGTTTTGTCCGGAGAATAATTATTATTATATAATACACGCTTGATTTCTGTGAGAAATCGGCGGATAGATTTTACCCAATAAAATCGCCGCGTCCCGCGGTCGGCCGTCTAACGTGCAAAATATAATCGAAACGTTGTTTAATAATCGTCAGTTGAATATATTTTTTTTCTTCGATATATATAACGTATATGCGTTATATTTAAAAGAAAAACACTATAAAAAAAAGTCGAGTCGTTAAAGAAAATCGCGTGTTCCGGATGCGTGGAAAAAAACGGCGTTTTCCCCGCTATACCCGCAGAAGAACTCGCTTGTACGCTAAAGATTTCAAAATTCGTCTACTGTAATGTTCTACGAACGCGCGTTATAATGTGATTTCAGTTGTGTAAGTGTGTTCGCAGCAGACGCCGTACGATAAAATAATAATTATTAAACAAACGAAATGTTAAACAACGATATATATGAATATTAATATATTCATGGAGATTTTAATACAATTTTCCACTTGGCCACGACGATACAATATCTCGTATGATGTACGGCCGTTGTTCCGAACCGTTCCGTTTCGCTAGCTCTCTCGGGCTGAATTGGGTCACGGGAATTAACGAACCGTCCGCGTATATATATGTACGCTACAGTGTGAAATTGTGCAGCTTGTTGTTGGGAATGTCACGCGAAATGTGTGATATATTTTCGAGGAAACCGACGGGGGTGGATTCTTTTTTTTTTTTTACGATATCATATAATACACCATATGGTTTACGCTGTATGATGTGTCCCCCTTTGAACGCGACGATATTCCGTCGAAATTTACGACCGTTCCGCGTGGTAACGCCGACCGCGACTCGTTGTTCGTGTTTCGTATTGATATCATTCTACAAGCAAAAATGTAATATCATAAAGGTTTGTAGCGCGCGGTGTAAAAAACACACTCTTATCGCCGTTTCAACAGACAAATTGTCAGACACCAGGTTGTCGTGTTTCAGCGCGTCATCCAGTTACGAGTCCGTTATTTATTATTGTTTCGACACGATTGGTCATTCTGACAGTCAAAACTGATTTGGTAATCGTCAGAGAGAGAGAGAGACACTGTTATCATTTATTTATTATCTATGTTATTATTATTAATAATAATAACAACTGAGAGTAGTGTTCGATTATCGTTGTTCGAGTCTCTGTTCTACAACCACGGGACGACAGTCTCCGAAACGCGTTCCAACAGAACTCCTCCGAGTATGACGATCAGAGTCTACTACGTCGTGCGCAATAAATCATATACCGCGTCGGTGGAAGGAACAAAACTATAACAAATTATTACGCATTTCGTTCCGTTTTTAACGTTTTATTTTACTTGTACTGCAGAAAACCCAAAAAACGAACGTATAATAATAATAATAGACGGTGCGAAGAAGTGACCGAGGAGAGATTTGGCTGTTTCTGAGAGGAGGTATACTACTGTATTAGGCCCGGGTGTTGATGACTTTCGCATTTTCTTCTTTTTTTTTTTTAACGTCTTCGCCGAAGTGAAAATGTATTTTAATATCATATACGAATATCCGAATAACTCATTTTCATTTCGCATATTTGTCTACGTACGGTCCGAAAGACTCTCCGTCATTCTCGATTGGGATTTTTTTTGTTTTTAATGAAGACATTTTCACTAGTAAATTTTTCCAAAAAACAAATCCAACAAATAAGTGATGGAATCAGTGTGTAATATATAGAATTTCAAGAGCACGAGTAATGAGGAGTGTAAATTCACGCGAAGTGCGATTAATAAACCTGAAAAGTTCAAGGGGTTTTGCAACAAATATTTTATATCCGTATAACTCTGCGGGGTCTCGCGATCACGTATTCCTGAAAATCGAAGAAAGACGCAAATCATTTCTGCACCGCACAATGTATGCAGATATGATAAACGACTTATTGAATATTTTCTATTACACACGTTCCATATCAAATCTGTGTATGTTGTTGAATATAGGACTGTGAATTTGATAAGTCCACTAAAAGAGAAAAAAAAATTTATTTTGAATTTTCAAAATTATTATTATTATTATTTATAGTGTATATAGCGCGATTATCTAAAAGAAAAAAAATTAACTGCGTGAAATGTGTGTAAAATATATATATTTTATAAAACATTATATATATATATATATATAAATTTTTGTAATACCGTGTGAAAAAGAGTGTAAATGGCCAGAAAATTCGAATTTGAATATTTCGGCGTATTTCATAAAGACCACCGTGTAATAGTAATAAAATATATATGTATATATTGATAAACAACGGGGACTATAAAATTGATTTAATTTTAATCTGATTAACGCGGTGCATATTCGATTATCATAAAACTCTATCCTCCGTTTGTGTTGTTCCTCAATCGAGAAAAATTCTATATATTAACAAGTTTTCGTGTGAAACGAGGAACAATTTTTTTTTCTTTTGGGGTATTTCGGCGGCTCACGAAAATTATAATATTTTTCATGTTTCCGAAGGGAAAAACGATTATATATATATATAATGATACGAACGTATATTTAAATTTGAAAGGCGAGTTTTTCCATTCTTACTTCGGATTTGTCGTACGTACGTGTTTTTTACTATTTATATATTTTTACCTTTTATGTGTAGTTTCACGAACAACGTCTATATTATATACATGATATATTTCAATTTGTTAAAACAGAATGAAAATCGGATTACCCGCTGCTTCTTAAAAAAAAAAAAAAAAGTCGTTTATTTAATATGTCGCGTATAATATTTCTAACGTTTTTTTTTTTGTTTTTTGGCTGTCTCAATAAGTTTTCAAATGTCAAGAACGTTTACAAACAATTTCGTTGTCAGTTTCTTGTGATAGCAGGACCGACCGAAGTAGTCTGCAACCTGTCCCCCCCCTCCCCCGAAACGTCGCACTCATTGAAAACCCCACACGTTAATCATTTTATTATTATTACTATTATTATTATTATTATTATTAATGTTTAGCAGAATATTTCTGCGTGAAGGCTTTTATGTTTCATCATCCTTCCCGTGCAGTCTAAACTCAAACGATAATTTATGATATCATACGACTTGGCGTTCCTCCGATTTTTACGTAAATAAATAAAATAAGAGCGTTGTGTGTGTGTGTGGGGGGGGGGGTTTATTTTTATTATTACAGAACAATAAATAGTACGTGAAATTTCAACGGTATCCCGCACGGCTGTGCCCGTATAGTAAAAATAATAATAATATTCTTCGCGCACGGTATACGTATAATAATATTAATAATTCGCGTATACGTGTGTAGATACGGAGGTTGTCCCGAGAGGATTTGCTGGTTTTGAAGTCGTTGTTAATGTAAATTCCATTACTACCTACGCGTATATATATATATATATGAATTATAGCAAATCTCCGTGCCGGGATACCCTGTACGGCGTATGTACCTGTTATATTGAGCACTTTAAAGTATCGCGTTTAAAATAATTAAATATAAAATGTAAATTTTTCCGATTATTCTATTTTCAAAAAAAAAAAATTATTTGTCGTCTTTTTTCTTTTCTACTCGCGGGCGTTCGTCTTTTTTTTTATTTTTTTTTACTTCGAAAATCCGATGCAATTATAGATATTCACACATCGCTGTATTTATACGCATTGCTGCCGCCGCACAGATAGTTGGCCGCCCCTCGTTCGAAAAAACTACTTAATGCGCATGATGGTGATTCAGGTAACTTTTTCTAGAGGGGAAAGTTTTGAAGAGGGTGCCAAAAAAAAAAAAGATTGGATAAATAAAAAACGATTCCGTAAGAGAAAAAAAGAAGAAAAAATGTTAAATACGTCCAATTATATATAAATATATATATGTATATCCCTGTGGGTCGAGAAGGGAGAGAAAGAGGATCCTGCAGGCAGAACGATAAAAATATACAGACCGAAGTGTAAATTTATCGTTGCCCAGGACCTGCTGAATATTATTATTATTTATTTATTTATTATTATTATTATTATTATTATTATTATTATTATTATTATTATTATACGGATGCCGCCGCGCTGTTGGAACAGCCTATATTATATTAATGCAATTATTATACGGCGGTGCCGGGGAAACTTGTGTGTTATATTATATTATACACGCGGAACGTCCGACAAACGGGAATACGCGTATATTCCTCTTTCAGCTCTCTCTCAACCCTCACACAGATATTTCCTACTTATTAAAACGAATAACATCTGCTGCGCGAATATCAAGAGACGGTTTACCAGTTGAGAAGAGAGTGTATGTGGAAAATAATGATCGGCGCGTTATTATAATACGGTACGTCGTTGGCTGCTGTTTCTGCTGCTATTACCAGAACGCCGGCAATCCGATGGAGGAGGACACCTTTATTCGTCTTAATTGGTCGATTTCGCGCGTTACACGCCGTACGTATATTATATACGAATTACGCGCGTAAAACATAAAGGATAATAGAGTTTTTACCGTTTTGTTACGAATTATAAATTTGTGAAAGGCAAATGATAAATCCATTGCATTCGATAAAACGATTCTGATCGGATCTTCGGTGTTAATATTATTTATTATTGATAATATAATAACATTGTGTGTACATAATTGTGACACAACGATTTTCAAGATTTTTTTTAATATATAGATAAAATAACGTTCGTCCGACATTGTATTTAGTTTTTTAAAAAAATTACCTCATTTATAAATTCTATAAATATCTCAAAAATTCAAAGATATTTTTCGAACATTTGTTTTCGCCCCAATAATAATAATAATAATAATAATAATAATAATAATAATAATAATAATAATAATATAAAGTTACATATTTGATGACTACATATGTTTCTACGACTGTTAGTTTCAAAGTTACGAAGAAATAACGATAATCGTATTCTTGTCGTTTTTATGTAAGTTTTCGATAGTTTTTTAAGTTTTTTTTTTGACGTTTCTGAGACAATCGAAAAATGACCCCTTAAAAACACCGACTAGAAAATACTGACCAGTTTGCTACCCGGAAACAAACTATGATTGCGTAAAGTTCTGGTAACATTTTTCGATACAGACTTCATTGTAAAACATTAATAATTAAAACCAATGCATTTCTCGCTCCGCGTAGAATCTAAAATTCCTTATTTTTACAATAATAAAATTATAATTTTTTTCCTCTTTAATTCTTATATATTATATTTTCCTCGAATTTACCGTTAATATTTTCCTATATTAATTTTTTTGTGTTTTTCTTATTACTTTCTTGAATTTCATAACACCACCCTATTGCAGTCAGCAATAATACGTTTAAACGATTTTCATTTTTTCGAATATTTTTCTTTTATATTTATGTACAATATATATTTATATTATGGAATTTCGTTTGGATATATTTCTTGACGTATTTTTTATTAAACTCTATCGTGACACCTAATATTTACACAAATTCGCAATTTCCGAAAATTCCGTCGTTCATTTGGATTACTATGTTCACAGAATTACAGTGTACTCGTATAATAATGTAATATGTTCGGTATTATAAATAAAACAGTAAAACGCGCGCGCACATATTTATTTATTTTTTTTTACTCGATTTTCCATATCGTTTCTCTTTCTGTCCGACCGTATGTTTGTTCAATGACCGACAAAAGACAGGATAAAAATATCAGTATTTATATATATATATATATATATATATATATTTATTTATTTATAAGTTTATCTATAACACGAGAATAGTGGTAATGTTTTGTTCAATGATCCGTGAGTTTTGTTGTGGACACGATTGTTATTTGCGTCTTGTCTGTATATGGGAATCGTACGTACAGTGGTAGTTTTTATCTATTTCGTCGTAAATTCTTTATATATATATATATGGAGTTATAATGTCCCTAGTATGTACGGGTCAGAGGATAATTTGGTCACAACGCGCGCCAATAATTTGCGATATTGTTAAATGAAAAAAAAAAATGAAAATATATAAAATATCGTTTTCGGATATTTCTGTGTATTATTGTAAGATCTATGAAATATTCATTTACGAAATCTCGCGTTTCTTGTATTTATATGAATTATTAATTATTTATCCCGGCAATATTGTAAATTAATATAATATAAAATTTAATTTAATTTTAAAATAATTTATATTTATATATGTATTCAACCAACGGATATGACTGAAATACGTTTTTCTTTGCGAATTCACATCCTCCTAACAATAATTATATATATGTAATCAAATTATTAATTATTTGAATAAAAGGGTCAAATTTGAATACGAATATTAAATATGTAAAAAAAAAATTTGTTTAAATTATATTTATGGCTATATAAAAAAAAGAATTTGTTAACCTATACTTTTTGCTCGTCGTATATAGTGGTATGTTGATAACATTTAAAAATAATTACAAATAATTTCCGGGGGGGGTTTTTTTTTTTTAATGAATTAATATTTTCTTTGAAAATCACTTTTGATCGCTGAATAATATACGCGCCCAATGCCGTTTAGCCAAAGAAAATCCTTACGTCTATTTGAAGTTGCAATTTTTGAAAATATTTACGTGTAACTTCCCAGACTCGAGGGAATTATCATTTATGTAAAAAAAAAGAAAACTTTTTATGGTTTTTTTGATACTCTACTTATATATATATATATGATGTATGTGTTTATTAATAAATTCTCATGAAATCATGTAAACGAACGGTTTTGAAATCTTTGTCGTATAAAAAAAAATATATTATCTTTTTAAAATCCGAAATTATTATTTATTTAACGTATATATAAGATCCATTTGAAATCCATTGATGTGTATACACTCTTGTATATATAATAATAATAATAACGTGGAAAATCTATTGAAAAACGTCAACGATATTTAGCGGTTATAAGCTTGAAGGATATTTAAAAATAATAATAATAATTTTTTTTTTTTTAACCGCATTTTTCGAATACAATCAAATATTATTTTTTTCCGTAGATTCGTTGCGGAATTATCGTATTTATTATAATTATCGTTTTCGCAGCGAAGTTCAAGATTTCTTTTTTTTAACTTCAATATAATAATCGAAGCTCAAATTAAAACGCGTTACATAATTATTATTTTTTATAACCCCGGCGGTATAGCGTCGTATATAAAAAAAAAAAAAAAAATACGCGCGTCATCCAGCAGCAACAACACAATAATGCTGTATTTGTTGTGCTGTTGGAAACTGTGAGTAAAAATAACAATCCACACACAACCTCTTCGCATTGACGTTAAGGGGTACGCTGAGCATAAAGTACGTTTAGGAAATGATCCGCGAAATAGGATGGTTTTATTATTTTAGATCCGTTCGAGAAATGTTTAAAGTACGAAAAACAAATGAAAAACTCATAGTGGGGTGGTGGTGGTGGTGGTAGTATAGTAGGGCGATATGCCGACGTGTATATATATATAAAGGGGAAAAATGGAAAAGTTTAAGGTAAAAAAAAAAATAGTATTGCGCAATAACAAAAAAAGCAATACTTTGTTGGTGGCTTAACCTCGTTGAGGGATTACGATTTTTCTTTTTTTTTTTCAAACGGTTTTATATAATATACGCGCCGCCATCTCCTCACTCTCTCTCTCTCTCTTTCTCGGCGCTCGCGTATAATATATCGTCTTATACGTATAGTTTTTATCGGGTATTTGCAGGTCGCGTGTGTTGTGTGTATAAAATTTA
Organism: Chaetogeoica ovagalla; assembly: GCA_032441825.1. Taxonomy (NCBI): domain Eukaryota; kingdom Metazoa; phylum Arthropoda; class Insecta; order Hemiptera; family Aphididae; genus Chaetogeoica; species Chaetogeoica ovagalla. The sequence continues at coordinate 3,052,657 of CM063727.1, read as the reverse complement.
TACGCGTACAACAAACGCGTCTTTATTCGGAAAGAAACGAAAGAATGTTATACTCGTTTCCGCGGAAAGAAAACCACCTAACCCGGTTCGTCAGGGGTATATATTATGGCGAATAGCCGCCCGGCATAATACCATGCAGACGTGCGCAATATAAGAAGTCTCATTAAAAACGTCCGGAGGCTTTGAAGTCGTCATGGTATTATTTTTTTGTTTTTGCTCGAACCTCGTTATTATATTTTATTTACCGAAGGGGGGGGGGGGGTTAACGAAAACGAAAACCGTTCAGACAAATGTTTTTTTTTTTTTTTTATTTTTTTTTTTACCCCGTCTTACAGCGCACGAAAATATTTTATTGAATTCGTTGAAACGCACGCGATACGCGCATATATTATTGTATTATCCAACTAAATACGTGTGCAATGTCCGCAAAGGTTTTCGGAAAAATTTCTACGCGTTTTTATCGATTCATGTGTGCATCATAATGATGGTAACAGCGTGGTAAACTTTTGATTTTAAAAATTTAACAGAATTTTTTCTCTACACTAATCTCCGCGTACTATTTGATAAAAAAAATAAATAAATAAAGTAAATAAATGAAAATTCGCATTTTACGATGGATTTCATGAGATCTTTATACAGGCACGTCGATTTGATGAGTGTTAAAAGGCACACTATGTCTTGTGCTCTCAGTACTCTTCGATAATAAATAAGAATACTGAATACGAAATGTGGACCTCGAAATATGCGGCCTTTTCAAAAGAACCGATTCAATTGCAGTATCCGATCACGCGAATCGCGCCTATAGTCTACTCGCAGACCGTGCACCTTCCATCTGTGTCTTCTTAATAAATATTTAAAAAAAAAAAAACGCTCGTGGAAATATTCATCCGATTTGCTGAAAACAATATTCGTTGATTTATGTAGAAAATAAATCCATTTATGCGAACGCTGGACGTAATCCATAAAGGTAAAAGGCAGATTTGGTATATTAAGACTCGTATACAACACAAATATAAGTGATATTTATATTTTTATAAAGTATAGTGGAAAATTTTTTGAACTGCAAAATATAAAAAAAAAAAGTGTTTCTTACATTAATAATATTACGTATACCGTATATAATCATAATAAACTATGTATGTGTGTGTGTCTTTGTATAGACTGCTATATAATTTATAAATTGTGGACGTGTCGCAGTGTAAGTGTTGATGCTCTATATAATACATATATATATATACACGTATATAATCGATATAACGATTTTAATAGACGCTATAAATATATTCGTAATATTATTATACTTAGATGTGTGCGGCTACGACGACGACGACGACGACGACGATGATGATTATAATAATAATAATAATAATAATAATAAATACATATAGTCTCTGACGAGGATGTGTGCTCTACAGTAATATAAAAAATAGTGTTGTTGCGGAATACACGTCGTCGTTGTCGTCGTCAAGCCTCGGAGTCATATTTATACGTATTATAATAATATGACTGGCGCGTGACTGTATATATAATACACGAGTATATATTACAATATTGTGTGTTATAATATCGTTGAGCGGAGGCGGAGAAAGGTGATAGATATTAAAAAATATGTACTATAGTCGAAAAGAAGAGCCCGGAACTGGATGGAAAAGTACTACTATTTGTATGCTGTTAAATTTATGTACTTTATACCCGTATATTATAATATTATATAGTGTAGTAGTCGTACGGGGCGGAAAAAAACGCTGCACATACGATTTAATAGTGCGTAGTTCAGCACTGTGTCATAATAATATACCGTACCGGCGCGCGCGCGCGTGTGTCTTATTGGCACCGTCGAACAGTCAATATTTACACTATGGTTTCGATATGCTCTCTTCTGCCGCCCTCTCGCCGCATTCACACTCCAGTCCTTGCCCGAAGTTAATAAAATGCGTATAATATCGTTTATACGTTATGTCTGTTGTGTATATACTCGTATAAATAAATATATGTATTCGGTGGACGTGATTTATGTCTGTAGATATATCAAATTTTTATCGTTAACGACACTCGCTCGAGAAAACGCGTTTTCTTTCTCGATAAAATTATTGAAAAAAAAAAACAAAAAAATTAAAATATTAAATCTAATTGAAATCGGTACACTCGTCAACGTTATTATTACGACGAAAAACGTTTAAAATCATACGTCCTATTGCGGACAAACGGCTGGTGCGCGACAATGAAAACGTTTTTCGTATTCACGAACTCATGAAACGTATCCATCCGTCATATCAATATTACGCGTTATAATAATGATTATTATCGATGAACACAGCATATGCGTATTATAATGTACGCCGAAGGACGTGTGGATTTTCTTTGGAATGTACTGCGAATTTTTTGGATTTGTCGTGTTTCTCCGGCCGGACGTTATTCTTGTCAGTGCGCGTTGTTGTTTAGCAACTCTCTCACATCTCACAGATCCCGAAGTTTACTCGAATTAATTTCGTATTATTACAGTGGTCTGTGCACGGTGAATAATTTCTTGTGTCCGACCGATCAATCCCAATAATTATTACCGACGAAATATACGAAAACCCCCCCCCCTCGTTAATTCATTATTAAATAACAAAGTAGTAAAAACAAATAGGAATTTAGAAAATTAAAAATAAAAATTTTATTTTTTTATTTTATTTAATACTCTTTGGCTTTTATTATATATTTAACTATACATTTTGATATATATATATATATATATATATATTTATTTTTTAATTCATTATTATTATTATTTCTTAAGTATCAATTGGATTTCTCATCGCGAAGATTTGCAGTTCGATCGGGTGGTTTTATTCATTTCGGGAGAGTACCGAAAACAAAATTGTAAACATACTACTATTCCCGTTTGAAATTCGTAAACAGTTTTGTTTTTTTTTTTTTTTATATATTAAAAATCCGATAGGTCTTATGTCACGCACATAATTATAAATACGCTTACGAATTACGACGAAACGAATTCTCCTCTCCTCCTCTACGGGGGAATCAATCCTTTTTTGAACGCACACCGGTACGCGCTTATGGTTTATTTTACATAGATCGATATTATTTTATACGTCTTTATTTTTATCGCCCAACTGAGAGATAAAACCGTCCATTGTTGAATTCTATCGCTTTTTGTAGTATTTTATAACGGCAAAATGTCGCGGGTTTCTCTCGTTAATTTGCGCGCCGGTATCCTTCGCGAATCGGAGGAATATCGCAAAACGTTTTCCCCTCCCCCACGAAATATACATAAATATCTTTTGTGCGAATCGCTGTGCTGGATAAAAAAAAAAAATTTATTCATTCGATTTCCAATATAAATCTTTTTGAATTTAAAAATATGTCCGCAAACACACAACGGTACGCGTTGTTACACGTTTATAGCAACATATATATATATATATATATATATATATATATATATATATATAGACTTACACAAATATAAAGATGTTGTTTCATTTTTCGGTAACAATTTCGAATTTTTTCGTTTGTATAAAAAAAATAATAATAAAATCGTGGTTTTTTTACGTTTTCAAACAATGTCGTTTCATTATATTTTTGATCTCGTGATTATTATGCATCCCGTTTAAAATAACGATTACTGTTTAAATATCATATCATTACGAATTTAATATCACATCAAACTGTCAATTGTTCTGTGTCTATATATATATATATATATATATATATATACCGCATATATAATTAAATTAACCTAGTTCTGTTTTTATATAAGTATTTTCTGCATCGCGGATATTTATTTAGAACAAAATAAGCTCAAGGCGTACAATATTTTTATACATTTTCTGGTATGGGATTATTATTATTATTATTATTCGACAAAAATATAAATTATTGAAAATTTTTTTAACCTTAAAAAAATACGTGTACGCTCAAAAAAGAGAGATCGTAATAACACTCGAGATAACAATATCGTATAACGATATATTCCTCCCGTAAAAATAAAAATGTACAAAAACTCGTGTTCATAAAGTGCAGTGTGTGTGCTCACAATAAGTTTTTGTACGATCTATTCGTATTTGCCCCGTCAGCGTTTATAATAATAGTTTTAATCAGCTAATAGCGTCAGTTACTATATTGGATTTCAATATAAATCTCGGAGGATTTAATAAGACGATCCGTGTGATTTTTTTATACGAAAGATTTGTTTGCATACGCTGACGTCAAATAGTATTTATAGCGTTCGCTATATATATAAACACGTAATTTTCTTAAGCGGATTAAATCAATCCTTCGTTTATTGTTTTTCTCCTCGGCGGCGTGGTAGCGGCTATACGACGAACAGTAGTAGTACACAAAACGAAATTTTAAGTGTTTTTTCGACATTATATTAGTATAAGGACGGGTGTGTGTGTGTGTGTGTGTGTTGTAATACAAGGACAAAAGTAATTATTTTCTATAGAAATATTAATTTAAACAATAATAATTTATGTTATTCTTGGTTTGTTCGCGTACAACGTTCGAATGGCGTGGAATACGCGTAAGAGTCCGAAAATATTTTTGGAAAAAAAGTCTAAATAAAAATATAAACTCCGCAGTTTAGTGGAAATATTCTAAAACGGAATTGGTGTGTGGAGTTATTTTTTTTCCGATTAAAAAACGCGTAAAGACGGCGCGTCGTATATGTAATTTCATTACATTGTCCCACTCGTACTCACACTTTATATATGCACATAAAATACGTTTAAAAACTTTGGGTCGGAGGGAATCTTATAAAAAAAAATCGTGTATTCTCCATAATAATAATAATAATAATACCAATTGCGTTATAAAATTTATAAAAAAATTTCGTTAATGTAAAATATAATTTAATTAAACTTATTTGTGATTCGACGATATTGTAAAAAACGACTTTTTTTTTCTTTCTTCATATTTGTTTTAGAATTTATATAAGAATTTTATATCGCGTTTCATTTCTACACACACACGTATATATAAAATATGTATTATATATTTTATAATATCGCTTCGTGTTGGATAATATATATTTTTTTCCTCCGTCTTTTAAGCATTCCGCGGAATAATCCGTCTTCTTGACCTAATTTTCTTTTTCTGAAGGCATTAAAGATGTATACGCTTTTTATAAAAATAAAATACCTTATTAAAAATATTATCATTTTTTTTTTTGTCTCCGAAGATATTTATCAGGTATAAAATGAAAAATATCATAAATTACCGGAGAAGAAAAACGTTGTTAATATTTCAAACTTTTTTTTTTTTTTTTTCGGTGACCTAAATGTATATATATATATATCTCGTTGTTATACTTTGGTGCTGTTGTGCGTACAAATATTTTTGTATGATAGTTGTGTGTATTTTGTCCTCGTATTTTATTTTATCTCGTAGTCACACTACCGTGCATAAATCAGATTTTATTTATTAAATACAATTTGTCAGGTATGCACACTGTACACAAACACCGCGCACGTATAAATACATGGCGGAATATAAAGTGTAATGGTTACGTTTGGCTCCACATTTTGGGGGTTTTTTTTCTGCAAAAGTATAGCGCTCGTTGAATATTAAATAATCCTTATTTGTCCTGCGCGAGAGTGAAGGAAACGCGGAAATACGCGCGAATTAATCGATCGGAACGTCCCCGTTTTTACCGGGGGTTTCTGCTAATAATAAATAATTCTAAAAAAAAAATAATCGATTTATTTCTAAATAGTTAGTGGCGACCGCGAACTGCGGCGAGACAATTAATATTATAACATATTGTACATATTTTTCCGCGTTTCTGATATTTTTGAAACTATAGTAGTGATTAATACAAAATAAAACGTGAATAATATAACGGTGTTTTGCGATTTCGTTCGACATAACATTTAAACGAATTGACGTAACGAAATAATATTAAATTAATAAATAATTATTATTATTATTGTTATTATTGCAGCGGTGATAAAGTTCTCGGAGTATGACTAATGTGTTCATTACAATAGCCGAATAACGTTAACATTAATTATCATCGCATATTTCGCGCATTGGCCGTGTGGGAAAACAACTGACAACGGCGGGGCGTCGTACACGTTAGCCATAAATCCAATGTACATTATGGATAATGTCGAATATGCTTGAGGCGTTTGTGACCGTTTACACTAATATTATAAAGCACGAAATCACGAAGCGTACGCTTTTTTTTTTGCTACTGCGTATTTCAACAACGGAGTTGTCACGATCAGAGCGCGAATCTCACCTACTAAAACCTACTAAGACAATATACACCCGTGTGTATTTATACAGTTCATATCAGCTGATGACAGCTGGTGTCGTGACTCATTTATTGATATTTCTGTTGTTTAATTCCCTATAGTTATTATTTATATTTTTCAAAAATTTTACTGATTTGGTATTATGGTCGTTGTTCAATAAATGTTCCGCCGCAACAGGAGATGATTTGTCCGTCTTCTTGTTTTTTTTTTTTTTAATGTTTCTCAAATGTTCTTTAAACCTAATATCCATATGGCTAATATCGTTGGTTATACGAATAACCGGGAATTCGTTATTTTATATTGTTCAAAGCTAATAACTGCGCATTATATTGACCTACTGAGATAAATTTGTGTTTGTACTTTTAAGCGCATAATTTTCATCGCCGGTTCCGATAAAATAAATCTATTTTATTACACCGATATGCGTGTGAAACGACCTGAATCGGGATGAATTATTTATCGGTAATCCGCAGCGTCTTTAGTGTTTTATTAAAAAATCAACTGTACGTACATATTTGCGCGCGCAACAATATAATTTTAATTTATCCTACTCCAAATTTACCGCGCAAATTTCTCTTTAACTTTAACGTAATATTTGCATTATGGTATTTTTTTTATCGAATTAAATTACTTTACGACGTCGTATCTACTCTCATCGGTGTCGTATACGACATCGTCTTTTATTATTAAATTTAATTATGTAACGATTATCATCCGCGTTCGATTGTTGTTGTAACGTACGCAATACGCACTAGTCGGATAAAGTAGAAAATTGTTAATTTTTAATGCCAATATGTGGGGTGGTCTGCGATTTCGCACATGAACCATAACCGTATAATAATGGAACAATTTATATTAATTTTTGTTTTATTCGTTTTCTCCCCCTTTCACGCCGTCAAACGCCGAATAATATCAACTCGTGTACTGTTTTTTTTTGCGCTCTTCCCGCGATGAAAAACGGAATGAAAACCAACCGATTTATGTGCGTGGTCCAGCAATGTCGCTGTTTTCCGCCAAACGTTCGAACATATTCGATACAGTATATATTTCATTATAATGAAACGTATAACCGTTATTTTATTGTTCGACAAACGCCTCGGCGAACGCACGACTATTATTATTATTATTATTATTATTATTGTTATTATTATTATTATTATTATTTTTATTATTATTATTATTATTGTTATTATCGGTATTTACCGGTGCACACGTCCACGCGTGGTGGACGCGTGTTGTTATTTTTTTTCATTCGAACGAAATATAATAATAACGTAGTATTTAGTAGCCTTTCCCCTGACGACAACACCTGCACTCCCCCGGGGAAATGCGTATAATTTACGTCCGCGCGCGCGTTAACCCGTTTTCAGAATCTCGTACCGCGCACCATATAGACTCCCCCCCCCCGCACGTATTTTATTATAAATAATCCGAACGGTTTTTATTGTAATTTTTATTTGTTTTTTGTATTGGATTTTAAATGTTTTAATGCTGCAATTAATCCGTACGATGTTTTGACTATACGCGATATATATATATATATATATACATATATATATATATATAATATATATATATATAATTATTATTTTTTATTGTCCAATAAACATCGTTATATCTCTTTGCCCATATCATCGGACGTTTTCAAACGCTTTATGGTTGCGATCCGTTTTAAAAACTGCCTTATTATGGTGTAACCTACGTGATTTTTTTTTTATGATATACAGATAAATAAAATATATGTTTCAATAAAAAAAATTATTTATATATATATATATACGTAAGAAATAATATTGTATAAAGTAGTATATGATTTATTTTTGGTGAAAAAGTATTTTATTATTATATAATTCCTATTAATCGGTTATGGGGATAAGAGGTTGTGTTTGTTTTCGATTATTCTGTTGATAATGTCAACACCGTCGTTGTCGATTGAGTCATAAGTAATCACGTAATGAGAGACGTGAGGGATTCGGCAGTTGAAATTTGTCCAAAAAACAAACAAAAAAAAAAAATGAATTTTTTTTATTGCAACCGCGAACGAAAATTCAACTTCACAGTTACGTGATGAATTAAATACATAACGAGAAGGTGCGTATTATTTATTGCTTTAGCAAAATGTGTTTGATCGATATCTTGTGGGTTATGTACGGAGCACTTTATTAAATAATGACGATTGAAATCATATTGTCTTCGAATAGATTCTTCTTAAGCTCATCATATCGATGGTGTAACACGATATCCGTCATATTTTCGGATCAGTATTCACAGTTTGGGAATCTCTCTACGTTTGATTTCGCGAGGCTGAACGATTCACTTTCATATTATAATGATATAGTCGTGAGTGTCGCTATCGGGGACGTTTTGCGGTTTGCTCGCTAAACGACAACGGCACAGTAGTAATGAATGCCGCGGTGATTACGCAGATTTCGAAAATACATGTAACTCGAACGTGTATAATGTGGCTGGCGGGAAATTATAATTAGAAATGTCTCCAACTCACTGCTGTGCTCTGTGTGTGTTTATATATATATATAACGAAAAAAGGATTTATATATTTTAATAAAAGAATAAAAATGATATGTGAAATAAAACAAAAAATAAATTAAAACTATAAATTAACATTGGTATGTAATAATACATATCTATAGGTGTATATGCAAATATTATACAATCAAGCCCAAAAGTGTATTACGAAAATAGTTAAATAGAAATTTAAAAATAAATCGTATAACATGTTTTTTTTTATTTTTATTTATATTAACATATTATTTTATACAATCATTGTATAATAATGTGTTACACAGTGTGATCGTATAGCTGGATATAATATTAAAACGTGTGTGTTTGTGTATATAAATTCGTGGAATATGTTTGCAATTACTTACAGTCTAGAAATCACATATTATTGTTGTTGTATATTATAAATAATATTTTCGCGCAGTGAAAACATCAAACATTTCGTTGTGGTACACATGTACCGCGTTGTTTCCGTCTCCATTGCGAGTTTCGATTACATAATAAATAAGACTTTAATGATCGCCGTATAATTTATGGCTCGTCATAAATCATTTTCATTCTTAATTTTTGTACATTTTTTTCTACTTCTCTCTCCTTTTCTTCCCGCGAAAGCGTTATGCAACTTTTATTATCGTTCATCGCTTCAGCGTGCCCGTACAGCATCTCCCGTAAGAAAATCTTATCCCGTATCTTTCGAAACACTCGCTTAGTCGTCACGTTAAAAGTTAAATTTGATGTTCGCAAGCGCAAAAGTGATTTTTTTCAAGACATTTCGACAGTGGCGCACCCAAGGGGATGGACTCCGGGTCCGGACCCCCCCCTTGACTACTGCAATAGTATTACATTTATAGATGAAAATCCAAATTCTGATACAACTTTCATATTTTTCTGTTAAAATTTCGCATACGATATAGATAACACCAGGTATTAACAATTTATTGATTATATTATATTATTATAATATATAATCTATTTTTATTATCTATTAAAAGTTTTGTTTTTCATAATGTAGTTTTTTAGACCCCCCCCCTTGAAAAAATCCTGGGTGCGCTACTGCATTTCGATCGTTCTTACCGTTTAGATTTTAAATACTTTGGATGTAAAATATATCCGGCGGTTTTTATTTAATTTATTTTTTTAATAAAATCATTTTGCGTTATACGCTGTTTAATGTTGTTGTACTGAATTTTCAAATAACTCATTATAACGTATTCAGAATGTATAATAAATGTTATTATATACATATTACTTATAAACTTATACCTTTTAACTCGGGAGTTTTAATTAATGCGTCTTCAAGACTGTGTACGTATATTGCGGAACTAATTTTCTAAAATTTCAATCCAAATTATGTGTATATGTTTCGCTTCAATTATTTATATAACTTTATATTTATGCGTATTATTAAACGCTCGAAACTAAATAATAATAAATAGAAGGATGAAATTGTTGTAAAAAAAAAAATTGTACAATGTTGAATTGATGTTGCAAAATGATTCTTTTTTTCGGGATAACGCGTTGAATAATATTTTCTTATATAACCATTTTTCACATATTAATAATGATAACACTCTTTTTCGGATGTCTGAACTAGCGGTCAAGTTTCGAAAAACCTTTATAAAAAGTGTATATTCTGTATCCTCTATCTTTACTCGTTAGAAAGGAAAAAAATATATTTATATATACGTATATCAACTTTTATGCGATATTATATAATATAATGTAGAATAAAAATAGTATATATTTTTTTTAAATAATTATTTATATTTATTTGTTACGTTTAATCAGAAAACGTATATCGTTATATTTTAAAAACAATATTCATTAATGTAGTGTAATTTATTATTGTATTTGCCCTTTATTTTTCTTTTAATTGTATATTATGAGTATAATTTAATGTAAATAAAATGATAATACGCTGGAAAATTATTTTTGGGCGGAAAGCAAAAAAAAAAAACGAAAAATTCTAATTAAATATATCCCGATATGTTTCAGATGCCTGAGTCCAAGATCTGCGTATTTTTACGAGTTTCCTCCAGCAGGTAAATATATAAATATTTTTATATATACAACAAATAGACAATAGAGGATAATCGATCGCCGCGGGATAATATTTATAGTACAAAAATCGTTAATCTTTTAAAAAGTAATAAAAAATGATAAAAAACCAATTTTTTATAGTTTATAATGTTTACTGGTATAGGCTAATAATTATTGATAATAATTAATAGTAATATCGATGCGAGACTACAGACACCGTATATATACTATTAAAGCGAATGCGTATATAAAAACAAGATAGAATCAGATTATCATCTCCTCTTTTTCCGACGGGTGAATCCAGTTTTCGTCGAAATAATTCTGTAAACGGAATTATAATACGTCTTAAGCTTCTCAAATTCTTCGATAACGGCTGTACAAATCGATGGAATTCTAATCAATTATATATTACACGATTGTATAAAATAGTATTAAAAAAAAAAAAAAAAATCAAACGTCGTGTTAATAAATAAATAATTTTTGCGATTTCTTATAGCACATTCTTACCACCGAGATATTGTCGGTCGCACACGATCGTTTGTCTCCGCATTGACTGGACACCGCCGAGTGCGCAGTGTCCGGGAATAATACAATTTCGCTTTACAAAACGATAACCTAACCGCCTTTAGAGTCGTCACTTACGAGGAGGTTTTTTATTATTATTATTATTATTAAGTTTATCCGATTAATGATTATTATTCGCTTATTATATATTTTATAATTTCATTTATTTTTATTCGATACTTTCGTCGTATTTTTTTTTTTTTTTTTTTACTGCGAGTTAATTAAAAACGAAAACGGTCTTTATTCAACCTCCCCGCCCCCTTAAACCGTTCATTCAAAAACTCGTTTATTCGGTACACTTAACAGAAACGGTATTATAAAATAAGAATTTCCTCGTCTCTCCTATACTTACTGCACGCAACGGTAACGGAAGAATGCTAAAGAGGAGTGCGGGATGATGTGAGAGAGAAGACCTTTTTTTTTTTTTTTACTCTATTCTAATATATGTATTACTCTTTCGGCGAGCCGTTTCGTCAGTCGTTTCTCTCTCTCTCGTTTTTTTTTTTTATTTTTGGACCGAAAGAACCCCGGCACAATTTCGTGGTTTTCTCTCAGGCCGAAATGGATTTCATCCAGTGAGCCCGGGATAAAATTTAAATGGAAATTAGACGGCATCCCGGAGGGGATAGGAGAAACCGTGTTGCTGCTGCTGCTGTTATACTACTGAACAGTGGTAAATCGTTGCTGCGACGGAGACGAGTGGTGTGCGGGACGTATAGAGGAGTAGTGGTAATGTATTCCCGAAAATGGGGTTTGTTTTCCGTGCAAAGGTTTCGACGTATTTGCGGCGACGACGAACGTGTCGACGCGGCGGCGGGTTTGCGTGTGCTGCAGGTTGTTGTTCGCCCAACGCCGAAGCGCCCGCCGCGGTATGTGCACGCGCCGTGTCCGCGCGTTTGATTTATTCTTCTCCCGTTATTCCTTTGTACACGGCCTTTAAAATAATGGACCTCTGCAGTACAGTTCACAATGTACTATATAAATATCTTGACAGAGGTTATTATTATTATTATTGTTGTTGTTGTTATCGTCGTGCGACGGAAGGTTTGACGAGATCAGTTTTCGTGATGCTGCCGATTACGTATTTATTATAATAAAACGGAAGGCGGACACGAACGTCGCGTGTGTATTATATTACAACAGTACGTTTTGTTTGTTTTTTTTTTTGTTGCAGATCGACCCGGAAAAAAGAAAATCACGCTGACGCGGTTTTTGCGGAATTTCAAGACGCACAGGAGAGATAAATCGCGAAGTCAACAAAACGTTTCGGCGACCCGGGTAAGAACGAGAGAAAACCCGTTATTATTGTTTGTGTGTGTGTGTCGGGGAACACGGATGCTGCGCGGTACACGCAGCCGTGTTTGCTAAAGATTTTTGTGATCGACCGTGTGTGTTTGTCGCTGTTGTGGCGAACGGACGGGGTTTTTGACTTTGGCAACGTGAAGAGAACAGTTCCGCGCCGTCGTCAATAATTAAACGTTTTCAGAACGCGACGACGTGTATCATTCGAGTCGGGTTTTTGGTAATTGTGTTTTTTCCCCGCTGTAAATCGAACGGTTGGGTCCGGGGCGTCGTATAACGTTTTTTACGCGTGTAAATAATAATAATAAAAAAATTTCCCACGCGCCCGGTGAAACACGAGGAAATACAAATCTCCTCACGCGCGTGTAACTATGGTAACTCCGACGACCGCACACTCGACGCTGATATAATTAAAAGCAATTTTTTATTTATTTTTTTTTTTTTCCGCGGTACAAAATCGTTCGGTTAAGTGCGTATATATTTTAATAAATAAATATATATTGTGTCTCGGTCATATTTTTTTTTCTTTCGCTTCTCACTTTTTTTTTTTTTTTTTTTTTTGTAAATTTTATTGATCCATCTTTTTACCTCTTTTTTTTTTTTATTTTTCATCGCCACCTACCGTGACTGTTGACCCGAAAACGTCTGTTACGTTTTTATTTCGTATTTTAAAAATGTACGTCTTTTCGATGTCGCCGCATACGTCTATCCAGTATATTATAATAATAATAATAATTAATTATGATAATAATAATAATAATAATAATAATAATAATAATAATAATAATAATAATAATTAATTATGATAATAGCAAAACGTTGACAACAATCACGCAAAAGTCGGCGGTGTAAAGTTTTTCGTTTACATGTAGTGCGAAACGCGTAGCATACATATACAGGTGTATAATATAACGCACTTTCCCGGTCGTGTTCAATTATTATTTTTCTTTTTCTTTCCTTTTATTTTCACTCGTTCCTATAACAATTTAATATCATTTTTATGTTTTTTTTTTTATAATATGTGTATATATATTACGTGTTTATTGACAGAAACTTTTTTTGAGTTTTTATTAAGAAAAGTTTGAACGGCATATATGCGTATTATATATAAACTATTATTTATTTTTATACACATACGTGCGCACATAAAATATACTTGTTTTGATTTTCGGTTTTTTTTCTCTTTATAAAACTGTATAACGTATAGTTTAAAAAATAAAACTATTATTCCTAAAAACGAAACGTCAAAATTAATAGTATAAATGTTTTTCAACTTTCATGCTACTTTTTTTTCTTTTGAATTTATAATTTTTAAATTGTTATGTAAGAAAAAAAAATATATATATTGGCCAAACGAAGTTGATTTACTCGTATAAAAATAATTAAAAACCTGAAATAAAAAAAGTATATATAAGATTTTACCACGCGACCAACTCAGACTCGTTGTGTGGTTACTCTATTGTTATAGAAATTTGCAATGCTAAGAGTTATTTCGGATTACGCCGTTTTCCGTGTAATTCATATAAAATTTGTTTATACTGTCGAATATTGTTTCGTTGATTTACGTTTATATATATATAATATATGATATAATCGAATAATAAATTGATTATTCGTCCCCGTAATCACCTCGAATAATAATAGACTACTGCGACATTGAATCGTATACGTTTGTAGATATAACGCTGTCTTCGGATTTTTCTCCTTGACAATTGATGTATAAATCATGACGAGTATATATATATATATATATATATATATATGTAGTTTGTTCTTCTCGTACCATGTATATTTATTCGATTAAAACGTATTTAACAAAAAAAAAAAAAAACGGAGAGAAAAAAGGATTTTTATACAATACGCCCGTGCGCGTCGTTTGAATAAAAATACTCGGATTTCGTTTACAGAACTGACAAAAATCGAGTTAACAGGTTATTATAATCATTTCTATAGAATTAATCTTCTTTGTGCGTTCCTAACCCGTAAGTCGGTGTACGATTATTCCAATTCTCCTTTTCAACCGATCAATTGCCATTTCCATTAGATCTCTGCTCGGAACGACTGCGGCGCGATGTATGTCTTCTCTTCCCCTCGGCCATAGACGATGTTTTGTAATTCTATTTCTGGTGTTCAATCATTTTCCGCGCATCTACTTATCTGTTTTAATCGTTTCCATCAAATATTCTAGCACTTTCCCTCTCCGTCCAGCAGCAGTAGAATATCCTCTCCATCGGTCACATTTCCATGGCTTTCAGTGTTTTCTTATCGTCTCTATCTTTACCTAATCCATGTTTCGCATTTATAGATCACAATAATAATAACAACGCTGTGGACATAATAACCAGCTTTTTTTTTTTGCACTATTCTATTCATTTTCTTCGATGTGAATACACGTATAAGTTACTAAACGCTCTTTTTTCTCTACCCTCGCGATACGTGTCTTCGTTGTCCAATTTCTTTGGTGCTCTTATCCGACGTAATTTTATTTCATAAATAAGTAACGTATGCATTCACTTGTTCCAGTTTCCGACATTCTCTATATAAATATTCAATGGTATACGCATATATAAATAAAAAAAAAAAAACCAAACGCGTAGTTTTACCAATTATTTCCTCCCCCTGCTTCATCAGCAGCAAAAACAACAATAGACAATAATGTTGTTGATATAGTAGCAAGATGTATTTTGGATTTGAATACTTAATCGTCTGTTTTTATGATATACGCCCGCGGGCGTATATTTGCATGCCAATCAGCATACGCACCACACACCGGATGCGTCAAAAGTTCTTTAACCGATTTGGCATTCTTTTTTTTTTTTTTTGAAACTTTTTAAATACTTTATATTGACGCGTGAAAAATATATATAACACGCGTGTTAAAGGAAATAAAAACAATTTATAATTATAACATTGCGTTTCGAATTGTTATAACCCACTCTTCTCCGTTACGCGTTTCCCCTACTGTCCCCCAATCATTAGCGAAAACTCTTTAAAACAAATTTCTCGAGCGCATCGAGTCCAGCATTCCAAAAACTATTGAAGATAGTTAGGGATACGACCTACCCGTCTTTCAGAGTATATCGCGGTGGCTGTTCAATATTTTCGCTCGTCATCGAAAATTCTAAATTTCTTCTCTTGGGTTAGGTCTGTGTGCCATTTCAACGGCAAAACTCGTATATTATTGCAAATTACCACACAAACATCGCGTTATCCATTATGTGTTGTTGCCCTAGTGAGCCAAGGACTTTGTGGACTGAAATGCCTTAAAATATGCATGCATTTATACTCTGAAAAATATCTAAATATGCTCTTGAAATAAGTTCCATAATGTGTATTGAAAACCAAAGCGTTCAAAGACTGTATCAACTTGGTGCCTGTACTAAAAAGATAATAATGAAAAAATTAAGTTAATAAAACTGGAATAAAATCTATTACAATAGAAGCATACCGTTAGCTCCACGTATTATAAAGTTTGCACGTGCGCACATTCTCGAGAACGTTTGAAGAACGGTACTTTTGCCGTACCCCGTGTCATCGTCGTCGGATTTAGACAGAGCGAAAACGGCTGTACGGCGGATATTGAATGTGTAAAAAATAAATAAATCGACTGCAAATAAATCCCCGGAGATTTTTTTCTTCTATTTTCACTACTATACGTATGCCCTCGCCCTTCGTCGATTTGTGTGTGTACAACAATCGAATTCTTCGCTAAAGAACATATTATTTGATTTTTTTTTTCACGCCAACTACGACACACGTGAACCACCCGCCGCGTGTATTGTCGAAATAATGTAAACCTAAATGTATTCACGTTTCTCTCCCCTTCCCCTCTTATAGCTGATTTTATATTATTATATAATATACGCACCAGCATTATTATTATTATAATACGTCAGCGTAGATATATATATATATATATATATACCATAGGCGTAAATAGAGGAGTGAGGTTTTTGGGGAGTTTGGAAGTGTTCGAGCTGAGGAACGTAAAACATTATTATTACACGCGCCTGGACATCGAAATAAAAAAGAAAATTATAAAATTGTCACTATAAATAATTTAATGCGGATACCTCGGAATTTATGTGTGTTACTGTTGACTATAATAAAAACGTGTATACTATATACAGTAGTGTGTAAATATAACAATAGGTAATAATAATAATTTCTCAGTAACGCAAATGAAAGTACAACAATAACGAATGTACAGAAATATAATTTAAATCATGACGACGGCCGTTTTGTCGCGAAATTAATTCATAAACACACTCCGAAGGCAAAAAAAAAAAATAAATAATGTAACGCTTTTCGCTAAATAAAATTGACTAATTTTAAAAACGTTATAAATATAAATTAATATAAAAAAAAAACGAATTATTATTGTGTCAAATATAAATGTTTTTGCAACATTAATGTAATACTATGTAAACACGCGGTTTATTTTTATTTTTCCACTTCTATAGAAATATTGCGCGGTGTGATGTGTTGTGTTATAACACTAGGAATCATACGCACTAAGAATATTGTAAAGATGCAAAATTCGTGTTTGAATTAAATTCGAAACGAGTCGAATTAAATGATTAAACAGTTTATTAAATAATATGGACAGTATATATATATGTCGAGATAAAAATGTATTAAATAAATTTTAAATCGTATTGAACTTCTTGTCCGTGTAATTGTAATTTTATTTTGAATATTCGTTCGTTTAAATAAAAAATAATTAAACAATATTATCGATTGATGTGTATATTAACATAATTAGCCGAATAGTCAACGAGTTGCAAAAAAAAATACATTTAAAAATAATCGAAATATGAATGCATCTTTTATTGGATAGTAGTAATAACGTTTTCCTATGCGTTATATTTTTGAAAAAATGCTAAACTATGCATAATCGAATTTTGCACGCACCAATTCATTATGCTAAGAATCAAATCTTGCTCAGCTACTTTAATTAATAAATACAAATATACGATTCCCCGGGTTCTAGTTATAACATATTCGAGTATACTGTAGTACCATACGAGTTTATACGTACTCGACGTTTGTATACGGGATGAAACAAACCAAAGGATTAAAATATTTACGGGCCACGAACTTGTTACTGGATTAGTAAAGCGGCCCTTTTGAATATTTATACATAAAAAAAAAATACTGTCAATCTGGACGATTACATAAACAGAGAAAACAGTGATATTATAATAACAGATATTTAATTAATATAAAATTAAATAAGGAAAACCGCAAGTCGAGAATAAATATAGGAAGCGATAAGGTAAAATTCAGAATAGCAGGGATATAGCAGGGATTAAACGTTTGCCGGATGGAGAACGATATACTGTCGAAAAGGCTAAATTTTTTAACCGAATATGATTTACGACCATATCAATGGATTTTCAAAAAAATATATAAAATCAATAAATTTTCTATAATCACTTATTGACGTCGCCGAAAACATTTTCGAAATTCTTATTCCTAGACTATTGCGTTATACGCCTCCCGTGCGTATCGTATGCTCATAAGCGTCTACAAATATATTAGCGTTATGTTATTTCGTATACATTATTATTATTATTATAAATCGTCGTCGGTACACATAATATTATATTATGTGTACGTCGTCGTTCTACCAAAAATTTAATTTTTTTTTCCCCCGAGGTCGCGCGCTACGCGGCACTCGTCGTAATAGTATAACCGCACCGATGATGCTGATGATGATCATCGTGATCGTTCGACACGCCGCCGCGTTCACATTTTATACGCGAGATGACATTTCACACTCGAACGGATTTAATACTGGAAAAAAAATTACATATATAATAACGCACATCCGTATATAATAATACGAGGTATAGAAGCAACAGCTGTCTAGTAGTAGTAGTGATGGTGATGGCAGTGGTTAGGTATATTATAAAATGTTCGTCTCGACGGCGGTCAACGCGGATATTATTACACGCTTATATGGTGTGTACGACGACGTTGAAAAACAATAGCTGAACGAGAGAGTGGCTTAAGCCGAGACCGCGTAATCGTTCGTGTAAAATACACGCACAGGATGTTTCAAAAAAAGAAAAAAATTCGTTTTTAACCGTCTCTTAACTTTTATTTTTTTTTAACGATCGTTTTTCGAATTAATACTTTATTGTACACGGTGCATTACGGCAATTATAATAATAACAACAACGCGAGACTTTCCTCGTTTAAACGATATAGACGATAATCTGTTAAGGGAATTGGAAGCGAGTATTTTCTCTCTTTGTCTCGCACGCACGAATCGTAGTAAAATAAACGTTTCCGTACTTCCAACGTGTACCGGTCGAACCTAGTGGTGCGATAAAAATTCGGAAAACAGATATTCGAATTCTCTGTACATTTTACTATATAGACGAATTTCTCGCATTTCTATTTATTTTTTCCATTGATCGTTTGAAAATTACGCGAACAGATTTAAAATAAAAAAAAGTGGATAAGTCATTTTATAGTAAAATTCACGACGAAGTCAAATTCATTTTCAGAATCTTAATCGCATCACTAGATCAATCGGGATACGTTAGAAGCACGAAACGTTTATCTTATTACGATTCCAATCCCCTTAAACGTAATATTTTTAATTGTCGATTTATCGCATCGTAACAATAACAATAATAATAATAATAATAATAAGCCTCGTTTGGCGCCTCAACATTTTTGACACGAAACACTGAAACGCGTCGAATTTTATTTTAAAAATATTTTTTCTGACGTTGTTATGCGCACAAGTTACTACAGCGCATTCATCTACTGTAACATCATGACTCGATAAGTTCGATTTGACTTCGAGACGTTTTGAAGAAAACCTCGAAAACGATCAATCCTTTTTCTTTTGCTCCGGAGGGGCAGACTTTGTGTTGGAACAAATCAAAATAATCATCAACGTCGTGTCACTGAACGTTCTAATGGTTATTCTTATCGGTGGTCTCTCTCTCTCTCTCAGAAACGTTTATCACGTTGCGTACTTTGCTGATCGTTTCTTCGTTTCGAACAGAAATCGAAAGGATCGTCTTTATCAGTTTCTCACTCGCGACCGACACCGAAAACATGTCGCAAACCGTTCAATGATTATACAATTATACGACGCTTTTATGTCAGGAAAAAAGTTTCTGTTGCGTTTTCACCCGATTTAAAACGAAACGCCATCGATTTGTAATGTTTATTAGATAAATAAAACGATACGAACAGGGAAAAATTCAGTTTCGTTATTTAATCGCCGCCGTAATGATGTGTATAAACGAATTTTATGTTGTTTTTTTTTTTTTTTTTTGATCAAAAACTTCGATGATATAATTAGTCGTAAATTTATTTCGAAATTCGTATAAAAAAAAATTAATAAATAAATAAAACGAATGCGGTGGTATGTAGCCTCTTCGTTTTAATTTTTCTTTCATATATATATATGTACACAACATGTAATGTAAATATAATTTAAAAATGAACGTTATTAACCATGTAGATAAAGACTAGATTTTTACGTTTTATAAATATATTTATTGAGAGTATACATGTTCAATTAAATAGATAGAACTATCTCGACCATATTCATTTTCCTATGAACTGATGATATGCATAAAATTTTAGCGCATTGAAAAAGCACACGTTTCAAGGTTAGAGAATATTTTGTGCGCGCAAAATCGTTTTAATTTGAATATTTCACTAAAAAATGTAACGGTTTATAAAATAATAATAATAATAATAATAATTGTGACCTTACGTTAATTTCTACCTTTTTGTGTGTAACACACTAATATGTTTCCATACAATAATAATATTTATTTATGCGTATAGAAGAAAATGTTATTTCGACGGAATTACAGGAACATTTTCGGGCTTTTAAACGCGTATAAAAATACGGTTTGTATAACATAGATAATATAACTACTACTACTACTTCTACGCGCATTTATCACCGGGACTTCACTTTGTTTTTGAAACGCTCTGTATATATATATATCTATCTTATTATTGTTGTTGCTGTTGTGTGTCGTCGCTGGTATGTTGTACCGGTCCGGAACTCCACGTCAAAGAACGCATTCCGTCTCCTCCTCATCCGATCTCCGGTCTAATGAGCTTAAAAATCATCGCGTGTACCACTACCGCACACGCCCATCGCCGGTTCGCTCGCGCTACGCATATCTGGTCGCCGCCGTCACATTTCTTCGATTCTAAAAACTTCGTATAGGTGTGTGTGTACAATAAATCCGTATTTTATATACATTTGTCTCGGTCTTTATTTCGTTCGAGTACGCGTTTATAATATATTTTAATCGAAAAAACAATTTTCAACGTTAGAAAAAAAAAAGTTTTTTTTTTTTTTTGACGAATTTTCTTCGGCACCCGCTCACACTCGTTCAATAGTCGACGACCGCTTATTATACGTATAAAATGTATTTAAGAGATTATGTTTCAACGGTATAATAATAACTCGTTGAAAAATACGCCTTTTTTTTTTTAAATTTTTGTTCTCGGTTAATTATTATTATCGCCGTTATTCGCGGATTTTTCATAAGTTTTAGAATAGTTTTTACTTCGATCTATTAATTATATATATATATATATATATATATATATATATTTTATTTTTAATTTCTGAAAATATTGATATTCGCAACGATTATTATATCGAAAATCGGTGTACTCTTTTAATTATATTTCTATATTTTTCTTTTAACCGTGCGCGTTTACGCCGCCGCTATCCCTTACGATTTATTATATTTAAAATCTCCTCTCTCTCTCTCTCTCTCTCTCTCTCTCTCACTCCGAATTACTCGTGTGTGTAATTTTAAGCAATTATTATAACGCGGTCGTATTGCAGGTTTCTGAATAAAGCGCGTGGTGTAATTTAAAACGTGTCACCACTGCGTATTTTTAAATATACGTCCGTCCGCGGAATCGGCGCAACACATAAATACGGTTTTATAAAATCTCATCAGACCGTAAACGCAAATGATTGTTGGGTAGGTGTGATGTTGGGCTCAAAAAGAAGATAGTTCACTGTAAAACGGTACGGACTGTGAATTACTACCATATTATTATTATTAAAACGCGGAATTGTTGTATGCGTTTAAATTTTTTTTTCTTCCTTTTGGTCGATTGTGTTTTATGCTGAGCACACACAACATGGGATTAAAAATTCGAAGTTTTTTTTTTTTTACGCGTTTTGACATTTTAAAGACTCTGTGTGTTTTCAAACGATTTGAACTGCATATTTAACACGTATTTTCTATAAATTTTCGGAAATATTCCAAAAACGAATATTGTTGACGCAAAAAAAAAAAAATATATATATATATTTAAATTCCGTCGGACAATCGAAACAAATCCATATATGATCCGTTGAGTTGAGTAAAAAACGAAAAAAAAAACAAAATTCTCTGTATCGCTTTTGTTTGTTTTTTTTTTTTTTTTTTTTTAATGGAAGCGCTTTTATCGCCAAAACCGATTCATCACCACTCGTCGGGGAACAGTTTTTCGGTTTTCAGTGTGTATTTGGTAATCTCATCGCATATGATATTATAGGCTAGTTTCTAACGGAACATAAAAATCCGTCTCGCTAAAAAAAAAAACGGGATCAATCGGTTTTTCGTCAGATCGACGATTATCGTTGTCATACGAGATGATCGGATTTTTTCGAAAAATATCCTCTTTCCTCCGACCGATTTGTACACTATACGTGAAATATTTCCCCAGCCTCCCCCCCCACCCTCGCCACGCGAAACGCACCGGTTCCTCCTCTGTACATAAGTCATTTCGTCGAGGGTGGCGCGTCTCTACACTAATAATGTCTGGCACGACGAACCCTCGAATTTCTCCTCTCCCTCGACCGCGGGGAATTCGCGGGACTCGCGCCCGATTTTTTCGCCCGTTCGTAAACGCAATATATTTAGTTATACTGCCCCGAGGGCAACCTGTGGGATTGGCGAAAAAAATAAAATATTTTCCTTTTTTTTTTTCTTCTCCCGCTTTTATCATCTTCCCCGTTAGCGAACGGTGTGCGTGTACAGATTTCCATCACAACCAGCCGTGTAGTACCATTAATCGCGCGACACGTACACGCCAATTGCGCAACGACCGATTCTCGAATCGAATTTCAGTACCGGAGATCCAAAGGTCGCGTGCATTGAGGGCGGCGATTTTTTAAAAAAAATTCTTACTGAAAACTTTAAAAGATTAAAACAGTATTCATTTTTTACTTACGTTTTTTTTTTTTCATTTATCAAGACCGTGAGAAAATATACTTATAGCTATAATTTGAATTGTAACGTACGCGGTGACGCGTTTTTTTTTTTTTGAGGACTTTTCATCCGCCGGAACCGGGCAAACGGAACGTAAAAACAATCGTCGAACGAACGGTTAATACACACGGGCACTACTGCGGGTCATTTCTGTATTATATTATTAAAATTACCCCAATCCGTATCTAACAAAAATTGTTACTTATGCGTATCTTTCCACATTTTTTTTTTATCGACGTTTTGTGTGTTCGGGAACACGAGTTAAAGAAGCACGACTCAAAGGGCGACCCTGAAATCCGCCACTGGCGAATTTCGACGAATTATTAATTGAATTATTACAATACACGGTGGTAAATAACCTCGATCATCCGAACAAATCGAAACAGCCGCCGCGCCTATAGTTCGGTTACGCGCGAAAGTTCGGATATTGGAAATTGTTGTTTTGATGGATATGTACTCGTATAATGTATACGTCGTGTTACATCTTGATATATATATAATATATTATTATTATAATATTTAAATTATATTGTTTAGAAATATATGGGAACATATATTAATGGTGTTTTTTTTTCCTTGACAAAATTATCCGTTTTCGTTTGACGTTCGGGGATACGGCCGTTGCAGTTCGGATAATCTAGAAGAGGGTTCGGTTAATCGACATTCTACTGTGTAATGTACGCGCGAAAAAAAAAGAAAAACGACAACTATACTCTAGATTTATTAAAAGCTCGCCGCTGGTCCTTCTCTTCTGTTCTTTTTAAATAATATCGAAAACAATATTGTATTTCTCCATTTTTCGATTATTATTCGAACTATTCACGGTACCGCAATGACGAAAATATTCTTTGCGGGGGGTTTTTTTTTTTTACACTCTCTCTCTCCTCTTTTGTGATATTTATTATCTTTTTTTATCGCAGTGCGGCGCGTATGTATAGGTTTTCGGGGGACGTATTATAACGACTGCACGAAATCGAAATCACCGTTATGTAGTCGTATTAAATGAAAAAAAAAAAAAATAAATAAAATAGAACTTGGAGGAGGACGGTGGCTTCGATATACATTTATATACGCGTTTTATTTATATAATCTTTTTGTGTAGACCGCGCATTTGATGTGCTCGCTATTTTCGCGATTTAATGTATTGGGGCGCCTGTGGAGGAGATTTTTTTGCGAACAACGTGCGCGACTTTTTTTTTTTTTTTGTTTTTCGCACATTATTCAACGCGTTTTTCGAATATCTCGTCGCGGTTTATATTTAATTTGATATCGAAATTCAAAACGATAAAACAATAGAAATGGTTTTTTGTTTTTTTGCTGCTGCTGCTGCTGCTATTGCTTGTCGAATTCGCGTTTCGCGCGAAAAATCATAAATCTAAACGTTATGTTGTAAAATCTATTTTTTTTTTAATTCCATCAATAAACCAATGATTATGTGCGAACTACATTGTTTTATTTCACACGAATATAATATACCTAACGAATTTACAAAAGGCTTAATTTAAATAATATTCGTATCTACTTTTATTATTATTAAAATGTACTTTACATCACTTTTAATAATAATAATAATAATAATAATAATAAAAACCTCATCCGATTTTTAATAATGTGTATGTTATATATTATAATAAACGTATTCACAATTATTATCGCGAACCCCGACGAGTCCGTTTTGGATTGTCGCCAGTTTGTATATGTCTAAAAAAAAAATATACGTATATATATAAACTTTACTCTTGTGTACGTAAAATTCAATATTAGCTTAGGGAGGTGGTTAATGTATTTCAGTTCGTGTTAATTGATTTTTTTTTTGTACCATTGAAATCGCGGTATATATTTGCATTATTTTAAAATTCCAACTTGTTTTTGCGCCGCCGGTCTCTAAATCAATTATGTAAGCGGCTATGCAGAGTGACGCAAAATAAATATAACTCTCGCGTAATTGAATGACGACGAATGTTCTATAAAATCCGGTGTCTTTTTTTTTTTTTTTTTTACGCGACAATTAAGTTAAATATTATGCGCGATTTTATTAGGCTGTTGTGTTCAAACGAAACGGACGAATCGATATTTACTGGCTCGCATATAACGCGAGACTACTGTAGGATTCTTAATAAAAAAAAAAATATATATATATATAGACATGTGTATATATAAATGTAAAAAAAAAAATTATTTTATGCGTTTGCTTTGAATCGCCGCCACAAATTGATTTTTAATAAGGGCGACGTGTTGTGGACGTCGCTCGAGTGAATTACTTGATTGAGAGAAATCTCAGTGTTTATTCATTTTTTATTGCTATAAATTTTAAAGCAATGCGATATATAAATATCATTGCGTTCGATAAAACGATTCGGTGTCATAATGTTTATTGTACAGTAACGGATTTTCGCGGTATCGCGTTTTTGCCGTTTTTAACCAAAAAAAAAAAAAAAAAAAATTGTTACTTTTTTTCTTGCTCCGTGGCAAGATTTTCTACCGGTGGTAAATGAATACGAATCCCGGATTATGATCGGAACATTTTTGTTGCTATTCGGAAATCCGTACGCGGAAACATTAAAACAAATATTTATAGCTTCGTTCAGAAACTGAATTCGGATTCCGATTATTATATATAATACGAACAGTTTGCAGTTGAATTCCATTATCGCGTGAATCGAATCGTTATTAAATGCCGTTTTACTTTTTCAATTTTAATTTCAAAATAATAATCGAATTAAATAATTATTATCGTCACCGCCGCCCGCCGCCGCTCTCTACGCGTCGTTTGTCGTCATCGGAGTTGCGCGATGGACTTTTTTCGCCTATACACGAATTGCAAGTGCACCTCAAGAGACACGGTGCCGCCTAGGAGGACGTCTCTTTGTGCTCTGCCACTATATGTCGTGCGTGAGAAAACGACGATTTTTTCCGAGCGATAACTCGTCGTTTTACCCATCAACCTGAAAACACTCCTCAGGAGCCGCGAAAAATACCTCTTCATCGCCGCCACTGAATTCGTCTTTATATTATAATAAACTGCCGTAGGTGTTCGCATTGTAATGATATCGTCGTACTCCTCCTCGCCCCCGGCCGGGACTATATTATATAGTCTGTACCAAATTAGATGAATTGTGCGAACGACCAAATTCACTATACGCGCACTTCGTTTCGGATCGGAGTAGTTCTCGCGTGTCGTCGTCGGACGGTTTTAGTAAAATATTATTAACGTGAGTCAATCGTGTTTTAGGCCAACACGCCCGATTGTTTGGGTATGACAATGATGGATAACAGAAATCGTTTTATGCCGATGTCCGGCGGCAGAAACCACCACCACCACCACCACCATGTCGGCAATCCATCTGGTTTCGAAGAAACCATTCATCGGGTAAGCGAAATAAAATATAAAATAAACGCCCCTTGTCGTTGCCGCCGGCGTCCCGTGATTCCAGAATTTTATTCTCTTCATGATGCATATATCTCGTCAAACTTTCTTTTCTTTTTTTTTTTTTTCGGTAACATAATACGCGTATAATTTTTTTTTATTATTTTTCAATTTATATTTATGTGGACGTGCGCGTGTACAGTTTGTAAACAATCCTCTCCCCCCCCCCGCCCCCGCCACTCGTGTGTTTTACGCGTTTATAAAAGTTTGAAAACGCAACGTATTCTCGTTGAACCACAATAAATACAATTTTAAACATTTTTGTCGTGTATCGCCGCGGCACGGTGAAAGAATTCGTTTTTGTTGTTTAACCGAGAGATAATAGGGAGAGAAAATTTGCGGTTTTCAATGCGACGCGCGAACTCTTTTTTTTTTTTTTTTTTTACTTTTATTCGTTTATCCGACGAAATCCGTAACGAAATCGCGTATAAATTGAAAAATATCGATGAACGGAAAAAAGAGTATTGGTCGTTGTACGCGATCATATAATGTTTACGGTAACGTAAAACATATAATTGATAACGCCATTTTCCAAAGCCAATCTCATATAATAGATTGCTCTAAATAATAAAGGTTGTTTTTACCAGCGGAACGAGCAATGTATTGGTTTCACATTGATGTGGTTTTTTTTTGTGCCCGAAAATTCTACAAATAATTGATTGCACCTCTATTCGGCACTTTAGAGAGGCGATTTTCCGTCATTTCGAAACTAATTCGGGTATAGAATCTCGTAAATATTCGTCGAAATATGTGTAACTATTTTATATTGTATTGAGGAAACATTTTTTTTTTTTTTCAAAAACTTTCATTTTATTATTTTAGACTATTATTATAGCAATTATAGGTATATTAAAAAAAAAAAAAAAAAATTAAAAAGTCAGTTTACGTTATATACTCAAAACAAAAAAAATTACACCGGAGCTCCGCTCAGAATCGTTTTTATCGAATGCCGCCGCGATGTTGTTTATCGTCGCTTTCAAATTTATATAACCATAACAATACGCAATTTGTCCGAGTCATTCATTTGAGTTCTATTTTTATTATTATTATTATTATTTTCGGAAATAAACCAAAATTATTGGCACGCGGACACTTTGAAACGTGGCGGACGGAAAATAAATATCGCGTTTCCAAGATTGCCTGCGGAGGAGGATGGGTGTTGGTACACACAATAGAGGCTCCTCCTCTCGCGGTATCGTCTGATCGCTGTTGTTTAGGAAAAAAAGTAAACGACGACTAGGTTAACGATAAACAACCGCGTGCGCCGTACCAATAAACAACAACACTTTACGAGAAGCCAATAAAGATTTTCGTCGCGGGATATATTTTATTCTTTTACCCCGTCGAAAGTTTTTCTCCGATAACTTTTTTTTTTCCCCTGTTCGAATCGATTTCTCCCGTTATAATATCTCCTTCGCGACGATAATACACCACCGGTATTACAATATACCGTGTGTGTGTGTGTGCAACGTTTCAAATACAATATAAAACGCTATACTTATGTACGCGTAAGAGCGTCGTGGAATTCGAACCGCGCACCGTCGTCGTCGGCGCTAATAAACAACATTAAAGTCAGATTAAGAGGCCAGGCGCGCGCGGGATAGAGTGAGAAGTCATTAAAAACTTTTCAACGCCAAATCGTCGTCGTCGGCTGGTGTGTGTGTGTGTGTGTGTGTGTGTACAACGCGCGTACGTGTAATGGTTTGTTGCCTTTTTTTTTCTCTTTCCTCCTCTCCCGTGCACAGCCGCCACCGCCACCAACAACAACGCTGTTGCCTTTTTTTTTTTCTTCTTCATCCTCATACACACGCGAAATACACATAATATTAGTAGTTTTGTGAGGAGGTCTTGTTGTGTGCGTGTGAGCGACGACGACGACGGTGTGTGTTAATGCGGCGCTCGCTTTTCACGACCCGCAGGGACCCATTAAAAGTCGTGCGCCGTGGCCCGTTATGTACCGGAGTAACATTAATCTTGTTCCGCGCGAGGCTGTGCGACGGGATAAGGTGCAACGGCGGTCGCCGGGAGATGAGAGCGTCCGTGGACCGCGCTGTGCGGTGCTTGCGCAGGCCAGCGAGAAAATTTTACAACGTTATTCTCACTATCCTATTATAGACTTCGATTTAAATATACGAACGAAAAAAAAAAAAAAAAAAAAGGAAGCGCAGTCGCGATTTGTTTATCGTGCGCGGCGCGTAATTACACGGAACGCGGATATTTATGGAATGGACTCACCTCAGAAGCTTTGCTTTTTACACAACATATTATTATACGAGTACGAGTGTAATCTTAATCCGATTTTCAGCGGCGTAAAAAACGAAAAACATTTTCACTACAGCCCGCGATTAATAATAATAATAATAATAAAAAACTCGGCTTGAAATAAATAAAACTTGGAAGAAAAAAGAAAAACGTATTCGAAACAAAAACGAGTGTGTCGTCACGTATTATGGTTAAAAGTGTTCTGTAATCATTTTAAAACAAAAAGTCCTTCTACAATAATTATATTATTTTATAATAATTTCTTGTAAAACGCGGTATCGGGGGGGGGGCGTGTTTATTTAAACAATGGGTCCGTAAGATCCTCCAAAAAGATTGAACACCGCTGGGCGCCTGGACCCTGACGAACAGGGCGTACTCTCGCGGAGCCCGCTCGTCTGTCTACCTCTGTTATTATTTATTGTACACTATTAGAATCGTTTTTCTCCGCAATATTTTATAAAACGCGTTTTCGTCCACTTTTAACGTTTGTGTTCAGTTAAAAGTACAAGAGGCCATGGTGAAGAAGGAACGTTTCGACCGCGAACACGAGGACATTCTCCGGGAGATACGTCACGGACTGTTGCGTTACGGCGGAGGAAAGGCACCGTCGTCGTCGCGTAACAACGCGGACGAGACGTACATGTACGACGACGACATGCTCCGACATTGGTACGACGAACCGCCGTACGAATCGGACCCGGAGGAACTGCTCATGGAGCACGCGAACAACAGGTATGTTTCGCGTGTAAATCCGTGCGGTCTGCGTACCACGGTGAAAACTAGTGAGAACGTCGGAGATTTCTATTTTTTTTTTTTTTTTAGATTCTCAACGGAGCGAGGAATTCATCGGATTGTAAATATCGTGTGATTTTTTTTTTCTCTCCGTGTCTGTGACCAAAAATCCTACCGGACGTGGAGTTGTGCCTCCGATCTTTACGCGGTCATAGTTCGTTTAGCGAATCGCCCGTCTATTTGGTACACTCTAAAAGGGTCTTTCTTAAAAGAAAAAAAAAACGCGATCCCGCGGAATTGCCGCGTCGTTATTCCTTCGTAATTTCGAAACTAATGCGCGATTATAGGAACTTGAAACATTCGCCGAGCACGTGTATAACATTATATTGTGTATTAGAGAAAAAAATTGTCTATAGCATTTATAGATTTCGAGGTATTCGATTCATAAAAAAAAAAAAGGTAATTCACGATGGCTATATACGGTTTTAATGCAATGTCAGACGTGTACTTTATAAACTTAACAACTCTGTACTCACAGAAAAAAAAAAAAGAAAGAAAGAAATCTTGAAATTCGTTCGTCACACAACAATTTTCCTTAATAAGCGTTTCGACTTTTTCGACAAAGTATTTATTTTATTGATTGATTGACAGGTGGTTACTACGCCAAGATATCTAAAAATAGACCATAATATGAAAACGCGGAAATGTGGATAATATTTTTTCTTTATCTTTTTACTTAATTCATATAACATTTTATTTTCATTCGATCCAAACGAGATGTTTAAAAAAAAACACACACAAAATAAATCCATATTAGCAAAAACAGTACCGAAAGTTGGAAAATAGCATTGAAAATCGAAAATATTCCGAATACGCGTTATACGAGATTATTTACTACATATTATTTATAGAACTGTTATTTTATATTTGTGTTCTAAAATAATTAATAAATCCTATAGAATCCCAGTCGTGGTACTAACGAAATCCTAAAATCTTTATCCAAATTTGTAGGGCGATCGTGACGCGGATCGTTTTTATAGGTGCAAAAAAAAAAATATATATATATCCGTGCGTGGTCGGGAGTGACAAACTTTTGAAAGAAAAAAAAAAAACGTTTCACGCGAAAAAAATGAATTTATCGGTTACAACGCGGTGATAACAAAAAAATAAAATAAAAAATTGTTGTTTTCGACGAAACCGCGTTTTCATATTATGTAATTTTTCTCGGACGTGTATAAGAAAAGTATATTGAGAGAACAATGGCTGACATGACTGTTGCGCGCATATAATGAACAACTCCTTCTGCCCCCCCGTAATAAATCGTTTCTCGCTCCGCTCAGAAAACATTGCGTACGGCGGCCTGTTCCCCTGCGCCGTAGTGTGCGTGTGTGTAATATAGTGTAAAAATGGCTTTATGAAAATGTCCCGAAACTGGGAATATAGAAAAAAATGAAAACTTTTGACTGATTTCTTTTTTTTTTTTCCATTCTTTTTCTACGCACCAGAGTCTACTACGGTTACGCTAAACACCGGGCGCCCCGGAAGAACAACAATTCCGGTTCCGTCATATCGTTGCGCAGCGCCGGCGACATATCGCTGTCGGGCGGCCGTCGTCGCGCCGCCGCCGGTCATCATCACCGGCAGACGGCCACGGGACTGTTGTTGCCCGCTTCCGGTTCCGGTCAGCCGACCACCATAATACCGTTGAAGCGGCAGAACAGGGAAAGCGGAGACTACGCCACGTCCGACGTCCAAAGTGTTTGGTAAATATTCATATATTATCGTGTGCGATATTCTGTCCTGTACTAGGTAAAAACGAACAGAGTGGTGGAGAACTTGGTAAAAAAAAAAAAGAATTCGTTTTTTTCGGGTCTACGGGATTTTTTTTAAAAAAAAAAAAAATGTTTTCCTGGTTACTACGCGGAGTGATTTAACGGTGAGGTTTAGTTGTTGTATCCCTTACCACCGGCGTTTCCCGGCCGTGGCTAGCGGCGAATGTGGGTGCCCAGAGAACTGTCGTGAATTTTTAATAATAATAATAATAATAAATATTTTACATTTAAAATGAAAATAAAATATTATGTCAATAACGGTCGTTCGGAATTTTCACCTTACCACCGAGATTTCGTGTGTTTTTAGAATTCACCGATAAAACGCGTACGGTGTTAGAACAAACGACGGACACGTCAGAATTACCGTGTAATTAAAAACGAAACAAAAAACAAAGCTAGTTAATTGTATAATATAATTTTGTATTTTGAACGAAACGTACGTATATATATATATATATAATTTATCTCATTACACTGCGTCGGAGTAGTACAGAATAACTTAATTAAAACAAAAAAAAAAAAACCTAATTAATCGAGTTAAAAAATTAGTCAGTTGCGTAATAAAAGACAAATTCTATACAAAAAAAAAATTAAAAAAAAAAAAACAAGTCTGTATATTATAATCGAGTCAATAGTTGTATGCCGAAAACGCTGCGGTAGACGTCAAACTTTGCTTATAATATTCTATCTGCGTAGTTAGTGCCTGCAGTGCCTCGTCTGCGTAAACGTCGTTATAAAGGGACGAAGGGATTTTCATCGAATATTACTCGCCGTAAGCGCGTATGCGAGTGTATAACTGGAACTCGGATGTATTACACTAAAATATTATAATACATAATAGCGTGAATACCGAGTGTATACGTAAACCAAACTTTGATCATAAAGGGGTTTCGGGTTAATGTTACAGGAGGTGCAAATATTAATGAAATATTTTCTTTTCCTTTTTTTTTGTCGTGAACGGAGAACGGTAAATTTACATTTACACGTTGCTGCTATAGGATATTTGATGAAATCGTATCGGCGATAAAAAGAAAAATCTCTAAACGGCGTTTCCCGTACATTTTAGAGGAAGGCTTCTTCCTACAGCGCTTCTTAATCCCTCTAGGGCTTCTTAGCCGAATTTCACATGTGGCGGTGTTCGAGAGTTATTTTTCGCGCACAGGACCTCGCAAAACGTAACGCCGACACCGCAAGCAGAAAAGAGAGAGAGAGAGAGAGAGCGATTTTTATAATTTTTTATTAAATAATATATTTAGTCCACTTTTATAATTTTTTTTTTTTTTTTTTTTTTTATACACCGCGGTCGTCTCTAGAGAGAATAGTGTACCGTCATCATCACTAACCATCGGTCCCAAGATAGAACGTATTTTTTTTTTATTTTTATTTTTTTAGCGCTTATATATTACTATTTTAAGTCGTAAAAGCATCCGAATAAACGTTATACGCGCTTCTATATATAGTATATCATTCAGTTTTCACGTCCCCCCTCGTTCATAATATGTATTTATTTATTTTAAACTCATGACGTTATCCCTATACAAGACCATGCGTTGGTCTTCTTGGTGGCACAAGACTGAGGCAATGAATTTTAAGACTTAAATTTTTAACAAACAAAATTATTATCTGCTAAATGATTTGATATCGAATATTTATTTCTTATTAGAGAGATAAGGATACGACATATTTCGCAATTTTTTTTTTTTTAAACACAACTCTTCATAAACTTTTTATTTAGAGGTTCTATTCGGACCTTATCGACTGACTAATATTTTCTATACGTAGTTATTTAGAAAAAAATGTGGTGAATTGTTGTAATTTCAAATATTTTTTAACCGATTTCGGAAAAGTCGACCTCTGACGACGACACTTCTTAATTTGATACACCCAAAAACAAACGTTGGCAATAACTGCAACGTACACTCATAGCTGGTTATTGTTGTAATATTTTATATTTAATGTCGGTAAATCGTATTATTAGTCGCGGTTTAATAAAATAAAAATATAATACGTGATTTAATATTTCAATTAAAATAAAAATATATTTATTTAATACCGCTATACACGTTTAAAAGGGAATATTTTTACACTTTCATCACGACGTGAGTCTTTCGACATTATATACGTTTTAACGTCATAAAATAAAAAACTAGGTATTCGTCATAATCGACTGCATATTTGTGTATTTGTTGTCTCTTAATTATAATCTTCGTTATTGGAAATTTCGAATAAATCGATTATTCGAATACTAAAATCACCGCGACGAAAAAGTTCACAGCTTTATCCGTCCTGTGTATATAAAAGAATATAACGGTCGCTTAAAAAATATTTTTAACGCTATTATCGAAGTATTGATTTATATATTTACACACGAGTAACGACGAAATTTGTATTTGATAATCCTTTTTTTCCTTTTTTAAATACCAATTTTTTACTGTTTTTTTTCTTTTTTTTAAAACGAACGACTTCTCAAAATTGTATGCACGCCTATTATATATTAATTGTTTTTACTTTTCATTTATACAAAACTCGTTTTACGGCGTACATATTATTATGTATAAAGTTCCAAAAAGTCATAAAATTTTCCGAAGTTTAATTTCTCGGTCAAACGATTCGATCAATATTTTATTTTATTTACATATACACATTAAAAGAAAAAACTTACTTATATTCAATTTCTGATCGACTATATAAATGTATATGTACCCGAATCCGTTTACTAAAAACCAATATATTATATAATATTCTCTCGTATAATGCGTAAAAGCTGTTTTATTCAAATGTATGCTCGCGGTGAAATACGAGAGTAATTATTGAAATAAAGTTTCTTCTTTTTACGGTCTGGAAATTAAAAATAATAATAATAATACTAAAAACGACAAAATTTTAATGATTCGTATAAAAATCTCTCTGGGAAATATTACAATAATACAACGAGAACGATAAGAACCGATTCTTCCAATTGTAAAAACGAGTCATCACGCGTTTTATATATATTTTATTTTAAATAGTTTAATAATACTCGTAAAAAAATCGCATACAGTGTATACGTCGTCATAATAGTGCTGCGTGTGCGCGTCTTATACGTATTAAAAATAATTATTTTTAATTTAATAAAAAAACCTCTCGTGGTCGTGGTGAGTAACGTTTAACTTATATACATTGACGGTATTTTCAAAAATAATAAGAATTCTGTTAGTATAATATATGACATTTGAAAAAAAAAACAACGACAAATTGCAATTTAAGCAATGGTTTTTCGGTCGAGACATTGAACTATTTCGTGTGTTGGAGAAACTTTATCGTATATAATATATACTAATAAATTTATTTTAGATGACTACTCGTTATTTTTATTTTTTTTTTTATACCATTTAAATATCCTTTACACTATATTTATCGTATTGTGTTTTCATATTTAAAATACTCGATACGGGGTTTGAAAAAGAAAAGAAAAATCTTACGCTAATCGCGCGAAATTTGTTTTTAGGATATTCCATTCAGCGGGGTTCTTCTCGATTTTCTCTCTCCTCCCTACTAAATAACGTACGAATTTTATATACTTTGTGCGTTGACTATATACGATGGGTAATACTCGTAGTGCGAAATAGATCGCAATTATAAAACTGTTTTGTGTGCAGTGTTTGAGGAGAAAACTGTGCGAAACGGTATAAGAGAATTTGCGGCGCGTCGTTTAATTCTCGAGAATTCTCAAACTGTGTGGCGCGCGGCACCCTCTTAGGATGTCGTTATAGAATTTCAGTGAAGGCGCGAACATTTTTTTTTTCAAAAAATTATGTTTTCGTGAAATTTGCACGTCAATGAATGATCAAAAAAAAAAAAAAAAATCATTAAATAAAAGTCAATTTTTATTAAATTTAGACATTTCCGAATTTTTAAACTCTAGAATTACTACGCTTGTGCTTATGAAAAATGATATTTTGCACTATTTATTATTACCGGTATGTCTCCTCGAAGAAAATTACATGAATTTTTTTTCAGTGGATTTTTATAATTATGCTATATGAATCAATAGTTCAGTAGATACGACCATTTAAAGGAGAGAAATTAACACAGAAATTGAAATTTCTACCTTATACTCGAGAATCGGGGACCATAATCAAAATAAATTTTTTGTAGCATTAAATACTACGTTTATACTACCATCTAATAGAGGGGGGCATGAATCTCAAAAGTTTGAAAAGCGCTGGTTCAACTTTACTTCGTAATCGCTTTTTTACTTCGTAATTACTATTTTTACATAAAAAGGATTTTTAAAAATATAATACTACAATGACCAACAGAAGTAAAAAATACTTGTACTCGTAATTATACCTAAAAATATTAGAGTGATTCTTCGCGTGTTCTTCAGCATCCTCGTAGCGTTCCGGTAAACATGAAACTGGACGATTTTTATCCCGTTTTCTTCCCCTTTTAAATAGACTCCGTTTTTTTTTATTTTTGCGTCTCTGTAATTGAAAGAATCGTGAACAATCAATCTTCGTTTCAAAATTGTATTTTCGGAAAATAAAATAATAAACAATTAATGATTTGCCGAGACATAATTTTAAATAGTTTTGTTAAATTTTTTTTTTTTTTTATCGTACTTTAATAAATTTCATCGTTTTATGTGCAGTTCTAGGATGTCTTCGTTGTCCGTGGAAACCAATCGGTCGGACTACGATCAAGAACTTTACCATAGACTCAGGATGAACGTAAGTACAAATATCTATGGACAACTGGTTACTCTTTTTGTCGTTCGTTAAATGTATGCCTATAAAAATAACTATGATTTTAGGGAATGGACACCATGGTTTCGCCTGGCCACAGTTCGGATTATGCCGATCAAGAGGACTCGTTTCTTCAATCACCTGTACGTGGTGTATTGGCAATGATTGTTTTTGAAATTGAAATACATTTTATGTGTCTCTTTTATTTTCCAGCGTCACAATAAAAGACAACACCACAGATCCAAAGTGTCTGCTAAACAATTAAAACAGAATCAAAAACCTCATCGTCACCACAGTTCTGCCGAGAGCTTACCAAGCACTTCTAGTAAGTTTATAATATATGATACGATAAAAGTCGATAATTGAAAGCTCACAACAGCCGCCAATGACCAAAAAGTGCTAGTTTTATAATTTTATGTTAGTCAAAAAAAAAAAAAAGAATATTAAAAATGTAATTACCCCTTTCATTGATGTCTGTGACCATGACACACACACACGAATTAAAATAACCCTTATATTGATTATTGTCCTTGTTTTGTGCTTGTTTCTACAGGCGTTCAAGCATTAATGGGAGCGACATCACAGAGTTCAGAAGAATCGCCGACTTCTTGTGACGGTACTAAAAAAGTACAAGTCTTGGCGTTAGCACGAGCCATCGCCAACAGTAGTCCAAATCCTTACGACAAAGATGCATTAAAATTCAATGTACGTACAATAATAATTGAATAATTAAAAAATTATAATAATTTTTAAATGAGCAAAATATTTTATTTTATTTATTGATTTTTTTTTCTGTCCAGAAGGGAGACGTAATACTAGTGACCACCATGAATGCAAGTGGGATTTGGAAAGGGATGGTCAAAGGCTGTGATAAAATAGGCACATTCAAATTCGGCAAAGTTCAGCCATTGGTAAACGAAAGTAATGGTCTTGAGAAAAGCAAACAGAATGCGAAACATAGACCAAAGTCATTGCTCCAACTTCTGAGGACTATAGGAATGGAGGTATTAGCATGTCGTTAATTGCAATATTTCATATGTGTTATTATAATTTTCCTTTTTGTGTGGACCAGGAACAAATGTCCGTGTTCGCAATGAATGGTTTTGGTGACCTTCAGTCGTTTTGTGAGATACGTGAAGCAGACTTGGACTACATGGGCATAATGGCACCAGAACAGCGAGCGAAAATACTAGCGGCTGTTCAAGTCATGCACGACTATCAGTGTGAGTAGGATTTTTTGATCTTTGCCATACAATATAGATTTCAGTTTGTAATTTTTATTCATAACAGCGCCTGAGGACGATTCTAGTAGCACTGAGGAAAACAAGACGGATCCAAGTTGCGATGATTCACAAGAGGGCGGTCAGCATGCAGTTCCTACTGCTGACTTTACAAAAGTGAAGCCAAAACCTAAACCACGGTTTTCAGTTGATAACAATAACGATGCACCTTTATCTTCAGCCGATTACAGTAAAAAACCGCAAAAATCCGCCGATGAGCGTCAACACTTTGGCGAAACGTCTAACACTACTATAGTAGCTACCAAACTAAACTCGTGTACTTCTAGTGAAAAGTCTACAGACTCCGGTGTCAGTTCTAGTTCGTCCGTATGTTTCGGCAATATGACTAGAGGGAAACGCAATGGGGGTAATCAGTTGAACAACAAAAACAATTTCGAAGGGCACTTGGTGCAGAATGTCAAAGATTGATAGTTTTCTTGAATACACTAATAAGTGAATCTACAAGTTAATTACAATAACGAAACACAGAGAACCACAACTTAATTAAATATTTTCTAAATTTGTATATTCTTAAGCATTGTCATTGGAATTTAAAAATCAAAATGATAATATTGTAATTAAATTAAGTTTAGTACCTTTTATTTTAAAAAATTAATATTTTGTTTGAACAAAAAAAAAAAAAAATTAATACTTATGAAAAGAAATTTTTTACACAATAAATTCTCCATATGCGGTCATCGTTTATATTTATTTTTGTGATAGTTTACTTAATGTGACACTCGTTGGTCGACTTATTGTGGGTCCGCTTTTTTTTCGTTTCTGGCATTTCAAATATTAAATTTTTGTGACAAATTCATTTAGTCAATTTATTGTTGTTTACAATTTTTTTTCCTGTTGTTACCATAATGTATAATAAATTGGATACGATTGACTTAATAAAATAGTTGGTTATGCTAAAATAAAGTTAAACAAGAACTGACGGAATCAACATTTAACCAGTTATAAAAATGGTAAAAACGAACCAATAGATAATGATGATACTACTGTTTGTTAGTTTTTTAGTTGGGTATTTAGTATAATACATTGTAATAATTTTCTACAGATATGTATTTTTTTCTTTTTAATTTTTTGAAAATTACCATAAATATTGTATGTTTTCTTTTCTATATGTTAAAATATTATAAAAAAATTTTATGTACATAGATAATTATACATTTTGAACAAGTAAGATATTACATTTGTCAAATAAATACCAAAAATTAATAAAAGCAATGTTTTAAAATAATTATTGGTTTATTTATTTATTCTTTTTCTAGTTTATATACTTTTGTTTTTTTTTTAAATTATTAAATGGTCATTGATCATTTATAAAGTGTGTTTAAATTGACTCGAACTACAATTTCGACTCGACTTTTTTTAAAAAGCTGCTTACAACATAACTAGAAAGTAGAGTCTTAAAGAATTTTCCATGTCGGTCTAGCCCACTTGACTATACAGTAAATATTGAATTAAATAAGAATTCAACACCAATGGGAAACATTTGAAATATTATGGAATATTGTAAAAAGTTTTGTATACCATTAGCCACGGATAGGTACCAATTAATTTTTTTTACTTTTTTAAAGTCACTTTAAAATCTTAAACATGGAAAAGAGGGCTTTGTTTATTTATTTTAAATAATAAAATGTAACAAATAAGTTGTATCAGACAGCAGACAAAGGTGGCCTGACAAAACATATTGTGTGACTATAGATGACTCGTAATGTTTAAAAGAAACGAGACCAAGAATAATGTACCATAAAAAATAAGTATATTTCCTTAACAAACTTGTATTTCAGTGTATGAAAAGATACATAAAATTACGCAAAATATATATAAATTGTGGTAGTAGATCACATTGATCAACTGAAGTGACTATAAGCCAAAAAGTATAATTTCTAATTAGAAAAACATCCACAAAGAAATAATCCAAGAACCTGTACGATTTTTAAATCGAAAAATTAAACTTAATTTTTAAAATTATAATACATTACGAGATAATTAGATATGTTACAGTGGACAA
The DNA here is from genome assembly GCA_032441825.1 of Chaetogeoica ovagalla. NCBI lineage: Eukaryota > Metazoa > Arthropoda > Insecta > Hemiptera > Aphididae > Chaetogeoica > Chaetogeoica ovagalla. The sequence goes on along the minus strand of CM063727.1, from coordinate 3,013,414 downwards.
AAAAAAAGAAATTGACAACAAAGTATATATATATATATACAATAGAAGATTAATCCAATTTCAGTTGTTGTATAGAAGAAGTGGTTTGGTCGATTTGTGTTTGAATGACACTTTTGCCTTTGGTAGTAATCATCGGTTTGGATTTTTCATACGGCGGCGATATCGGTCCCTGTACGGGATCCCTCTGTGTGTATTCGAGCCCGTCGATTTTCAGTGGATAGGTTTTGTCGGCATCGAAGCCGCTCAGGCTACCACAAGCCATGAACGGCGCGATGATCGGATGCACGCCCATCTCGTCCCACGACCGCGAGTCATTGGTCATTAGTGGGTTAGCCATGGTGGGCGTATAACCGTCGGGCAGCCGGAAGTCGCGGCACACGACAAACGACTCGATGCTGGAATTACGAGAGCTGCACGGCTTGGCGATGGTAACGTCGCCGAAGAATATCTGTAGCTGAGCAATCAGAATGGACACGTCCTTGCCGCGGAATATCTTACCGACGAACGTGCCCCGCGGCTTCATCAAGTACGTAGTGATGTTCATCGCGGCCAACAACAACTGCGCCTGGATGTATTCGTCGAGGTCGTGCAAACCGGTGACGTCCGGCGCTCCGTCGAAGACGACCAGGTCGACGAGCTGATCGCCGAACTGGGCCAGGATCTCGTTGGCCGTGCTCTCCTTGGTGATGTCGCCCTTGAGCTGCGTGACGCCCGGCAACGGCGCCATCGACTGCAGGTCAACGGCGACGATTTTCACTTTTTCCTTCTCGCCGTCCGACTTGTTCGCGTACAGCCTCTTGCTGAGCACCTGACTCCAACTGCCCGGGGCCGCGCACAAGTCCACTACCCGCGACACGCCATCGAACACGTCGAACTGCTCGTCGATCTGCATCAGCTTGAACGCGCTACGGGCCCGCCATCCCTGTTCCTTGGCCAGTCGGTAGTATATGTCCCGTTTGTCCTTCGACGACTTGCCCATGTCCGTTTTGTTTTGCCGGAAACCTATTCAAAACTAGAGATGAGCAGTTCGTGAGTGAGTCGACTCAAAGAAGTGACTCTTTCAGGTGAACTGAATGAGTTGAATCAGCAGTGTGCCATAGTTCAGTGACTCCGTGACTCAGTGTGGTTAACTGTAGTATCACAGATATGTGTTATCAACATAACTTATCAATTCCCGAATCATGTGATTCTTTATTAAATGATGACTCTTAACCATGAATTAAGATAGTCTATCATTTGTTCATTTCTCATGTTATTTTATTAATTGTTCACAACTCATGATGATTCAGTGATACCCGAATCTCCTTTAGACGCACGCTTTGATATCGACGGTTCGCCACGAGCGTGATTTTCTTTCGATAGCCATCTCTACGAGTCGGACTCGCACTGTCAAAACGCGCCCTTATGACGTGTTATCAAAAAAGATTTGTTTGATTTGATGAATTGAGAGTTGTGATTGAATCAGTGAGTCGACTCAAGTGAACTGAGATTCGTGTCACTGAGTTGAAAATCCCATCTCTATTCAAAACACTTTTCTTCTTTACCCACCTCTGTGGCACATTTCCGTTATCACCGTCACTCGTCCGTCTGGTGATAACGCTATCGCTAAACGACTCCGGACGAAATCGTAGCGAATCGTTTTTCCGATTCGTTTTACACGGCAAAAAATGATTTTCACACATCTTCGTAATAACTCCCGTGACGGATTAAGCCGGTACGACGACTTGTTGGCATTTAAAAATCCATTTCGACTCGCTGACCGCGTGGGAATTGATAGTGGCATTTGTACACGCGGTTTTATATCTTTCCCGGTTTTTTTTTGATAACCATTATTGTGATTAGCGAATATACTTTTAAAACGAATTTTCCACCAGTGAAAAGTACGTTTATTCGTATCGCGTGTATATTAAGTTCGGTTCGTGTTTGGCGTTCCGGCATGAGCAGCCAGAGAGGAAACGCGCGTCGCAGTCGGCCGCAAAAACACCAAAACCGATTCGCGTTCAAGAACGACCTGCACGACACGAACATACGTACCAAACGTTTGAATTCCATACAGATCCACCACGTGTGTCCCAGGTGTAAGGACATATTGGAATGGAAGATCAAGTACAAAAAGTATAAAATGCTGAAAGCGGCGAAAAATTGTAATAAGTGCCATAACAAGACCGTCAAGGAGGCGTACCACACGGTGTGTCAGCCGTGTTCGGGACAGTTGGACATCTGTCCGAAATGCACCGCGCCCAGGATAGAATGGGCCAAAGACGGTAGTGGTACACAACAGCCGTCAGAAAACGGAGGTGATGAGAGTGACGATTCGGAAGGCGGCGATGACCAGGAAAACGATGATACACCTAATGAAATCGATCGTAATCCTTCGCCTAATTAACCTAGGTACATTTTTCATATTGTTTTTACATTTTCTTTTATCGTTTTATTATTTTATGTTGATTGTAAATAAATCACACTGAACAACAATATGGTATTTATTGTAATAAATATTCGATTTGACATCTAATTAACTGACGTTTTTCTTTAGTTTAGTCAATAAATTGATTACAAAAACGAATGAACATTTTCCAAGGATAATCAATCGATGAATCTGTAATCGTTTTAATTCGACAACTGCGTATAAGTTTTGCATTCCCATATCGTAATCAAGTTCCATTTTTTGAGACAAATTCGTTTTGTGTATTACAGATCCGAAATAAACGAATGTATTATTAGGCGTATTTGTAATTTCATAATAACGGAATATTAGTATCGAGTAATATAAAATTAGACGATATTAAATAGTTATATAAAATAACGTTATGCGTAACTGTACAATGAATTTTCTACTGATTTATCTGTCACACTGAAGAGTAGGACGTGTCTTGTATATCTTATTAAATTACTATACGCTTGTAGTGTATTTTCTGTAGGAAAAAAAAATAATTTATTATAATGATACGCGAGAACAGAAATATAAAATTTAATTACAATATTGTTTAATAAAAAAAATAATGACATTTTTATTTTACATGTCGCTGTGTGTTAACAATTTTTTATATTAAAACATTAAATTCAAATTTGTAATCTATGAAAATAAAATATAATATGCTTAATATACATCCTGATTGGATAAATCAATTGTTGTACATCGCGCGAAGAGTTTGTGTATAAAATGCATCACTAATAAATATTGAAAGGATCCAAAGTGTTAAATTCAGTGTTTAAATAGGAAAAAAAAAAATTAGAAATGGGGTGCAAAAGTATAAAAAAAAATATGCGTCCCTAAAAATTCGTAGGGTCTCCTCCCTACGAAGTCGTCATTGTATTTTAAATTTTATAAGTCTATTGAATTTATAATATCCACATCAAATCCTTATTGTTTTCAATGGGATTCCTGACAAAAGTTACTTTCAAAAGTAATCCTGACCGTCTGAAATTATGAAAAATTAGAAGGAATACACTAAAACATTTTTAAAAAAAAAATGTACTTCGCGCTTCCCCTATCACATTTCAAGCACTGATTTATTAAATGTTCACGCGAAGGTGAATAAATTTGTTTTTTTTTTTCACTTTTTACACAAAAATTATCAAAATCGCCTGTAGCACATTGCGCGTACGAGAAAACGTGTGCCGATAAAAATGTCGTACACGATTTTTTGTTTACACAGTTGGCGACACTGAAATAATAACCGCATACCGTTTCCGCGTAACCAACTTCAGCCGCCGTCGTCGTCGCTTCGTGCCATATTCGTTCGATAGGTTGTTTATCATTTGCCTTCTTCTCCATAGTCGTGTTGAATTCGTCAAAATGAAGTAAGTTTTCAATTTTTCATCCGCTTCAATCCCGTTCTTAAACCGATTCCCGCGTTGTTCGCGTTGACGAACGCTTACGGTTTATATCCGCGTCGCGTATTCACCGTGAATTTCCGTTCGTTCATGGACGTCGAATCGTCGCTTTCGAATAATATATACGGCTACCGATTGTTTAATTGCTCGTATGTTTTAATTTTTGTCTTTTGTTTTTTAAAGGATCGGATTGTGTGCCTACAGCGGGTACAAGATCTACCCGGGCCATGGCAAGACCATGATCAAAGCCGACGGAAAGGTAACGGCTCGACGTTGCGTCGAGGACTCGAAACTATATTTTTTATTTTTTAACGCATTTCACTTGGTGAAATACTCGTGCTTTTACACACTTGAAATATGTATGTCTTTATTTTTTTGTAGACTTTCACGTTCCTCAACTCGAAATGCGAACGCGCTCACTTAATGAAAAGGAACCCCCGTAAAGTGACATGGACGATATTGTACAGGTAAGTAAATCGAACAGACTATTGTAGTATTAATTTACGTTGTTTTTTTTACGGTTCGTTTTACCTGTTTTGTACAGACGCAAGCACCGCAAGGGTCAAGAAGAAGAAACGACTAAAAAGAAGACCAGAAGAACGCAAAAGTTCCAACGTGCCATTGTTGGCGCTTCTTTGACCGATATTTTGGCCAAGAGAAACATGAAACCCGAAATGAGGAAAGCTCAGCGTGATATTGCCATCAAGTAAGATAAAACTACGTTCATTCATTTTGTCGTATATTTTTAAAAAAAAATCTTTTTTCTCCAACGTTTTACATGTTTAACAAGTCCCTCGTTTATCGTGTTTGGATTTATTGTTAAATCTAAACGTACTGGTGAGGGTATATAAAAAAATAAATACGTCTTTTAAACGCTTCACATGTCAATTTATGAAATGATATGATGAAAGTACCTGTCGAGATGTACAAATTATATTTCATTAAAATCTAATGATTTTGAAGCATTCGATAATGTAGAACTTCTTTTAATAATAAAAAATCATTTCTAAGAAAAATATTCCAGAAATGTATGTATTTTATAGGGAAACCATAAACTTTTTTTAATTAGTAATTATAATTGCTAACTCTAAAAAGTTTAAGGTTTCTTTATAAAATACATACATTTTTCGAATATTCTATATATATATGCACTAAGTTTAGTGTTCTATCTCTATGATTATGTTTCTAATTCGAGTATTTGCTATCTTGAATCTACAAAATGATGATAAATCATTGATGAGAGATAAACACCTTGTTCACTTAGTGAACGTGGGTAGGTGTTTCGTAAATGCAATGATTGATACAAATTTTAAATACATTGCAAGTGTAATTAAAAACTTTCAATGATGTATATATAGAGTATTTGCTACTATTGAGTTTACTGATTAAAAATAAAATACTGAGAAAAAATATATACATAATAAAATTAATATCCTTCCATTGACAGGTTGTTGTGAAATTGTGTACAATAAATATATATTTAATTATATACAAATCAAATTTATTAGTGGTTTTTAAAACTGTTTAAAAAAAAAAAATACTTTGTTCATTAAACCTTATAAAAGTTTATTTCAATGATGTCATTTAAAGTATTTGCTACTACTGAATGTTGTATTGATTAGAAGAAATTTTACTGAGAAATAACTAATAAATATATTAAATGTTAATTGAGATATAAATATTATGAATATTTACCATCTGGAGATATATAATAGTGAATATAGAATAGATATTAAAATTTATTTTTTAAATATGTAGATCCTTTGATTATTATTTATTATTTCGAGCATTTGATATCTTGAAATCAAATCTGATGAAAACCATAAATGAGGGATTATTTTTAATAAATTACTATTAATTGTATACATCCTTATGATTATTATTTATTATTTCGAGTATTTGCTATCTTGAAATTAAACATGATGAAAATCCATTAATGAAGGATGTGTGTGAAAATTAATTTAAAAATACGCAAAGTTTTATCAACTGAATACTCAATTTTTTTTCTCTGTAATTAAACGTTTTTTTTTTTTTTAATTTTCATTGTATTGAATCCTTGTTTATCGTGTTTGGATTCATTTTGAATTTGAACGTACTGGCAAGGGTATATTAAAAACGTCTTTTAAACACTCATGTGTCGATTATAATGATATTATGAAAGTACCTGTTGAGACGTACATTATTAATTAAATTTGCTTCGTAGTATTCTGATTTAATCAATATATGTCAAAAACAATAATTGATAACAAAATACATCTTAGTAGAGAACCCTTATTTATCGTGTTATAATTAAATATCAATTTATAATTAAATCTTAACGTACTGGCGAGGGTATATTAAAAACATCTTTTAAACACTCATGTGTCAATTATAATGATATTATGAAGGTACCTGTCGAGATGTACATTTATTATATACGATTTATATGTGAAATATGAGAGGCGAGTAATATCCGTATTGTGTGTAAAGTAAAAGGTTAAAATAATTATAAATAAAATTGTATTTGTTTGATTCAATGCCATTTTGGTAATGTTTCAATTTAAAATGGTATTAGACAAACAAATTTTAAATTCAAACTTTTTCAGGGTGGCAAAGGATCAAAAAAAGGCTGCTAAAGCAGCTAAGAAGCCTCCCCCACCACCTCCATCAAAATTGAAGGTGAACATTTAATTTATATTATGAATTAATTTTTAATTATTTTTAATTACTACTTGTGTTTGTTTTAGAAACAACCCAAGAAAGTGCAAGGCAAATCTGTACAACAAAAGGCTGCTCCTCGTGTTGGCGGAAAGCGATAGTTGTTGTATATGTACTATTAATAAAAAAAAATTACTTAAAAAAACAATTATTGTTGTTTTAATTTATTCTTGGTTATGTTTTTTAGTATCCAGGTATTCTTTTTTTTTACAATAAAAATGTATGATTATAATGTTAAATTATGACAAAAACTTCAATGATCATTATTAAAAAAATATATATATATATAATCTATTTTGAATAATTCAACAAATTTGTTAACAATTTCGTCTTCCGAAAAGAGTTCAAGTGAAAACGAAACACGTTTTATAGTAGTTTTGAGTATTAAAAATGAATAGGTAATATACTAATAATTATTTTATCGATTAAATTTTTATAATTACTGATCACCAATTTGTATAAAAAAAAATGTGCAATTCCATTGATTGTTTTGTACTCTACAAAAAGGCATTACACAAATATTTAATGGTTAGTTTATATATATAGTTGTATAAATTAATGAAAAATAATTGTGTTTCCAATAAAATACGAGTGTGACTATTTTTTGTCAAGTTTTCTGTTTTCGATTGCATAGGTAAATTGTATCGTAATAAAACTATTGTCGCTATTCTGTATATATGAATATATGTATATATATGCCTCTTAGGTATTTCATTCCTTTGAGTTACGCACTCTGATGTTTTGTCGACCATTCAACCCAACCGCCTGTGTAATTGAACAACCTGTAATGTCAAAATGCATTATGTTAATACTTGATCGTACAGGTACACACACATTTCGAATACACTGGAAACAAGATATAATTTTGGAGGAAAAATATTGTTTAATAACGTGAAATTCTAATATAATGAATTGTATTCGGCCAAGTCGCAGCCAACGTTCTATTATATAATATACAAATTTCAGGAAGTTGGTAATTTTTTTTTATGTTCTATATACAAAGAAGATTTAAGAACTAAATGCTTGCGCGGAGAGGTTCTTTCAACTGTGTGGTGAAATTTTTTTATACTATTAATTAGAATTTGAATGAGATCGTGTTTTTCGTTGTTATCCCTCATTTTATTTTTAATTTAAAAATTGTCTTAGATAAAATTTACATAATTATTTTTGGAGATTAATATAAGCGATTTGTAAATATTATAACAAATAATAGACTGAAATAAGTTTTAAAAAATTCGTTTCTTTCGCACATATATTAATTATATAATGTTGGTGGTAATATTTTCACACATCATAACAAGTCCCGGGGACTCAAAAATCTTCCCTGTATCAATGCAAGGTACCTCTATAGGTATCATTTACTTTTTGTAATTTTGTTTAAAAGCAATGTCGGCTGCTCGCCGACTCCTGTTTCCCCGCATACAAGAGAACACGATCTCGTCGTTTTCCTTGTCAGGTTTACGCACTCTGTGTTTTTCCTCGAACGCATCATCGGACAGATTTAAGTCGTCCTCCAACTCGCCAACTGAAACGAAAGCCAACAAAATATGATATTTATAAATATTTCGAATAGTACACGGAAACGTTATGACATAATATAGAAGTCCGTTTTTAAGCGCATTTATAATATAAAGTAGTGTATACAGGTCGGCCATGGATGTAAGGCAGTCGCGGATGGGTGCCAAAACGTCAGTTTAAAATTTTTAAAAATCCATCTTAATTCGTTTTAAGTATATTTTTCATCGGTAATTATAAGAGTTTTGCTCAAAAAAAAAATTAGAAAAATGTTATTTAATCAATATTATTAAAAGAGTACTGTTTTATAAACTGAATCTATTGCAGTGCACTGCACTGTTTCTGAATTTCATATTACATAATTGTATCGTTACAATAATATGAATTAAAATTCGCTATATATATTACTTATACAATCGACGAAATACAATTTCAGCATTTTGTTTTTTTATAACAAAAATAATATTATTTTGGAGTTTAAGAGTTTACTTCCTTGTACTATCCCATATTTAAATGCCGCTGTAAAAAATTATACAAAAACATTTTCACTTAACGACGATGACCATAACGAGACGGATAATAGTATGTAGTTTTCGTATGACGAGCTTATTTTATATCAAAAAACTGCAGAACGCTAGCAGGTGTTCTCGACTTGGGCATTTATATATATAAAATATTGGTATTAGATTTACCTAACCGCACGTTTATGCATTATTTATAAACATCATGCGATTAGAAAATATTCGACAATAAATGTTTTGGATACATTTTAAAATTATTTCATCAAAAATATATTAAAAACATTTCTATAATATTTAATAAAATATTTTAAAAAGTGGAGGTTTTTTAACTGTTGCTTGAGTAGACACACATATAGAGCGAGACATATAGAAAAAGAAACATATATTGACAAAGACACATATAGAGTTACATACATAGAGAGAAACACATATAGATATATATACATAGAAGAGAGATGCATAGATATACACACATAGAGTCATACATACATAGAGAGAAAAATACATAGCAAACACATAGAAACATTCATACATAGAGAAAAAAATACATAGAGACATACATACATAGAGAGAGATACACACATGAAATAGAGAGAAACATACATAGAAAGAGACACACATAGAGAGTGGTACACACACAAAGCAAGGCACATAGAGAGAGACATAGTAAGAGCGGGGTTTCTGTAACGTCTTCTATGTTGTTTCGTTCCTAGTGACTACTTTTTTTTGCCCGTTCATTGTTATTTTGTTTACGTTCCATTCAAAGTGTTTTTTGTTTTGCTACTTTAGCATTTCATCTCGGTAAATTCAATAGACAAGTTATTATTAGTCAATGTAAATATTTCATTGGCAGAAGGGATTGGTTACATTTTTATTCCCTCCCCTTGAACATCATGTATAACCGCCACTGTTGTACGCCCAATTTACAAAATGTATATAACGTTTCCGAGTTTCCGATTATAAAACAGAACTATTATATATATATATATATATATATATATATATATATATTTATATATATATATATATATATATATATAATATATAATATATTAAATATTTTTTATATATTAAATTATTCGCTTGAATTATTTATGATACATAGGTACAATATATAATCGAATGTGGGGCTGATTCTAAAATGCAGTTGGAAAAGTTAGAAGTATGATTTTGCGTGAAACTCAAAACTTGAATAAAAAAAATTTGGACTTACAGGTATCATCGTCGTGTCCCATGACAGTTAAAAATTTTTTAAATTTTTTTTCTAATATTTATTATAAGCTACAAAGCACCGCAATACTTAAATGTTTAATTGATGTGTAATATTAATATTATTAAAAACAATGAATGTAATCAAAGTTTAAAAATATAGAAATGGAAAATTAATATTCGGGTTTTAAACATGCGCGTATCCTCTTCACGATCACTGTACTTAATAAAGCGATATGGATCCGGTATATTTGCGGAAATATCAAAAATAATTTTTGGACGAGAAGAAAATTTAATATTATATTTTGTTCTTTTGAAAAAAAAAAACTAATATTATTATATAACTATTTGAACAAGATAAAAATAATATATACATATACATATATAGAGAGTAGACAATACCTAAATTTATTTGTTTGTATTCGAATAATATTATTGTAAAAATCTATAGTTTCATCAATAATACCTATTAGTTTTTTCATCGATATTCGCGAGACATTTTTTTTAGATTGTTCCAGAAAAAAAAAATACGAAATCGGAATTTTTTTCCCTTTGCATGGCTCACGATAAGTATATTATCGTATATATATATATATATATATATATATATATATATATATATATAAATGCGAGAAAAATGTGCTTAGAATAAGCCACCCGGGGAACAGAATGTTTCAAAGTGGAAATGAAAAAAAGACAAAAATCGTTAAATATCAAGATGAGAATAATAATAATAATAAAATATTTATTTTACGTGGGATATTAACGCTGTTCGGCAACGATCCGGTGACGGCAATCTCGTGGCGTTCGCGGACGTCGATCACGAACGATTTTTGTTCTTCGTTTCCATCGATTATTTTCGCCAACAAACCGTCGTAATCGACGTTTTCGTATGCCACCGTCGCCGACATATTATTATTATTAGTGCGTATTTTATTGGTCGCGAATTTCGAGCGATTTCCACGGACGGCGGAATTATATTTGCTAAAGAATCCGGCGAAATAAAAAAAAAAATATTATGCAAGAACATTTTTTTTTACCGAAGTCATCGTCGACGTGTCTGCTCTTACTAACTACTGTAGTTTTATATATTATCGCGCGATACTATAATAGAGAGTTGTGCATGTATAATAGGAGCTGTACGCAATATATTATAATATAGGAGGGAGAGCCCGGACGATTTAAGATTATATTATTATATTATATAAATTAACAATTCTCGCGGCACACACACTCCCCGTCGCGTTCATTATAAATATGTAGTTTACGCATATTATACGGTAGAATTTTGTTTTTCTACATACAAGTCACCATCGCGTATTAATCGTAAAAAAATTTTTTTTTTTAACCGTTAGAAAACCGTATATGAAATATTGTATTTATTATCGTTTGTGCAACCGCGGCGCGCGCGATCATCCGTCGTCACAATCTATACATAGGAAATAACGCGCTATTATATTAAATGTCTCGTTATTATCTGTTTTCAAATACGCTTTTTATAAAGAGATATGTACAAGTGCTTTAGTCGAACACGTATAATTTTCATGATTAATTATAAAATAAATTATTATATATAAAACGCAAATCACGGCGATATTGTCAGTCGTCGAATTCCGTAAACGATCGTCCGTCGTAATATATAAGAGTCGTGTATATATATATGTATTTGCGCGTAAGTATACAAAATTATCCTTGTAAATATATGCGAGGAGGGAGAGGGGGATTCGAGGGATTATTTCCTCCCTTTTAAAATTTTTTCAAATTCTAGCAAAATTGTGCTTTTCTACGAGAAAGTCTTATTCGAAATAAATTTCCTTTATAATAATATGAATGTGAATTTTTTTTGTTTTCTATCGTTCATTAATGACACGCTTATTTACCAAAAACATTTTGAACGTGCCGATCGCTATCATATATTATGACAGTCTCGAGAAACCATTGAAGGATTGAACCCGGTAATTTGCATGTTATTATTATGTTCTTTTAAAGTACCAATTAGACGCAATTCTCTAACGGAAAATAGTGTTACACGCGTTCTATACACTCTTTCTGATAGAATTTTTGGGTACAAGAGTAGAAAAAAACACGCATCGTTGTACAACCTGCAATACATTCTACGCTTTGTCGTTCAGAATCTAAAAATAAGCGCATTTTTATGGAATTCGACGAGAATAGAAACACACACGATTTAAAAACAATATATACGATTGTAAAATATTGTAAAAGATGTAATTTTTGGAAAAAAAAAAAAACAAAATTTTATGTGCCTGTAATTTTTGGACTCCTGAAGGACCCGTGGATTTTCATTCGGATCCCTGTTCCACGCGCGCAATCACACACCACTAAATAAAATATAAACAGACACATCCTTCCATATTATACATTATAATGCATTAAAAGATGTTTTTTTTATACCACAACACTGCAGTATAGTTTTCAATACATATAATGCGATATATATGTAATATAAATAAAAATAGATTATTTTTTAAAGATTTATCGTGCGTTTTTTTTCTTTGTGAATTCTAAAAACGTTCTTCGGCCGTTTAAGCCGATTATATACAGTCGATTCGCCGTTTATAACTGACTAAATAGTAAATCATAATTTTTTTTTTTAAAAAAAAAAAAAAACGAATATTATACGCGTATGAGTATATATTGGTACTTATATATATATTCATAACTAATTAAAACTTATCTAAATACAAATACCTATACAGTATTTATTATTTTTAATAAATTAATAAAATATAATCGAATAAAGTCATATTAAACTAATATTTTTCGAAGACGTGTATATATCGATTATATTAAATATACATATATATTTAATCGCGTACCAGTATTAATAATATTATTAATAAAAACAACAAAAATCATTAACTCTCGACTACGGCGTTTGAAACCATCTTATACATTTAAAAACAATTTTTTTTTATCCTATTCGCGCGGTAAATATAACGTTTTATACGAATAAGAGTTTATTAGATATCAATTAATTACACGCGCGTTTATATAAATTATAAAACGCCATATGTGCGCGTATAAATAGGTAAGTACTATATATACTAATTACAATTATTGTACGCAGCACAGATAGATAAAAAATAATTCAGTATAAATACGTGTGAATACGACTGATGGTTGTCGCGCGAATAGCTGTTATAGTATATATTAATACTGTATATGCGATCCAGATCAAACAAAATTCGAGTAATATTATATTATTATTATTATTATTGTTATTATTATATTAAAATTAATATAATAATTAAACGCCACTGTTTCAGTTAGTTGTCCGAAGAAAATGATCGAAGACAACAACAAGTGTAGTTTTTCGTACGATGTCGTGGCAGCCACCTCGAAAGACAGGCCGATCGTTGTGGAATTTTTAAAAAACTATTTTTTTCGACACGAACCATTAATAGTGTGCCTAGATTTATTCGAAGACGTCGAATCGTTAGAAAGACTTCAAAACTACGCTTTTGAAACTTTAGATAATGGTGAGTTTTCATGCCAGTATGAAGTATACAAGGTCAGCTATTCTTATTTTCGTTCTCTGCATCCATATAACCATCTCTCTTATCCACTCTATAAACCAGCTGCAGTAGTATAATGTCTTCATTGATGATTCGTAATCATTTTGTCTTTTCCCATTTATGACTATACATAAATCACTTATTTTCTTGAATAACTCTATTGTCCTTCTTTCTATCACACGCACCATCCAAACCGTCTCAACCATTTTTCCGACTAAAAATATAATTCCCAAAACCGACTCTTCTATATATTTATTCAGAATTCTATCTAACTGCATATAGTAACTCCATATTTGACATTCTCATTTCTGTTACTTCTATTTTATTTTCGTCCTTTTAGTCAATTCCAAACACTGCAATTCTACACGTTTTGTACGAATCATACTTATTGATAGATGGTCTTTACGAATCTAGGATTAACATTAAAAGCGGTATCTACAGATGGGGATTTGATGGGTGTAATTTTGTGCAACATACAGTCCAGAGACAGTAACACGAGTCCGGAGAATTCCGATGACGAGCATCGACGAGATGATGTTGCAGTTGATAAGTATGAAAAATTCATGAACCTTTTCGGAAAAGTTGCACGAGAAATGGACGTGTTCAGAGTATATCCAGAAATAAATCGCGTGTTGGACATTGAAATTGTCGTGGTTAATGAAGCGTTTAGAGGTCGAGGAGTGTGCAAAACTCTTTTCGATAAAACCAAGTACGTATGTATATATCTACTTGTGTATGGTATTCGCTGTGGGTGCGTATTAATTAACTATAATTACTAATATCTCCCTTGATCATTAATTTGAAATAAATATATATGTACAATTATACCTATATCATTGGAAATAGTTACAGTCGATCATACTAAATGGTTTTAGTCCTCGAATTGAGAAATACCTACAAGATTTCGTTACAAAGTTAGCCAGCAAATAAATTACCTAAATCAAAAAATACAATTCGTTCATCTTTACACTATTTCTTTTTCATCCAACTATATGTTTATTATAAGTTTATTTAAAGTTAATACTTGGGGAGGTGTTCAGGCATTAAATTTAAAAATACATTCCTAAACAAACATTTAGAGCGAATTGTTTTTTACCAATGAAAATAAATTACAATTAGATGAATCAAGTACCTAAATGTTTTAATATATATATATGTATTCAATGGAACGAACTAAATTTTATATTCTAGGGAGAAAATTCAATAATTATACCCACTTAACTGAAAAAAAAAAACAATTATAAATTTCAGAGAGTTGGCATTAGAAAACGAGTGTTCAATGATCTGTGTCAAATGTACAAGTCATTTTTCATGCAATGCAGTGGAGAAACTCGGATTTCAATGTATATATACACTGCGCTACCAAGATTATACGAATGATAAAGGTGAAGTGATATTCAATTCCCCGTCACCACACGAGCAATTAAAAGCTTATGTATTACTCCTGTAACAAAAAGTACACCCACCAAAGTTAAATAAAATTCAAATCAGAGACAATTAAGAAACGCTCAAGTCTAATTTGGACTGTCTAATATTATGCAATAGTAAAGCGTACATTTCAAATTATATTCAATCCTCATATCCACTTGATTTAATACTAACTTTTGTTTAGAAGATTTACTGATTTTTTTTTATTACATATACACAGTTTTGGAAACTATTGAGTATAATTATTATACATTTATAAATATTATTAAGTTTAACAATAAAATTAAAAAATAATAATAAAAATTCACTACTTGTCATCAACAATTACAATGTTTTATTTATTTTGTGTCTCCCATCCAAACCATCCTTCCGTGTAATTGTAAACACTAAAAACAAATTGTTTTATTATAAAAAAAAAATCGTTAAGTTTTATAAAGTAAAAACACACACTTTTTATAACCCAAATCCACGAGGTATTGAGCAGCTTTTAAACTTCTTATTCCTTTGGCACAAGAAAAAACCACATCAAGTTCTTTATTCGGTTTGACAAAATTATATTTGTTTAAAAATTCATCCGGTGTCAATTGGAATGCAGTGTTTAATTCGTCCACTAAGGAAGATGAAAAAAAAATGAATGAAAAAATCTGTTATTATTAAGTTACGATTTTATCAATAATTATACCGCGTGAAAATAAAATTACATGGAATATTATGACTGTTTGGTATGACTCCTGTTGCGGACAGTTCGTCTTTAGTACGAACGTCAATTATCAACGCTCTTTTTTCCACTATAAATTCCTTCAGTTGTTGGGAATTGATGTTTGTAACGGACGGCGAGGACGTACTGACAAAATTGCGATTTTGCACCAGCGAGTCTGGTTTTGTTTTATCTTTAAAATTTTAATGTTATGAATTAAAAACGTACAAATATCCTAAGAACCATCAACTCGTTCAACACTTACGCAATAATTTCGCAACGAATTTATCGGTGCGTACGATTACTTTGTCAGACGAGAACAGCCGCGTTCGTAATATTATGGGAAAAAATCGACTACTCGCGTTTTTCAACATGACTAACATTTTGTAATAACGAAAAGGTCTTTACAGCCACCGGGTGAAAAATATTATTAATAAATAATACAACGGAAAAACTAATTTCAACCGGACCCGGATTTTCGTTCAATTTAGGCGTGTAGGTTACCTACTTCAGTTCTAGAAAAAATACATTTTCGTAAAATTATAATAAAACAATTAAATAATTACCCGACGATTTTGGGCAAATAATAATAATTATAATACAAAAAAAAATGTAAAAACGTATAAAACGAATAACTTAAAAAAAAAAAATCTACGCGAATTAACAATCCTGCGAAAACCAAAACTGTTCGTAAACGGTATAATGCCGTTATTAGTATTTTACTATCAACGAAAAAATTCTTATCGAATATCATTCTGTGATAAGCGATAAAGTAAACAATAATTCGGGTTTTTATCACAGAACAGAACAATTTTATTATTTTCGCTTACGTTATGTGTATTGGAATAAATTGAAACGTCGGTCTTGTGTTTTCGTTGAAATTGCGCAAAAAACAAATATGTTGAAATTCCCAGAAGTCCCCTTTCAGGAAATTTCATACAGTGATCGACGGCGGACGGAACGTGAGAAAATCGGTTTGATCGGCGTACCGTCGGTTTGGGAAAAATCACCCGCTCCACCTATTAATGAGTAATAATTAATATTTGTATATATCTATTATTTTTAATATTTCAGAAATTAATAACATTTTAACTCGCGTGGTAAACTCATACAACGTACAATTTAATTGCCTTACAAATTTAGTCTCGAAACTTGCCAACGTTTATTTACAGCATACCTGTACAAAGAAATCTAACATTTTTAAGGGTCCGGTTGTACTCTCAAAATACGTTTTTAATATTTCCAAGTAAATAACTCTTTTTCAATTCGTATTTAAGGATTCAATATTAATTTTTATTTTTGTGTAATATAATATAGCGATGAGCGGTTACTTGGCTACTTTCATTAATAGTATTTTTTTTTACCTATAAGGTTCTAATAATTTTTGTTATTTTATTTAAATTAGCTTGAATTCTGATGAAGAAAACGCTGCAAATCAAAATAATCTTACAATTGATGCAATCAAATGGCACAAAAAGAGAAAGAAACAAAAAGAGAAATCAAAGGTACGTCTTGGTAACGCTGAATATAAATATTTTTTATTATGTATTTATGAATATAATTTGTAAAAAATATTTAGAAATCTAAAAAATCCAAAAAAGTAAAAAAACACAAAGAATCGCATAAGAAAAAGAAAAAGAAAAAAATGTTGTCTGATAGTTCTAGTGGTTCGAGTAGTGACGGAAACGGTGATGAATGGATCGAGAAAAAAGGTATTTGGGTGCAATTTGGGTGTGAGGTAGTAGAGTCGCTAAATGAATGACTTGTGTTACAGCTACTATAGAAGACACTGTCGACGATACAGTAGGCCCATTGCCAAAGCCCAGTGTTACTTTGACACAAAAGGATTATGGGCACGCTCTGTTGCCCGGTGAAGGTGCAGCCATGGCGGCCTATGTACAGGAAGGAAAACGTATTCCCCGGCGTGGTGAAATCGGCCTGACATCGGACGAAATTGCGTCATACGAGGCTGTTGGGTACGTAATGAGTGGAAGTCGACACAGACGTATGGAAGCTGTGCGTATACGTAAAGAAAATCAAATATATTCTGCGGATGAAAAACGCGCTTTGGCCATGTTCAGTAAAGAAGAGCGGCAAAAAAGAGAAAACAAAATTCTTACTCAGTTCAGGGACATGGTGAAGAGCAAAACTTCTAATAAATAATTAGAAAAATTCCATGTAATTTGTACACGTATATTATTTTTAGACACAGCTATGTTATCTGACTGATTACGATATGTAGTTTGTTTTTTTTTGTAAACAAGTATTCATCACTGTGTATATACATATATAGTTTTACTGATTTTTAATATTTAGACAAAGAAATTCGTAAGAAATTAATTTTTTTTTTTAATTTTACGCCATGTTCTAATATTGTATGATAATACAATAATAAGAAATAGAATATTAATATTTTTATATATTGGAGAGTAAAAACGTAAAAATGTTTCAAATGTTGTCTAGTTCCTCTCAGCCGATTAAAAGTGTGATCATGTATACAGTGGCAAGTGTACCTTTGTATCACATTGGATATTTAGTATAAAAAAAATTTAAAGAAAAATAAACACAATTCAGTCACAAAAGGTTTATTATTTTAAATATAGCTGCTTCCAATTTACTAATTGAAAATTTGATATGGGGCTACAGGTTCAATACACTTATTACGTATAGTATAAAAAAAACAAATACAATTAACGATTAATTAAGTACTTAAGAGGACGGTAGTAATTGTGAGTTGGATATTTTGCACGAAAATTATTATATGGCTGCGAGTTGTAAAAAAAAAAATGACTCTGAATAATATATTTATTGAACAGCCAATAAAGACGTGTATAAAAATTAAATAAACGTCATACACTACCACCCACACTTTATTTGCGATATGTGTTTTAATATGTGTATGGGTTTAATTTTTTCAATAGAAACGCGATTAACAATCGAGGTCAGCGACTTCTCACATTGTATTCTAAATTATAATTACTAGAAAATGTACGCAATTATGTTATTGTTTTCATGTTTGCAAACTATTTAATTCAAGAACAAATAATATACGCTATTCAATATCGTCGTTAGCTGTGCTATTTAATCAAATATTGTCGATAAAGCTTTACCATTGGTTATAATGGTATACATTTTATTTTGGTTTCAACATAACAACACGATAATTACTATTTAAATTGCCTGATTTGATTTCATTACTTACTGTAACATAGTCAACACATATTATAAGAATTAAATAATTTTTTCTTTTTGAAAAATCAATCTTATCTTTTTCACAGAACGAATTTTTAATACGAATATACAAATATTTAAATTAATACAAATCTTCGAATTATCGAAAATGTGAACTACATTTTAATGGATTCGTATTATTATCTTTTTATGGTCTATGAGTGTTAAATTATTGAGTTTAAAAATACAGTACTTGAGAACAGTTTTCTCTACTTAAAAAAATAAATAGATTAATTTTAAATGTAATCTTTCATACTTATTGTGAAATACAAATAATTTTAATTTTAAAATAAAAAATAATTATGGAATACGACAAATTATCTACTGTTAAGCACCAATTACGACTCATTCATAACCAATAGATATTTAATATCCACTTTGTTCGGCAAACAAAATCGTTCATCAACGGTTTTGTCAACAAAAATGAGATATTGTGTAAAATTTAAAAGCCGTATGCATTGAAATTTTGTTACGCATAAAATTTCAATGACATTTGGTTAAACAAAACTTTATAAAACGCAATTTTTTGTCTTTTTTTAATACCTACAATATGAAATATTAATTGTTATACTGTAGAAAAAAAATGAATTTAAAAAAAAGAAAACAATTTTGTTATAAATATGTGTTATTTTCATTACTAGACCAATAAAACACCAAAACTTTTATATTTCAATATAAATTAATATATTTTTTGTTTCATATTAATTAATTGGGTAATTTTAATTTTAATTATTGTATTTAGTAGTCCCAATATATGTACTTAGCAGGTAAGTAGATATCAAACTGACCTCGAAGTATGGCATATATTTATGTATTTTAATCTACAAAATTAAACAGACGCACTCATTGTTATCGAAGCTGAATTAAAAACCGGAGGACAGTGTAAACGAGACATTATCCAAGTAAAAAAAAAATAATAATAATAACAGTAATAAACGTATAGAAAAGAGATGTAATTAAAAAACATTGTAACATTTGTTTTCATTATTAATATATGTTCATAATTTTATTTTAATGTATGTTAGTATTTTCGACGTTATCTAGTTAACTAATCAGTGAAATAATACTTTTGATTTACAATTATTATCGTACTCGTATAGACGTACAATTTTAGAATGAAATGAGTTGATTGTAAGTCCTATATGTGCAACAGATAAAATAAGAAACGACGACGAGACATAAAATATGAAAATATAACACAAGCTAATACGATTTTTTTTATAAAATGTTTTTCTAATTTTTATCACATTTATACATTCAAATAAAACACTTTAACTAAAACTATATAAGTTGTTTATGCCATTAAAAATTGAGTAGTTTTGATAAACAATATACTTAACAATGAAATAATTCAACTAATACTAGTAAAAAAAAAAATATATTTTTTATATTAATATCATATCACTCTTTAGTTATTGTTATAGTATGATACATAAATTATTGAGTAACAATTTACAACTAAATTTGAAATAGTATTATATTCTGGTAGACAAAAAATATAACTAAACACATAACTAGAATTATTGAGAATATAATAGTATTACGTAGGTAATAATAAAATCACAGAATACATTTTGAGACAGTTGGTAGTGGTCTATGTTTGTTCCATTTCTTATTGAACAAAGAAATGTGACATTGAGCTATATTCTAAAACAATGCGCAAAAATAATTTACTCGTTAAACACATTAAATACTAAACTACGCAGAAATTCTCTTAAAAGTAATTTTGAACAGTTTTCTATTAAAATAAAAACATTTAATGTTTGTAGGTAAAGTTTTTCAATTGCGATTTGAATGTCAATTTTGATAACGGGTAGGTTTGTAAAATAAATTAAGTATATTAATCGGGCACTAAAAATAAGAAATTTTTAAGTACCTATTATCTAAAAGTGTATACATGTATATAAATGAATTTATTTATCTAGTAATTTTAAGTATGGAATGTCTCCAATCAATTTTATAAAATATTTAAGTACTATTTTAATAGGATTTCGCAATTAATTTCAATGATTACTTTACACTATGTTAAAATTATTCATTTCATATATTGAGCAATATGTATTTTCGATAATACACAAATTTTATTATCGATCGTGTAAAGTATCTGAAATACGCCAACCGTTTACAATTATAGTACAAAATGGCGTTTACTATAGACATCTACAATGTTCAATAGACTTACAGTTTTTAGGGCAAATGCAAAATTTCAAAATCCAATAGCAAATTATTTATTCTTCTGTGAACCATAGTAGCTTTGGAAATCATTTCAGGCATAGAATTCAATGTGTCCTCAACAAAATTGTTGCCAACCATCTAAAACAAAAAGACATTATTGTTCGTTTTGTATATTGTTGCAATACGAAAACGTATCGAATCAAGTTTTCAATATTGAAGTGAAAACAATTTGGACGATTTTGCGGAAAAAGAAAATAGTTATACAGAATGGTATTTAAATATGGTGAATTTTTTTAACAGAGTTCAAAATTATACAGATTGTTACAATAGGAGTACTTTGTTGGTTCAATACCACCACATAAATTCAAATTTTTCCAAACCGAACTATTGTATATCTAACAATGCGGTATGAGTAGATAAAAAGACAATTTAACAACCGTTTTGTTAATAAGGATTTCAAGTGTTTACCATAACCGTAACAACGATAATTATAATGATTTGACAAACTCTAATGAGATATTCGTATTGTTCAAATCAGTTAAGTAATTTATTACTTTAGTGTGCCCATAGTGCAGACTCTATAAATCAAGAATTAATAACAAATAAATTATTCACTTGATGATACAAGGTGCTTTGACAGGGCAATAAGTTCATGGAGAGTCTAGCCGCGTTGCGTATGAACCAAGAGTGATGTTTCGCCAACGTTTTGTTGTAAGCTTCCTGGGCGGCGGGCGTTGTGCTTTCGGTGGGCTGCAGCTCGAGTAGTTTAGACATGAACAGAATAATGAATTCTGAAACGAACACCGCGGGTTTATTTCGTGTACCGTACGACGTCGGGGTGCGTGTACGATATACGTATAATAATTTGGATGGGTACGATGGTATTTTACCAAGTCCGCGATGTAACCTCAACAGCGTTATGCAACCAGAAACACCCTTGCCCAGAATGTTGTTGGACGTTTCGTATACTATCATGCTTTGTACGGTGGAAAAATGTTCCTCGTCTTCGGCGATCAGCGAGTTCAAGTGACCGATTTTGTCTTGAAGATCGTTGACGACGAAGCCAAACAGAGTTCCGAGTTGAGAACAGAATCTGACAAACACACACACACACACACAAAAAAAAGAAGCCCGACGTGAATAAAACAAACGAACGGAAAGGGGAAAAAATATCCAACCGATCATAATATATTGTGACGATTATACGAGGTATTTAAGGTAAATATGGGACGGACGGATTGGACGTTTACTTGCACAGTTCGTCGTAGGCCAACACGTAGCTTTTCACGTCCACGTCTTCCTCCAGAAGCAGCGCGTTGTGAAACGCGGAGTAAACGGCCGTGACGCTGAACATCACGTGCAACACCGCGCTACGCGAATGAGAAAAAGTACTGCAATCGACGGCCGAGGAGGACTGTTTTCCACGGATTTTCTCCGTCGCTATTATCCGGAAGGCGAACGTGTAGACGACCGACACAACAGTCACACACGCACACCCGGCCGAAAGCGAAGTGCCCACCGACCGCTCGGTGTACTACCACAGAGTACGACTACTCTAAGCGTAGCGTGTACTATAAGCTCGTCGTTTTGTATCCGTTATCGCGTCGATTGTCCCGCGACCCGTTGACGTCACGCGACGGACGATCACCGACCGGGAAACTAACGCGCATGCTCGCGGACCGACATAATATTATCACCGTCGTCGTGATAACGAACGCTGCGCTCGACACGGACCTACTGTTTAACAACAGTTGTAACAGGTTTAAAACGGCAATCGACATACGTTTTATCACTATAACGTGTTTATAATAATAAAATAATTTTTGCCACGGACTGATAGCGGTCGACTGCGTTGTTGCACGTACGTAGAGCGAGCAAGCACCGGACAACTCGCCCGGTGGTGCCACGGTTAAAGACAAACGGGTCGAACCACGCGAGTTCCAATAAAGTGACCGCCTATATATACTCTCATTCAGGGGCGTATACAAGGGGGGGGCGATGGGGCGATCGCCCCCCCTAGATACTTGTATATGTACCTATATCTACTGACAACTAAAATTAATCGAACTAAAACTAAAATGTCATAAAACATTTTTTTATTTAAAACTTATTATTTTTATATAATTTTTCGATAATTCTAAGTTGGTAACAGATTCGACGGGCCCTTTTTTCTATTCGCTCCCCCCCCTAAGGGATGGAGTAAATACGCCCCTGCTCTCATTTTAGTTGTCAAAAAACTTCAAAGAAATCTGAGCTACAATGACTAAGTACAAAAAAATACACTCATGCTCGTCGGGTTTATTATTTTCCATACACACAATAATAGAGATATATACTTGTATCCGTATAAAATGTAATTAAATTCATTAATTTTTATCCGAATAATTGATGAACAGTGAAGTTAACAAAGTTAATTGTTTTAACAAATAATAATAAAAATATTAATCAATTATGATTTGAGTGAAGAAAATGAGTTGTGTTTAGTGTGTAAGGTGAATAACAATTCGCGTTTAAGGCCTATGACTTTTGGATAAACCGTTGAAAAATAGTATTTAATAATTAATTTATTAATTATTATTATTACAGGCGTAAAATAATTTGCCATTATTTTTCGAAAGATTGTTTTTAATTAAAATTTTCACGAAAAAAACTTTATTATATACTTTTCACGTGTTGAATAGGTTGTTTTGCGGCAAGCAGCTTATATTCCAAGTAGGTTTGTTAGAAGTGTATTGATGACTTTTTTTTTTGTGTTTTAACCACAAAAGCGATAAATCATCGCAGTCTAAAAACAATTCCGTACAAAAACTTATTTACTGATGAATAAATCACTTTTTTTTTTGTTAAAAACTTTATAAGCTCGGCCTTTGTAGCGTACATGAACAGGTACAAAATAACATTCTAAATGATTATGTACGATATATAGATTTTTTTTTTTTTTAATATTACTATAATAATATATAATATGTTTTTCGTATCATTTTTATTACCGTGTAAATGTTGTATGATAACGTGATTAATATCATGTTGTTATTATAATTTTAAATTTACAATTCGAACTTTTAACGGGGGAAAAAAAAATAAGAAAAAAAATGACAAATTTAATAAGACAATTTTTCGAAACAAATGTAATCAACTGTGTCCGATTTACTGCAATTTGCTGCACGAAAATACGAAACGTTTTCTTCGAATTTATGCCATTGTAAAATGTGCGAACAATAAAAACGAATTTATTATTGTGAAAACCTAACGATTCACTGCAGTCCCCGCTAAGAATCTAAAATAAAATGAATACAATTTATTATATTGTCAATTTCGGTAGATGTACACACACACACACACACACACACACACATATATTTATGTCTCTAGTCGAACAGCAATGTAGACACTACGTGACTCGTATTTCAGCCAAGTCAAATCCAAGTATTAATAGGCGCGTGCGTTTCAGTGGATCGATTAATTTGAATTTATTTCTTTTTGTTACTATAAAATATATTATTATTATTATTTTGTTTGTAATACAAGTAATATTTATCATTATAAAGTAGGCAGAATAAGAACACTCATTATTATTATGCGGTGAGCATCGATTTTCTGATCATTAGGCCCAATTTGCAGTTAGTGGCATCGTTTTTACTACCGCCAATTCTGGACCCGATAAATATGACACTAACTAATGAAAACATTCGATATTCGAGTACGCATTATTCTCATATGTATTAACGGATAATTAAAAAAAAAAAAAATCCAATTTACAGTTTTCTAATAGAACAATTATTTATTTTTATCCCCGTCATCATCTCTTGTGCATCACAATTAGCCTTTTCAAATAATTAAAATTCTCGGTTTATATATAATAATAATAATAATAATATGTGTGTATAAAATGCACGTCTGTGGTACGTGTAATGTACGGATACGACTTTAAATATTGTGAATAGGAGAAAGCTCACAGAGGTTTACAATATTATTCAACGGACACTATTAGCGCTCGTCAAAAGTACTACGTGAAAATATAACTTTTTTTTTACTTTTGAATCGAGATTTCGAGTCACATCGAGTTAGTATTTGTTATTCGTGCGGATATTTGTTTAAAATAATTAAAACGAAATAGTTTTAAAAGAAAAAAAAATGTATAAAAATTCAAAGTTTATAACGTTAATTATTTATTATTTATAATAGATATATTTTCCGTACATACGCGTAAATATATAATGTTTCTCGTGACTTTACATATATTTTAATTTTTGTTTTTTTTTTTTTTATAAAAAATTTGTCCAATGATGATTTTTTATTTTAATTTATTTAAAATATCAAATATTGTAAAGTATATTAAACTCAACTTTGTTATGCTCTAGAATTATATACTTTGCGTTTTTATGTATATGTATTTATGTTTTGGCAACGAGAGCACTATTATATTATACGTATGTATATTAATGAGTAATGACATTTAATTAATGAGAAATCACAAAAAAAAAAAAAAATTGTAACGTTTATAAGTAATAATAAATCAGCGAAAATTAAAAAAAATACCAAAAGTACATTTAGAAAAAACCTTTACTCAAAATTATATATGAATATTTCGCGATAGAGTAAAATAATATATTCCACATCTTTTATATTATATTATAGATTTAATATATTATATCTACTATTTATTTGATTTTATTGGTGCACGAGAACGTAATTTTAATGCGTATTATAATATAATGTACACATTTTAAAACATATATTTTTCTCCGATAATTTTTTTAAAGATTCATTAAAAATTTAAGATTTACGTTAATCTGAATTATTATACTTTTCATTAATGCTTTTTTTTTTTAAATATATGTATAAAAACAAATTATGATCAATCGATTGATCGTTTCTAATCTATTCTATCGTCGTTCAAAAATGATTTAAATTAATATAAATTACTGTTAATTGTGCAATAATTAAATTAAAATAACAATCATTTTAAATTATACGTTTACAAATATACGTACGGACCTTAAGTTGTTTTCGGTTAAACGGAAAATTCAATTATGAGCGTTTCGAAATCTCGGTTTATTTTTGGCCCCGAGTGGATTTATTTATTATTTTTTTTTAACACCGAGTAAATGACACCGACTGTTTTCAACTTTTCATGTATTAAACAAGGGGCGTGGATTGTGAATGATAAATAAATGATTTGATTTCTGACCACGTTGCAATGGAAGCCTTTGATAAATGAGAATAGACGAAATCGCCAAATCCCTAAACATATATAAGTATATACAATATGTATTGCACGTTGCAAGCGTATTTATTTTTATAGGACATTTTTTGTTTGAGCTGTGTCTTAAATAGCAATACAAATATTATTTTTTTACATAGTATTCTGATTTAAAAATACATTTTTCCCAGCGGCTTAGCATATTCTGGATTCCTTTTTCATAAAAAGAAGAAGGTTGTATCATGATTGCTACTGTCGTTTTCAAAACGTCATCCAAGTGCTTCTTTCCGTGGTCCAAAGAGGTGATAGTCACAAGGTGAAAGGTTTGAACTGTAGGGAGGATATTCTAGGAGAATCCATTTTATTTCCTTTAGTTTTTTTTGAGTTGCGGTTACTGTTAGTGACCGAGCGTTGTTATGCCGAAGAAGGATGGCAAAACCACATCTCTTTTTGTAGCATGTAAGGTTTTCCTTTTAAAAAAGTTGACAGTAATTGGCAGCATTTAAGGTACGACGTTCTCGAAGTAAGTCGATGTGTTATATGTCTTTATAGTCTCGAAAAATTGTGGCGATGACCCTGTCAGGAGAAAGACGAGTCTTTGTTTTCAATGGTTCTGCTTTCATTTTCTGTTTCATATTGGTTTGTTTCGACTCGGCACCCAAATTCCATCATAAATGACGATTTAATGTAGAGAATTCTGCCCTTTGGTCTGAAAATGCCCGAAAAGACGTCGTGAAACTTTCAGACGGTTTTGTTTCGTCTGATCGGCGAGTAGATGTGGAACGCAACGAGTTAAAAATTTTCGAAACCTTAACTAGTCAATGATTTCAGCATTCCCAATGCTTAGTTCGACTTCAGATTAATGTTCATAGCGGTCAAATGGCGGTTACGTTCGACAAAGATAGCGGTACAGTGGTAATGTTAAATAGATAATGTTCCAATGGCACATTTTGTAACAGTTTTTCTTTTGTTTTCACGTTTTAAAGCGTGATTTATGGATAATCGAACACATTAATGATTTAAAATCAAATTGGCAATGTTACAGACATTTTTACTGTTTGTCTATTTATTTTTTTAGTCAATTGCGGGGAGGGAGTACAGTATTTCTATATTGAACTGTGGATTAAACCGTTATCAGTTATAAAAATATTTTTGTTTTCAAGTTATTATTAAAACGCTGAAATTTTCCAAGTTTAATCATCTTCTTCCCGCGGAAGTTATTATTTAAGCTCAACAAGAGGATATGTTCGGGGAAAAGAGAAAGTCTGTTATAATCCTATGTATAATTCACATACTTACTCCCATTATAAAATAGTGATATATCCCTCTGGAAAATAACACTGCTTAATTCTAATTGGAATATGTATACATGCATACCAGTAGTAGTAGTTAGATTATATGATATTATTACGAGTTCAGAAAATGTATGCTCATAACAGTGCCCGATAGTACGTCAGCGCGTCCCAATCTAATCAAAATTTTTTTTGGTTTATATATTAATGGTTATACTGCGTTGGATACAATGTTATATGACGTGTATGTCCTTTACTAAATAATAATGATATTATGATTATAAAACGCCATTGACTATATGAATTTAAATTTTATTTGAATAATCTGCAGCCATGACTATAACAAGTTCGTCAAAACTAATTTGTTAAAATAATTACGTAAATACGTGTAGATTTACCAATGAGGTTTAAAATTTTATTATATTAAACTTTAATAAAATGACCAATTTATTACATTTTATCACACATATTTTCGACTCGTATTTTTTTTATTTTTGGTATAAAGAAATTATTATTATTAATTTTTTTTCTATTATATTAATAAAATATATTGTATTTTTAAACATATTGCTATCGAGTTTATATTGATTAAAAATTAAATAAAGAAAATGATCCCCCACCACATATATCGAAGTTTAATTATTACGAGACCGGCATTTTGAAATACGAAACAAAAATATAAATTTCCAATAATTTTTGGGGACTGCATTGTTTTATTGAAATATTGGATCCCTACACAGTGGTCGCCGCTCATTGGACCCACTGTGGGACCGGGCCATTCGAGTCCATTCGAGTCCGGGCCCCCTCCAAAAATAAACATATTCTTTTTTACAAAATATCTATTGCGAGATTTCATCTTAGAAGTACAAAATGTTTTCGCGTTGATCAACATAATCCCCGACCTTCTGTTGCCACAAAATCATTTTTGTCCATTATTGATCCTCTCTGAGGGACAACAGTGATCCTGTATTTCGAACGTCTTTTTCTTTCACTTTTGTGAACCATCGTTTCGAATTCTCGTCAATTTCTTCTGGTTTACAGACCGTTCTTCTCCTTTTACCACATGAATTCTCGTTTGCCACAACGATGCGTCTTCGATTTCTTGTCGTCCCGACGGACTCTTTTCAAATGACTCCCCCATTCACCGGTGCAATGACACTTTTTTCTTCCCCGACGTGTCAGTATTATACACAGCGCAAATCGGACACCAGCTATTTTTTAACCCGATATTTTTTTTTTTTGTCCAATATGAGTCAACCGAGTGAGTCTTTTAATAAGCGGCAGGCAACCGCTGTATTTGCATATAGTTTGAATAAATAAAATATCCGCGATCTAATAAAAAGTCGAATATTTTCGAATTAAATATGCGTATATTTATATATTCGTGAGTCTATCCGGCTCTTGAATCGGACAGGGAGATGGACTGCCGTACAAAAGGTAACGCGCACGGCGTCGGAAATACGTTAATTGTGCGTACGGGATTTTATGGCGGGCGGATGCTGCGACGAACAGCGGCGGGCAAGCACCGCGGAGGTTTATTTTAAGAAAGTATTTATTATCGTAAGACGGTTGGCCGCCGACAATCTCGGAACGTGATGAAAGGGAAGGGGAAAACGGTAAGTCTTTATTATTATTATTATTTTATTTTTTAACAAATTTCTTTCTTTCTTTCCGGTTATTCGTCCCGATCGATTAATGGAAATCGCGTTTACATAATGTACTTTTAGATTCTGCAGAGCGTAGCTAAAGTAACGTACAATGATGTGGTGTTTTTTTTTTTTATGTCTGTACACAGAAGAATTCTATCTGAAGGATCTGCGCTCCGATTTTCACGCTCGGTCATATCTCGATTCCGCGGTTAGCAAATCGCATTCAGTTGTTGGTACGTTAATGAGGTAATTTTTACCGATTGAAAAATAATAATAATATCACATCTCGAAATTTCTCCCCGTTCAGAATCAAGAAATTCATATTAATCGCATTGCCGTCAAATTTATATTACGCATAGTAATAATAACAATAATAATAATAATAATAACAATAATAACAAAACTCTTAAATCTCTATAATATAGAGGTATATAGAGTTATTTTCACTCGAGCCACGTTCAGTGGCGAAACCATGAAATATTTTCCGGGCCACGGTGGGGAGGGTTATAATTTATGCACGCACATATATTATACACTAATTAATAATACGAATGATAATGCTAATTAGTATAGGGACATTATACTACATGTTATTATTATTAAAATAAGAATATTCGTTTGTCGGAGGAGCGAGCTCGTAGAGCGAACTTGAATTTTGATACATCACTCGTCAGTTATCATTGATGACTATTGTAAATCGCATTAATCAAATTGTTTCAGCTTTTTCCAACAGACAACAAATATAATACACTTATATAGTAGACTTTTTCTCATTTCTTTTCAAACTATTTTATTATCTAAGCCATTATTACTATAATTTATACACGCGATGGAGAAGAAAAAATTTTTTTTGGTGGGTTGTAAACCTCCCAGCCAACACGCCGGTCGCGCAACTGGCGACATCCACCGGCGGCGGTTCGCTGTGCCTATTATTTATTTTTTCTTTTTCCCCGTGCCGCACGCGGGCAAAACGTCAAGTTTCTCCTCCCACCAGTCTTCTCCGCATAAACGCGTTTAAAACGAGAAATGCCAGAGTGTACACCACACGGTGCGCCGGGGCGGTAAAACGACGAAAAATAAACGCGCGTTGTTACGCAACAACGGACGCGCGCGCGGTTCGGTACGAGTCGGGGGCGATCGTTGGCGCGAGTCGCCGCGGCGCTGCCCGCGCTTCGGGACGACCACCGGTGCCGATGCCGCGGGGCGACAGGAGCAGTGGCCGCCGCGCGCAGCAACGACGAAAACCATCGCGACACCGTCCGACGCTCGTGGCCGACAAACTGTGTGCGCGCTCGCACCACGCAACGTTCACCGCACCGGCCGGACGACTCGTCCCTTTCGTCGCCGCCCGTGCTCGTAGTAAAGTTATTTAATTTTTTTTTAAAAATCTTTTTACTACTTTTTCGTTTTTCGTTTTTCGTTTTTTTTTTTTGTGCGCGCGTTCAGTCGACCTAACACGAAATTCCGTTCGCGCCGTACCGCGAACGACATTATTCTCGCGTTGTTATGCCGGTGGCCAGTGCCGTCGGCCGCCCGCACACGCGTCCCGCCGTACCAGTGTGGCCTACAGAAACGTGACTGTATGGTGGGCTCGCCCGGTGGGTAATCCCGCCTGTTACGGCATGCCAATACGCCGAGGACATGTCACCCAGCGCACCACTGTCATAGAGACCATCATCAGGAAGTTCGACACGCACAGTGAGTATAATGACGCGCCCTGCAGGGCCCTTTATTTACACACACACACACACACACGGAACTGGCGTGAGGGTGAGGCGATCGCCTATTACGGCGCCAAAACGTCCGTTTGAAATTTTTAAACGATCGATTGTATTTCGCGTCCCAGTATATTTCTTATCGAGTAAAATTTATAAGAGTTTCGCTCCTATGAGGAAATCTAAAAAACCTTTTTACGTTCAATCGGTAATTAGTAGAGACCAATGTGTTATCGATGCCGATTTCGATTTCCATCGATAATCCAACGACAAACGTTTCGTTTATTTTTCCCGAAAAAAACGTGGAACTTCTTTCGTTATTTATAATATAACGCGTCAAATTTCGCTTACGCGCGTATTGTATTTCACGTTGTACATACGAGTACAAAAAAAAAAAAAAGAAAAAAGAAGCGCTTAAATAACGGTTGGCCTAGGTCGCCGTCATACCACACGCCGGCTCTGCCCACACGCATAATAACAAACAATACCGCGGTGGCGTAATTATGGGGGGGGGGCGAGGAAGGCAATGGGCCGGGGTCATCTTTAATAAAAATTTGTATTTGCGTGAATTTTGAGAGTTTTTTTTTTTGAAATTCACGTCATACGTGTATATACATATACCGTTTTAAAGACAAACGGATATTAATAAAACAGTGATTTAATTAAACATTTAAATAATAATGTTGTTGTATGATGAAGTGATGAGTTTTGGTGTGACGCGCGAGGGACCAAAACTCAATAATGCTTCGGGGCCCCGAATTTATAGTTACGCCACTGATACAAGTCACCAATACCCATCACATCTGCGCCGCAATACCCGTAACCCATTAGGGCTGCCGTTCATTTGAGATCAGAATTCGGGACGTTTAAGAGTGCTCAACCGGGAGATCTCAAACCGTCGAATTGCAGACGAGCATAAATATAGATATTGTTCCCCGTAGCCTGTGAAAAGAACATTTTTCCCTCGTACTATTTCTGTTTTCTCGTTAAACGCTTTCAATTAGCTTTTAAAATATATTTAACTATTAGATAATTCAATTCGGATTATTTAAAGTATGTTTATAAAAAAAAAAACATACGGTTAAATAATAATAATAAAAAACACTAAAATCTCGATTTTATCATTTGATTTACGCGTTTAGAATTTTGAACACTATTGTATTACACGGATTCCTTATCTGTGTGATAATTATTGACATGCGTTCCAGACATCAGAAATATGAAATAAAATATGAATTTTTTTAAATACGTTTTATTATTGGTAAACGTACATTTTTTTTTCTTTTAAAGAAAAAACAACCGAGATTTATTTTCGAACACCGGTGTTATCATCGACCGGGAATCGATCGGGACAGCGTGCTTAACACCGGTACAGTGTTCCCGCGGTTGAATCGAGACGAATGGCAGCCCTACTTGTGTACTCGTATATCGACGAACAAATAATGAGCGAAACATAATTAATTAATTTTATTTTTATTTTTAGTCGTCGATTTTTTTTCTTCCTTCATGCTCCGCGCTTATTGGCTTTCCTCTTAACGATTTTACACTCTCTACGTCGCCTTCAATAATCGCAGTCTTAAGCTGCGGGCTTTCAAGACGGCCTATCGTATTATCCCTTCTGAATTCCGTCATTCGCCTTTTTCATTATTGTCACCGCATCGCAGAGCCCAATGGTTTCTGAGAAATGAGCAATCCGCTCGCGTCTCAGGAGCTTCCACAATATTTCTTTTGCGTTATCCATGCGTTCATAATGTTGAATATATAATATAGTTTCAAAAATATTTTCCTATTATTTAGTCTAACGCCGTATGCAATTTGTTTTTGCTTCAAAAGGCTCCCGGTCGTGGTATTCTATACGCTTCAATATTATATCAATACCAGCTTTTGCATTTTCATTTTTCGCTACACACCGCGTTATTTATTTCTTCTTTTTATTCGTTAGATTTATTCCGCATATTATTATTTTTTCCGGTTTTTTCCGTATAGCGACACTCACGCGCAGTAGACGTTCCTGCTTTTTCGCGCAAAAAACAATCATGCCATCAGCAAATAGGAGTGTATTGGATTATTTCTTCAACTCCTATTCCAACTGCACTTATTTTGCGTTTTCTTTAAGCTTTTTCAATGCAGGTACTGAATAGACGCCGATTTCCGCTTGTATAATTCTTTCTCGGCCAATTGTTAAACTTCAGTGTTCGATTATCATAAAAATCATAAAGACTTTTCAATCTCTAAATATTCAATTCTCCTAAATTCTTTCAAAATTTCAAGCATTCTTCTATTCCATTGCATACTTATACACCCGGTTTATGTACCTATATCATATATACATTTAGTGTACTATACCCATGATATATAATATGATATGTCCGTACATGACGTTCGCGCATTACTTGTACAAAAATAAAACTATAATTTAAAATTACATTGATAGCACACATAGGCATAGACTACATAGACTACAAACTATTAAAAAGCTCATCAAAATAATAAGTGAATCTCAGAGTTATGTGTAAATGTTATTATCGCTAAATATGAGAAATAAATCAAAAGCAAAAATACACAAGAGTTGTGCGTATATAAAATTTCCGGGATTTTAACATTTGATTAATATTTGAACGTAAAAGAAAAAGGGAGGGGGGGGGAAACTATTGAAAATTTCAAAATAATTTATATAATTCGGCACAAAATCGAAAAAAAAAATCATATCAAACGTTTATTATTCCTATACCGAAATGTAAAATTAATCAGTGGCGTCGTGGACTTGAAAAACTAAAGAAACACACGAAGTACTCATGAGCGTCCCACCAAATTTGGTCTTGCAATAACGTTTTTTTTCTATAGACAATGTTTTGGACATAAATAGTGCTCCAATTTTTACAAGTATACTCGTTTTCCGGTAGCAAATGTTCCATGGATACTTCGATAATTTGAAGGGACCAAAAGAAGAAGAAGAACAATTTTTTTCATGACCTGCACACTGTACCCATCCAATTGAAATCCAGGGTCAACTGCTTTTTGGAAACACGGTTCGCTACGTCACCACTGACAGTAGCGCGTATTTATAAACATAAACTCGCGCGGGAACTTTCCTATCATATCTTTTCCAAATGCGCATCGTTCCCATTTAACGTGGGATCATATAAAGCGAGGAAACAACTTCTTATACATAATCAGTACAGTGTGTTTTTACATTAAGTTTTTTCATTTCGTAAAAATTTCCTTATTTTTTTTTTTTTTTTTTGTTTCCTCGTGACTTTACTACGGTTTTCCAAACGTTCTTTTTTCTAATATAACAATCACGATACACTTCAAAACGTATAATA
The DNA here is from genome assembly GCA_032441825.1 of Chaetogeoica ovagalla. NCBI lineage: Eukaryota > Metazoa > Arthropoda > Insecta > Hemiptera > Aphididae > Chaetogeoica > Chaetogeoica ovagalla. Next base: position 2,979,380 of record CM063727.1, on the reverse strand, counting down.
TACAGGACTGCGAGTATAGCCATGCACAAATACTGTGTGTACACAGTACGAGTGACGAGCCAGTCCGCCCTTTCGTGTATAACTTTTGCTCGACAGTCGTCGCGTGTGTGGCATCCTTTGATTATTCCCTTCTGCAGTGAGCGTGCGTGTCCGAAGAACTTTTCCGTACACGTAGACATACGCGTTTTAACTCGCTTTGACCGCGTAATATTATTATGAGCGTTTTGCGGGGCTCCGTTTCAGCACACTCGTGTTTGACTGTCGGTCGTAGTCGATCGATTTTAAATTCCCGTCACGTTTAAAAAAATAAAAAATAAATATATGCATATGTAAAATAAATAAACAGTTCGAGGGAAAACTTGATATCGTTCGTTTGAATTTGCTTATGACATATTGTACTTTACACGAACGGCCCATACGGAATATAAGAGTTAGGTTTTTATAGGTTAAAGCGCAAATCGAAAGTCGATATTCTCTATTTCGTAAAATAAGAGGAGGCACATTTTGAGAAATATCTTTAAATACGCGTATTACGATTCGTACGGGAATGAGAATTGAAAAATTTTCACCGAGGAGGAAGGAAAACGCGCAAAGCCGAACTCATTTAACACCGCGTATAACAATAACGTAAAATAATAATGGCCCCTATCGATGACGAGCAGAGTGAACGGAACGTTGGAAATTGAATAAGTGTTAAGAAGTGGAAAAATAGGAATGGTGAAAGGATCTCTTATTGTTTGTTTGATCGGAATTTTAAAGTTTATTATAGCTATACAATAATAACTCGGTAGAGTCGATCGAACCAGACAAGAGTCGTTTGGAAAGGAAAGAAAGACCTTAATATTACTATTGATATAGTACTTATTTATTTCTTAAAAAAACAAAAAACAATTCGAAACGAGTAGCGAAATGAACATCACGAATCTTAAATTAAATTAAAATATTTTTAAAAATTTTCTTGAAAAATCGAGAGAGGAAAAAAAGTGAAAAATAGTATACCTATACTGCAAATATCGTCGATACAATTATTATTGTATATGGTCGCGTGCTGAGAATACGAGTAAAAAAATAAATATCTGTTTACGTTTAATCTAAACGTTGAGTATCATACCGACATCATATAATTGTCGAGGGGGATGGAGAAAGGATAATAGTCGCGTTATAATAGAAATCCGGGAACGGTTTTGCTGAATAAGATTCTCTATAACTATTGCAGATATGATGGTAATAATAAAATCATCAAGTATTGAAATTATACACGAAAAAAAAAAAATTATAAATTTATAAATTACTATATAATTATACGCATTCGTTTTGGCGAAAAATCGTTCGCTATCGTTCGACAATGACTGTCGGACAATATTATTTACGGTATTATTACGTAAAATGTATTTATTATTTGTACATAAAAATATTATAATCGAGGTTTAAATAAATGTCTCGTTCTTTTAACGCGCGTGCTAACTCGGCAGTGTTGTTAAAAAAAATATAAAACGCAATAAGTGTGAAAGAAAAAAAAAATAGGAAAATTAAAATCGTTACGCTGCCGATGGTAAAAAAATTTGTCCGAAATTTAAAATCGATCGCGGCGGTGACACGGGTACCGTCGAAACGGATTATCCGTGTGAAGAATGCTTTTACGATGAGACCGCGTGTGCGTTACGTGTTCTAGCCGTGTGTGTGTGTTTTCGTTATTTTTTTTTTTTTTACAAATTTTTTTATATCGTATTCTCGTGTTTGTTCTTTTGTCGCCACCCACTACGGGGCGACGTTTCCATACGCTCTTGTAACAGTTGTAACGCGGGAATTTCTGAGCCGGAAGGAGGCCCTGTTGGAAAACTTTCGTCGCCCCGCCGCTGACCCTTCTCGCGCTTAATGAAAATAAACTTTTCTCAAAAGTTTCACTCTCGCCGGGTTTCGGTAATAAACGTTATGCGCTTGTCGTTTATTAATAGCGCGCGCGTTTTAAATTCATAGACGCGCGCTAACGTGGAAAATGTTTACAAGTCTCTGAATTTACCGAGGTTTTTTTTTTTTTGTTTTTGTAACAAATTCACTCCGTTTACTGAAATTGACAAAATCCTCCGTTCAATGTACTAATAACAGAGATGTAATCCGCTTATCGTTTCTCACCGATCAAGACGTGCAGCAGGCATGGATTTATAAACTTTGCCACTCCCCGTCTACTCTCCCCAAAATGTAATGTTTTGATAGTTTCTTAATTTCTTGTACTTCGCGCAAGACTGGAATCGGTCGTATGACGACGTATGCAGAGCCGTCTTAAGGTTATGTGAGGGCCTAGGGCCCAACATATTTTGGGGCCCTTAAATACATACATTTTGATACATAGGAGTATACATATATTAGTACTTGTATATATATATATATACACACACATACATACATTTTTAATACATAATTTATTAGGTGCCTCTAAATATTTTCCTTAAAATAAAATAAAAAATCGAAATAAATAATCGAAATTACGATAACGTAGCTATACCATACATTAAAATAATGTACGTGTTACCGGGTCTTAATTTAAAATATAGGATTAAATTTCCATTGATTCTTTTTATTGTATAACTTTTATTTAAAAGTAATTTTAATATTTTTTCGTTCAAGATTTATATTATAAAAATTTAACAAAAAATGTAAAATATTATATTTTGTATATTATGTAATTTATATGAATTTGGGGGCCCTTAAATATTCGGGGCCCCGGGCCTGGGCCCGTCGGACCCATGCCTTAAGACGGCACTGGACGTATGCTCAAATCACACGGCGCACAAACAACGCATTATTTTCCGTCACATAATTGTTTTTAACGTTTCGAAACATTCAGGGAAAACAGCGTGAGTCGTTCGATTGTTGAAGAACACTGAAATTTCCTTCTTTTCTCGTCTACCATATTTGCATCGAAAATTGAATTTTAAATTAAATCCTAAATAGCAATTGATATATGGTAAGCATACGGGGCTCAAGTTGAAGTTCAATTCGCACTTTATAGTACTCACTTACAATATTTTATAACAGGCGTAGTGTTAGTATTTAGTTTTTTTTTTTTTTTTTTTTAAAAAGGCTTACATGAATATTTCCATAGAAGTTAATTAAATAAATATATATATATATATATATATATAAAAATATGAAATATTTTTTAGACGTAAAATGCTTAGAGAATAAAACCGTTAAAATAACTCTAAATAAATACGATATTTTATAAATCGTATTTGTAAATGGTACATTGTTATTAAAATGATATATTACATATTTACTCATTCGATAAAATATACTATTAATAAGTTTTTACATTTATGACCTTTCAAAATGTTGTCGTCTCTATAAACTCCTTTTGCTAATAATACGGTTAGCAGCGATTTGTGTAGGAAAATTAAAAAAAAAAAATTTTACTCGATTATTTTTAGTGATAATCGACTGAATTGTATATACACAACTAAACCTAACCTAATCCCATTGTATTCGAATACATATTTTGGTAAATGTTTAACTTAAAATTTTTTTTTTATGTTTAATCATCGAACGTGGAAAATATTTTCACCGTAAATTTCGTCTGTAAAGATATTTTCCAAAAACGTATTTCGAAACACGTTAGTTTTAATTCATTTTTTGTTTTAATATTTATAATACGTTTTAACGTACGCTTACATTATTAATAATTCAAATTTCGTTTTAGATGATTTAAAATTATATCAATACTATAATAATACAATGTAAAATTATTTAAATATATTTAAATCAAATAAAACAATATTAATTTTAATGCAACGGATAAAATACGTTTGTTTGCTATTACAAAAAAATACACAAAAAAAAAATACGCAATAAATGATGTTATTTGTTGTATATTGAATAAACAACATAATGAACGATATACTCGACGCCGCATCTTAAATTAAAACAGTATAAATAGTTTGAATAAGACATTAAAAAGGAAAACAATTTTTATTTTTAAAATTTAATTTCCAAAATATAATAATAATATAATATATTCCATTTATATATTTATATTTTTTTTATTAGAGTGACCACTGTTTTTGCTTTTTAAATATTCGATAAAATAAATGTTTTACATACGTTTTGTGTTTATGTACATGTGCCAGTAGAAAAAAAGAAATGTTTTCGTGTATTTCAACAATTTACACACACATATCCATACAAAACATTAATTATTATCATTGCATTAATTAAAACAAAAATAATATTTTTTTCATTATGATTATTATAATAAATTATAATATCAAATTGTTTTTTTTTCTCGGAAAATAATAAATGAAATTTTAAATAATAAAATTAATTTTTAAAATAGAGTTACCATATGTAATTAATATCGTTTTTTATATAGTTTTTAATATATTTTTTTATATATTATAGTATATATAATATATATAAAAAAATGTGTATTTCTTAATATTATTAAGTGCGAATTACAGGACACGTTAAATAATTATTATTATTGTTATTAATATTTTTAACGCGGTACAAAGATATTCTATCAAACATAATATGTTGGTAAATAAATTGGGCCCTTCGCTGCACGTGACACACACCTGCCGCGTGCGTATACGAGTACAGAACTGTTCATTATGAGGTTAACGGGAAAAATGATTAATTAGAAAATTAACTCGATCAAACGGAATAAACAGTATACTTTACATAGGGTGCGGAGAAAAATGTATGAAATATGGATGACCAGTAGGAATAATTTCACTATAAAACGACCGAACAAGAAGCGTAGTATGCATAAAGTGTATATATATATATATATATATATATATATATATATATAATATAATGATTATGCTATAATAAATGTATAAATTAATTATGACCAAACGTATGTTTACCAATAGGTACCCGTCGTACAATGTATACTCGTTCATCAAATATATAATGAAGGCACTTTGTTAAAAAAAAAAAAAAATGGGGAAAAATAAAAAATAAAAATTTCTAAGTCACGTGCTTTTTTTTTTATTACTGCTGCAACGCTGTACAAAAAGCGAGTGCCGCATTTATCCGAAGAATCAAACACTTCTAGTCATTTGGAATTTTTTATTCTTTTTATAAAAATTTGCTATTTTACCGTATATTATATATATTTTTTTTTTCTCTAAAATTCGTTTTATTTTATAAAAAATACAAATACGAATTATCGCGCAAAGCAATATTGTTTCGTGATATATTGTCGTTTAATGAATTCGCCATAATATATACACTCGTATTATTAGCCAGTGCTGGAATTGGGAATATTAACGGAGAGGAATTTTGTTAATGAATAAATAGAGAAAAATGAGCGTTCTACAAATAAACTTACTTCGAAATAATGTGTAGACTACGCCTCCGTCCATATCACAATCATCACTTTCACATCAGTAAAAGTCCTTTACTTTTAATCACCACGTTTCAATAAAAAAAAATAACAATTAAGGTACCTAGATTTAGAAAAAAAAAAAAAGTAAAGAAGCTCCTGCGTATCTCTCAATTTGAGCGTTGATATTATCTATAACTTAACGAATTGTTGTTATTTTTATGGGTATTAATGAAAAAAAATAATAGATTAACAATATTATACCTATTTTAGATTTATACATCTCTTATTGAGGTTCGCAGTTATAATATATATTGTTTTGGAATAAATACATTTATATGTTAGTAATTAGTTACACTAACGTAGTAAATTATTGTTTTTTTAAACCTATGCGTGTTTTTATATTGTATACTTATATATTTAATTTCTTATAAAACAAATGTATTTTATTGCTAAAATCAAAACTATTAATTTAACATTGTCGTCAGTACATGCAGGTAATAATAGTAATAAAATGTTCTATTACATTATAAATATTGCATTTAAAGGGTTTGAACATTAAATTTGTATTAATTTTAAATTGCGATTTATCTTTATTGTAGAAATACGGTCAAATAAATGGTTTTTGCTATAATATTTATTGTTTGACAAAAACAATTTATCGATAACCGCGAAATGAAAATAAAAATAGTTGTTTTATTTATAAATATTTTAATGAAAAAAAAAATTGAATGGTTTCCAGATTTTGAGTTTTATTTAATTAATTCATTTAAATCGTGAAAAATACACGTCAATTCGTTTTATTCATTTTTAATTTTATCTAATTATTGTAATAATTTAAAAATACAATTTTGTGACAACCACTGTATTATAAAGTCTGTCGTAGTGTTATTTTGAAAATTATCATGTCTTCATACTATTATAATATATCCACTCTGTCGTTTATCCTTTTTTTTTGTCCTGAGAATTAATAATAATTTACAAATCCATAATTTTGGTGCGAACAAAAAAGTTATTGCTGTTAAAATGGCTAAAAAATTCAAATATTAAACTAAGAATGGCATCGTGGTAATAATAAATATATTACGCACGAATCAACTCTACTTCATTCATGTCATTATGATGTCGCGGGTATTACTACTTATTAATATATCTCTTTTTATTTTGTGTGTCTGTATTTTTTATGGATATTGTTTTTTTTTCATCGAATGAAATATATGAAAATCACATTTTGGCTTCTAACATTGAAATTAATTTTATTCTTTAAAATACAAGATATTAAATGCATTGTACTTGTATAACGTAATTATTATTATTATTATTATTGTTATTATTATTTAGAAGTCAACGGAACATTTAAAACGTTTTAGTACATTTTAAATGTTAGAGTCATTTTTATGAGATATAATTCATTTACTTACAACAATCATAGGGGTTTGTAAGTTTTGTTTTTTATATAAAAGGTAAAATCAATTTAAAATGTTTTATTTTGGTTTTTTCAACGTTTTAAAATAATTTTTGGGATATTTATAATGTTGGTATATATATATAGGGGATAAAATAATATGTTTTCGATTTTTTCGCATCTACCCAAAAGAATTTTTGAAAGATTCTGAAAATAATATTTTCAGTAGATTAAAAAAGAAAAAAAATTACGTTATTAAATATTTACAAATCAATATATTAAAGACAAATTTTAAGCTGAGAATTTAGAATATTTTAAATTATAAAAATAATTTTTTGTTAAACTTCTAAACATATATGACTTAAAATTAACTGTTTTATCAAGGGAAATACTCGTACGTTTATATATGTATCGTGGAATAAACCAATTAAAAGAAAAAATGTTTTACATTTTATCACTATAGAAGCAAAATTGTTATAATGATTTCTCGATAGTTTTTCATACAATATTTATGAAACATAAAAATAAAGTATATAATCGTTAAAAAAATCGTATCATCGGATGTCAGAACATATTAAAATAAATAACATTTTAAATACAATGCTTTCCTCTCTTTTTGCAGAAGTAACATTAAATAATTTTTTACAATAATAGTACTGACTGAAGGGATAGTTAACATTAAATAATATTATGTGCATAGTCGTTATAAGGATACAAATGATAAACAATTTTTAAATTCTGTATTTTAATATTATATAATAAAAATAATGTGATAAATTCTTTGTATTTGAATATTTTTTAAATTGTTATTTTCATTTCGGAAGATTTATCTAGATAAATGTTATACGCATATCTTCGCATTTGTCTTAAAAGTCTTTCTCTCTCTCTCTCCTCTCTTTATTGATATTTTAAACAGTACTCGAAAATATATTTTCGTATACACATATCAAAATAAATGTTATATACCGAAATTCATTGTGCAGAATTCAGTGGTGCAATATTATATACGTATAATGTGATCGTTATGTTTTGAACTCTCTTAACAGAAAACGTTGTACGAAAGTTTTCTGATTGCACGTGGTGTATTCATGTTCTCGTTTGACTAAATTGATAAAATATTGTTAAACGGTTTTAAGGCTGAATAATAATAAATCAAAAAAATTAAAGAAAACAATTATTGAAATGCATCCTATACACTTAGTGGAGATTTAAAAAAATAATATATAATTGTAATTTTTTTCTTGATATGTTGAAATCACATAGTCAAAAGACATTTATGGGGCAAATAATCAAAAACAGAGTTATGCAACGTCCTGGATAAATATTGTTTGTTTGTTTTATATATAATAGTGTTAAAATTTAAAATGATAACCAATTTATACGTTTTAAGTATTAAAAAAATAAAATTCTAATATTAAATCATGAAACTTTTCTTTTATGAAATTTTGTTGTTTTGATTTTAATGTTATTATAAGCGATTTTGCTCTCGTAATATACTCATATATATATATATATATATATATAGTCTTTAAATGTTGATTATTGGGATTAAAAATTTACTTGGGTAAATTATATAAAATACGATTTGTTTGTATTATATATTTAGTGAGATGTACAATTTAAAAGAATATTTTACAAACGGAAAAATTAATATTTTTCTCAAACATCAAAGGGTAAATTAATTTCGACTGGTATGAGTGTTTCTTGACGTTACGAAATATGTTTGTAGAATTTTATTAAATATATATAATATATATATATAGCTGCTGTATATTCGTTTTTATATTATATTTATGTTTTGACCTGTATAATTACATCATAGTCACTGTCTATTGAATTTTAGAACGAGTTTTACACACGAACGAATTTTTTATACGCGTTATTGTTGATGGGCTAATCGATGTAAAGTTTTCTAATAATAATAATAATAATAATAATAATAATAATATAAATTTCATCACTTTTTGTTTAAACTAATATTATGTAAATGTTTTAAGAGAAATCAATTGTAGCATAATAGCGTTTACAGTTCATGATAGGGAATCATTTTTAAACGTTAATTTTAACGTAAAAAAAAATAAAAAATACATTAGCTTATTAAAGTAATAATAATAATAATAATCACATCCCATTGCAGTTTTACTTAAATAATCCGTATTGAACGGATATTTGACTGAATGTGAATTTCACTGGTTTAGAGTACACGTAAATCAATGGAGTATCCGCGAGGCATATAATGTACGTTCATTTAATGACGTACATTGATTTCGATAGGGAATTTCGCTTTCAAATACCTACCTATATCGCTTTATAGTGCGTTAAAAACATTATTGTAGGTATTGTATTTTGACTAACAATTAACATTTATATTTTTATCATTGTAATATTATTTGTTATAATGTTTTGCGGCACTAACAAGACAATCACACAAATCGTACTGCACAGGGAAACTGCAATTTTAACATCGAGATTTTTTTTTTCAAATTAGGCATGGTTTCGGTGAAACGATCAGGCCAACACGGTGTATGTTATCGTTATTAAAAACTACAATGCCTTTGGATTCCCGTAAAGATTGTAAACGCAAAAGTGAGAAGTGTTATAATAATATCTAATTTATTTCGTTTTCGTTTTTTTTTTTTAACCACCACAATTTTTTTTCGTTTTATACTTATTTCGAAATTAATATTTGCTTATTTATTGAATTTCGTAGTATTAATTATATATCTATTATATTATAACATACCTTAGCACGTACTCAGTCGTATATTCATTTCAATATGAACAAATGAAATGGTCACAGGCTTACTAAAAAAAAAAAATTGCGTATTTTTAATTAGTACCCGCTATACGTAGTAGTGCGATACCAGAGAGAGAGAGTGAGAAAGAAAGAGAGAAAATTAAAAAAGCAAATATATGTATATGTATATATATATATGTATGCGTATATTTATATTTCCAAAAAAATCAATCTGGTCAACAATATATTATAATTTTTTTTATTAGCGTTAAAATTTGATCGTAATTACTTTATTTTTATTAATAATGTTTATATACGATTATGAAAAAATACATTTACTTGAGTATTATTTATTAATTATTAATATTATTGCACCATATATAATATAATTGATATTATGTACACGTAACGCTTATGGCTTTAACATAATATATATTTTTCATCTGTATAAATTCTGTTAGATACGTTGCATGCGTATTGTATTGTAACCATATTAAAAAATACGCATACTTATATAATATTTCGTTAATTTTCATCACTCGAATTATTTAAACACGATTTATGTTGAAAAAAAAGCTTTAAAACGACTTTTTTTTACGTACAATATCGTTCACGACGCGTGTATTATTTAGTTTAATATTTATACAATATTTTACAAATATTCGTAATACTCATTTAATGAGTATCGATATATCGATATATAAATATATATTATTAAATATATCGTATTGATCTTGAATAGCAGATAATTAATATTATAATTACCAGCCGGTTTGGCCGGTTAACTAAGCGTTGTCGACGATAGTGCATAATATATTTTCTATTTCGAGTGCGTATCGCGTGTACCGGGCGAACACAAAATGTATTATTATTCAAAAATGCGAAAGACGCGAGATTATTATTGAATAGAAGTAGACGGGCATATCGTTATAAGATTTTGAGCAAGACGACAAGGAGGAGAGAAAGAGAGCTCGCCAATACCGACATTTGCTCGGTGTTCAATCTTGTGTAATCGCTTTGGCCGTGTATTGAACAAGTCATTAATTGGAATCCCGTAATCAACTGAAAACACGTATAAGACCTATTATCGAACGGGTGACGGGAAAAAACACGGAAGTATTGTGAAAATTATTGTCGAGTTTTCCAATTGGAAACGTCCTCTGAAAATATCGAAATGTAGTAATATTTAATCAGGTTTTCGGTTAAGAACTCGCTTCAAGGGCGGGCACCGTTATTGAATCTCGCCGCCCGATGGCTACATCGACAAAACACATTCGAGGTATCATTTAGTCTGTCCCAAACATTGGAGCCGGACGTGGACGTTTTGACCAGTGTACGAGTTGTAACGAAGTTCGTGATCCAGGATACAACGATCCTCAGGACACACGGTATTCGTGTGTTCAAAAAGGAAAAAAGAAAGGACATCGAGGGTTACCCGGCGTCTTCGGCGTAGGAAGTCAACTCTCTGAGCAGTGACGGATCTAAGATTCTTTCATGGGGGAGGGGGATATAAAAATATGTATGTATATATGTGTAATATTCTTTATTAATATATTATATTATTATTATTATTATTATTATTATAAAACAAAATTTAGTTTCCTGGAAGACTGTGCCATGATATCAATCACTTCATCGGGTGATACAGGTGTGTTGTCCTATGAACAGCCAACATGACAAGTCCATTCAGTCGCTTCTACATTTGTATTATAAAACGATGTATATATAAAATAATAATGAAAAAAACGGCGAAACGCGTATCGAATCGATAGTGCTCAATAGTGACAAGGAGTATATATAACGGATGTGCACAGTGTTACTACCACTAAGTGACCAATTATAAACCGCAATGTGTGAATTGTGTAAAGACCATCTTTTATTATTATTAATGTGAACCATGGCAAAAACATTTTATTTGCCCACGGGGGGGAGAGGGAAGATATGATCCCCATATCCCTCACCCCGTAGATTCGCCACAGACTCCGAGTGTTACGACCGGAATCGATCGGGGTCGGTCGATGCTGCAAACGTCTGCCAGTCTTTCTTGACATTTATAGGTGCTTATTCGACACACTCTGATAGTAAGAAGACGATCTGTCTCAGAACGCGGACAGACTCCAGTGGAACCGCGCGAATCGTCGCTTAGACGGTAAATACACGAAGCGAAAACGTTCATGAACGATGTAGAATAGTGCGATAGTGTAATTTATTATCATGCGTGAGCGAGCAATCATGCAGCTGAATGCAGTCCTCCTATACCGATTCTCGCAACTACAGCTGGTTGTATATTTATCAAGATAAACGATAGGGTATAATAGTAGTAGTAGTAGTAGTAGTAATGTGTACACCACACGATGACGTCCGTCCCCCCATCGTTAAAAAATAAAAAAATATTCACTGTAGGATGAAATCTCCGTCGACGACGTACGAATTTTTCATACGCCTGCGCAGCCGTCACATCGCAACGAGTAAAATATTTTATTCACTTCTTCTATTATTATTACATGTTGGTAATGGTCGGCTCATCTCGATATTTGTATTACACACGTTATCCATACGTATTGCGCGTGTTATTATTATGTAACGAGATTACTCTGTATCGGACCGTTTTCAAAGGCAGTCAGTGATATGCTATACAACACGTACACTTTAGGCGTGGTACATATAATATAGTAGTTACACACCGCGTTAGGTTTCCGTCGTTTTTGGACCGTATCCAGAGATTCGTTGTCGTCGGACGAAAACGGAGATATTCCGTATAGACGTTTGTCTGTTTTTTTTTTTTGTCGTCACTCGTCACTCATTCGCGTTTCGCACACCGTATCGTCGTGCGAACGGTATGTACGTATACACATGCAGTGTCGAACTCCTGTATCCCGTAGGTCATAGATGAAAAAAGAAAAAAAAAGGAGAATGTTGTGAATTTTATATGTGTGTGTGTGTGTGTACACTGCGCACAGTTCTGTAACCTTGTCGAACCTCGAGCGAAAAGTGTACAAATAATTATTATGTTTTCTAGTGCAATTTACTTTGCTAATATATTATATATTACGTATATACAAGACGCGTAACGTTGTTAGTTGAAAATTGTATCGTAACACGATAATGTGTTATCACGCGATTGTTTGTGTTCAAGGTTATAAATATTTATAATATGTATGTCGAAAAATAAAAAAAGACCGATTGTATTCCACCAAGTCCCATTGCGGGGGAAACATTAACGTTTGCCACATGTATAGCAGCGACCCAGTAACAGTGTGCGCGCGTGTGAATCGAAAATGTCAAATTAAAAAAAAGAAAAAAACAATATTTTACGCAATTCGAAACGTCACGTTTCGTCGATAAAACAATCGTATTTAACGCGTATGCGACACGAAACGTTAATACCAAAATAATAAACTATTCGTGTCTCACACCGGCATTGTAAATGGGAATCCTTTAACGTAATTTGTACATATTTAAAATGATTTGAACAGTTTAAAATTTATATTATTATTATTATTATTATTATACGCATTCGAACGTCGTTCACCGACTGTCGTGTGACTGTGGCCTGCGATAATAAGTGTTTTATGCGTATATGATTACGCCGAGATTCCCCGTATAGTTTTTGATTAGAATTATATGATCGGGGAAAAAACAGACGTTAATAAAAAAAAAAACCGCGCCAACGGATATTCGTTTTTCTAGTTTCTCGAGTGTGAAAAAAAAAAATAACATTTAGTGAACTCGGCAAACCGGTCATAATGGATTTCGAAAAAGAAAATAATAAAATCGTATTATTCGTATATGGAAATTTATAGACGAAATCGTCGACTTTTTTTTTTTTTGGTAAGTCAAAACCTCCCTTCCTCCTCCCCACCGGATCGCCAATTTAAGTCTGTTCTCCTCGTACCGTCGTCGCGCCATATTATATCGATCTGTCAGCCCAAATGAAAAGACGGTGCCGCCGCCGCGACGGCGGTCGCGTACACGACGGGCGGAGAGATTTCGCATAGTAGACGTGTGCAGCGCGTGTGTGTGTTTTCGAACGGCGGTGGGGTGAGGTGGCAGTGAAGTGCCGGTGGCGGCCACTCCTCCAAAAACGTTACGCATATCGTTCGCGTCCTGTTCTTATCAGTTCCGTTTTCGACATAGTTCTGTATCCCGCAGTATTCCCGTTGTGTCCGTTACGCAGCGTCGCATCTATAAATTATCGCACCCGGGTGGGACCATAACGCGATTTTATCGAACAATTTTCAAACGGGTAAATCGATGATTTTCAAACGTGAAATCATAGGGCCCCCCGTTTACGACTAGGGGCACGTGCCCTGTTCCCCTCTGGTGGGTGTTGTTACGCCGTAGACGCTCCTCCTACACAAATCGTTATTGTTTTCGGGGGACACCACCATTATCGGGGGGGACTTATACTGCGGCCGCCGCGCGTTGTGATATCAATCGATCCAACGCGCGTGACTTATTAATGCCGCCGCCGCCGCCGTTTGTTGTGATGACGAATAACGGAGCGCGCGCGCGCGCGTCCGCGTGTATCGCTTCACCGAAGTATTGTTTTTGCCGTTCGTTTCCGCTGCGGTCTGCGAGTGGGCGACGAGAATCGCGTTTTCACGGTCGCGTTCGGAACGGTACAGGAGTGGTGTTCCGCTCCACGCCGAACGGTCGTTTAAACTGCAATTTCGAGACTCATCTATAGATAAATGTTTTCTAATTTTTTCTTTTCCATCGTATTTATTAGACAAAAAACGCTAAGCGATATCCGAATATGTATCTCACACATGAATATTTCACTTATTTAGACGATTTAAAATTTTTTTATTATTGTTATTATTACTGTCCATTAATGAGATCAAAATTCCTCTTTTTTTTTAATTTCATTTCGTATTCACAAATCGTTTCTTTGGTAATTCTCGGGACGTTCCGTTAATATAATTTTATGTCGAAACACGTATTTATCGGGGTTTTGATATTTTCCTTAGGCGGTGGGGTAGCGTTAAAAACAAAAAACACCACGGGCCAAACGATGCGGCGAGGCACTGCGGGGAGGGGGGGGGGTTGATGCGATAAAATATAGTTTCAAAGTGCTTTAAATTTTGAAATAAAAGTAAAATTTCTACGTACGTGTTCGAAAATTTGAAAAAAATTATCTTAATTTTGTTTAGATCAAATCTCAGCTATCTCTCGCTAGATGTTTTCAAATTTTTTTATCATCTATATTTATCTAGATGAGTGTAGGCGTACTATATTTTATGTTTATCTGGATAATTTTTTATGTCATTATAGTCTCCCAACGCTGATTATTATTTGAACTCGTTTTTAAAACGCGATGCGAAATGATAAGAAAGACTTAAAAAAAAAAAAAAATTAACCTATACGGATTTATATTTATGTTTCTTGAGTTCTCTCGAAAATTAATAACGGAAAGTCAAAAAAATATAGTACACCTACTGAGATGTCTGTATATAATCACACGCTGACGAAACGAGTAAACGAATCGTCTCGTTTTCCGTTTAATTTCCATGCGATTTACAATCATCGACGTCCATGGTCGTCGAAAAAAAAATGAGAAAAATAGTAAAAACCTGTTAAAATAGAATAGATTTTCCGAAGACCCCCGTCGTTTGTCATTAGTACACAATAAATAAATCACGAAATATCGAAGTTATACGAACGTATCGATAACAATAATTATTATTTGAGAAAAACGGAATAAAAACTCGTTCGTTTCGTTTTAGAAAACGATTTTTCTCCAATTGAAAATCCGGCTACGGCCATATTGTCAATCTTTTCATTCTGTTATGTATCTACTGTCGGTCGATTCTTGAAATCTCGTCGCATTGTTTCGCTCGAGTAACGACTGGCCGAAAATGCCAAGTACGATGAAACGCCACAGTCTTTGTGTTTTGGCAGAATCCAAATGAGATTTACGTAACAATTTGGACTTGTTCCGACAATTTTTTTTTTTTTTTTTTGTCTTCTCTATAAGATCACATAAAAATATCATTAGATCATACCGCAGTGGTCTATTGGTGCGTATTTAATCTCTTTTTTTTGTTGCTTTTTTTACATTGCTTGTGTCTGTAAAAAAAAAAAAAATTACGTTATACGCGATGTATAAATATACGAATTTTCTTCTAAATAAATCTTTTTTCACTATAACACACCTACTGATTATTCTTTAAACGCTACCACTTTACGCCGCGCCTGAAAGTCAAGTATTGTCAAAATCGTTACTGTAAAAGTACCTAAATTTCAAATTTACACTGTCGAAAAGAAAACGCCGAACGATTATTTACACTAATATACACTTGTATAAGAATTGGCCGAAGAAAAATATTTTTATTCTACATATGTACATATATAAAATAAAATAAATTAATAACGATTTAAATTATAAAAAATGCTTGCATTGTAAATAATAATAATATATATACACACGAGACAGTTGTTAATGTATGTAGTACAACGTTTTAAAATTGCAATATGTTTCAGTCGGTAATGAATAATGATTTAATTGATTTTTTTCTTTATTCCAGAGTTAAACAAGGAAATTTCAAAAACAAATATTATTATACTCGCGTATATATATAAATATATATATATATATATATATATATAGTTGGTGGTACAAGTGTTATCTGCACTATAGTAAAAAAAGAAAATAATAATAATAAAAAATAACGGGATAAAAGAAAGTTGAAGTTAGAAGTTTTGTGTGTCGGTTAAATGATTTATTCGAACGAATAGAGAAACAATTTTTTCGGGACTTGATTTTTTTCTTTTTTTTTTTAAAAAAAAAACTTTTTTTTTTTGCACGAATATGATTACACCTGTACGGCCGCGCACAAGACCGTTTTTTTTTTTTTTGTTGGCCGTGGCTTTAAATAATATTATTTTATATCACGTTCGGAGTTGGTTATATAATATCGACTTCGGCCACGTGCCGATCATCAAATAATAATCGGAACGAGAAATGAGAAAAGAAACGAGTCGGTTATATATATATATTTTTTTTTTTTTTACTACACCGCTTTTCCGTTCGATATAATAATATCTTGAACATTTCTGTTAAACTAACCAACATCACTCGTCGTGTATTACGTAAAATAACGAGAAACACGAATATCGAAAAGTGTATTTTACAAATAAATCTTAAAACAATTAAATTTTTTATTTCACATTTTATTAATACATTTTTTGGCTTTACGATTCAATGCTAACGTTGAACGCTCGTTGCCCCCGACACTGGACGGTATAAAACGCATTCGAATAATCGAATGTACGTTTGGAGATTTGAATTTAAAAAATCCAAAAAAATGTCGCATTATTCTAAAACGACAATAGCCGTTCAACGTTTGAAACAGGACGTTACCCTAAACGGATTGAATGTGCCTAATTTCGTTTCGTTTTCATATCGCGTATGCGTTCTAAACGCAATTCAAACAAATTTATTTCAAGACAGAAAACGCGTGTTAAACCATTTTTTCGCCTAAGAAAAATGTGCCGACAACGCTGGATTGTTTTAGAGACAAGCGAACACTCAGAAGAAAGTTTCGTGAGAAGACTAAAGTCTATGCGACGTATAGCAGGAATGACGAAACCATTTTGTGTTTTCGTGTTAAATTATGTTTATAATTCGTATGATATAAAAATAAATTCGTACTGTTAAACGCTCAATAGTGTAAAAAAAAAAAAAAATTATTATTATTATTATTATTATTATCACTACGCGATATTTGACGATGAAAATTGACTTTTTTCTTATACACAAGGATGTTTATAATGTGTGTATAATAATAATAATAATATATTATAACGAAATGGTCCTCGAAACGGACTGTAACGAGTAGATTTTTAAATTGAACAACACGTGCTACACATATTCCAAGACGATTTCCTACGAACGGATTTAATAAATTTCACGGAATTATAAATAGCTGCACACGCACAAGGCGTGTATATATATATATATATATATATATATAGAACCAAATATCGTTATTGCAATTGCTAGTTTTTCCGTAGAAGCGCGTCTGGAAAACATTTTCCACTCGACGATAATAACTCGACGTGATCATAATCGTCAGTTCAAGAGTTCCCCGTTGTTTAAAAGAAATTTCTCGAAATTCGATTGATTCCGATTCCAGAATTACTTGTAAGCATCGGATTTGGGTGAAAAAAACGGAATTTCATCCGCAGATTTCAATCCGCGTGTCATTTAAAACACTACGATCTCGTGTTCGCCCTGCGCGAAACTAACATTCGGCGGCGGTGCCCATCCGATATTACATTAATATTGTAATTTCTCTTTTTCTATGTACATTATAAACGCGTGTTCGTGAAGAAATGTTGTTTAAAATTATGGCGTAATTCCACTAACTGTATGTTCTAATTATAATTTGCTAGATTTCTATAAATAAAACGTAACTTAAAAAAAAAAGAAAAAGAAAACTAATAATCATTTTATTGGAATAGAAAATGCGGGACGATCTATTGACATATAGCATACGCGTAAATGATATATTGATTATTTATTTTTGAAACGAGATCTCCGGGTTTGAAATGTCGCCATGGATGTTAATAACAGTGAATAACACGCGTATTATTACAGTATTAATAATGCGCAATACACGCGCGATAGAGTTGACATTTTTCCGGCATTGACTTCGGAAAATTTATCGTCGACGTTTTCTTCTTCTTCTCGTTTCGTAGATTATTAGTTGAACAATAAATAAGGGCTCAAAGCGAAAGAAAAAAAAAAAAATTCCCCGTGCGCGCATTAATGTACCCATATAATTTCAAGCGTTCCATTACGAAAAATTTTGATTTTTTTTAAAAACGCTCACCTCACATTTGGCTCCGGAAAATTAACGTGTTTGAAATATATTCCGTGCGCGATTCAAAGCACTTGTGATATCACACTTTTGTATAAAAATGCGATAAAAGAGAATGTATTTTCCCGTGTTACATTGTGCAAAGTGATTACGAGTAGTGATTGCCGTTTAAGAAAATTAAGGGGACCGATAAAAATCGCCTAAAAAGATCGCGTAAAAAAGTCAATTATTTCGTAAAAACGTAACGTTTTAAATTGTACGAGTAAAAAGAAATTCGAATTTACGTTGTACGCGAGCAATGAGCGTGCGTAAAAAAAAAACAAAAAAAAAACCACGCCGTGTTTCGCGATATACGAAATACGCGAGATTCGTTTAATGGGGAGAGCTATTTCTTTTTTTTTTTTTTCTTTTTTCGAAATAAAACAATATTATTAAATCGCATTCCATATTGATGTTATATATACGACGCCGAATTGGTTTCTATCGATTGCCGTATCATACTTTTTCACCTACGGCGACAAAACTAAAATAGTAGTAAAAAAAAAACGAAAACAAATCGTCATCGGGGGATTCCGAACTGTTTATTATATCGATTACTAAACATTTTTTTTGTCTCTTTTCTTTTGTGAGCGTACGAAATCGTTTTCACCGGTGCGCCGCCGGTCAGATGCGTGTGTGAACGGTGTGTCGGCGCGCCGCGTCGTCTCCCACGTGTGTCGTGTGCGTGTTCGCGCACACGTGCAAACGGACGCGCTGTGTCGACGGAGGAACGATTGCGGTTAAAAAACAAATACGAGTATATATTCGGAGAATAAAATTAAAAAAGAAGAAAAAACCGGACGGAAAAAATTAGAAAAAACAAAAAAAAAAAAAACGAGAACGCATTTCGAAGAACGCGGTGCGTTTGTACTTCGTTACACATTACGTCGGTCGTGTTCCGCGGGCCGTGCGCGCTCTCGCTCGCATCCCGCCACGGCGGCCGCGCGTCTATATTTAAACGGCACGCGGGCGGCGGTCGCGCTCACGGATAATAATCGACGGCTGGCGCGCGAAACGCCGGCTCGCAGTGCGTAAAATGATTATTATTATTTAATATTTCTCATCGCAAAAACATATTATATTGATTGTCGTATTGTCGTCCGAAGGTTTATGTAATATAGTGTTTTGGTTTTAAACTTTTTCTCTCTCTCTCTCACTCTTTGTCCGTCGGCAGAAACGCGTGTCGAACGGAGCGTCTCTAATCCCGGGCGAACAGACGCGAACAGGCGAATTAGAAGACGATTGTTGTTTAGGGAAGAATTGAGAGCGGCCGAGAAAATTGAGCGGGGAAAAAAAAAATGAAAAACGGAGGGGCGTCGAGACCGGGTGTCGCTCGAGTCAGCAGCGGACAAGGCGGGGGGATATCGTTATCGCTATAAATATTTTCGAAGTGATTGACACGGAGCAATTGAAAAACCGAAAATCCATTGCTCTTATGACTTTTCGACAATAATAAAGCCAAGGGGGGGGAGGGGTTTTTCAAAGTAGTCAACGCATTCGATGTAAACGTCGAGACTTCAGGGACAATTGTTTCAACTGTTGACTGTACGAGGAAAACGCGCGTTTTCCTCCGATTGCCGCGTTGTTTTTACGTCGCACAAGGTGCCGCCGATGCGAGGTTCCGGGACGTATGAAATCATCCGAGCATTTGTGTCCAAAGTCGAAAACACGGAAAACCGTTTAAAGCGTGTAAAATGAAATTGTCGTTAATGTTTTAACGCGAAACGCGCGTTCGTCGTTACACACTGTACTGTTTTTGCGGCTGCGGCGCAAAACGAACGCTACTAGTTGGCCGAAGTAATATTTTACGTTATATCGACTGATTCGGTTTGGCGATCGGCTGGGCCGTATCTAGTGGTTTTAGTCCGAATCATAGAAGATGCGCTATTCGAAGAACGAACAAAAAGGAGTGCAGTAAATCTATATCAATCGCCGCGAATACAAATATTTAAAAAAAAAATTTTATTTTATATTTTTTCGTTATGATTTTCTCGTTTGTTTAAATTCGTCGATAACGTTGTCGTCGAATCGAATAAACATTTTATAGTTATTATTAGTTCTACAATATACTTTTGGCGCGTTCGTTCGTTTCGCCATTCGTGTATATCGACATCATTACACACGTTATTTTTATATTTTATATTCGTTCTTCATGTACGCGTACTGCAGTCGTTGTACGGCAACAGTGTGATATTAAAAAGAATTTTCTTTTTTATATATATATATATTAAATGTCAAATACATTTTTTTTTTTCAATTAATCACTCGACTTTGTCTTCTCGCGATCCATAGTTTGCGCCCGTTTTAGAATTACACTTCTTGGCATAAAAAATAAAATAACGAAATCGTTCGACACACGAAGAATCAATAACGGAGTCAATTGTACAGTCGTAAACGATTTTACACACATCTCGTGTCGTAAGAACTATTGTTGCTATATTTAGCGTGTCGTGAAAAAATATTTTCGCGAGGAAAACTATTACTGCGCGAGTGCTTTGAACATTACAGAAATTATTTGTTGTAATCGATTGGACTAAAAAAAAAAAAATATATATATATATATATATATATTTAGTTTTTCAATGACTCTCGACGACATAATAATGTTGTGTGGCCGAAAGCTATTCGGAGAGTCGTTTCGCTTTATTTGGCCGACACTATATACTGTACTTTTTAAATCAACACGATTTTACTCACAAAGAACATATTTTTTTGTTTCTGTTCGTAGTTCGTCTATACGCGCATTTGTTCTGTTTTTCGGGAAACCGTGTGTTTTTCGCAATTAAATTCTTTCACTATAAATCGATTAAAATAATCGTGATATATCGTCACGTTTTCAAATTTAGTTAATCGCACGATTCGTGCGGCTCATCTGGAACAACGATATAATAAGACGATTTTTTTCGACAAATTGATATTATTTATGTTTTTTTTTAAAAAAAAAAAACCATTTGCAGGTGTATTCAAAATCGTTTTGGAAAATTTCAATTTCTCCCTTTAACTTTATCGATATTAAAAAAATGATTTATTGTCTTCGGGTTTGTTCGCAAAAAAAAAAAAAAAATCATTCAAATTTATTACATTTTTCACAGATATCGGTTGATAATGGATCGTTTAATAATTATTTAATGATTACGCGCAATTTATTACGGCGCGCACACACACACAGACCAACAACAACGCTGCACTGAAATCGTATAGGTAATACAAGTATTTAGTTAAAAATTGCTAATTTTGTATAAAAAAAAAAAATTTATAAATGTAAAATTTTATAGAGACAGCGAGCCGCGAGGGTTGTGGTAATCGGGCGTCACATATATTACGTAGACGGAAATTAGATTTATAGAGTTGCGTACACTTGTATTATTTCGAATCCGAACGCAATCGTTTTATTCGAAAAACGATTATCCGCGACACAGCACGTTATTTATATCTATAACGTGACAAATATCATGTTATAAAATGATGATCTCCTATAAATACAAAAAAAACCAGAAGAATGTCTCGTACAAGCGAAATAGGTCGTCTGCATTTTCATTTGGGGACGGTTTCTATGATTAATATAATATTGGACAAAATCGAAAAACGTCTCGAAAAGATACGATTTATTACCGGAACATGACGCATTTTCCTAGCACTACTACACGAGTACACGAGTGAACGGAATAGATTTGACAATCCCGTTTTGTCGTCGTGCCGCGGCGATATTATAATATTATTATAAGAATGGCGTCGATTTAAAAATGCTGAACACAACCCGTTCAACGCGTCAAAAATGAGAAAACGAATTACAAATTCGTCGAGATCGGTTTCCAGACCGGTGTCAACGATCGCGAGTACGGATTAAGGAGACGTATGGTAATATTAACGTTAATCATTCGCGGCCCGTAGGCTAATATTTATTATCAATATATTTCAATTATAATTAAATACGAATAATCGTATAACCGTTTTTATGGTTTTCATCTTCTCTCACTAAGAAAATCTCACAACGATTTTTATTTTATTATAAAACTAAAAAAAAAAAAAAAAAATTCTAACGAGCTTAACAGCAACAGTAACTCTATTATGAATAATAATAATAATAATAATAATAATAATAATAACATTAAATGCGAACGTATATTAGTTGAGAATTAAAATTGTTAACGTTATACAGCTGAGCGCGCGCAAAACTTAATCATCGTTACGGTTGCACGTAACGTTTTCTATAAAAATAATTATAACAATATGAATTTCGAATGATTAAAAGTTTACCGATGTTGAGTACAAACGTGTCGAATTACTTTTAATCACGTGTAATATCGCACTCATTATTGTAGTCATGTGTATATATGGAATATAATCGTTTTTTTTCGTTTTATACAACAAAAAAAAAAAAAAAAGAAACCTATTTTTCGTTTAAATACGTTCATTTTCAACTTTATGTAAATGGAAATTTCTACCGTTCTCTTCTTATACGGCTTATAAACGGAATGCACTAATGGTCTTCATAAATTTCATATATTGCCCCGGCAGTTAGGGAAAGGTTTTCGCATGATTATTAAAATCGATCTGGGTGTAGAAATTAAGTACGCGTTCCCCGTGTGGTATTAGTCGATTTTCGTTAACGTCGCAATATTACGTAATGAGTAATAACAATTATTAAATTAACGAGTATTATAACGTCAGTATAAATGCGCAGCCAACAGAGTAATTTTATATAAATATAACGATTAAATTTCACGACAGTTTCGCCCATCAATCCCTTCAAAAAAGAAAACTGTGTTCAAAACGAGAAGATGTTTAAAAGATTAAAAAGAAAAGTTGCCGTGCCTTTAATTTCGGTTAACGTAATTTAATTTTTATACGGCACGCGATTTCAGCTGAAATGGTCAAAAATATGGTGTCGAAGTCGATAATATTTATTTTACTATTCGTACGATAATTGTAATTTTCCATTTGAAACAACGAAATATTTCCTTTGGTTTGTGAATACAATTTGGTTATTAATATTCGACGCCAATAACGTAAAATTCGTAGTTAATCGCATTGAATAAGTGTATTTAATGTATTTCGCGTATAATTTTCTCAATTAACTAAAATTTGTTGCTGGTTTAATGAGTCAACGACGGAATCGAGTTTCGGGGGATGGAGGGGTATTTTGATCGAATTCGAACATATTTTCACTATTTTTTTTATTTCGAGACGACTTTTTTTTACAATATTGCAGATTTAATAAAATTTGTAGAAGTAAATAGCCGCGCACATAATCGAACATTTTCATCAAAACGAACGCTGGTTTTTCGTAGGACCTGTAAATGATTAGCACTTTTCCACATTCAACAACAATCGAGTTTTTAGGTTTATACAACCAATATCCTAATAATCGTTTCCAAGTTCGTTATTTAAAAATAGGAAAAACAAATTTATTTATTGATATTCATTTATTTCTGAATGTTCGATATTTAACCATTCATACTCGTATATATATCAACTTGATTTTTATCATGTTCAGTTTATCGAATTATCTACGAGTCGTTTGAATATATATATATATATATATATATATATATATATATATATAAAATTACTCGTCGAAATCATTTTCTTCTGAAATTTTAAACTTCGAAGTACTTTGGCGGTGACCGTTTTCATTCCAATCGATTCGTCACATGCGTTTGGGACGTATCATCTCTAAAAGTTTATCGTTTTTGGAAATTATAGTAAAATCGTCTGGCGAATTTTAACTTTTAGTTTTTCCACATCCATATTAATTAAAATCGTTTACATTCTCACTTTTACGACAGATATACCGACACGATAATTAATCGTACATTGTAATAATAAATATAATATTTAGTCTCGGAGAGATTAAAATATATCGTTAGTGACGTGTGTCAACGTAAAAGAATAATATGTCGAAATAATTGAACATAAATCGATATTAATTATTTTGCAACGTAATATTGTATTAAGCCGATTTGATTATATCACGAATTAAATATTTAAATTGTGGTTTTGTTTTTCGAATTTTCACTGTCGGCATATTATGTTTGAATTCGTCATATTTTCAACGAGAGTAGTCGATAAGAAAATACATTTTTGTTTGTATTATATACGGTTTATTTCGAAATTCGTATTGTAAAAGAAAAATAATATTTTGAAATGGACGAACATTTATTTCATCTCTTCCGAATATTTTTTCAAAAAAAAAAAAAAAAAAAAAAATGTTATTAAAACAGTAACGATATTTACGCACAAGTCCTACATACGTATTTCTACGATTTAACAATTAATTTTATCGTAAAATTAAATATAATTAATCGTAGTTAAAGATAAATTTCGTTTGTATAGATGAGAAATAACGATCTTGTGTTGTTTTGTGAAAAAAATTAATACGTTTGATTACGTATACGAGTATAAATAATCACTAATATATTTTACTATTCCTCGTGTTATTATATCGCGTGAGTATTTTTGAATTAATATTTAATAATTTTTTGTATTTTAGCGTTTTAAAGTTATTTTATTATGTGACGGCGACCACAAAATGTGCGATAAGTTAATATTTTCACAAGGAGAAAACGGAATTGTGCTCCGTCTTAACTCCTGTTATAGTTGGACAACTGATGCGCGCGTATAGTATTTGGAAATACATATTTATTATTTAATGACCGTGTCAAAGACAAAATCTGTAGCTTGTACTGAGTTTTGTAATTTAAACGAAAAGTTAAATTGATTTTAACGTTTTGTTTCGCTGTGTAATATTAAAAAAAGAATTTTTTTTCCTTTCGTTACGATATTTTACTTAACGGAATATGTTTTATTGCAAGATAAATCCCTATGAATAACGCGTATGGGGAAATGTATTTATTTGTGAACATTTTCATCGATTTTATTTAGTGATTGTAATCCGTAACTTCCGTACAATGTTAATATTTATGTAATTTTTGCTTACAGCAATTATAACATAATACGTTTGCACATTGATCGGCTGAATATTGTTTATTGAATATTATAACACGCGATAATGATTAATGTCTCAATAAAACGATTATAATTATTTATTGCGTTAAATCGACGAAATAATTTAATTATTTTTTGGATTACTTAACAACGAAAGTAAACCGTGTGCGATATAGAATTTTTCCAAAAAAAAAAAAAAAATAAATAATATAATTAAAGTTATCACGTATATTATTCGATAATAATTTTTTATCGCGTATTTCCAGGGTCAGGAATTGGGATTCAGAAAAAAGGAGAATATCGTCGGTAAATCGTAAAATAATTGCTAGTATAAAATATTGTTTTAAAACATTAATATTTTAACGTGTACAAAACGACGAATAACGATCGTGTGCAAAGCGATTTTTGTTTGGAAAATAGAAATAAAAAATACGTAATTATACTAGTTAAAAAACATGTTTTTGGAGAATTTATATGTTTACATAACGCGCGTACTCGGTATGTGAAAAACAAGACTCGATATCGTGGGATGAACCGATAATATATAGCGAACGCGCGGAGTTTTCTTTATTTGTGTCACGACGATGGACCTAAAAATACAAAACGATTAGCTTTCATGCAGTTCTTTTGAGATCGCGCGAGTCACATCTTATTCTTAGTCCGTCCGACGACAATTGTTTACGTTTAGAAATTTATATTCACGTACGTTTTTCTCGCGGTCATTTCCAATGTATCAACCCATAATTATTATCGTTAAAATATCTCATTTTTCGTGTCCTTTGAAATCCCGTAACGTATCGAATACGTTTCTTACGAATTAAAAAGTGGTTTGTAAGAGAAAAAAGAAAAAAATTTGCCTGAACAACAATTTCTCGATATCGACCTAACCGCGGTGAACGCGTTAGAAATTCGTTCGACGTTGTTTCGATTACTGTTGAGTTAAACGAAATGAAATTAAAAGAAAATCCTTTTAAAAATTAATAACACAATACACAGAAACGTGTTGTGAAATATATCGCGAAACAAACTATGAATTTAATCGTTTTACAATCTAAAATACAAAACAATATTGCGAAAACGATCGATTTTATTATTAGTTTAAATACATAAGGCGTGTATTGTCACTAAGGACCTTGTTGAACTCATTAAAATTGTATTAAAAAACCGATTGTTCGAAACTTATATGGATTGTTTCATTCCTAAAAGAAATCGATTATCGAGTCTTACGTGTGTGGACTGTAAATAATGTTAAAAAGAAAATCGTATCGTTTATTAAAAAAAAAAACTATAGTGTTATTAGGATTTCAGTTATGAATATATTGTTTAAACGATTATCGAGCAGCGCGTTCGATTTTTTTTTCTTTTTTATCAGAATGATCACGTACACGTATCGCTTGATTGAAATAAAATATTTTACCGGTCGAAATTCGTTTAAAATAAATACGTTGATAACACATTTGTTTGTTTTATTCTATTTGGAATGTACGGTTATTTTATCGGTACAATGACGTTTTTCTATAAGGTATAAATTATTTATTATGCTAATATTAACGAAATATCATAAACTGTATTATGTCGTTTTTGAATTTTATAATACGTTTCATAAAAACGCAATTTATATAATTACATGCGGAGTACCGATTAAATTTTTTGATAAATATTCGCTGTTTTAATTAAAAAAAAAAAAAAGTTACGTAATCAGTTCAAATTTCTCGCAACATTCTTGTCAATTTCTGACGCGTTAAAAATAAATATATTTTAAGATATGATTTCCTCAAGCATTGGATATTATAGTTCGATCCGGGGCAATTTTATAATTCAACGAAATCTCGGAGAAGAGAATAGCGGGGAATCGAGTGTTAAAATTGATACCGTTTAGAATGGACGATTGGATACTGTCGGTTTTCATCCCATAAACGCCAGTAAACAGGTCCGTCGAAATAGTAGGCTACTATCGTTAATTATACCGAAAACCTATAATTATATCGCACGAATCGGAGTGTATATTAGAAAATATTATAATTATTATAAGAGAAAAAGAAAAGACTATAATAAACGTCTCCGTTGTTTGTCTAAACAAAACAAGAATCTCACACGATTTTGATCTAAAGAAAACCCGCAGCATTTTTATTTGTGAATAATTTCGGACACATTTCTCATACACCGACGACTCTCGTAGTTCGTCTACGGTAAATGGAAAAGTGTATTAAAAAGAAAAAAAACTAAATGTAATGTACCTACGCGTTTGACGAAACGAAACGAAAAGTTATAAATAATGATATATTGAATATATAATAATACCTAAATTTGCATGACATTTAAATACACTCAAAACTTTCAGAAACATGCCAAGCGTGGCCGACCCGTTTATCGATATTATATATATATATTACATTAGAACTTTAATATTAAATATCCGAGTTGAAACCCGTGTAGTTATATATGGTAATAAAAAAAAAAAAAAATGGAAAAAACAATCCTAAGTTTAATCCGGTTTAATTAAATCTGTGAATTTTTAATAATGCGTTATGGAAATTTGTACAACTTATAGAAAGTTCTGTCAAAAACATTTTTAATCTTATTTTAAAATCGTTTTGTTTCGATCGTTTCTCAAAAGAAAAAAAAACCAATTGTAAACGAAATATAATTCATCGGGAAATAATTAATAGTTTTACGAAACACGAAATTATCATTCATTTTTATTGTACTCGAATACATCTCCTTTTTGTTTTTATTATTAATGAACATAACACGCTTGAATGGAAATACGGTATCATAAAACGCGATCACACAACATTTCTAAACAAACACAACATAAGAATACGTTTCAGTATTGAATTTAACGTAATCATTGCAGTTAGGTTTACAAGTGTTGGTTTTTAATAATAATAATAACGTAAGATTTTCATATTATTAATGATTTTAGAGTAATTAATTGTTTAAATAATTATAAATGTAGGCACGGTAATAAAATACATTTCTTAGACCGTTTTTGTTTCCAGCTGAAAAAAAAATAACTCGTCAAGTTTTGTTCAACTAAATGTCTTGTAACACTTGTAACACTATTATTCATAGTGAAACGTACGTGCGCATTATAATATAATTTGATGATTTATAAACACATTTAAGTATACGCTCCTATTATTTTTAATGAGTTTTTTCTTCTTATAGTTTCACTATAAATTTACTTATGATGAAAGTTAAAAATCCGACATCGTTTAAAGTATTATTCATTTTTTACTCTTTTAATCCATAGAAGAAAATTATTTTAATTCGAAACGGATAATCGTGTAAGTTTGCTAATGAAATTAAATTTCTCTCGAATAATATATATATAATTTGTATGTAGATTTAATTGTATATAATATTATTTCAGTGAAATTTATCGATCTCCAATAAAGCTAAGACGATGACGCGTTTACTTTTCAACAAATAAGGTTTACTCGATTTTTACTACGGTAAAATGGTTAATAATTATATAATCGTGACGCATTATTCAAAACCGAATGAACAGCGAATTTCTAGACGATCCAGACGATCCAGTTAACAATACTGTTACATTATAATACGGTTCGGTGACAGTGTACGACGTACCTATATGTGTTATGTGTGCAGTGAATGTAGCTAAACATTTTTTTTTTATATTTAACATACCTACTATAGTTTTCGTTCGATTTTTCTTATATAAATAAAATTCTTTCACCTTTCAATGTCGATCAATTGGTTTTCACTTATTTGAATGTCAACTGCAGTCCAAGAGGTGATTAATACACGTATCAATGAATGAAAAGAGACGGGTTCGGAATGTAATAAAACAACATTGGAGGATTATATGTGGGATCGAGAGAGAGAGAAAGCGACTTTTAAATCGATTTTCTATGAAAAATACTCAATCGCTCCATTCCAAATCCAAAATGTATATCCAAACTAGTTTTCTGCATGTCTTTAAACGATTTCGAGCCCATAAAGTCGTTGTCGATTCCCATAACATTTTGGCTATTTATTTTTTGCGTTCTATTTGCGCATAACAGAACGCAGACGAGTTCCCCGGCGGTCGTTTTATGATCAATCAATTAAACGTGTTCGATTGGGGATTCAACGTAATAGCGCACGCCGTTAATTCAATCGGTTATCTACTGACACATTAAAACGTGTAAACACGTGTAATCCGAATAAGAGTTGTTTTACACGAATATTATTCGGAATTAAATACGCGTGTATTAAAATTAATATTGTGCGCGAAATCCGCACCATTTTACAGTAGCCGTCGTGGTGTCCGAGAAACGTTATTACGTACCGCCGCGTCCCACTTACTTTAATACGATATTATCTATATATATATATATATATATATATATATATATTATAAGACTCCCGGGGGAAATCGCAGGCGGTCGAAATCCGCAGTTTCGGTTTGACGGGAAAATTGTCACCGTCGCACGAGAATTATAAGTCCGATTAATCTAACCACCCCGTTTTGCAGTACTAATCGAGTGGCACGGCGTGATATTCAATCAAGATATCACAATCGTTATATGGTATCAAGACGCGTCTAATCCGGCGCCCGAGACGAGTTTTGGATTTCGAAATTAATCCAACAGGCGTATGTATGATAAATAAAATCCGCTGTCGTCCGCGCACACATCAAAAGAGCGTACGGACGAGTGATTTACCGTCGGGGAATTTATACGATCGACAATTTTTCGAAATCTAGCCACGATTTGAATACGATGATCGGGTTGGAGTGTAAAATACTACGCGTAGTATTGATGATTATGAACGGACGAAATTCAATCGCACTGGGAAAACTTCGCCGGCATCCGTCTAACTTCTACGTTTCATAGGCGCCACACACCAGTATTTGAACATTTTCAAATTCAAATAATCCACTCGAATCGTTTTTCCGCTTTTTCCCATGTCATTTACGAACGAATGAAATATTGACGATGCGTTTGATTAAAAATAATTTACGCGGTAATAAACAGCGTATAAACTGTGATTAATTTCTGGTAAATGTATTATTACTATTATTATTGATGTCTGAATCGACGTTTGTCAATTTTAGACGCGCGCGTGACAGATGAAATTTGTTCGAAAACGTAATGGTTTAATTGCAATCGAGATCGAATATCCGATTTTACAATAGCAATATTACATGAATAATTGAATAATTGAATGACTTTATACACACACACACACACACACACATATATATATATATAGCTTTATGAGAAAGTGTCGTCGGTTAGGCATCTCGATCGCACACAACCATTAAACCTTCGTTTAATATTTACGCCCGGAATTAATATTTAACGATATTTCTTCAAACGGATTAATAGAGACGTTCTTTTTCAGCTCGTATTCATTTTTAATGTAACAATTTTTCGGAACCCTTCGCAAAAAAAAAAAAAATAAAAAAAAAAAAAAATGTAATCACCGCCCACTGTTTGGAATCGTCTGTTCTTCTAATGTATATTTTTATATAAAACGTTTCGGGCGCTCAGCGTAAATATTACTATAATAAATGCCAATAAATTGTAAAACACAAATATTCGTCTATAATAAGTAATAATAATGATACACCAGCTAGTTTCTCCGAAACGGACACTCTATTCTCATCTACAGGCCGTTGTTCTTTTATTTTCGCTCAGAAGATTTCTCAACGCTTTTGTCACGCACACGTTCCGGTCTTAGGTGAAAATTAAAAATTCCAAACGTATTTATATATCGTATATAGCTATGTGTACGCAAGCCGTATGATATATTCCTGGCCCGTTGTTGTCTCTGCAAAGTCTAATAAATCCTAATGAACCAGTGACTTTCCGCGTCGTTTTATAATACGCGTTAAGACGAGACTTGGTCGTAAACGGATTCTATCGCGCGCAATGGTCGTGGTTTATTTCTTCAAAAAAAAAAAAAAAAACAACGAATTTTGTATTTCTGTGAACGCGAGGCATTTAACGAGTTTAAAAAGTTCACTTGATTTTATTATTTTTTTTTTTTTTTTGGAAAATCATTTAACTCGACTAATCGCGTGTACTACTTCGAGTTAATTATTATTATTATTATTTTTTTTTCGTTCTAAATCGAGTTGAATTAGCGAAGATATTTATGAATACCGTCAAATTGTCCATTTTTACGGTACACTGGTGTTTTATATTGCCTTGTTTGAAGACACTGCTCGGCGTTAGGAGATCATTGTCATGCTATTTTATTTTATTTTTCGTACTAACAAGAAAGTGTTCAGTTTCTAACTGAGTCAAGTTACTAAAGTTTTTCGAAGTTTACGAAGAAAACTCCAAATAATTTTTAACTGAAAATTAAATTAAACGATTTAAATTGAATTAATATTAGTCGTGACTGCAATGTCTCTCTCGTTCGACGAACTATTATTTAATATTTAAGTAGTTATATTTTATTTATGCGTGTGTTTTATTTTTGTTTTTTATATCGAACCAGTAGCAGCGTGTCCATCTGATGGCATGCTCTGTACTTTAAATTTTAATATAATAATCAACGTTTTTGGTTCAGGATTTATGTATTAGACAAAATAATATTCGGTTTAATACATAAAGAGACGATATCTAAAATAAAAGCTTATTTTTGTATAATGAAATTGATTTAGAATAAAAAAATAAAATGTGTGTTTACATAATGTATTTTCAATATTTTTATAAATGTAATTTTATTTTGTGCGATTTAATAATTTTTATCACTGTATTTTGTGTATTTTTTTTTAATTACTTCTTACAATCCATTAGAATATTTTCTTCTACAATTCGTATTAGTCAAACACTTCTGTTTCGAACGATTCGATCTGATTCGGTTTTTAATAATATTATTGTGATTTTTCGAAACGTATTAATATTACGATAAATCGGACTTTTTCGTTTTTTAAAAGCGTTTCTATTTTTAGTGCCGATATTTCTTCCATGTGGTTGGCGAGTATATTTACCGTGTTTTCTGCGCCTCATAATAAATGTTCTTACACACATTACGCACCCAGCAAATATGTATTTTAATCATTTGGTTTATACGCATACTTGATCGTCTAGACGTTCATATATATCATATACGTGTATAAAACTCGTCTGTTGAGTCGACGTGTTTAATAAATTTATCATCGGGTCGTCAAATGTCATTAAAATAAAAACGACTTTACATTGTGTATTACAGATGTACATCGCGTCTGGAAGAAAATAATGTTATTTATTTTGTTGTATATAAATACGATAAAAAAAACAAATTATATATATATATATATATAATGAAAACAATGCGATAGAAATTCTTTTTTAAGTCTAACATTGGGTTTCAAAATAATAAAACGTTCGAAGTTTTATCGAATCTTTCTCGTTTTAATTACGTATATATATATTTGCTATAGATGTAGTTTTTTTTTTGTTCACATTTTGCAGCTCTACGCGCGTAATTAAATATTCTCAAACTTAACTCTGTCATCCGAAACGCGCGAATGATTCGTCGAACAATAATTTCGTGTGAATTTCATCATAACTGCCAGTATGTAGTCACCTGAAATCGCGTGTTTTTTAAAACACGTACACTGGTTTATTCATTTTATTTTATATTATATTATAGGCGTATACAGTCGATCGACTATATACGTAATATAAAACGTCGTTTCGACTTAATCTCTTACGAACAATTCTTTCGTGTACAACGACGGAAAATCGATAGATTTCTGCCAATATATCAAATGTTCCGACGTTATTTTTGAATTAAGAGAGAAAGAGACGGTGTAGTAAGTATATATATATATATATATACGACAACGACGAGTCGGTATACTATAGCGTCGTCACACTTTACTGCAGTGATGTCACCAAAGAGACTATAAATATTCATCTCAACTCTTTTCATACACTATAAAATGATTTAAATGTATTTTGCGATGTGGCAAGATCTACAACGCGGCACATTATAGTGATACGTATTATGTAGTATGTATGTATTATACGCTGTTGTCTGTTGCACAGAATAAACTTTTCTAATAATAAGTTTACGTATACCTATATTTATATATGTATAGTGAATAATAAATGGTTTGTGATCAAAAGATACCAACAAAGCGGTAGACTAATATTATATACACACATATAGCGCGCATATAATATTCGGGAAACAAAAAAAAAAAAAATTATTTATATTCCATCTCGAATACTTTAAATGTTATTAAAAATACTTAACGAGTTCAATTTACTTCAAAAAAAAAATCATTTTGCGTTCATTTTGTTTTTTTCTTCTTTGAAAAAAATTCGACTATCAATCGGCTTTATTTAATAAAATGTAATATTTTAAATTCGTTACTACATTACTATATGTATATTATTATAATTAATGTATTTTTGTGTACGGTAGTATTCGTAATATACAGTTTCGTTGTTTCGCGTGGATAGACGCACGTATTTCAAAGTTTTAGTGAAAGTTCTTTTGCACTGAACAATTCGACGTTTCTAAACGGAAAGCATGTAATGAAATTGTAATTTTGTTTTAATTCTTTCGACGCACTTGCGAATATTATTAGTTATACTAAACTACACGGTGGTTTAACATAAATTAAACTAGGCTTGACGTTTAAATAACTAAAAAAATTCGTAACTTTATTCAAAGTATTAAATAAATATATATATTTCTTTCGGTCGAAATAAAATCATAGAGATTTACAAATTTCAAATTCGTAATCGAAACCGTGTTGCGTAATAAATAAGAGTTGTTCTATAAAAATAATAGAATTTGATGGATATTTCGTATTAATACTCGTATATTACGATTACGTATTGAATGCCCGTAAAAAAAAAATTGTTTAAACTGTACGTTTTAATTTGTTCAGTATTTAAAAAAAACATACTGAAATCAATACACGCGTTAATACAAAAGTCAGCGCTGTGGTATTCATTTGGCTTTCTCTTTATTTACCTTCGCCTTTGGTTTGTACATCGTGCTATTAATCATTCGTGCGGCCACAAAGCAATGACTTTGAGAGTGAACGGCAGAAGAGACAATATCCCAGCAGACGTATTTAAATTCCCTTGTGACGGAAAACGGCTTTTGAATATTACATTTCCAATAATAATATAAGACTAGGTTTTTCGTTTAATTTATATTATTTTATTTAAAGTCTATACGCACATTTTCCATCCGCTCAGATAGAAATCGAATCATGATAATAATTTTGTTCCAAGTACGCGATTGTTTATGGTCTTGAATGCGCCACGGACCTTAAATAATCGTTATTTAAAAAAAAAAAAAAATCACAATAATATAAGTTTCAACGTTCGGTTGTCTTTATTTTTTTAACGAAATATTTTATTTAGGAAAATCTTTTAAAAATAATTATTTCGATTCGTTTGAATAAAAAACATAAATACACCATAATGTGTAAAAATTGTTCACACTACAGACATTTATTATGAATAGTGAGATTGAACGTTCCTCCCTCCCAATTTGTGTTTATACCCGCTTTCATATTATAATGGACACGTTGATATATTCATTAGATTGTATTCGAGTGTTAACCTCCGAGAACGATATTTATAAATAGTAAAAACGTCATCCGTTCTCCTTAAAAAAAAATACGAAAGTAAAGTAGTAATCATTTTCCCGGCAAAACTTTTATTACCTTTGAAAACGTTATTATTTCAGAAACGAGTGTTTTCTTCAATATAAAGTCAACGTATTTTCTTTGAAAACGGTTTTGAAATACGTAATTTCCGCGTTGTCCATTGCATTTCGACGCGACTTCCGTCGGTGTTTCATTCAATCCATCTTCAATGTCAACTGCAGGAGAGAAGTTCCGTGACTATTCGATATTTTTCTCGTATACGTTGGAAGTGAGAAAATTCCATTTCTACGCTTTCCATTAAATATATTTATAAAAACTATTTTTGAACACGTCTAGCAAATTATTAAGAAGGCCGCGCAGGAAAAAAAAAAGTCGCTATACGCGTACGATTTCGTTTGCTGCCACCCGCGCGATACGGTCAATTGGTCAACAGGAATTTAACAGGTTTCTGGATCGGTGCGACGGGCATTTCAACTTAATATGATTTTATTATATCAAACGTTCTTTTTTCTTTTTTGTTTTTTTTAATACGAGCGTGTGGTATAAGCGTGTGCATGTGTATAGATGTGTTCATGCAGAAACCTTGTTCGTGCAAATTGTCCCACTCGACACGTTGATCGAAAGCCGATTCGTTTGTTAAATAGGGCGTCGCGGACGCCTATTTTATTATTTCTATACATAATAATATACGAACACATTTTCGTTTAATCTAACGTCTAATAGAATACAATATATATTACAGTTTGTGTAATAACATTCACAACGAGCCTGTTATACTTCATGACACGAATATCCTCGAAGAGAGTGGTAGCAGCTACCCGTAGCACCACTCCAAACGCGAATTTAGATCAGTTGATTATTTTACATTTTATTTTATTATTTATTTATAAATAAATATTAAATATTATATAATTATTATAAATAATAAATATTTATAAATTATTTTATTAATACATATACGCAGTAGAGTTTCGATAGTCCGGACGAATTTCAGACGGGGTGTCGTCGTCTCGATTAACGGATTCGTCCGGATTACTAGTGGATTTTTAAGAGTGCCCACTCGAATGTCTAAAAAAAAAACTCTGTTCCACCACATTAATTTGTTATCAAACTATATATAAAAAAAAAAAAAAATTACATATCGAGTACAGCGCTTAACTATTTACGTATTAGCAGAAGACATTTTTTTTTCTGACTAGTACATTCGATTTTCTATTGAAAAGCGCGTTTTCCGAATCGACGCAGCAACAAGATTTCAGCGCTTACCGTGGCTTTGATCTTCCGCCCATTGCCGCCGAACGGTATTCAACGCATTAGCGCAGCTTCTGAAGGAAGAGCTTTACTTGTGCTGATAGAGGAAATCTCGTTTTCATCGACAATGTGTTATCTACTTTTGGTTAAAATTTGGTCGTCAGTTATAATATTACTATTGAATAATAACGCTGTTTATTTTCTCCTTCTCGTATTAGTGATTAATTCGTCAAAATTAAGTTTTCAACAAAACGCATTTCGAAAATGTAAAACGAGACGGTCGTGAGAATTTTTAAAACACATTCGAAAATTCGTCTCATGAAATCTACTCGAGGTCGGTCAAGCCAGTTTTTTTAAATTCAAATTACTTTTAAATCGTTTGAAAAGTCCTTTTTTCGAAACATTTCAAATCGAATTTACGAGGATAAAAAACTGGCCCGACCGATCTCGAGTAGATTTCACGGTCAACGAATTCAAATGCGTTTTCAGAATTCTTATCGCCGTTTTACATTGAATACACACCACTGATTGTCGTGTGTAAAATGTACCGCCGGGGTACAGGTTTTTACTGTGTTTCTTCGTTTGTGCAAGAGAGAGAGAGAGAGAGAGAGAGAGAAAATATCCCGTTCCCAATTAACTAAACATTTTTTTTTTTTTTTTTAAATCTTTTGTAAATAAAATTGTAATTAAATTTCGAACAAAAACAAAAACCACTGAGACACACACACGTACACGCGCGGAAAATCGCGTCGTTTACTAAACAAAAAAAAAACAAAAAAACACCATATATTTTACTAAAATTGAAGAAAACGACGGAATTAGTGGGGCCGGTTATGAGGTGAGCCCCGGTTATGTCTAGTGTCTAAATTTATTGTTGTAACGAGTGGATGGCAAAGAGAGAGAGAGAGAGAGAGAGAGAGAGAGAGAGAGAGAAAATTAAATAAAAACTCCGCCAAATCAATGTGACTCTTAAGTAGAATTTTCGGCGGGCGCAAATAAAAATACTGCGAAAATCGACTTACTGCGCGCGTTTTTCGTCGATTTATTTCCGTCGCGTTCACACACACACACACACACACACACACATAAGTGTGCGCATTCCGCTCGCCGTTTGTTAAAACAACTGTCTGTCGTCATTTCTCTGTCGACGCGCGCGCGCGGTCACGATGAACATAGAAAATGATGTCACCGTCTCTTCAATTCTCCCCGCGTGTACCGGTGTATAGATGTATTTTATTTTTAACAACACGCCGCGTTACGTGCGTATTACTACTAATAATATTATTTATTGACGCCAAGTGAATTTATACGTGGAGAAAAAAAACGCGAACCGCCTACACGGCGTTGCGTCGGGATAGATAGGAGAGAGGTAGAAAAAAAAAAAATTGTTTTTTGTCCTAAAATTTCACGACATTACGTTTTTTTTTTTTTGTTTACGTCGTTATAATTAACATAATTATTATATATTTCAACTATGCGTTACAAATATATATGTGGATGTATACAATCGCGACGTCGCTACTTCCCGATCGTTTTACGTAAGAATTCTACGGGCGTTGTTGTTCATTCGTTTTATCGAGTCACTATTTCTAAAATACCGCCCACAATGCGACAACAATAAACGGCACACGTGAACACGTGAAAACGGCAAATGAACGCTTTCGTACGGGCGGGGGAATTGTTGATCTAATCGATAGTGTAAATGAATTTCGAACGGCGGACATATGGAACAGGCTGAATTTCTATACACGGAATTCGTCGTTAAAATGAAAAGCGATGGAAAAGAAATGCTTCGTTCATATCGCGGACTCGCGAACGCCAATTAATATCGACCCGAGTATTTCTCGTCGAATTTGTTCGCGTAATATCCCCGGAGAAGAAGAAAAAACGTTGCTTTGGATAAAAATTATTTTTGTAATTAATACACGAAAATTTTAAATCGTATATTTTCGCAACGAAACTGTAAAACATTATTACGCTTGTTGTTTTGTTTAATTTACGCTTATATGAGCTTTTTTTTTTTTTTATACTACGCGCAGGTGGTTTTAAATGTAATACATTTCAAAAGTTGATTTGCCGCCGAAACACTTTGTATTTTTTTTAAAATACAGTATATAAAACCGAGACAAAATTGATCTCAACCGTATAATAATAATAATAATAATAATAATTACATATATTATGTTTCGTTTGTTTCTGTATTCTCTAGACCGTAGTTTTTTGGTAGCCAATGCTCAGCAAGCTGGCTGTAACATAATCTACTGCTCGGACGGTTTCTGCCACATGACAGGTTACAGCCGGGCCGAGGTAATGCAGTGCCCGGCAATATGCGAGTTTCTCCAGGGACCGATGACGTCGCAACACGCCGTGTCCGTGGTGAAAGAAGCGCTGGCTGCGGGCATCGAGAGGCATTTCGAGATTCTGTATTATCGGAAAGACGGTAAGTTATACTCGTCGTGCACGTAAAACGATATCGTATTTTTTAATTACCACTACCGAATATAGACTTCAATTCAGGGATTGGTTCATATATGATAGCTCAGGATTGGGAAGAAGTATATGCGGCCGTAGGATCTCCGAAAAACACTATTTACCCTGTTGCGATTATAGAAACGAATACGCGAGAAGAAGCATTGGGAGTAGTGTCGATTGTGGAGAAGATGAGAGAGAATATAGACATGATGGCTTTGTCGTGTTACGAGAAGAGAGAATTCGGAAACGGTATAAACGCTTATGGGAATGAATGACGGAGACGAAGAGGAAGACCGAAGAATTTATACGATTGAATGTGATATGAGGACTGCTGGTGTGTCTGTGAAAGATAGCGTCAAGTGGAGGTTTAGGACTAAGGTGGCCGACCACAAACAGTTGGGACAGAAGCGAGGGAGAAGAAAACGACTCTGTTGCGATTATAATAGTGAATAAATGATACACCCGAAATTTTAATCAGTGCGAAATGAAAAGTAAAGAAATAATAAAACAGGGCCACGGAAAAATAACACATATGTTCACATTCAATCTTATTATTAAATATGATCAATTACAAAGTAGTTACTATAATATATTAGTATACACACAGAGTGTATGTAATCAGTCATAATTTTGCATATTTTTTGTTAATATGCATATTCATCTTTTCCCGTTTAATCGTTATTTCGTTTACATTCCATGCACATTGTTCTTCCTTTTTTTATATCTGCATGTCTGTCTCGGCTCATTAATCCGATCTTTCCTTTTGGTTATTACTTGTTGCTGTCGATATTTCAAGTTGAGTGTTGATATTTGTTCGCTGTTTTCTTTCTTTTTGTATAAACGTATTATTGGTTCAACGTATTTTACTGATTATCCAACCGCTTTCTCCGTTAAAGTTTTCCGGATATTTTTCCATTTCTATCACTTCTTCAATCATTCGTTTCCCGTATAATCCTCGTTTATTTGTTCAATATTTTCGTTCGGCTGAAATCAATATTGTGTTCGAATACTGTTGATTTTGCTTTTCTTCTATAATCTACGTTTTCTTCGTGTTCCTTTATCCGTACTTTAATCGCTCTTCCTGCGCTGTGTGCGATTTCCAGCATGAGCGTGGTATTTCGTAAACTCCTGGAGTTTGCATTTTTGTCTTTCGGGTTTCTGAATATAATAATATAAATACTATAATCGTGATATAGATATATTAAAATTAAGAATTTGTTTCATAAAAAAAAAAATTGCCATTTATCTTTCAAATTACATTTGTCCCCGGGAAAAAAATTCTGCAGACGCTCATGCGCGAAGATATGGGCACCTGCAATGTATCGATCAGTGGCAGATCGTAATTACGAGAGTGAAGGAGGCAAAAAGTGACTCTTGTTATTCATCTAAACATTTATAGAGATGCAAAATTATTATTTTGTCCTTTCCGAGTATATTTCATAAAAGTAGGTACGGCATTTCACCAAAAATATTCAGAAATACGGAACACTCGCGGAATGTTTATATAATAATACTTTTGCTGCGTAAACGATTTATCATTTACGCCTTTATAATTTATAATAATATATACGTATATGAACCGGTAGTTGTGTAAACCGTTTATTTGAGAAATGCAAAATGTTCGAAGACCGTTTGAGTATTTATATTTATTACTTTGAAATGGTAATTGATGCGAGTTCATATAGCAAATGAGGTTACACGGCGTTGGAAGAAAACGAAAATCGGCTTTAAAGTGTTAATTAAAACGGATTTGGTTCTTTTTTTTTTAATAAATAAAATATATTATATTTATGTTCCAAATGATTTTTTTTTTCAAAAATATATCCGTTTGTTTTATACATTTCGCCCGTTTCCCCTTGAGTGTTTTCTCAACTATACCACTGGACGAATCAGTAAAACTTTAAAATGAAAAATGTTCAAAGAAAATACGATATATATATATAATATATATTGCATGTACGCTCGCGTTGCTATACATATACAATATTCGATTCGTATATCGAGACTAAACATCTCGGACTGCACGGTAATGCCAGAAAGAAGATCCCTATGTTATATGTCAATGATAGCCGAGTTGTCTGGGAAAAAGAACTGAATTTTACGTTATATTATTAATCACAAAGCAGTAGTGTTCGCGGTGTTTAATATGTGATAAACGACGTTTCTGTCCGAACCAGCGTAACGTTACAATTATTATTCTAGTGATATTTTCAATGCCCGTGTGTACGCTGTAGAATACTTTCAAGTTATCTCTGTGGAAGAGGGGTTGGTTTAAAATAAAACATAAAAACTCGCGGCCTCCATTATACATTATTTAATATAATGAATTTTTTTTTTTTGTTTTACTAAATAAAACAGGTGCAGTATGCGGTGTATATATATATAAATTAAATATAGTAATAAATTACTCGGTTATCTCATTGGAGAATTCGGTGAGAACTCCTTCGGGTGATTATTAAAAATAATGTTTTTCAATTCGACAATAACGAATAAGTAAGGACTACGCCTTATATATGTATATACGTCCGATGTGAAATTTCTCGAGTGATGAGTCTTTCCGATTTGTCGCTGATTTTCACTTTCACTCTTTTTTGTGAGATTTATCACAAAGCCGTTTTCTTTAAAACAGAGAATCCGGGGTGTAATGCGTGTTCATTGTCGACTATAAACGCGTGTCGAGTAGCGACGTCTTTAATATAACACGTTGACCAGTGTGTAATAATTTTT
Source organism: Chaetogeoica ovagalla (assembly GCA_032441825.1). Taxonomy (NCBI): domain Eukaryota; kingdom Metazoa; phylum Arthropoda; class Insecta; order Hemiptera; family Aphididae; genus Chaetogeoica; species Chaetogeoica ovagalla. The sequence continues at coordinate 2,938,061 of CM063727.1, read as the reverse complement.
TTTTCTAAATTGACCTTTATACGGGGTCTTTTGGTGTTTTATCAAAGGACAAAGCGGAAAATTCATGGACCTACACAAATTCAATAACGGAATTAGGTCGTTTTTCTAGACTTCGATGTACAACGCACTCGTTTACAATGTGTGTATAAATGTCCAAATACTCATTTTTATCTATATCGATAGTTCTCCCGACTTGTGAGCCGTGCAATACGATATATATATCCATGCCGTAGCCACTTATAGTGGAATCGTTTCTTTTTTCGTAAAATGAAAATCGATTTTTCACACTTCGCGAAATAAGAAAAAAAATTTCCCTTGAGCGAACGCTTTTTCACGCGAAACGGTCGACGAAATTTGACGTCGTGTCATTTTTTTTCACATCGCGTGTGGCCGTTTCGCGAAATGTCATGTTTTTAAAAAAATCAACAAGGCCGAAAATGATAAAAATATAATAATTATCACACGGTATTTTAATAAATCATTTGGTGTTTTTTTTTTTTTTTTTGTTGTAAACATTTTATTTTTATAGCGTTAATGATTAAAAAAATGATTCACGTATTTCACGATGTGAAATTCGATTGAACGTTTCGTGAAAAAGCGTTTGCTCAATGGAAAATTTGTCTTATTTCGCACAATGTGTAAAAAATCGATTCACCAATTGGCGATATATATATATTGAAATACTCGTAGTATTTGCCGGTGTACGTCGTGCCATGCTCGGTGCGTTCTATTAAAAGTTTTATTTTTTATTTTTTTTTTCACCGAGCTTCTAAAGTTCTAAAAACATTAAACGGTTAACCAAACCATTCGTGTCTGCAGCGTGTACTGTTAGCTGTTACCATTGTAACCAGATGTATTTAATCGAAATTCCCGAAATTAGACACTCGCCAAAAAGGGTTTCACGGTTTCCAAAACTATATAACTGAATCGCTTCTGAGAACTCCATTATAAGGAATATTTGGTAAATTGCAACAGCGTTCAATAACAGCGAGTACACATATTCATACGTTTCATTGGATTCCCGTTCTTGTTTCGAACAAAATAATGACAAAATTAAAATAAAGTACAAGATCTTGTCACTAAAAAAAAAAAAAAAAAAAAAAAAAATTTGGCTTGTTAAATTTAAAAGATTATAAAAACAATAAAGTTCAAACACAATACGATGTATAGATTAGTTGATTTATATTTTTATTTGACTCGTTTAAATTACGTTTGTCGAACATAATTTATCGGCTTAAAAAAAAAAATCAATATTCAAACGTATCGGTTAAGTTAACAGAAGTTTTAATTAACTTAATTGTTTTAACGACCCGCTAAAAATTTTTTTTTGCGAAAATTTATAAAAAAAACCTGCGCAGTTTCTGCACAGTCTAGGCATTACCACATACGTATATCTTTGAGCAATGAAAATTCAAAATTATAATAACGATTAAAGTAAAAAAAAAAAAAAAGTAGGAGTAAACACGTTAAATCGACAGTTAAAAATAAAGTCAACAATAATAAATCAATAGGTAATTTAAAATTTTTATGCTTGTAAACTCGTCAATGCGTCTCCTGTAGCGTCGCTGTCAGAACGGTTGTTTAATCGAAACGTAAAAATATTAAAGTGCGCGATATAAGTTGTCAAGGAAGAAAAATATAACGATCATTCGCGAATTATTATCGTTAATATATACGCAATGATTTATAATTTTTATCAGCGATTCAAATTAATGTCCGTTCGGAAATTTATCATTAACGATTTTTCTTTTCTTTTTAAGTCTATGTATAATGACTATTCCACGGCATTTAATCGGATTTGAGGACATTGTAACAATGGTGTTCGCCTGAGGCGCGTACACGACGATACGGAATCGTTTGACGGGGACGATTCCCCCCTTGTCGCTGTCTCTTGCACGGGTTTAGTCGCGGCATTTTTTCACTCGAAAAGCCGCCGTAGGAGCCGTTTGAAAAATAAAAGGCGCACGCATTTATTGTTATACGCTAATAGTGATAAAACGGTGTTTTTTTTCTTCTCTTTTATAAGATGTATAAGTAATGTACACTCGGAGGAAGGAGACGTTTAATTCTATGTGCGGTCGCTCGCAATGAGAACTGTTCTTCTTCGCGCAAGTCATTACAGGTATTCGTGTAACGAATATAAATATATATATATATATATATAAATCGTTTTTGTTGCAAAAGCGCCGTCGATTCAGAGGATGAAAGTTTACCACTGGCACCGCGAAACGATTGTGCGTTCATTGCGTCAGCAAGGGATAAGCGGTGTGTCCGGGAGTCGATTTAGAAATTTAACAGGAAAAGTAGAGAGAGAGAGAGAGAGAAGAAAAGTGTATTGAATATTCTGTTGCAGGACGATAAGAAAACGGGGGTGAAAAACGTATAAATAAAAAAAAAGAAAACTGTTAATAGGAAAAGAATCGCGATGGACGGTGCGATACGGATAGGTGTGCGCAAGATAATAATAATGCGTCTTTTTTTTATACTTTATTGTTTTTAAAACGTTTAAAAAACTTATAATAAGACACACGCGCGATCGTCAACAGTGGCGTATTTAAAGTAATATTATCAGGGGTAGCTTTTCAGTGCTTATTATTAAATCTCGAATAAAACAATAATGTGTATAAAATTAAAAACACTGACGTATTTTATAATTTGAAAATTTGCTGCAATATTATTTTAGGTATATTGTTATTTTTTTTTTAACGTTATAGTTTAAAAATCTGTCGTCCGAAGTCAACGACGAACAAATAATGTGAAATTATTGTCACGGCGATATTGTGTCGTTTTAGAGTGCAAAGGTTACGGTTGTTGAGATTGATATTATTATTATTATTATGAAATATTGATTATTATTACCTATATACGTAAAAGACTTGGATTTAGAACGAATAAACGGCGGAAGACGACTGAAAATCGTATAGTTTTTTTGTTTTCATTAAGTTTTATCACATATTCGAGATTTTCAAAAAAGCAATAATACGTAAACTGTAAATAACCGCAGAGATATCGGTAAAACCTTACGGATACTGCAAAATCGACTATATAAACGCATAATTTCGTTGATTTTTCCATTTTAATTCAGTTCTTTTTTTTTATTTTTACACACGTATATTGTAATCGATATATAAACGCTACGATACGCGGCGTTCGATTGTCGCCGAACAAAATCGCCATAATTATTTATCTAAATACGTTTATTTGATTTTATACCGCGTCTATATGTGTCAACCGAGTGAAACGAACGTCGTTTATTTTTCGTGGCCTTTATAAAAGTTTATATATTATACACGTTTGACGTGCGACTTAAATTTTTACTGTACAACAATTGTCACTGATTTTAGAATATATATATATTTTTTAAATATATCGCCGGCGCACAGTGATCGAATGACGTTATTTTAATGAATTATTTTACTATTATCGGGTCTCATCCGGAAAATGGGTTTCAATATTACATTATACATATTATATTATGTCCTCGGGGAGATCTTATATATATATATTTTTTTTTTTTATTTATGCGCGGCGATAAATATTATAGTTTTAAAAGCCCACACGCCTCCGCGGAGAAACCGAAAGAAAATTATTATTATTATTATTTCCCTAAAGACGTCATATATTATTATGATAATCACGTTAAATTGTAAAATTTTGTCTGTAGCACTTCATATTATATTCATTAATACGAAATGCGTATAACGTGACGTCGAGTAGTTGCAATATTATTCGTTACATTAACGCGGATAACTCATTTATTTTCCCGTGTTATATTACACTAATTAATTACCGCGCGCGAAAACGTGAAATTTTCTCGTTCCAACGGCGCGTTACGTTTCTTGAATACAAGACACGTTTCGATTAGAAAATCGGACCTTATAATTTTATTTACATATCGCCTATACGATTTATTGATTGGATTTTATTGTAAAAATAATATATTTTCTAATTTCTGGAAGGTCGTTTTTATTTAGCGTTCCAATCACCGAATTCAATACACAACGGCACGCACATTTCGCTTAGTTCTCGTACGTGCAATACGGGACACTTATATTCAGCGCTGCCCCCTATGCATTTCGTTTCTGTTTTCCTATTTTTGTTACCAACTTCATTATGTAAAAATGTCCGAATTCGGTGCTAACGTTGTTGTTACATTAAGCGCGATGTTTCGTGTCCGGCTAGCCCGAAGTAAATAATAATAATAACAATATAACATGATAAATATCACGGGGAAAATAATATTACGTCTATGACTTTCATACCTTAGATAACGCCGTAGGACCGGGTGGACGTTTTATCCGAGGTCGTGTTTCGAATGATACACGCGTTCCGTGTGTCGAATTCGGTGACTGTAAAACTCGTAAGCACGCGGTAATGTTACGAAATATTCGGGGAAAAAAATCGATTAAAAGTGAAAATGGACGATTTTCATTTTAACGTACTCTAAACATTAATTCGTATTCCGTTTATATCGAATATATTGTACCACGCCTTGGACAATTATTGTACGCAATTATTAAAATAATAGTCGTCTGTGTGAAATGCCGTAGGGCATTCCAAAGATGGAATTCTGGTTTGCTTTCCGCTCCGAAATAAATAAATAAATACGCAGTAGTCTACAAAACGGTTCGAAAAATCAATATATGAACGTGTCGACTGACACACACACACACACACACACAATGAACGCGTGATACGCGACGCAATGAGCTTTTGCTTTAGGACTGCGATTATCGTTAGTACATGATTATTTATTTTTTTTTTTTTGCTTTATAATTCGGATAAAATAAAATAAGCCTCATTGATTGATTACTATAATTTATTAAACTCTTTTTCTGGCCTTCAACGAAAAAAAAATTATTAATCGAAATTTTATTTTGTGAGTATATATATGTATATACATATCGTGTGTTATATTTATTAATGTTTTCAAAAAAGACACGTTAACAAATTATCTCATTCGTTTATTCGTTAAAATATTCCCGGTAACGCGACCACAGATTATAAATTGCAACGCAATTATTGATGGGCCAGCACGCGTTATGAACTCGTCCAGTTATTGTTATACGTATTTCACGATTACAGTTTTAAATTATAATCGAAAACGGTTTTCGAACGCCGTAATAAAACAGTGTCGGTTTTTTTTCTTCTCGTTTCTATAGTAACGCGACAAACCGACAAATGGTCTGATGTTTCAATACAATTTGATTTGGCTGTTTTTTCAGTTAAGAAAAAAAAGAATTCCATAATAAAAGACGTATTTGGACGAGAGGTATCGCGTTTTTTGTTTTTTAGCTTCGTATAGGTCTCGTAAAAAAAATATTATTCGTGTCCAGTTTTTTTTTTTTTTTTTTTTACGAGTACTAGGAAAAAATAATAATTAAATTATAATATACGATTCTCAATCGGAGAAATTATTTTCAGCCGGAGTCCCGTTTAAACCCTGTCGGCGAGCGAGAGGCGAAAATCAACAAAACGTATAATCGTTTTATATTCTTTTTAAGCGTCGAATTTTTTTTTCTTTTTTTTTTGACGTTTACAGTGTCCAACGTTCAAACGTTATATTTCTGACAAATAAGTAAACATTCGCCGGGAGATTATTCGCCGCCAGTTCGCGTATATCGTCGAACGTAATGCGTAAAAATATTTAACGGACTTGTTCGACGAGAGGAACTCTCGTCTAGTACAATATTTGACGTCGTGTTCTGTTTACGCGTTACGTAGCCGTAGCGTCCGGTTATGTCCGCGAACATACGGACATCCCCAAACGACGACGAAATAATTGTTCGATACCGATCGCGTCTGAGAAATAAAAATAAATATTTTTAAACAAATATTTATATATCGTATATTACGTTTAAATAGCATTTGAAATTCTCAGAGTATACAACAGGAGCGTGTACAAGGGGGGGGGGCGATCGCTTCTTCTCTAGATACTTATGTGTGTACCTACTGACAACTAAAATTAATCGGACTAAAACTAAAATGTAATAAGACATTTTTTTTATTTAAAACTTATTATTTTCATATAATTTTTCGACAATTCTAAGTTGGCAGCGGATTCGACGGGCCGTTTTTCTACACGAAGGGAATGAAGTAAATACGGCACTGGTATACAGTGCTATGGCAAGCGCTTATTTGTCTAACAAAAAAAACACTTTTCGGCAAAACACATGACGTCGAATGCGATTGCGAACGGTAAAAACAAGACTATTGAACTTAACCTATAACTTTAACGCGCGTTGTGTTTTGAAAATCAATTTATCAGCGGGGCGTAATCGAAAACTTCCCGATAGCGATAGTGGGAGAGATTGATAATTTTGAAATTCAACGCGTAATAAGTGTAATATTATATATATAAAAAAAAAATCAATAAATCGATAAATAATTACGATTGCGTTATCGGTGTTCGTTTTCAAAAAATCAACTGCGCGTTTTCTATTTACTACGCGTAGTATTTTGAAAGAATAACGACCAAACATAAATTTAACTGACGAAAAGTAATGTCCAAACGACCCTTTGTAGTCGCCAGTGAATCAATTGTATCGTCCCGGCGCTTTAGTGCCCGATGTTAAGCAAATAATTTCAGCTCCGCATGTCACGACGTTATACGAGGTTTGTGATTTAACGAGCGTGGTGTTTTCGAAACGATTGAAAATAAATCGGAACTGTATTTATTCGAAATATCGACTGCTTTTACACTGGGATGTCTTGATTCGTACAACGCTTTCGCGATTCGATTTCTGCTCTTATTCGATAAAGTGCATTGAGATCGCGACATGTCAACCGTGGTATATCGTCAAACGCCTAATTTTAAAAGTATTTTTGAATTCTTTTAAATTTCAATTCCTTAAAGCGTCGACCAGAAGCGATTTTCTAACTGGTAGCATTTTTGGGTGATGTAGACACAACAAAAAAAGAAAAAGAAAAAAAAGACCATTGTGAAACCAATACGAAAACGAACACACCGCATCATATTTTACATTAGATCGTCTTATTTTCTCTCCTCCCCATCAAAAGAAGAGAAAAAAAAAAATTCCGGGCGCGAAAACATTGTGAGCGAGTTAGTTTCGGCTTTCTTTTTGTTCGTTCGGGTCGTCGAATTTCCCGCAAACGGCGGACGAACACACAAACGCGCGTGGTAACCGCCACGCGCGCGCCTCCTGAAATTCCCGCCCCCCCAACTCTCGTCACCGCTCGGACGCCCCTTCCCGCTCCCACCCTTTTTTTGTACGGAACGTTAATGTGCCTCGGGCGAACCGAGTGTAGGTCGATCCCCGGCGTGACGTCACGCCGCTCGATGACGACACGCGCCGACGTCATCGTTTCGAGAGGCCGTTGACTCGTCCGCCGCGGCAATGGCGACGAATTCCCCTCTCGGAGACGTCACGGAACGGAACGCCCGTCGCCGTTTCCCACCCCCCTCCCCCCCTCGCATCTTTTTTTTTTAAACCTTATCCCTCTTTTCACCGCTGTGCTCCGCTCGTTCTCATCGAACAGTATTCAGCACCGAAACTCTCTCCGGACGCACAAAATCCTATCCGGGGAACCTTTACTTTTTTCACGACGACTTTCGTCCGGTGTGCGTTGTGTAACGGCCGAAAGCGTTTTGCGAACAATTTTGCGATACATCGAAAATTCGTCGATACCAAAATCCTATAGTGTCCCGTTCAATGCGTTCAACGTCAGTGGCGTAGGTAAGAAGGTGGGGGGGGGGACTTTACAAGATCCTCTTGTTCTGGACTGAATTTTTTTGGTGATACGCTTTCACAAGAGGTAACTCGTGTAGCCGAACGGTGTTGCGGATGACGCTTGAGTGAACCACTCGGATAAAGATTTTTTTTTTTTTTAGAGTCTTGTCATAACTATACGAATTTCAAAGCAACGGTAAATCGTCGCAGCGTTCGGTAAAACGGTTCTGTGCCTTGAAACCAAGAAATCGCTTCTAGAAAAAATAAACACAAATGCCTCGAAGTCCGCAATTGCTATAAACGTCCCGGCATTAAAAGAAAATTTTTCTCGTTCGTATAAACCAAATTTATATAAGTATATATTTGGTGAACACTTCGGATTTCTTTGACCGTTAGTCACAAGATTACGACGAAGCAATAACGATAATCGGTTTTGACGGGATTGCGTTATTATTCGGTAGTTTTCTTTCAGTCGCTTGTTAAATGTATTAGTGTAGAAAATCGAAAATCGACCTTTTTGACGTGCTGACTAAATGCAATTCGCCGCCGTGAAATAGTGTTACACGTTCCTTTTGCCGACTTTGAAGCCTCTGAAGAATATATACGTATAAAAAATACCATTGATCAAGAGCGACTATAACCGGACTCTTTCTTATATTCATAGACACATCGCGTTGTTGATCCGCTAGGAATCGTGAACAAACCGTGCACAACGTTGACAAACATTTAATATACTTGTATTCAATTATAACAATAATATTTAGCAAAGTTTTTATAACTAATATATATGTGTAGGCGTTATTTTGACCCGACGTTTTTTTTCAACTCCTCGTTCACTCTCAATTACAATTTTTTTTTCCCGTGTCATTTGTTATACCAATATTTGAAAGTCAACGTCTCCCGATAAATAAACTACACTCGTACCCAGCACTCACGTCAACGCTTTTTTTTGGATCGTTAAAAAACTTTGTACAGATATTGGTCGACCGGCCATTTTATTTTTGTCTTTAGCGCGTTGAAAATATTTGTCTTTTCAAAGTAATTTTTACGTCACTGCGGAAACGGCGTCTGCCGAATTCGGTTACGACAGTTCAATTAAATAAAATTTAAATTTTGTAAATATAAAAAAATATGTAGAAATAATACGTATAACGCTTGTATGGTTTTTTCTTTTAATGACGATGCTCTACGCGTCTGCGGTTTCGTGACGTTTTAAACTCATTGTATATTCTGTGTCTCCAGGTGATGTTTTCTGTCAGCTGTCACCAATTCCCAACCGATTGATGCACACAAATACAATATTAATCATTCCGGTATACGCGCATTAATAATTTACCCGATTAACGCTTACAATTGTGGGAGACTGTAAAATATAATATAACGTGTAGCAACCTAACGCCCGTCATGTCGACACAAAACCGAAAACGTATTTGAAAGAACGAGGGGAGAAAAATTTCTCTTGCAATTCCATACGATTTCCCGCGCAACTATTTTCGGCATATCTTTCCAAAATACGAGTAATAATAATAATAATAATAATAATTAGGTTACTCACCAAACGCAATTTCCATTTTTTTTCTTTTTTATTAAGTTACGAACTTTCTTTTCTATTATTACTGCACACACGCACGTTACGTATACTCGAAATGATCGGTAAAGCGCATGTCGGCGTGTACACATTAGAGTTCAATAATCTGGGTGTGCCCCGGTAAATATCACTGTAATATATTGGTACGGGGTACGTGTTCAATCGACGAAACGTATATATATATATATATATAATTGTGTTTTTGACGAGAAGAGTTTATCGTTAACAAACCTCTCGGGCTATGGAAAATGAATTATAACGTTTTTGGAATATCGCGGAAAAATCGACGTTTAGTACAAAAATACAAAAATTATTAAACCGTAAAACGAAAAAAAACTGTAAAAAAAACGAAGCAAACAAACCTTTGAAAAGAAGAAAAAGCTACTACCAACCAATCCCAAGTACGGAGGGATGCCAGAAAAACAAACGGAAATGAATGTAAAGAGGAAATCGACGATGAAGAGATAAACCATAACGAGTCGGACATATTATTATTATTCAATCATAATTAGTTCCTGAACTACGTATTCGAAGGTATAATAAGAGTAGGACACTTACGGGGAGATCGCGAATAACTTACTTCTTCAGAGAGCTAGAAGACTACCACATGAACTGGTCTCCTTACCGTCAACTCAAACGGGTTATAAACGACAGATGGCTTCATCGAAAAGGCCTGTTCTTTGATTTTTGATGAGATTCGGAAAACCGCGCGTGACAGTGCAAACGTCCGTTCGACTGAGTTGCCGCGCATTTATTTTGTAAACAGACGAAAACCCGAATATAGCGATTTCGACCGTTCGTTTAATACCGCGGGTGTACGCGCCGCCGCGATGCGAATATCGTTCGGCTATTATTTCTTTGTAAAATTATTAATTCAATTCGATTTCATCTGTTTTATTAAATTTCATTTACACTTAATATATATATATATACAATAGTTTTGTATAATACTGTTATATCTATAAAATTAATGCTGCACCAATGCCCAACGATGAGTAGGTACTAACATTAAAAAAATCGTAAGCATTTTTTTATATTTTGCTTTTATTAAAAAAAAAAAAAAAAAAAACATTGTTCACTACTCATTCATTTCATATTTGATCATTCGATATCGATATGTCATCATTTTATGTGTTATATAAGTGGTATTTGATATTTTCTATTGTCAGAGGAAATTGTATTGCATTTGGAAATTAAATATTTATAATAATTTTCGGTAAGTATATTGTATATTGTCTTATCGAATACCGGGTAAACGGTATTATGATTTTAGTGCCTACAAGTACTTCCGCACTCGGATAAAAACTAGTGATTTAAAATCGTAAAAGCGACCTGGGAAAATCTTATTTGCCCGGTAAGAATTTTAGAGCCACTTCCCACCCGTTTGTTGTGTTGTCTACAAGTACACTTGTGTTGTAACGTTAATATTATTGCGACTCGAAAAAACAATTACCGCGTGCTCGTTTAAAAACAATAAGCGTTCACAATTATAATTCAAAAAAAAAAAAAAATAATAATAAAACTAACACGTACCGACGGGGGAAATATTTCCACCGGGCACACACGCATATTTTACATATATTTTATTTTAAATATTTTAATAACGATGACTTTTGTCTAGTAAATTATGTGCACATCAATATGTTTGTTACTGTGCATCACGTAGACGAGTTAAATGGTTTCGACTTTTATTTTTTTAAATATAATATATAAAATAAAAACTGAACGTTTACAATCGTAACACGTATTAATAATAATTGGCATTTAGCAGTTTTTTTTCCTTTTCCGTGGCGTATTATTGTCGTGGAATCGTTCCAATTATTTTTTTTGCTGTTGTGAATTTTTTTTGCGAAATCAGAATTTTTAACGGGTTATATACGTGATTTATTATTACAAAGTGTCGTGTTTTTTTACTAAAAAAAAAAAAAAAAAAAAAAATGAAAATCGTATTTGTAAAATCAAACTTTCCAAAGGTCTCGGTGAAATGCAAATTGATATGTATTTCGTCCGTCAATTTTTATAAATATTAATCGAATTATTAGATACGTATGTACTGTTTTACGCCAGTATTCGAATATCTATAGGTACACATAAATGAAATAACGGATTTTTGTTGTTTTCGGTCACTTGACACTACGTTTTACCGCGGTAAATTATATATATATATGTGTTTTTGTCGATCACTTTCATTCCGCAACGTGTACGACAATCGTTTTTTTTCTTATATTATGACAAACGCACTCCCTCCTGAAAACGAAAACTATTTTTGAAAATTGTTTTACGGGCGAACGGATTGCAAGTGAACCTGTTGTAACGATTGACGGCTGTATGTAATTTGGCACCTTAAATAATTCGAACAGAGCGTGCACAACTCTCTCGGCGACGTAGCCACACGCGGACGTTCCAACTACCACTCATTATTTTAGGCTTTTTGTCTGCCTAAGGATACCATAGAATTTTCAGTGATTTTTTTCTTTTTTCCTTATGTAATATGTTGCGGTAACGCGCGAATTAGCGAGTCATAATATTACGGAGCAATAACAATAATAATTAATAATAACCAATTGGTGTCTGTTTTGACAGTTCGAAGGCGGCCAAGTATAATCGATAATCATTTATCGATATTCCTTTTTTTAAAAATTGATTTGAACAAATTCATACGGAGGAATCCGTTTGGTATGCGCAGTATTGAATTTGTTCCCCGTGATATATTCATTTTAATCAAAAAGGCGACCGTTTTTCAGTTTCATCGATTTTGTTCTTAGTGATATGTGAATTCTGTTTCTACAAATGATTTGCTTGAGTATATTTGGCGATGTGATATTGCAGTTATTTTGTATTTTATTTTCCATACCGACTAACACAAAAAAAAAAAAAAAAAAAACAAAAAATAATTATTCTGTTCACATTTCTTAGAGTATATTCGTATATTGTAACACATTCGCGCACGTATTAATCTATATATTATTATAAAAAAAAAAAATCGAACAACGATTTTAAAATGTTTTGCAATTTATCTACTTACTACGTTTACAATATTTTAATACATTTATTTGTCAGTTTTTCGATTGGAATTCAATTTCACCGTGGTTCTTAGCCCGTAATACTCACACAATAGTATATTCCTTTGCATTACGCATATTATAATTGTTCGAAGAGAACTTCTCGAGCAATGCCTGTCAACGTCATTGCGTCGTACTCGTTTACTTGTGAAATAATTCTGTTTTATGCGACACGCGATATGAAATCGATTAAAATTTAATTTTAATTTTCTCTCTCTACGCTCCGTGGGGCGGTGTGCCTAAAATATCAAATATCAATAGAATTATTTACTTTTCGATGTAAAACGTAATATTATATCTTAAACGACGCTTCCCAATATGTGTGTGTGTGTGTGTGTCTAAGACATTACTTATATATGATTCACAGTCGAACAAACCGCTATTTCCGTTATACAAATTTTCATAACCGCCTACTCGATTACATTCCAATCCGCTTATTAACCAACTCATTTTTCGCACACTGCGAAACACTTCACGCCGTCCTCGCGAAACGGTGGCGGTGGTGTAGATATCTCGTTCGATTTAATGAATCGAAAGAAAAACCGTTATTAGAAATAAAATTTATGTAAAAAAAAAAAAAAACTATTCCATTAGTGATAAATGCGCATTATTAATTATTGTAAACGTTGTATTATTCCTATAGAAGAAAAAAAATTCCCTTCAATTTCAAAACGACATGCGCACGTCGGAATGATTTTAATATATTACTGATGTGTTATATAAACAGTTTATATATTGATATTTCGAAAACTCGTATAATGGATAATCATCGTTAAATATACGTGAAGGCTGTACGAGAAATTTGTTTAAATCAGTCGTTGATTTCCGCGGAAGGACTAAATAGTTTATTTAGCGAACATAAATGTTTACACTAGTTTTTTTTAATTACCATTTCTTCGATTCCTTCGCTCCCGTCCAATTTAACACTGTACTTCAAATCGATTTAATTTCATTAAAGGTTTTTACGACACTCTCTGCTCTCTCTCTCTTTCTCTCTGCTATATATTTATATATGCACGTTAGTATTATAAAAAAAAAAAACTCGAAATCGTAATGTTTATTTATGTAAAAGTCCAGAGGGTTTTTAAATTTTATTTATTTTTTTAGACATATAATGGAATTTAAATATATACCTACTCAGACGGTATAAAACTGTAGTACGTTTTATTGTGTAAATTTGAAAATCTGAATTGTAGAATAACGAATAAATCTACATAAGACACGAGTAAATTAACAAATCGTAAACGAAATAATTAATTATAAAAAAAAAAAAATGCTATTTACGATCTGAAAGAATATACTTACATCATACAATCGATTGAAGTGACGCTGTAAGATTACACGAAGGCTTAATTTACGTAATATTAAATGATAAAAGAAAACCTTGGAAAGCGTTAAAAAATGTTATATTACATTTTTAAACTTTTTATTTCATCATTTGTAAAATTATCAATGAACGTATATTTTAATTGAAATTATGTATACGTTAAATTGGTTTCGAACTCTTTAATATAAAGAGTTCGATTTATATTAATAATTAAATTATTAATAAAAATAAATAATTTGAATTAAGTTCAAAAACTCTTTTACTTGGTAAACAATTAAAAATTTAAAGACTAACGACTTGCACAATAAATAAATATATGTTTGTATATATTTAGTATTATGTGTGTGTATTCAAAAGATAACTCGTAAAGTTTTTGTCGGACGATTAAAATGTAACGTATACAACTAATATTTTAACTGAAATAATATTTTTGGACTCTTAGTTGAAGATGTGTTTAATATAATTTTTTTTTTTTTTTTTATAAAACAATATATTTTAAAACGAATCATAATAATATTGAAAATCATGTCAGCTATATAGTGTGTGACGTTCAAGTGTATAATCATGTTTAAACTCAAATTTAAATGTTTTTATTTCGAATTCACATACCTGTAACGCCATTCGATTACTCTTGTACCTGATATATAAATATGAGTGTACATACATATCTATGTGTCTTATAGGCGACTAAACGGCTGAACCAAATTGAATACGAGCGTTACACGAATAAATTCATATCATGGGCTATAATGATTTTCCGAAAGATACATGGATCAATATTATGAACACCAAACGTAACTATTAAGATTCTTCTGTCGGTTACACGGGATAATATAAAATCGATTTTTCAGTTACCAATATTGGTTGTCGGAATTTTCGATTGAATATTATTTTTTTCCCAACACATTTCGGTCGCGTAAAAATGATTTCTAGTTATTCCGTGTTAATTATATACACAAATAATTTTAATGAACTCTAAAAAAAAAAACAAAAAATTAAACATTTACTGTCACACGGAAGCGAAGAGAAAAGAGAATGAAGAGTGTAATACTTGAAGTCGTTGAAACTGGTAGGATTTCAAAATATGATTGGCAAAATGATTATGCGCAGAATAATCATCGATAATAATTTATATGATATCGCGCGAATTTCGCGAACAAATATAGAAATTCGCTGTTTCCCTGGGATAGATTTCCGTTTAAAACTATGCACGGGCAACGCGCAATCCGTCTAGTTTATATTATTATAAATCCACAAGAAAATTGATCGTAATGCGTTTTTAACATTTATTCGATGGTAATTAAAATATGTATTTTAAGGCTTACAACAGCGTACGATGTTCGCGTTATACAAGACGAGCGTCTGGCCGCACAAACATTTTTCATAACCTAATGACCTGCGCTGTGGCCTGAATAGTTTACTTGAAATTGCCCATTGTGTTGCTTCTCCGATGTTTTCAAAGTGTGTATATACTCGTATATATATTATTTTTTTTTTTGTTAATTATGGTGGATATTTTTTTATTCTGTATATATTCACCGAGTATTGTTAAGAGTGGGATTTTTTTTTTTTGTTCATCACTTTGTGGTGCCATCGAGTACAAAGCTCGAGTATTAGAGTGTGTGTGTATAAACTCACCGTGGCGGCTCGAAGAACGAGGGGAACCGAAAATAAATGATCATATGCTCGTCGCATTAAATTCGTATACGGAGAATATCAATTCGTTTAGAAATATTAAAATATTAATGTATTCGCGTTGTTGTTAATGTGATGAATTCGATTAATACGTGTACCTATAATTTGATCGGTTATTTTTCGTTAAAACTAATATAGGTTCTCGACAATTGTTTAAAACGCGACGTTATGTTGCGATTAATACGATACGCAGAAAGTTGATTGCCAGTTTACACGATCGCGTGTTCCATTATTTTAAGGATTTTATTGTTTCAAAAATCGCGCAATACAAAAATGACAAGATTTGCACAGTTTTTCTTGTTTCGACAAAAATGGTCTGTTGTATTTTTTTTTTTTGTTTTGGTAACTTTCAGAGTGTCGTGTAAAAAAAAATTATTATTATCAGATAAGCCAACTATCGTGTACAATGTAACCATTTTAAGTAATTAATCGCATAAAATTAATTCGAATGGTTAGTCGCATGTTATAAAATAATCAGATAAATTGATAAAAAAAAAAAAATTGGTTATTTAACTAATCAGTTAAATTTAATAAAAATGTTTAGTTAAATAACACAGGATAACCACCATATATATATATATATATATATATACTAATCGATTAATCACATAAACGGTATAATAATAATAATTATACGCAGTATACGTGTAGCACAGCGGGTTATTATTAATACATTTAAAACATTTTAAATATTATTTTGAACACAAATCGCAACGAGCTGTGTATATAGGACAAATACCGTGAAATATATTTATTTCTTTTATGTAGGTGCCTTTATTAAAAAAAAAAAAATAATAATAATAATAAAAAAAAAAAAAATACTGAAAATTTGCCGAGAATTCGTGACTATACCATAGGTATACATATCGTCTTGGCGTGTCTAATATGCGTACTACAATTATTTCTTTGGGGAGAATTACTGCACCGTAACACGCTATTATTGCCCGGCACATATCATTCACCTATATATAATAATAATAATAATAATGCCTGGGGTCAAAAGGCCATGTTTTGGATTTTCTTGTATAAAATATTCGGTGCCGCGAGTTTTTTTCTTTTATAGAAAAGAAAAAGAAAACTCGCCGTTAAAATAATCTATAGGGGAAAAAATAATCTTAAAAATATCCATAAAAATTTGGCACGCTGAATACGGGGATGCGATATCATCGTTGCGATAGTGTTAAATTTCGTCGTTTTTTTTGTCTTTGTTAAATGACATTTATCGTTTTGCGTACCGGACAAAAGCGGTAATAAATCAATTTGGAAATATGAATTATCCGTTATTATTTTCAATATTATTTTTGCGCGCGTGAAAACGCTTAGGGCGTATCCTCGTAATCCGCAATACGCCGAGGAGTTTTCGATTTGGTATAATATAGTTTTAATGTGCGTTTCAAATCGATTTGACGTTTTTTTCCCCGTTTACATAGTGTGATAATACGCTATAGTGGGCGTATCACGCGTTCGCGTTACGAAAAGTCCGTGAAGAAATCGATTCAAAAAGAGAAAATAAATAAAACGTAATATTCAAAATAGCGGAGACGAGGTCTTTCAACAACGCACTTCTTCATTCAGCGGTCTCGTTCAGCATTGACTGCACCGACTCGTGAATCATAAACGCGCAGACTGATTGATCAGCACGGACATGGCGCTATATATCCGTATTTTATTATTTACCAGTAATTTTTCATTTTATATTTTGTAATAGTACAAATATGTAACAGTTCAATAACTAAAACAAACGAGTATTGCGTATTTTTCGAGTGTACGAATAATTTTACTATCGCTTTGCGCAATGTTCAAAACGATTCGTCGGATTGCAAATTTTTTTTGTTTTTTCTTATAAAATCGTTATAAACTGTACACCATTGACCAATTATGCGTGTACTGATCGATATGCAGTGGAGATTTTCATGTTTTCAAATGCCATTAAAATAATTAAAATACTCTCCGACTGTCGGTGGATTGATTGAAGTTTGGATCCATTGACTTGCTGATTTATTATTTATTTACAGACTTCTGACGATGTCTCGGTGTACGTACTCCGAGTTGCTATTGACGTGTTGAAGAATCGTCTATTTATGTACAGTACAGAGATATCTAAACGTATAAACAATAATTCGAAATCGAAAAAAAAAACTTGAAATATATAACCGTTTTGAAATCGGATTAATCGTTTTCGACAATTGTGCGTATATATATATAATATATATATATATAAACCTATATTATATATATACGCAGTGGCGTGTTTTAAATTTCAATCTGGAGAGACGAGTTAAAATAAAACGTAGAGATTTCGTATCCGCTCCCACTTAAACGATTTTATAAAATATTTTGAATAAAAATATATTTTTTTTTTTAGTAATAAATTAACAACGAGCATTTTTTATCTGTGTAGTTGGTTTTTTTTTTTTTTGATAACACTACTCAACATATAATAACGTTTAATAAATAAATGAAAAACTCTACGATATAGGTAAACTCCTCTCGTGTACGTATTGTGAACATTTGATATTATTCGAGAAAATATGTCCCTCAGCACACGGGGAATGTTTTACGTACGAATTGTGTGGCTCTTATTCTAACGACAATAATTTAATAAAACTATGCATTGCAAAACGCCGCTGTACAGATACATTTAAAGAGTCGGAATAATATCTCCCGGGAGTTTGACAATAAAGTATTTACGATATTCGCATATGTGGACGATTGCCAACTCTATACGATACCTCGTATACATTTTTTGTTTCTTTTTTTCAAATTAGACGGACAATTAATCATCGGGAGAAAATCGATATTTCACAAATGTCGTCGCGAAGTGACATATAACGCGCTCGCGGAATGAAAATACGTTGCATATTATTATTATTATTATTATTATTATCATCGAATCCGTGTAATTAATATAAGTAACATTTGAGAGATTTCTAGTGCCGTTCTTCCATTGTTAATGCGCCGTTAAATGTTTTCCAAAAATACTTTCTCGACGTCAAGAAGCTACGAAAAATTGCCATTTCATTAGGTATTTAAGAACGAGTACTCCGATCATTAAGGTCATAGTTTGTTTCCGCGTAGCAAATTGCATTTGGTCGGTAGAAAGATAATTTTTCGATTATCTTAAAAAAAAAAAAACTCAAAAGTCACATAAAAACGCGATTTCGTCGAAATCGATTGTCGTTAGTTCTTCGTGATTTCAAAACTAATGCGATTATAAATGATTTGAAATATTCACCAAATACGTGAATTTATATTGTATATTAGGGAGAATTTTCTTTTAAATTTTAGCCTATTAATAACAATTATTCGTTTTGAGGAATTTTATTCGTAAAAAAGGCGATTTTCAGTTTTAAAGCTCAAAAATTCAATAAATCGTCAGACGAGTACGTTACTTCAACTATAATTAAAAAAAAAAAAATCTTAAAAATCGTTTGTCACAATTTTCCTTAACGAACATTTCGAATTTTTCGACAATAGTGTATTCAGATATTTTTTAATGGAAAATTAGATTTTGTACAAAATACGATATTGTAATAGTCCTAGAATCTCGAAATCGTTACCAAATGTATTTAACTATTTGTTCTCGACAATATTGACGAAAGAAATGTTTTGAAAACCTTTAGCTTTACACCAACCTCATATACATGTTTATTGTAAGAATAATTATATCAAAATCAAATACTATAATTATGTATTCTATGAACAGACGCACTGTAATAATAAATAATAATAATATTACACCGAATGATCGGAATCGTATTATCGAATGCAATGTGGGTCTATCGCGATCCCGTCGAATTTCTAATAATAACAAAACTCCGAAATCGTTATCCACGTCAACGCATTAGTTTAAGCGATATCCGCTGCAACGCCGTTACATTTTTTTGTTACATTTTCATGTGATATTTCAAGACATTTCTGGTCGTCGTATACGTTTCTCTCCCCCACCGAGAGCACTCTTCAATACTTATATTATAGTATTAAAGTGTGATTTTATGTATTATAGAAAATCCGACAACCGATTATTATGCGCGTATTTTAAAACCCGCACCGACACCGCGGCGGCACGCACGTATCGGTCGTATCTCGTAATGATTCACGCGATATAATTCTACTTTTTTTTTTTTTTACATTTTTTCAAATTCCATCGTCCGAGTTCGCCTGTATACCGCGATTTAGCCTTTTTTTTTTTCCGTTATCGTTATAAATAATTTATGTGGGGTCGCCGCGCAACTCGTGTAGTGTATATAAATACACGATAATAACATAAAACGGACAGCGCGTATTGCGGTCATGTCGGCTGTAGAGTCAACGCGATACGTATATAAGCACTGCACCTACTGCCATTACTATTACTCTGTACAGCGTACAATAAACCTATGTTGTTACCGGCAGCGGTGTATTATATACGACGAATACTGATAGAGAGAGAGAGAGAGAGAGAGAGAGAGAGAGAGAGAGAGAGAGAGTATTATGACGAGACGGCGGGAACGGCAGGCGTTTTTTTTTTTTATACGTCGTGGATAGTAGATAGGACGCACACTGACGGTGTTTATTTATTTTTATTTTTTTTTTTTCCCGGATACCTCGTATCTGTTCGCCTAGTGTCCCGTCGATTCCCGCGGGAAACCGCCGCGCCGTCGTGCGGTGTACAATATTATTATTATTATTATTATTATACACCCCCGATATGCCGCGGCATTTTGCGCTTTATATATCGTTCTAAAAATATGGGCAGCGATTTTAGCTAACAATATGTGCGAGGAGCGGCGATATATTGAGCGGCGATTTTTTTTTTTCACTTTGTTATACGCACACACATCATTCCGTTGTTATTTCATTATTAATTATAAGTCGGAAAAAAAAAATTTATTTTTAAAAAATTCGACGGGGAGTAACCTCAGTGGCGTATTCGAGGGGGGGCAATAGAGGCGATCTCGAACTCTATCGACTTGTTTCTCCGTAGTATACGTATTTCCTATAGATTTATTAACATAACGTTACAAATTGTTTCTTCTATTAGTCATCCAGCTCTTCAACGATACAAACACGGCAAAGTCACAGAACATATAAAAACACGTTTATATATAAATATATTATGTTTTTTTTTTTTTTTATTAGAACGAGGTGGTTTAAAGAAATTCAATTAATAATTAAAAAAAATACTGGAATATGTGAAAGAAACAAATGTATATTCGTATAGTGTTCGAGTCCCCTGTAGCACCGTCAGCTTCCTCGTTTCGCCCTCCCCTCATAAAATTCAATCAGATACGCCACTCGGTTGCCGCGCCTTGCAGAATCTGTTAGTTAAGTATACCGCGCCTGATGAAAATGTTATACAGTATCGCCGCAGGTCGTCTTTGTTATCCGAACTCATAACTATTACGGTTATAGTCGCGTCAATAGGCAAACGTTATTATTTTATTCGCACAAACGCGTACGAGCACGTAATACGCAACGTATATGACACGCTAAGTGTGTGTCTGACAGCTGTATATACCATAATGAATTTTAAATATTTCGCTAGAAATCACTCAATTATCGAGATATTTCGTTTGATCAATCGCAGTCATACATCTTAAAATATTTCGATCAAATTACGACAAAAGAAATGAATAAAAAAATTCGGTTTAAATTCGAAACTCTTAATGGTTGTGTGTGGACGAGAAGATAAATAAGACGTTTATCTTCAACACATACCCCCGAGGTAAAGGAGTGTAATATTTATATTTTAATATAGATTAATGATTAAAAAGAAAAAAAATCCTGTTTACATTTTTTTTTTTTTTTCATTTCACGAAATGGTTTATTATTATAATTGTAACTGTATTTAAACGGGTGGTCTGACACTGTGACATTTGAATATAAATCGCGACATAATAAATATTTATATCGTAGTCTTTAAACCGCATAATATTTTGCTCTTTATACGTACACGCACCACACATTTCTCTCGTGCTTCGTCGGACGAATAATATTAATGTTAATAATAATCAGTCCGTTAACGGAACGTCGTCGAATTTATAAACTGTTAGGAAAATTTGACGAATTGCCGACGTGGCGGACTCGTTTTCGGCAATAGCAATCAACTTGCGCGGCGTGTCACGCAAACGAAATCTCCGCGCGCAAATATACACAATAATATGTATATAACCGAACATAATATAATATTTGACTCGGTGTAATGACGTTAATGGGTTTAAATTATATAAATGTGTGGAGTTATAAATTACGCGACAAAAGTCGCACTCCTCCGGGTAAAACGCGAACGGGCTATAATGATAATAAACAGTGTGAATAATAAATGATAAAAGTCCGCACCGGTTGTCGAGTTTGAATAATGCGCGTGATAGCGTTAATTTGTCGAAAGTGTCGCGAGAAATACATGAATTGTGTGTGAAGAGTTTTGAAACCAAAATAGAGAATAGAAACAAAAAAATTGTCATTTATAGTTTTTGTTGTTTATTTCTGTAAAAATGTTATCGATTTTTAATTTGCGAAAGTATTTTAAATTTTACTCGGACGATATTTTAAACGTCCCGACGAGACATTTTACTGCAGTCTTAATTAACAATTTTGTCAGTAACTCGGTAAACGCTTCGAATTCCCGTTGGATCAGGTTAGGTTAGTTTAGATAGTCTAGGTATGTCTAGACAACGCGTGTAAAATCGTCAGTCACTATTGATAACCTTTATCTGGCTGAAGCCGTTTGAACGGCAATTCAGATAACGATGAATTAGACGGTTATGTCCTACATGTATACTCGCTCGAGTGATTTATCCTTCTTTCTTGTAAGGTCGGGTCCATTTGTTTTTTTTTTTTCAACATTTGGTTTCTGACATTTTCAACTTATTTTCGATAGGTTTATGTTATTCCAAATGCAACCAGCCAATAGTCCCCATTATATATACATATTTTTTTTTTTTAAATATTATTCCGATTAACTCGTTCATTATTATTATTATTGTTACACGTAATTTTCTCTTTATTTATACATGAATACCGTAGAAAAAAAAATTAACGGGAGTATAAACACACGCAGTGTACGCACATCAGTACGCGAACACGTGTTCTCTAGTGGCTACTATTGAATTCAGTCGCCGCAGGGAAATATAACAGCGGTCCGGTTCATGTCATATCATCACGACAACGTTCTCGGCGTCGGGCGAAAATTTCGAAACGATCCCCCGGCCGTAATATACGCGTGTCGAAAAAAATCTTCTCAGACGGAAAGTTTGATGGGAACTCTCTCGGTAGTGTAACAGACTCCGTCGGATTCTCCTCTGTCCGCCGCCCTGTGCGCCGTTCGAAGTATGTTTCTCAGCCGCCGAACGTATTTCCACCGTATACCGGGCGAGTGATCGCTTTGATGTCGTCCGTCGTCGATTCGTGACCGGTGGGTAATCCGAGTTGACGGAGACGAGTGAGAGAGAGAGTGAGATATCTCGTGAACGTCGTCAACACAATAAAAATAGCACGTCGAAGAACCCGTTCGTCCTACTTGGACGGTTGCCCGTTCGCGGCGGCGGTGACGGTTAGATGGTGGTGGTGGCGGCGTACGTGCGGATACAGTTCCGAGGACGCGCGGATGCCCTCCCCTTTCTGCTCCCCCCCCCGCCGCCGGTATAACGGGGTAATGAAACCGAAAGTTAAAAGAAAAAGGAACAAACGATGAAAAACAAATAAATAACGCGATATTATAACGGCGAAGAATACGAACGAGGGGGAGAAGAAAACGAGTTTTCGAGTCCGCGTTATTACAGTGCACGCGAGGAGAGTCGTACGACGACGAGTCGTTCTTAAATTAGACCGGATTTAAAACGAATAGAGCGGCGTTCGCCGCGCGCGACCTTATCGATCAAATGCGTATGCATACGAGCCAGAGCTGGCACGTGCTATATTCGTGCTCGTCAATCAGTAGTAGCGCTAAGTCGATTGTACGCATTTATTTATTTTAATTTTTTAACATTTCACTCGTGTCACGCATTCGTTTGTTTTTAATCGATTTTCATTGATTCCTTCTTTTTTTTTTTTATACGCGGCGGAAAATAATAATAATAATAATATTGTATTTCATGCGGTCGGAATCGTGGCGAATAATTATGAACGTTACTCGTAATACCGCTGTACTGTTTAGCCGCCGATCCAATCGCGTTTGAAACGGTTTGCTTGTCCCCCCGCGGTCGGGAGTCGTGGGTGACGGGGGGGGGGGCGTCCATGCAATCGTTTTCCCGTTGAACGGTTTCTCTTGTGTACGTATTTGTTTGTAAAACGCGCGATTGGAAAACAATACGGTAATAAGACGCGAGAAAAGGCCAATTTCACAAAGTGCGTATTAAAAATATATAAATATTATTTATTTTTCGTTTTTCTTCGAATGGCATTGAAAAACACAAGAACGGCGGAAACGCGAAAAACAGTAAACCGCCGCGATATCCCTCTCTTCTTAATTTGATTATTTTTTTTTTATGTATCTGTAGCCCGGAGGTAAAGGACGTCGCGTCCATTTTCGATAAAATTCAGTTAGCCTCGTGTCCTCGTGTCGTACATTTTACGCTCTAGAGAAAATGGACGTGATTTGATGATTTTTCCATCGCCTTATTTCCCTTGCTTTCGATAACTAGACGTGATTCCCTATACGTTAATATAAAGCTTAGAATGTACTAACTAAATTTCATCAAAAACGGACATGGTGTCCTCTACCTCCGGCGTACAGATATATATTTATATATAACTACAACGTTATAGTTGCGGGGGAAAAAAAAATGTAAATGTAAATGCTTTTAACGGGTTCGACGAGCAATATCTACGCGCCGTTGGTATAATCACGGATATTATTAAAACGTATTTGTTAATATTGAAAATGTACAAATAATAAAAATTAAATAGAAAAAAAAAACCGCGTTTATTTCGGTATGCGCGCGTATTTTTTGTCCTATTTGAAGAAAACAATTTCGCCGTCACATTGCGGGCAATGTCGTCCAACTGCGCTGAATTACCGGCTCCCTCGGAATGTTTATGTTTGTCGTCGCCCTGTTTTACAATAACGTGCGTATAGAGGAAATCGTGACGAGCGGTGAAAATTATTGATTGATATATTATCATCATTCGTTTTACGTATTTCTGAACTAAAAAATGAAACGTGAAAAAAATGTGTTTTTGAAAATACCTATCGCGAAAAGCACGTGTTTTCTATCGGATTACATTTATCTCCTGCCGATTCGCCTAGATTCGTTGTTTTTTTGTTTACAGTATTTCATATATATATATAATATATGAACACGTTTTTTTTCTCCTCTTTTCTATCGACGAAATTCATTTAATCGTGTACAGTTGTTACGATTTCTCGTCAGTTAATTGATTTTCGTTTTATTCCATGTTTGACCGATACAGATACGAACTAAAAATCTTTATTATTTAAACACAAAACAATAATTTCTATATTCTTTACATACGCACGCACGCACGATTGTGTAACTATAATTTTCAATCGGAAAGAGGCAAAATTGTTTTCTATGATGGGACAAGAGTAAATGTTACACTGAAACATCAGACACTGAAACGAACGAGCTTTTATTCCCGTTTCTCAATTAACGTATAATATTATTAATGGCGTATATACATTATTTAAATAATTTATCAAATTAAACGGAAAACGAGACGACGACGACTCGTTTACCGATTTTGTAATAATATTGACGGATGTTTTTTTATATTTTTTTTCACACTAATTTTATTTTTTTATAAATTTGTAGAGTCGTGTTTTTTTATTTTTTCTTATTATTTCGGTTTTTCCCTCCGAGAAAACTAAATTCGTACAACAGCGACTATTTATCAGCCGATAGGGGAGGACTATGGCTCACCCCTTCACCACTTTGAATACGCTCGCAGATAGTACTGCACGCGTGTAGATCATTATCTATTCATTCAAATTAATTTCCGTTCATACGTTGTAAAATAATAATGTGTAAAACCGCACACAGTTATAGTGAAAAATCGTGTTTTTTTTTATCACTAACTTACAATCTAACGTTTTATTGCGAATGGAATAATTTCAAACGAACAAAAACACGTAAAATATATAAATACATAAAAATAATATATATATATACGAATTCGTACTTCCACACATTATATATAATTTATAATAATAATAATAATAGTGTAGTCTGACTGGTAGGCAACTGTGATTAACGATACAATATATTATATACAAATAGAAAATTTTAAAATGCACTCGGCTAAGAGTCCTTGGGAAAGCTTTAGTGTTAATACACCGGTAAATATTTATATAGCACTTACATTGGTTTAGTGTACATTGTATTCAGTTACAACTCATGTATTATGAATGGTAGTTTACCCGAGGCGGATTATATAGCTCGGACGCGCTTTAGCACTTTGACTGCGCGACATAATTTTTGTTTTACATAATAATAGATATTATACGGATAATGTTTTATTTGCCCGTCCCGGTTGACTGTAAATTTTCTGATTCTAACGTATTCTACGCTTTATGTAAGGAACCGCAAAGCGCGTAAAACGGGCAGAAATTATTAAAGTATATGGACGTAAATGAAGTTTATATTTGAAATCGCGGTCCGTACTATAAGAGTCTCAAAATACTTCATGTCAACTCGTGGACGGCTTCACAACCGCTAACGTGATTTTCATGACACGACGCGGCGGTAATTAATAATTGTTAGTTTTTTCTTTTTTAATTAAAACGCGTTGGAAACGAAATAATGTAAATAGTGTTTTGGCACAGGGAATTATTAAAATCCGTATACGAACAAAGTCTTGCGAATTTCACACGATTTACAATTCATTTTCGCTTTGTCTCTTTATAAATCTCAGCATATCGGCTTGGCATATGCGACTGAACGCGAAACAACTCACTCGGAAAGGCAAAAGTCGGATCGATTATATATATACGATATATATATTTTTTTTCATATTTTTTTTTCATTGGAAACCGCGAAAAACTTAAGAGTGTCCCACCTCGAACACGTCCACGGAGACGACTTTATTGATATTTGTGTACGGTTTAGACGGATTTCGGGACAAGAAACGATTCTGAAAATATACTATTTAAGAGCGAGAAAATTCGCGTCGCCGTTTGCGGCGTGGCGTGGCGCACGTGAGAAAGTTCACATTACAAGGCGATCTATTTTTTTCTTCCATTCACCTTTACCATTAAAATCGTTAACACCGGCGAACGTCTCGGAGTTTTTTTCTTTTTTTGTACGCATAGCTAATAATAATAATAATAAAAACTACCCTTAAAATGTCCGACGGTAGTGTCGACCCTGCAGATGTGAATCGATACGCGCGCGTGTTGGAGACTTTATACAGGAATTGGTATATAAACGACCATACCTACATAACATATAATAGTGAGAGAGAGTTATTTCTTTCTTCTTCTTCTTTTTTTTTTCGTGCCCGAGGGTTTAATATATTGTATGCGTGACCGGATGACAAACGGATATTTGAAGAAGCGCAGGATTATCCCGATGACTATATAAAAAGTACATATAAGAAGAGTCTTGAAAAACTGTTAGTAAAAAAAAAAAAAAAAAAAAATTTCCCGTACGAATTTATTACGATAATGTCGTCGAACGGAAATTGTCAGACGTATTGCGCGTAATACGAAATACTATTGTTTTTATGTATTTGTCTATAAATGATAAATACGGAACGAAATAAATTTGAGATTTCGAAAAAATTAAAAAAAAACATTTTCTTAAATTATATTCGACGATAGTTTACGATTTTAAAATCGTAAGTACTAAAAAAAAAAAAAAAATTGACTTAAAAAATATATATAAATCGCTATTTGAAAAAACAAATCCATTTCACACGGTGATTATTTTACTGGACGTTTTTTGTGAACAAAACGTACGTTTTACTAACAATATGATTGTTCGAAAGTTTACAATTCATTAAATAAAATATAATAATTAATTATTCTCATCGAAATAATTGAAATAAATATACGTATATATATATATATAATGTAATTGATTTCGATTTATATTAATAAATAGACGGCAAGTGGAAATAAAACAACAAATATATTACTGATAAATCACGTTTATTACGTTGATCAATACCGTAGTAATTGATTTTTAATGGTATATTAAAACAGCGCGAGAATCGTGTGATATAATATGACGTGGGGACGTCCTTTGAAACGAAAATAATATTATATAATTTTCGTGTATAATATATTCTCAGATGAATCGATAATTTTTTGTCGAACAAACTTAAAGTCTAAGATGAACATGTAGATTTTTTTTGATTTTTTCGACACCGAACGTTTCGAACACGTACAAAACAACGTTCGATTGTAAAAAGACGAGAAACGAGTGTGATACAAATACGTTCAAATGTACAAAAAGATTATTATTCTCGTCCTGTACGAGGGAAAAATCGTGTATTAATGGGAAGCTGCCAAACAACAATTCGCATCCGAGTACAAGTAGTACACTTGCATCGTTTTTGTTCTACAGGTATTTATAATACGCGTGCCTGTATGAGACAATCGGACGAGTCCGTATCGTAAAACGCACTCGTATTTCTGCAAAACGCGCTATTTATCAGACCGGAATGTGTATAAAGTTACGTCCACGTAGAATTTAGATTCATTCATTTTTTTTTTTTTTTTTATTAGCAAAACGATTAGAACTCCGCAGCGAATACCCGTTCGTTTTCTATTTTTCTGACTCGTTTCGGTTTTTCGAAAATATCAAAACGCTTTACAGTAATAAAACGAAAATACGCCACATAAACTCTCGCATGCACAAAATGTTTTACATCTGGACAATTTCTTTGATATTTATAACGCGTTTTACGACGACGAAACGTAGTACGTCTGCGGACTTTTTACAATGTTTACTCAATAACACAACGCGTTGTATTATGACGCGAAACGGTTTAGCGTATCGCGTAACAAACGCCACACGGCGCGTCATCAGATGTTTATTACTAAACTGATAGATACTATAGTGAGGTATATTATATGTGTGTGAGTAATACGAGTTTAAAATTATTTTCTTCTCTCGTATTGACATTTATTCGCAAACGATTTGCGACTTACGTCCTACTGGGCCATCGCATTTTACGTCCACGACTTATCGGTTACTGAACCCCGTTTTTTTTCTCCCCCCGTCTTTTTGAAACTCTATTCATTTTCTTATTCAGTCGTTTTTACGCGGTGTCTTTAATTTTATATTACACACATAATATATACATATATATGTGTGTGTGTGTGTTACGGCACAGAGAGTTATGCGCGAATTGATAAACTCAAACGTAATTGTAATAAATTTTATAACGTTAAAACGAAAAGAAATCTAGAGACGACATAATATAGAGAACACGTTCGTGAAATAAAATTAAAAAAACAAGACTCCCTCGATTCGAATTGAAACTTTGTGATATGCGTGTTTTAGGATGTTATCATTTATAATATAAATAACGATTCGATAAATTTTAATTATGTACAACAATATTTATATAAATTCGGTTTTGAAAGAATTACACACACACACGTATATATATATACGAAATTCTTCATAATATTATAATATACGCAATGTATTAAGAAAAATATTTTGAATTTACAGATTTAAAAAAAAAAATGTATTTTATATCAACATGTATTGAATAGGTAATAATAATATCAAGCTATATATTCGTTTTTATTTTTAAACAATTAAATTTACTATAATACGTAAATACATTTTTCTTTTAACTTTATTTTTTCGTAATATTCATAATATTATCTCTATGCAATTTCTTTAATTTTAGATTTTTATTTTTTATTTCGCACCGGTTATGATCGTTTGTTGAAACCAGTAGTAAATTGACGAATTTGATACAACGACGGCTCGTACGTATTTTTTTTTTTATAATAATAATATATTCTTCGGCATTTAAATATATGAATTTATTATTTACGAGTATCCGATCGTTCATCCGTTTTTTTATACGTATCACACTTGTGCTCTATCCGTATGCCGTTGTCGTCGCGTTCAAATTGTTATCGTCCGATTTATAGTATTTGAAATTAACGCGTATTTCATTAAACCCCGGTTCGACGGAATTCTCGTTTTATCCTATCGCTCCAATCGTTTTTTGTTTAATCACACAAAATGATAATAAATATTGGATTATTCGTTTAGATTCCCGATGACATTTTCAACGAATTTTTTGTTTTTTTATTTCAAAATTGTACTGTACAGAGACGCGTGGATTGAACACACGAAACGCCCAAATGAATATACCTATTGTATAGAACGATTTTTTTCGTGCGAATTATGATTTATCAACGTGCATATATATGTGTGTGTGTATGTATGACGTTACACGCGCGCAGCAGTAGATACGTTTGTCAAAACTAAAATCGTATGAACTAACACTGAATAAAATCTACAAAAAAAAAAAAAATAATAATAATAACGTACGTGTATTTTATATGAAAAACTAACGCTAATGAATATTTTTATAGAGATACGTTTATTCTGATTTCAAAAAAAAAAAAAAAAAAAAATATTAAAAGATTTATATACGAATATTGATTCTCTATTTTACGGATAAAAAAAAAATCCTAATTACGCGCTTACGTGTTTTTAAAACATAAACGTGTGGTAAACGCGCGAGCGCTCAATCAGTAATTAAAAGTTGGGACATTTTAGTTTTTTAATATGTTTTTTAAAAATATTCTTTAAATACAAATGCCATACGGTCAGTCCTGATTTATAGAGGATTAGATTAAAAAAAAATCGTAGTAAACGAG
Source organism: Chaetogeoica ovagalla (assembly GCA_032441825.1). NCBI lineage: Eukaryota > Metazoa > Arthropoda > Insecta > Hemiptera > Aphididae > Chaetogeoica > Chaetogeoica ovagalla. The sequence continues at coordinate 2,907,901 of CM063727.1, read as the reverse complement.
TGGAAATAATTAATTTCGATACGTGAAACGATCGTTTTAGAAGAAGTTCAGTGTGGAATGTGCGCATGATATCCGCGTGATTACGTAGTCATCATACGAAAAAAAAACCACGAATAAAACAAATCGACTACACGTCTCATACGATTATTATAAATAGTCCGCGTCGCGTGTTTTTCGAACACCAGACGATAGGTTTTTTTTTTTTTTAATTTTTATTCCAAATACGTTTACGCCGTTATTCCAATTGCATGTGTATAAATCGACTCCGAGACGTGGAAAACGCGTCGCGAGTACGTACACTCATCGTTTATTCGGTTATTTATTATTAATCGAATCAGTTAGGTACTCTAAAAGAGGACAGTGTACTAGGAAAACAACATTATATTACGCTGAAATATACGATGATAATAATAATAATAATAATTTACGCAGCGGCGAACGCGAAATTTGTTTACGACGCCACGGCACAAAAAAAAATCGATAGTAAACGTTCGTGTTTTAAAAAAAATTAAACGTAATAGTTTTAAAATTTTATTATCACTCGTAAATATATACAATGTTCACGTACGGAAAATTATTATATTTTTGACGTTTCAGCAATTTCCTTAATTACAGTATTATTCAATTAATAAAATAATAATAATAACGAAAACGAAACAATTTCATTTATCGTAGTAATATTATTAATTTATTATTTTACCGAACTCGTGCACGTATCGTATACGTGTATAAAATATATATGGTATATATATTATCGTATTAAAACCACTCAGCACCGAAAACGCTAAAACGGTTTTTTTTTTATTCTTTCATTCGAATTTTTTTGTTTTTTTGAAGTGGTCTACATAAATTAATAATATATACGCGTGCGGTTCTGTACAAATATTATTGAAAACGTAAATAAAGATTAAAAAAAGTCGAAAACATTAATAACGTGCATTTCCACGCGTTTTAAACGATATCGATCGGTACAATCAATGGCGTACTTTCAATTTCTCTTCACGAAAGCGACGGGGAGTGATCGGGTTCTAAATAAAACTTCGTTTCCCGTATAAACGATTGTAATTATAACACTATTGCAATTGAAATATTTTTTTTTTGTTTAATGATAAATTAAAGAAAACAATATATATATAAATAAATAGTAATACATCAAGTTACAGGATTCGATTATTTTGATGTAATATTAGAAATAGAAAACGGGAAATTTTAAGAAGAATTTCAAACGCATATTTATCGCGTTCTTTTCGCCATTTGCGAGCATATAGCCAAACCGTGCAAACTCTTCGCCGCCGTATATAAAAATAATAATAACCGATTTTTTTAATTGACGTTTTATTTAATCAAAATGAATAAATATAATATATATATATATATAGACTTGATGAAGAATTCTTCGAGTAAGTCATTCACCGACGTTGTGATGATTTTTCACTATACTCTTTTGCGAAATTGATAAAATCTTCGTCACAGCCATTGTTTTCTTTAGAGTATAATAATTTTTGTTTGTTGAAATACGTGCGGAATGTCGACGTAGTTAAACGTATTACTTAACCAGAAAATTGATCAGCGCACAGGAATATTTTTAATATTTTCGTATTGTAGGGTAGAGTTAAGCCGATTCCACGTTTTTTTCTTATTCTTTTATTTTATACTAATGCTTGAAGTGCGCATTGTTCGTTTAGTAAAACGCAATCGCTTCGAATGTAATATAAAATCATACATTCTATGTCTGCAATATATTTGAAGAACTATACTCTGTACTGCTGCACGTGGTATAGAATCGATTTTTATTATTATTATTATTGTACTTCTTCTCTTCGACGACACACGTGCGTTGTCGACTCCAACTCTAGCAACGGTCCGTTTTTTTTGTGATGCACATTTCGTCGTCATACGTTTCATTTTGAATCTCCACGATTGCGAAAAGCACGTTGAAGTTATAGTTATTTCAAGTCAACTGCTGTATAGTATAAGAGCAATCTCATACAATAACACCGGGAGGGATTTATATGAACGCGCGTACCTATACATTTCGATGTAAATAATATATTAAATTATATTTTGTAATATTAAAAGTGAGAAAGTTAACGACGAATCGAGAAACGAGAATATATATATATATTTTATGCGACGGATACTGCACCGTACTCTTAACGTTTCGCAATAAACAAATTATTTTTCAAAAATGAAACACGAGGAATATGCACACACACCCGAACGCGGTAATAAACATTTTTTTTTAACTTCGCGTACGATGGTATATAGTAATATATAATTCAATATAATAAAATATGTAGTCTAGAAAAAAAAATTTATATATTCTATATCTATAGACACACAACGAATATAATATTTTGTATGTGCGTCACGTATGTGCGGATCAGAAAGTTATGATAAATTTTCATATACGGAAAAAGAAAAAAGTCACGGAAAAATATTATGTATCCAGTTTTAATAAAATCGAAATTTTTTTTCCTTTTTTACCAATATTCGCTATAGAGAATCGATAAAAGTCACCCGAGATATATTTTACACAGCACGGTACATAATAGGTACATAAAGTTCTAAAACACCGCGAACTTCTCTACCGATTAAATTAATAAAACAAAAAAACACTAGGAATTCATAAAACCGATTACTTAAAACAACTGCAGCTACACTTATTCGATATTTTCTTATAAAAAATCTCAGTAGCCCCCCTCTCACACACACACATTATAGATCTGAATGATATTTCTTCAATCTCGAGATTTCTTCTTATTTCGTATTGTTTTATTTAATGATAATTTCGTACTATATTTACGTAAAAAAAAAAAAAAAAATTGTCATTCTGCTAAAATCTTAAGTATAATAATTATAATAGAATAATTTTAAACTGTGATCTATCGCGACGAACTAATATTGTTGAGCGTTGTTCGCTGTAAAACTCGAGGTGAGGCACCGCTTTACTTGCTTCACCGTTATTATACGCCACTGAACTCAATATACGCGGAATCGCCCCATATGCATTTCGTTTTTATTTTCCCGTTTTTTGTTACCAACTTTGTTATATAAAAATAACTGTTCATTTTGCTAACATCGATACTACGAGCACGTCGTTTCGTGTCCTATTATCTCAAAGTAAATAATACATAACATGATAAATATCGTGGAAAAATGTTTATATTACATCGTATCCTCCATGACTTTCACATCTTATAGAATGCATACGGCCGCTTCCCATCTGGGGGTCGTATTTTGATCGATATAATATACGCGTTCCCGTGTATCGAATTCGTTCGGTGCGCTGTACTGCTCAACTCCTATACATTTTATAAAAGAAAAAATAAATTTGTTTTGTCATTTTTTTTCGGTTCGACAAACTCCCGAGTGCTCCTGTATCGACACATGAGACATTGTACGACTTTAACAAATTCATATCCACTTTCGGCCGAAAGTATCTCGTTACTGGACGCATTAAAGATTCAAGATCACGGGTCATTCATGGTATCTTCCATGGCCTTCCGTTGTTTACCAGCTTCCACGCGAAAGCTGTTCGAGTCGTCAGCTCCACCAGATTTTCCGTCGGTGACTGATTTGTTAACTTTCGTACAATCCCGCGTGGCCGTACTGGAGATAACTGGGGATCACCAAAAGCGACCCAATAACCAGTCGCAGCCAGCACTACAAAATAACGCGTTCGCAAAAAACAAAAAACACGAACGAAATCGACAACTACATCGTCGGTCGTTTCAAAAATCTATTTATGTGTGAAAACAGTAATTTTATTATACGAGCTTATTCTCTTTGAACCGAACACTTTTGAGTCCGTTATTTGCATCTGTACATACGATGACGTGTTTATTCGTGTTTCTGTGTAACGACTACATTATAACGCGTTCGTAAACGTTTAATATATAATTTCAAGTATTACAAAATGTTACATTTTTTTTTTTGTTTTTTTTTTTTTGAAAAAAAAAACATGTTACGTGTTGTCGAACGTAAAAAGATCATGAAACGTGAACAACAAACAATATACATGAAGTACGTTGAAGTGTATAGGCGCGCACGTACGAGCCGATTTATTCGATTCCCGTCCATTACGGCGGTTCAAAGCGACGAGGCTGCAATTTTTAACAACTGTCCGTTTTCAACGTATAAATATTATATTTTTGAAAAATTCGACAATTCTTCCATAACGCGCGTGTACCATCACGCGATAAACGAGTGTATTCCGAGACACATACGTTGTTTTTGATTGTCATCGAACGGATGCGAGGGTTTCGTCGAAACGTACCATATTGTACGTTGAATTTTTATCGATGTATAAACATAAACAAAACCGAACCGCGCGAAAAGGAACGCGTGTGAAATTCGAAATCCCGTTAATTTCCTTTATTGAAAACGACAGATTCCGCCCGCGGGGAGAACAAATACGCGAAAGCCGTTCGAAATGCCGTCTGGAAAGAATTTCTCGTCTCGCGTATAGTTTGTGATTTTTGCAGCCGCCCAAAATTTTAATAAAAATCCAATTGATCATAGCGGTTTTTATTGTTATAGCATTACCGCACGGCGTGGTTTTTATTTGTATGTTGTTCAGCTGACGAGGTCGATGCACGGCGAAAGGTCGTATTGAAATAATTTACGCTCGCTCCGTCGCGACCTTTAGTGTTGTGCCAAACGTTTTTGTGGCCAAAAACTGCAGTGCTCGTGTGTATAAAATCATTATTATTATTATTACAATATTTTGTCGAGGATCTTATGCGCTGCTCAGTGAATACCGGACACGGAGAACAAAATATCTGTTAAAAAAATAATAACAATTATATAAATATACTTATCGCGCGTTAGATAGACACGGTACATATTTATTCGATTACACCGGCCTATGACGATTGTATAAATTGTATTCCAGACTTGGGTAAAATGTTTGTCAAAAGTTCTTTTTTTCGAATACTTCGAAAAAATCATTCAGTATACTTTCGTCCGCGAGTAAATCCCCCGAGTATATCGAATACTTTACAAAAATGATTTCAATAATACGCTTTTAGAACACTTTTTCTTTTACTAGTTTTCACTGACACTTACTATCGAATAGTATAGTAGTTCTAAAAACATTTGTGCTGAATATTGACTGTAATATTAAATCGGTAAAACTTGAAAAAAAAACGTAAATAATTATAAAGGATCAAAAATATAAGAGAAGCAATAGAAACGTTAAAAAAATATAATTAACTCGTTAAACTGGAACATTAAGAAATTTCGCTATTAAAATTAATTGAATGTAAACCAGATGGCGGCAGCGTAGACTTGCGGTGGGCGCGGTCGTCGACTCATCACCAACCGACGCGGCCGTTTTGTGGTGATGTCATCAGAGATATAAATACGTGTGTATATAATATACACGGTTTAGTAATAAGTAGTTGGTTCGCGTTGAAAATGATAACGTAGAGTTGTTGAACAAACGCAAGTGTATTGTTTTTGTGATTTTTGGGTGTATCGTGTATAACTGTATAATGATTTTATTGTTATTATTATTATTATTATTTTTTAATCAAATATAAGAAACCATCAACTGTTTAATAATTTTTTTTTTTAATTCCGCGCTTACAAATTAAAACAATTTATTAAATACCTACTGCTGCTGCTGCTAGTTTCTACTCGTATATATATTTTTTCTGAAATAATTACTTTTTACGTAATAACTAATAAGTTATTATTTTTATACGGATACTACTAGAATATGATTTAACCTTAAACAATATTCAGAATACTGTATTCGCAATACTTTTAAAAAGTATTTAAAAAGTATTCATAAAATACATTTGCGGGTATACCACGTCTGAACGTACCAAATTCCTTAGTTTCGGTATTCGGCTACGCTGAGTACATATTACGGATTCGCCCAATAGTGTTTATCGAAGAGGACGCGATATCCGTATTTTATATCTCTACCACCCTCCCCACCTCCACATTTCTATAAACCGACTGATAATGATTTACGTCCAGCGTTCTCATCACGAATCGAATCGTTTTAGATATTAGAGAAAATTGAAATCGACGTATATTTCATATAGACGAGATCTGCATTATCTATGATTATTTTTCCGAAAACGAAAAATTTCAGAAATGTCTGTTAGATGAGCACAGTGTTTAGTGAAATCGGGTTCGGTATTTTCAATGTCACGAGTAATGGGTGTATTTTGATATATAATGACGATATTAATGTTGATAAAGATAGCAGAATGAATACATGACGCACTTAGGGATATTACTTTTACAATCGAAGACGAACGGAGCGCGGTACAGTAAACGGGGAGGGAGGAGTACGGCGAGAAGAAGGAAAAATATTAAATAAATCTAAAATTGTTAATAAAGAGTTTTTTTTTCTTTCTAACTGAAAGTTTTCGTTTTATAATAGCGCACGTCTAGTCGTACGCGACGTAGAGTATAAAAAAAAAAGAAGATTTTAATTAATAACATTTAATAACGACGCGTTTTTCAGGTTCGAAATTCCTGTGCAGCGAGGTCATAGCTCCTGTGAAGAGCGAAGTGGACGACATATGTCTGTACATCATCAACTTCGAAGACCTCACGTCTCCCCCGTCACCGGTCGAACAACCAGACCCGGCGTCTAGACTGAGTAAATGTAATGATTATAATATAGAACGCTACGTCCTGAATACAGAGCACAGGACGTAGTATTCGTGTGTGCACGTTTATGTGTGTGTGTGTGGTTTGTCGTGTTTCACAGTGTGTGCGGTATTTTTAAAAAACAAAAATATTATTTTTCCCCGTTTTAAATATGTTTTATAATGATATTAATAAACCATCTGTTGATTGAGTCGCGTAACACGCTCATCGAATTATTAACATTTCAGTCGATCGGGCTAGACAGTCGTTTCGACAATCGTTGCGGATGAGCTCGTTTCGCGGCCGTAACGCTAGACAGTCCGGCCGTCTGACGCCGCTTCCCCACGACGACGAGTATGACGAGGAGAGCAGTAGCACACACCTGAAAACCCCGTCCACACCCAAAGCACCGGATTCGTTGAGGCAAGTCAAGTAGTCCGGTATTAATACATATCGTTTTTTTTTCTTTTTATCGATTTTTTGCGAGGTAAAAACGGAAAGAACGACAAAAAATTAAATTTTACAGTGCCATCTCGTGCTAGCACTAAAAACGTGGACCAAACGCCGCGCACCGTTGGTGTACGGTAAACGAAAACAACCATGAAAACGTGTCGCTACATAAATGCAAAAACTCTTTTTTTCTATTTTTATCATAACCGTTCGAGATAGAGAACAGAGATTCCCTCGCTATAATTACGCGTGTTCATTCCAAACATTTTCCGAATAAAATACGTTTTACCGATTTCCTCCCCTACCCCCACGTAGTAGTGCTATTTGAAATGCGCAGAAGACCAAAAGAGGATCCTCTCACATATCGCCTCCACGATAAATGGTATGAAAACCCTGAAATCCCTCATCCCTCCCACAATTCGTTTTATTAATTCTTCCCAAGCCGTATAAGTAATATTACTAGATTAATGTTAGGTCTTAATCACTACTTTTATTCAGGTCTCAATTCCTCTTTGCCCTCGTCATTAATCATTCCCGATATTGGCGAATTCCCTCACTTTTTTTCCACTGCCCCCCTGCAGTCTTTTTTCTGTTAGAATCAATCCGTTTCCTTTTAAAAGATCAATATCTAGCTTTTTTTTATTTTTGCAGCATGAGGATACTGCAAGAGGTCGTAATCCTTCGTTAAAGTTAATCGATTCTTTTTCTCGTCCGGTCTTATTTTATAGGTTTATTTGGTGTTTTATTATATAAAAACCAAACTACATAAATTATATAAGTGTTATGTTAAAACGTGTAAAACGAAGCTTATTAAAATAGAATAAAGAAAAAAATCGGTTCGAGATACTCGATAAGATTTCTGCGGGGAATATAAGGGCGAAAATAAAAAATTACTCGCTTCTCGTAGGACAATTTTTCGCTTATATAAATCTTTGTACAAACAATTATAACGAAATGTTTTAATCCAAATAATAATAATAATAATAATAAGTCACGGCAATATATATTTTTTTTGTAAGACAATTTTTCGCGTTTTTTTTGAAAATCGCGAAAAAAACAAAATGTCGGTTCGCTTCACGTTTCGGCTATGCACACCAGTCGACGTATATTTTGTGTTAAAAATATAATAATAATATTATTATTATTATATTTTATATGTTTATTTTTATTATAATATTGTGTGTGTGACATTGGTTTTATTTTTATTTTTTAGTTTGAAAACGGCAGCGGCCGAAAGTATTATCACGTCGACCACGACTGCCCGTATCGAAGACGAGACAACCAGCCCTCAGTCGCTGTTTGTCCGACCGGAACCCCAAGTGCGTTTTAATATTCATTAGTTTATGTTATTGTGCAGCAGCGTACACATTATTATATATATATATAATATTATATATAAATATATATATAATATTATATATATATATATATATATAATATTATATATATATATGCATGCGAGACAGTTGGGCGAGGGTAGTAGGTGTAAATAAATTCTAGCCCTTTATATACGCGTTATACTTTTGAATTTGATAAAACTAAAAGGATAGAAAATAAAAATAGGACTTTTAAATTTAATTCGTTCGGATAATCACGTCAAACGTAATTTTCATAATATAGTTCAAAGATTATTATTTTTGTATTTTGTAATACGTCAAAGGTATCATTATTTTTTTAAGGAATAAATATTTCAAAATAAAAACAAAAACATACAAACGTAAATTTTTTTCCTCTTTCAATTCACCACTGCCGTAAAGAGCGTTTTATGTTTATAAATGTTGAAAAGTTGTTTCCGGAGTATTCATTCATTCGGGGAATGTAGAAAAAACAAAATAAAAAAAAGTATTATTCGAATATTTCAAATTAAATTTCGACAATTAATGTCATAAAATTTTGTGTTCGTATATTGGCGTGAGAAATTCGACTCACGACTTCCGATCAAGTGAAGTAATAATAAAGAAAATATATTGTTCAACCAAAATTATTTTTCCTCATAAATAAGCCACATTTGTTTTGTTAAACTGAGACGACTATACGTCTATCGATATATTATACTCAATCAATCGGTTTTAGATTTATATAAATTAATTTTTTTATAACAAAAAAAAAAAAAAATCATTTTACGACAAGAATAAAAAAAAGCGCAGGAAAACAATATTTAGAATTGTTATCTCGAATATACAAATAAAAAAGAATATATTAACTTTTATTTAAAAATAAAGACATTCGAATACGTTACAAGACTGGAATCGAGTTAAATAGTGCCCCCACGCAAGTTCGTGTATCTATTTAAGAAGTATTTTGAAGGTTCGTTTTTTAACGTTTTGACAAGTGCCAACATTTTTTTTTACTTCTACCATTAAGTGTGGATGAATTTTTATATATATATAGAAAGACGCATTTTTTTCATTTTGATTCGGAACTTTGAACAATTATTTTCGTTTCTATATGATATAATATGTTTACCGTTTTATATCCGTTATAATATAACCTTTGGATAAAAAAAATTTCAATTTAATCTTCGATTTTTAGAAAAATTACAGAACGTTAATTAGACAATAAGTTTTATATTTAAATCGACTACGTATATGCGCGTATTATGATTAATTTACTAATTAATATGTAATTAACTCGATTATCCGATGACAGCTATATTATAGAGTAGTAGTAATTTCTCCAAATTGCTATCGGTTAAAAGAAAAACACGATAAAAACCCGTAAGAATTATATGACTTAATAATATTGACATTGAAAAAAAAATGAAAAAAAAACGCCATTCGAAGCGTAATATTAAAAGTATTATTAAAAACATCAACAACATCCTAAATAAATATTTAAAATAATCCGCATACTTTAAAGACGAGATAGTTTTGTAACATTCCGAAATATTTAATTTTCCAATATTATTATATACCCGAAATTAAGCATTTTTTTTTGTTCGCGATGAAAAATATTGACTCGTACATTAAAAATGTATTTTCAACTTATAATAACGAATTAGGTCGTTTCGATTATTATTTTTTTAATTCGCCAATTTATATCTGAAATAATAATAAAAAAAAAAATTTCTTACGGTTAAAAACTACTGACTCGATGCTATATGAAATGAAGTAATAATCCGTCAACTTTCGCTTACACTTTTCTATTCTATAGCTGAATGAATTTTATGCGTTGTCCGGTGTATTTGAAACATTCAATTTCTAATCACTTTCCATATTCATTCGGATTATACAAGGGTAACATTTTACGGTACTGCGTCACTTCAGTAACGCGTCTGTCTGGTGGTCGCGTTTTACTCTAATGGGCGGGCAAAACACGGAGACGTCTGCAATGGACTATGCGAAAGCATTATAACATTAAACAGTGGAAAATCAATAGTGGAGCATGTCAGAAATTATTATATTTATTTAAAAACTCATGTATAGTAAACGCAGTGTAGAGTAATTCAATAAAAACGAATAATTCAAGAAAGAACCGTAAATAACATATTTATTCGTTTTATGAGTAGGATTTGATAGGGAAGTACTCGATTTTCAAACTTCTGTCTGTATTCGGATACCTGCATTATCCGCTATACGTAACTGGAATACGTAGACATGTCTTATCTAGTGTTTCTCCTCCTGAAGACGAGGGTAAAAGAAAAAACAAATTTTAACGATGTGTAACTATAATATAATAAAGTAAATACTTAATTTAAGTTCAGAAATTTCTAGCATTTTTTTTTTTTTTTGAGATTTTTTCATTTGTGCGCAGCATCAAATCTTTATGTAAAAAACTGGTACTTCGATCACAAGCTCAACCCTTAAAAATCGATTCTGTTGTTTTTGATTTTTCACACACAACATAATGCAATTAGAGAATGTATTTATATTTATATAAATATATGACGATTATTCAATTCTCGACGTTCATTGGGGATAGACCGTATCGACGTTTCTGAATGTTCATGAGTCGTCCAGGAATAATTCATATTAACTAATTATAATAATAATTTTTTATTATTAATATTTATACTACTGTAGGTAATTATTATAGGACTAGTTTGAAAATATAGGAGTATTTAAAAATTTCTATTCATAAATTACGAAAATCTGTTCACAAATAACGATGTTAATGTGATTATGTGCACTTTTATGTTTTCCTTATATATATGTGTGTGTGTGTGTGTGTGTGTGTGTGTGTGTGTGCCGATATAACGAAATAGTAGCTAAGCCAAATTTTTTTTTTTCTAGAAAAACAATAATATATTTTTTTATAAAAAGTGTTTTAGTCGTGTCTGTGAAGAATTAAAAATATTAAATTATAATTATTTGTAATAACCAAATGATCATTGCTAAACCATAAATATAATAATATTGGAATCGTATATCATGTGCATTGAACACGTATACGTGCAATTTTTACATCCGTACACGTGTATTTATACTATATTTGCACATAATATAATGAATTATATATATACGTATCAATATGTAAGTGCTTAACACGATATAAGATATAAGTATGCCGTTAAAAGGCCGTTAAAGATTAAAATAATATTTCGTCGTGAAGTGTTTAAAAAAAAAAAAAGTACATTATAATATGGAATAACGTTTTAGACTTAAGTTTTTCTTTTCTATTTGGATCCGTCGAAAAGAAAAAAAACGAACTTTTATTATATGTTATATCGTAAAATGTCAATGGATGTTGAGCGTTTTTAATATAGAAATACGTGCACAAACAAAAATGTAAAGAGGGATAGACGCGTTGTGGTGTGCGGAGATTTCACAAATGACTGAAGAGGCTGTTAGGGTTCTAAGCGAATAAAATATAATTGCTCACGCATTTTTCATATTTTCACGTTAAAATGTCAAAACGAAGACGGACGAATTTGCTAATTTCGATAAATTTCGAAAAAAAAAAAATCGAAGAAATTCCGTTTTTCCATGCGCGTTGTCGGTGCCACTTGGAATAATGCCGTTTTGGCGACATATAAAACGTACTACAATAAATGTGTAATGGCTTTAATTTTATAATGTTGAGCATTATGCCGAGAGACGTATAAATCGTGTAAAATGGGTTGTTCGGTTTTTCGTCGCGTTTTATTATTCGCATACACACAAATGTACTTTAAAGCGTGTGTGTGTGTGTATTTTACATATATAATAAAGTCGTATTTTTACTCGTGTCTGTAATGATTTCCTTCTATTGTTCGCGTATTCGATCGGTCGCGGTTGTGTCGTAAAACAATTCCGTCGTAAAGATCGGCGGCGTGGCTTTGAGGAGTTTCTGCTTAAATCCCACTCGTGTACGGCTGGTACAATTGTATAAATTCAACGTGTATGAATTGCCGGCGATAGTGGAAAAAAAAAAAGACGTGATAATTCTGTGCGTAGGTGATGCGGAATACAACTCGTAATCGGCTTTGGTCCGCGAAGACATTTTTATGTCGTCAAAAACGATAAGAAAAATATTTAAAACACTGTCCTGCGCGTATTTTTGACCGGTAAAGATTGTTAAATGTGCGTCGTGAGTCGTTCGGAATCAAAAAAAAGCACCCCCCCCCCCGAGATAAAACGCGAAATTTAAAACAGAACACCTACGCGAAATACTGACAAAATATTACTTTATCGAGTCGTATGATTCTAAAATACGTATTTTCTTTTTTTATACTTTAAATATGTGTCTCTACGGATTTCAGCACAAAGCTGTTGTGTGTTTTGTTTTCTATTTAATTATTATTATTTTTTTTTTAGTCGTAATTTGCAAGACTCGGAACTTAATATGCGTATATGCTCAAATATAAAAAGAATAACGTAATCAAATACAAAAAGAAAGCGATAATTATGCGGTATTATTATTTATTTTTCTCGTGAAACATAATTTTTTTTTTTTTACGGAATACATTTTAACAACGCGCGTAACGATTATTCCCCGAGTATATTGTAACAATATGCAAAATTATGCGTTATTAATATAAAAAAAAAATGTTTAATCACAATATTAATACTAAATATAAGTTATACGATAAATAATGAAGAATTGAATAATTTTTTTACTGCACAACTTTATATTATTATTCAGCGGATTCAAAAAGCGTTAAGAAATGTAAACGCGTCGATATATTAACGAGACAAAAATGTTTGTATTAACGCGCATAACACCAAACCCTGACCGGTCAGAATTCATTTATAATTCATATCATTTTTAAATCATTGGAATTTAATCGCAATTATACTGCGAAACGTATTTGTGACAACGTTCACTTATGCGCTGCTTTTCCTTAACAAGCATATATGAGGTCCCGAAATCTGGCGTTTTCATAACGTATCGTAATAATGTGACGTAAAAGTAACACGTGTATGAAAACGTGTTAAATAAAAACATTTTCCGTTTAATTCAGTATAATAGTGGTACCATGAAAAAAGAAAAAAAAATACAACTACACTCGTGAGCAAAAAAATCGAATCGTACCGCAAACTAGCTTTTAAAAATATCTCTGGCAAAAGAACTTTAATCACATTTTTTATTTTAAAATCTCCAAGTTCAAAGCCTTAGTTTTTGAAATGTTTTCTTGGAGCTAAAACAGAGACTTTATAGATTGAAATATAGAAAATGGTATACGAGTTTTAACCTCTGTGCTAGAGATATTTAACTGCGAGTTCGCGGTATGAGTCGATTTTTTTTCGCTCACGAGTGTATATTATGGACAAAGCCCGTTTGAGCGATAATATTTTGTGTTGAAAATCTAAAAAAAAAAAAACGTGTTAACAAAGAACCATGCAGTTATTGACGGCGAAGGTTAATCTTCGCTGGCGAACGCATCATTACATTTTATAACAGAGTTTAGGCTGCAAGACGTGCGAAACTTCAAATCGCGATTGACTCGTTCGCTCGGGTTCGATAACAACGGGGTAGAAATAATACGCGTTAATCGTCGAAACTAAAACCGTTGTCGATATATACAGTTTATATTATCGGCATGGTAGGCATTAACGGAAAGGGTCCATTAATATAATCTATAAGTGTCACACACGTCCTATTTTACGCTCCGGCGATTGCCAGGGATTATAGAATTGCCCCGTGTTAATGTTAACGGCAATGTCCTCAAGACGTTATAATTCTTTTGAACGGCTAATACGAGAAAGAAAAAAAAAAAAAGAAAGAAGAAAATATAGTTAATTGAAAGTCATTGTTTTTCTTTGCGAATTAGGAAAGTTGAAATTGGATTAAAAAAAAGAAAAAGTGTTTGACTTGGTCGAAAGTTAAAATGTTCGTAATTAACAATAGGAGCAATAAGGGAAATGAGATAAGCTTCTTACGCAACGTCTTATTTTTTGCGGTGAATGTGTTGACGAACGATGTAAATAACGCGAAACCAGCGGTATTTATAATGTAAACGCGCGTTGCGTACGGCGGGCAAAAGAAAGATAATTTATAAGTCCAAAGCTGATTTTCGAAGAAGAAACGTAACTTGATTAAATGTGCATAACTCTAATAACTCGTTGTTATAATTGAGCTGTGTCTAAACGTATTTGTGGCTCGAAGAGCGTTCGCGTCAAACGCGTGTATCCCAAAACGCAATACATTAATATTCGATTCCGGATTAAAAGCGTTGTAAATGTTTTTTTTTTCATCAAAGTCTCAATGATTTCACTGATAAAATTATTGTACTATGGGTGCTGGTATGCATTCAATATTGCAAGAACCTTAAGATTTCTCCACGCGTGTTCCGGGCGAATAAAGCGGCGGCGGTTTTTTGAAAATTGTAAAATACAGTTGAAAAACGTTTGAAGTAAATGCAGTAAATTATACCGACGGTGAGAATTTGTCGAATCACGCGGCGCCCGTTTTTCTTTATAGGTACCATAGAAATGAATCTATAGATTTTTTTTTTTTTACAGAATTTAAATCGTCCAAAACGTCTGACGATTTTTTACCGGAGTGTCCAAACCGCGTTGTTTTTTCACCGATTTCGGGACCGCTTTAAACGAAATTGTTATACTCTTCTCGCGTCGTAACCGTTTTATGTGTTCCTGTTTCTCGTCTATGACGATGCGAAATGCGAGAAATTTGACTTTCAAATAAGCCCGAACGTTATTTTATTATACGCGCATTGTAATTTATATATATAAATATAACGTTTCGACTTATAGGCGAGCTTTTTATGTTTTCTCCTCGTTTCAGATCAGTCAACCGCACAGGACACCGCCCGATCCGCCGTCACCGCCACGGACTCCAAATAAATCTCCAGAACGCAATCCTTCGTTCGGCAGCCCGCCCATACGGTCCAATACGGATTCTGTATGTAAGTACGCGCCGGCGTGTTGAGACACACACCGCATCATAATATATACCGACAACTGTATAATTTTTTTTTTTTTTGGTTCAGTGCGTTGATTTTTTTCTTTTTTTTGACTCTGTCCTGTATCTATATTTTTCTTTCTGGTGTCTATTTTTCGTTTTTTGTTTGTTTTTCATTCTTCGCATGATTTGCTGCTATAGTGGCGTCGCGCGTTGAAAAGGACCAATTCCAAAGACCGAAACGACCGCACACTCTCGATAACATTACCGAAGGTATATAAAAGGAAAAAAAAAAGGAAAAAAAAAAACCAAACGAAACACTCGAAACCATAATATGTGAAAAACAAAAATATATTACAACAATAGTTAACATAGAAGTGTTATGTTATATAGTTATGTAGTTTTACATAATATTATAATAAATTTGTGTGTATAAATATATATATATATTTTTTTTTTTTTTGAAGACACAATAATATATATATTGAAATACTTTAAATGTGTACAAACAGATTTCTTTTTAAAAAATAATGTTTTATAACATGTAATTTTATTCATTTTTATTTCTTTGTTCGATTTCTCTTTTTCGTTTAACCTAACCGCGACGATACACTTTTCTCGAAACCACGGTGCATTGTATAAATAAACAAATCTAATACGAAAACTTCTGTATATTTATTTGTTTTACGTAATACTCTTTGTCTCGAGATATACATTAACACACGCGTAAATATAATATATATATATATATATACAAATTTATTATTTACCAGTATTAATTTATAATTTTTATTTCATATTTCTATTCCTTCCACGTATATATTTCATTTATATTTTGTTGTTTTCGTCTTTACTATTTTATTAATATTATAATGTATATTTGTTTTTAAATTGTATTTATAATTTTATTAAAAGTATTTTATACATTTCTGTTTATTTCACTACTTGTTTAATAACCTACTTGAAAATTGTTGACATTTAGCTGCTTTTAATTTTTTTTTTTTTTACATCAATAGAATAGTGCCTGTAAAAAATATATATATATAACATAAAAATAAAGTATTCTTAATTATTTGCTTAATTACAATGGAATTTTGGTAAAGGAAAACAATTTAATATTTTTTCGTTTCACACGAAGTTTACGTTTTTAATTAAAAAAAAAAAAAACAATTTAAAACTATGATATTCGTGTTAATTATAAATTTGAATTTTAAAACATTTTCCATAGGGATTTACGAGAAATTTATTATTTGTGAATCGATTTGTGATGAAATCGTTTTAGTTTGTCTATATGAGAAAAAACACTAATTTTAGTAACAAGAAGTTTATTGCCAACATCATTATATATTGAATATTTCTTATAATTTTCTTAGACGTGTACCAAGGAAATTCCATTGTATCAATATAATATATTCGATGATCCATAACTGTTACTGTAAAATGGAATATTACTTTTGCTAATTTGTACATTATACGCTAATGATTTAACAATGCGATTAACAATTGAATAGATAATTTGTTTTTTCCTTGTTTGAATCTACATTCGTATTAAAAAGCGAAATTTATATTTGATACAAAATTTTTCAATAAAATTTTATTATAAAATCTTATAGTGTGTTAGTGTCACATACGAGATTGCTGCCACTTATGCTATCGAATTTTGGGACGAGCGTTGAATGATCTCATAACAACGAATGTTTAATGACGTTTTCGAAATTTATCGCTCTTATTTTCTTTTTGATTTACGGGGAAAATACACAACAAATATTGGCCTTTTTCATTTTTTTTTTAAATGTGTGCTTTTATTTTGTCAAAAATAAACTTCTCATTGTTTTTTTTTCTATTTATGTACATTTCACAGCTCGTATCGTGTACTTACTTTTTGACTTGTTGATGACTTATATTGAACGTAAAACAAAATTAATTCGAAATGCGATTATATGTCGTTGAAAATCGTACTTTTGTAAAATTTCATTGCATTTTCAGTTACGTTGAAACACAATGCATAATTATTATTTAAAAATGTTTCCTTTGAATCGAATGGAAATTTAAGATATATATTGTATATTTGAATATAAAGCTAACGAATCCGTGTCGTTAAAATATGTTATATACGTTAATATTATAATCTTCGAATGTTTGATGTTTTCATTAACCGGTTACAAGGTAAAAATGGTAACTTTTTAAATTATTTAATGACGCGAGCTTTATAGTGACAGGTTATCATCAGATTTGATGAAAAAAACACATAGGTAAATTAAAAGAATAATAATCGATTATTGACAATTTAAACAATGTGAATCAAATTTCGGAAAATATCTATTTTCGGTGTTCCTTTTTTCTTCTACGACTTAAAGAGTAATTAAAAGCTGTTGGTTTTAAAAACACCATTGAATTTGCATTTTTAGAAAAAGTTTTTGGGTTTGAATTGCGTTTTATGCCAAAATTATGTCAACGTAATATATATTTTTTTAGCGACTCCATTGAGCTGGTTTCCTATATATATATATGTGCATATATAATGTGAAAAATATAAAAATATATTCGCGAAATATTAGACAAAGATGTTCTCATAATGAATAAAAAAAAAAATACGCGTTATAAAACCGATTAAATTTAATGTAATTACGCAATTTTCATTTTTTCTCCAGAATTGTTGCTTTCACGATAATTCGTGCGGGGATGGCGTCATTATAAAACAATTATTTATTTTCTTAAAAAAAAAGTCGTTTGGAAAAAAATTCGTTAAATCTTACTTTATTATATTATAATAAATAACTTAATCTCTGATTGACAACAATTTATCGTTATTAATTGCGTGTTGATTAGAAGATTATACATTATGATCTATATACACCAACTCAATTCAAACTACGATTGGTTCAAATTACAATTTCAAATGTTCAATTCCAAACCTTTACTTCTCATAATTGATCAAATAACAATTATAGAAAATAACGAGTAATAAAATAAGAAATACAATAAATATCAAGAAAAAGAGAATTTATCTATTTATTGGCACCGAACTAAGTAAAAAAAAATTAATATATTCAATTAATTACGCACAAATTTCAATTAATACAATGTATATTACGCGTTTCTTTGATCAGTTGTCGGACCCAAGGAATGACGGTACTGTTACTTAAGTAATTTCTCGGTTAAAAGTGAAGATAAACTTGAAATACTTGGCCGAATAAAACACGAGGAAACGCTAGACTCTGCCGCGAATATTCTGTAGATTTTTTACACCCTTTAAGTTTGCATCATATTCATAGAAATCCATCAAGTTTATGTCGTTATAACGATTAGTTCTTCTTGAGTTTCGTGTGGAGCATACTTGACTTTGACAGTTGAAAGGATTTCAACTGATTAGTTTCTGAACAGGACGTGGCTGCAACGTTTCATAGCATACTGAATTCCGGAAATTATCGGGTTAATTTCTCCTAAAGAATGACAAAAAAATGACCGCAAATAAAGGAGAAACGAACATTTTTAACTTCAAATATTTTATTCTCTAGCAAAGCTTTTATAAATTTTTCGACAGTAGGTCGAATAAATATTGCCGATAACATAGATGTGGTGTATTAGACTAAGTGACGATCGTCGTTGTATGTACAGTATTTATATAACTTCCTACAATAATATCGGTTATAATATAACAACAAAACTGTAAGATATTCTAAAATAAATGGATATTACGCAATTTTAACATTATCCCGTTGTTTTCAAATAAATATATAAATAAAATGTTTTGTACATCACCCGATACATTTTTGATTTTTAATCGCAGTAAAGAATCAGTATGGATAAATAGAGTTTGTCGATATTCACATTAAAAACGTTTAACAACGTATTTAATTTGTATAAAAACGAAAAATAATATTATCGCGTTTAAATTTGTACGAAAGTAGATTCAAATATTATTTCTATTATAATATGTAAAATGCACAATTAAAACGTAATGACGCACAGATACTTTTTGTTGCTACTTGTATAGCGTATTGCCGTGGTTAAGGCCTTTAATAACGTTATGGACCGCTCTTTTTTTTCTCTCTCCGCTTAGTTTCCGACGGCAAGTCTGAAAACTTAATCGTTCAATACATTTCATAAGGCTTTTGCCCTCGAAAACCGTATTATTGTGCCTATAATATACAGTTATGCCATAATACGTTTGTGTTAATCGACGGAATTTCGTAGCCTACAGGAGTCATTTTACCGGTAAAAGTTTTCCGAACACGTCATCCGAAACGGACTTACAAAAGTACAACACATCAACACTATGGGACCATTCTACATCGCTCGGAAACCTGGCGACGGAGAGCCTGAAATACAAGGTACGTACATGGCCGTTTATTCATGTGACTCTATTTTTCCGTTTGTATTTTATAAAATTCTACGTAGATGGAACGTAAACTCTCGTCGATTTTCCAAAACATTTCAGTACAAACTATATCTGCCGTGTTCCGTTCGCTTAATTCAAAACGTCTTTATATCGACACGTTACTACGTATTACGCCAAAAGTCCTTGAATCCGATAACATAAACGTCAATTTTTATTTCTTTTTTACTGAAAGTATGTATAAAATTGCTATTTTTTAAAATAATTATTCGAATTAAGTGAAAATTGATCGAGTTGGATTTTAATTTGATTTTTTTTTTTGTCTGAGCGTAAAAACCAACATCAGTTTGCATTAATTGCCGCCGTCTATCGTAATTATTTTTTTCATTCGTGAATTATTGAGGAGTATAAATTGTGCATGAAATCGCACCAGTAGATATTTGATTTTTATTTTGAACGAAAAAGTTTCGTCTTTTTTTCTACATTATTATATATTTATGCGTATTATTTCATTTACGTGTTTAAACGTGTTTATTAAATATTATGATTTTTTAAATTATACGTGTGGTTATATGCAAAATTGTTGAAACCATTTCAAACGAAAAAATAAAACGAACGCATATAAGTTGTGTGGATGTCGATGATACGGTACGGTGGCGTTGACATAAAACACTGGCTGGAAGTGCAAGAGCGATAAATTTTATTTATTTAAAACTAAGTTCCTGCAAATCGTGGCACTCGTCGTATAAAAGCTTTAAAAAAGTTAGTCGTCCTCTTTGAACACAGTTAAAAAAACCGTAAAGCATATATCCGTTAGATGTCGTATAAAATTATTTTATATTTATAAGTGTGTATTTAAAAAAAAGAAAAAGAAATACAGTCTTAAGAAATTAAAGTTAATATAATATGTATATTTATAAAAGACGCAATTTTTTGTTTTAAACGATCATCTTATAAGAAAATCACATTTAAAAATAACGCGAATTCATTTGATATAAAACATTTATTATTAACACGTGTTTGATTTTAATAGGACTAATATTTTTAGACGCGTTTATTATTTTATGTAGTCTATAATAGTGTTATAGAACACACTGCACGTTCGTCTAACCATTTGAAAATTTAAAAACCTTCCTGTGTTAGTAATACAGTTAAATAATATATTCTAAATGAATATAAATATATATATATATACTCGTATATAGTTTATCTTTTAAAATGGATATCGATAAATATAAATTTATAATATATATATTGAACATTGAAAAAACAATTTGTTTATTTTATTGTTAACATTGTTTTTAGTTAAATTTGTATTTAGATTAATCGTTTGTTATTAAAAACGAAATAAATTCAATAAAAAAAAAAACAAATACATTTGAGTGTACGGTCGATTGATTATAAATGTTTTGTACACGGACAATGTATCATAAATTATACGATTTATTTTTTATCATATTAAAGCTGAAAAATATAAATTTATAAAATATACATCGATATACTATTTTCATATGGATTCTTAAATAGCGTGAAACGTTGAATAAATAATCATTTGTTCAAACATCCATATTTATATTACATTTTACGCGTTCTTTCTTTTTTTTTTTATTAAAATTAAATAATTATAACAATTTATTACGATAATTGTTAGTATTTTACAAAAATTTAACTATAAAAAATTATCAATTTTCGTGATAATCTTTGATAATCTGTGATAATCCGTGATAATCTTTGATAATCTCTAATAATCTATGATAATCTTTGATAATCCGTGATAACCCTTGATAATCTCTGATAATCTTTGATAATCGATAATCTGGTGTACAAATTTTTTATAAGTGGTTTACCCCCCGATTTACTTTTAACTTTTGATGTAGTCGTATTTAGTAAATTGCAAAACAGTATATTGATCGAATTATATTATCATAATACGCACACAATGTGTATAATATATAAGCGAGTCAAGTCCCAAACTTTGTAATATAATCATATAATATATGTGTATGTCAACACACACATACATAATATGTTTATACAGTTTTTCGAGTTGACAGTTTTACGGCTTTTCAATGGCTTTGCGCGTGAAATATTTAAAGAGTAAACTGGATGTCGGACAGTTTTATCACACAGTTTACTGATCGCGTATAAAAGTAATCGATATCTTTGACGAGGTAAATATAATAGTATTATAATGAAAAAGAACAAAATCATACGTAGGCTAGACTCAAAAGACGTTTAGACGGTGAGAACAAGTTCGGGAAATGAATCGGCGCCCAAGCACCGAAAAAATTTAATAAAATGATTTAGCGATGCGTTTTATCATAGACGAGTTTAATTTAAACAAATAATTTTGTCCAATTTTCATGCATAAGCAGTAACTTTTTTTCATTGACTTAATGAAAAAAATTTAAATTGTGTATACAATGAGGTTGAAGTTTCTGGATTTCATCTTACTCCAACTTTTTAATTTGACCACCAATCAATAAAATTATTAAAAGTTATAACTTTTTGTAGAACCCTGAACGTCTTGGGCTTAATTAAGTGCAAAAGTTCTTTTCATCCAACTTGTTTCCATATTTTTTATTTCTTCTTGGTTCACTTTATTCTTCTGGAGTATAGCGTAATAGTGAAGTATCCATATTTCGCTCGTGATAGTAAATAGCGAATAGAAAGCCGATTCATATTTTACACTGATTTTAATCTCAATAAGGGTTCTATTTACATCACTAGAAACTACTCCGTTTTCTACATCTAATCTCATATTTCCATTCGACCTCTTAAAGTTACGTCCCCCCTATCTATGAAATTCTTTGACAACTAAATAATATGCATTTGTTTTTGGGGCACTTAAGTATACTTAGAAAAACAAATTGGTTACGTTCACTACAATAATATATTTGTATCCTGATTTCCGGAATAATATGTAAATTATTTTTTTATATATACACCCACTTTAGCCGCTTAAAAATAATACTCTCAGTGGATTAACTTTTTGTTCAATCTGTTTGCAGAGGCGGTCTGTGATATATATAATAATTTTACAAAAAAAAAAAAAAACTGTAAAATATTGACTTTCGTACCACGCGTCGGTTGTGTGTATACTGATCCTTTTCTCAAAACGAAATAAACACCGTCGTTAAAATTTCACTTCTATTTTTTTCTGTCATATTGTTAACGATTCGTGACCGGCTTAATGAACGCGCGTTCCTCTGTTATTTGGTCCACGGCCAACATTACATTCACAAAATGATCCGCCTTTCAATCACAATTTGTATTCCGTTTTCTTCTTCCATATTATATAATTTTTATTATTACTATTCATTGTTATTCATATAGATTTCCGTTCTATACTACGTCCAAACGTTATAATATTGTGTTTAATTTCAGACATTCCATATCAGAACGTTATTTATAATGTTACACACACACACACACAAATACAAATAGTTTACTTAGTGTTATAGATTACAAAATATATATATTCAGAAACTAATACAAAAATATGAATTATTTACTTTTTCTAACTGTATTGTTAAGTCTAACAATTTATTATATTTATAAAATAGTTAATTTTATATCACGTACAGTTTCAAATGTGTATTTTTTTTGATTATCCCACGGTAGTTATTAAAAAAAAAACAATATTGTTTTAAACTATAATTATAGCAATTTATTTGATTCAAATCTCTGTCTTATATAAGTCTAATAAAAATGCGTTTTTATCATATGCTCGGGTTGAGTTAAGCTTTTTGAAACCATGTAAGCCTTCCATGTCCCAATAATATTCTGCCTCGAGCTTCGAAAATCCTAAAAGTGCCCACACAAATACGTGTCCCATATGTTCGAAAACGAAACGCGGTATATAAAAATATGTAAATTAATATACGCGAACGCTTTCGTCTGTTACGCTGCAAAGTGGATTGAATTAAAAACCGTAAAGTTTTATCGGGTGGAATGTGCTGAAATTCAATTGTGACTAAGTACCACCTACCTATTATTACACGTATCGCATATTCAGATCCCCCGGGATAGTATTAATTTATACAATTTTTGTTCCTATCGTAATATCCTCAGGGCGGTTTGTTTAAGACGGAATATTCACATTTCTATAATGAGATGGCCTCTCTATATTTAGGAAGGATTTGAAATTCAAAATTGTTTTTCTTTTCATAAAATAAAAAACCGCCTTCCACTTTACGACGAACAGTGATATTAAATAATCGCGTTGTATATAAATCGTTCGTTCCGGTTGTGTAATAAGGATTTCCTGTTTTCTTTTCTTTCTCTTTATTTCTTTTTTTTTTTTTTTTTTACGAGATTTGAGATATGAAAACAGTATTGAGACCGTCAATTTTCTTTTTCTTTTTTAACAGGTTATAGAAAGTTTTAAAATTATATTACAAATATATTAAATTCTAAGCGATTCCATTGTTCAGTTGTGTCTTCAGATGTTCAGAAATCTAGTGATTTCGTTATTGATATATAATTAAAATTATTTACAAAACTGATGGCTAAAACGAGTAGATAGGTGTTATAAAATGAGTCATATAACTCATCTTAATGTTTATAAATAAAACGTATGGATTTTTTTATCGAATGTCCGTTTAATTCTGTCCAGAACGCGGTAAGCAAGAAACTTCTTGTAACTGACGCTTTCGAATATAACAATAATGTGCTCGTATCATAAAACTTAAATTAATATTAATTAGGATATGAATTGTCCACCAACCTGTTGGAGAACATTACACCTTCATAATGCGAGCACTCGACATTTATTATTATGTCGCTATTGTTTATGTAATACAAACGAAACGTTAGAGTAATTTTCCACGAAACTTTCAATTGTATATTATGTAAAGCCACGTCTGATTTCTAGTTCGTATAATTCATTCCGACTATACACACACGCAAAGGTTGTATACGTCACAGTGTATATTATTACTTTCATTTGAATATATAATAGGATGCTTGTAAAACTTATCGATGTGTAATATTCTTATTATAGCCATTTCATTACCAATCGTTTTATTTATATAAATAAATAAAATTAAAATGTCCGTATGTTTGTCCGGATTATAATTTCGGTAACGGCTGAACCGATTTTGTCTTTGTAAATAGGATTTCGTAACGAGCAATCTAAGTTACTTTTAGTCTCGAAAATATTTATATTTTCTAAGGAAAATTAAAAAAATTATGTTGAAATTAGAGGCAAAATTTTAACTGTAATTATCACTAAGACCCTGTAGATAATAATTGTCAGTTAGTAATAATAATAATAATAATAATAATAATAATAATAATAATAATAATAATGATAATCAAAAACTTAAGTAAAGTAATATCAACAAATATACGTAATATATAATAATTATTATTATATTATAATTGTATTAAAATATATAATATATTTAATACAATTTATATATATATATATATATGTAAAATTGTATATAAAAACTCTTTACGAAATTGGCGTTTTTGTTATTATTTCGTTTGTATGTGTGTGTGTGTTAGTTAAGAATAATTTTGAAAAAGATTAGCCTTATTTCCATAGTGTTTTCGCGGAATAATACATTTACAGTGATTTCTTTCAGAAAAACAGAGAATTCTTATAACTGAACAAACTTTTTTTTAATTCCGCGCGGTCATACGCATGGATAAAAACCATAGTAGTTTTAGATTCTAAGGCGGATAGCGAATAGTGGCTTTACGACTACGATTAGTTTCTTTTTTCCTGCGTACAATAACTTTTCGAATAGAAGAAGTGTTTGGATCGTTAAATACTGATAAAAAATGGGCAACGAATTTTGTCTAGTTGAGTTCACTAGAGAGTTTATTGCTGAGTTTCCTCAACAGCGTATTATAAAACGCGTCACAGGAGAATTACGCGAAAACACCGTGAAAACGTGCTTTCATAACGGAAATTTCATAATAATGTAGAAATATTTATATCAATAATTAATTATATATATATATATAATATATATGTGTATGAGGGTTATGAAAACTGACAGAAATATATGGTTTTGTAAATTATACCGAAGCTACGCTCGGAACCGTATTTCGAATAATACAATAATTTTATCGTTTGTTTTCAAATTCGTTAAGTAATAATAAAACTAAAAAAATCTCTATCTGACATCCACGTCACCCGTGGATCGTTATAACATTTTATAAACGAGCACACGTTGATCATAAAGTCGTTGCGAACGGTCTCGGAATTTCTTTCGGTCGCCATATTGTATGATGCATACTTCGACATAAAGGAAGTTCAAAGTTATCGTTTCGAAATAAAAAATACGTATATCATTTATTTATGCTCAAGCATACTAGTTAAACGGGTGTCGCGGAGTATAATATTGATAATGTTATCTCGATGAATTCAATAATGAGTTATTATAATCAATACTATAATTTAATGCGATTAGATAATCCGCTTGAAAATTAACTTATAAATCGACGAGTTTAATAATAATTTATGCTCGTTATCGTTTCTATTTTATACTTTTATAAATAATTCAATAATAAGATGGTATCACGATTTCACTGTTCACTGATATTGTTTCAGTATTCAATTCAAGACAACGGGTCAGCGAAATTCTTCCAAGGGGCCCTACACACACCGAACATGGGCGAAAAAGTGGCTCAGGTAAAAAATGATTGTTTTTCACTGTTTTATATGAATATTATAAATGTATAATATTTTACGACCATTGAATATATAATAACAAAATTACGTTGTAAACAAACCGTTTATCGATTTTACTTTCGACATGATTCGACTATCAATTACAATTTTTCTATCTTTCATATGCGTTGACTCTCAATATAATTTACATAATTTTCTAAGTCAATAGAATTATATATATAAAAAAAAAAAATATTATTATCTGACTCGTGAATCGCTCCACGTATTTATTCACTTCACTGAAACGATGTAATGTACTGAGCTATATTACGCGACAACGCTTTCCCGAATACATATACGAGGTACGCATGCGCTAAAACAGTATTGGATAATCTAAAATAATATTGCAATATATCGTCTATTCAATGTTATTTTGAAGGATCGTTAATTATTTATATGACACGCGCGTACACGTTTGTTCGAGGTAAAATTCGCTTTAACACGCTCTCAATCAATTATAAATAACAATTGGTTTGAACGAATAACGCGGCGTTTGCACGGTATTTCGTGAATAATATGGACCAAATTGTATTGCGCGCGGTATTGTATTGTTTTTTGGACGGTCTGGATTTTATGAATTCTATCGTCTAGCGCGCCATTCGAACGTTTATTGTTACAACGTTTCGAACGTTTATTGACATTCAGTTTTCTATATGTGTCGAGACTCGACGACTCCAGTAGTCAAAAGACGTTTGCAAAATTAATGGTGCGCGTGAATGAGTTCTGCTCGGTGTTTTGCAACGTTTTAATCTGCAGTGAAACGTGTTCGTCAATGATTGCTGCAGCAATTAGAAACATCAGCGAGTCTTGTGTACGAAGGGGAAAAAATTGCGTTCGACTCGCCATAAAAAGTCATTGACAGCGAGGAAAAGTCGCTTAACTACTAATAAACACACGTTTTAATAACGATTTTTTGGTAAAAAAATTATTTTTTATATGTGTTTATTTGTTTGTAAAAACAATTTTTTTCGTACATAAAGTCAAATTGATTTCGTCGATATTTAAAAAATTCATTTTGGTTTTAAAACGTTAAAGTACACGAATAAAAATACGATAAAAATCGCGCCGTAACAATAAAATAGAAAAACGTAAATTCGAATGAATATTAAATGGAAAAACGTCGTTTTGACGAGTGCCTATGGTATCAGCTAGTTACATTCGATAGTAACGGAATAAAATTACAAAAAAATATCAATCCCTTATATACGGAAATGTTATAGAATGCAGTATATAATATTAAATATTAAGTTCAATTATTATTTAAAAAAAAAAACTCTGTAGGATTTGCATACAAAATGCAATATACGTTAATATTGAACTCGGCACTGTAATTAAATTTACGAAAATTTACTTTATAGAAATTTAAAAAATATAGTATATAAAAGTTATAGGTTTTGTCTTGAAAGAAAAAAAATGTGTTTATTATCGATTCATAAAATGTTCTTTTTTCCCCATTAAAACGGAACGTTATTCCGACGAATTCCGAAACGGCGTATACAGAGGCGTCACCTGTCCGTCAGATACGCAACTCGCACGTTTTGCACTATGAGCAGAAAGTTTTCGATCACGATGGCCGCCCCACGAGAACAGGAATAAATCGAATTGCGTTTTCGCGTAAGTTATTTTCTTTTTAAAGTCGCGTATTTCTGTTTCTACGTTTTTATTTTAATGTCGGACAAAAGAGAAAACGTGCGTTACCTTACATAAAGTTTTCACGTTATTTTTCACGTAGTTTTCACATGATTTTTTTTTGTCCACAATCGTTTCCGTGAAAAACGATAATTATTTTAAAACGACTTATGGAATTTTTTTTCACTTCCGAAACGGTTATAATCTATTATAATAAAATATCTATTATGTATTGTAATTATTCAATTGTATACAGGTACTCGATGTTAAAATAATTATTGCACATTGCTCATTTAAAACTTTTTATTGCGTCGTCGATATTTTATAGTAGACGATTTTATGTGTCTTTAATAAATATTAGAATGTAAGTATTTCTTTCTTTTTTTTTTTTGTATGTTGATTAATATACGTTTTCGTATTTTAATCATTTAAACACTATGTTCGGCATAATTATGTATACTTGTACCTGTTTTATTTCTGTTTTTGCGAGAAATTTAATCCATTTTTACATAGTTAATATTAATGTCTATGATTACATCTTGATTGGCATTTGGAAGGGACGTTAATAAACTACCGGGATTAAACGTTTCTAAGAAAATCTTGTCCCCGTAAAAAGATACAGTTTGAATTGTAGATCAACACATCTGTCCCAATTTACCGTGTCTCGAAATGTTGTCGTTTAAGTAATTAAAAGTTGATATTACAATCATAACTATTATATTATTAAGGCGTCGGGATAAGAATAAAAAATAAAATAACCAATGGAACGTGCAGAGAATTTTCTTAGGGAAAAGAAATAAACATTTTATGTAACAAGAAATTATTTGTATTTCCTGAGCTACAGCCGGAATCGCGATAAATACGCTATTGTATTTACTCGGATAAATATTATTAATTAATACACCGAACATGTATTCGGGAAAAAAAGTTTACGTGATAATTATTGATTTAGAGAGTTCGATATAAGCAACATGTCATACAGTACGCTTTACTGAACTGTTATTAAAATTTATACCGGTTCAGTTGAACCGATTTAATTGAATAATAAAAATATGGATTTTAAATAATATTACGGCGTAGGTAGTTGCATAGTAATACGCTATTGCATGACATGTAAAAATAAATGAATTTCAAGTGCTGGAGTTCACATATTAATCATTTATAATTATTTGTATTTAATTGAAAAGGTCATCGCGCGTATGTCACACAATTAAACGCCGTCTTATCGGAATTTCGACTATAATTATTCAGTCACCGTGTTTTGATATATTTTTAAATGTTTTATAAAATACATTTTTTTAACACATATTTTTCCGTTGCGATACGTGATTTTCTTACACGGCCTTTAAAGTTTGTCCGTGAGAACTGTTGGCAATCAATTACCTATATATATGTACATATAATATGAAGTTTAGTCGATTAAGATGTAATACGCTGTTCGTATTATTATTGCCTATTTTATGAAAATTTGTCAATGAATACAAATGCGTTATGAATGCAGAATCGCGTGTTTTTCCCCCCGGGTCCATATAACCACGTGGTAAATAAAATATTGTTCAATTTATTTAAAACGTCGAGTAAAAATATTTTCATTTACTCGAACATGCGAATTAACTTGACTAATGCCGTCTAT
Organism: Chaetogeoica ovagalla; assembly: GCA_032441825.1. Classification (NCBI taxonomy): domain Eukaryota; kingdom Metazoa; phylum Arthropoda; class Insecta; order Hemiptera; family Aphididae; genus Chaetogeoica; species Chaetogeoica ovagalla. The sequence continues at coordinate 2,878,264 of CM063727.1, read as the reverse complement.
TTAATTAATTAACTAATTTTATGGTCTGTCTGACGGCACTGTATGTAGGCAATTCGTATACACGTGTGCGTACGACCGGCTGTTAGGTACAATATTATTACTGCGTAATCATTATTCAACACGATACACTAATAATAATAAATAAGTAGTGATAATAAATTTATAACAAATAAATCATATTCAAATCAAAATAATAAACAATAATACATTTTGTAAGCGGAAAATAATTCACTCGACAATATTGTTATTGATTTCAATTTCCGAACACCTACGTCGTCTTATTATTAATAATTTACGATAATGTCGCTTATAGGAAAACTATATGAATGCGCCGATACGTATTTTTATTCGAAAAATCAGGCGAATTATCGTGTAAATTTGACAAAATCTAAAATTAATCTGAGAGATTTTATATGTGTTTATAAAATTAAAAAAAAAAGATATTCCGTAAATCGTCTCAGGATTTAAGAGATGTATTGCGGATCGGGAACAACCACAAAAAAAAAAAAACATTTACCAAGATAGGAGAGAGAATTTTTTACAGCAAATACGTTCAAAATATTTTGTGACATAATTTTTCAGCTGCACATTTAATACTATATTTTTAATAACAATATTATTAATAAAAAAGAAAAAATAAGTAGGTATATGTTTTTTATTATTTTACGTGTTTGTGTATTATTTTAATTCTATACTTGTAACATATTTTTGCCAACATTTTTAATAAACCTATATATATATATATTATACCTGTGAACAATTTGTTTTGCATGATCGCATGAGTATTTTTTTAAACCCTTAATACTTCAATAATTGGTAAATGGTAATTTTTAAGAGTCTGACCGATAAAAAAAAATTATTTTTATTAATGCGGAAATTACATATGATTGCGTATGGACTTGTATATCATTGTAAATACTCAAGTAAACGATACGAATACATTTCACGACTATATTGAAATATGTTACATTATTGTAAACATAATATTATAAATTTTTATTTTTAAATATTTTAATGGATGAAAGATACGAGATACGCGCTATATTTATAAAGCGAAAATAAAAAAAAATTAATAGCCGATGCATTTGTGAGAGTAAGTTCGTTCATTATATAAATGTTATGTTTTATGTTCATCGTTATATAGGTTCTGTCAGGGCAACTCGATATGAATACAGTACATTGCAATTAACTTAATGACAGTCATTTTTTGTTCTACTCAACTTGATTACCGAAAAAAAATTTTTTATTAATTAATTAAAGGGAAAATATTGTCGCGGCTTGGACAAATGATTAAATTTAACGATAAATTCTAAGAGTACATTTACCTATATAATAATCATTTGTGGGTGAAAAATAAGCTGTGCATGAACGACATGTTTATAGGTTTAATTTTTGAACGTGCGAAATAAATCAACAGCGTATTATTTTAATAATAAAAGTCAATCAGCACTTATAACCGTGCCAATGATATAATATATGTACCGCATACGTGTTATCTACGAAAGAAATTCGACAATGAATAATCTATAGAGTATAGGGCGTTTTTAAAATACCACACGTGGAAAATTCGTTTTATTTAAACCCGATAAATCATATCGATTTCAAATATCGTCGTAACAAATACGTGTTAAATAATTTTATTTACTCATATAATTATCGGTAACAATACTCATGCATAACACTGGCAAACTTTTATTATAAAAGTTATGTATGTGTGTGTGTATTTTAAAACTTTTAAAATTTCTGTTTCAATAGTAACTACCAATTTTTTTTTTTTTTTGAAAAATTTGAATTTGTACGTGACGATGCATTTTTGTTTTTTATTATAATACTATATAGATGCCCTTTTTTTTGCATGTTCATTTACGACAAAATTAAAATAAATGTCTTTGTAATTTATTAAATATTATATTCATTGTGAATTTATTTTGAATAATTATTGTAAAATTATAATACTGGTTTAATCGCGAATAGATGTGATATAATTAATTAAATTTACAAATTGAAATTAATCGACCATGGTGGTTAACCGTTAGCCTATTTAACCACCAACGCGGTTTAAATAATGTTAGATCAAACCGCGTTGGTTCGAAACGGCTGGTAATGACATATAAATTATGTCGTACATCGAATATTCAGAACGCTATTCAATCGATTATTATATTTCATTAATATAGTGTATTGTGTCTGAACGGAACTATTTAAAAAAAATGGAAAAATAAATTCAAATAATCTCTATAACTATGTTCGTGTTCACCTGATAATTTCCATATTTAAATTTCACCGTTCGATATAATGTAACATTTTTTTGTATTCCTAATCGAATAACATACCGTTTTTTTACATTTTACATATTTAGTAATTTCCTTCATTTTTCGTGCATTTAAAATTAATTTACAATTTAATAAAACTCCCAAACTATAAAATTCCAAACCGTTAACGTTGGAAAGTATAATATTGTTCTCACGCGGTCGGTCACTCGATAATAATCCAAATAACTTTTTAGAGATCTGATTTGGAATTTTGTTTATGTTTATTAACATGACATTTCAGATACCGTGTACACTTCATGTAACACGACAACGCGACTTAATAAGAAAGTGATTTTTCTTCGAACTAAAAAGATTAAACCGTTGTACGTGACGACATTATTACTTAAAACTTGAGAACATACTTTTTTAATAAAAACAATAAAGAAACGAGTTTTTAACGAATTCGTATAAGTACGGTTTTTGATAAAATATCAACAAAAAAAAAGGACATCATTTCGAATTGTTATTATTCATTTTGAATTATTATTGAGAACTGAATAATTGACCTGGTATTTGGAGTTATTAAAAAAAAAAAAAATAAATATTAAGATTTTACGCGCAATATTTTCTCAAAACGATATTTACTATTAAATATTGACTACTTAAATAATGTATTTTATAAATTTATTACATGTTTAGATAGAAATAAACAATTTTTATTTATATAAAAATCCTTCGGGATACAAAATATAATTTATTGTTTGAAAATGAAATTTTATTTATTTATTTTTATTATTATTTTCCGTTGAAAATAAATGGTGTTTAACTTATCATTTATTTAATATTAATCGTTCTCTTTCGATAAAAATATTTATTTTCTGTTCCAACATGGTTAAATTGACACTGTCTTATACTCGTTAATAATTTTTTTTTTTAATATTAAGAAAAAAATATGATTTTTCTTTTATTAAAATCATTAAGCGTATATGATAACATATATAAATATATATATATATAATTAATTAATAGTTGACTAGAAATAAATAATTTATTAATGATTCTCACGGGGAGATTTAGTTATAATTTGATACCAAAAACATTTTGGTCATGCCAGTTTTTTTGAACTTATAAATATTTTATTTAATTAAGTAGTAACATTTTGATATCAGAATTGTTACGCACCAATAATTTTAAAACAATTTCAATATGTATTAAAATTAAATAAAAATCAAAGTCAAAGGAAAAAGATTGGTGAAAAATTCGCTGTAACACAAAAATTACAAAATATCGTGTAAAATAATTGTTTCGTTAGAATAGGTGACAACTGTCTTGTTATACCTATTTATTTATTTATATCTATAAATATAATTCTAGTTGAAATACAAAAAGGTACAAATAATAAAATATTATATTTAATAAAGTCTTACGTAATTTGACACCGGGAATTTAATTTCCATTGTTTGCTTTCATTTTCATTACAAGGAAATAATAATAATAATAATTATAATTAAGCAACAATAGTTGTTATACATATACAAGTTAAGTCGGCGATATTCTTTTGTGACTGCGTATTATGAAATGTCGGCATATTTACTAGAAAAATGTGTGAATTACGTTTAAAAAACGCATTATACAATATAATAATAGAAAAAATTGCGAAATATTTTGATCTTTAAAATTAAACTCGTCATTTAACATATTCATATATATATATACATATACAATACGAATATTTTGATTATTTTATTTTACACTTTTTGCTGAAAAAATACTAAAGCATTAATAACCAATTATGGGTATAATAAAGTATATATATATTTTTTTTTTTTGTTAAACGAGAAAAAGTTTTAATGTAATTTTAATGAGTGACTTATGACAAAATCTCTTTTTTCTAAATATAACATAGAAAAATGTTATATTTTTTGTTAAATATTTTGATATTAAAATTGTTGGAATGTCTACTATTAAAACAAAATTCATGTATTTACTACGAAATGTATTTCATGAACGTTTATAAGGCGAAGGAGTGAACGAGTATATATGTGAATATAAATACACTCTCTGAAACGTCATCAACATATGGATTGTTTTTCAAAATTTATTTTCTCAAAAAATAATTAATAAATTATCTAAACAACACTTGTATAAGCATATATTTCAAAACGAAATTTTCTCTAAATAGTATAACAGTAATACGTTATAAATTGATTCGAACGAAAAAAGAAAGCAATTGAATTTTACTTATTTTTAAACCGCGTGCGATTAACGATAATTTATACTGTTTGACCATAAATCTCCTGGAAATGTATCCGTTTATATTAACGTTTCGACCCATTTTATTTATTATTTGATTGTTTTCGTTTTTTGTTATTTTCACAAAATTCTTATTGTCGTCGTTACGGTTTATTGAAAATCAATTATTCCTTTTAAACATTTCACTGTCGAGAGCATATTATTTTAACATGCATTCATATTTAAAATCGTATAACAATAAATACAATATAGTACGTTTTCATATATTGGAGTGTTTTATCGTTTCGATTTTTTTCTTTGCGATTTATCAATAAATTCGGAAAACACTTGTATGACAATTTGACCTGCGGTTAAACTATAATACGTGTATCGTATTACGTTCCCAGCATTCTGGTTAATCTCCGCTGTTCATTTACGAGTTTTCTTAACAGCATAACTTTTCAATGCCGGTTGAAAACGATACGGCATAATTTTCGCGTGTACACATTTGTAATAACACTGCAAATATTGAGCGAAATGAAAAAATAATTAAGCGTATAAAAAATGTTTAACGCATTACGCATCAAATGACGGTTAACTGGTAAAAGTCTAAAATAATATACTTCTCGAATTTAGCATAAAGATTGAGTGACTTATGACAAAATCCCTTTTTTCTAAATATTACATAGAAAAATCACTCCGTATAATATATAATATACATATATACGATACATAGTTTACAGAACACTCACGATTACAATATAGTGAAAGTTGATCGGGAAGAAAAAATCATATTTTCATAATAATGATAAATCAATTCTTATTTCAATATTTGAAAAACACGTTACACTACTATTTGAACAGTTTTCTTGCTAATTAGTATATTTTACAAATACGATATTCAGTTCTCGCATTTAGGATGAACGGGTTATATTTTATAAAAATATTTCAAGGTCTTTTTTTTAATTTTTCTAAATGGAACGCCGAGGACTTGACCGTCAATGATTTATTTTCGTTATTTTATGTTTACAATTTTTATTAGCGAAAACGAAAGATATTTAAACGCAATCGATTTACATACACGTCAGAGGGAAAAACGATATTTATTTGACGTTTCGCAATAGGTGTATTGAACTTGTGAACAAACAAAATAGCGTTTGAACGCTATATAACGCATAAGCATTAAGCGTTAGATCGTCGTGTTCTGTTTAAATTATTATTTATACTCAGAGTCGGGGGGTACTCGGATGTAAAAGGATAAGGTATTACGAAATACGATTTATATGGAAATTATGCTGATTTTCGGCGTGCTCAAAGCCTTTCACGGTTTTACACATTTTAGTCCGTTCGGATGACACATTTTTATCACGCAATTATTTTTTAACGAATTTTTCTGTAATCTGCTAGAAAATGTCGCAGTAATTTATGTAATTGTGTACGTATATGTCGTGTATAACCAGTAAATATTCATTGATATAATAGCGTCGTAATGGATTGTTTACGTAAATTGAAGTTTACACGTCGGCGTCTCGTGCCAACACTGGACGTTATATTAGGCGGCACGGTACAATCCATTATAATATAATGTAATAATATGTGTATGTACGTATATAAACGTGCAATATTTTCCATTATATGAGGTTTATCACACAATTGGTTGACGCACATCGAGATACGAGTATAAACCGGCTGATATTTTTCATTAACTACAAATGTCATAATTTTGGTAATTCTCGTACAAATGGATATTTCGAAATCAATCGAATATTTCGAATTTTAAATTTAAAAAAAAAAAAACAAAATAATAATGTGACGAATCATATTTTTTCCTTCTAACATTAATCGAGTCTAAATTATTATAAATTTTTATTATAATTATCGTAATTTGTCGGTATACCGGCCGTTGTGCACAATGTCTGGCCTATACCGTGTCGGGGAAAAGAGCCGGGAGAAACATAAAGAAAAATACGATAAAATACGATAAAAGAGAAGAGAAATATTTTAAATGTCCGTCCGTTGGGTGCTGTAAACAATATGGCACGGGGGAATTCTCCGTCTACAATAGTTGAAAACATTTTTATTGTCGAGACACAAACGATAAAATAATGTCAATAAAAATTAATATGATTAATCGATATGGTTCGTAGAGAAAAAGACCTGATCAAAACTCCTTCTCACAAAATAAGTATTCAATCGTTGTAACCGCATTGATAATAATTAAATCGATTAAAGGTCCGAACAAGCGGGAAACTGGAATATGGAACGTATCGTACGGGATATTCGATATGGACTTTTCAGAAGTTCGAGGGGAAGAGAGAATGTAACCGAAAAACAAGTGTTTGTCTATTCACTATCCGTCGCCCGCAGTGATCGATGGGAAAACATTTCGATGACACAACGAAGTGATCGCGTCGTTTTCCTTCAATAAGAAATGGCTGAGAAACGGACAACATTACAACTCACTCCCTCCCATCCAATATTTATCCGATACGATTGTAGGTGTGAAAATATACCCGCCAAATAATAACCGGTGACGGAACGCCTAAATCGGAATTGTTATATCTGAAACGGTAGAAAAGTGTCAAATCCCCCCGCGCTCTTGTCCCGTGTCGTCCGCGTGTCGCGACCGCCAACGACGACTGATCGATTACCGCGCACTCCGGCCGCCATGGTCACACTGCGGTGCGCGCGCGACGAGCGTCGCCACCGCCGCCGTCGTCGAGCGGTAAACTCGCGCGCGCGGTCCTCACATTGTTCCGGTTAAGCGGCGGCGTCGCGGTCGTCGGTGTCTCGCGAGCGGAGCGAGTGCCAGTCCGTCTGCCGTGTACGTGCGGAGCGCGCGCGCGCGCCCGTCACCGATTCTCGCTCGCCCGTTATCAGCCTCCCTCGGTGTACAAACGCCGCAGCAGACGAATTCCCGCGAAACCGATGGCGGCCGTCCGTCGGCCGACTGGGACGTCGCGCGGCGGCTATAAGCGGTGATACGCGTCTCCCGCAATGGCCGCCGACGAAATGGAGACGCCGTTGATGCCTCTACCGCCGCCGCGCAACGACGGCGGCAAAGCGTCCGTTGTGGTCACCGTGGTGCAAAGGGACGGGTCCGGGTACGCGTCGGCGTCCAGTCTGCGGCTGATCCGGGAACCGCCGTCGTCGACGTTGCGACCGCGGCCGACGTCGTCGACGACGTGCTCGTCGGGCGACGACCGGGCGACCAACGAAACGCGGCGGAAAAAGAGTTCGGCGAACGGCGGGTTCGCCATCAAGTCGCCGTCCGAGGCGGACCGTTCGTCCGCGTCCGGCAAGACTTCGGCACAGGTATGCCGCCGACGTCTCGATTGTTGTCTCCTCCCGCCAATCGTATTCCTCCGTGTCTCATATAGACGACGTTTTTTTATTATTATTATTATTATTAAAAGTAGTCACTGCGGGAAGTGAAAAGGAACTGCTCGGTTATATCGGTTAGAATCCTACCGGCAGGATTCTGTCCAGGAATGGTATAACTGGCGGGTTGTTCCCGCCGTCGCAGTCCCTGTAAAGCGTGGTGAGTTGTGATTTCGCGGAAATATTCGTAACGCAGTGGCGTAGATACGATTTTTCTCTTCTTCTGCCGACTGGAGGGTCTCAGAAGAACTTTTGAAAAAAAAATATATTTTTTTTTATGTGTATAGAACACAATAAATTTGTTAATATTTCTATGTGTGCGCGCTCGATCAATAAAATGACATTTCCACGATACAGACGACAACAAAAAAAAACCGGTTTTTAGGGATAATTTTTTTTTTTTTTTTAGTGGGCGAGGGAGAAAGAAATCACTTGTACCCCCTCCCCAAATTTCTACACCGCTGAATATTATAATAATATATATATATATCTGTATCGATTGCGCGGAACGTCCGGGACGAGAGTGGGCGGGGCGTAGTGTGTGTGTGTGTGTGTTGCATAGCGCTTTCGCTTACCTCCCCCAAAACATCACAACACTCCTGCACGCGCCCGCTTCGTGTGAGGAGGGACTGACTGCGTCGAGCGAGAATCGAAAGGGCTGCGACACGTTTCTGTTCTCTCTCGGTCATCTTCACTCTTCGGTCTCCCATCGAGTGTCCTTCACGTATTATTATTATTATTATTATTTTAGATTCTGAGCGGAGCGAGGAATGTATTGGTTTCTTTTTTAATTTCTGTACCAGAAAATTCTACCGGAAGGATTGTTCCGAATTTTACAATCACAGTTTGTTTCCGACAGTGAATTTCATCTAGTTGGTACTTTAGAGAGGTCATTTTTCGAAAAAGCATCTCGAAATACAGCTCAAAATCTTCCGATGAATTACATAAAACGCGATTTCGTTGAAAACGGTTATTATCTTTTCTTTCTTCGTAATTTTGAAACTAATGGGTGTGTAATGGAAATTCGAAATATTCATCACATACATAACTATTTATTAAGGAAAAAAAATTTCGAAAACTTCTTTTAATTTCGGACTATTTATTGTAATTATAAGTGTAAAGGTATTTGATTCATAAAAAGAGTTAATTTTTGTTATTTACCCAAAATATTACACTAAAGCTCCATTGAAAATCGTTTTATCGAACGCAATAATTTATCATTGCTCTCAAATTTATAGCGATAACAATATAATTTATATCCATGTAATTCACTTAAGCGATATTTACACAACCCAGCGACTTTCTACCTTTTGTTATTATTATTATTGTAGATAATCTTTGTGACTAATAGTGATAACATTACGAGAACGACGAGAATTTGTCGCGTAAATTGTTAATCGGGGGGTGTCGTGGCAGTGGTTCAAGTGAATTAGTAGAAAACCTTAAAACACCCACGCATTTTTTTCCCTAAAAATAACTAAATATGCTCTCTCAATATATATATATATATAAAATCAATAAAATACGCATTAAAAAGCCAAAGCGTTTAAATGACGCGATATCTACTTAGCATATTTCACCGAAAACAACGGAGTGATTTCGAAAAATTATCGTACTGGAATTGGAAAATTCTCTGTCGTATTGGCTTTATATAGACGCGGACGATATGTACGATGCGATAAAATGACGTGTGTGAAATTGGCTTCTCACCAATATATACTTATAACCACTAAAAAAATATTTTTGTAATTTCAAAATGCTACACTTGATTCGTATCCAAATGCATGGCGATTATTATCCTAAACCTAAAATTTAAAGAACGTTGAACATCGTTGTTTATACGATCCATTAAAACATATATTATTTTCATATAGTAACTTATCCATTAGTGATAACTGAATTATGATAACACATTTTAATAAGTCATTCAAATGTACAGATTCGAAATTGGATGAATAATTATTGAACGGTTAAACAACGAATTAGCGGCTTCATAAAATTTCAAAAACGTTGATGTAAACCTGAATTGTTTACCGAGTCATTAAAACCGTTAATTATTCCGCTAAATGTTTAAAGATTGTTTGTACATATTGTAACCTGGCATAAATCGCATAAAAAAAAATCCACTTCAAATTTTCGTGTAATTTTTTAAAACAAAAACAAAGGAAGTTTGTACAAGCTTTTTGCTTTTTTACTTCTCTTTTTATTTATTATCCAGTTTCAAGATACGTAAATTATTCTATAAACATATTTCAGTATTATGACCAAAGCGCCAGTATAGCCGTTCCAAGATTTTCGATCCAGGCAGTTTCCCGGTATAGAACATTTTCACTTCTAATACGAATAGTTGAACGAATTATTTCGAAAAACTTTGATATATATATATATGTCATTGCCGTTGAAATTCGGTCTGCACGAGTTGAAAATAGCAGATATTTTGATTGTGTTAATGTATTAAACACTTTATACGCGTACAATAATATATTGTCACGTTTTATTCACAATATCGTGTTAATATTTTTTTTTTTTTTTTTAATTTCCAACGAATTATTCGTATTAAAAACCAATTTTTTTATTATTTTGTTTTATGATGGTTTAGATATTTTGTCGTTCCCCGTTGGAAAATTTTTCATCAAACACCGCATAATGTTTGCGGAAGAATTAATTCAACTGAAAATCGTCTGCATCGGGATCGACAAAGCCGATGACGAGAATACGAGGAAAATTCGATTGTCCGTGTACGTTGTCGTCGCGTTTTAAATTAGATTTTCAGCTACCCTATCTCGGCTCTGCACGACGTTTAACCACGTTCGTTTTAACGGACAACAGAACATTTTTTCGTGTTCTTTCATCTCGTCACGTACAACAAACAACGCCATAATGCAATCGTTAAATATATTTATATATGCTTAACTTATATTGTTATTGTTTGATTATTATCCACTCGAATTTTCGACGTAATTTTGCGCATTTAAACGCGCGTTTTATCGTCAAGATTTCAATTTATATACGCATTGTCAATACGAGTTTCATTCGAGGCCTTTGAAATTTGACACACGTGACTGACGTAAGAACAGTTTAGGTTAGGTTATGATCATTCGAGAAAAACAAATTATTATCACTGAACAAATGTTATAATTTAGGGAAAAGATATTATTGTCTTTTACCGACTTCAGTTCAAATTGTTATGTGACGATCGTTTTTGTCTCTTGTAATTCAAACACGATAGCACTGTTGTACTATATTAAAAGCTACTGATTGTTGACACGTTAAATACAATAACTCTTCACTGCACGTAATTTCTTAAGAGATTCGCGCAGAAAATACTAATTTATGTACAATTTTACTAGAATCCAGGATTTCAAAAAATTTAAAAAAAATCATTTCCAAAAATATACAAAAATATCTTTGTTTACGTTTCGAATAACTCGCACCAACATTGTAGATATACAATTTTTTATCGGAACGAAACGCGTCTTAGGTACTCTTTCAACACGAAAAATTGTCCCCAAAACAAAAAAAAAATATAATAATAATAACATTTTATGACATACGATTTTTTTTATATTAAACAATTGAGATCTGTGTTAAACGGATTACGTACACCGCGATTATAATATTTCAAAACATCTTATATTCCCATTAAATACTGAGTAATATTGCGAATAATAACGTTAATAAAACGGATCAAAGAATTTGATTTCAGAACGTTATTACGTACAGCTTTTATCCGTCGCGTAAATCGGATTTAACCATTTATTTTCAATAAATAATATTCAACAACAAAAATCCATATTTCTATTTTTGCCGCTTTGCTGAACGTTCAATAATGCGGACGAATCTGTTGAAAAATCCATTTCTCGATGAATAAGTAACGTTGCAAAACCCCCCGTCGCAGTCATTTGAAACTTTTTTTCTCGACCGCGAGTTTGTTAATCGTTAAAATAAAAGATTTAAAGTAAGATTCCTTACTTCGGATCAAATTTAATAATTAAGTGCTGCAAATACTTTCTTGAAGTAAAGAAAAAACGTTCAGTATTGTCTTATTGCAGAAATTACGCTAATATGAGCTAAGAAAATTCCGTTTTTTCCTTTTGTCTTGTTTTTTTTTTGTTTTTATATAGTAAACGGATACTTTAAATCGTAATTCAAAAGCTTTTATTTCAATTACATCTAAACGAATATATGATAATTAAAACGAATTACAAATTTCGAAATCACTGATTTTTCATACATTATGGTTGACACTCTTGACACGGTCATCGAATATAGGGTTTTTCATTATAAACAAATCGAATATTATTATTAATTACAGACAAAAACTTTTTTTTTAATCGAAATTCAAAACGTTCGACGTAAAGAATACTTTTGATACCGATTTTGAATATTTACAATTATTTATACGTTACACGAACTGTACGCGGTCGAAATTTCTGTGTAATATCATCATCATCATTCCAGCGTTATTGAGAATAATTCGTCCTGCGTTTTCAAGCACGTACTTACTCGTGTACACGAGCTACATAAACGTTCACCATGTGTTGCCCTAAAAACCCTCGTTGTGACAACGGCGAATTCAATCGATAGTTTCTATATGTCCCGAAGTACGCGTTATATTGTGCGCGCATTTTTTTTTTCTTTTAGAATAATCGAAAAAAGCGTTTTTTCCCCCGTCGAACTGAAGTACATATACCTGGTAATATTATATTTTTACTACGAGAAAATGCGTTTGGCAAAAGCGACTTCGCATCACGACGCACGCTCTAATATCGTTCTATGAAACACCGCGACCGGCGGAATTGTTAAAAATCAATACGAATCCCGAAGAATAGGAAATTATAGAATAATACGTACACGAGAAATTCATGGAAAATTACGCTTTAGGATTGGGGTAGTTATAAATCGTAATATGTGCTATTACAATTAAAAAAAAACCCCCCCTCCCGATATATTATATACGGACAGAAAGAAAAAGAGCGTATAATTTTTGTTATTACTATTATTACTATAAGAAAACGATAGATTATATTCGTTTCGTTTAAAGTAAAAATATAAATCTTTATAATTAAATAAAATTGCATTTAGCATGCGGTGTAAAAAATGGACGACAACCCCAAGTCTCGCGAATAAATTTGCTCATGTTCTCTAATAGCTAATGACGCAATGACCCCGTGTGAAATTGCCTATGTAAATAAATGTTATAATAATCATAATAAACAATTGTTATTCAATATATTAAAATGTTCATTAAAGAAATATTATATACTAGTTGTCACTGTGCACGTCAATGCCCGTAAAAAATGTAAAAATATGATTCGAATTTTGTTCAATTCGTTATTATATACTCCGTGTAAGGACGTTAAAATTTTTTCTTAAAAAAGAGTGTAATATTGATTTTTATTTTATTTTCAACGCAATAATTATATTTTACACACTTCATCGTGCTTATAGGGTTTAACTTGTATTAAAACAGAATTATAGTTCCCACTACTCTCCGCCGCCCTTGGTTTAATATCTGGGATCTAATTAGGGATCGAATCGTGCAATTTATCAGACTTCGTCTTGGACGAAACCTCCTTCCGGTTCATACATATGACTTCAACCACTCTCCTATTCGTGCTCTACATATCAATCCACAAATGTGTGACATCAGTCATATGTCGTATTTATGTTCCACTCTAGCTACACAAAGATAGGTCTTTTATAAGTCCCTTAAAGAAATTCATGTTCCTTTCGATAACGTTTTTACCATATCTACCCCTGTACACCTACCCGATTAATTGTAGAATTTCTATCGAATCTTATTACTCTCACTGGATATTTAGTGTAGTATTTGTTAAGTTGTATAATATATTAATTATAATATTTCAAATATTATATTATACCTGTACTCTTATTCTATAATATATAATTGTTGAAATCTGGTTTATTCTACAAAGTGCCTATAAAAAATATAATAACAATATCACTTTTATAATATAATTATTAGACAAACACATAATGCAAACATTTTTAAAAGAAAATAAATATTTGGGTTGATTTACTTACCATAACTATAACGTAAACATATACATTTTCTATTTTTAATTCTCAGCTAGGGGAACACGTCGATCTATGACTGACGAATAAAACTTCAAAAACTTATTTCATTATTAACTGATATTATCGGCCCCCGATACACCGCGTCGCGTCGCTCGTCTGCGGGTTATTATTTTGTTTTTGCTAAGCGTTTTTTCTGACTATTTTTTTTTTTTTTTTTTGCTCGGCTCCTAAAACTCGTATCGTGATGTTAAAAACTTATAGCCTTTCTTAAGAATTGGACTATCAAATGAGAAAATAATTTTCCAAATCCGACTGGTACTTTCAGAGATTAGCGGGTTTAAACGAACTCTTCAGCTTTATTATATGGATTATAAATATATTAGATAAATACTAACATCGGCACACGAAATTATCGGATTATCGTAATAAAAATAGTTTTCATATCAAAATTATGGGAGAGTTTTATTGTAATTTCCCTTTAAAACTATTTCCATATATTAAAATTAAGTATGATACATTTTTTTTCTTCAAATAAATTATATATTTACAGTACTCGAAATAAAAAAAAACAAATAAAATTAATACAGATTACAATAATAACATTAAATTGAAATTTTAATTTATACATAAAAGCTGTAAATGTAAAATAAAGAAAAGAAGATGTATTGTGATAATTTAAAACATTTTTCATTATGTGAAAGACAATGCGATATTAATATGTACAATATTGTATAATTTATTACTCATTATTAAAAAAACTATATTAATTTAAATTTCAAAAATAAGCAAATAATTGATTTTGGAATATTTTTAAGAACATTTATTCAAAGTAGTAAATTCTTTTCGAAAAGAAAATCGATATTTCTTGTATTGTGCAGAATACGTGCGTGAACTAAAATTAATCAACGTTTGTATACTAATTAACCAGTTATAAACAATCACAAATAAATCCATTTCTTTTACAATAAAATAAAAGAAAAGTGATTTGAATGAAATTAAAAATGTGTTTTATATTTCATTACTTCAATATAAATGTAAAAGTAAAATATACAACGTTTTGTTTACACACTATACAGTGTGTAAACGCTAATTGAAGACACTTAATACCTTTACGCAAAGTCATGCTATTTGAATTTTATTTTTTTGATTAATTGTTATACCTGTTATACATATTTTTATGCCATTTGAACTTTTTTCCTTTGACTGAGCATGAGCATAAGCAATTCAACTTTTTTCTTAAATGGTAACCTCTAGAATTGACTACTGATTATTTTTTCCCGTATTTTTTAAGGAATGTTAGTAGTTTAATCAATTTTCTAAGTTCATTATTAGCTGAGTTATACTCGTAGATGTTTCAATTTATTTCAAATTTTTCTCGAGAATTTGTAATATTTTTGCTGTTACATGGACATTTTTTAATTACAGAGTTCAAATACTTTATTGTTTTTCTCGAGAAAAATTTCAAATTTAAAATGTTACCATATAAGAAAAAAAATTGTATTGTACATGCGCATACCCAACCAAAAAAAAAAGTTCAAATTGCATAAAAATATGTATAACTAAGTATAACAATTAACTAAAAAAAAAAAATTCAAAAAATATGATTCTGTGCAAATATCTAGTGTTTTCAATTAACGTTTACACATTGTATAGGAAAAGCAAACAACTATAATATAATATAATACGCTTTCTATATTAACGTTTAACAGTCCTTCGAGACGTAAATAATCGATTATATTTTATAAATTCATAATACAATATACCGAGTCGTATATTAAACTGAAATGTATTTTATAATTATGTTAATAAAATTATTAAAATATATCTATTTAACACATAAACTTCGTCGTATTAAATAATATTCAGTGAAATAAACCGTTTGTTATAATGAAATATTTAATTAAATATTTGTACAATAAATTGAATTTCACGAATTGTATAATCGTGATTTTCAATTAAAAATACACACATATTTCGCATCAGATAAAATATATATAGGAATATCAATCCGGGTGGATTATGCGTAATATTCAAGACGTTAAAGATGATACATAACTTAATATTGAACAAACATAATATATTTTATCCTCGTATTATTTCATGGTTTCGCTATTTATAACTACTTTACGTATGCTGTTGTTGTCTATTTCAAATGATAATACTTCATATATTTCATTTCAAACTTTCCAATTAAAATATGTTATCCGAGTTTCTTATTTATAAGCTTTACGGATTATACCAAAAACCGGGATCAAAATTAATTATAAGAGATTAAACTTTCTTTTTTATTATCTTCTCATAAATACAACTTTTCTTTTCTCCCTGTATTAAATAATATATGGGACATATATATATTGTCATTGTTGCGTTAACAACGATTCAATTATATAAAAGATTTTATTTGATGATTCGAGATGAGCTGCAAACATTTTAAAAGCGTAAATCTATAGCGAAATTCATTAAACATAATACTAAATTGAATATTTTTTAATAATTTGTGGACGCGTTAATATACTTCCAATTTATTATTAAATAATTAATCATTAGTATAATAATAAGTGTTTGATTTATAAATTTTTTAATTTTTTTACTTAAACCTTAAAATTGTTTAATACGCATTCTAGAGAATATCGAATGCGGTTTATACATAAACAACTATTATATAGATATACCACGGTTAAAAACGTTTGAAATAGAACATTTAAAAAAAATATAACACTCGCGCCGTCGGGTATATGTAAAAATCCGTCATTATTCAGGAGAAATGTCATTGCTTCTATAGATTTTTTGCATAACTACATTCGAACTAGTCAAATCTGTCTCTCGGATCGTGTGACAAAGCGAGAAGTCTCCACCGCCCCTTTCCACCCATGACAGTGTTTTTCTACCATTTTAGAACCGTATTCCTAATGTTCTGTATAATATGACGCGGAAAACTACAGATTTCACACATTTCACTTGAATAAAATATAATAAATATATGCGGCGATCAATTTGATCGAATTGCAAAACACAGACTCGCGATTCTCCCGGGAAATTCGATATTCGCTCGATTTCGGAATTTGTCAGTAACTGACGCGTTGGAATAATTCTCGTGTCAATAGCAATGTTATTTGACATTTTATTACGCGGTAATTGAGTTTTTTTTTATGTTTTTTCATTAAAAATATAAAATAAAAACAAAAAATCAAACTTAATGAACGACCAGAACCACTATAGTATCATATATATATATATACGAGTATACATAACTCGAGCTCGACAATTTAATGATACGTTCGTGTAAATAAAATCAATGCGAGCAAATATAATTTGTATTTATTGCGTCGTACGAACACGAGGCAATCCAATGCGGTCAAAGTAGTTATTACGGAAATGTCGTTTCATCGAAGCGTTTCGGATACCATTACACATAACGAGACGTGGCGAGGTTGGAAAAAATATTGACGGGCAAACATGTTTATAAATCGGACACCCAACATGCACCGCTCATAACAAGAACAGAAGAAAAACATTTGATTTTTAAATATGAATGTTTTTTTTAGCACATAACAAGATCTTCCAAAACGTATCTTTACAATCAATTTTATAATTCTTTTCTACACACGATTTATTTAACTGTATGCATAATAGTGTTTCTGACGATAATAAAAGGAAAGTGTTTTAAAACGCCTCGAAAAAAACCTTATTTCTATCAACAATTTAAAACATTTAATCGACGAAAACAAATACCAGATTCAAAATCCCAAACGTTAAAGACACGAAATAAGTAAATATAATGATTTTTAGTTTATAGATTAGATATTGAGATCATATTTGTGAGCAAAAGAAGCCAACAAGCAAACTCACTCCAGAAAATGATCTTTCTGCACACGCAGAAGTAAATGAAATATAGTTTCCATCACTTTTCTTCTTTCTTCGTCATTTGGTAGCTTTAAAAGTAACTGTACAAACAGTATTTAATGCATACTTTTTACGTATAAAGTAAAATCAAAGATTTGCGCATATTGTTTACGTACGCATACAATTTACAGGAAAAAAACATCCCCGGGGCACAAATGTGAAATTCATTGATCTGCGGAAATATCTCGAGGAATTTTCCAACAATATTTAATATAATTTTCAATTTTCTAAATTGCTCTAAGAGTTTTTTTTTTGTCACTCTGACTATTCTGTAGTCGATCGGTAAATCGTATTAACGCGATTAAGTTTTTTTTTTTTTTCAATGTTGACAAAGGAAACTAAGACGAGTGTTGACTATAGATGCGTGTTAACATCCTTTTCGTTCTTCCCTCGCCTTCGAAATGTGTTTTCGGACAACTTGCTCTTGATACGATTTATTTTCGTCCAGACAAACACGAAACCCGAGACACGCGATACATAATGTATTATAAATTTAGACCGCCGCGCAGCGCAGACGTTTATTAAATAATAAAAATTATCGTTTTATTTATTAGATTCGAGATAGAAATAATAATAATTATGGAGAATTATCGCCGTAATTAAATAGCGTTACAAGAGTTTATTTATACGGGTGACTATTAACGTTTCAACGAAATAACTCCTCGATATAATGTTGGGAGAAGGTCTTTCAACGATTTTCTATCGCATTTTTTCCTAATCGTGTAATTCTGAGTGATAAAATAATAATATTCTTAATTTCGATTCGTATTTTTTTTTTGAGGATTTTTTTTTTTAAATCATCCAGTTCAAAATCATTGGCGTTATTGGCGCGAAGCCAATTTCATTATACGTATGCGGTTACCGTAAGAAAACACGAAATTTATCGATTATCAAAATAATAATAACTATTACAGTGATAACTTATAAGAATATATTATATTTCTTTTCGAAACAATATATGAAAATATAATGTAATGCCCAATGAGTGTAATATGAGGACTACTGGTGTGTGCGTGAACGATGTGAAAGATCGCGTCAATTGGAGGTTTAGAACGACCTGAAATAGTTGAGACAGAAGCGAGAGAGGAGGAGAAGAAGAAGAAGAAGAATTCACATTAATTTGTCGCGCCGCGTTATTGTGTGAATTTCGTTTCTTAATAATTATCGAGTTTATAGTTATTTAAAAATGATTGAACCAGTCGAAGCAGTTTCGAACGTCGTGTATAACGAATAACGTAAACAAAGTTCACGCGGACTCGTGAATACGTTATCATCTAACCCAGTGGTAACGTCTGAAGTCCGGTATTCGCGCGGTGGTAAAACGCATTTGATTCCGCGCCAAAATCGATAGTTTCTAATATTTTTTTCTTATATACGTTATCGACTTTTGAAATATTCATTTATTGAGAGATTGAAGAAAAAAATCGAATATCGCATCATCGTCTTGTTTAATTACAATATGATTCGTGTAAAAGATGGTTTATTTTTTTTAATGATTATAATAATTTATAAGTCTCACAACGGAGAATGGCACACGTTTTTATAGGTCTGTTAGTGTATATTTTATTAAAAAAAAAAAAAATGTGTTCGGGTATGACGTGATGATGTTGCTGCGGTGTATATTAATTGCCGAATGTTGTTCTCAGCTATAAACTGACAGCGTACGTACCCATCCGGTGTATTTAATTTTTAATTTTTTTTTATTATTATTTGCTCATCGGTGCGCACGCATAGTTTTTGTTAAGTGTCTCATCCGAACAGCGTACATAACAATCCGGACCAGACCTATTCCAACGATCCCACACGTGTTTACCGCATGTTTCTGCCCCGGCCACAGGAGTCTGTGCTGTGTCGGATCCGGTGGCGGTTCCCCGCCACTCGGGAATTCGTCGGTCGTACATAATAATTGTATAAACACAACGTTTTGTGCAGTGTATGCGCCGAGTCCAAGACGGTAACACACGCGTTTTCGCGTCATTGTCTCGTCAAAATTTTCACTAGGGACGCATGATGGCCGTGGAGTTACAGCAAATGTCTCCAATAATCACTGTATATTAAAATATATAAATGTTCGCATATATTATCGCGAAAATGTGAATTCGATTATTATTTGTTCGCAGGTATTGTCGTTGGGCGCGGACATACTTCCCGAGTACAAACTGCAGTCGCCTAAAATTCACAAATGGACGATACTGCATTACAGCCCGTTCAAAGCGGTCTGGGATTGGATCATTCTGTTGCTGGTCATCTACACCGCAATATTCACACCGTATTTCGCGGCGTTTCTACTCAACGAACCGCACTTCAAAGGCCCTCGGCCGCTCAGGTTCAGTTTCGAAGACCCGTTGGTGGTGGTCGATTTTTTCGGTGAGTTTCACCTACGCGTGTATGTCCCCGTGGACGTTCTTCGATTTGATCAGTAGTTCTTTTTACGAGTGATTCATTGACAACTCGCGACAATCGAGAGAATTTTTTCCTAATCGTTCCTAAACGCGGCACAAAAAAAAAATTACCACCGAAATACTAAAAAAATCCTAGAATCTCGACGCATTCACACCGTTGACAGATCGAATACATTGATATCGATTGATCGCGCCGTCATGTCCGTTGAGAACGCGAATAGCGATTGGCGATGTTGTTTTAGAACGTTCGACGGTGCGTCTTCGCACGCATCCGCACATATGGCAACATTTATTCTCGTTCTCGTTTGCCGCAACGAAGCCGGGAAACCGGTGGCCGCCACCACTCAGTCGGGAAGAGTCCGTCGGCGCGTGCTCTCGGCGCCTTTTTTTGCTCCGTCGTTTTTATTTTTTTTTCGTCAAAACGCCGCACACCCACCTGTCGCACAAATATTGCTTTTCACACGTCGCCGAAGTCCGTCGCTTGCCGTTGCCGCCGTGTCTGTACGTACGCATCTCCGACGAGAACTTTCTCGTGAACGACACATCGTCGACGGATCATCATAAACGTCGCTAACGCCAAGATTTAAATCGATCCCGTGGTCCAGACGCGCGCGTACACTTCCTTCGTGTACATTACAACACGGTCCATCGGCCATTTTACATCGGACGTGTTCTAAAGTTCACGCGGCTCGTCGCTGAATCACTTCGTGTCGCGGTACAACAGTGGTTTCCCAACTTTCTATAAGCGTGATCTTAATGTTTTCAATTAACCTAAAATAATAACAATTGTCGTAATGACTGAAATCGCATTTCGTGTTTTATTAACAATTGCTTGTTACAATATTATAAAAATGATTTTACTATTAAAAATATGCAATAAAAAATAATATGCGTCCATAATGACTTCCCTGGTGCCGAACGCTTTCCACGAGTTCTTCTATATTGGGATGAATATATTAGTTCACAC
The DNA here is from genome assembly GCA_032441825.1 of Chaetogeoica ovagalla. Classification (NCBI taxonomy): domain Eukaryota; kingdom Metazoa; phylum Arthropoda; class Insecta; order Hemiptera; family Aphididae; genus Chaetogeoica; species Chaetogeoica ovagalla. Next base: position 2,857,085 of record CM063727.1, on the reverse strand, counting down.
CGCGTGTCGCGCTGGAGATCACGGCGATTTCTGTAGTTTGATTTAATGACGGCCAAAGCGGAAAACTACCAGTTTCGTCCCAACTAGGTACGTTGTCGGAAACGGTAGCAAAGCGTTTTCTGCAGCTTCGCCTCAGCCCTGTGCGTTTGCATTTTGTCCCTTCCCGCTGAAATTACTTTGCGGCGCGCGCATACACCGAATTTTTGCACTCTATATACGTAATCTATATATATATGAAAATTTACTTTGTTTTTTTGGGGGGTTTTTTATAACGTTTGAGTCATAAAAGTAGTAATTTTTTGTTTTGAATGCTGAAAAATGTATACAACACGCTACGTTACTTCAACTATATATTCAAAACGTCTTGACAATCCTAAATTACAATTTTTATTTAAAATTAATTACCCTCCAATACCAATTGCACCACTACCTGTTCCGGGAATGCGTAAAATTAAGTGAAACAAATAAACAATTATTTCAACTCCACAACATCCTGGGATTTGTGTCCACTCCATTACATAATATACTGTTGACTAATTTCAGTGGACATAACGTTCATAATCGACATCGCCATCAACTTCCGTACCACTTATGTGAACAAGAACGACGAAGTGGTTTCGGCTCCTAGCAAGATCGCGTTACACTATTTCCGCGGATGGTTCCTGATCGATTTAGTCGCAGCCATACCTTTTGATCTCTTGATCGCCGGGTCATCTGCCGAAACCGACGAGGTACGCGCACGTTATATAAATTACAATAATCACTTTGAAAGTACGTGTTTGTCGCAGCATACAGCTGGTACACACACACACATCCGTCGTCGTTCGCGCGTCACTTGTGTGTATGTGTGTATTATGGAACGTTAGAAACGGGCGTATTATATTGAGCAGGGCTCGGATTTTATTATGATAGCGCTTAAAAGTACTGAAATACGGGATTTTACAAAAAAATATTTTAAAACGTTTTCCTTAAAAACAGCGTGAAAATTTTCATTTCATTTATGAATTGCCCGTGGCGCACATCGCCGTGATAATATGTACTCAAAAATAGATTGTTATAAAAATTATCAATAATGAAATGGCGATTTTTTTCAACGGTTTTTTTTCGTGTTAAGAGATCTACGAAAAACACGAAAACGCTTAAAAAAAATATGCAATATAGAATATTGTACACACTATTGTGGAATGCTTGATGCGTATATAAAACAAATTTTCATATATTTCGATTCGTATTCATCGTTGATTAGTAGACGCTATATGGAATCCGAGCTCTGATTATTATTAGCGAACGTTAATTAGACAATTACGATCATTTCCCGTCAATTCCAGCAGTGACGTAATAAAATATTTATATGTGTATATGTTTAGTTTGTATCATAGAAGATCCTTGTTAAAAATAACGAGTTTATGTTATATAATCCTACCGAAGTAATGATACTCACTAATGTTATATAACATATATAGTCATTAATAATATAAACAATATATTTCGAAGGTAATGGAAATCCTATAGACAAAACATTATGTGCATGACAATAATTTATTAATATTATTTTACACGTATATATATATATATGTACAGGGTGTTCCAAAAATATTCCAAAATTTTATCCAATCCAACGTTTAAAAGTTTTTCCAAATAATCGGTTATAATATTGCGTTATTCTTAAAAAAAAAAAGCATTTTCAATGTAAATTCAATTATAAAGTATTGTAAATAATAATCGTGTTCTAATATTTGTTTTTATTGAAATCAACGACATGTCCGGTTTTTTAAATGTTATTTTTTTTAGAAAACGTTTGGGTACATAAACAACTTTTAAAGTTTATTCAAAAATTCATATAAATTTATATCGTTTGTCGGGAGAATGCGCGTGTGGACGATATGCAGTAAAATGATTAAGATTTTGTTGCATATTGTTTACTGCCGATTAAAGGAAATCCTATAAGATAAACAAAAACTTAATACTCACACCAAAATTTAAAAAAAAAACTGGTTCGTAAAACGTATATTTCGCTGTACAGAAAAAATCTAACATACCAAAAATAGAAACTCCCCCAATATTCGAGTAATTATTGTGAAAAAAATCACCATAAAATCATTTTTTCATCTCCGCATACACCCTGTATATATATATATAATATTATGTATCCACAAGTTTTCAATTATATATATATTATATTGTATATTTAGTATCCTGAATTTTATTCGTTATTTGAATAGATACCGTCCATTTGTTTTGTCGACCGTGCGTCGTTTTTATACACCGACGATATAAAAATAACTTTTCCGACCGCGTATTCTGTTGATTTTTGTTGAATCGAGTGTGTTCGAATGATTTCACGGCATATGTAAATATCCCTGTCGAATTTTCCTACGAACGAAAATATTCCTCGCCTAAAAATACAAAAATATCGCCAATGAACAAATGTGTTTATATACATAAATAACATCAGCTCTCGCTTTGCCCGCGGTGTCAACATACGAATACTGTCCGTTTAATATATTCAACACACATATATTTTCACATCAATATTAAAATCAGTGGTGAAAATATGAGGGGGACGGCTTCCGTAAATGGGCTTACAAAAAAAAAAATCGGAAATTTTATGCTGAGAAACACAAATGTCGCAACAAAATGTCGATATTTCTAGTAAAGATCATAGTTTAAAGTATTTCGCGTTATTATATCAGTATTGAGTTGGCAAAGTATGATTTCATTGCGTTCATTATGTTTACAATTTTTTGTAGACATTTTTTTTGAGATGGAATTTGTTCTTTTAACAAATGCTTTGTAATTATTTTTGTTCGGCGGCGTTCATCTCCTCCCCGTAGTTCTCTCAACTTTTCTCATAGTGTTTTGGTAAAAAAAAAAAAAAAAAAATTGATATTCTATTTTGAATTTGCGTTATTATTTATGCTGTGTGGTAAAATAAAAACGGGATGAATTATTATTGTTCGGAATAATAATTAGTTATTTTTAGACATTGAGATTTCGGGATCACGTAAGAAATTTTCATTTTCCTGTTGGGATGATTAGCGGTCGTTATCCTTAGAAGTTTTAGACGATATATCATTTAGTCCTTATAGAATTTGTGTGCAAATATACGTTTCTTTTTTTTTTTTTTTGTAGTATATAAATTATTATAGTTATCAGCTCCTCACTCCTCCGCGGTTTCGAAATTAATTGCTGAATTTGTATAATAAATATGTAAAAAAAAAAAGAAGAAAAAGAAGAAAAAATAATAATAATACATTTTATCGCCCTTGTTGTAACGATAGTTTGATAATATAATTTCAGTTGACTCAGGAAACGCAGAAGCCCGAAGAGGTTTGTGAGACGGAACATAAGAAATACTTATAGTGTAGAATACCTTAGGTGTTATATGTAGAAATGAAGTAGACATTACCGTGTGCGATACACGATATGAACGCCTGTAGTGTTTTCAATTTTCTTATATTATTATTATTATTATTATTATTATTATTATTAGGATCCATACACGTAGCGTTTTATGCCTAGTTTTTTTTTAGTTCTCGTAGTACAAATATTATATTACCGTTGTGTACACGTATATATGATTTTTTCCTTTTTTTCCTTTTTTTTTTTTCTACTATTAATTTTAGCATTTGCCTCGTACAATATAGTAACGTATACTTTCTACATACCAACAAAAGTCGTTTGATTCTCGTTAATTTTTTTTGCAATTAAATATATAAAATCACCGCTTTGTGACCGGTCCGAATAATCGTTTTGAGTGAGATACGTTAACGGACAAAAAAATAATAATAATAATAATATTGAAAAAATTGTAATATTACAGACCACGACGCTGATCGGTCTGCTGAAGACGGCCAGACTTTTGAGACTGGTCCGAGTGGCCCGGAAGATCGACAGGTACTCGGAATACGGCGCGGCGGTGTTGCTGCTGTTGATGGCCACGTTCGCGTTGATCGCGCATTGGCTGGCGTGCATATGGTACGCGATCGGTAACGCGGAACGTCGTCATGTGGACAGCAAAGTCGGATGGCTGGACATATTGGCCAACGACACGCATCAGTTTTACTCGCACAACAACACCGGAGGCCCGAGTATACGGGTGAGAGTTGAAGCACTCTCTTACTTCGTCTTCTTAATGAGTAGTCGTTAGAAAAAACAACAAAATCCAGTTTTACCGAGTCATTTTTTCGCGCCACTCGTATTAAAAATAATCGTGTTGGAAATAATTATATGAAACGTGGGTAAAAAAAAAAAGAAAAAAAAAAATCGAACGATTTTACAAAAACAGACCGGTAACGATACATATTCGTTTTGGACAGATATTTCAAGAGCTCAAATTGTGACCCAATACTCATAAACGTATTTTAACAATATTTATCATCGTATATTCATCGATTAATCATAACGCGTTATCGTTTTTCGAATATATATATATATATATATTAATTCGCTGCTTTCGATTTCAAAATAATATTAACACTCTGAAATCCTCGTGTTCATGTTTCCCATTTGAAACGATATCCAAAAAAATTTTTTTTAATTTGAGTTTAAGTCATTATTTATATATTTAACAGTCTGTACACGCTTATGACAGTAGTAATAAAATGAATTGTTTTATGGAAAATTTCCGTCGATTTCTTTAATGTTGTTCAAAACTTATATTATGTAGCTGTAATTAATTATTTAAGATTATCTTGTGAAGAGGTTTCAATATTTTTAATCCTTGACTAATCAAGAAAATTCTCTTTCTACAATACAATTAGCTAATGGAAACGGTGTTCGTGAACAAATTTAAACAGGACCTTTGCGAACGTTTTTCGTGAATTTTAAAATTCAACGCGTTATAAAAATGATTTCGTTTACTACGTCGAATGTAATAAACTACGTTTTTAATTTATTTTTTATTTTTTTATAGATTTATATGAATTTCGTGCTTAAAAAAAATGTTGGAATTGATTTGATTTTCGGTTGACAATGGCGATGGAACCCTTTTTGAACATTCCTCTAAATCCGAGACCGCTCGCGATTTGTAATCTGTATTGAATTTTGTTTTTATTCTGTTTTCAATATTTCCAGTCGAGGTACATCACAGCGCTGTATTTCACGTTCAGCTCGTTAACTTCTGTGGGGTTTGGAAACGTGGCACCAAACACGGATGCGGAAAAAGCGTTTACCATATGTGTGATGCTTGTCGGATGTGAGTGAATATAGATTATAGATTTTTGATGTTCAACGAGTTTTTTTTTAGGAAATACACACATACGTATACATATTTTTGTTGTTATTGATAACACTAGTTTTTATTTTTTTGATAAAATAAAAGACATAATATTCTCGATTCGATCACGAATGACCGCATACCGCGATTGGCACTTAAGATAAACGTGAAAACGATGATATCTGATCGTTTAGAAAAATGACATTGGTTTTTATCGAATATCGAGAGTATTGTTTTTTTTTCATTTTTTAACTAAACAGATATCGTATATATAATGTATTTACCACGTCGTATCGCTTTGTTGTAATAGCTCTTATGTATGCCAGTATATTCGGTAATGTGTCCGCAATCATTCAAAGGTTATATTCTGGAACAGCCAGGTATCACACTCAAATGCTCAGGGTTCGAGAATTTATTAGATTTCATCAAATACCAAATCCGTTGAGACAAAGGCTCGAAGAATATTTCCAAGTAATTATATTATATTATTATCTCTTGAAATCACGCTATTCAAAATATCCTTAACTTTTTTCAGCACGCATGGACGTACACCAACGGCATCGACATGAACAGTGTACTCAAGGGGTTTCCGGAATGTTTGCAAGCCGATATTTGTCTGCATCTCAATCGAAATCTGTTGAAAAACTGTTCGGCGTTCAATGGCGCGTCGCCGGGATGTTTGAGGTAAAAACAACGGTTCTTAACTCGTTTGTACACGTGAAAAGTGAAATTTTAAATATTAAATGCGAATATCTAGAGCGCTGTCTTTGAAGTTCCGGACGACACACGCACCTCCAGGCGATACGTTAGTTCACCAGGGAGACGTGCTAACGTCATTGTATTTTATATCTCGTGGGTCCATCGAAATATTAAAGGACAATGTTGTCATGGCCATTTTAAGTGAGTGATTTACCGGCGTTTTTATAATTGACGTTTCATCGTCACTGGAATCTCCGTTTTTTTTTAGGCAAAAATGACATATTCGGGGAAAATCCGTGTAAGCATGCCACTATCGGCAAGTCGTGTTGCAACGTTCGCGCGTTGACTTACTGTGATCTACATAAAATCGACAGAAACGATTTGCTCGAGGTCCTAGATCTGTATCCGGAATTTTATCATTCATTCAAAGAAAACCTGGAGATCACGTATTATATGAGAGACGTGAGTCGAGCAAATCCTACTCGTAATACTTCGATTACGATAAATACGTAATATATAAATATTTTACATCCGCAATTTTAGGAGACACAAGTAGGCGTGGATCCTAGAGCGGGCAGATTTAGTAGAAAAATCAGATCCCGGTCTAGTTCCCAAGAACCGATAGGAGGCACGGCCAACGTTGGTGCAACGAAAAAATATTATCATAGTTTTCACAGAGGGGTTTCGGAGAGCTGTATTGGACCATCTGAACCGCTGAGAGATGACATGAACGAAAACGATAACGTTATGGCCGAGTTCAACAACAAGTGAGTACAAATTATTCCGTTCGTATTTTCAGCATTAATTTATATATTTTATTGTTGCGGTTTTTAAATATAAAAATATACAGCGAGAAGTATGCCGACGGTCATGGAATTCTAGAGTTTTCTACGGATAAAGCTGGTCAAGACGTGACGCCGATGAATTTAAAATTTGACGACGAAGCAATGCAAACGCGTGGATCGACATTGAATTCGATTTCCGGTGAGTTTATTCTGTTTTATTGTTTGTACTAGACAATATGTACTTTAACTGTGTCAATAAAGACGAATTTATTAATAAGTACTTACAGATAGTCGATACAGTTAGATCGAGGGTAACAACAAAGTTGTATTTAAAAACTTTTTTCTTACTCCTTCGATTTGATCGTTCTTTTTTCTTAAAAATTATTACTATTATTATTAATTATTATATTAATATTGCTTGTACAAAAGGTTAAACTGTCGTACTTAGTAACCTAAGCTTTGGTATGCGCTTTGAACCAACAAATACGAATAGCGTTTCCTTTAAGGTGAATGATTATTCGTTATTTTATTCTTGTTTGGGTGGGTTCAGGCATGTTCAGCCAACTCAAACGTAGTGTGACTGACATTCGCTTGCATGGCCTATCGCAAAAACAACACGGCAGGGACGAGGAAGATGGGAAACCTGGTAAATAAACAGGAAAAATGCATATATATGTGTACACATTAACAACAAGAATCTATTCATTTATTTTTTGTTCTGTTTACTCGTATATTTAGGAAACGCTGGTGGAATGAAAACGTCTTCGTCTCATAAACATTTGTTCGCATCTCAGTGTAACGAGAATCAACCACTGCTCGATCACCAGTTACCCAGTGAGAATTTGATTGAATATCTTTTTAGTTTCGATATATCCGTTTACATTTCCTGTACCTAGTTGACGACACGCGTCCTAATATCGTATAGTTTCAGAGTCATCCGCATTGCATCGACAGCATAAGGACAACAGTAGCGAGCATACCAGCGTACAGAACATGTCCACGTCAGTAGCTGGTTTCAGTACGTCTGCATCGTCGCATTATGGGACGCCGACGGCCCAAAGCCCCTTACATTCCGCTTGTAAAGCACAAACCCCACCCTTTCCCACCACATCTAGTGAGTAATCTCGACCATTATTGACTATTAATGAATTATGACGAAAATAACCTCCTACACACATAATACAAATTAACTAGCGTATTTTCGTAAGAATTATGTGGGGATGAAATCAGCACCACCGCGTGTTCTGAGTGTCAACGAAAATAGCCACATTTCCTATTGAGTTTTAAAAATACGTTTTTCCTCTACCCCTTCCATCACCACCGTAATGATAAAAAGTTCCCGTTAACGTTCGATATTGATCGCTAAATATTTACACGTGTAGGAGATTAAGTATAAAATACATTAGGGCGTGTTTGATCGTATGCTCTGTGTGTGCAGTGTCTGTGATGGCTGATAATACGACTGTGATAACGCCTCCATCACCGCAACGTGTCATAACGTCATGTTCGCAGTGCGGGCACTCCGATGTGCATTATCGTATGGATAGACTCTCCAAGCAGCTCGACAATTTGGAAACGTCCGTGTCGAACGATATCAAAACGATATTGCATATATTAAAACATAAGAACATCGAGTTCTCGACAACGGAAGTGAGTGATTTTATGTCCTAACAATATTTTGCGATTGGATCCCCGCACGTTTGAAACGGCACGTGAAACTAAAACACCATAAATGACTTATTTTAGTCTCGATCGGACGGATGTAGGTTACGGCGACCGTCGCCTGTAAAGAAGACGTCGAGCATACCGACCAGCGATCATTTGCCTAGACCAGCGTTGGCCGTGAAATTCAGGTGAGCCACACAATGAGTGTCCTATTATAGCGACATTATGTCCGATTATATATGCATATAGGAGCTCGTCACAAGACGAAATGAAAAGCGAGAGCCGGTGCCGACAGCAAGCGTCTCCAATACGCCAGTCGTCTGACCCCCAAGCCAGCATTCCAAGGCGAAGCTATTCCCAGCCTCACGATCTCTGTCAAGTAAGAAAACGCATTTTAATGTACTTTCAAAAAAAAAAAAACATGATGGATTGCATGTTTTATATATATATATATACTCTTATGTATCAAATTGTCACCTCCAGAGTTTTACACGATAATGTATACGATCAAAACCAAAAATATTTCATAAAGAAAAATTTTTTTTATTCATTCGTCGCACTAAAAATTATTCGTCGCACTACGAGGTAGAATAATTTTAACAAAATAAAACACACGATAAGTCCCTCCGAAATAGTACCAGCTACGATATATATATATATATATACCTAGGTACATAAATACAACATCGATTTAAGATAAAACCATCAATAACAATATATAAATATTGGATAACGTTATACGTTACGAACAACAAAATCCTACCGTAGAGACCTTGATTTACAGCGCGTTTAAAATCCTGAAAATAAGATGTTTTATTATGTTCTATAATTTGATCAAAATAATCTTTTATATGAGTATAAATATTTTATTTATTTTTTTAAATATATGCGACGTTTCTTAAAAGTGTATTAAACACCGAAAAATACGCATAAAAGTAACAATTTATAAAAACAGTCAAATTAGTCCTATACATTAAAAAAATTTACCTAAACAACCATATTTAATCTATAATTGATGATAGTATATACTGCCTATACTATTTAAGTATATTTCACTTTATTAAGTAAACTAAAAAAAGTTAAAATGGAAAAATAATAAATCATATACGTAAATATATTATGCGATAAAAGTAATGTTATGAGTTGAAAATAGTATGTTTAAAAAAACAAAAAAAACCAATTTACTAAATAATATTGAATAAATTATTTACGTGTTCAAGTTAATGCAATATTGTTTTTGCATTTTCTTTTATTATTATTATTATTATTATTATCATTATTATTAAATCTTTACATTTTTTTTTTATTAGTAATACAAATTATTGTCGACTGCAGTGTATATCTTCGATAAAATTATAAAATTCTTCGAAAGCTAATATCTATTACGAAAATCACGTTTCATTTAGTTTCCTATTATACGCGTAATTTAATATTGAATATTTTTATTTCGATACGTCGATTGGAAAAAGTTTTCGATTTTTTTTTTTCATGACATAATATTATATTGAATAATAAAACGCGTATTTAGTAAATCGATATTACTTTTAATCTCCGAATTATTTATTTTATTCGGACATGTCTTTTGACACAGAGGTTATTTATAATTTCAATCCAAAGAATTCGTCCGATTTTACGACTTATTGATAAAGCCAATAATTAATTATTTATAGAAAAGTTTATTTTTACGTGATTTTATTTATAGTTTAGAATGTCAGAGTCGAATGTAGTGTAGTAAATATAAAATTTCAAATACGGCCAGAAATATCTCGTTTTTACAATATCCCAAGGGCACTCGAGAACAGTGGAGAGTTCTAGAAACGCGAGTATTTATTTTTTTCTCCTCCCCCTCCCTCGAGTGGCGTGTGTCTCTCTATCACGCGTCGACGTTAAAAAATAATAATAATAAAAAAATATGTTACGCATAAATCACGAGACTTTGTTATTAGATGTGTAAATATACACGTGAATTTCATTTTAAACGTACGCGGAATATTTGAGCGGAGTATGTGAATAACAAAACGTTTTATCGGTCAATTCGAAATTTGAAAAATCTAACTATTACAATGAATCGGAATTCAATGAAGTTCACGTAGAATAACATAATATACGAATAAACCGGACTCGTAAAAAAAAAAAACATTTTATTTTTATACTTGTACATTTTTATAATAATTGTTATACGTATAGTTTACTATTATTATTTTTCTAAATATATTGATTTTCCGCGTATACGAATAATAGTTTGAATAACAAATGATGAATCGCGCAGACGAGGTCGTTTAAAATTTCTTGAAAATTATGTCGCGTAAAAACGTTATAATTTCCTCCCCCCCCCCCTTATAAAAATTTCTGTTATTCGTTTGTTCGCGAGTTCATTGCAAACACGCTTCGTGTACACAGCGCGTAAAATAATCACAAAGGAAATTAAAAATGGAGAACACCTGACCGGTTTTATTCGTAGTCATGCGTACATTTGTATATATTTTGTGTTCACCATCAGAACGTATTGATCGTCGCGGTACATAACAGTGTTCTTAAACCTGAGGTGTTTTTTGTTTTTTATTTTACTGCCTGCTTCATTTTATCGTTACGGCAGATATTAGAGCAAAAGAAGAAAAAAAAACTAATACACACACACATATACCGCGTAAAAAATTAATAGGTTTTTGTTTTTTCATAATTACTTTCAGATGTGTTGCAACGGTACTTAAAACAAATTCCATCATATCGTTAGTCGTTTAAATAAACGCGTTTTCCCACTTCCAACAAATACCGATCGATCTAGTGATGCGACAGGTATTCTGAAAACGGATTTGAATCCTTCGTGATATTTTACTATACGTATCTGCTTTTCCGATTTTTTAAATGTTTCTTTGAACTCAGTATTAGTATTTTATTTATTTATTATTTTTTTTTTTTAATTCATATTTGTTCAATTAATTTTGGAGGGATTTATAAAGAATTAGAAAAAGTCGATCTCGAGTGTTTCACGACGAATTCAATTCCGTTTTGAAATTTCCTATCGCACCGCACTGGACCGATCGGTACGCGGGAAACGTCTGTTTTACTATATTTCATGTATGCGAAACAAAGAGAAAAAAATTCTTTTTAATGATATTTATGTGATGTCGTGTTACGGTTTTTGGGTCAATGCCATGAACGGCGCAATGAAATTTAATTCGATTTCATAGCTCAACTTTTGACTTATAAAAACTAGACTATAATGTATATTACTTATAATAATAGAAATAGTATCGCGGACGGATATTTTGCGATACGTGCGTAACATAATCTAATTTATTAACCGAACGAATTCCACGTCGTGTTCGCAGAGCCAACAGAGTCGTTTTGCCAGGGAATCGCCGACGGCCAATCTGTTCGACACGCCCTGCAAGTGAGTACCCGCCCGTTATTTCAAGGCATAACAGCAACACTGGACATTAACGGTTTAATATGTTAAAATTCACTTCACTTTTTAACTTCGTGGATTTCGCTGTCGATTTAATTTAAACTTATTTTCCCTCCGCACCGACGCCGTATTATTCGACGAATTGCCGTCGTTTTAAACGCTCGTTGCTCGAAGGTTTATTTATCGACACATTATTTCATCTGAAACACATTCGGGACGAACGTAAAAAATATTTAATAATCATATGCAATGCCGAAAACGAGTGGACCGAATGGTACTCGGGATCGAATGAAATGCGATTGATCGAATTTTAACGAATTAAACCGGGAAACCGTTAGCGCGTCCAGCATTGCGCAATAGCCGCATCGGACTGAATAATATTTTTAAAATAATAAAATATAGTGTGGCGGCGACCGGGACGGAAGCAGCGGCGGCGACGGTACCGCCAGTAGCCAGTCTGAAACGACAACAGTTCGCCAGTTTGCGGTGCACGACCAGCTATTCGAGCGACGACGGCAACGTAATAGAGTTCACGCCTTTGGCGCCGTTGGCCAGGCTAGACTCGTTGCACGAAATGGTACGCTTATGTCTAATGCGCGATATACATTAACGTTATACGCGTATATGTGTTAATATAACAATCCGTATTTAATAAATGTGTTATTTAATGCAAATGCGATATCACGACCATATGTATACGAGTATATGTGATTATTACACTCGACTCGGTTTTGCGGTACACACGATTTTCCGGTGTTCGGGAAAAAATGCTCGTCTCGAATCGATTTCGGAAAATTTAAATGACACTCTAACCGACAGCGGCGAGAGCGTCGTATCCGGGTCATTACACATCCAATTGCCGTCATCGTTTATTTCAACGAGTACAGTAACAAGACGTGGTTGGAAACCCGTTGGGCAACGTTTTACCGCCTTGCGCGTACGCGATAATTATTACGCTTTAATTTCTCTGGTCCGAATTCAATCCGGTCCGATTCGGATTCGCAACGTTTTCTGACCGCGTTCTAACGTTTTCCTCTTGTCCACTGAATCGTCCTCAGGAAAGGACAGCAGGTTTTTGCGACGACGGCCGGAATTCGTCGCTTCTCCGACCGCAATCGTCCGCATTGGAGGACTCTCTTCACAATGGGTCTTCTACGTGCCGTGTAATTGAATGGGGCGCCAAAAAATGTGAACGACCCCGGGCGTCCTCTTGTGTCTGTCCATCTTTGACGAACGAATACGGCGTGTCTTCGATTGTGTCCGATGAAGACTAATAAAATAGGCACAATACAAACAGCGTTTACATTTTCGGATTAATTTGAAATTGACGATTAAAAAAAAATGACAATATATAATATATATATTAAATATATAATATATTATATATTATATATAATATATATATTAATTATTAACTGATTAAAACCCCCGAGATTTGCAAATAGCGTGATTTTTTTTAAATTTTTATTTTTCCACAGGATACGTCCGAAACGCAGAGTCAAACGAACAGCACGACGACAAGCCCGTCACACCAGCAGCAGCAGCAAGGAACTGGTTTCTAGCGTCCGAGACACCGCGGCCACCACTCTAAGGACGATCATTCACGAGCTTTGTTTTTGAATCTTCGTTACTTATTTGTTTTATTTTTTACATAAATCACGAAAAGCTTTGCGCCCGATTTACGTTAAATGTCCTCCACTATTGACATTTATGTATTCGTAAACACGCGTTTTTAAAGGGACAAAAAAAAAAATACAAACGTTGTTTTATCTAGCGTTATTTTTGTTAAAATTTATTTACGGTTTTTATACGCTGTAAGAAAAAAAATTATATTAATAATGAAATAAAAAGACGAACAATTTTTTTATAGGGGTTTTTTTTTTTTTTTTAGAAAAACGAATTTCATTTTAGATAGACCATCATCAATTTGGGATATTCTATTGATACTGTTAATTTTTATTGTGTAAAATATATACGGCGGAATATTGAATTTTTATATTTTTAATTCTAGGCATAATTTGCTTATTTTTTATCAATAAAAATTTTGAAAACACCGTTTGCTTTTTAGAAAGCCATATTTGTACATTTTAATGATATATTATTGTTTAAGCATATATATACAGTAATTGTTTAATGCTCGTTCATTATTATTTTTTTTTTTTTTTTGAGTCATTACATCGTTAAATCCATATACGAGTATATTCATACACATACACATATAAAAAAGCTTTCCAATTCCTATATACATATTATTATTATTATTATTATTATATATTCGATTCTGCGTGTCAACTTTTCGCAATGACCCTCGAATACAATATAGTAATTTATTTCATATTTTCAAAAGTAATTATTACACTTAAATAATGCCATCACTTACTCTCTATCGACGACGGCTATCCCTTTTTGAAAAATGCAACTCGTTTTCTACTGTCATTTCTCTAGACTATTACTTAAACCTCGCTTGTTCTATGATATAATTTTCACGGTGTACATCGACTGTGCAATATAAATATAACATTGTTTTTAACGATTCTATCCACGTGCTCACGTTATTAATTTTCGTCGAATTTTTACATTTTATACGTAAAATCGGAAGAAAAAAAGAAAATATTATAATATACGAACACCAATATATTATAAAACTTTAATATTTGTTCGAAACACATTTTAATGATATTTGATTCGATATCGTTTTGTTGTTAAACCCAATACGTATTATAAGGAATAAAGAAAAAAATATTGTAGTTTTATACAAAACAACGATTCTAAATTTGCAACAAGACGCAAAGAAAAATTATATATGCAATGACTGTTGTACTATATATTATTATTTATATCGATCGAAATAAACTGTAGAAAATTTATGTTTTTTTTTCTTTTTAATATTATATTTGAAAATTTTTTAATTAAAATTTAAGCGTTCGATATAAAGAGATATATCAAGATGCTATAATTCAAAATGTGTTTATCCGAGTTATGTTACTCGGTGGAATGTACACTGCAAAAAAGGTTTATGTGAGCTAAATATCACTTATGATGACATTAGGTAATCGGATATTCTTAATCATTGAGCACAATAAAATTGCTTTTTCTCTCTGACTTTCCAACACGTCAAAACAATATTATCACCTCGATTCAATTTTTTACAATGTACAATAATACGTGTTCCAAAAATATTACCGCGTAACGTTTCATAAATCGATTCCATAACGTAATTTTAATACACATGTGGACTAATGTCCGGATTTAGAATATGTACGTATAATAATTCATTGCGGCTGGTTCCATTAGATGTATTAATGAAATTACAACGAATTTGGAACGATCCCAAATGGTGTTAATATACAAGATATTAGTGTACAAGTGAGCACCGTTATATTAGAAATTATTACAAACCCGAATGACAAAAATAATACGTTTTAACTGTTAAAGTGTTATATTTGTTACTCGGACTTACGATGATTTCTGGTGTTAACAGGATGTTTACAAAATATTTTTTTTTTCCGACGAACGAATTTGTTTATTTTTGTCAAACGTATTTTCTACAAACGGAGTATGGCGAATTTTTCTATAATCAATTTACCACAACCGATTTTTTCGTAAATTTATTTATCTCGCTTTTTTATTAATTCATATCGTATTTTTATCTGATTATTTAATACAAATCAGATATATTATTACATTTTTTTTTTTATTGTAAGATGTTTTTCGGCGATAAAAACCACAAAGTCAATTAATACGAAAATCAATCCCAATATTAATATAATATAAAAATAATTGATACGTTTGTAATTAGTAAAAATAAAACATACACACGTGTATATTGTCAACAATACATGATTTTATAATTAATGAATTTAATATATAATATTATTTAAAGTAAACGTATTTTTAAACAATAATCAATTTTTCAATGTATTTTTGAAAAATATTATAAGATTTTATTATTATTATTATTATTATTTTAACGTTGTATCTATCAAAAAAATATATATAGTATATATATATGGTATTATATAATAATATACGAGATACCTTTGTTGTATTGTATTGCTTATATGAACGAATCTGCTTCTATTCTCGCAGTTTCTGAGTCATGCGAATGCATTTATAATCCTTGTTTGGATATTTTCAAATATTGTGTTCACTTTCGTGCGTATATGTGCGCGCATTCTATACCTACCTTTGTTTCTACGTCTATTTTTGTTTGTATTCCATCTGTGCTTTTAAATACACGGAGAAAAACACCTCAATTCCTCTAAGTTTTTAACACTAATTTTAATGCGAAAACGGTAAAACAAATAACGAGAGAAAAAATGTTCTCGACTAAATCGTCGTTAAACACATACATCGAAATACCTACGTACAACGAATAACAATAGTACCTGACTATTCTACAGTAATAATTTTATGATGTAAATGAGATACCGTTGTCATATTTCCGCAGCAGAAAAATATAGTAGAATTCGCGCAAGTACCTAAGTGTGTTATATCATAAATAGACTTTTACCCGTTTCCTCTGAATCCACATAACTACTGTAAGTGTTTGGAATATATCGATATTAAGTTATCACATATATCGCAATAATATTTGTACGGAATTTTTAATGAAAAAATCAACTAGCTTTTTTTGATTGTAATACACTTTTACAAAGTGAAATTATTGACTATAGCGTAATATACTATATACTCGTATTATAACGAACATTTTCCGTTTTGTAAACATTTTGTGTAGAAAATATTGAACACACCGCGCTACGTGACGTCGATTAATACGTTTAGAATAGAACTGGGATTTCAACGGATTTCACGTTATATACGACTATATACGATGCTCGTTTTGAGCAAAAAAAAAATCTGTCTCGCAGAATGCATCGATTTTTTTCCATATTGAATTTTCGTTTTTATAAAGTATTTTTCATTTTTCATTGAATTTTACGCGTAGATTCAAATTTTAAAACGTTTATTTCGATTGACTATTATTCGACTGTTGTCGATTTAAGTTCGACATTTTAGATTTGAGTTTAACGTTATCGAATTCCCGAAATTAGACATTTTCGTCAATTATAATTGAATTGTGTTTTTCATTAAAAAAAAAAAAAAAAAAACCAATTGCGCTCATTGCTCTCGCGGGTCGCAGCGAATACACGGTTTCTCATAGAACACAAATACAGCAGAAAGCGCGCAAGTGAATATCTCACCAGAGCATCACCACCATCGCGCCGAGGTTGAACATTATGGACGTTATTTACACGCATTGTGTTCGCTGTAAAGTGTTACACAGACGAGAAGTTAATAATTCTACGTAAACACAAAGTAATGTCATATTAAAAAAGTCCGTTCGTTTGTTGGGCTTAAAAAACGTCTTAAAATAATATAAACCCCGAAAGTTCGCAATCGTATACGGGACAGAAGACGTTTCGATTGTATAATTTTATAGCGCGTTGCATTATATATTACGACGATGACGCACAAAGGCCGACGACGACGACGACGACGACGACGACCTATTTTCGCGTATTTAGCGTTTTGTGAAAACACGCGTGTCCGAACTGAAATGGCGGCGCAGCTGGCTCGCGAGGTACGCTATAATAACAGTCTCTCGGAATTCCATATTTACCGAGTGATCGAACGTAGCGTTCTATTATTTTTATTCTCAATTGTCAACATGAATTTATTATTCGTTAATTCGTTCGTCAAAGTGGACGTGCAAAAAAAAAAAAAAAAAAAAAAAACTGTACACGATTTCGTTATAAAATAATATGAACGTGATGTGAACGTAATTTCAAAACAAAAACTTCTCAACAACTGTACGCGAGATTCAGTAACGCCGGAGAATTGTCCACGTCAAATACCCCATTTAAATAAACAAAGAAAAGTACTCATGTTAAATTATTTTTTTAAAAAAAAAAAAATACCTTTGAGCACACTATTATAGTTGTATAATACTTGACCTAAAAGATTAAGTAAATATGTACTTACATAATTATTATTAATAATTATTCTGACCAATCAGAGTGATCCATAAAACACCTCTAAGTGGTTCTTCAACAAACATTTTAACGACCTCGGCTTTTGAAATTTCTTCGGGCTTATCGTTGTTGTTCGCTAATGACATTGAGTGCTAACGTCGCTGTCATTGTCGTGAATTCCATAAGTAATCCTTCAATCTTTTTACAGTGGAAAACGTACGCACTGGTATCATTGAATGTCGCTTGCTGCGAAATAACAGCGAACAAATGAATAGTAGCGTAGAAATTCATATCATATTTGGTGGTAACATATCACTGCGGCATTTTATAAAAGAAAAAAATTTCCGTTATGATATACCGTTAAAAACCTATAGATTAATAATAGAATGCTTTATTTCCAGCGAAACGGAATTTAACAATATTTAACTCGCATATCATAATTATTTTTACCGATCTCCTCATACGAAGCCGATGGCTGTGCGACAGAAGAAAAAAACAAAATGTAGTAATTAAATCGACGTGTTGACTTTAGCAAAATTATTCGATAATATTATTCAAACAAATGTTATTGACGCATTTCTAATATAATACGAAATTAATTATATTATTAATATTTAAAATATGGTTATAAAACGTAATTAACACGTGTATTTAATACATGCCTCGGTCGAAGTACAATAGAGGTTTTTAAACGAGTATCGTGATTATGGCTTGAAACATGGATAACATCTTTTGTTTTTCATATTATATATAAACATGCAACTATTTTTAATACATACACAACGACTATAAACTAAGAATTTTCAATTCATTATAAAAATTAACCGTTGAATATAGAATCGGATTATTAAAAATGAATTACGTAATTTAATTTTTTTTTTTAATTATAATAATCACAAAATAAATAATAATAGTATTCGTAGAAAAATATTTTTGAAAAAATATCTATATATTATACGAGTGGGTATTGTCGGGTGTTCGAGAAAACATTTATATCCAACGTCATTTTATAATGATATTTCAAAATATAATAATAATAAAATGTTGTAAACAATTATAGGATTGATTATTTCTTTGATCATAAGCTATGTATAAAAAAACATTCTTAAAACCTGTCGAGTATTTTAAAACATTTATATATATAATGTGAGTGTACCTTTATAGTTTTTCACTTACACCGGATAATGTAATAAAATATTTTGTTATAAAATCGTATTTCTTATCGGATTAATTTTCAAATAATTTTAGTATATTGATACAATAAATCTAAATCTTCAATAGCGTCTGTTGTGATTGTTATAACGAACAAAACGTCATAAAATAACAAAATATAATGAGTAATCGGAATACATTAATAATAATGAATCCCAGTAGCGTAGTAAAATATCGGAGCTAAACAATTCAATTGGACTCTCCCGTTTATAATAACCGATTTCTTAGACGATAAATCGATAATATGATTGACTTTATAAATTGTTAAAAGTTTTAAAAATGGTTGGGTGAACATTGGAATTATACGACGCATTATTATATCGTACTAAATATTATATTGTACATAATACATTCGCTTGTAGGATAAGTTTCTAACCTATTTTAATGAGGCACAATATTTGAATAATTTCGTTAACAATAAAAAAAAATGTGCACTACGTAATAAAATGTATAGACTTAAATAAAACAAACAGCGAAATTGGAGCCTATTAAACGTTCCCCGAACTGCACGCACTCTTATTTCGGTTGTTTATATTTTGAGATCAGATTTGATAGCATAATTTTTTCAACATTACGAACTAATAGTAAAACTGGAAATTTGAAGAATTCAACTGTAAATACCTTTACTGACTAAAATTGACCTTTATTAACGTTCAAATATTTCGTAGGCATGTACAACACAAATCGCTATTCGAATTTCACAATTCGTCGAATTTTAAAGTCGGTATAAGTCGCATTATTTTATACTGGAAATAATGACATCATTCAGAATATGTAGAAATACAATTTTAACAAAAAAAAAAAAATTGTAATTAAAATTATCGATTTTTCGATAAAACAAACAATTAAATATGACAGTTATACTCAAATTAATCAAAGGTGTAATAATTATAGCGCACACTTTAAACTTTATATAACGCTTGCGCATCGTTTTCGTATAATTAAAATCGTATAACCCACAAGATGAATGTGTTTAATAACGATTCCGTCGACTTCTTCAGACGATTTCACACGCAAAAATTCACAATTGATATTAGAATCCAAAAAGACTTACTCGTTACCATAACGTTATATTTAATCGTTATGAAGTGTAATTAACACTTCCGTCTTAGTTAATTAATAATTTATCAATATTTTTTTTGTCTGTTTTGAATATATCAAATTTATTTGTAAACGTTTTTCTTTTTCGAACTTCAATGCAATTACTATTGAACGAATTAGACTTTTTCCATTGTAACAACTATTTAATGTCCAATACGCGTATATGAATTTTTTTTCTCTTTTAAATATATTATATTATCGTTTCATACGACACACGACAGCTTGCATAATAAATGTCCTATTAGATACTAATGTACAGATCGGAATACTTATTTATGCTTCTCCTCCATGTGTAAAATACATTTCAGTATTGTTGATCAATATGAAAATAAAACGCATTCTATAGAAATTTAAAATGTTATTGATATGTGTGAGTTTTATTGCGTATAAATCGTAGCCCCGGCGAATATTCATTTACCGAAATAATCAAAATATTATGTAGGTGTTATAAATAAAAATAAAATATTGGAAAACCGTATGGCGTAGATTGAAAACTGAGCAACAGATTCGATTTCACCGTGCGGTGTACGTTCCCCCACGGCATAACGTTCTGCGCTGAGATTTCAACGGCAAATATTTGTTATTTCAGCTATTTTATTATCGTTTCCGCAAACAACACCCGCGCACAAACGAGTACGCGTATAATATTGAATTATTAGTCTTTGCACACGCGTTAAGAGTTATTATTACGGCAGAGGGCGGTGGTCGGCTATATTTTTTTGGAAATTAAAAGCAGACGGATTTTACAATCG
This sequence comes from Chaetogeoica ovagalla, assembly GCA_032441825.1. Classification (NCBI taxonomy): domain Eukaryota; kingdom Metazoa; phylum Arthropoda; class Insecta; order Hemiptera; family Aphididae; genus Chaetogeoica; species Chaetogeoica ovagalla. The sequence goes on along the minus strand of CM063727.1, from coordinate 2,836,269 downwards.
TTTTACTAAAAGAAGAGAGATTTTTTTTTTTTTTTGCTTATTTTTCAACAATATGTGCTGTTCACAAGCACCGCTTTCGAAAATCGAAATGACGACACGGCTTCTCAATTATTTCGATCTACTTCGGCAACTGTATTTTATACAATTAACGTGTTTTTAGATTAAAACAATTAAAATCAAAACATTTTTTTTTTTTTTATATATTTTTCGTTCGTTTTCGCATAATTTCGTTGTCGTCTGTTGAGGTCGCGATCGCCGGGAAACGATCCGAGAAAACGTTCCCGCCGAAGCCCCGGGGTCGGTCACCGCGCAAGTCCGACGACAAAAGTTATACGATTCCGCCGTCACAACAACGGGGCGCGCGCGCTTCCCGCCCACATCGTCGTCGTCGTCACCGTTCGTTCGGCTCGGCGTAGCGCAGTTAATATCGCGTACGCGGTTCGCACTAGTGCAGCAATAGTCGTAACAAACGCCGTACGTCGGTAGTGCTGCTTACTGGTGGTGGTGGTGGTGCGATCGTCGTCGTCGTCGTCGTGGACGTCGGTATGGCCGCGAAACCAGCGGATCAACGGAAGTCCACCAAACGCGATTTCCGGTACGCCGAATCTCAGCTCCGGAATCTCAACACGAAAATCGTAAGTGCCCGGGAACTATTGTAGTGAATACGCTGTAGAACATATTACATTATGGTATGTGTGTGTGTGTGGTAGAAAAACAAAAAAGTTAACCGTCGCTTAAGCGAATTACTCGGAATCAAGATTTTGGAGTGCGTATGAGTATCATTATTCGTATACATATATATAAATTTGAAAGCAATTGAACGGTTCTGAGCGGAACTCCCGGCGTGTAAGAAAAACTAACCGTTTTTATGAATTACGTATCTGAAAACTACAACTAAATAATAAATAGTCTCCAAAATTAAAAGAAAATTTTTGTTTTCCTTTTTTTTTTTTTTTCGCTACAGCCTCCATTAATAAATCCCTTAATAAAACATAAAGTTACACGTATTTGACGATTCCATAATCGCATTAGTTCGAAAATTATTGAAGAAATAACAATAATCGATTTCGACGACGAGAAATCGCGAGTGTTTACCCCGTCGTAATTATGTAGTTTTTGAAAAAATCGAAAAACGACACATCTTTAAAATACCAATTAGATACACATTGCTGCCGGAAACAAACTGTGACTGTATAGGAAGATGGCGGAGCGCATTCTTTCGGAATAGAATTTTTGGGTAAAGACGTAAAAAAAAAACCCCCCCCGCTTCATTGTAAAACCAATTGACGTTCTTCGCTCCGTTTAGAATCCAAAAAGGATTGATAGAATTGCACGGAAAACGATTTTTTTTTCTTTTTCAAACGCACCGCCAACGGTTCTTAAATCGTTGGAAACGCTTGTATTATTTCGTTTCGAAATTCCACGCCGCTAAAAATAACAAAAAAAAAAAAAAATTCAAATTCGACGCCCATTGATTACACGCGTGATGTTTAAACTGTAGACCGTTTTTTTTTTTTTTTTACTTTTTTATGTTGTCTTGTCAGCGTTTGCTTTAAATGTTCAAAAACGGGAATGAACGGACCGTGTATATTGACTATAAAACCGCTATTCACCACTATATGTTATGATATACCGGAGCGCGTAATCAAATGATTGAACAAACTACGCGGTCCAGCCAATATATCCGACTCGTATAACACATTAATCGTATACGGAAAAGTCCATTAAAGAAATAGGTGTTTCACGTTGGTTTCCTGCTAAAATAATCTCTCGAAAACCCAGTGTGAATATTGAAACTATTCCTGTAACGAGTATTATCGTCGTGGGTTTCGCTTCGCGTGCATTCCATTACGGTTCAGAAATTTAGAAAATTCTGTTTTTTTTTTTTTTACAACGTTAGACAATTGTTTCGCGACTGGAAAGCCGCAGCAGCGTATGGGAATTCTGCGTCTCCGACGTAGAGAACTATATAAGAAATGAGCTTTTTTTTTCTTTTTTTTTTAAAAAAACCGATTAAATAAATTGGCACGCAGTCAATCCTACGTTGAAAATGTTACCTGTGTATATTTTTTATACACCATTTAGAAATTGCGTTTTAATCGAAACGAATTCCTCGGAAAATATTTTATAACGCATTATTACTTTAACTTTAAAAGAGAAACCGTTAAATAATTGGAAAAATTGGAGAATCTATTTCGAAAGAGCTAAGGTAATATTATTATATTTGAATAGTATATTGATAGGTAATTGAAACTGCGGTTCGACTTTCTCGTCGATTTACTTTCGGCAATTATTTCATAGATATTTTTGTTTTGACGTGTTTTTCGAGTACCATAAATATTTAATTTCGTTACCAATAGTCGGTAAAAAAAAAGAGAAAAATCTACGCAAGTATAGCTGTCGATGAATAATGAACGTTTTAATGCAAATATAATTTCGCAAAATAAACAAAATTGGAGTATTCCAATTAAAAATATTTATAAGGTAAACACAGTTACAAGGTAGACATATATATTATACACAGGGATAAATTGGCAGATTTTGTTTTTCTTAAATTTTATATGATTTCCTACCTTTTTGAAATTTATATATTAAAACGGGTTTTGTTACTCTCGTGTAAAATATTTTGTATAGGAATTTTATAAATTAATTCTTTTTCATATGATTTCAATATTATTTATGATTTTTTTTTAATTTTAAATCTCTAACCCGATAATCATATTCATATTTCAGCCGATTTTTAAAATAGTTAAATCATACGTGGTTTAAATATCCTGTTATTAAGTCGCATTTTAAAATGATTTTTTTTTATTTTATACATATATAATTGAAATCTTTGTACATATTGTACGACTAAATTCAAAATTGTACGTGTTACGTATTACTTGCAATAAAACACGTACACTTGTACTGGTTTTAGTTTGAGACTAACTTACATAATTATTATTTTCGTCGATGACACACTTTTTTTGTATTTAAGAATCAAAGAAATGAATTTCTAAATCTATTTTCTTTTCTTATTTGTGTGTAATTAACGCGCCTTTAAGTCTTGTATCCGAGATAAATGACATTTTAAAATTAACAACGTTTATACATGACGATGGATTTCATTAGGATTTTTTTTTTTAGCTACAAAACTAATCAAACTTTTGATCATCTCACACGTTTCAAAAGTATCAAATGTCGCGTGGAAATATAAATAATATTATCGTTCATTATCTACATAAATAAATATATAAATATATAATTTATGACTTTAAAGTATTTTATTATACGATGCGCTGTACACGCTATTCAAGATTAAACTATTCAAAACTATATATATATATATACATAATAGTTTAAATTGATTTTACACGTATTTTGATTAAATGCAATTTCGTCGAATCCAATGAAATATATCATTCTGGAATGAATTCATATCATTTTTAAAGCATAAATCGTAAAAAAAAAATAAGTATAATTATGTCGTTACATAAAACTCAAGTTTTGTAATATAATATATTCACAATCCACTATGCGACAATACAGTAGCTGATGCTTAAAATGTATTATTTATTCGCATCTTCCGTATACTCATCCGACTAATTACAAATACGAAATATTTACATAATAATTTTAAAAAATAAAATCTCTGAGTGTATTTATTATAGAAAACACGATGATCGGTTATAAGTTCGTTTACATTTATATATATATTCCGTTTCTATAGAATAATTATTTTATTTTCTCTTCATTTATATCTAAAACGTAGTTACATGTTAATACATATCGTAATTGTAGAGATGTATAACTTATAGTGAAAATTTCAATGAAAAAAAAAACTACTACTAAACCGTTGAACACTGTATAAATCCGTATTTATATAGTTATATCTTCGATGACGTCACCACAAACCGGCCGCGTCGATTGGTCGTGAGTCAACGACCGCGCCCATTACAAATCTACGCTGCCGCCATCTGGTTTACGTTTAATTAATTTTAATAATAAATTTTGTAATGGACTTAGTCAACCAATTTATTATTATTTCTTCACGTTTCTATTGTTCCGTTTATGTTTAATCCTTTAAAAGTTTTTTTTAAAGTTTTGCTGATGGTTAGTATACATTCGTTAACGTCAAAAACCATTGTGTTCTCCGAAGTAAAAAATATTTTTAAAAAACTGTTTTGGCTTTACGTTTATAATAAGTCTTTAAAAACAAAGTCCTCAAAACAAATTGAATAATATTATAAGTGCGGTTGTTTTTTTTTTCTTTTCGTGAATTCAATGTTTCGACAAAATACATGTCTTTTATACATATTTAAAATAAAATAAAACGGGAAATTTTAAATATCGCGTACCGAACATAAAATAACGTTCTATGGTTTTGACGTCTGTGTTTGAAAATTCGAAAAAAAATTAGAAATAAATTACGGTAAAATTATATTATTATTACCGATATAATCGTATAGCGGAATAAGCCGCTTACATTTCTGGAGAACTCCGTTTTGTTCTCCTGTCAAATTACATTCGCGCGTATCCGCACACTGTGGCGTTTATACTTACTGACGTCACACGCCATCGTCTCTTGAGAAATCAATTCAAAGCCGTTTCCTTGTGTTTTTCCTCTCTCTCTCTCTTTCCCTCTTTCTCTCTCTCTTCGTTGTCTTTCACACCGAACGGACTACGTACGAGTTGCATAGTTGACTTTTTAATACGTCATTCGCTCGAACTCAATTCCGAATAGCAACGCAGTGTAACTCATCCAGAATTATTCAATTGACATTATATAAAAATAAAAAAATATGCATACAATTCTGTCGTCCGAGGACGTTTAAATCCAAATTTTAAGAACAAACGAAAATAGTCTTTTTATGGTAAATTTACGAAAACGATATTTTCCGATGTGTGAATCGGTATTCTGTCAGTAACTACGGAGTGTTCAAGGTGTGAATTGCACACGGACTTCCAAATCGATATTCACGTTATTAAGAATAGCGTCATAGTCACTACACTATTATAGACTTTTAATATAATATTTTTGTACAAAATCCAAAATTAGAATGAAACAAACGCCGGACAGCGATATTCGAAATTTCAAGACTTTAAACGACGAATTTACACATAATTGGTCGAATTAAAGTTATAGCGTTTTTATATTTATTTTTCTGTACAAAATAAAATATGTTCCGTTTAATTAAATATTATAGAATTTAAACATTTATTGGTATAGTTAATACTTAAATGTATATTATGAAAATTGTGGTTACATCTGGCAAAAGCAAAAAAAAAATAAATAATTTCTCGCACACGGGCCTCTGTTGTGGCACTGATTGCTGCACTATATATTTTACTTGTAATTACAATACATTAAATAATGTTTTTTAAAACATTAAAACAATGTTTACTATATTATATGCAAATTGTTTACAGACGTAATATTCATTTACGAAAAACAAACGACTCCGGTTTAACGACATTTAAATGTATTGGTAAAATAGAAAAAATAAAAATGTTTCCTTTTGTACAATCCAAATTATCATAAAGTATCTTATTAATATACTAAATTGAGTTTGAAAATGCGATCCACCAAAAGAATATATGTGTATCGTTTTATACTTTTTTTAAATCGTCGTTGATACCGACTCTGACGTAATGTACATGAAAAACCAAAGGCGTTGAACTGTTTTAAATATTAAATCGTTGAAGACAAATCGTTTTTAAGCTGTTCACTGGATAACGAACTAAACCGGATTATTATTTAAGTACAATTTATAGGTAACATTTTAAAAAAACAATCGAATCCATGTATTTATGTAGGGATTGACTTTAAAACGACCAGAAAATAAATTCGTTTTTTTTTTTTTACCTTTAGGAAATTTAATTTTTTTTAGTATTCGAATAATCGAAATTATTATTCACTAAGCCGAAAAGTACGTGTTATAAAAAATAGCCATGATTTTAACGGTAAAATTATAAATGTTGATTATTTTATAAGTGTATATACACAAATAAATTGTTAACGGTTTTTTTTTTTGTTATTCTAATATGCGGTTACGTTGAATTTTATACTTTTATCTACACGATATTGACCGGAGTCGGTGTTAAACTTTTCGATATGATATACGTATATTATACCTTTTAACGGAGACGAAGTATATAAAAACCGTGTGTATATACTGTCTGATTATTTGATTAATAGTGAGACGGGAATGGGACCATTAAGACGATTTACTTTTCGAATAAATTTATGGAAGACGAGGTTTTTTTTTTTGTTGTTGTCCTTACAAGACTTTTGAAATTTTTACCGAAAATGTGTTCAGTCTGTTAAAAAAAATAACGTTACGTTGACAATTTGGTTAAAGCGATACCATCAATTTGTATAATTGACAATCGATAAGCGGATAGTGTTCCGGTCAACGAATGTGTTGAAAAGCGTGTATCACTCCGCGATATATTGAGAACGAAATTTCGTTGTTTTCGATAAAAGCAAAGGAAAAAAATCATTATATACTCTGTAACAGAATAATATAATTTAAAACATTTATTACACAATGTAACAAAAAAGTTTTTTTTTTTTATTAATAATACGATCTCGATTTTAAATTTCCTGGATCAAAAACATTTTATAAATAATAATACTCTCGCGATATCCTCGTGTGTTTAGTTTCAGTTTACGTTTTTATTTATTTTTTAACTATACGTATTTCAGTTGGTCATTTCACCGATAAGATTGCTATTTTTTTCTTTCCTAATAATACACAATTCGATGGCGATATTTTTGCGATCCGTTTCCCCCCCGAACAAACTTATTGACCAGTGAATGATTGACGTTTTTTTTTCTTTTTTATGAAAACTCCGCAAGACCATTCCACAACTATGTATAGTTAACTCTTTTTAATTTTCCAAAACGGTATTATAATAATTATTTCTCTCGACCGACTAACGCGCAATAGCTGTTTTATAATTTACGAATAATAATTTTTCGATACATTCATTTGATAATGGCGTGCGCGTCGTTTTACACGGCAAATTATTTCCGTTTTCATTGTTTCCTAACGTTGTGAGAATTTAAATTCCAACCGTACATTTATTTAAACGCAACAAAGTGCAAATAATTTATTATCGTTTTCGAACTCTATAAGGTGGTCTCCTTTTTAAACGGCGGTAACCCGCGCATTTGGCGATTACTAAAACGGCTTTCAGAATAAACCGGTAAGGTTATACGTTACAACGAGAGTATACATATTTTATGTAATCGTACGATATCAAATATGTATGAACAGTAGTCATGCATATTGTATAAAGGGACGCGATAATTTCTCGTGCACGCACGCACGCGTGCATTCGCTTTGATGTAAAACACAAAAAAAATAAGTCTTAAAAAGAGTCACAGAATTTTGACAATTATTTTTCGAGTGCCGTTGGAGTATTCATTTATAAAAGTAAATAAAGAAGAGTCAGACAAACTGGACGTTAGAAACTGAAACATAATTTTCTAACTGATTACGTGTATCGTCGAATAATTATTGTGTGTTCGTAAAAAAAGAAAATTCTTTTTCGCGCCCGAATAGATTATATTCATCAAAATGTAAGTACGTTAATTTAGCGGTGACAGAGATGGGCCGACGAATAAAAATAATATATTATATATCGATTTCGTGTGTTTTAAATTTTATTTTATCAGCATCGGTTTTAAAGTGATATTAATAAAAGTAACGTTTTTAATGCGCGATATATAATAATTTTTTTTTAAACGTCATCATTATAAATAAATAATAATTTGACACCTTTTTTTTTTTTTTGTATGTCCGTGTAACGTATAGGGATATTTTTGAAACACTACACATTTGAATGTTTCACATATTATAATTGAAACGTTTTAAACCGTCGACATGTGTTATAATATTATACTCGTACATACATGTATACAATATACATAGTTGGAAATCGAAAAAAACTCTCGACAATTTTCTACACATTACCGCCGACCTTTTCTTTATCGTCGTATGTAAAAGTGGTAAAAATGTTTTCCTCCTACGCGTTGATTGACTACTCGACACAAAAAGTATTTCCGAAAACGTATACGGAAAATAAAATGTTTAAAACACGTAACGGAAAAAGAATAAATAAAACGATAAGTGTTTTTTTTTTTTTTTTTTTTGCTATATTTTCCGTGTAAAACGAAACGAAAACGAAAACCATTTTTATAAACGCTTTATATATCCGTTAAGGTTTGTATATTCTGTTGTACGCGTATGGCGCCCCGGGTTTCGTGGCCAAGTAAAATTTGCCTCTTGCCCTATAAAATAAATAAAAAAAAAAATTCTTGAATTAAAAAAGAAAACGTATATAAAAAAAATTTTAGGAATTTCAAACTCGACAATAATAAATATTATACCGTTTGTTGACCGCCATTCCCATGTGCTGAACTCTTTGGTCCTTGGCGTATGCGAAACGTTTGAAACACTCGCCGTTGGTAAACGATTCGTAGTCCGCGCATCGCAACGACGGAAAGCCACCTGGGTTGATTACGGATTCGGCAAAATATTCCCAAGCTCTGTCGTGACTACAAGCCACTGAAAATGTTCGTTTTCCAATCGGCACACAAAATTATTCGATTGGTCAGAGATTTTTCTTACGTACATAAATCGCATAGAATGGGAATAATTCCCGCGATATATTATTTATTTAAAAATAAATTGAATTTTATATAAAAAAAAAAGAAAAGAAAGAAAAACACAATATTTTGTGTTTACAAAATTATTACGCTGCGCGGTGTGTGCTATGAAAAACTTTTATTTCTCAACGTATTTTTCACATTAAACTCGGTGTTCGAATTTGGGGGTACGCAGATGGGACGGAGCTCGTCTTCCATTTTTTTTTTCATATTTTAATAAATATCCCTTCAAATTATTTTCGTTAGAACGAGAAGACTCTGAACGTATTATTTTGTTAAAACAAAATTTTGATTTCGTAAATTTGCATTGAATATAAAATACGAAAGGAGTAAAAATCACAGGTACGGACCGTTATTTAAAATCAATTAAGTACTGAATTAGTTAAGTACATTTTTATACAATTGTTGTGCTTTATACGTTAAAAGTGAAAACTATTTTTAAAAATATATTCATTTGGCAAATATTATATTGTAATAATTTAATAAAAATGAACGGGGTGAGAGCAAACACTACACATCAGGTTGAATTTAATCATTGTAAATGACGTTGGTTTTTTTTTTAAAGTCTTTGTGTCCCCCTCCCACCTTTCATTTATTTTTCCAATTCGAACACTGATTAAATGTATTAACTCATCCTTGAATACCTTCTATACGAAAATACGTATAAAAATATATAATCGAATGGGGTTTATTAATTGGTGCGGTCGATTACTTACACATATTTTATAGTATATAGATTTAACGGGTTTGCAAAATATAACGTTTTTGACACTGTATATTTGAAAATTAGTTACCTACTGAAATACTTATTAATATAAACAATTATAATTAAGTATAACATGTTCACACACACACAAAGATTTTATTATTTAAACAAATTTTTATAATAATTTATATATATATATTGGTTAAATATTTAAAAATTTTATTTCAATTTTATATATAAATATATTTAATAATATTTATACTTTAAATTAAAAAAAAAAAATGAAGTAGTGTTTTATTCAGTAAAAATCTAAATAGAAAAGAAATACGTGATGTTTGGTAATCACTTTGAATAAAATAAATGACGAATTCGAGTGTAAAATTAGTGAAAAATGTCATCTCATATTTTAGTCACATAGTATTCAAACCTTTATAAAATATATGTAGTTAAAAATATTGACGAAAAATAAATTATGAGCTGCTACAATATTATCTTTTGGAAATACTGGTCAGACAAATTATATACATTAAATAAGTTTTTTCAATTTAAATTCTTTAAAAGTAAACCAAAAAAAAAAAAAAAATTAACTAAAACTTTTCGACTTTGTTTAAAAAGTAAACTATATAAATGTTAAACAAATAATAACAACCTCGTTACTACTACTCCTACTACTACTACGGCGAATAACAATAATAATAATAATATCTCTGTGTTTTTATGTTTTTCAAATAATGTTTATATATATTTAAAAAAATCTTACGTCAAATTATAATAGAAAATAAAACATAGTTTTATCATGAAAAATTCAAAATTATATTTTATGCGAAATAATATATTTCAAAAGCGTTTATTGTTGCGCATATATCGTTTAGACGCTTTTTATATTATTTGAATCATAGGCGGATATTGGGTAGGGCGTTTAGCCCTCCTCAGAACCTAATCAAATCACACCGGGCGTCAAAATGAATTGAGTATTTTAATATTTGATATTTATAATTTTTATTTTATTTTAACGGACATGAGAACGGTCTGGAATATTCACGAACTATCGTTTATTGGAGATTAACATATTTTGTAGGTACATATCGATAATCGCGAATATCCTAGAACTTGTCTATCGTACCTATAAATAGACAAACTGCAGACCGCCGTAGCAGTAGTGTCGATTACGTCAGTGGAGTGTGTGGCTTTAATTTTTTGTTTTTGAATATCTACAAGTTATCTATTATCCGTACCCGGTGTGCCGTAAGTGCTAAACAATATTATTTATGTGTATTGCGTGAATTAATCAATTTATAATCAATCAAATTATAATCGATTCAATAATGGCTAAAAGAGTGTTTGATATCTTTTGCATTAAAAAACAGAAATTAGTTGTTACTGATTCCTCATCAGCAACAAACACTAGAATATGAAAATAGACAATTAAATATTGGTATAGAAATCGATATAACTGCAAAGCAAAAAAAGTATTGAAAATACTGTAGATGAAAACAATGTCATTTCGGACTTAGAAGCTTTAATAACAGACCCTGTGCGATCAATTTTAACAGTAAGTACAAACGTAGGTTAACAGAGTTTAAGTTATTATGTTATATTTAAATTATATATATATATATATATATATATATGCTGTCATATCTATATAAAATAAACGAGTGTAGAATGGGAAAAGGTGAATCCTTAAGTTCATTTCACTAAAACACGCGTAATAAAAATAATAATAATAGTAATAATAATAATAAATTTATCATACGCACATACGATTGATCGCTCAATCAACGTCAAACTAAACGCCCGCGTATACCGTCAGAGTGCACCCGTCGAACGCGAAACGGGGGAAAAAATAGTCACCAGAAAGCGCTAAAACATAACATGGAGGGGGTAGCTACATAGAAAAACATAGGGTGTGTGTTTTTGTAACTTCCAATAGTTGCTTAAATTCTATCTAAATAATAAAAAAAAAAAATAAGAAAAAAAAATAAACATAATTATAAAACCATAAAATTACGGTAAAATTAAAATTATCTAGTATTAAAATATAATTTATAAAAAAAAACGAATGATATCTCAACGAAAACACTCTGTGTAAATAGAACCCTAAGTGCGAATAAAAAACTTAAAGATAATTATGAATTATTTTAACTGAAATAAAATTTAGTTTATTTAGCCGGAAGATTTAGTCTAAAAGTGTAACATCCGGAAACAAACTATTCATTTTAATAGGATCTGCATTATTCATTACATAATACATGGTGCTCGACTGTTGACTATACAATTTTAGACTAAATTTAGAACTTAATCTTTCGGCTAAGTTAACTAAATTTGAATTCATTTCAGTTGAAATAATTCATATTATAAATAAGTATAAATAATTCAATTTTATTAAATTCTGATTAAATACTAGTATTTACATTTTACACATCAGACTATTTACTTAGATTCTACCTTATATAACACATTTTAAAGCAGTTATCTTTAAGTTTTTTTTTCACTTAGCATTTTTTTTTCTTTACACGAAGTAAACGAAGTGTTTTTATTGGGATTGCCTATAACTTATACCTCGTGTATATATATATATTTGGTGCTTCAGCTAGAACAAAGTATGAGTAGCCGTTAGTAGATTAAAGCGTCTAAAATGTCTGTTTACGCTAATGGGTTAAATATAAATGTTAAGCCCCCCCCCCCCGCGGGTGTGACCAAATATCCGCCTATGATTTGAATTAAAAAAAAGAATAATTAATAAAAAATCGTTTGATAAGAAAAAAGCTATAGTCGTGCCAATGTAGCTATAATAATTTGTTAACAAAGTGATTTTACCATTTTATTTTATTTTATTAGTTTTTCCGAAGAATGTTAAACGTTTAAATATTACCTTTTCATATATATTTTCCTACAGAATCGACCACCGTCAGCTATATACCTATATATAGTTAGGTACACTTTGAAGTTATTTCGTTCATTAATTTTTATGTCGACTTTCTAATGTATTAAACGCAGCCGTCCGCTAAAGTATTACGGTTAAATGAATATTTTATTTGCCTTCTGACGAATAAAAATCCCTGGGTCGCACAACAAACAACAGAACAAATATTTAATGATAATGCACCGCGAAGAAAGTAAGTGACCACCACTCGTTATTGTAACTAATATATTGTAAGCGCTATAATAATAATTATACATCGCTATAACGATTTTCGTGAAATCAAAAACGATTTTTAAACTGTTTTACGGGTCGTAATTTATTCCATAAAATGTTACCGGTAAACTTAAATATTATTTATATAATTTGGTTATTTTTGTTGTTCCGAAAATTCGCGAGCATCTCCGTCATAAGTGTACAAATGTGTTAACGATTTTCGAAAACGGATGACCGTGTGTGGAGAACTGCGTTTATCACGCGATATTACTGTAATATGACATATAATCCTATTGGAATTTCAGAGTTTTATATTTCTATCCTGCATAGTTTACGACTAGTAGTCGAATGTGGACGATGCGACGTTGTAAAATTTATATTGTGGATTCGTGTGGTGTAATAAAAGTTGAATTTTTAATATAACGTCTATGTTTATATATATATATATATATGTGTGTGTGTGTGTGTGTATGTAAGGCCATCGTAATAATCGAATAATCGAATAGAGAGAAAATATAACTGGATATTGAATGTGCGGGAATATCGCAGGAATCGAATGTATAGCCAGATTTGGGGTAGGGGATGTCACGTTTCTGTTATCAAAACCACGAAAAATTAAAGTGTAAAACATCTTTTTTTTTTATTATTATTATTGTCATTAAAATCCGTTCGTGTATTTTCAAGTGTCAATTACGTTCATGCGTGTTCATGAGTCAATAAAATCACAATGATCAAAGTGGAAAAGTTTTAAATTTAAATTTTCGAGATTTATCGGCTACCATAACGTCAAGGACATGGATTGTCATAGAGCGGCAAGTTTTCTATGTGTCATTCGTTGCTCATATTCAGTTTCGCTCGCGTGCAAGTTTCGATTCTCTTTAGCGTCGAAAACGAACTCTCCGCACTCGAGTAAGAAGACTCGAAAATGAATATGTCGCTAAAGAGTGGCGGGGAAATTGAACAGTTTACGGACGAATGATAGATCACGTTAAGGAGACGGCGTTCAGATAGTTTAGGAGTTGTGTGCACGACGTTCCGGATCGTTGTAATCACGCGAGGGAGTGTCTAGCTCGGGCCACAAAAGCGAGAAACTTACGACGTTTCACCCGATCGAGTTGATGGCAAACACAAGACGGCCGGCGTCTCATAATGTTGACTCGTATTCGAGAATCGGTCTAATTAACCGTACAATAAAGCGGCTTCAGCGATTATTCGAATGACTTCGATGACGGATACAATCAAAACAAAGGTAAGAGCGTTAAATAGGGTAAGAAAAGCCGATAGAAAATCGGCCTTTGGAAAACGGCATCGATTATAATTCGGCAACGTTTAATTTCGTACCGAGGACAATGTCCCATAGACAAGTGAGGAAGCCTGTACCATAGTGTTTGATGCATTATTGTGGTCTGTTAGTACGAACGTGGCCGAGACACAACAGTGGATTCGTTTTAGGAGCGATGAATACTTTAAGTTGTCTAAAAACAATTATTTCTGCGACGTTTCACATACTTGTGGGTTTTATAAATAATAATAATAATAATAATCGACGATTAATTCGAAATCAGGCATAATCATAACGTGTACTCACGGAATCTGTTGACCCGGTTGGTCCTGTATAGGTCGCGGAAACTGCACCCGGGCTGCACTTGTGAACCGCCATTCGGGAAAAAGTCGGCGTGTCCGAGGGCCACGGGAAATCCGAACACGCCGCCGTCCGTGTGTATCACGTCCACGAACTCGGCGTCGGACGTCGTCAGGTGGCCCATTTTGCCCATCCACATGTACAACGGGAACGCCGGGTCGAGTCCTGTGCGGAGGGATGGCAAAAAAAAAAAAAAAAACAGAGACACTGTGATATAAATATTCGTTATTATTTTATGAATCCATGAGACTTTCGTACGATCGGAGAGATGGACATAATTTTTTTGTTACATTCAATTTATAAATAATAATAATAAAAACATGATTCTGAAAGACAGTGTCCCGACAATATCGAATTACTTCATCGGCCAATACAGGTGTAATCCGTTGTACGGACAAATCGAACCAAACCCATAGTCGTTTCCATACGCGCAACAAAAATAACATACAAGATAGGAAAAAAGAACCGAGTATAAAATCGTATTAATTTCCCAATCGTTTTAATGTGGGAAAAATTTCTCGCGCCGGAATGGTCGCACGCGATAGTAGTGTGCGCTACGTGCCAAGGATTTTAGAGTGATTTTGGAAAAAAAAAATATTATATTTTATCGCGCGACCAGAGTGCACAGATCGGGCGGGTACTGTATACGGTATATTGATAACAGTTTCGTTATTCACAATTTTTAAAATTCTACACGTTGAACCCGTAATTATTGCCATATCACAGATTAAAAAATTTGAATCGATATTAAAACGAATTATCCGACAGGAACCGACGATAAATGTTTATACATTTAACGTTAAAAATAACGACAGTATTGACGAGTGATCGAATAAAAACTCCGGATTGGTATTAAAAAATTTCTTTGCGAGCCAGTAACCTCCGATTTCGATTCGTAATGTTATATACGAGTGTGTACAGAATATCTATGAAAATTAACAACTTCCAATCTGTTTGTTATTGGCCAATGTTGATCATTAAAATCGTAGGTTTTTTTTTTTTAATTTTCGTATCACCGACGAGATATTTTCCGAACGCGTAAAATAGAATTCGACAAAATATAACCCAGTGATTTATTTATTTGTATATTTTCGCGGGCCAAAACAACACTGGCGTACATTATTATAATATGATAACGACGGCGCAAACATAATATAATAATAACGCAATGGTGTTAATAATATTACACATTACATAGCGTCTCGGACGTGAAATATATTGTTTCGCCCGTTATATTTTATTATTATTATTATTATTATTATTATTATTATTATTATTATTGTTATTATTGTTATTATTATATTGGTATCCAGTACGGCGCCGCGTGTCCATTATAAAATATATTATAATAATATGGCAGCTATCAAACGCGCCCAGGTGTTAGTTTAACCCGGTACGAAGACGATAATAATATAATATTGTTATTATTATTATCATATCGTGTATACCGCATAAAATATTTTATATATTATACGGTTTGTATACATAACACGCGCGGTTTCTCTTTCGTTGCGAACGCGTGCCATTCGTTTCCATGGTTTCTCAGCCTCTCGACGACAATAGCACCGTAATCTAGAAAAATACGTTATTATAATTTTATTTTTCGAAAATAATTCTTCCCCCGCCCCTTAAGACCGCGGCGGTTTCCAACTGATGGTCCGTGGTATCGGTATTTTTTTAATTAATTTAAAAAAAAAGATTTCAACCGAATGTTTTTAAAGAATAAACAATGCTTCGTGTTGTGCATATTACGCGGCGAATAAAATTTTATTCAACACGTATACGAACGATTAATTTTCACACTACCAACGCCAGAAAATTATACTCTAAATGGGAACACTTTTATCGTATTATATATAATTATATCGAATTCCCAGCCTGTGTGCAATTACTAGATTTCGCCAAAAAGTGATGGGGATTCGTCCTTCTGCGACACGAGCCACAGATGTTATAATTTATTACGTATTACCATATTCAGTGCGTAGTTTAACGTCGTCAGCTCGGTCCCGTCTAAAAACGCCTGTGCTTTATCTATTTTTTACCACACACACACACACTTTAATTATTATCCACACGCAAAACGATTCACATAAAAAATATAACGCAGAGATTTCCAGATTTTGTCTTTTTAGATGAAAAACACGTTTGAATATATTCAAATTTAGGTGACCAATCCAAATAAATTCTTTTATATATGGATAAATAAAATAATTACAATATATTTTAATGAGAATAATTTATCCAGTATAAAAGTATAATTTATTTATTTAAAAGAAAAAGTGTTATTGAAAAAAAAATATTCAATTTATTATAATTACTCTTTATTAGTTAATTATGAATTGTGCGCTTTTTTTTTTTGATGAAAATCGCATTAACGGCCGCAACGATACTGGTCCATTTTGGACGTATGACGAGTTTGACATTTGAAATTTTTACCGAAATTTAGTTTTTGTTTTATTGAAATCGCGACAAAATTCAACTTCACAAAATTAATACGCGCAGAATTGAACGGGAAGCAGTGTCCTAATAACTTTAACCAAAAGCACGGGATAACTGTTTTAGCGTCTAATCAGGACTCCATTAAATATTTACAGTCGAAATCCATTTTTAATGAATCGTCTTCAAATAGATCAATAATAGTAATAATTATTCTTTTTGAGTTCATATTCTTCGTGACCCGTCAAAAATATTATCGCGATCCACAGTTTGGGAACCAGTGATATATTGTAATTTTTAATAATAATCGAAACGCTATTAACTTTTTCACTGTTTAGTGACGTAAACATTTGGTTCGTACGCGTGTAACGTAAAAAAAAAAAAAAAACGTAATGTAAAATTTTTTTCATAGCATATATTCGATCATTCGAGAATTTTAACATTTTTCTCTCCCCCCCCCCCATAAGATTTCTAATCAATTATTATCGATTTCGAAGACAAACGTAAAATCGATATATTCATATAGTATACACGTTTCATTTGGTTAAATGATTTATCGATGCGCAAAATTATTAATATTTCAGCGTTCGTAAAATATCGAAATCGGTCGTAAAATATAATAAAATTTTACTGCTTTTCTTTTTTTCATTACTTATTTATTAGGTATATATCATAAAAAAATAAATGCATACGCGTAACTTGTGCGAAAAGATTTAATGCAATAAATTATTGTACACTAGTGTATATATCATGAATAAGAATAAAATATTATATATTATTGTAAAGTATAATTTATTTGATCGTTTTTCGGAAAAATCAAAAAGAAACAATCAATAATTCGCATATTACATATAATAATAATAATAATAATATTATTATATATATATATATATATACGAAATCAAATCAATTTCTTTTTCTATTAAATTCACTGCGAATATAGCAATACATGTTCATACACTGTGTAATGTTATGCGTGAAATGGGAGTTTCAGGCGCGCGCGTTCACGGTATATTCTGTGCACATTATGTATATATATGTGTGTATGTGTGTATAGGCTGTGATTGAGTACCGAAAAAATTATGTTTAAGTATTGACAATGCATAATGTACAGTTGTATTGTGAATACGATAATAATTTAAATGGCGTAATCGTGATAAATTATGTGTCAAAATGAAAGAAAAATCCCCGTGTTCGCCTTTATGAAATAACACATTATACGTTATATTTATCACAGTAAAAGTATATCGGATAAGTAAAAAGCAACAAGAAAAGAAATGGTAAATTTTTGTCACATATTATTATAATAAAGAAATGTAGTCGTTTGGCGTTTCTTTATAGGTACATTTTCAACTCGAACTGGTGTATATTTAAAATTAATTTTTAAATTCATTCAACAATTTAGGTGTTACGTAAAACAAATGCCACGTATATGTTCCGATGATTTTTTTTCTATATATCCACAGGTCTATTTTGATACAATTGTCATTATGCTTATTACTACGAGTATATATTATAAACGTAGAATATAATTTATTCATACACGTGTATATGTTTATTGTGCTCTTCGACCACATTTCTCGTCTGAACAACATCAACAAAACTCATAAACTTATAATATACATATAGTAATTATTAAATTACGTTTATAAATTAAAAACGATAAATTTTCTCTAAAAAAAAAAAATGTATTGATTACGTTTTGTTATTTTTAACTACGAGGCAATTTAAACAAATTGAAAATTTTTCCGGGTCGTTCAATGAAAAGTCTAATTTTATATAATAAAATTCGTTTAAAAAACGACGACATTTATATAATTACAATTATCTGCTTTCGTAATTAATTAATTACTCAAATACAGTCTTAGCGTAACAAATGAGCCATCTTTCTTCGAATTTTCTATCATTGATGGAAAATGATCACATTATAATTACGCGTACACACAATTCGTTTAGACAAAACCATCTGATAAATTATATGTCTATGGTTAGACATATAAAATAACACATAAAATCAACTACATTTTATATTGCGCATGAGCAGATTACGAGTTTTGTCCCTAATTTCTTCTGTCGCCCCGTGTCCTATTAGTTTTAATGGTTTTGTCTTCTTTCAGAATTCGTATTATCTTAATGTACAAATCGAAAGACAATATTACAGAAGCAGTACAAAATTCTAATTTCGTTTAAAATAATAGTTTAGTTCTTGTCAGATTATCCTTCCGTCATTAAAATCGTCGCAAATGTATCATCATTTCTCATAGCACATGTACGGCAATACTCATCAAAATCAGACGAATCAAATTTCTGAAGACGTTTACGAGAATCTCGTCGCTCGTCAAAGTGTTTAGATAAAAAAAAAAGAAAAAAAACTTCGCCTAAAATATTTCTGATTATGCTTTCGTTTTCCTTGCCAATTCTGACGTCCTCTGTTTCAGACCGCGATAAAAAAAAAAAACCGTCCAATTATTTTCACTATTGGTTTTTTTTTTTTTTTTAAATTTTTCATTTCAAATTGAAAATAAACGCGAGTGTATGGTACCAAAATGTACGTGGAACATTCTGTATCATATGTTTTCCGTATCGTACGATTTATTTAATATAGAACCGATACTAACTGTTTTATAATCGCGTTACCAAAAAAAAATCGCCTGAGAATATATTGGAATTGGCGAGGAAATACGTGTATTATTATTATTATTACTGACCTGTAATCCTCGGAAGCTTTCCGATTCTAAGATTTTTGCCTGTGAACCCGGCCACTTCCGCGCCCAGACTGAATCCAATCAAATGCATTTTAGACAAATAGAAACCTCTTGACACCAAATACTCGATGAACCTGGCCAAGTATTTTGCAACTACGCGCGTGTTGAGCACCGCGTGACTGTACCACGGGAAAGCGCACATAGGACTCCAATCCACTATTATAATATTCACACCTCCTCGGTGCAAATACGCTACGTGAACATTTTCAATCGTTGCATATAAATTATCGTAGAAATCCGTTGAGAAACAGTACGAAATAACACCACTGATCATCTCACTCTCTCTCTCTCTCTCTCTCTCTAATAAATACCTTTTTTTATCGTCTCCGCTCCCTTGGAGTTACATTGCTCCGTAAACCCGTGCACGTAGATCATTGTGGTCGTATTTCGCATCATGTTGGCCCGGCGCAGCGAGAAATCGTCACCGATGTATATGCGCTTCGGACGAAACGGATTGTTCCTGAAAAACAAGAATTTTCACGTTTTTCGATGTTCGCCTTTCATCGTTTAAACAATTTTAATAATATTATAACAAAACATATAATATATATTTACAAGTGGTGCACGCACACACACACACACACACCTCGAATATGAGAAAAACGCGATGTCCTTTTTTTCGTTTATCGGACAACAACCATCGCATCGACCTTTGGGTGTCATCGTGGCGGAAAATGGATTTTTCCCTGAACGAGAAAATTGCAGACGTTTCACCGTTTCGGTCTATAAGCGCACATACCTAATACATAATAATATAACAGTGACGTATTTAACGGGCGGGGATGGGGTGTGTTGCGGAATCGTGTAACGCGTTAGGAGTTCTCGAATAAGCGAGGGAAATTAATGTTGGAAAAAAAAATCGCTTTATTTAGAAAAAATATTTTTTTTTAAAAGACCCATTATGATGACGGTTATCCGCTCGATATCACAGAAGAAAACAAAAACGTGAAATTATATTTATTTATTTATTTTTCTGACATTTGATACGCAGTGTATTACGCGCAGATTATTTATTCCGAACGATTCGGAGTGACTCGTGATTTCTCGCACCGACTACTCGTTCGAAAATCAACGACGACGATATAATATTAAATAATCTAAGACTTTTCACTACGGAGTATAGACGGACAATAATCCGGATTTTCGGTTCGTTTTGTAACCAGTCGATTGGCAATCGTTAAGTAACGGCTGTTAAAAGATTGGGCGCAATTTATCGCGAGTAACGTGATGATTTGTCCGGGAGTGTCCCTGACACATTCGTACTGGCTGAGTTATTTTTTTTTTTCAAAATTGAAATGAATTGCTCGAGGACGACTCGTAGTCAAAAAAAAAGCGTCTCGACAATATCATAAATGACTCGGCAAACGTCCCTCCCCCCCCCCCCAATCGAATTGAAAGAATTTTCTGGAAAACGATTCGAAATTTAAACGTGTCGGCCGAGTGTAATCGTGACAAATGAATTAAAAATTAATATTAATGATATTTTATAAGAATTTACGAATGAAATGTTGATTTCCATTCGAGATCTACGGGCGTTGAATCGGGATAAAAAAAAAAATCCGCTGCATCCCTGCCCCTTAATACGCGTATGGACGCGTACGCCACTGTAATATATTCAATCGTATTGATATTTAATTATAAGTCGGACTCACCCCAAAATAACGTAAAGGTCATGCACGCCATCATGCTTAGGGCCACCATGACGATCAAACGGCATCGCAGAACATGATTTTTTTTTTCGGAAAACTTTTATCGGAAGAACAAAAACGCGTTCAAGGAGTAGAAAAAAACCGAACGACCGCCGTTGCAGCTATCACCGCGATGCACTGTGCCGAGTTGTATTATATACGAACGACAAAACATTACACTAAACGTTTCGGCGGCAGGGTTTCGTTTGTGTAATTTTATTTCGTATCGTTTTTTTTTCTCTTCTCCCCGCCAGCTCACTGGATACCCGAAGGTCAGAGCCGATGGAAATTCGCTCGGGAACAATCGCGAATTCTTCCGAAACGTCGTAAGATATTCGCGTGTCTGTGTGGTATGTCTGTTTCAACCCGCTCTAAATACTCACAAAAAAAAAAAAAAATAAAAAATAATTTACAAATACAATATTTTCTTCTATTGAAATTAAACCGTCCAACTAAATAATAATATGAATTTACGACCATAACGTGTGTTTAAACGGCGTTTCGGTTTTATTATTTACATTTCGTATACAAATAATAATAATAATAATAATGCATTCGTTGTGATTGCGATTTTTATATGATTTTTTTTTCCTTTTTTTTTTTTTAATTATCGTTGGCCCGTATATCGTGTGTATTGTATTGACGAACGTGGCCGAACGAACCCACACACACCTGTCCTTGTACGCGTAACGCGCGCGTGTACAATATTTTTTACCGGCACAAAAACCATGTAATCTGCAACGACCATACATAATGTCCGCGTTCCAGTGTTAATAGTCGAAAGAGAAAAACGCGTGTTGCCAGAATCCGCCGCCGCGGTGGTATAACAATAATAATAATAATAATAATAATAACAATAATAATAATAACAATAATAATAATAATAATAATACTTGTTGCACGCTGGTGTCGCGGGAGAAATGGACTACACAGCGTCTCGATGAATGCGATCTATCGGGAGGAGAAGCTAATAAAAAAAAAAATTTTTATCTATTCGGGGACACACGGACGATTTGGTTAGCAATGTCTTATGAAAATACGGATTTTACATTCTGAACGGAACGAGAGATCGGTTTTACGACGACATTTTATTTAATTTTTTTTTTTTTTTTATGAACCAATTTTTTATTTAAACCAAAAATTCTACCAGGAAACATCGGTACGATTTTTATACGCGTATGCACTTTTTTCCCGGTTGAAAATCACGTCTAGTCGATGTAATCTGGAGAGGTTATTTCTCCGTTTTCTCGATACTTTTAATACTTTTAATACTTTTTTTTATATATATAAACGGCAGAAATAATTGACGTAAAAAACGCGACGTTATAATTGTATTATGTTCCGTACGCTCGAGCATAATATCCGACAAAACAAAATAATAATAACAATAAAACGTGACAGTGATGTGTTTTGTCGACCGCCGCGCACAATTGCACATAACAAACCGATGGAGAATATACGGATAATACTTTCCACCGATAAAAATCGCCGCCGATGGTATTTTTTTCCAAATGCCCGATCGCCCAACAGATATATACGCCGTTTTATATTGAAATAAATTACTCGCTTTTCGTTTCTCCGCAGCGGCATAGTGTTTTCCGAGACGAGTTCTCCGACATATGTATACGGTCCATTGGACCGACGTTGAACTCCCACAAAGTGTTTCCTTTTTACGTCGAATAAAACTATAAGTGTATAAAGAATATGCGATTCGTGCGGTTGAACATAGAACGAGTAAGAAACAAAGCGAAAAATTTTATATATATATATCGGTATGAATGTGTATAGGTGACGTCTGGACGGTTCGGATTTCTATGAATTTGCATATTTTCCCCGGTCGATCGTATTTTGTGTCGGGCGCAAGCGTAGTAAAATACGTTTCGAGATGTTCCGCATTAAAAAAAAAAAGTTAATTAAATTTTTAAACTTATTTTTGCAAATTTCAAATTTCTTTCAAAACGTATTACAATATTAATTTTAACGTCGCGTTTCGACGTTTCAAATTTCGTTTAAATAAATACATTTATTACGCGATGATTTGGAAGAAAATTCGTGAACACATCGCCGAGTTAGGATGACGCGTACGTTTCATTGTACAACGGTCCGAGGGAATGAGAAGAAACACGTATTTGAAATATCGTAGTTTTAATTTATACTACATTTTATCGTTTAGTGCCGAATCGTCTAATAGAAAAAAATATTAGTATTTTACTTGTTATGATACTATACTTGAATCGAATATCTCCTTGTATGAAAATTGTGGCCATAATTCGTATACTCACAAGACTCGAACAGTTTTATATTTCAAAGAAAAACACTCGATCACGATATCATTATCAATGCACGTTTCTTCTGCGTTTCGACTGTAGAAAACCCCATTTTAAAGAAGGAATTAAAAATAAATTTAAATTATATTTAATGTTTGTGTTTTTTAATATCTCGTCGCTCTATCGACCACGAGAAAAACATCAAATACCCGATGTTAGACACCGGACGATTTATTACTCCCGTAAGAAAAAAAAAACGAAAAAAAATTGACAGGAACTTATTATAAAATCGAAATGTTGTTTGGCTTTTTGTCCGAGCAAAAATCTCCGAAACGGCTGAACCGATTTCAACAGGATTTTCACGTGCACGTTGAGGAGGATTTTGCAAAAAGTAGACTAGCCTACATTTTATCCCCGAAAAGTTTGTTTCCTGTGTGAAAATTGAAAAAAGTACTATTATAAGACGTATTATAATAAAATTGTCTATTAATAATAATAATAATAATCATATCTCTTCCGAATACGAACAAATCGCGTGGCCAATATATCATAATTTGACACGGCTGGTTTCGAAACTGGCGAGTCGTCGTCATACTCATTACACGCGTAATATAAGCCTGTACATTTATTTATACATAAAAAAAAAATATCTTAAAACTGATATATTATGATTTATTTATAAGCCGATTCTCGAGTATTCGGGTCAGTGAGTAGTCAGGAAAATACATCTGATGCTCAAGTGACGTATTTGAGGGGAAAGGGCGTGGAGGGATTTTGATAGGCGTTTGCTATCTATTTTATCAAGACAAAATTACAAAAGTTTTTTTTTTTTTTTGATTATTTCTTCCATATAATAGAAACATAGTATAAAAGTAACAGAACGTATGTATTCTGTGATGAAATCAAATCGACAAATTTACAAAGATGAGAAAAATAAACTTCTTTTTAATCTAGAAAAATTGAAACAGTTAATTATACATCTTATAAATAATGTAAGATATTATTAAATAAATTTTTATATTCGTATTTAAACGGAAAATAACTGTACTTATATTAGGTAAAATATAGTTTATTATTGGTTTTTTTTTTTTTTTTGAATTTCCAGGGCACGCTTAGGTTTTTTTAAACGGAGGTTAAAAGAAATACAATTAATAATTTTGAAATATTAATCGAAACAAAAATACTGAATTACTGAAACAAACTAGTGTATAAGTAAATCGTTTGGGGTGCTTGCCCCTCGTCCTTTTGACCGTCTTAAGTGATCCTTGGATAAATCACTCTGGTGTTCGCCATCAATTCGAACGGATTCAGCGTAAGTTTCTCGCGTCTTTATGGCCTTTAAGTTGCCCAGTACCGCACTCATCTCACCGATACGATGATCCGGTACTTATCTTATTCTCAAACACTAAACCGATCATCGTCTTCTAAACGATCCGTCCGGCTTCCTCCGTAAACTACTTGTCGGTAAAATCGATTCCCCCTTCTGCAGCACGTTTATTTCCGCGATACCTACTCGATATTTAGCTTCTTTTTTACTTCTCACTTGCCCTGCTAACTCGTTATGGTGAACCATTAACCGGGTTTATGGGTTCTTTTGCTGTCTAAAATGACCCTAGCTTTTCTCGTTACGATAACGACAAATAACTTATCTGTAATATTTTGGCCACAAGCCCATATTACGGGTATATATAATAAATAAAATTTAAAAAAAAAGATATAACAGAACGAATTATTATAAATAATAATAATAATAATAATAATAATGGAACGTCCTTGTTATTATTTTCACTCGTATTATTGAAACACGCGAATAATTTCATACCGTCACACAGTTCTCGAATCGATTTAAATATCATTTTTTTGTTTTCTTTCCTCCATTTCATCATCTATAACCGTAGTAGACGAGGGTTGTTCGGTGTTATCATCTGAAAGCATGTCTTCGACTGCCATTGCAGACGCTACCGAAGTTCAATAATAATAATATTTAATAAATTTTTATACTTATTATATTAAATATATATATATATATGTAAAGAAATATATAAATAGGAATTGTGGTGTTAAATAATATTTACTACACGGGTTTCGATAAAATGGCATCGTCGAGTTAGATTAAGCGAAAAAGAACAACAAAATAGTGTAGGTAGGGAAAATTATCAATATTACAATAAAAAAATATAGAGTTTAAAAAAATACGAAATAAAAAACGGCGAAAGAGTTGTGTACATAGTGAATTGTCAAAAAAAATATATGGCATTTTTTAATATCTTTCACATATTTGTACACATAAAATATTCTTTTTTTAATCTGTTTTTGTGTTGGTTTATACATAAATTTATTATGTTCAATTTTATTTTATGTATATATGTAATTCTTTCAAAACCTATGTTTGAAGTAATAACATTTTGAAAACACATTTTGTAAAATTTGGATTTGTATTTTACCTCTATTAATTTAATTCCAGAGAGCGATTTGACGTATTGCTTTTAAAATTTCCGTTCGTTTACATCGATATAAAATTCATTACTACTGCATTGAGTTCATGAGCCTAAAAAGATAATTCTGTTAAAATTATTATTCGAAAATTGTTTTATTTTATAATGTGCTTAATTAAATTATTATTAATTTTTATATTATTTACATCATTTATGCTTTAGACACGTCTTGTTTGCAGTCGATCGATCCGTTTTACATGTTTTCGGTTTGTTTGTGTTTTTACAGGACAAACTGTTGAACAAACTAGACGAGAAAGAACAAGACGAAGCGAAAACGCCAGAAGAAGAGGTAAAAATAATTTATTATTTTTATATTCAATATATTGTATCACGCCGATGTAAATATTTTATCTAAAATATCACGATCGTGGAATCAAAATAATACGATAATTTTATTATGTTATATCGATTACCCAATTTTATTCATAACGAAAAAATAAATAAATATTAATAACAAGCCGCGAACGAGTGCCGCCGATATCGATTGAAGTGAGAGTTCCTCAAACAAGAGATGTTATAGACGTATTATTATTTTTTATTATAATTATTATTATTAAATTCTCTATTTTATTTGAATCCCGATTCTGAGCGAAACGAGTTATTTAATATACATAAAAAAGGAACATTGTCAATATATTAAAATAGTATATACATCGTACATAATATATTTTAGTTTGTATTAAATTTTGAGCTTTTCAAAAAAAAAAAAAAAAACACTTGCTTTTTTTCGTACATGATTCGGATATTGTTTTTAAATAACATTTATAAGAAAACCATTGAGGGTAAATTCGAAAAACGTGTCAAATAATTCCAATTATAATAGATACGATTTCAGTGCCGGAATGAAAAGTGTGTATGGAAAAAATAAAAAAACGCGTCACTCTGGGATCAATACGTATCGCTCAGAATCTAAATCAAATAGAGTTAACATTATTTATTGGTACATATAATGCAATGTCGTGTACACAGAAGCCAAAGGTCATACAAATACTGAAAACTTAAAAAAAAAAAAAATAATAATAATAATAATAATTGTCCGTATATTCGCGATATATAATAATAACATGATATTGAAACGGTATTCGTAACTCGTCTTTGCAATCGTAGTTTGTTTAAACATGTCGTATCCTAACGCGTGACACGAAATAAAAATACGAATAACAGACTTTAAACAAACATGAATTGTTTATCAACAACAGTAAACACACACACACACGTAGTTTCGAATTTTCGTTGTTAGATAATATTTGTTGGAATTGTTGAATTAGTTTGAAAGGACTACATATTATATTACGCATACGCTAAACGTATAACGAAATTTTCATCGTTAATTTCTATATTTCTGTTTACACATCGTGTTATGATATTTATAAAGCAATAAACGACGAGCGTCGTTTGATCGATTATTATCATAATTACATATGTATATAAATATAGCAATATAATAATTTAATAATTTTTTTATACACTTTTAAACACCACAGTAATTTGCTCAGTTTGATCACAGATTAGATGAATATCATCTAATATACATCTGATCAGTGGTGTGATCATTCTCAACACTTTTGATATCATTAATATATTAGTATTTAGTCGTTGAAAATAATTGATGATTACTTCGAGAAACAATCGCTATAATAGACACTATAATATATAAATACTGTTATTTATAACAGATTTACTGTTATACACTAATATTGTAGTTTTACACAACATTTTTATTCATATTAACATATATATATATATATAAAATGTTTAATTCCTTTCTATCACGATTCTACATATACATCAGTTCGACGATCTGGCAACGAAATTATACAATATCACGTACGTAATGTCGTAAAATGCGTAATAAACAATGACTTAATTGATTTAAGAAAGAAAGAAAACGATTTTTTTTTTACCAAACTTGCAGTACATAAAATATAAAATTAATACGACGTGCAGCCGAAAACTAAGACTTCCGTATTGGAACTCGTGACAAACGCATTGGTATCTTAGTACAATTTTGAAAACTTTTATTTTATATTTTTTTGTCATTTTTTTTAATTATCGAACAATTTCATTATTATTTACTCCTTTATACACATAACACTGTACACATGACATATACACATTTAAAAGCTTAACATTTTTTTTCTTTTCATTTCATTCAATTCGTTGACTGTTTGCTTATGAAGTATTATTATTACAAATAAATTCTGCATTGATGTCTGGGTTTTCGATTAAATGCCGAATTTCGTACGAACGAATGCAAGAGTATTGATGAAAAGTAGCAGCCATTTCACAGTCGATTGACCGCGCGGCGTGTATACACGATACACGCGCAATTTGATTATGGACCGTCTCGGGGATGTCCCCGTTTCGTATGATGAAAACTATCATACCAGACATTTTCGAACGTCGCGAAAACAAGACTCATCGTATACATTGATAATATTAATTGAATTCAAAAGATTCATGCGTAGTACAATTAACTGCCAATGTTGCAGGGTAATTTATTATTTAGTTTTTTTAAAACAAATTATATTTCGTTGATGTTCATTATAATTCAATAATGATTTATTTATATGGTTATCGCAAGTATATTACGCACGAAACTTGACGTTTTATATAACGAAGAAATATAGTGTGATTATATATACCACTGGAAATATTCATAAGCGCGTATCGACCCTCAATAATAATAATAATAATAAATAAGATCCTCTATAACTTTATAGATACCCACCTGTAAATTGAATATGCTTTACTCCGTTCAAATAACATTTACGATTGTAGCGGATTCCCAGTTAAGCAATTGTCACGTTAAATATTTTGAAATAAATGTATATATTATTATTATATTTGCGTCCACAAGCGTCCAGTGAAAATAGTGTTTTTATTTTTAACCGGATCGCAGAAATCGAAATACGAGAGGTATATTCATAACTGTATATATATTATATATAATATATATATATATATATATAAACGTTTGAAAATATCCGGTCCTTAAATTCTTTATTATTATTATTATTATTATTATTATTATTATTATTATTATTATTATTATTATTATTATTATTGTTATTGTTATTTCTTTATTGCGTCACAGTTCTCGTACTTTGAAATTTTTTTTCCTTTTTTATTTTGTATGAATGATTTAAAATACTTATTCTATAGTGTCGTCAACCACGTCCACCATCGGAATTGAAACGATTAAATAATAATAATAATAATAATAATAATAATAATTTTCACTGGAATATTCAGCACGTAGACGTAAAAGTAATATGAGAAAAAAAAATGCGTTCGTCGTCAAATCGTCGTATTACAATAATAACATCCGAAATTAAATTATTTTAAGCGACAAACCAATGACGCGGCGATCGTTAAGCTAAAATACTGTTATAGAACGCGTATAGACTATATCTATTTCGAATAATGTATAAATTATAATAATTTATTATAAAAACGCGTTCTCGTAGTATATTTTAGACTTCCGTCGAATTCTAAATTCGTAAATTATATACAACCGATCGGTTCTTTTTTTTCCCGAACATTATTTATAATCACGAATTACGATGGACTATTTTCTTTTTTCACTCGCGTGATTTTTACTTTTCTATTAATAAAAGCGGAATATTTATATATTTTATATAGACACTGACGCGTGAACAGAAGTAATTTTAAACTGTATTTTTCGCTTTTGTCTTAAAGGAAAAAAAAATAAGAAAATAAATAACTCATCAAGATACGGCCACGATATATTATATACCATATACCGAATACTATTATATACAGTCTGACGTCAACTTCTAACTCCAACACACGTGACGATATTGATTATTCCCCGAAGCTTATCTATTCGTTTTTTATTATTATTACACAGTTTTCAAATAGGCAAAAAGAAAAAAACAACGATTAAAAAAGTGTATACGTGCCAACATAATATGAAAAGAACGACGTCTCGTATTCATAAATAAATGTAAAATGTACGGGTGAAAAAATATCGTGAATCCCTTAAGAGGACATTTTAAAATTCAACACACGAATTCTTTTTTTGCGTACGCGGAGCGCGCGTATTTACATATATTTGGCCGTAAAAAAGAATCTGCTGCCGTTATATGTGATGCATGACGTATATATACTTTGTCACATATATACATATTATATAGATCTTAACATGGTATGTATTTTTATTTTTATACGTTTTTAAAGAAAAACCGGAGTTTATATACGTAAATAAAATTCTCCAATGTACGTGTTGTATATTTCATTGCGCGATACCTGCCTATAATATATTCTTAAATTTTTGAAAATCTGTTATGTTATAACACAACGATAACACACGCCGTATAACGTATAGTGTATGGGTACCAACGAAATTTTATTCCATACGAATATTGATTGATTGATATTTATCTAGACGTTGAGTTTGTATGAAGTAATCTCTGGAACTACTGAACCGATATTGGTAATTCTTACACCAGTAGAAAACTACATTGTCCCTGTGTGACGTGTAGGCTATATTTGATTGTGATTAATAATATTCGTTTAATGTGAAATAACAATATTTGTCAATCAATTGATGATGCGTTGATTTATCGTCGTGCGCCGACTACACAGGTGAACATAATGTCCAAGGCGTATGTTCAAAAATATTAATCCTTATAGTAGTATATATACTAATATATACTTATATCTCGCATACGATATCGTATTGCAGTACGTATGAGAAAAAAATTGAATATTTTCTTTGATAGATGACAACCATCCAATACTAATTACACTGTGGTAGCAATATTCGTGAATGTGTAGTGTGAGGAGAGGCGGTAGCGTAATTACGGAGTGGCAAGGTGGGCGAAGGCAGTGCACCGGGGTCCTGGACTCTGAGGATCTCCGTCATGATTAATACGATTTGTTTATATAAAAATTTCGAATTTGTCTTGAAATTCACGTCATACTGTTGATATAGACATTGAAGTGTAAGAACAATAAAAAAAAATATTAAAATAGTGCTTATATATTTTATTAACGCGATATGTGAATAATATTATAATAGAACATAAATGTTGTAAAATAAATTGATGAGATTTGTTAGTGTAAACACAAATGTGGTGAGCGGTGGCGTAACATCATAGCACTGCAGTTCCATAAAAAAAAAACCATCGATAATATTTTATTCCATACGAATTTCCAACGAATCGTCTATATAAATAAATTGCTTTGTCAAATTTAATAATGAAGACATTTTTTTTTTTTCTGTATTTCTATTTAATTGAATTGAAGTGCGCGAAACATCTCATGTGTAATAACGTATACGTTCTGTACAATGTACAGTGACATTTTTACTCATCCGAATAATTATTTTTATTATTATCATCATCATTAATTCCGTCCACGTATATATTAATAAGCGTTGTGTGATGCAGTTGTACGACGACGTTTACAATATGAATAAAACAAGTGTACTTATAGCGTGGAAAAAAAAATGATATGTACATATACTGCACGTGGTATATTCTCTACGGTTTTCGTGGATTTATTCGTGCGCGTGTATACGACCGAGAAATGTGTTTGAATTGAAAAATACTCGAAAGTGTTTTTTTTTTTGTTTTCTTGCAAGGAAGATCCGTTGATCTTCTGGGATTTCTGCGCTACGTGACCGGTATAAAATGTTTCGATCCGTGAAAGCGGCGGACATAATATTACTACGAGTAGAATATTGCAAACGTATAAACCATGACGCGAAAAACGGTTTCAACAAATTAAAAATTTTAATCTTAAAAACTTTTCTTTTTTTTGTGAAAGTTTGCCTCGTTTGCGATATTTAAAGTGACATATCCGGTTCGGTTAATTTCGATAATGGTTTCGCGATTCGACTTCAAAAATATGGATTCGTAACGTCACTAATATGTGTATATATATATTTCTTTTTTGTAGTCGTGAATGTTTTTGAATTTTATCATTTATTCGATTATGATAAAAATGAGATTATTTAATATTTCTAATAAATGTTTAAGAAAATTATTAAAACCAATTTTGCAAAGGTAACGATGATATTATTGATTTAATGAGAATTTCATGAATTAAACTCTACTGATGCGTTTTTCGGAAACGTCCGCGTTGTCAATTTTGTTCGAAACCGTTGCAAGTCCCATTTTCAGAAAACGTACGAGTTCGTTTCCAACTAGTATTTGTAAGTTCTTTTCCCGGTTTTTTTATTATTTATATTTGTATCATTGATTGGTCACATAATCGATGGCAATATAAATAAATATAGTAAATTCAATAGCGAATTTTACGAAAACTTAAATTTAATAATGAGAATTGTACGATGATTTAATTTTTGAGAAATTCCATTTTTTCTTGTTTAATGAAAATGAACACATTTTTAAAAATTATTTTAAATAATAAATCATATTATAAAATTAATATTATATAATATATAATAAAAGCATGCATACATTTGCCGCTCGTTTATATTTTCAAAAGTTACACGGCGATAAATTGAAATGCACTATTTCTACGACGGTTTGGGAATTAACACTTGAGTTTGAGTAAATCTGTAATATTCATCAGTTCTCATCTGATAAATATGCTAAACGGTGTCATTTTTACATAATATATGGTTTTAATAA
This sequence comes from Chaetogeoica ovagalla, assembly GCA_032441825.1. Classification (NCBI taxonomy): domain Eukaryota; kingdom Metazoa; phylum Arthropoda; class Insecta; order Hemiptera; family Aphididae; genus Chaetogeoica; species Chaetogeoica ovagalla. The sequence continues at coordinate 2,803,846 of CM063727.1, read as the reverse complement.
TTTAACCTGCTGTTCGAAATCAATATAATAAATAATTATATACACAATTAAGCATTGTCTGCGACGAATTATTTAACTATTTTCTTCGACTACATTGTTAGGTAGGCATAATTCAACGTACGATTTAATAAACGACCTTGTCAAAAAATGAATCAATATTGATTAATAATAATCAAGTGTGCTTTCATTGACGTGTATTGAAGAAAAAAAAGTGGAATAAAACATTCGATATGGCAATTGTTAAACGCTATATATAAACTTTTTATAAGACGATGTGTAAAAGCACAAAATAGCAGTTACAGAATAGTACCATCAATCAACAAAAAAAAAATGAATAATATATATCATAAAACATATATTTTTTACAATATATATATATAACGAATTAGTTCGATTTTAAATTATTATTTCGAGTGCCATTACAATTTTTAACGAGTAAATAATATTACGCAAAATAAAATAATACAATTTAATTAAATGTGTTTTATGTTTGTACTTTGTTTGCGAAACAATCGTATTTTTTTCGTTTTAAATAAAAATAAAATGAAATTGTATTTTATTGAACATAAAGTACCAATCACGAATTCTCGACAACCCAATTACGTTGTTTTACATTATTTGATTATTAAAATACGTTATAAAAATATATAATCAATTTATACCTGATCGAAATAAGAATTTCGATTCAAATTTCTTAATAATTTATCGATTAAGTACTATAATAATAATAATAAAATTAACAAAATAATTTTTATTATTATATCTATACAAAATAAAATAACACACGCGGTGTATCTAAATAACGAGCCTATTGCGTAGAAATTACTACCGTAATGCGCAGTGATCGCTATTCTCATAAACACAAAATAATACAAGGTGAATAGCCAAATGCCAAGACCAAATAATTAAATTGTACGCTTGACATTTAAACAAAACAAAAAAAACCCCCCGTTTTAGGCGAGTGGTGACTGCAACAAGAATTCGGAATCGATATAATAATAATTAAATTAAAACGGTTAACATTTTAATAGTTCACACGATTCCATTTATGTCTAAACGATAATCATAAAAATTAATATATTTATTATATTCCTATAGTGTTATGAAAACTATAACCGTTTGAAGTTATAATATCATTAAATAAATATGTATATAATATATATTCACAGTTATTACATTATGACCTTTATACAGGACTATATGAAACATTGAAGCCAAAACGATGCGAAGGAAACGAAGAATAAAAAAATAATCAATATATATATATAGTAATTTAATCCCGTGCACACTCTTATTGGAATAGTGTACAAGACACGAAATAGAATTCGCTGTTTAAAACATTCGAACAAATATATATTATATGGTATTCATAAATATTACCGAATAGCATTTATACACGATAATATAATAATTATGTCGTTGGTTTAAAAAAAAAAATAATAATAATTCACTTTCGATATTTTGCTAATTATTTTAAAAACGAACGTTATAATTTTTTATATACTATCGTGTATAAATATAGTGAGACCGTAGTCTGATCTAATGACGGCACGGCATCCGCCAATAGAAAATATTCCGATTCGTGTTAAACAAAAACTGTTTAATTTATGGATTCTATTAAAACAACCTACAACGACAAGACATATAGTTGGTCTACATTCGATATTCATTGTGATTTATAAGTTATGTACTAATATTAAAAATATTAATCGAAAAAAAACGCACACACGGACTTTAATATTGTTACGCATAAATTAAAATCCCTTTCCGTTACAACGATAAGAGTGAATTAATTTGTAGTTATTAATATAACGTAATGGGTGGAAAAGAATTTTGTTATATTTTCGCGTGACTTAATTAAAAATATATATAGTTTAGCCTACGATAATTAATAATTAATACAAATAAATTTGTATATATATATATATTTTTAGAGTACAATATAACAATCATTTATTTGATTGAGCTACGTACGAGCGTTTTTAGCAATTTGGTAATAATACGAAAAAACACTATTCGAACAATCTATTAGATAGTTTATCCGTCTTCCCACACCCCATAAAAACCAATAAACATAAATACTTATTTAGGTAGACATTTAATATCGTCCTCATCGAACGTCAAATTCCTAATAAGTATATTAATTCAATATTTTACAAAATACGTGTCTTTATGTCGATCAAATAATATTAAAATTAAAAAATGTAAACATTATATATATATAACGTGATTTAAATAAGTATAGAGTGCCATTACGTTTTACATCAGTTCATTCTCAACTCAATAATCTTTTGATTTCGAACGTGAAATTAAATATTTATTATTAATATTTCTATTTTTGTTTGAACAAATATGAATTGTAGATTTCGAGTGAAGCATGAATATATTAATATAAAAATGTTTATTTTTTGCCTGTGAATTTTTTTTCGTGTAAAAAGTGTTCGGATGATCTGTTCACACGCGTTACGTTACAGTAGTAAATTTTATCGAGTTTATCACTTTTTTTTTTTTTATATTCCCAAACTGTTCAATGAAATGAAATTACAAACGCCAAAAAGAAAATAATATCAAAACCAATAAAATTTTCTACGTATTTCTCAAACACATGGTCAATTTTCTTTTTCTTTGTTTTTTGTTTTATGAGCTCTACTATACTTGAACCGTCATCAGCGGCTTACTAACATCTTTTTTTTTTTTTTTTAATTCAGATTATAAACTGTTCTACGAGGACAAAAATCTTAAACAACGGTTGTGTAGTCAAATATAATTTCGAAAAATTTAGAAAGAAACTACGGGTTATAATAAACAGAATTTTATGATCGAACGCTAAATTTTACAACGTATTTCGCCTAGATAATTCCCCCGTTGAACTAATGCAATACGACCGTTCAAATGTAAAATGTTGCTCTATATATATATAGAAATTATTATTATTATTTTGGATGAAATCCAATTTTGTTTGGTACATTAAATTAATTTTATAAATACGCGTAATAATCGTATAAGTCCGTTGTATACATAATAATATGTAGAGACATTAGGTACCTACGCTCGATAATTTCAACAGTAATTTATTAGATTTTGCTTTTAGAATTGTTCTATGTTTCTTGTATTACGTTTTCTCGTGTTTTTTTCTAAGTAAAATAAAACGGGTAAACTTTATTGGTTTTAAATTCACTATAATTTTTGGCATTCTTTACGTACGAATATGTTTAAAATTTAATTTACACCTGCAAACATGAAATTATTGGAAATCCGTTGAAAAAATATATCACGTAGGGAATAACCAAGTTTACAATTATCTATTTTATTTACTATAGATTACTGTGAAAAAATAACAAAATCAAATTTATTTCATTTATTCCACGTAATATCGTATCCTGTTAATATTATATTTTATAATCGATTGAAACGCGCAGAAACCGATTAGAGACCAATGTAATAATCGATTTCGGTATTTTAGATATGTTACACACACTTTTCATTTAAAATAATTTAAACACGTCTGTAGTTGACGACATAATAAATATTAAAGTTTTTCCATTGTAAAATACTTAAATTCCTATTCGTTACAATATTCTAATTTATACATATTATTTTTTTTCTCGTTTATTTTTCGCGATATTTTTCATTAAAATCGAGTATTGTTTTTTACAGTTTCTCCATAAAACGATGTAGGTATCTTTTTTTTTTAAGTAATGAACTCGGAGATTTAATCTCAAAAAAAAAACCCCCGTTTTTTTTTTCCTGCAGCCACAAAAGTTGGTATCGATGCGGAAACGCACAACAATGCGAACGTCGTAATATTGATAAAAAAAAAAAAAACAATAACTGGTACTTTTTCATAAAAAAAAACCGAACTCATTATTTATGCAAAACGCAATATTGTTTTTTTTTTTTTCACGAAAATCATTTTCTTTCCCTCCATATAATATGTATATATATACGCGCGATGTAGATTACCGTTTGTTTAACGAAAATGTAATTTTTTTTTTTGATATATCTATATAAAAAGAAGCGCACGTGGCGTGGTTTTATTTATTTATTTTTTGTCGAAATACATAACTGATATTGTGCGAAATCGCGTGTTTAATTTCCCGAATGGGTTATTATTAGTGTAGTAATATATAATAAAGTATATACGCCGCCGTGGTGTAGCGTAAACCACCAACTGTAACACACTCGTGTATGGCGGGTCGTATCGCGAAAACCCGTAAATATCAATAATGATCGCTTAGCGAGTTGAGGATTTTTTTAGGATTTTTCTTATTCTATTCTAAGAATTCTAAGAATTTTTTTTCGATTTTATTAAAAAAAAAAACGTACAGTACTTACCGGTGTAATTATTAAAAGAAAATAATTTTCTCATAAAAAATATACATAAATATTTTTGTAGATACTTTTTTAAGATTAAAAAAATAATAATAATTAGTTTCAGTTACTTGTTTAATATATTTTCAAATTGTTCGTATTCGTCAACATAATTTTGAGTAAAAACAATTTCGATAATACAACGGAATAAAATAATTTTTATAACAAATACTCGTTGTTGTAGGAACATTTTTTTAAACTTTTTTTCTCGTGTAAAATCATTATGAATGTTACGCGATAAGTACGCCGTTGGAAAGATCATTAAAATCGTCACGAAATCGTTGAAAACATTATGAACGACGGCTTCGTATAAATATGTTGTGTGCTCTTAGGACAATATAATATAATAATAATGTTTTATTTGCCGATCGATCCGCAGTAATTTTAAAGACACAGTGAGTTATCAGTTATCGTTCAGTGCCCTGCGACACGCATAGATCGATAAACTTGGCCTTTATATAGGTTGACCGTCTCGGTCGACTACGCGATTAAACCGAGAATGACGTGCGCAAGTAATATCCATAAAATATTTTAAAAAAATTGTTATTTTTGAATTATTTTTCTTTATCGACGCATAAAAACGATATTATAATCAGATTTTTATTTTTTTTCGTGCTATTAGTCCGCTCCCAATAAGTATAGACGTATTTAGCGGGGAAGTACCATTACACTAAGCTATACGTATGTGGAGTGACTAAATAGTGACCTTGCCAACCGACAGTATTAATTTATTAAAGTATAAAATATTCTACGTTGAATTTTGTTTAAAAAATTAATATTCAGTTATAACGCAAATTCAAGTGTTTTTTTTTTTTTTACAATATTTTTAAACCTTATTTTCAATTTTATTTGGGCACGTTTATATGAACTGATAATTTTACAAAATAATAATGTACAGCCATATTATTATATGTATAAATATATTAAATATCATTCGCCAATACATAGCGCAGAGAATGTTTTTGAACTTTCTGCTGTCGAGTTTTTAAACGATCTTCAGAAGAAAGATCGTTTATAATAGCCAAAAAAAATTCAGGACGACAGATGATCGTCCTAATAATTTAGCAATACGCCTTTGTATTACATACATTATTTAACCCCATAAACATACAATGATGAAAAAAATTCAAAAATTCATTGAGCAAAAATAAAATGTAAATATAAAAATTATTGTAATATTACAATAATAATAATAATAATAATAATAATAATAATAATAATAATAATAATAATAATAATAATAATAATAATAACGTTTAGTTAAATTGACTATATAAAAATCAATAAAACCGCAGATTTTATGTACACTTCATATTTAAATTATTTTAAGGAAAGAAAGAACGGCATTAAATCCTTACCAAGGGTGGTAAAGTCCAAAATACGTCTTTTGCATTAGTTAAAAAGAGGTTTGAGAAATACGAACCTCCTTATTCATTGAGAAACGTTCTATGAAAAAAAATTACACTTTTCACTAGATAAAATTTACTAATTTTTGGTACATAATTCTTAACAGAGGTTTATAAAACGATTTTTTTTCTATTATAATTATAAATTTGCAAATTTACACACAAGTATTAAACACGCGCTTTATTCGTTTTTTTTTCTTGTGTCTCAAAATATCAGCTCGAAAATAAATAAATGCACGAGCTGTATACTTGACATTTGGATACGATGGTACACCTAAGAAACACAGGTGAACGCCAATACGAGTGTGTTTCGCTGGGCGATTAGCCATTTTGGATATAAATTCATTGCCTATTTTCATTGTCGAACGAATAAATATTACTTTTAATTTCCTTTTATTAATGACTATTGTAAATGTTAAATTAGGAAAATTTAATTTTTATAATCATTTTTCGATGTCGCGCTATGTTTTTAAAAATCTTATTTTCCTCGTATACTTTCAATTAGTAACTTTTGAGCCCCACTCGTCGTTAATAATATATACACCTACGCGTGTTTGTAAGACATGATTTATCTCAATCGCGCGGTTTTTGACGTTTTATTTTTCTTCGGAAATAAAAAAAATAAAATGAATAAACGATTTTATACGCGTGGAATTCGAAAACGTTCGAAAAACATTTCTATCGCCATTCATTATCAAGAAGTTATAACGTCCGCAAACACGATAAATCACCTGGGATTGTTCATAACTCACGCGCCCACCACGCGAGTTAATTCAAATTCAATATATGTCGGATTTTATTTACGAAATACGTGCGGCACTTTGTGCTCACAACAAAAGCACAACAATAACTGCGGTAAATTCAACAGTGTACACCGTGTACTTTTGCGAACAGAATATTAAAAGAAGAAGAAGAAAAAGGCTAAGCAAGCCGCGAGGTGTTGTGGATGACTTATGAGTGAATAATTACTCGGATAAAAATTTCAAAAGTTTTGTAATTACTATAAATTTTAATGCAATGCGATTAATCGTTGCATTCGATAAAACGATTCTGAGCGGAGCGGCTTCAGTGTAACATTACTTAACGTTTATTTAATAGTAATAATTGTGACGAAAGACTTACACGATTTTTTGAGTATAGTTGAAGTAACGTACGCCTAGTATTTTATATTAAATATTTAAATATTAAAACCAAAAATTACCTCTTTTATACGTGTCAAATACCTCAAAATCTATAATTACTATAAATAGCTCGAAATTGAAAAAAATTTGTTTTATATTATTTTTCAGTGGGGGTTCTTTTTTTAGGCGCTTTTGAAAAAATCGAAAAACGACCACTCTAAAATATCAAGTAGATGAAATTTGTAACCGAAAACTGTAAAGGTCAGAGCTCTCGTTCTGATAGAATTTTCGGGTACAGGCATAAAAAAAATCACATCATTTTAAAATAAATAATATATTCCTCACTCCGCTCAGAATCTAAAAATGTCGGACGGATTCGTATATTTACAGATTGCCTGGCGACGCGTGACCGCGGATTAGACACGTTTTACGATAATATACGTACTGTATATACAGTCTTGTAACTTATTTTTAGTACATTTTTTTATATTCGAATATTTTTCTGAATATATTTTTTAACATATTTTTCACTCGGATACCAGTGTGTATTCTGAACACTTTTTCCCGAGTTCGTAAAATAATAATAATAAATCCAACACGATATACATACGATTATATTTGAAAATATATTCCTTTTTTTTTATTATTACGTATATATTTTTTTATATCGATCATTTTTTTTTTATTACAATACCGCGATACTACATTAAACGGAATTCGAAACTGAAATCAAGCCAACAATTGTTTGATATTACTTATCAAAAACAAAATTTTTTTTACCTTATTCGAATAAATATTTAAATACGTATTTGGAAAATCATTCGAATACTTTACAAGCCAGCTATATTCACAAACAACACACGCATGTTACGTGTAATGTGTGGGTGGTATATTTGTCTGTCGAATACACTCACCTATGCGGTAAAAATGTTTTGTTTTATTTTTTTTTCGTTATGTATCACGTATAATATATATATATATATATTGGAAAAAATATTTTTTCCCTTTGATTTTTTAATGCAAAAATATATATAAATATTATAGAGAAAAGTAAAGTAAATATTGTAGGTAGGAAAATATAAAATATAAATATATACATACACTTTACGTGTGTACTGATACCTTCACCATATTTTGTGTACCTATACAATATATGAGCATATAGCGTAAGGTACACATAAAAAATATTACTTACCGTTAGCGTGCTCGACTCGATATACAAATATATATATATATAAATTATATTATATACGCATATTTAGTGTGTTCAGTAATATTATATTATTATATAGACACAATTTCTCTTTTTTCTTTTTTTTTCCCCCTGTCATAAGTAAAAACAAATCGTAAAATTTAATGTTTTTCCGTGCAGTTATACGTATGTTTACTAAATACAAAAATTCAATATAATATGTACTATTCGAATATTAACAAACAAAAAAAAAGAATCAACGTTCTAACTGTTTTTTTTTTTTTTACTTAAAACATAATGGATTTATATCGTATAAGCCGTATACACCACATATTACACGGATTCGAGTCGCGAAAACAAGAAGATTTGTGTGAACGAATCCATTATCGTAAGTTCATTTTTACGTATTTTAATTATTTCCCGTATAAACGGAGGAAAACGTTTGATTTTATATCGCAATACCAAAAAGACATGAATGCTATCGAACATTCGATAATTGAATCATTTTACACGAGAACTATTTCTACACATATAAAGCCCAAATAAATACATTTTGAAAAAAAACTCTGTACGGATTTGTCTTTTTTCGTTACACCTGTATGGTACATGCCGTGTCGTCAAGTCATCCTCGTGTAAGACACTCGATCCCTGTTTATTTATGGTGTTGTTGGAAAATTGTGCTTTGCGAAATTCTATAATATTTTCAGGACTTGCGTCCTTTTTTCTGCACGACGCAGAAAATGTTAATGAAAAATCGATATATTATACTGTAAACAATATTTTTAACATTCAATTATACTTTTATAGAATACAATTGTTTAGTACAAGTACTGTTGCCGCGCACACATATATTAAAACATTTAGTACGTATCTGTCCCTGGATTCATGTAATAAATGTCCAGAATTTTTGGTACTCTTCTGCGAGAAAAGCAAAAAAAAAAAGTGTATTGCCTTTTATCTTATGACTCAGTATTGCTTTGTTTTTCCATGCGAGTTTGATACACAAAACATAATAAATCGTCATTACACACTGCATTATTCCCAACAGTAGACTTATGTCCCTCGAAACGATTCAATTATTATAACACATAAACACAAAACTGCAGACTAATTCTCGAACGTACGTGCTGTTTATATTAATATTCAATTGGATGCAAAATTCGATGCTTTAAAATTATCCATTGCGTGAAACGGCGAGAGCGTTACAAAATTGATACACGAGTAAAGAAAGACATTAAAACACTTTTGCCAAAAATAATCCATTTACCTATACGAAGTAAATAATATGTAAAGAGTTTTTTATATATATATATATATATACATAAATCAAATTTCTATTTTTTTTTTTTTCGAAATTCATATACAATACGATCGCGCACATTGTACGAGTTATAATGGATATTATTATAACACCGCATAACAATATTCTCCCAGTCTCGTACATAACCTGCAAATATTCGAATAGAGTAATAACAAATTTAATATGTATTCAAAGCATACGAATTTCGTACACGTATAACTGTAAGGATTACGTGTCATGTCGATTTTTTTTTTTTTTTTTATATATCAATCGAATATCTCCATAAATATTTATATATTATTCTTATACAATACACACGTCATATTTGTATTATATATATAAACATAAATTATCGCGGCAAAAAGAAGAAAAAAATCGTTGCGCGAACACGGTCCAATACAATCACCGACTCGTATACGGTGTACGAGAAGTGAAAATAAAAGACACAAGCGGGTGTGACCGAAATATGAAAAAAATTAAATAAATACAAATCTCGTGTAATATAAGATTTTTTTTTTTTGTATATTAATATGCGCGCAAGAGGCATATAATAGGCGGACGGGTTTGCGAAACGATTGCGGAATATATGCGCTTGGGCGAAACGTGATTGATGAATCACCTGAAAACCTTCTGTTTATTTTTTTTTTCAAATAAATTATACATACTATACAGTATTTATATATGAGCTCGGTTGTGATAAATCGACGGTTGACGAGAAAAAACGTTTTTACCGGTAGTGACTGAAGAGCAGCCGGCTCAGAGTATATTGGCGAGCTAGGACGGCGGCACTTTCAAACAAGCAACATTTTTCAAAAAAAAAAAAAAAAGTTAAATCCATTTAAGATTTCTATGAACGTATTAAAAAAAAAAAAACTGTTCGTTAAAATTCGCCGCTCAAACGCCCATCTATGGTTGCGTAAAAAAAAAAATATTGTTGCCGCGTACACAATAATAGAATATCGACTCGAACGTTCACATTGATATTGGATATATATCAAGTGAATAATGTTCCAGGGAACATATTATTAATATCGTCGTCTACGATGAAAGTATTTTTCGATATTGAATTTGTCAACGGGCCGAATTTCGATGTAATCGAGTAATCGTTCATTTAATGACGATATAAACGCGTACAGATTAAATATTATTGAGGTAACAGTTCGAACGATTTTAATCCCGTGTCCAATAAGAATAAAATGGTAAAAAAAAACCACTTTTTTTTTTTTTTTTTTGTAATATCCATAATAATACGTTTTTTTTAATAACGAGCAAAAATCTACACGCAGCGGACAGATCAAAACGCGTATGAATCACGGTAATCGCCCGTTTTATACAATTATAAATAAAAACGTTTAAATTTTTTTTTTTTTTAAAACGGTTTTGCGAATCGACCATTTTTATGAACGTAATACTTCATAGAAGTGTCTTGTGTCGATACAATCGCGTTCGAACAGTGACGTTTTTAGAGGTGCACACGGCGCGCGTAAAACGAACAGTTATTTATTTCAAAACAATCGGAATAAATCTATAGAATCGTATTAATTGATACAAGAGAAATAACCGAGACGGTTTTCCGAACATTACAAACGTACTCCGCCGTGTAATTTAATGAAAAACGATTAAACATTTTTTCCTCTTTTCGCGTATAAATATTTAAGGGGAATAATTAATTTGGAGAGAAAAAAAAACGTATCTGGAAAACATCGTGAGATTTATTGCGAGAATTCAAATAAAAAATGGCGTGAACTAAAATAATAATCACTGTGCAAAGCCGTAGTGGGGTTGACGAAAACACATTTACAAGCAATAAACAGTAATTTTTTTTTAAAAAAAAATACGCCCGAAAACTCTTCAACCGCGTTTATGGGAATTCGCGCGCATGACAAAACGCGTGTGTTAAAGAGCGATTTTACAAATGGGGGCGGACAAACGAATAAACAGAGTATCGTTGTGATCGTAGTGCGTGATATGCGTGAACTCCAAGGCGACGATGCAGACGTGGCCGTGCGGTCACCGGGTGGTGTGCCGCAAGTGTCTGGTGCGCACCATCCAGATAGCCGTGTCCAGGCGTTCGTTGCCGTTGCGGTGCGTGGTGTGCCGGGCCCGCGTGTTGCGGCTGAAGAGATCGTCGGACGGCCACCGCACGGTGACGTCCACGACGACGTCTACGGTTACCGCGGCTGCGGTGGACGATCGTAGCGCGACGGCGGCCGGCGGCGTCAGGTCGCACAGTCTGCCGACCAAACTCCGGCGACACGCGACCACCGCGGTGGCCGTGCGTTCCCGGTCGGTGGGCACCGGCAAATCGGGCGGCGGTCACCGGCGACAGTCGGGCGGCTGCGGCGGTTGGACGACCGCCGCCGCCGCCGAAGCGTTCGTCACGGATTACGACCGAGACGACGACGACGACGACGACGACGATGACGACGACGATGACGACGAACAGCTGACGACGTCCATCAAGTACAGGTCAGAGTTTTTTTTTACGCTTTTTTTTTTTTTTTCATTTTAAAAACGCGATTCTTTACGATTCTAAGCGGGCGTGCGCGCAAAGACGATTAACCAAATCGTCAAAAACCCGTCGGGACCGAACTGGAGTAATCGGCTAGAGTGCGCGACAAAACGAGCGCGGTTCGAAACCGTTGCGGGGGAATCGGCGGCCGTCATGAAATTTTCAAGGATTTAATCGACCGAAAACAAAAATAAAAACTCAGATTTCTTTATAAACAATCGGTATTTTATCGATTTTTTTTTTTTTTTTTTTTGACAAGCAGCAAACTGGTGGACTCGGCCGATCGGAGGAGGAGACACGGCGGTGGCAATCAGTCGAAAAACGGTCTACAGAGGGTGCTCAGTAAATTCAAATTCTGGCGATTCTTACGTTTTAAAAACAACAAACCGTAGATATTCTGCAATAAATGGCGCGATGCGATCGGCACGCGTGCGCGGTCACAATCTTTTTAATAACACTTGCGGTCACACGAGATTTTTTTTTTCTTTTGTGACACTTGCGTATCGCTCGCGGTCATAACACAATATGAAAAATAACAATCCGAATAACGAAGTGTATAAAATATGCGAGGACGAATATCGCATGTGTCGCGCGATCGGTCAAAACGTTTGTCTAATACTCGTGTTTATTATCATCCAACCTGCCTAGTTTGTTTTATTGAAAAGTATTGGAAATGGTCAAATATAAACGTCTGACTGAACGAGAACGCCTGGGCGCGTAACAATACTGAAACTGTATCTCTGCCTTGCGTGAATTTCGAATCGGCGTGATATTAAATGACGTGTATGAATAGAAATTAATTAATTTTTTTTTCTTTTTAAAAAATAGTTACGTGTGATTTTAAAAAACCGTTTGGTAACAAGTCAAAGACACGTCTCGTGTCACAATGATTTCAAGTACATAACCGATGGACACGTGCGGATTTTCTTCGATTTTCAGAATTGTAATTATGCTCGTCATATGATTATGACCGCAAGTGATTCGCGGATAACAAAAAAAAAAAAAAAAAAAAAAAATCGTGTGACCGCGCAAGCGACACCGAAAAGACATCGCGACCGCAAATGTGTCCGGACCGCAAATCGGTGCCAGCCAATCACTCCGTAGACGCTGCCAGACGACGTAGAAACGTGCACAGCAATTATTTATAATAACATTAACGCGTGTTTCGGTTTTTTCTGTTTTTGTTTTTGTAATACGATTTTGTTCGCGGTCCTGGTGTTATAATATTGTAGAAACGCGTTTCGTTTTTTTCCCCCTTTAATTCTGAAGACCAAACTAGCAAAAAAAATACCCCGTCATTTTCCACAACGATCAGTCGTCTCGCGGGAACGGCCGACATCGACGTTAATATATCGATTTATTTTTTTTTTTTTTTTCCCCCCCCGTAATCATGTACACACAGTACAGTACGTTTTTAACTTAAACTAATATCGGTATATATTTATATTATAATATGTAAGTATACATATATATAGTATAGTAGGTATTACGACGACGACTCTCTCGAATACAGTTTGACGTTTCGAAACGCTAGCGATCAATGCAATTTTCCTGAAACAAAAAAAAAAAAACGAAAATCAATACGGACTTTTGAAATCGCATGATGCGTAAAACGCGAAAAATCGTACAAAATCGATGTGTGTTAAAAAAAAAAAACTCCCCCCGAGTTGTTCGCGTTTAAAAAAAAAGAAAATTATATCTTTATTACGTTTAATATTAACGCGGTCAAATTAATAACGTTAATAACGCGTGTAAATTAATCGTGTAAAAACCGTAGAAGAAAAAAAACCGTAGTGTGTTTCCTATACCTCTTAAGGCTTCCACTTTTTTAAACCACCCCCCCCCCCCGTTTCTGTGATTTACATAATTTTGTACAATGTGTGTGTGTGTGTGTGTGCGTAGCGTAAAAAAAAAAACAAATGTTTCTAAACTATAAGGTAACCTCAATGATATTATATTGTGTATTTATTCATTCACGAATTAAGTCTGATAACGTTTGTTTTCTCTGTTAGTCAAACGACCAAAAAAATGTTTTTTTTTTTTTTTTAAATATTAATACTTAGACGAAAAACTACGTTTATTATATAGCTGGTTTCATTACGTTCTCATTCAATAAACCTCCTAGTGTTTTATATTTTTGCGTAAATATTTTCATTACTATTATATATGAAAAACATGAAAATTGAAATATTAATAAAATGTTGGGAAATATTGTGAAATGCAGCCACAGATGTGTTGTCATACATAAGCACAGGAGATAAAACATGTTATCCGTTTTCATATAATATGTTGCGTGTCGCACATAATGTGTAATTTTATTTATTATCAATTTTTTTTTTTTTTTTTTGTAATCTAAGTAAGTTTGTACACAATTTCTACACTGCGCCCGGTAAATACCCGCGATTCAAAAATTACATCGTTACCACCGCACTTTGAATATTCGATTCCGATAAAATTTCAAAAACAAATATCTATGCAAAAACATTCGAACGTTTTACCGCGATTTCTCCCGTATATTTCAGTGCGTGTGTCGAAAACGGTAAGGAATCGAATTGTGTGTAACGAATTTTTGCTTCGTCTCCGTTCAACGCTTTAACTTTTATATTTTTACGTTCGCTTTGGAAACGTACTTACAGGCGTATTTTAGCCCTGAAACCCATTAATTGTAAATTAAAAATTGCATTAAACACATTTGATGAGCCACGATGAAATGTGTGCCGGAACGTATGTGTTACAGTGCGAAATGCAAAACGTAAATTCTTGTAATAACGAGAAAAAAAAACCAGAGCACCCAAACGTCTCGTTAGCCACGAAAAAGGGGCTGCAAAAACATTTGAGTTATTGTAATATTTTTATACGAGTTACAAGGCGAACTACAAATAATATCTCACCACTGTTTCCGAGTACCGGACGGCACGTTTCGTATCTCCTCCAGAAGTTGGTTTTCTCAATGGCCGAACAGTCTTCTCGGCCGTTGAAATGAGTCCTCGCGTAATCGTCGCAATCCGTCACTCCGTTCTTGTTACAGTCCTAATAAATATGGTATGCGTGTTGTGGGGAGAAAAAAACGAAAATCAATTAATCAAATTGAAATAGAGTCCCTATATATATTTATTTATTTTTGATACACACGCTTCAGCCGAAACCCATAATTCAACTCGTCCCGACATTATAATATTATGTATTAAAAAAAACAAAAAACTTTTAAATCGCATTATTATAAAAATAAAATAATAATAGCCTCGTGAACGCGTAACAGTCTGTTATGTCATTTTATTCGGTGAAAATCGAAAAATACCTAAGTGGGTTACCACGTACATCGTGTTCTCTCGCATATCGTTTTATTTTCTATTTCCATAAAAAAAAAAACAAACAAAAATGTTAATATACCCTATGAAAGTCCAGGGAGAACAGAATCGAATACGCGACTAGAACGGAAAAACTAATACGCGTTTTTACGATTTTCAGTAAGCAATCGCATTAAATTATGAAATTTTACAACGTTTATAACGCCGCAATAAACGCGCGGCGGGTAATACGCGACGCGTTGTTTAAAATAAACTCATAATATTGTTTTAACGTTTTTTTTCTGGAAATACGGCGTAACACTGTTAACATACGGATCGAATTAATTTAATAGTGTAGAATACAATCGTTGAGAATAATATTAAACGTACAAGTAGATGAGTACGAGTGCGAGTAAACAATATCTGGGACGAGCACGATTAACAGTAAAAGAATAAACGAGTAACTAATATAGAATCATAAGAGGAAGAGTGGGATAAAACGCGGGCAAATGGCTGGAAAATCAGAAAGTCCGTCTGTGAGGTCACCTAACTGTTTAAACTAATTTCCAAGTCGTTATAATTATATTCGTCGTATATATTAAAAAAACGCAATTAAGAGAACTCGCGTAATCTGTTTTTTTCACAAAGTAAAACGCGTGCGCGCGCGATATGATGTAAGCGTTTTTCCGTGAAATTGAAACGTCATTCACAAAACGCGCAAAATATAGTTTAGTAACTGATATATATATATTTTTTTTTATATCAATATTACTTATATACATATAAGCATATAAAAAAATAATAATAATTAAAACTACTGTACATTATCGTTGTATATAAGTAGAGATTCACAAATAATCTCATGTTATTTAATATTAAATTCTCGGTACTCATAATTAGGTTATATTGGTGACCTAGTGTGAACACGTGTGAGTACTTATATATATATATATAATATATAGGTCGGTAATAATAATAAATGCCATAAAGACGATTAAAATGTTATTCGATTAATCAATAAATACAACGTGAATCGTAAAAATATGTATTGTTTTTTTTCTTATAAAGTCCGTATAATTATCGTGTTTTTTATTTTTTTTTTTATTTTACTATATATAAATCATATTTATATTAGAATAGAAACAATCGCGATATTAATTCGTTGAAAGAAAAAAATACGTTTATTATTATTCGGGGAAAAAATCGAATAGAGTTTTCACTCACATTTTCATCCACAAATGTACAAAACGTTGTAATAAAGACGAGTTTTCCTTACTCCCAACGTTCCGATCGACCTGTTCGTTATACACGATAATAGAATATAGAGAACGGATTTGAATCCACCATGAATTTTACTACAGATCAAATTTATCCTTTTTTTTTTTTTATCTTAAGATCTTCAAAAAATTGAATATAAGCAATTTTTCTTTAACTTAAATTTGTCCGAATAACTTTGTAAGGATTTACGGGGGGGGGGGGGGAATAAGATGAAACGAGTAGACTTCATGAAAGAATTGAAATTTTTCTTACCGCTTATTATTAAATCGATCGATACACTGGAAGTAGGTCCATTTCACTGCGCGTTTCGCGTGTATGGAAAACAATGAGCGAATCAATCCCTTTAGGAAAATAATAATAATTTTAAATATTACATTTTATCATAATGTGCACCCGCTGGCACATTAAAAACGAAACCGAAAAACGGAATTACGCATTTCATTTTCGAATAAATAAAAATGAACCGAATTTACACACACTTTCACGCGGTACAGAAAATAATTTATTATAGTCCACATGCATGAGTAATATAAGTCGTTTTTCCATAGAAATGAAATAGGGGGAAATTTTTGTTTCGCTCCTACGGGAACGGGAGAGAACGGATTCCATTTTAACATAATATTATAATACCGTTAAATACGAGGTCGTATTTAAAGGGTGAAAATTGCCCGCGATCGTCGGATTTTAAACGATTGCATTTTTTTTTTAATTTTGTTCGCTTTTTGATTGTTTCACGATTATAAATATCATATGAATTTCGACTGTCATTCGTCCTTGTATTTTTTTAAATTCTACTCGTATTATTAACCAAGCCGAGAACATTGTCAATCGTGGCCGCTTTATTGTCTGCAAATCATAAAATACGATAGCAATATTTCCGAAAGACCGTCAGCTACGACTATCTACGGAGTAAATATTTCTAAAAAGAAAAGCGAATGGTAACGGATTTTTTTTCTATACGTTAGCGTACATATATCTCATATACTCTCGTGTAATCCCGTTTCAAACTGTTCGACGTCAAAGCCGTTTTCCACACTCCGCAGATCAAAAAAAAAAAAAAAAGACCTATTTCTGTTCGAATAGGCTGCATTGAACTTTAGTAGTCTTTGTTTACACTGCAAAAACCACTCGCTGGAAATTCAGAGAAAATAACATTTGCATTTATAATAATATATAAGCAATCAAACGATTAAAAAAAAAAAAAATGTTTAAAGGAGCATCGTATACTACGTCACTGGGATTTCGAAGGAAATATATTGTAATTTACATAAAAATTATTGTATATTATTATTATTATTATTATTAATTATTTGAATGTATAAATTATTATAACGCGTTACGAAAATAGTAACTTCGTCAATGCATTTTAATACAGTAGTTATTCACTTTTGTGTATTACTAATACACAAAACTATTTTGTTCGTTATACGTGTTTATATATATATATATATATCAAATCAAGGACACGAGCGGCCCGCAATCGACTAGACGTGTCGTCGTTTAAGCCAAAATAATAGTAAAATGTATAATAAAAATACATAAATATTTCGTCTCCGCGATGGCTTCGAACCGTCTAAATACGTGTAATGCGGTTTAAATGATATATATTAACCATCGCGATGATGATGATAACAATAATAATAATAATAATAATAATAATAATAATAATAATAATAATAATAACAATAATAATAATATAACAAAACGATAATAAATACTTTTTTTCGTGACGTTTTATGGAGCGTGTCCGAAAAGGGTTTTCGCGCGCGGTCGTTTTCGTCCATTATACGTGCCGTATTATTTATTATTATTATTATTAAAGTCACAAATTTAACACCCAATTTAATAACACGACGCGTCTTATGTGTATAAAATATTATTACAGACACGCGGAATAAATACTCAATAAATCATTAAAAAAAGAGAGAAAAACGTTTTGGGAAGCGTTTTTTTTTTTTTTTTTAGACGGTCGTGTCCACGGTTAATTTACGCATATATTATATTATCTACTACGCAATGTACGATTTAACGACCGTACGACACGACGACGTTTCTACGGCGTATTATTATTATTATTATTATTATTTATAACGCGACGTTAACGAAAGTATTACATTTTTTTTCCATTTCTATCCGAATTCGTCTTATATAATTATTCGGCACAAATTCCGGTTCTCACCCCGTCTCCTCAAATGCGAAGAAGAAAACGTGCTCATAAATTTGTTTTTTATAAAGAGCTCGGCTTACTTTACCGATTTTCTAAAACGTTATTACGGGCGAGTATAAATTCTGTATTTAAATTGACGTTCAATTATGTCTGTTAATAAATAGAATAAAAGTCTATCATATATATTTTTATTATTAATACTTTTAAAAAAATTGCAGTACAGACACCCCGATATCCGAGAGTAAAAATGTTTTGGTAAAAACACGAAACTATTTTATTTCTTTTTACACAGGTTTTGTGTACTTTGGTATTGGAATAAAACGAACGAGACGTATTTATATAGAAACGAAATTGTTTTCAAATTCATTTGTATTATACGCGTATTTAAAACGGTATCGATAAACAGGTTCGTTTTCCCTCGAATTATACCACACATGGCTGAATTACAAAATTATGTTACATTCCTTTTTTTTTTTCCAATCAACTCAATAAAAGTTAAAATGTGTTGATCTCGAGTTAATCTGCGGACATTCTAATTTTGTTTGAATCATGTCCGGAAGGTTAGGGCACATTAGCTGGATGCGATTTCTACTCCTATCGGCTATCCGTGTAGACAATTTACGTGTTAATAATACATATAAGCGCAAGGTTTTGAAAAGCAACCTGAGAGAGACTTGGGAGGGACTCTCATTTCTAAGCAAAATATTTAACAATAATAAACGATTTACAACTTATTCTTAATACCTACGATTTTTTAATAACAGTTGTTTAAACCGCGCGTTTCCATTAATGGTTATCACGAAATATTTTAACTTCCGTGTTAAGTTAACACTTTTTGTTTTTAAGTCAAAATCAATAAAGAGCTATATCAATAAATCGGTTAGTGAATAATAATAATAATAATAAAAATCAATTTAGCTCGCCAATTTTGTAACTAAATGTGTTACGTAAACAATAAATCGTATCTCACCGTGAATCGAGGGCCGCAGTATAACACATAAACTCAATTTTCTACGATCGCGACGCCCTGCACAGACGTAAACGAGTGAGGGTGGTCCTAAGCCCTTCTCAATTATTGCAACAGATCCCCTGGAAACGGCACCGTGCTCTAATTTTCGTCGACAGAATTTTTATTTCCCCGCCCCCATCCCGTAATATAATATTAATTTCTTGTAATTCCATAGAAAAACAAAATGAGGACTGTTAAGACGGACTCTACACACGCACACGCATATCGCGAAACCGCGCAACGCCCGAGAGAACTTTATGTCAGTTGTATCATCTGCAAATCGTTTTATCAAGTGTATACGACAAATGTCAGATAAACGTCCCTCCCCCCCCCTCACTCTTTTCGAGTATACAAAACGTGTTTCATTTCAAATACGAATTCTACGTTTTAATTAAAAACGCTTGTTTCGGTCACGAATGTGTTTAATCCCTTCGAAAAAAAAAAGAAAAAAACGCATTGTGTCCCAATGTCCGCGACGAATTCACAATATTCATAAACACCGTTGTGTACCACCGGTCGGCACTTACCCGTCCCCATTTCACCATGTAGTTCTCGACGATCTTTTGCGCGCACGCCGCGTCCACGGCGCAATCGACGAACGCCTGGTCCCTGTCCGGATCGTCGTCCTGCAACACCACCTGGCCCGCGTCTTTCCAGTACTCGCGGTACACGTAGTACGGGCCGCAGTAACCGCGCGAACATCCCACCGTCGCGTTGCACAGCGTGGACGCTTGACACAAACACCGCATACAATCGCCGTCCAGGTTGGACACGTACCGACCTGTTGAACAACAACAACAACAACGTCGTTCAGCGCCCGGCGGGCGAGCGGATGGGAGGGAGGGAGGGGAGGACGTGAACTCACCGGCCGTCGTTGCAGTGGTCATCCACGAGGCGATCATCACCAGCGACAACGCGGCGCGCGCTGCGAAACGCTGTCCGGACCGATCGCTCGTCATCGTTGTACTACTACTACGCGTCGCGGTACAATATTTTAACCGAGTGGGTACTGCGTTCGCGCGAGGCGTCGCGTCATACCGGTTTGGTCGGTCGCCTTCAACCGTCCGCCCGACCGTTACCACCGGCCTTATAACCGTGTGTGTGTGTTTTGTGTACAACGGTTCTTTATCCCTTTGTAATTACACCGCACTCCAATAAAGAACTTTTTCAAAAAATATTTCATTCGCATTACACCTGCTGTTTTTCTTTTTTTTTTAGAAAATATCTCATTTTATTATAACAAAAATTTTTATATAAATACTGTAAATGATTCGTTGTAACATGTTGTCACGTTCTACACACATATTTTCTATTTATTCCCTAATACAAATATGTGATAACGTCGACGTTTTAAGAACGCGTAATTCTGAATTGTCGCAAAACAAACAAACAAACGTGCAACATTTTATTATTATTATTATTATTTTATAATCGTATTTAAATTTCCATGTAATTTTGTTGTTACGTGCTTCGAGAATATAAATTAGTTCTTTTACGTGCGGAGATTTTTTTAAATAAAAACAAAAAGTGTCCCACTACGATTAAATCAACAAAAAAAAAAAATCTGTAAGCGTTAAAATTGTCAAACATTAGAATTATGATTACAGCAATAATCTATTGCCGCATAACATTATTTTATATTGTCTGTCCACCAATGCGTCTGATTTACAAGGCGATAAACGATATTTCTCGAATTCCGTCCAAAAGTGTTATTTCCTCGATTATTTATCACTATTATTGTTTTACAAATATCGCTAATACAATTTTGCACTTTTCTATAACCCTCTTAACTTTATCGGTGACATTTCGCTGATAGCTCTGATGCCCCGCTCCGATATACACGTACGACCCACCACCACATTCCAAACACTTGCCTTTTTCACGACTCGCACGAAAGTGCACAATTCAATATTTTACACACAGATACGCGATTTAGAATGAAACTCGTATTTTTCTTCAGACATTTTTCCTACGTGTGTGAAACAAATACCTTAACGGGAGAATAGTTCGTTTGCGCATATTCGTTCATTCTTACGCATATACCGTGGCCGTAGGTCCACAATTATAAATTACATTATTATATTACTGCGATTAATGTACGCACAGTACCGTGTACCGAATAACCCTTCCCCCGCCCCGAATTTAGAATTTTAAAATTCTAAAAAAAAACCTGTAGACGTATTTGTTAAACTTGAAAATCGCCGGCACCTGCTTATTTCAAATATATTAATTTAGAGCCTATTACGTCTGTGCAAAAGTTTTAAACATAAAATATAAACATTATGCGTTTTTTTTTCTCTTCCCGTCGCGTTCGTCATCTTCGAGCTTTTTACATGCATTATTTTATTGGTTTTCACGGGTAATGCGGATCGATTATTTATTATTTTTTAGTTTTTAAATTTCTATTATTACTAAATTTTTTTATTGATTCCGTGATCTATGGGAAAAAAATTAAAAACGGGACAACGTATATGAATATATACTACACCTATTTTTATATTATTGTCTGATGAAATTTCAAAACGGGACACCCTGAAAAGAAAAAAAAAAGCTAAAATGAGACGCCCCTGACGGTGATGGTTTATGCTCGCACGGAGGTATAAGGTCGCCGATCTCGCGTGTCGTTGGCGGTGTAAGGCAAAGGAGAGAAGCTACAGCGAGCACACGTATCATAAAATTAATGATTTATTATCGTTTAATGTAATAAATAAATGGTTTTGTACAGTTCGATCAATTTTGCAATTTTCTTCGTCAACAACGAATTATTGCTTACGAGTCGTCTCGAGCACAACGCCAGTCTTGCGCGCACATTGTGCGATGGAGCCTACAGTTGCGTGTACGCCGGAATCCGGTCCGCCCATGTGCCAGAAAATATGTTATTAAATATAATAATTATTATATTGTGATAACGAGACGATTGCCCGTGGTCGTTTGCCGAGAACAATACAGAAATATTTACATTTTTTCTTTTCTTTTCTTTTCTTTTCATTTGAACGAAAAAAAATTCACTGCTCGACAAAGTACATTTAAAAAAAAAAATAATAATAATAAACACGTTTTGAACGAGCAAAATATCTCGTACGAATATGTGTTATTACTACACGCATTTAAAACATGTATAGTCGACACATTTCAAAACTATTTCGGACAATATTTTATAAAACTAAACGTTCATATCGATTGCGAAACAAAATTGACGATTAACACGCGAATAAATAACCATTAGATATAGATTTTTATTCGAAATTTCCCGCGGAATCCACTGGTGGACAATGGACCATTTTATAACGAAGTCAATGGATATCGCGCGACAACAACTCCGGATAACACAAATCGAGGCGATGATGCACTGGAATTATTTGTTTTTTCCTCTTTTCCGTAATGTGAAGTCGATAAAAATGAAACGGGGGTGGCGTGTTAATTCGTTTGATATCATAGGCGGAACTACGGCCTGGGCCAACTGAGCACCGGCCCAGGCTAACGGTCCCCGTATTGGTATAAATTTTTCAAGAACATATCGTTGTAAATGACATATAACAAATCGGTTAAAAAAAAGCGAAAAATATTTTTGACAAATTAATTACGCGTAATAAATGTTATAGTTTAAACTGCGTTTGACTGGCGGTCAAAATCATTATCAGAAGTTTAAAAATTTGTGGGTATTTGTTTTTAGAGAACGTGGCTTGTTTGTGAGTGGCCATAGGGACAATATGCGTACACTGTGCAGTACGGGGGTTTATCGTTTTTGCCCACTGTGTTTGAATTCCCTAATCGTCTATCTTAATCTGTTCAAATAACACAACAATATTGACTATTGAGTTTGAACATGGTAGTCGGCAGATGCGTAATGAATTTTAGTCACCTATTACTTATTTGACGATCGTATCTGTCTATTGGTGAACGGACCGCGGGTGCGGACGCTTGCACGCACGTTAGCTGGTTTTCATCGTGGACAGGTAAATTAATGATTTCGTTATTATTTTTTTAGGAGGAGCAGCGCACTTTTTTTTATGCCGATTAGACTAATGAGCGCCGGAAAATCAAGCGTGCCTTCCGATGTTCGATTTTTATATTTGTATCAATCCTAGGCGTATCAGATTTTAAATGGAAAAAGTGGGGTTCCTAAATAGCATGTGTAAACAAAGTTTATGGATTTAATTATTATATTTTCGAAATTGCAATCGAACGTCGGAAAGTACGTTTAATTTGCTTGTAGTTTTACAGTTGTACAAATAAGGAAATATTTTATTATTCGTATTATTTTAAATGTATTGTTAATAATTTACAAGGCAATTTTTCGTAAAACGTCACGTGTAAAATTAGAAAACTTTTAGATAAATTACTGTTTACAAAAAAAATTTTATGTCCTCCCTATCGCCCTTCTCCCATACACTGGGTATGATAATTGATAGGCATACAATTGACTTTCATGAGTGGCCCTGCAGTCTAATGAAAATGTCTAGTTCCGCCTATGTTTAATATTATCGTACGCAATACGATTACAAAAAACTCTTCATTTTAACGCGCTACACATTAATTTTTTTCGTGATTTTACGCGATTTAACTTTGTTATAAACAAAACAAATTTCGAATCGATATTTATATATTCTTGATTTGCTAAAATAAAAAAAAAACGTTTTAATGTTCGAATTTTGTGCGTAATTTAATATTATTTATGCTATACACTGTTATATGAAGTCAAAGTAAACATTGCCCTGTTGCCTATATGGCTCGCACCCAGTGAGAGATGTGTAGTAAAAAAAAATAAAACGCGTTTGTTTTATACGCAATAAATCGTTTTCTCCTCTGTATTTCGTCGATTAACCGTGTAACATTTATACGGTAATAAAACGGTTCGGTATATTTTCAATAATATATTATTATCCACTAAATACAATGTGACGCATACTATTATTTGTGCGTTTTTTCAATCGACGTTGACAGCGTTTTTTACACGCGTCTCGTCCTTCATTAAATTGTGTCGTGCGTACGTTTTAAAACCAATTTGTTTTCTTTGTTTTTTTTTTTTTGTTTTTTCGTTCTGGTACAATAAAAATATTACATTCTTATATTATTACAAAACGCTACTGTTACTCGTATACGGTAAATTATTACTTTTTTCTCACCGTTTTTGCCAAACTACGCATTATTATTATCGTCGTTAATCGTTGTCCTCGGTTAATTATTATTATTATTATTATTATTATCAACCGACACGACGAACAGTACGGATTTTTCAACGTTTTCAAAACTATTATAACGCTTATAATTTCATAGTTCTCACGTCGAATCGTACATTTATAGAAAACACATAGTCACCGTGTGTGTGTGTGTTGTCCAATAGAAAATAACGTATAAAATATATAAATATATATTTTAAACGCACTATAAAAAAGTAAAATAATTACAGTTATAACTATTTTACAGTTATCGATATTATCATACGTAATAAATAATACGGGATTTTTTTTTTTTTTTTTTATAATGCGAATAGATATTTCCAATTAAAATTTTATCATTTAGAGGACGTCATACGCGTGTCCTTGACAACCATTACGCAGAAATGTATGAACGAGCGTATTTATATGTTAAGAATAAATTAACAAAAACGCTCGTGTGACCTAAAGTTAAGTCGAGTGATTTGCTTGAAATAAATCGCGAAATTTTATAAAAAAAAAAAAAAAAAAAAAATTCTCTTTTTATTATGTAACGTGTGAAATATTCGGAATTTTTATAAAAATAGATGTCTCGAAAGATATATACGCAAAACGGACTAACGATATCAGCAGAATATTCCGTCGTATTAATGATAATAATAATCATACACGAAATCGTCGAATTCCGTGAATTTCGTGTTACTCATATTACATTCAATCCCGTAACTATCAAAAAAGTGTATTTTTTTTTCTCTACGAATCAATAGTTATATTTATGACTCTGGTTTATTTTAAAATTCCGGTGAATATATTGTTGTCGACCTCTGCTCTGCGTTCCTCCACCGGACACTACGACATTCGAACGTTTATAAAAATAATAATAATAATAATAATTTGTTATTCGGTTTTCGGAATAATTTATTAGTAATAATAAAATGTTTCGTAATAAAATAATATATTTCGTTCGCGGTGTATGCTATTGTTTTTATGTAGTACAGATAACGAACGTGGTATAAACAGATGCGTAGTTAGGAATACGTTGAAAACGAACGCGTCGCAATGTACGCGCGGTCTGGCGACGACTCCATCCACTACCATCCAAACGCGTTTACTGAGGTTAGAATATTGAATAATTAAATTCATCCGTTGCCTTGAGGAGTCATACTGCTGGTGTGTTATTCTTCTGCACGCGACGGTCAAGTCCAGTTCAACGCGATATTCCAACGTGCCCGAGACGATCACACGACGACGACGACGACGACCATGATGATGGCTTTTCGCGTATTTCTAATCGTCTGTTCAACACTGTCCGTCTTCTTCGTTTCAGTAAACTCAAGTGAGTACACGCGCCTATTGACCGTATGTCTAGAATTCACCGAACGTACGAAATCCGACGAGAAAATAAGACGGGTTCATCACCGTGGCTTGTACTTGACTGTACAATTCTTAGGGTACCGGGGACAGTATCGGATTTCGGCTCCTAATCAGTCGTTTACGATATTTATTTATCAATACGTTTTACAAAATCCAAGTACTATCATATTCGCGTTAATAGACATAAGTGCTGTTTTAATAATTTTTTTTATTATTTCATTTTTGTTTTCTTTTATTCTTATCTCTCTACAGTGCCTGTATGACGTGAATTATAAAAGAAAAAAAAAAACGAAATTAATTTCGCCCCCGAGGCATTGCCCCGTATACGTTATACGTTACCGTTACCGCGTTGATGGACGGTTACCAATTCCCGTTTGTGACTCCGACTCGTTTCAAGTGTTGTATTCGTTCGCGTTATTCGCCGTGTACAGCTGGCGCGAAAGTCTCGCATAAAACAAAACAAAAAACAAAAAAAACGATATTCCTATATTTTTATTTTTGTTTTCGACACTTTTTGACGGCTGCAGATCCGCTCGCGTAGGTATTACGTTTATTATTTGTTTTCAAACGGCGAAACAGTATACGTGTATACGATAAATTCACTGCACGTTGTCCCCAAGCAACGCGTTTGAATTCAACGTAATGTCTTTGTTTTCTCTTTTTATATATAACACTTGACCGTTTAAAGTATTTATTTTTTTTTTTTTGTTTTCGACGAAAAACGGATTTTAACGCAACCCTCCGTAGTTGCGTGAAGCGTCAATACGCGTACGCGTTTCTACAGACCAGAATCGTATAAAACGATATTTCCATTACGAAATCGCATGGACGTTGTCAATCGAGTAATGACGATAATATTTTCAGGCCCTCAACAATTGTTCAAACATCAGCAGCAACAGCAACCACCGAGAATCGAACCGTTGTCCGAAGTGTGTTTGGCATGCATTTGCGAATCGATATCGTCGTGCAACCGGAATATGAAGTGCGAGGGAGAAGTGTGCGGAATGTTCGGTATAACGTGGGCGTATTGGGCCGACTCGGGCAAACCGGTTTTGCCGGGAGACAATCCGAACGACGGCCAAGGTGAGAGAAACAAGGCGATTTTTTTTTTAATACATATATACATAAACTTCGTAATAGTATTTCAATATGAGAAGGTGCTAGCGCAGACAAAAATACATATTTGGATTTGCACGAGACCGATGTGCTGCGTAACGAGTTATGAGCGCGTAGTATTCCGAAAAATACCCTTGGAATACTCTTGGAATACTCTTCAAGCGTTCTGCGCAATTTTTAAAGCACAACCGTACGGTTTTTTTTTTCTCTTTAAAATGGTACCTGTACGTAAAAATAATAACTCCTTGTACCCATTCGAGTGTGAAAAGTGACGGGGGGAAAAAAAAAAAATATATATATATAATGACGACCACAGAGCTGCGTCAATAATCATCTCATTCATATTCGGCGGTGCGTTCGTTATTCGAATAATCGAGTACATTTCATTACGCCGTTTTATAATAATTTTGTGTGATAATTATAATCGCAGCATTAACAATGAACCGTGTTAATTTATAAAGACGGAATTAAAAGAAAAAACGATCGGACACCAAAAGTCGAAATTCCAATCGATAAAACATAAATATTTTGAATATTCGTTTCGAATTGGACACAGAGTGTACGGAGTGGAGTATTTTAACATCGACACACACACACAGTGTATTATTATACCAAGCACTCTGGTTCGAAAACACGTTACTCAGAATATTCTACTTTCATCGATAAACCGTCGCGTCCGTTGAAAATAATCGTTTAATTCTGTTGCTCTTGAGTGTATACCAATAATTATTTTTAAACACAATCCTGAGAGTACACGGCGTATATCCCACAGGTGCACTACTGAGCGCTGTATTATGCATACACCGACGAATACAATCCGCTACGAATATTTTATTTCACGAATTTAAATTTTGCATTTTTTTTTTAACCGAAAAAAAAGAAAAAACCTCGAGAATAATAATAGTTTTAAAAAAAAAAACCCCTTTCCTATAAACAACGTACATTCGCAAGAATCGTTGTAAAAGTTCAAACGCTCGAATATTCCCGTTATGCCCATTTAATATTTAATAATGCTTTCTCGGGCCAACCATATTTCCTATAGTGTGTAAAAAGTAAAAGTGTACGCGTATATAAGTCGTGAAGTCGACGACACATTGATAAAAAAAAAAAAAAAAAAAACATTAGGCGAAAGAGTCACTTACACTGAAGATATAATAGATGTTACGTGTTACGGGTACCCGCGAAAATTTCCTCGATATAGTATGACTGGACAGTTTTTTTTATATATATTTTACAATATTTACAACATACGCTTGAAAAAAGACTATTAAACTATAACAAAAAGTCAAGTGTTGGCGCATAAGTACATGTCCCACGCTGTCGCATATTGCAGTCGTCGTATTCAAATCCATTATTTATTTGTCTTTAAAAACGCGTTTTTAAAACCGATGTGATATAATAATTATAATAATGCGGAAAACAAAGTACGCTAGTAGTAAGTAATATTAAACGATTTCTGTGTGCTTTTCCAGCGTACCCGAGATGTGCTAACGACCCGATGTGCGCCAAACAATCGGTTGTGAATTACATGAAAAAATTTGCTCAGGTACGTGTATAAACCAACGCGTTATACATTTATGATTAACGCCCACGGATGATAATAATATTATTTTTTTTTTTTTTTAAATATTTTGCGAAAAATGCTGAAAATGTGTTTATATAGCATATAATATGAATCTAAATAATTCCTTTCTCTCTCTCTCTCTTTTTAAAATTCAATTTCACGCGTATATCATTTTGTCACTTTTCTTTTTGTCTACCATTTTTGGCGAGTCTTAAACGTTTAATACGAAGAAAAAAAAGCAAAATTATTATTATACATTATTTCGCTACGCGTATATCGAATTACATTAAATCATTAACTGACATTGTGGACGTTGTCAAAACCCTCGAACCACCGCGTCGCATCGCTCGCCCGCGGACTATTACTTTTGTTTCTTTTACCGTTCGTTCCGACACTTTTTTCTTTTCGTTCGGCTCCTGAAGCCCGTAGCGTGATGTTAAATAGCCCATCATAACCTTCTACGAAAATTGGCCTATAATTCGCAAAAAGAATTATTCAAATACGATCTCTAGTAGTTTCGGAGATTAGCGCGTTTTAAACAAAAACAAACAAACTCGTCGTCAGCTTATTATAATTTATTTCGAACTGTTATTTATTTATTTATCGTTATTGATATTTCTAGGACTGCAATCACGACGGAGTCATCGATTGTGTAGATTACGCGTCCATCCATAAGCTCGGAGGTTACGGATGCAGCGGCCAGCTGAATCAGGACTACAAGGACAAATTCAACGCGTGTCAAAAGGCCGTGTACGATCTGTCGGGATCTGTGGGAACGCAACCTACGAACAGCGATTCGATCGACGTCAGGTTCAACAACAGCTAAAGAACTGACGGATATTTCACACTGTACTTTACATCGAATATACTTTTTTTTTAAATTAATTAATTAATATTTGTTTACGCGTGTGTGTGTGTGTTTTTTTTCTACTAACATAACGTAATGTATAATACAATTAAAAACACACGGGGAGTTGTGTGTGTGTGTGTGTGTGTGTGACCCATATCTTTTGTCCTGCACGTAGTACATCAAAAATTATTACATTTCCATTGGCGGGCGGCCTCCCGATGTCAATATAAATAGAAGAAGAAAAAAATTCCAGCCCGTCTACTCCGGTTTTTTTTTTTTTTTCCATACGTAATATTATACGCATTATCAGTGATAGTTGACACAACACAATGTCGGTTGCGAAGCTAAAGGCTCCGATGAAAAATAAAAAAAAAACGAAAATCCTTGGTCGCCACGTTTCTCGTTACTATAACATAATAACACTAACCGGCTGCAGGAATAATCGAATCATTCGATACATAATAAACAACTCGTTCCTTTTGTTTTATTTCCTCTTTTATAGTCCTTGTTAATTATTATTGAAGAACACGCGGGGCGAAAATAACAGAACAAACTGAAATACGAGTACGTAAGCGCGTCTTACGCGTCAAGGTTTCCAAACACGAAATTCCGTACTGAATATTTTCGCGTGTTTTATGCGTTTCGGAAATCGTCATAGCGTTCCCCGGATTTCGTATTTTTCCGACGAGCGTTAAATTAAAAAAAAAAAAAATTCGCTCTTCATAAATCTCTTATAACTCTGAGAAGGCGAGAAATATATTCACATTTACTGTCGATATTTTTCAGGCAATATCGCCGCGATGCACTATATTTTTATAAATAAAACAAAGTTTTTGCACCATATTATATTTTGAGATTTTTTTTTTTTTTCCCCCGGTCGTATTATTTTCTTTTTTTTTACCGCCATAAAATAACATTTTAATAAGAATCGCACCCGCGCGCGAGAAGTAATAAAACGAATAATATTGCCGTTACGTGTATTATTTATTATTTTTTTTTTTTCATTATTTCGTCGCGTATGTTTAAAACGATACAGTCCTAAAAACAAAAAACGACGGACAAAGTGTAATGGAAGGGGCCACGCGCGTTGAGAACACCAGCTATAAAGCCACTTGGTCGTATAACGATATCGACTTGCGAACACTGGCTAAATAGTCACATACGCGCGCACACCACGCTACAGCTCGCTTGCATCTACCCCGTGTGATCTATAACGCGATACACAGACACCAGCTCTCATTGTACAGAAATCCGTCGGAGCAGTTGGATGTCGTCATGATGATGAGCGCGCTACTTCGATTCCTGTTGACGGTCGTGTTCGTCGTCACACTGGTATTCTCTCAAAACGATTTGCAAGGTAATAATAGTACGCGACGTCTCGTCGGTTTTTTTTCTTTTTTGCATCTTTTTTACACTACGTCTAATTACACACGTTACGCGGGGATTCATTGTGCGCAGATGGAGTTTCTCCGCGTAACTGTAAAATACGATATATCATTAGGGAACATCGATTCGCGTTCGACGTTATATAGTCTTTAACCAAAATCTAAAAGAGGGCAAAAAATTGTATACACTACGTAAAATATGAAATTTATAATATTGTATAGGCGGAATGATGTCGATTCGGCGAGAATTTTTTTTTTTTTTTCATGATAACCCGTTAAACGCCAGTAACGAGTGTTCGTCGCGACGAATGCAATGCGTATAACACGTTTAAGGATATTCTGGTAATTTCGTGACACCGACTTAAAACGGTAGAAAAATATATATATTTAGTCGAACAAATGTGCATTAAAGTTCTATGATGAGAGGAAAATTTAACAATCGCCCGCGGTTTGTATACCGAAATTAAATAAACCAACCGATTTAAACGATACGACACGTACAAATAAATGTAAACTATTTGAGAAATTTTGTAATAGCATCACTAAAAGCTAATAAAAAAAAAAAATAATGTAAACTATTTGAGAAATTTTCCGATTACGTTTTTATGTTTTTTTCTTTTCAACATATATTAAATATTTCTTTTTACTGCCGTTTTACACGCGTATTATGTTCGAATAATAATTATTAATAATAATTGCGAGTCGTCGCGGTTAAGAGAAGAAGACAATTTTCTTTTTTTTTTTACCACAGTCTTGTTCTGAAATTCAACGTATTCTAACAAAGTGTAACGACGTCGAGAAAAGCGTCGCGTTAAAATTATATGATTACACGTCAGATTTAATTTTAAAAAACACCTCGGTATCCTCTAATCTATATATGCGTTCGTATTATTTAACCACGAGGGTTTTCTATAATCGACAGTTTTTAATATTATTGCAATTGTTTTAAACGAGATAAAAGTAATAATTATATTATATATATTTTTTTTTACGAAATTTAAACATTGTCTTAATATCTCATCCCGTATAAAATACTAAATATCACGAAACATTTAAATAATAAAAAAATCGTATTTTAACAACGTTTTAATATGTCATTTAACGTACTCTCGTCATTGCTGTTTCAACGATGTTTTAACATTTTTTCGTTCTTTTTTTATCAAACTGATAATGTACGTACAACTATAATTCATTAAAAACGCTTACCTCTATACGGGCCGATTGACACGCGCCGTTGTGCAAATTTTTTTTTTTTTTTTATATCTAATAAAGTAAAATACTGCTGCAGGTACCAGTATTCGATAACGCGTTTTGCATAAAATATGTCTTTAATCGGAAAAATTTTAAAGTCAATGGCTATATTCTACGATGAAAAAAATAATAATAATAATTTGAAGTTCGTATGGTGTTACATACGTCAAAACGATAAAATATATATTAAAAAAAAAAAAAAATTTCAATGCAAATATTATAAAACTATTTTACAAACGATTCGTATTCACACACACACACGTAACGATTTTTCACTCAATATTTGTGCCAATTCTTCGAGCCGAACACGTTGACAATAATTTGTTGACTACATACACGCGTGTTAATATCATATCCTGTTGGTCGCTCGCATATTATTATTATAATCGTATACATAATATGTTATTTTCGTCCAGTTAACAACATTATTACACAGAAGCGCGTAGGTTGACCAGCTAATACCTTTTTAGTCCAGTTCTAACAATTCGATGGCCTCGATTTCTCGAATTATACGCGTACGTATACATACAACGCGTTGGTCACGTTGGCATATTAATTTGCTTTTTAGTGGGTTT
This sequence comes from Chaetogeoica ovagalla, assembly GCA_032441825.1. Lineage (NCBI taxonomy): Eukaryota > Metazoa > Arthropoda > Insecta > Hemiptera > Aphididae > Chaetogeoica > Chaetogeoica ovagalla. The sequence goes on along the minus strand of CM063727.1, from coordinate 2,770,932 downwards.
CGCGCGGTTTGAATTCTGTAGTGAATACGTGCAATAAGAGAGAAAAAAAAATCATATTTTATCATTTACCTACTCAAGAGTAATCCGTCACAATTATTACGACGGATATTATATTAATAATACGCGACGTCTCTCTTTTTGTCTGAAACGGCTAACGTAATTTATCACAACAAATACATATATAAAATCGCTAATGATACTCAAAAAAAAAAAAAAAAATGTAAAACCGAACAATTATAAGTACAAATTAAAATGGAATTATTTCCCAACGAATACCGCTTAGATAAACACCATCATAACCTGTCAAATAATTAATAATATATTAATTACTAAATCAATAATATTATTAAAGTGGTGAATATTACAAAAATATTCACACTCGCATTAGTATTGGGAAAATAAAATTAATTCTACAAAGACAAAACAATATGGACTAACACACTCATTCGATTCGCAAAATCGTCGTCGATATAATGTGACGATAATAATTTACGCACAATCAAAATCTTGTATTTTCTATATTAAAAAGAAAAAAATTATTATTATCATCATTATTATTTCCACGCGTTTACATTTATAAATAATATGTTTTTCAAAAAATGAACGTGTCTATTTATTCGAAGAAGAAAGAAAAGCTGGTTATTTTATACGTACATTTTTAATATTAAATCCGAACATTTAATATCAGTTCCTCTACCAATATCATAATGTAAATGAATAACTAATATTGTAACTAAAAATTTAATTCGGAAAAACAAATTCCCTTAAAAACGTTGTACCGTATATTTAATATATAATTTCGCGTGTATAACGCATTGCAGTTACATTGAACAATTTACGAAACGTTTAATTTTAAAACGTTATTCATTTAATAATAATTCGTGGTGCTTACGCTTTCTTAATTCATTTATTGAATTGTTGTTCGATTTTATTTCAAACCAACACGATTATTCTGTTTTTTTTGTCTTTTTCACACAAATACCGTACGTGCGTACATTTCTTTATCACATTATGCGCGTTAATAGTTTTTAACATGCAAAAAACGAATTTTTGTTTATACAAATTAATAATATCGAATAAATGTTAAATAGCATTTATATACAACGTAAACCGTAATTTTCGATGATGATAATAATAATAAAACGTCTTTCGTAAACAGACTTTTACATGTCAATAAACAATACGAAATACGAATGGAAAACCGAAAAACAAAAAAAAAACTCCCCGACGAATTTATTTATATCAAAAATTAAAAATACAATTTCGTCGATAATTTCCAGCTGGACAAAATCTTCGTTAAAATAAATATCCCGCATAAATGTTTTGAATGGTTTCATAGATATTCTTTTGATTTCCTATTGATATACGTACTCGTATATATATATCTGATGATTTGATATAGTTTTTATTAAATAACATATTTTATATTAACTTAAGCGCACTCAAGAAATTCAATGCAAACCGTTTCCGAGTTCACGTTGTTACAACGGCGTATACCGTTAAGTTAACGACCCTCTCCGTGCACTTTATTTGTATTTTATTGATTGGTCTCGACTTACTCGGGAAACGTAACAGTTTTTTTTTTCGACTCCGTATACGGGAAAATTGTCTAATAACAATATTGCGTATTATATTATTATATATTAAAATTATTATTATTATAATAAGTAAACGCCCGTGAATAAGTGTCTGTAGAAAGAAAAAAAACTTGCAAACCATCCAACTGATGGTTGTACGCTTCGTACGCCACTATTTCGAAACGTTAAAAATATATTATATATATATATCGTTTGCAGAAGAATTTCCTCCCGGGTGGACAGAGAAATGTATCGGATGTATGTGTGAAGCGTCATCCGGATGTAATCAAACCCTTGAATGTCTGGTACAGAACGAGGTGAAATACTGCGGTGTATTCTTATTGAGTGACGTCTATTGGCAAGACTCCGGTACTCCCGTACTTCAGGGAGACGATCCTTCGAGGATCGGAGGTATTAATTCTATTTACAATTGCAATTCGTACCACTCTATATTATTGTCGACATACTGAACTATTTTTAATTCTAGCATTTGAAAGGTGCACAAGGGATCCGTATTGTGCAGCGAGGGCTGTTAATCAATACATACAGAGATACGCCAAGGTAAATTAATAGTAATAAATAATAACCGTCACTCGTGTTTATAATTGTATGAAATTTTCTACCAGCAGAACATCAGTCATGTTTTATTGTTGAACATTTCAAAAGTTATATTATTATTATTATTGTTATTATTATTATTATTATTATGTACCGTGTCGTTATTATACGGCTGCAGGTACATTGCACTATAATTCGTGTTTTCAACGATGTCTAACAAACTACAAATTACATGTTATACACCTAAAATGTACATTATTATTTTTCGTCATTAATCCGTTTAATAAACGTTATTGTTTACTTCGACTCGAAACAATTAAATAGTATAACGGTTAATCGAATAAATCTCGTATAACTCTGTGAATTAAATATTTCTCGATTTCTGAAAAAACTGAAGTACTTACCTAAAAATGTTTTACAAAAAAAATATCTGTATATCTTGTACACTTGTACGAATCGCGTCTACAGTTTTACACTACTACGGATCATTTTTGATTCGAAATAACTACAATTTATTCTGATAATTTTCAATCTACTTACAATTTCGAAAACATTTTAAAACCCACAGTATACACATTTAATCACTGATTCGATTTATTGTCGTGTACTGAACATGTAACGTAAAACTTAAATATTATCAACGCAAGAAATATTGATCACATATTATCTGAATATAGTTTTTCTATATCTCTTAGCCCTTTACCTATTTCATTTATAAATTAAAGTTTTATCAATTTATAATCGAAAATTCCGTCATTAATTTAAAAGACGTAAATTTTATCATTTTTTTTCATCTAATTACATACATTATCCACATGCAGTTATCAAATACACATTCTAGATACAAATCTTCCTTTATGGAGTGTCAATCAATTGTATTATTTAATAATAATTACTGCATATCGTTTTTCTCGTCGCATACTTCTTATTAGAGACATTTTATTATGTGAACTATTATAATAATAACTAATGAATCGACAAAAAGACAAACTCATTACACCAGTTCCATGCAGAGAAAAGTGACACTCGTTTTTTTTCATTGTTGCGTGTATATATATATATATAAACTAAAAACATATACATCAATCTATTTGTATGTATATTAAGAATACATCTCATTAACACACTAATAATAATTAATATATCTACTAAAAATTAAATAATAGTATCCAAGTTAAAATACGCATTTTGTGTTACAGGATTGCAATAGAGACGGTGTGCTTTCGTGTGATGATTATGTTCGATTACATTATTTTGGAGAGGCGAATTGCGAGAGACCAATCTCAGCACTTCCATACTATAGAGTATTCAGAAGTTGCATTTCATCTTAATATGTATAACGATAGAAAATTAATTTATTAATTTATATACACACACATTTATATATACACGACATATTAATGAATATTTTTAAAAAATATATATTATTATAAAAATAATTTATTACAAAACGTTTATTCGTTAAGGTAATTTGTAAAACGACATTGTCCCTAGAAACGATTAGAATAAATGTCAATAAAACTATTGGAATGTGATAGATATTTGATAATAAACGTAAATTAATTTTAACTATAAAAAAAAAAAACGAAAAATGTTTTATGAACCCGAAAAAAATTCTGCTAAACAACTACTTGAAGCTCTAGGTGTAGCCAGAGAACACTTCGATAAATCCGTATTATGTCGTTATTTATCGTGAGTTACTGTAGTCGATAATTGTGTATATTTTTATGTTCAAGTATGAAATATCGACCAAAAAACAAGATAAAAAGTCAGAACTTAGAAAAAAATATGTCAATACCGAAAAAATAATTAAAATGATCCGTAGAGAATTATTGTCTAGACCGAACTGTCGACGATTACAATCTCAGCCAAATCCAAACGTCCAGGTCTTTATACGTACATCATTAATGAATAAAAATGTACACGAAATATGTATTGTAAAAATGTTGTGCGCAGAGCAATGTTGGGGTTGGCGGTGCCGCTGTTAAGCAAGAATTCTGGAGTAGGCTAGACTATTTAGCAGAACCGCGAAAAGAGAAGATTAATTTCGAAACGTATTATCATCCAACGTCGCGAGAGAAATCCAGAAAAAACGAAAGAAAAAAGAAAATCGTTAGTGAAAGACTAAATGAACTCTCTCGACCAAAATCATTCATAGATATGTAATTTATAAAAAAAAAAACCTAATTGAATAATAATGATCGATTAAATATCGCGTAAAAGTATGTATTACACGTTTTTTACATACTATCTGTTAAGGGAAGAAAAAATCGAAAGAAAACGTTTTGAAAACAAAGAAGCGTGGACGGCTCATTTGGAAAAACTTAAAATATTCGGTGCGGCCAGGAAAACGCCGCCAAGCCCATTACCGCCAGTATATCTAACAAACGTTTCATAAGTCTCCTGTACTATATAATAAATTGTCGTGCGTTTTATTGATTTCTAGGAGAGAATCAAAAAACCATTAAATAAGATTCTTCCGCATTTGGAAAACTTATCAAAACCGGTCAATCGTTCTTCAAACAACGAAAAAACGTACGAAGAGTTGTACACGGTAACGTCAAATACGCGTGAATGTCCAGTCCAATACCTACTTATTTCGTTTCGTTTGACGTTCAGGTCAAGCGCTCTGCTTTGAAATACGTCGCTAACAATAGGATTCAAGAGTTAGCCGCTCCTAGGCCTTTAAATGAGGAAGCCATACTGGATATGAATTACGATCCCTATACAAAATTGTTGAACGCAAAAAAATATGTAGGTACGGTTCATTTCATATGCGTGAATTTTAATGCGAAATACAATCATAATCATAAGTACGAAGTGTGTTCATTCTATACACTTAATTTAATTTTTTTTTTTTATTTATTTTTAACACAAAACATGATATAAATTCTTTGTTCCTTCTTTCCAAATATTATAATAATCGCTTAATACGTGTCAATTATACGGTCGTCAACAATTGCCCGTCAAATACACACACACACCATACGCGTCCGACATAAGCTAAATCATTAAATACGTATTAGGAACTTTATTTTCAATAAAACAGGAAAACTGAAAATAACGTCGAGACGATAATTGTCGTTACATTTTTATCACACCACGAAATACTTCAATTATACTCAAATTGATATCAATTCGCCAATATATATGCCAATGCCAATACACTTGTAAAATGTCATGGAATTGTATGTAATGATTACGTATACGTATAATAATATAAATTCATATGCAAATATATCAGCCACGAATTAGATCGTATATTATTATAATATATAATAAATATCAAGTAATATTGTTCAAGTACCTATGTATAGCATATTTCCATTTTAGTATATATATTATATTAATTTATAATTTAAATTGCCAAAGACTCGTTGTTATACCGGAAATTTGTGCGTGTGTGTATATTTGTCAATATTATTGTTCATAAAAACCAACTATCTAAACACTGTATGTCTTCTACGCAGTCGTCCATATATACTTATGTGTATGTATTATGTACCACGGCAAGGAGTTCTCAATGTAATATATTTTCTATTAAAATATTAAATTATTTTCTATTTTATCGGTGACAACGAAAAAAAGAAAAAAAGAAACACGTTTTTTTTTTAATATTTATTTTATTTTTTAAACGAATAAAAAATATTTTTACATTCAATACTTTATAGTCATAACACGCTACATACAAATAGTAATAAAAATCGTAACAATAATAATAATAATTATTATTGTTATGTATTTAATAAAGGTATTATACACGTTTGAATGGAAATAAAATAATACCGAGTGTAATTATAAATAATTTGCTAGTAAAAATTACAAAATGAAATGAATTTTTTTTTTTAAATAATAAATTTTAAAATACAACTTTTCTGTAGTTAATACGCGTTAATAATATTATTAGGTGGTCAATATTCATATATATATATATATCATATTTTCGCATCGTGACAAATGTATTTACGAAAATCGAAATAAATTGACGGAACAAACAGGTTTATCAATTTTAGCACGCAAAACCGTTATCATAGCTGATCTAAATTACTGGAAACGTGTGTGCCACTTTTTATATGACTTTCGATGATCGTTCGGATAGTAATAATTTACATTTGCGACTTATTGATATTTATAACCTATAATAATTCATTATAATTTCTTAATTTAATTACAATTAGCTCTTCTTATACATTATGTTATGTCTTTTAAACGATGATAAACAATTACTTCTTCACGACAACTGGTCAACACTTGTCTATCCCCCGAAGGTTCATTTATATACCTACTAGTGTTCTATTTTTAATGTCACACGAATTCCAACTACTCGTATATAAACTGATCAATAAAATATGGATCGTGTAATTTATTTAACACTGTAGGTACCTACTGTAAAACTAAAATCTCGATAGATCATCTATTAAGCCTCATATTTATATTCTTATAGATCCGAATAAGGTATGATATACATATTATATTGATATATATATATATAATATAATATATTTTATATTTGGCGTACATCGTTAAAACGATAAACATCATTTCTCTGAATAATTATTTTGAAATCTAATATCTAATTTAGTGATAAATTAATGTACGTTTATTTGTGCTTGTTTCCAAGAAAAACGTGCCAAATAAACGGCTTTTTTTCTCTGTTTTTTTACACAGCTTCGGAAAGGATTAAACAATTGGCAAAACCGATAATTAGAATAGCCCCAAAAGAAACCGATATCAAATCAGACGCGTATAAAGTCAATCCGAAAGCGCTGAAAGCTTGGTGTTCACCAAGAATAAAAAAATTGGCCCAACATATCGTGAGAAATTGAAAAATAAATTACACAGAATTGTAATAATTCAAAAAATAAATGATTTATTTTGTCATTGTTTAAAAATTACAATATTTCGAGAAAAAAATCTCACCTTTACAAATTAAGACCAACGTTACATATACGAAGTATATATAGTTATATGATAAGTATGCATGATGAACATACATACTTCATTGTTATAAATAATAGACACTTTGGAATAATAATGTGAATAGAAACACTAAACACTTATCAATCTAATGTTTAATATATGGTATTAAAGAATATTATATATAAATACGATAAATTTATTAGGAAAAATTAAAAGTATTTTTTCAAAAAAAAATCACATTGAATTTCGTGATTATTAAAAACCAGAATATAACAAATCCCGAAATGTTTAATAATATTGAGAAAATAGACAAATTGTAACAGTTTAGAGAACTACAATAAAAATCATACCGAAATCATTGAAAAACCATCATAAATATACCGTGGCATTGAAGACGATAATGAAAATTTCTGATCGTAAAGGCCAATCATACAAATTAAACATACGATTATATAATGTACGATACAATGTATGTATATAAGTGTAACAAATATACAAAAAAACATAATATACGTTCATGGGCGGAATTTACAATCGCCTTTTAACACGCGACTCATAGGAATAATACAATGTCAAGCACTTTTCAACAATTTTCAAACGTATTTTGCCTTAATTAGGCAGGTTAGGTCTTGAGTAAGAAAGTAATAATATTTTTGTTTTCATTCATTTTTTTAGGACTTGTGATTTTATTTAAAAATTGACTATTTGAAAACGATCTGTTTTTGGCGCGAAATCAAATGTGTTTTACCAATAACTGGGTATGATTGGGGGAGGGAGTTATAAAGTATTCAAAAATATTTTAGTCGACAATAATTTATCCGAAAGTATTTTAACCGAGCCGTATTTAAATCGAAAAATACTTTATCCGAACAATATTTAAATTGAAAAATATATACACCGAAAACAAAACTGTAGAAAATATATTATCCGAATCGTATTTTAGTAGAAAAATATTTCATCAATTTTTTTTTATATATATGTGAAGTTTGAATTTCAAAAAGTTACAAAAAATTGTTATAATGAACTTACACTATCAGTATTGCTTCCCGAACAGTTGGTCACAATTGTTTATAAATTATGGGATGAAATATTTTTTTAACAAAAATATGTCACGGATAAAATACTTTTCAACGGAAATACGGTTCGGATGAAATGTTTCTGAAAGAATATTTTCCACAATTTTATTTTCAACATAAATATGATTCGAATAAAATAATTTTCGGTTTAAACACGGTTCGGAATAAATACATTTCTAGTCATGTATTTTTCAGATAAAATATTTTTTGTCCAAAATACTGTTCGGATAAAATATTTTCGGACGCTTTACGCGTCTCCAGCATGACGGTTTACTGGTAGACATATTATCATAGGTAATAATAATCAATGTATATCAATCTATATAATATTATATATCAATCTTCATGCATTTGTGATGTTATCAATCTCAAATCCATGGCAACATGTGATTTCGAGTGATAAACCATTGATTTACTACTACATTGGTAATCTATAAAACCTAGTATTCGATAATACATATTTGATTCCGTGCCAAAACCAACCGTTTTGAATATTTTTTTATCCTATTGATTTTTGAAAATAATATGTAAAGAATTTAAAAGTCAAAATAAAAAATACGAAGATTCTTTCCGAAATCTTCGTGTTCATTGTATTAAGATTCGTATATTTAATGGTTTTTTTTTTTTAAAGTACCCATTGACCAAACTAAAGAACTTTTAAAAAATTTTAAGAATAATATTAACATAGATCGCCATATATAACAAACACCTCACTTTAACAAAGGCCTACACAATTTAAATAAGACGAAATACGAGTACATACGTACGTGTATGGGAAACTATAGTTTCTAGTCTACGACTAGTTTAGTCTTCCACCCATTGAAACCAGTCTTGAGTTACGTTATCTCGTCGCTGACTTCATCATTCACGGCGTTCCATTTTTATTATATTCACGTTTTAATCTTTCGCGATCAGGTCGTATATTATTAATTCAGTCGTGTCTACTTTAAACGAGGGATGGTGACCTGCGATTCTGTGAACCGAGCGAAGTGATAATATTTTAGATAAGTTGTACAAAGTTTTTTTTATGACTGTACCCAAAGATTCTACCAGAAGGAGTGCTTTGATCTTTAAATGCAGCATTATTATCGAGTAGCAAATTGTGTATAATTGATATTTTCAAGAGGTCATTTTTCGATTTTCTCAATATTTTTATTATGCGTCAGAAAAAACTACAGAAAAATTGCATAAAAACGGTAAAAATTCAATTTCGTCACAATCAACTATCGTTATTTCTTCATAACACACGTGGTTTACAAAGCTTCATTCTTTTATTTTTATATTTTTCGATTCCGCCTGTTTTTGCACTCTTTATTTTGGTATTCTCTTAAACGATTTTCGAACTCACGAGCCCGGACTCTCATTTCGTTAACAGGAAAACTCAATAGGAGGCATACTCTAAATTTATCCCCATAATCGATACTTAACTTTCTAGCTTTTTTTATAAATATCCTCCCTTTTTTCGATTATTACAGATAATAATTACTTTACCCCAAGGATGAGAAAACGTTATTCCATCAACTATGGCAGATTTTTATCTCGTCTCTGATATCCGCTTGAATTAAAAGCCATTGACCTAAGCATTTGAACGGATCATAACGATATTTTCTGGTCACTTGATATAAACCTTCAATCAAAAGTTTCCCCAGTGATTGTTTAATTTTTTCAAGTCTTTGCAACTGGACCCTTCTAATCGCCAACTTTTTCTTTAAACTTATTTTAGCTCTGGTTTTTTTACCTGAAGAATTCATAATGTTATTTTGTTAATAATACTGTCGAAAATATACGAGCAACACGCAATGTAAAATGTATATACCTAATTCTTTAATTTGGCTTCTTATTTTAGCCGTGATGATCGACGTGTCGAGTGTTTCTGTGGACTTCGATTCAATTTTTTCAGAGTCACCTAAAAGAATAATATAACATTACGACTCGTAAACATTTAAAACGTAATTTCTTTGCAACATTACAATCAATGAGATCTCCCGGAATAAAATGGCATAAAAATTCTTTGTTAACCCATAATCGTTCATCAGATCTGAAATCTGAATTTAACTTGAAATCAAATCCCTCCGAATATTCATATATTTTTGGACACTCTCTGTGTGAGAAATAAAAACATTTATTTATTTAAAAAGCGTAATAATTTATTTATATATCATAAATACTTAATTTATTGTGATTACGTTAATAATGATTACATCACATACACGTATATTACGATATCGTGTTATCAACGTTTTTTATTATTTATAATAATAGTAATATTAATGTTCAAATGTATGGGATTTGAGAATATTTTATACTATTACATACTCAAATTCGAAATAATTGAGTTCAGGGTCACATTTTTCATCAAATATTGTATTAGATTCAAAGTAATCAATATCGTCATCATATGTTTCAAAATATGGATTTCTAACATTACCATATAAATCTTTATTATATATATTAGTCGTTTTTGGTTTTTTTCTTCTTGACTTCTTGGTCACTTTAGCTATGTTAATTTTTTTTAATTTCTCGCTTTTCAAGTATTCATCATTATAACTAGAGACACTAAAAAATTCTTCACATTCTTTATAGATTTCATTTATCATATCTATTTCATAATATTCATCACTGAAAAAATTCTCATCCAGTTCTGTAACGTAAGACGTGTTAATATCTTCTTCGTCGAAGTAATTTTCTGGATTGATGGTTTTTTCTAGATCTGTATGTACATTATACAAGACTGTCTCAGCAATTTCCATTTTTCCAGTATTCGTATTTTTCATCTGCTCGTCACTCAAGTGTTTAATTAACGGTTTATTCGACCATTCATCTGATGTAAATTTACTCATAATTTCTATTTGTTTAGATACAACACTGTCATTATTTCTACTATTGTTCTTTTTGACCAAACGTGGATTCTTAACATTCGACATCTCATCCATTTTCTGTTGCGCGTAAAATTCGGAATCTTTTAGTTTATCCCCTTTCTTGTCGTTCAAACCTCGTGTGGTTTTATTGAATTCGTCCGAATAGTTATCGTTATCCATATTGCCGGTAATTGATGACGATTTTAAAGATGATACTTTTCGCATATTTTTTTCTGAAAAAAAACGGCTTATAATTGCGCACGACTTTTCAAATAAACGTTATTTTAAAAATTATTCGTGTATTTTTCGAAGAACTCGAAATTGAATGCTTAACAACTTATAAACAGTTGCCTAGTAAAATAGTAACATTGATTTTCTATTATGGACACGCTTCATACTCGCATATAATTTTTAACCAACATAAAATTGAAAACGCTGTTGTTGTGCGTTGTGTGTTTAACACGAACCGAACACTTTCTGCTTTTATTTGGCATTCATTGAACGTTTGTAAGAACACAACGCGTATGCGCGGTTTGCATTCGATATTATTTTAATGCATTTCTTTCATCAGAAAAGTGAAAGTTATATAACATTACACGCATTTTGGATACTCAATTCTAAATTGTTATACAATAATCTCTCAATAAATTCACATATTATGACGTGTACACACATATTATAATCACGTTAAACGTATATAATAGATGTCATGTAATCAGGGTCGCGTCCTAAGACGTACCTTCTCGTTTCATTATTATTTTTGTCGTCCTTGGCCGGTAGAAAAAAATTCCTGCATGGGTTCATTTACACCCAGGCCGACCCTGCATGTAATAATATTGGCATTTTTATCATACGCATATATTTATATATATACTATACATGAATTTATATGTATTTAGAACAATTTTGATTCTTCGTAAAAAAGTATTAATGTATAATTGACATTTAAAAACGATTTTCCCGTTCAGCCGTTATGAATTTTACGAAATTTTCCAAACCAATAGGTGTTCATTTTCTTTCTACAGACTAACGATAAAACGTTCTGCGAGTATTTTTAATTTGATTCGTTTCACAGAATAAACGCTATTTATAATAACCTCGATTATTATAACAAGAATATGAAAGGAAACAGCGTATTTTTAAATATATAGTATAATATTTAATTTATAGAATAATATTTATTTTTTTATATACATATATGATTATCAAATATAATTATATAATAATATTATCGTACCATATTATATGTGTATACGTAATTTACATAAATAAGAAAATTATAAACACTAATAGCAATCTATAAGTGAACATATTATGGGAATATTTCGACTACATTACGATATATCATATGATAACAGCGGGTAGAGTAATTTCCTATAAATATATATTAACATCAAAGCCCAGAAGCGTTAAACGTTAACCGCAAAGAACAGCGAATAGCTTGCTGAAATCCCACCAAATACAAATGCAAAAAAAAAGGGGAAAAAAATTTAATTTACTGATTTTATGTACATTTGTATGCATATTATATATAATAAAACGTCCGAAACAAATACGTATTCCATTCAATCGTCTGTTTTATAATATATTTAACAAAACTATAAACGACTTTAAATGCACAAAATGCGTTCAAATATCAATTGGAACAATATTCCGCTACTGAATATGGAACACCGTTCGTTAACAACAGCGTTCTCCTCGACAATATTCCCCCGCAGTTATTATTACGACTCTTCATAATATGTTCACGTCAAAAATCCGTTTTGTCCACGCTGTACAATAAATATTACGAGGATTGAAATCATAGTAAAATAAATGTTTCGTACTTCCAACGCGTACCGATCGACCGAATGATGCGACAAAGATTCTGAATACATATTCACTGCATTCGTCGTGGAATTTTACTATAGAATGACTTTCCCACTGTTTTGATTTGTTTCTCCCCCCCCCTCCAAATTAAGATCTTTAACAATTGATTATAAGCAATTGTTTTAAATTTGTTCGAGTGATTTTTTAAGGAATTCTAAAAAAAAAAAAGAAGAAAATTAGAAATTTGGGAAAGTCATTGTATAATAAAATTCACGACGAATTCAAATAAGAACGAAACGTTTATCTCACTATGGATCATATGCAGTGTGCAAGGCAAAGAGAGAAAATATTCGCTTCCAATTCCCATAACACGAAACCGCTAATTGGAAAGAAATGCGCGGTATTCCAAATGCGATGATTTATATATAAATTTTTAAACTCAAATCGTCGTTATATAACATATTTTTTTATTCGATTGTTTACTACATGTGTATATATATATATAATCGCTTCGAATATAAGAATTTTCGAAAACGCTATCGTTCGTATAAAAAAAAAAAAAGTGTAAGTATACGATAAGTAAAATAAAAAATTTTAATTACACGCGTATATCACAGTTCATTTATTTGAATTCGCTTGAGGCTAACTCGAGTAAATTGACACGAGATGCTTCTCCTCGTGTGTTTGTACACACACCGTGAAAGAAAAAAAAACGGGTGGCAGGTGTACGATCGGTAGAGGTCGTAGTATTTTATTTTATTTTTTTTGTTTCACGATGGACACGATGGGTGGAGAAAACGCGTATACGCGGTGGCTATTTAACCGCACGAATCGATTTCGTTCCACTGTCGATGAAGACGTTCAACTAGATCGTACGCACATATTGAACGAGAAAATCATGAACGATTTCAAAGTATTCACCGTGAGTACATATTTATATATATTTTATAAATTATAAAAAAAATCGACTATTAAAAAACAAAAAACAAATTTTTTTTTTACTTATTGAATCCATTACAATTTTATTTTAATAAGTATAAATAATAATAATAATAAAAATTTTAAAAAACGTTTCTTTTTGAACGAATACGGGTAATATATATATTTTTTTAATGTTAAGGATTTTAAACTTTAGTCGTTTTGCGAAGGACATATTTATCACGCGCATTTTTTTCTTCTCTCGTTAGTACTCGGTAGTATACTTTGTACTGTAGAATTTTTCATTACGGCGCTGATATATCGATTAATATTAAATTTATGTTTTTTTTTTCGATATACGAATAAAAACGAAAACGATTTTTTTTTTTGCATTTATAATAGCTCGCAATTTAAATAATAATTATCAAAATTAGCTGAATATATTGAATATTTAAAAGTAACTCGAATATCTAAATATATATATTTATATGATTTTTTCTTCTAATCGAATATTATATATCTTACATTTAAAAATCGAAAATTCTTTACATCCGTAAATAATATTATTACATAAATAACTGCTTTTGCAAAGCACTTTGTTAACGTGATCAAATGGCAAAAAAAAATATTAACACGGCTGCTCAAGAGGACACTTCTCAAACATTTTTATCAAACGGCAAAGGTACATTAAAAGAAAAAAACGTTATTATCCTTTGGATATCAGAAGACGCATAACGATTTTGAAGGATCTATAAGAAAATACGTTTAGAACTCCCATGACCGCGATCAGTCGCAGCGAACGTCCAAACGACCAACTATTATTATTATTATTATTATTATTATTATTATTATTATTATTATTATTATTATTATTATTATTATTATTATTATTATTATTATTATTATTATTATTATTATTATTATTATTATTATTATTATTATTATTATTATTATTATTATTATTATTATTATTATTATTATTATTATTATTATTATTATTATTATTATTATTATTATTATTATTATTATTATTATTATTATTATTATTATTATTATTATTATTATTATTATTATTATTATTATTATTATTATTATTATTATTATTATTATTATTATTATTATTATTATTATTATTATTATTATTATTATTATTATTATTATTATTATTATTATTATTATTATTATTATTATTATTATTATTATTATTATTATTATTATTATTATTATTATTATTATTATTATTATTATTATTATTATTATTTGTTGACGACGGAATTTCTCCTATTCATCCTTATATTTTCGAAACCTTGTAAATTATAACAATTTTTTTGTTTTGTATTTAACGAAGAACGGAGAAGTGATTTTGATTTTACAACGACGTTTTATTTATTTTTTTTTATCTTTTCTACGTATGTAAATATTTGATAGGACTTTCGTTATGCGTTACGTTCCGCGGGTAACAAATTCCATCTTTAGTTGGTACTTTATTCGGTAACGTTTTTCGATTTCTCCTCTTATAGTAGTTTACTTATTCTGTAATCCAAAACAACACGAAAATTAAAAGAAAAATATATTTTCTCAACAGTTTCCGAACGCGGCACGACAAAATAATAAACTACTAAACTACTGTACGGAGTTTTGAAATTAATTACATATCGAATATGTAACACTGTACTGTGACTTTTGACTTAAGTGATTGTAAAAAAAATATATGTCGCGTTTGTTTGTTTTTCAAACTCGTATTTTATATAGTCTTGGAATTTATAAGTCTCGCCGAAAATGTATGCCATTCGAAATGTCGGTTTTTTACGGAAACATTACGAGTATATTACAAGTGTCTAAAATAGTGGCCATGGCACGAACTCGTAATAACAATTGGAAGAAGCCCGTGTGCAATGCGCACCTTACATACTCAGTAGACGCGACAATATTTTATAGTAACTTTAAAATCTCTTATGCCGACGAAAATTTCTTATTCTCGAACACGACAATAATAATAATAATAATAATAAAAATCACGCGATTTTAAAAATTGTTCCGACACTGTTCCGTTCTGGAATATGGCGTATAATAAATGCGTCACGTCTATTTGTCTTTCTCATTTTGGTTCTCAGACGTTGGCGGCGTTCTGCGCTTGCGGCGTCCTGGCCGCGCCGGCAGGACATCAGCAACAGCAGCAGCCCGTTCCCATCCTGAAACAGTTGAACCGGCAGAACGAGGACGGATCGTACAGTTACGGTTACGAGAGCGCGGACGGCACGTTCAAAATCGAGACCAAGTATCCGACGGGCGAGGTGTACGGCAAGTACGGTTACGTGGACGAGACGGGCAAACTGCGGACGGTCGAGTACGGCGCGTCGTCCAGGGGTTTCGAGCCGGTGGGCACCGGAATCACAGTGCCGCCGCCCGTGTTGGCCGGCGATTCCAACGATTTGCACGGCAATCGCATGCAGGGCCAAGACGATTACGACGACGGGCAATACCGCGAGGATCCCAGCGTGTACTACAGGTCGGAACAGCGACAACAACAGCAGCAGCAGCAACAAGTGCCGGCCGCCAGACAACAGCAACAGTGGTACGGCGGTCAAAGGCAGCAACAACAACAACAGCAGACCCGGTACGATTCCAGACAGTCGTCGCATCCGGCCGTACGCGATTTCGACCCGTCGTCCGGTTCGTTTTCGGTCTCGTACACGGGATGAAATGTTTTTTTTTTTTTTTTAATTATATGTGGTTTTTATTATTATTATTATTATTATAAATACAACAACGCGGCCGCACGTTACGAACAAAATATTATTAGTCTATACGATCATTAAATTTATTATTATAATTTTTTTTTTTTTTTTATATATATAAATCAATAAAAAAAAAATCTGCGCTATTTTTGCACTGCACGTCGTTTATTCTCGCCCAATACTCTATATTATTATATAAGGTTTTATATATATATATAAAAAAAAACGCGTGCGCGTCTCACAAGAACGAGGAACTGCTGCAGTCACACCGTACACGCCTAGGCGTAGTCGATATTTTCAGTGAATTAAATAAAAATTACGTCGTTCGCCTTGGTGTACACCCGAGTTTGGCGAATATTCGAGAAAAAAAAAACAAAAACGAATACGTCATACGCGCGTCTCCCAGGGCGTGTGTCGACATTGGAATCAAACGCGAGACAACACCCATCCTTGGCATTCACCTCGAATTTACGACGGTGCACGGCGTACCCAACACACGGACGAATGTACGTTTACGAACGGAGAAATCATGCACGTGTACACACCCGGCCCTATAAACTCGACTATTATAATATAATATAAGATTTTTTTATTTTGGGGGGAGGGCGGGGAACCATACTTGTTTAAAATTTCAATTATTAATGAAAAAACAAAAAAAAAAAAACGCTATAACGTGTGTAAGTAATTCAATACGTTTTTCAACGAAAACATAAATCAACGGTTATTAAAAATCGATCGCAATTACTCGTACAATAATATTATTAATTAATTTTCGTTTCGAACTCTTATTTGATTAAATTCGTTAACACATTTTTAAATGTCGAAATGTCAATGCGGATGGAGTTCATTGTCCCTAGGGGCACGCCACTGTATCGCGCGATGTTCGTTATTCGCGTCTATTGCGATTCGTTTGGTCTTGAAATGAATGAAAAAAAAAACTCGTTTAGAGGGTTGCGGTGAACAGAAGAAAAAAAACAACTCGGAAGCGCGAGACACACTACACGGTTAACCTTGCAGGCGTCGACATTTTACGATTGTGCTGCGGGAGGGGCTTGGGTGCGTATTAAGACCTTTTAAGTCCAGATCGGACTCGAACAGTTAGGTCACTGTTCGACCAGAACCATGTCGCTACTAGTCAGATCGGTGCGGGTAAGTACGATTCACACCAGATTGTGTTTTATACAAATGTATATAGTTATGAGAACAGAGAAACAATGCCGATTTTTCTCGAATCGCCTTCATAAATCGATTACAACTACTAACGCGTACGACGCATAGAATTACGAAATGTTTAACGCTTGGCGCGCAGATCGATTTCCAGTTTATATTTCCTACCCGATTACGCGGCACTCGATGAAATCGGCTCGAAAACCGGCCTAAGACTCTCCTTATTGCCGGGCGGTTCGATTGCGAGAAATAAAACGTCTGATCAGAGCGCACGTCGAAAATCGCGGGGATAAGCGCCGGTGTACATTCGCCGTTACTATCTGTGTCACTTGCCCCGCTGGTTCACCGCATTTATATATTAAATAATAATTTATGCAAAATCGGAGTGTTTATTTATTTATTTTGTAATTATTAAAAATCATACATACGAAATACATAAAATAATAATAATATTATTATTGAATTTGATTAAATGTCGATTATTTGCCATGCCTCTGTTTTATCGTTGACTTCGTAATTTTTTTTGTTTTTAGAAATCTTATTACGAATTCGACTATAACCGTTTTAAAATCTCGTCCGTGCCTCCTCTCCACCACGGCCGTATTTTCCAACGAAAAGGCCCTGTTACAATAAGCGGCGCCACGACGAAAAACTCCCTTTGTCGCGGGGCGAGGGAATGCGGGAAGGGTCATCCACCTCGGTGCCATTGTTTTTTTGGATGTCCCGGGCGGCGCGGTATGCGCGACCTCGAGTTCGGTGATTTTCTCACGACAGAACACAATCGCCGCGCGCGCCAGAAGAAATCACAATCAATACGGGAGGTCCCCTCCGGTACACACTGCAGCTGCACGTGGCGCCGCCGCTTGTAAATCTCCGTCTTTTGTATCGGAATAAATAAAAACGAGAATAATACGCTGGCTACAACAGTTTTTTTTTTTTTGTTTTTGTTTTTTTGTTCCAATACTCGCAGATAATAATTATTATAGCGCTGTTGGGCTTGTGCGCGTGCCGCCGCTCTGCGAGCCGAAAATCCGAATACTACGACGACGACGACGACGACGAGGGTAATGACCAACCGGTTACTGCTACTGATGCTGCTGCAATAGCGTCGGCGCGAAAAAGTCTTCACGACGTGTCTATACTCAAACAGATTCATAGGTAATAATAATTTATTATTATTATTATTATTATTATTATTATTACTATTATTATTATTATTACTATTATTATTATTATTATTACTATTATTATTATTATTATTATTATTATTATTATTATTATTATTATTATTACTATTATTATTACTATTATTATTATTATTACTACTATTATTATTATTGTAATACCTCCGGGGGTTTTGTGGCACACATCGTCTGGAAAACGGTATTGTGAAATGTGCGTCGCATAATAGTAAATACGACCCGGCCCGAAACGATCACGTGAAAACGGCGTAAAATTAAGAAAAATAAAGGGGGGAAAAAATTGTGTTTTATTTAAAAACTTATAATATAGGAACGCAGTGGCGTTGCGAACTTAAAAAAAAAAAAAAATGATTCACTTTTAGTTTTACAATAACGCTTTTTTTTCTCCTGTAAACAATATTTTTGAGCATACATAGTGCTCTAATTCTTTACGGGTACAATTTTCGGTAACGATTTTTCCACGGACACTATACTTTGTAGGGACCGAAACGACAATTTCGTCAACATTTTATGCACAAAATTCCATTGCGCGCGATGCATTTTAAAATATAGAGAAAATTGAGTCTATGAATGTTGTCCTGCAATTCAAAAATGTGTTTTATGATTTATGAAAATTGAAAAATAGTAAATCAGCAATGTTCACTGCAGCCCAGCAACCACTCGACCGTAATCCAGAAGCAACTGTTACTTGAAAACGTGATTTCACCGCTACGCCTCTGAAGGAAGGTATTACTGAATCGGTAGTTATGTATATGTTACCGTGTATATATAATTTCGTCGTAAAATATTCCAATATAATTTGAAGAATTCCTTTTTTTTTTTCTTCCGCCGTCCTCAGTTGATCAAAATAAAACCGACAAATGACGTAACGAAACAAAAAGTGAATACACGCGTGTGAAACCGCCGGTATAATGTGGAAAAAATTACATACTTTTTCTTAAATTACATACTATTACCCCGCGTAAGCGTACGCGGAAGTAATGATAAATACCCTGAGAATTTCGAGGAACAATGCGTTTACTTCTACTTCTTCTCGTCAAAGTTAACCTTATGTAGGCAACGTAATTTACGTATACGTGGTACATTATTATTTTACATAATACGTATACATTATCTAATATATAAAAAAAAAATAATAATAATAATCGAAAAGAATAAATAATTACATATATATATATATAGAAATAATAATAATAATTGAACCGTAACAACGACAACGGGGAAACGTCCGACTCGACATACGACATACGAGTTCCGTCGCGACGACATATTTATTTTTTTTTTGTTCGTCAATACCTAACCGATATCAGAATAACGATGGGGGAACCGTCGCCGCCCGACTGCGCGAGAATTTGTTGTCATTTAAACCGAATGAGTTTATACCCATATTACGACGTTCTTGTTTGGAGTCTGTCAAGTCGTACGCGACGACGGGGCTTTAAAAAGACAGCGCACGAGCAAATTTCTTATCAATTATCATATATATATATGTATATACCATAATCTCTCATCAATTGTAATATAAACAGTTAGATTATCGATTTGGAGAAAACTCTACTGATTTATTCGCGCGACAGGCACGACCGGGACGGATCGTACACGTACGGCGGTTACGAAGGATCCGACGGATCGTTCAAGACCGGGACGAAAACGCGGTCGGGCCGAGTGACCGGCGAATACGGTTAGGTTAGGTTAGGTCGATTATTTGCTATTGATAGCCACGAAAAGTAATGGCTTTACTTTTTTTTAACTCTTTTCAGTAACTGCTGCTTAAGTTATTAATTTTTTTTACTACCATTGACTTCGTCGCAGCAGAGTCAATTTCTTTTAGTTTTTCTATTAAGAGTTTGTAAGCAGCGTCCCTTTTGCATCTATCGTCGTGATATTCTTTAGATTTTATTTTCCACAAACAATATTCGCTGCGATAAATATTAATAAAATCTTCAATACACTGAAATTCTTTCTCTCGAGACATTTTTTTTAAAAAAAAAACCTCACGAAATCACATACGCAGCGTCGTAGTAGTATATTCACTAAATTAGCACGTGTTGTAAATATGAAATAAAATAAAACTTGGAAGTTTGGCCGGAGCCGGAACCCACACACGTTCCGATACGCCTGCGCAGTTCCGCAGTCGGCCGGACGGACGAACGAGTTTTCATATTTTCTCCGGCGGCCTGTACAGTTGAAACTGTTCAGGCGACCGGAACCCACACACGCATCGGCCGGCCGGTCTCCGGCGAACTGCGCAGGCATAACTGACAGGCCGATCGTAACGTGTGTGGCTAGCTTTAGGTACGTGGACGGATTCGGATAAGCTGCGCGTCGTCGAGTACGACGGAGCCGACGGGTTCCAACCGTCCGGCGAGGGCATTGCGGTTCCGCCGTTCCGCGTTCGTCGGGCTGCCGAAGTCGTCCTCCGTCCCGGGTTCGTATCGGTCCGCCGAGGACTTTGGCCGTCCGGAACCGTACCGGACGTCCGAGCAGCCCGAAGAACAGACCGTCGACAACAATCGCCGCGCCGCCAGGCCGCAGCACGTGTCGGCGTTCACGACCGTTTCCGGGGCGAACTGCTGCCGCAATACGCGCCGCCGGCGACCGATTCCCGGTTCGCGTGACGACGGCGTTTCGTACGGATTACAGCACTCTTGAGTGTTGCACTGCAACTGTGTCTACGCGTACATAACATTGTGTGTTATTCGAGATTTTCGAAAAAAAATAAATAAATAAATTACAGCGCGGCGTAACAACGATCTATTATATAAATATATATATATATATGAATATTATACGATTTAAATACGTCCTAATAAAATAAATAAATAAATACATCGTTCGTTAATAATAACTCACTCCCAGTAGAGACGAAAGTGAAATACCGGTTACAATAACATTTTGTCGGAAATTTATATATATATTTTTTTTCTCTTTTTGTAAACTAGTTGTCGCGTTTAAAATGATTGACGTGTTTCCTCCGATAGGTCGAAATACTGTTGATAATTCACGAGATATCGTTTATTCGCTGTTCACACTCGCGCCGGCGGTTGGTGTAGTTATAATGGTAGCCGTTAATGTATTATTCGTAGAGAAATCAAACACGTGATAAATAATCGGCTCGTGCGGGATCTCGACAAATATCGAAAATTGATAAATCAAAAGACACGTGTGATGAAATCGAACATAGGCGAATCCAGAGTTTTGCATTTGAGCGCGCCCGGCCTTTTTTTGTAGTTATTTTTGTACGATATAGAGGGGTAGTTGTAAACAAATTTACCCGCTTTATGCATTTTTTTTTTTGGCTTATAATTTTCTTCTATAAAATACACTATAGTTAAAATATTTTAAGTATCCAACGCTTGTTTACTAACCAAAACTATAACCTATTGTATAATATTTAAATAGAAATTAATTAATTTTTTTTTACATTAGGGTATGCCTTGGCACACCCGGCACACCCCGTAGATCCGCCTATAAAATCGAAGACATTGATTCATGATTGGAAATTCGTTTGAAATCGTAAAATTAAAACTAATTGCATTTTTTTTCTAGACACCTATAATAGTCCGAGTTAAATGCTTATGAAAAAAATGGTTTTGTTTTCTCAGATACGGATAAAACTGTACGGAAATAATATCAAGGACTATCAAACTGTGGTGTTATAAACACTTGACAATTTGACGGTCGATGAATGGGAAGAAATTGAACATCCCGATTTTTTTTAAGTTTAACTTAAATATTAAGTAGAACTAGTGCAAATAGCCATTATTGTCTATTATCGACCATTGCAAAACGGGGATATTTTTTAAAAAATATCTAATGTTTTAGGTCAATAGTATTGTAATATATAGCACAGTGCCATCTATACGCCGCGGTAGAAACCAGAGTTGATCGTGTACGTTAAGTTGCAGATAGCGCGCCGCAATAATAAAATTTTTTTTATAATAATTGGTGGACCGCAACTGACGAGTTCGGAGAAAACTAAATTTCCGTTGACGGAAAAGCAAAAATTACGTTTTTAAATGTTCTTTTTTCTGTCCGGTACACCGGCAGCACTTAACGCGAATATACAAATATATTATTATCTTAACGTAAAAAGAATTAAACAACAAACGTCTGTGGTCACGCACCGTATTTTTCAGTTTTTCTTTTTTTCTTCTTTAAATAAATATTTATTCATTTCTTTTTTTCTAAATAAATATTAGATTTTTTTTTTAATACTCCCGATCGTGTCTGCCGACAATCAAATGTATTTTATATTACTGTCATCCACAGGTATTCAACACTGCAGAATCGTTGTGCACAAATAATGTCCTATAGGAGAAACTAGAAACTCAAAGAACGTAATCAGTAACGATTTACACTTAAAATATTATTATATTCATCAGATGTTGTATTAATATGTAATCGATCGATTTTATTCCGTGTATTTTATATTGATATTTCACAAAATAACGTGTTTTTTTTTTTTAATCGTTTTAATACAGTATAAAATGTATAGTAGCCCAAACATTATGAAATTCTGACTACACCACTGTCGATAACGTTAAATTTTTAATCATAAAACTCAGCATTAAATGATTGTTCAATTTTAAAATTACATAAGTATTCGATTTTGTTCGTATATATGTTTCTACGATTCGTTGAGTCGATTTTTTTGCATTTCGTATACGAATGAAATGTGTTCTAATGTTAGAACACATTTCATTTGTATATTAGAAATATATCTAATATTTGAAACGAATACCATAAGAAATTACAATAACTGTACGTATAAGCAAAAAAAAAAAAAAAACGACATTTATAATTATAGTAATTAAACGCGTACACTATTTTACACTCTTTCTCTCTCTCTCTCTCTCTCTCTCTCTCTCTCTCTCTCTCTCTCTCTCTCTCTCTCTCTCTCTCTCTTATACCTACTGTATAAAATACGATTATGTGAAAGCCCTTAATCTTATTATAGTTTAATTAACTATTATTGTTTCAATAATTACGACAATTTTGCGGGAAATCGTAACGTTTAAAATGCCTGTAATGTATAATATTACAAAAAGTATTCGTATAAAATAAAATATACCGTTTTAATTCTATTTTTATACGATTAAAAAAAATTTTCATTTCGTTTTTTCACATCATTTCAGCATCTAAAAATATTTCCAAATAATACACCAATATTATACGTTTAAACGAACAATATTCGTACCAGAGGTGCAACCAGAATTGTTTTAAGGAAGGAAGTCCATACTTGTATAAACATTGACATTTTAATTAAAGAAAAAAAAATCTAGTATATATACGTACTATAAATTTATCGGGTTTTTGAAATTGTCACTAAAACATAAATCGATGTTTATCGAACATTGTTATTACGCGTGTATAATATTTATATTATATTACTTAATTTTCATTAAATTCGAATCATGTTAAAACGTTTTTATATGTTGAAATTTCCACGGGAGCAAGATCCTCACACAAAATCGCCCCTTTGGGTATGCTCCTGATTCATAATAAATACTTTCTCAAATATTTCTCGCGATTTTTTTACCGCGAGCGAGCATTTAAATATAGTCGTAACAATATTTAAATGTAACTGTGTATATACAGTTTTCGTGTATATACAGTTATTGCAGTATATACAGATACGGTTTACACTGATGAACGCGGTTTGGTTTTGGGAAGAAAGTAGGAAAAGTCCGCGCTGTACCATGAAACTATATTTTATACATACACTTGTTTCTCAGTGCTCATGTTTGACGATTAATTACGAGTTATAATTTTATAATAACTCGTAAACATCATTATAATATAATATTATATAAGCCTTGCATACGATTTACTACGTTGAAATAATAATATTATATATATATAGTAAATTCGCGTTAAATTTTCAGCGTGAGAACTGTAAAATATTCGAAACACTATTATAAACTTCATTAATATACGAATTATGAGGTATTGAGAATTATCGGCGAAAATAAACTTATAAAATAGTAGAAAAAAAAGAAAAGGTAGCCGCGCGTGTGTTGTGTGATAACTTGGATAAAAGAGCTTCAATTACTTGGATAAAAATTTCAGAATTTTTATGTATAAATCTATAAATTTGAAAGCAATGATAAACATTGCGTTCGATAAAGAAATGATTCCGAATGGTGTAATATCAACGATCATTCGAAATTACGGAAAAATATTTCAACGAAATCGTATTCTCGTGCCGTGTTTCGCGTCATTTATTCGGTTATAGAGGTTTTATATACGTTTATGAGAAAATCGCCTCTCCGAATTACCACCGATTAGAGATGAAATTTTGCTAAAATTCGATCTATTACACATTATTTGGTATTCCGACTGCGTGAAATTCGCAGTGCGTGTAAACAGTGGCGCAATCGGAGTTCTTTCGAAGAGGGGTTCCATATTTGTTTAAACGCATAAACGTTTCGATTAAAGGAAACAAAAATCGGAGAATATCGTGAATTCGATACATTTTTCACGCAAATATAAACCGATGCCTTGTATAAATATATATATATACAGTAAAATCCGCTTAATTGGGACACATTAGGCGGTGACCTATTTGTCCCCATTATCCGACTGTCCCGATTAACCAAAACTATTAAAGTGCATAAATGTACAACATAATAACTTTATTTAAAAAATACATATTTTTATTATTATTATTAGCAGTAGTACATTATGTATTTACTACTTAGTATTATTATATCGTAAATTAATTAGATGATTATTTTATTATACATATTTATTAGACATTACTTAATTTATATTTTGTTAGGCTGCAGAAAATCGTCCATTCTTTTTTGCTGTAATTTGTTAAGACTTTGCATGTTGATAAAATTTGCACAAACGTCTAGCAATGTTGTTGGGACATTTCCGTTTTCATTTTGCATAAAATATAGTCTCGGCAGATCAATACACTTTTCTGCTTCTCTTGTTGTAACTTTGACCGGCTGAACGTTGTCATCGTCATCGCTTTCTTCATTTTGCAAACTTCTTTCAGCAATTTCATTAAGAACATTATCTAGTTAAATGCTTTGATTTTTGTCCCTTATAATAACCGATGATTTGTCCCCGATAAACGAAGTTGAATTGCATTAAACTTATACATTCGTTCGGGACTATGAACATTTGTCCCCATTGAGCGGTTGTCCCCTTTATGCGGTGTCCCAAATAAGCGGATTCTACTGTATATCGATTATTATAATTCGATTTGATTTTCGTCAAGGTTTTATTGATATGGAAAATACATTTGAATCGTGTAAAAAAAAAAACAGAAAAACGTATAAACGTTAACATTTCAACGGAGCCAGAGGGCAGGGATGAATTCCTTCTTTTGAGCGCGCCCCTGACGATAAGTATACTTATAGACCGCGGCCCACCGATCTTTGGTCCCTCATTGTGACTCTACACGACCGCACTACTTATATACATAAACACGCATTACTCGTGACCGTTGTGAAACCGTACGACGGCAATAATGACTCGTCATATTCCGTATACACATCGAGCGCGTGCCTTATACGCGCGGTTATATGAACGAAATGTTTCGTATTATTTCTATACGTTTTTATTCGTTGTCGATGGTGCAACCGATGGGGGGCACGCGACGACAATGGCGATCAGTGAAAACCGAAAACAACGCGAACATTAACCATTCGGACCATGTCTGTATAAAAAAAAATAATAATAATAATAATAAAAAAAAGTTTGATGAAATCGCGATCAGTATTCTCCTCGTACAAATTACAATATATTTATATATATACGCGCGGTCTTCGCGCGCGCGCGCGCGCAAGTCGGTTTCAGAAAAAAAAACCGTGTGAAGTTCAAGGCCGAAAATTGGCAACGATCACGACCGCGCTGTCGCTTTTTTTGTTTCGGTTTAGAAATCGTGTTCGCGTCGATATCCACTTTTAAAAAGATAAAAAAAATATTTATTTATTTTTACACGCGAAAATAGCTATTTTATTCCGTTAACCTCCGTATACATTTACGAGAGAGATATTTTTGAAAACCGTAACTTTTATTATCGTTTAAATAAACGTTTCGATTTTACTGTAGAAAATGCGTAAAATTTGAAATTTGCAACAAAATAAAAAAAAAAATTAATAAATAAAAACGGTGCCGAACGTAATACATATAATTTACAAGGACCTCATTTAGATTTCGTTTAAAATAGCTCAATAATACGGTTTACAATATATCCAGTATACTTTTCGCATTTCAAACCGTCTACAATATAATTGAAATAAAAATATCCTTAAACCGCTGCGCATATTAATTGAAAAAGTATATACATATATTACATTTAATCTTATAATCATTATTTATACATAATACGTATTCATGGTAATTGTTTAAATGATCGTGTGATTTATGCGTACAATGTCTATTCGATCGTATAATGATTTTTCGGTCTACGACTCCAGTATTATAAAACCGATGAATCGATGCGATATTTAAAATATATTTTTCTCTTATAAACGCTCTAAATCGCATCTTGTGCCTACATATTGTTCCTACTGTTTCTTTTATATATATATATATATATATATATATATATATATAATATTATGGTAAGTAATAATGCAAGAAACAAACATGAAAACACCAGTCAAAATACTGTTTCAACTTGTTCTAACACGAAATTAACGACCAGTCCGTCATTGGTTTTCGAAAAATATCGCCATTTAAAATTATGCGACGCTTTTTGTAATTTTCAAACAACAAATATCCTATTTTAAATGTCCTTTTTGGTGCTTAATTGTATTATTATTATTATTATTATTATTATTCTAATTAGACATTTTAATTTTCCTATAACTATTACCTACGTCGGTCATAATATCTTTTCACATATTTATGTACATATTTTGAAATCGTACGAATAATTGTTGTATTTCCGTAAGTTTCATTACGAATACTTACATCGATAATAATTTATCGTGTTTTTCAATACCACATGTATACGCTTTTGCGTGTTTAAAATTTTAACAATTAAATATGTTAATGGAAAGAAAAAAATATAATTATCGATTATACCGTCAATGATAATAGTTTAAAACGAACAATATACCGCCATGTATATATTTTTGGGATATTTTTTTTAACGGTGAAACACACGATTATTGTTGCGATTTTTTCAAAACATTATAATTATGTTGAGTAAGAGAAATATATTTTTCACTGCGTCAGAATGTCGAAACGTTTAAAGTAAATAATATAAATAGTCGACTCAGTATAAACACAAAATACATTATGCAGTCGAAGTGTACGTATAATTTTCTCACGGTTGAACGGCGAAATTTAAAGACACACACGCGCACTACGTATAGTATTGTGAAATACTATAATTACAGTTTGACAGATTACTCTAAAGTTGATTTAACGCGAAATTTCAGGTGCGCGCAATCGACTTGAAATACATCCAATTGAATCGACCAAGGTCGCGGGAATAAATCAACCCGAGTGTAACCTTTGTGCGCGTGTACACACGCAACGAGACGCACTAACTACTTGTTACGATGGGATGAAAAGGTTTAGAAAAATATTATTATCCAGTCATTTAGCACGAGTGTTACACGCTAAAAAGTATTGCACGGTACAGAGAAAAGGGAACGAACCGAAATGAAAAACAAAAAAAAAATGTAGCGGAACAATTAGGTAAAGAGTGTTATTTAATCAGACACGAGCGTTATTATAAATAATCGTTATACGCAAGAAAATAATATGTTCTTAAAATAAAATTTAATAGGCTCGCGTTGTTGGCGTTCGCGTGATTAAACGACGTGCGTTAAAATAAAATTAAATGTTTTTTTTTTCTCTTTTAGACTCGTAAAATGTTTACAGACATTTCAGAATAAATTTATAATATTTGTTTTTTCTTTTGTTTTCGTTCACGACAATATTGTGTAAAATAATGATTTTTTTAATTTCTCACCGGTAGTGTAGTGTACGTATTATGAACATGTATACGAACGTATATCTGCCGCCGACTGTTCGTTGGAGGTTTGCGCGATTCAAACGAATCGCGGACAAAATATTATAACGACAAATCGTCTAGCGCGCATAATTATTATCGATGCCTATAAAACATAATAATAACGACAATGACAAATTACAATTTACGCAACGGCAATTTATAAATCAAACATTCAATCTTATCGTTCCGTATTATATAATAACAGTAACAATATAATAATACTATAACAGTACACGCATATAATACTGTATCTTTATCTTTTGTTATCTTAAAAGTTTCTAATATGAGGAGGACTGCAGTCACTCGTGTATATATATAGGTACGTTGTTGTTTTTAATGTTAGTCTCAATAACCGTTGTTCAATACTTCTTTTTATTTTTTGTTTTTTAATGAATTTTAGTTCGCATAAAATAAAAACCGAAAAATTAAAGGAAAAAAAGGTTTTAAGGATTCGAAATGGTATAATTATACAATTTCGCGTTACTATAATATGAGTGCATATAGAAACGGAAGAATTCGGCATAAAATATACCTTCGTAGAAAATAATTGACAAACGTCCGTAATGTGTAAAAAAAAAAAAAAAATGTAATTACTGCAACAGATACGATAATAAGTAGCGATATGTCAAAATATAAACTTTATATTATAACGAATATAATTTTTTTTTTTTTAACTTATTTAACTATATTTCGGACATTCTGTTTGTACATTCTCATTTTTAGAATGCAATGAAAATACATTATATTACGACATTTTAAATATTATATTCGTTACAATATATTTAAGTACACCTTGAATCTAATACAGTGTAATACATATTCAACATCATGAGTGTTGCGGAATTATACACGGATTTTTCGTATTCACAATTTTTTTTTCTTTTAGATCATACGACGTGTGTAGTATATTAGAAATTAAACACAGATTACCCGACGTACGTTATATAAATCGATATTTAACTATACGTATAATTTTTCCTTGTATCGAATTATACTTAATTAATATATAAATATACTTTCTTAATATCGTATAACGGGTACCGCGGTTACACGGAATACGTAAACGATAGGTACATGTATATAAATGCATATAAATCGTTTTACCAACTATGTAATTTGTCATTATACTAAACGACAGAAATCGTACACGGATTTTGACGTTAACTGTATGGGTGTAAAGTCACAAGACGTCTTAATTTTGTTGAGACAGTTCTTGTTTTAGATTCTGAACGGAGCGAAGAGGAATTGGTATTAATTTTACAATGATGTCATTTTTTTTTTTTTTTTTTAATGACTGTACCCAAAAATTCTATCAGAAGAAGTGCTCGGATCTTTTACAGTCACATTTTGATGCCGGTAACGAATTGCATCTAGTTTTAGTACGTAAAGAGATCATTTTTCGATTTTCTCGATACTTTTTTTAAACGTCTGAAAGAACTACCGAAAAACTATATAAAAACGGTAAAAACACGATTTCGTGGAAATCGATTATCGTTATTTCTTCGTAATTTTGAAACCAATAGGTGAATAGAAACTTGATATCGCCAATGGGAAACATTAAACACGTGACTTTATATTATATTAAAGAAGAGAAACTTTCAAAGACTCTCTTTTTTAATTTTGAACTATTTATATATGTTTTTCTGGTCTGACGAGACAGGTGAAATCAGTAATATATTGGTAAGGTGATATAAATGCCCGTTGACTTATTACAAATCCCAGGACTGTGTAATGATTAGTTTATAAAAAAAAAATCAATGTTTTCACAATAACATACGTGAAGTCGTGTTAAAATTGACTGAATGGGTAATTTTAAAATTCGTATAGAAAATAAAATACGAAATTTCGTATTCAGTTTAAATTTGATCGGGGAAATTTGTATTTGTATTTTTTTTCAAATATAGACATGGGCACTATAGTAAAAGGTGTATGTAAACAGTGCGATGAATCGAATTAATATATACTCGTATATTCTAGATTTTGTTGATATTCGATTGACGAGTCTTTCTATAGGCACGTATTTTATGCAGAAATGGTGTTTTTAAAGATTTTTTTCCCCTTCTAAAATTCAGAACGAAAGGTTCGACGAGATTTCGGACGAGCGATCGAATTTTATTTTTATTCTTAACGCGACACAAACGTCTTTCTACACCGCGTAATGTCGGCGCTTGTTCGGCCCCGAACTCTTCTGCACGCGTTCCAAAGACGTTTTGTGATACGGCCATTGGCCGTGGGTGGCGAACAATGACGTAAAAAGAAAAAGAAAGAAAAGAAAAGAAACGAACGCGTTATTAGTGTAGACGAGCAACGAAAAATACAAACGCATTATTGACGCTTAAACGCGAACAAAAGGACGCGCGGCGAAGACGTTTCAAATCGACATTGGTCCGTCGTCGTGGATTTTTTTTTTTTTTTTTGTTCTCTTTTTTATTTCATTTTTAACCCGTTAAAACTGCAGACTGGCCCGAAGGGCGTCTAATCCAACGTAACACAATATCCATATGTGTAT
Organism: Chaetogeoica ovagalla; assembly: GCA_032441825.1. Classification (NCBI taxonomy): domain Eukaryota; kingdom Metazoa; phylum Arthropoda; class Insecta; order Hemiptera; family Aphididae; genus Chaetogeoica; species Chaetogeoica ovagalla. Next base: position 2,739,609 of record CM063727.1, on the reverse strand, counting down.
TGTATACGCGCCAAAACGCGTATAACGTATTGTAATGTGTGAAAATGTGCGGAGTAACGTTACGACGACGAAGGCGAGTTCGGCTCCGGATTGGCCTACATCGGACGCACGGGTTTAAGTACGATTTTCGTTCGGGGTCTAGTTAAAAGAAAAAAAATCTTATAATTTTTCGAGAAAAATATAAAACGTACAAACGAATATCCGTCGTAGTATTTTTTTTTATTTTATGTACATAATTTATATGTTATATTATTTTTGGTACGAAAACGGTGTGTTCGCTTCACTCGCGCGTGTACGTTGAACTGGACGCGAGATGTCCCCCGGGGAATCTGCGGTAGGAGATTCGTCAGAAATCGCGCGTTTGGGCCGCATGGTTTATGCGTCGGCGACGCATGGATGGGGGAGGGGAAAAGTTATAAAACCGACTCGAGGCCCGTTCGTCCGTCCAGTGTGCCACCTGCTGAATAGGACGGAGAATAATATTCGTTTAGGACATTCGCGCGCACGACAACACGACGCCAGTGCCTTGCGCTCAGTCACACATCACGTATAGTCGCTGCACTACTATAGACTACAGCTACGATCCGTTTTGTTGTCCATCGAATTCCGAAATATAAAACGTTTCGTATTTGTAAATTATTATTACGTTGGACGACGATAATACGATGTACGCGAAACACCTCTGGGTGAGTATTATTTATCTATTTATTTCATATTAACGCATTTTATACGGATTTAAATTCAAAATAAACGTTTTTTTTTTTTTTTTTTAATTAAACCGCGTATAATTTTCGTAAAATCTCATATTACAATATTACAGTGCTGGGGGACGTATGTTAAAATTATTTCAATATTGTTTTTTTTTTTTGATTGACGAAAAAAAAAATGTTATTCCTTTATTATTTTATACAAACCGCTTTTTTTTTTCTCTTTAAGTAAGACATTTTTATCGTTTATATATATATACATATAGTAAGAATATTATTAACATTCTCTTTGACACGGCGGTAAATAATTATTGAAAACGACACGTTAATAGAATAATCGATCGAAGACAGAAATGTAAATATATGATTGTCTAAATAATTTATTTTCTCCGCCTATTTCAGTTTTACGAAAAAAGATCCACAGGACGCTTTTACATATATACACTTCATCCTAGTGTTGTTGTTAGATGTGAGACCTTGATGTTGTTATTATTATTATTATTATTATTATTATTATTATTATTATTATTATTATTATTATTAAATCTCGTATCCACGCACGCTCTTATTTATTGATACGCGTAGGTATCTCACACCGTTGAGCCTGTCAATTTCTTATTTATTGATACGCGTAGGTATCTCACACCGTTGAGCCTGTCAATTGCATATTATTATATCATCAGACAAGCGGGTTACTCAGCATGTTCTCCGTGCAGTCCTTTTGATTGAAATACTATTATTATTATTATTATTATTATTATTATTATTATTATTATTATTATTATTATTATTATTATTATTATTATTATTATTATTATTATTATTGTTATTGTTACGAACCTTGAAATAAAAAATGAAAATCGATTTTTCGACTGTAGCCGAATGTGTGTGTGTGTGTGTGTGTGGTTTTTTCTCTGTGTGAAGTATGCATGCGTCAAGTATGTATCAAGTACGTGGTCTGTTTTTTCTTTAAATTGTTTGCGGTGCTTATGCAATCGAATCTCAGACCTGAGCCCAGTACCCGCGTGCTCACGTAACGACGCAGTATCTGCGTGTTATTTTTATGTGTATTGGATTTCTTGTAAATAATACCAGGTGGTCATTTCCAGCCAAAATTTATGAAAGGGGGGGATGTTAACTAGTGGAAAAAGTTAAAATCAAGTTTTGAAATTTAATAATTTTTTTTTTTATTTTTTAACACGACTATAACTATATAATTGTTAATAGTCGAAGTTAATGTTTAACTAATACTAAGCAGTCAAGTCAATCACATTAACTCTTGACTACTTTAAATTAGACATAACGTTTAATCGTTAATTTTTATAATCGTTCGGCCGAGTACCGCGTACTACGTTTAGTCGACAAAAATATAGTTAATAAATTTGTCTGACGCAACAACCGGATCGCTTTAATTTGTATTACTGTTGGCGATTCGTGATCGTCGTAAACCGTGGCTATGAAATAACGTTTCGGTTTGAATTTCTATTATATCCGCGAGTCGGCGAGCAATTTCCCCTGAGGAGACCGACCATAATAAACAAAAGCGAGTTCATTTCTGAATAATTTCAACGAAAATCTTAAGGGACACGAGCCCTTATAACGTAAAAGTCAACTGTTTCGTTCAACCGCGTTTTAATATTTTTCGTTTCCCCTGACGTTAACATTTTAAACTCGATCAGTGTATTGAATTTATCTTTTGACTTTCATAACCGAAAACATAAACGGGCTAATTCAACCAAGTCGGTTTTTTTTTTCCATTAACTCGCCGCCGCCGCCCCCCAACTTACGTTTACACGGCTATTGTTTTATTTATTTTGGAAAACTAAACAAACATCGAACGTTTTAATCGCAAACCGGAACACAAAGCACGGTGCAGTGTAGTACGCAGAAACGCGCGCTTTCACTAATCGTTATCTCTAGGCTCGTGTCCGTTAATCTATGTTCGTCATCGCGCATAATAATAATATCATAAAAAACACACGTACGATAACATACGAATTACAATGACCGTTATACAATAATAATAATAACAATAATAATAATAATAATAATATGTAATTGCAAAACAACGGTCCGTAACGTTTTTCACATTCACATGGTCGTTCACACTGGTATTTTTTCTTTTTTTTCCTAAACAATGTTATTACACTACGCGTTCGTCTTGAGAGCATTTCAAACGGTTATGTAAACGGTGTGAGCTAATCCGACCCCGTTTAACCCCCCACCCGGTATAGGTGTTTAAGGTTGATCGGTGAATCGATCGTGCATGCAGATCACAGCACCGCGGGTTTCTTATAGCGACGTCCTTGATATTTCGCGATCAGAGAGCATCACGCGAGTCACACGCGATTCCCCGTGGGAACCATTCTATAACCAGGTAAAATCAACCGATGTTCCCGTCAATCCTTATTTTTTTTTTTTTAATGATATACCAATTGCGTAGCTATCAGGAGGACAACTGTTTCCAAGGCGCCAAAATTTTTTCTCCTTCTTACAGCACATCTGTTGGTGGTGGTGGATTGAAAACATTCATAGCCTGTGTTTATATTCAAATCGAAAATTATTGCACTTCGTAAAGTAAACGCGCGTTTTGAAGAAAACTAAAATATTTCACATGCACACGGGCCCCGAAAATCCTTAGCCACTGTGCAGGAGTGTATTATAAATCGTCCGTTGGATCTTCTGTGTAAGATGTGTTCCAGAAACGTTGAACTATTTGAGAAAGTACACCCGAGGTCCTCAACAAAACGTTGACGGCATGCGCGGTACCGTATCTTTGCCGGACGCATGAGTACCGTGATTTACAGAGAGTATTTCCTAAATAATCAGCGTTTATTTTATAACGTGCGTTTGGACACATTTTGCGCGTACTACTGAGTAAAAAAAATGCTCAGCTCTAATTTGAAAATAGCGTGATTGTAAATTTTAACAAAGTCGTAAGATTTTATTTATAAATTATAATAATTATCGTAACACTTATTTATTATTTTGATCGGGAACAAAATAATGTAAAAATTCACATTCGGTTTCTTTTTCTTTTTTTTTTTTGTAATTTGGTCACAAATTTTTCATTTATCCGTTTAAAAAACATCCGAATTACTACTGTTTGGGAATGGGAAAGGAGGGGAAAAAAGTAAAGTACGGTGGAGCGAGGGAATTAAATTGATAAGTTAGGGGGGGGGTGGAGAGAAAGGATTTTAGTGAAGGGCCGAAGAGGAGAAATTAAGGGTTCTGAGTCATACGCACTTCTAAAAAATAACTTTAAAATAAGCACTATTACTACTACTAATAATAATAATAATAATAATAATATTAATAATAATTAAAACAATAATAATAATATTAATATTAATAATATCGTTTTTGTCTGCCTTACACTGTTGTTGAGATTGTCTCGTATGCGTTATTTTTGCAGGGCGTGTTATTCGCGTTGACGGTATTGTTCGTTGCGGTCAAGAGCAACAGCAGCAGCAACAGTGGCGGCGACGTGGAACGACAAACGGCTGACGGCGTGGAAAACGACGACCGACCGCGTGAGACCAGACAGACTTCGAACGAAGACGACGACAGCGATGAACAACCGTTCAAACCGGTGCTGATCGCGCGAAGACCGTTACGGCCTTCGACAGAAGTGGAAACCGAACGGCAGTCGGTGGTCGTAGTTCGACAATCGCCCAGGCTGTTGAAACGGCCGCGGGAACAGGAACAAGAAGACGAGGACGAGCAGCAGCCGCAAGTGATCATCAGACAGCAACCCGCGATCAGGACGCAACAACAGCACCGGACGCAGCAGCCGATCCAACAGCGGTTGAAGGAACAGCCGCAGCAGCAACAGCAGAAAGAACCGACGGCCCAAACCATCAGAAACTACAACAAACTGAACGACGACGGTTCGTTCACGTTCGGTTACGAGGCGGACGACGGTAGTTTCAAAGAGGAGACCAGAGGAACGGACTGCGTGGTCAGGGGCAAGTACGGTTACGTGGACCCGGACGGTAACAAACGGGAATTCTCGTACGTGCAGGGGAATCCGTGCGACCCGAACGCCGTGTCCGCCGAGGACGAAGAAGACCAGTCGGCGGGGAAAGCGGACGATGAAGAAAACATACCGGCCAACAGGCCGAACATCGCGGCGGCCAGGCCCAAGCCCAAGAAGAACCGACCGACCACCACGTTGTTCCAACAGACTTTCGGCGATTTCCAACAACCGCAACAGTCCGCGACACCGCGTCAACCGGGTAGACTGCAGCAAGACGCACCGCGGAGACCACCTCCGCCCCCTCAGATATCGCCGCTGATCCTGGACGAACCGTCATCCACCGCCGCGATCGCCACAGCCACCACACCGTCGTCGTTGCAATTCAGACCGACCGCTAGCAGCGCGGAAAACTTGGAAACGGCCATCCGGAACTTACCGCAACCGTCCGGAAAATCACCGCAGCCGTCACCGGCCGGAGCCAACTCGCCGTTGTACACCACCGAACTGGTTTTCGACCCGGCCACCGGCCAATACAACACGGTCATATTCCAACAAGTGCCCAAACAGTCCGCGTCGATCAACATCAACCAGCGTTTGCCGTTGGCCCCGGCCCGGCAACAACAGCCGCAATTCCAACAGCAGTTCCAACCGCAATTCCGGGCCCCGGCGCTGCAGCCGCAATTCCAACAGCAAAGGCCCTTCGAGTTCGATTTCCAGCGGTCCGCCGCCGGTTTCCCGTCGTCCACGGCGTCACCCCAACAACAGCTGGTCCAGCAACAGCAAGCCGTCATGTTCCAACAATCGCAAAATCTCTTTAGACAACAACAACAACAAAAACAACAGCAACAACTGCAACTGCGACAACCGCAATTCCAGTCGCAACAGCAATTCTTCCCGCCGCCGTCACCACAAGCGTTACAGCGTTTCCCCGCGGATCCGTCGCAGTTCGCGCCGCTGCTACCGAAACAACAGCGTTTCGAACAGCAACCGGAAGCGCACCAACAGCAGTTCGTGCTCGTGCAACCCGGCCGAACGCCGGGACAACAGAGTTTGGCCGCGGGCCAGATCGACGCGTTTCTAAGAGGTCACAACGTACAATTCTAATAAATAATAAGAACAATTTCTATTTGTAAATATTCGTATGTGTGTGTGTAGCACACGTATTATAAACGATATCAACCATGATATTAATTAATATTATTATAATTATTTTCGTTTTTAAGATTAATTAAGAATGTGCAACGCGTAAAATTATTATTATTATTATTATATTAGTTTTCGTGCATTTCATTATTATCGCTACTGGTATGTATTTCTCACGCCCGTTTTGGCTACATAAACGCGGTTTCACCTCCCGCAGGTGAAAGCCATATATATATATATAATAATCGTAATAATGAGACGTATCGACTCGGTCGAATGCAGAGTTTTTTTTTTTTTTTTTTTTAACGTAAAATCCTCGAATTACGTATATCTATATTATAATGTTCCGAAAATAAAATGTGCTCAAAAATTCTCTCGATATTTATGTGTAAATATAGACGAATAAACTTTTATATTATGTATGTATTTTTTATATATGTATAATAATAATAACGAACGTTTACGAGTCGTGTGCGTGCGTGCGAAAAGAAAAGAAAAAAAAAACGTTTGTTTTCACTTTTCTCTATATACGTATCGCTTCCGCGCAAAATCCGGTTTTGCTCTACAAATGATGTAATCCGTTTTCTGCGGCTCGACTTCAATCGAGATAATAACACAAACAGTGGGGTGTACACACACCGATGATACGCGTTGACCCAAATCGCGGATCCGCGGAACGTTGACGAAACGCGGCGCTATCGGACGCCACCACCACCACCACGTCCTCCTCGTATTTCTCGTATATAATATAATATATATTATCATACTCGTATATTATACTATCGATTATAACCATTTTGTACCCGTCGGGGCACTGAACAACGCATAATAATATTACGACATAATATATAATATACGTACGTATACACGGGATTATAATATTATTCAATGCGATTACAAGTGTTTGTTATACATCCTATTTCCCCAATACCCCGAGCCGAATAACCTGCGGCGATTAGATGAAAAGATGTCGCGCAGATCGAGAATAGAAGTAGAAGTCGAAAAAAAATCTTAACGAGTGAATATAAAAAATAATATATATATATATATATATATCGCGCGCGGTTAACAATCCGTATTCGTTGTTCCGAGTGCCGTCGAACGGAATTGCGCTCGACCGAAGCGTCGATGTAACAATGAAAGAGCGAAAACTAGAATAATAATATAATGTATTATGGAGAAGCAGACATTATAATAATGTGTAGTAATTCCTAGCACCGCGGACACGCTCGCTAACAATTATTATTATTCGACATACAGAAATAGGTATATTCGTCTAGTGGCGTCAGTGGCAAAACGAAGACAACAGCACCGTCCGTATTACAGTATTTTTAATAACGCGTTATAATACGAACAAACCAATCGAATAATATAAACAAATAAATTTATATATATATATATATTCGTATTAGCGTTATTGATCGCGTATTATATCGTCGTACGATAAACGGTAGATTTATACAAAAACAACTGTGTATCCAATAGATTCGTATGATTTATAGGTGAACCGCTTGGAAAAAAAAAACCTAGTCAAAGACGTTTATTTTTCCTCCCTCCCTAGTTATGAAACGTAAAATAATTCATCATAATACGATATATCGGATAAACAAGACTTTTCGTTCTAAAAAAGAAGAAAAAAAACTAACGAATTTCTCCCGTATTAAATAATACATATTTATATATATATATATACGTATATACAAACTGTTCGATACGGACCGATCGTCGAATAATATTTTTATAATATACACTGACCATCCCAAATACCAATTCGATCTCCACTCTTATACACTCTCCATTCCGACGAATATAAAACGCGTAATCCAATTTCCCCTAACCGTAAATCGAACGATATTTGTGTATTATTCAATTGACGACATTAACAACGAACGAATTTAATATTATAAAAAAATCGTATTGACAATAATACTAAAAATGAATATATTTAAATCGACTAAAACGTGTTTAAAAATTATGTTTGCACAAGAGAGTTTTTAAAAAAATAATCGTTTAACGTACGATAACAATTCGAAACGCGTTTACGAATAGTAGTAGTAAAGTATAATTATTTGATTCCGAAGACCCGTAAACGATTTTAATTTAAACGGAATGTATTAATATTTTATACTTTTGACGCCTACTGTAAAACGTATTGGAATGATCCATTGTGCAATGAATGGTTTTTTTTACATAACGTTTTCACCGCGTTCGGTGTGAGGTCCCATAATAAGTATTCGTCGTCTATGCAACGTCCTAAAATTGTTTTATAAAAATAATATTTTACAAGTTAACGATTAACATTATATATTGTGTGTGTTTAATGTATTTAATATCAAATTACATTAATTAATGTATTACAAATTAACACTTATGTGACATCCTGAATACAAATAACGATGATAACTTCTCAACAAGACCGTACTGGACGATCACCCGCTCAAATATTTCAAAGTTTTTATACGAACTCTCACGTCAATGTCCTGAAAAAAAATTTCCAAATATTTTCCTACGTGTCATCGAGTCGTTTGACGAAATGTTGGAACGTTTACGTGAAAGTATTACTAAGTACTTCGAGATTCCTGTCAGTGTGAAAGAGAGATCAACAGTAACATTAATGTAAGTATTTATTTCAGCCGTACCGCGTTAAATTAAATCTACTTTTAAAACGTGCGTTTTTGATATATTCTAAATCGTATATAGAAATAATTCTACAAAACGAATAACGTATCGACATTTTCTTAAAAAATTACAAAAAAAAAAATCTGTAAAAAAATGAAATAAATAAAATATTTAAAAATTATATCCGAAAGAAATAGAAATAAAAAAAAAAATTAAAACTAATAAATTAGTTAATTTATATTAGATAATATTACTAACGTGTGGTTATTTTTAAAACAAATTGATTCACTATATTACTATAATACATACACAATTTTTAAAAGTTTTTTTTTTCAACTCTATTCCTTCTTATTATAATATTCATAACTTTTTCTGTGTAATTTGTTCATTTTTATTTTTTATTCTGTTGTTGTATTTTTATTTATTTTTTTTTTTATTTTTTGCTTAATTACCTAATTATGATTTTTTCGTGGAAACCGGTAGTAAATAAACAAATTTTATACAATAATTTCTTTATTTTACATACATTTCTTTCGCTTAATTGTATATTCACGTATATTTTCATTACGATATGTAAAGCGTGATTTTATTTTATTAAATACGTTTAAATTAAGTATACCGATTTGTACTTTCTAAACCATTAAAATTTGCACTAATTATTATTGTTCAAATTATTTTGAGATTCTGCTTGTATTAATAAAAAGCATTTGTATGTCATTAAATTAGACAATTAAAATGATAAAATTTAGTATATTTATATTTCATATTTCACAGAAAACAATCTTTTTAAGTATAAGATTTCCTCGTTTCTATTAACATCTAATAGTTTTATATGTCATTTAATTTATATTCCTATACTTTTCTCAAAAGTAATTGCAAAACTAAGTAATATAAAATCATACGACAAATGGGAGAGAGAGAGAGGATTATGGAATGATAGTGCAGTGACGACTACTGAACGTAATTCAATTACTTAACCTATATAATAATTATTTTTCGTAATTCAAAGAATATTATTTATATATTTAAAACCGTGATTATATAAATTCGAAGTAAAAGAAAAAAAAACAACGAGTTGATCAACTAATATGTTTTGAATATTTATTTTAAACCGTATCCTTTTTAAATGAAAAAATATATATAAAAAAACTATGTCTTATACAATCGATTACGACAATTATAACAAATTGCGTAACAGTACGATAATAAGTGTAATTAAAATAAACATTTAAAACAATAATATTGTAAAATTTGAACTGAACTAAATTTTTGTTTTTATTTTTTTAAAAAAACAAATTATATGCTCGTATGTTTTACTAATTAATATTTAAGTAATATTACAATATTGATTAATGTATAAAATTTAAAAATACATTAAAATCACGACATGAATAAATAACACTCGATTTTATAAACAAACAAAAATATCAGTTAATCATGTTATATATCCAATGAAAATAAACGGTATCGTGTTCGCAGTAAGTTCTATTGATGAATTTTCAAATAAAAATTTACTAGTTAAATTGTTTAATGTAATATTTACAAAATATATATGTAAATTTATTAATACACATATAATAATATCGCCTGTGATTTCGTCGTGTTTTATTATTATTATTATTATTTAATACCGATGATCTGGATATTAACCTCTATTTCTTCACAATTCGCTTGTCCTCCACTCTAACATAGTTGCGTAAAATTAATAATTGGACCAGTTTTCAATTAGGTAGGTAACCAGGACACACCCGTTTGCGCGTGGAATGAGGATATGTTCGATAACCGTCTACAGCCGGGTTATCTCGCAGCTTTCTCCGCCCGGTGCTTCAGAAGTTGACAGATGGCGATTGAATATAATATAATATATGAATCACCCGGAGTGGTCATTGCAAAGTAATATGGCGAGATCGGTGGCCACGTGCGATTGATTACATCAGACCGATACGATGTAGTTCAAAACCAGGCATCAAAATAATAATTACTACTATTGAAATGAATACGGCTGTAGTTTGGTATGGGACTGGAAATAAAATCACTATATTCGAAACAAAAATAAATTCCAAAAAAAAAATATTTGGAAGTGTAGCAAATACAATTTGATCAGTTTTTTTTTTAATTATTTATAATTTATGTACTCGTATCTTCCGGGATTAATAAATACGATTTATTGTTTCAAAAAAAATTCTTCCTCAACGCGGTTTTTGAACTTATAGTTACTACGGGCCATAACAATATTCGTAATATTTATATTCAGTAAAAAAAAAAAAAAATGTAATAAACATTTGGCTCGACATTTTTATTTTATAGAGACGATGCAGATAAAATAATAATTATACTATGGTGCTTCGGAAGAGCGTCAAATTTACCTACAAGCGGATGATTGGAGCGTCGAAATTTCATCGACTTTCACGACACGATCGAAAAATGTTAGATCCTCAAAAGCCTAGAGAACTTTTTTTAATAATGTAAATGTTTACGGTTAATTATTTAACAAATTCGTGATTACGAACGATTCATGACTAGTAACGTTTTATATGTTTTTAAATAATAAATTTACTAAACAATAAATTTTATTTCTACGTGTATTTCGATCGGTTTAAAACAAAAAAATAAAAGAAGAACGCCTAATAAAAACGAAAGTACGGTAATCCGTCATTGCTTCGAAGGGAATTATTTTATTAAAACAGCGTATTATTTCGCAAAAAAAAAAAAAAAGTAAGATCTACATTATTACGTAATATTGATATATGTATAAGTATAAAAAAAAAATATATATATAGGCATTGAATAAACACTTGCGTATGCCAGATATAAAAAATATTTGTATGTGTGTAGCGTAATGATAATAAAAAGAAAGAGAAAAAAAAATCATCAAGGTCTATTATAATTCGTATTACAACGAAATTGTCTAAAGGATTTTGTCACATCGAGAGTTACCTCTCCCGAATGTATAAAACAAAATATATTTTTAAAGTCCTTGATAAATTAATGATGCATTCGACACAGATATATATACGTAGTAATATCGCGCAGCCGAAGAGTTCGATTACAGTCTCTTTATTGATTATAATTGTAATACATATATACACAGATTAGTTCATTTTTTTCTTTTCTTTTATTTCAACGATTTATCTTCACTGCGGTATGAGGCCGGGTAATTACAAATTGTTTTTTGCTCGGAACGTTATTCCGAGTATTTATTTATTTTTTTTTAATCTATTGTTTACTAATAGGTACGTAAACTCATTATTGTGTTTCCCACAAGTATGGATACAATGTTTGGCAGTGAACTCCGGTTTTTTTTTTTTTTTTATTAACGGATAATTTTCTTTCGACTTTTTTCTACGCGAAACCGATCAACTTAATAAATGTGTATCATGCGTCTTATACGTTTGAAACGTAATCGTAATTATTAAAGAATTTTTCATTATTCCTGTACAATTATAATAATATAATACAACGATAAATATTCGAATATGTATAGAAACTTACAGAGACAAACACACTAAAACATAGCATTGAAAACGTAATATACTATTTACAAAACACTGCAGTGATTTAGAGAATTCATATTTTCGAACGTTCCACATCATGACTTTCTAATATGCGTAATATTCTTTCGAAACCAATACGATTTTCTCGACCGGACTTCATTTAAATCGTATAGTTATTGTTTTGTTTTCGTATATTGAAATACGCGCTTAATTCCCTTCGTTAACAGAACACTAATCGAATCGGAATATAACGACAATAACAGATACCGTATTAACACAGGCAAAGTGCACAAAACGAATTATAGATATTTCTTATACATTCCAATAAAATTAAATTGTTATTTCAGATTCCGAATGGCATTGACGAAGCGATTACAATTGGTTAATTAATTACACGTATAATTGAAAACTTTTGCTTTTCTCTATTGAAACACCAACAAGGACAAAACTAGAGATTTGTGTAAATATAAAAAATGTCAATTCGTATTCGAAAAAAAAATACCGAAAGCTGCGATAAAAAGAAGAAAATTATATTCTTGTAAATTTTTCGTACATTGGCCAAAACAAAATTTAAAATATATCGTTTCTGTAACGAGTACACTTATACAGATGCTTAAATATCAAATCACATATTACAACAACTTAATAATTATACCATTATTGTAACGATTTTAATGTTACCTACTGAATTTATATACGTGTATTGTAATTTATAATATTTTATAAATACCATTACTTTAATAACAACACGTATGTTTGTTACATAAAATATAATATAATCGTTTTAATAACCACTTTGTACAATTACTGTACGTAGGCGCTTATGTGTTACTTATTACTGTCCAAATACATATATATTATTGCTTTAAAATCGCCTCTAGATTAAATATAAAATTGAAACACGTATTCTTATGCTTTCTGTAGATGCTTCCTATAATTACGTACGCAATATAGTATTTTTTTTTTTTTTTTTTTGTATATGGACGCAAGACGTAACTATAAACTAGGCGAAATTAATGTGTATACAACTAACGTTATGAAATAATACGATTTCTGATAAAAGAAAAATTAATTAAAAAAATGTGACGCTTCGCGTGTTATTCCAAATGGATATTTTCCTGAAAAAAAGACGTTTACGTGTGTAATAAACTATAAAATGTGTACCTACACTAAAATGTATAAACGATTAATGAATTATCATCTATATAGATTTTCTAATATTATTAGAACCACAAACGTTTTTATCGTTTAAAAAAAAAAAAAAATTCCAATAACAAAAGTCGTATAGATTTAATCTATACGACTTTTAAAATTGAAAATAACTTAAACTCACGGACTTCCGCGAGAGATTCGAGAGAAAAAATGTACAATTAAATAAATAAATAATCGTTTCGAACGGTTATAAAATACTTTGCATTTTTTGCATAAAAAAGAAAATATTATGCTTCTCTTTGGAATCGAAAAAAAACATTAATCATCTCGAAACTTTCTGTAATTAAAATGAGTAAAAAGAACCTATTATAAACCAGCATGAAGTGAAATCGACAATAAGTATATAAATGGGCATAACCAACATTTCGATGCTATCATAAATAATACATAAAACATTAAAACAGATACGGTATATTTTAACTGTTTGGCAGTGGTCAGTTAGCGACGTATGTTTATCATTTGTCTGGCGCAAGTGATATGTAACTACTTATACGTACACGAATAATACGTTTGAACGATTAAAAATAAAACGGCGCATAATCTGTTTTTCCTTTTAAAAACTATAAAATTCTATTTGAATTCAATGTTTTGATTATGAATATGGTATAATTTTAACACGTATAAAACAAATTTTGCGGGTCATGACGTAAAATGAATGGCGAAAAAATTGTAAAACAATTTCGTTTTTCAATATTATACGAGTTGATTTAGAAAATGTCACACAGCTTCTATAGATGTCTACATAACGTTTTCAAATAAAATACGTTTTTATAAAATAACTGCCATCGGTATTAATCAATTACGAAACTAGAATAGGTACTATATATAATTACTTATTATATAATTACTAATTCGAAGGTTAACTATTTTCGACATTATTTTTAAAAATTAAATTTAAATTAATACAACGCCAACTGTAGTTAAATAGGGATTTCAATTTTACTTTAATATTTGATTTATATATTTTTCTGAATAACTAAAAACCAATCGATTATATTTACTTAAATGTTTTAAATAAACTTTAATTGTGTGCACTGTATACTATGTCAGACGCGGTACACACAATACTACGTACAATTATTACAATATAATTAATATGTTGTAGTATAAAAGTTTGGTCTTTAATTATAACTATTAATATTGTTATTACATTTTTTTTTGTGTAAATTTACATTTTAGAACAATTTTTTTTAACTCTTTTTATATAAATATATAATAATTAAAAGCTAATGATTATTAAAAAAATATATATATAAGTTATTGTATTGGATTATTATAATTACTATCGGTTTCGACCATAAACGTCGTCATCAGGTATTAAGTGAAAATGAAGATATTAAAAAAAAATAAAAATAATTAATAAGAATACACAGGGATAATTACGATCCTTTTTATTATTATTTTTAATTACGAGTATTAATTTAAAGGTTTTTTTAAGTCATTATTTAACATATTTTAATATTATAAACAAAACGCATAACATTTTTATACGTGTCAAATAGAACAATTCAAATTTTGTTCTAAAATGATATGAATTTTTTTAGTATATTAAAATATTATTACTATTGTAAAATCTTTATGTCGACAAATTGTATAATTTAAGTATACCAAACATTACGCAATATTGCCATCATCGTTTTAAAAACGCCACCAAACGTGAGTCGTAACGTGAGTCTATTCCAAAAATAATACATATATAGTTATAACTCGTTCCAAAAATGGATAAATTAATCGATTATTGAACAGAACTGAAGTTGAACTGTTAAACTATTCTAGGGATCGTTCAAACTACATTACACTAATAAATTAAAACTACAAATTTTAATGAATATAATATTTCTATAATACGATGATCTTGTATCATCGGCTTCGAATTTATGTTTTAAATTTGACGCTATATAAAATACCCTTTCAAAAAAAAAACCTGCGATTACTTATTATTTTATTGACGTATAATAATCAGTACAATATATATCATTCTGCACATAAGAATAGTTTAAGAAGTTATAAAACTACATTTTATGGAAAATTATATACATATTATACTCGTATACGAATTCACAAAAACGTGTAATGGTAATATATCTATTTAATTACTCACATATGACATACGTGTATATATTATTGTATTATATGTAAACCTAAGAGTAATCACGCACAGTGTACTAGGATGGATTTATTTTTTGATACACGAGTTCTTATTTCAAATTCATTTGAATTGTAATGAACAGGTTGTAAACACACTCAACGCACAAGTGTCTATAATATCATAAAAACTATATCAAAAATATTAATTTTACCTTTATTTTATGTAGTGTTTAAATATAAAGAACTATTTATGTTCACATGTTTTACTTTTATTTAAATGCCGGCAAGTGTGAGCTTGAACTGTTAACTTTATGTATCAAAAATAAAACCAAATCAATATTTTCAACAATAATTCACGGGTATATAGGATAATAGTATAAATTATATATACCTATGTTACACGCCGATTGATTTTGTCTTTAAAATACACAATCTATATAACATGCGATTTTTTTTCAAAAAAAAAGAAAAAATCAATTTTTTTCTCTTTTTCAAACAATATACGACGCTACAAAATTATGTAATGTAATACCGTCGCGTTTTTATATACGAAAATAATATCCCATCCTTATTATATTTCCGTATTCCAATATAATTATGTATGTGATTTTTTATGTACCTGATTTTTAATAATATACAATACTCTGCGTGTTACGCGTAATAAACACGCATATCTTATATAAGAAATTTTTCTGGACAATTTATATTGTTTTAAACATTTCATCGATGTACTTATATATATATATATACACACACATATATATATATATATATAAATACTCGATAGAAATCACAATATTTGGAAATCACGACCGCGACGTTGTTGTAAGTATATTATATGTACTAATATTGATAAATATATGCGAATATAATTATTATAGTCAATGACGAAAAATCAAACGAGTAATTTAATTTCTCCTCCATTTATTTAACGTCTTTTATATCGTGTTGCTTACTTAGTGCACTGTTATTAAATGCATAAATCCAAGTACAAGGTGAACTCACATAATAAAATATAAATAAAGAAGTACGAGTGTACGGCGTTACCTGAAATAATAACATTAAAAAATATGTTGCATAAAAGAAAGAAATAAAAAATATTCAAATTCATTCCGTGTAGAATTGCTTTTAATTTAAATCGCGTTACCGCGTACACTACACATATAAAACTCGAATTAAAATTGCATATTACAAAATGAAAAAAACAATTACCATAAAACATTGCCGGTTATACAGAATATATTTTCTCGACTGTAATTACAGCGCACATTAGGTCACACGTAAAAATAACGTATAAACGAATAAATAGAAGAAAAAAAACACGTGTCACGAAGAAAGATTTATTGTTAAGACGGAAAATTGTATCATTCCAAGCGCAGAACACGATGAATTGAAAGTTAAATCATTCAAATTGTTTATCGCGTTCATAAATCGGTGAACACGAAAAAAGGAATTTTGACTTCCTTTCCAGAGCGATATCGACATCGACCAGGAAAACGTTTATGACTGAATTATACGTCATCGATAAATAAAAACGAAAGAAGATGATGTTTACCAGGCGATGCGCCTTGAGGTACGAGAAATACGTTTAATTACTTCTCACTAAAGTATTCTGCATGAAGAATCCCTCTCGTCGCGGTATCCGTTAGAAGGCGGCCAAAGAGACGCGTATTACTCGTTGAGATTTCTTTGAAAATTGCCGGTGACGATCCTTGCAGTGTCGTCTGTGTAGACTTTCTAAACGAACAAACAGCGGAAAATCAGTTACGAAAATTCGTGTCCGAGAACATCCGTTGAGGCATTTAGAAGAGACGATGCGAGATTTGAGGCGATAACAAGAACGGCCTTGCGATTGGCGATAGTACGAGCTGATTTCGTTTTCTGGAAACGGTCCTACGATCCCGTCCAAACATTTCCTATTATAGTTCTGCTTTTAGCGTCCCACGAAAAAAGACGCTTAACGCGTGGTTTCAAAAAGAAAAAAATTATAAAAACTCTAAACCGAAATGTATGACGAAGAGTTAAACGACAACTCCGCGCTAAGCTGCTAATATACACGCGCGAATCATTTAATTATTTGCGTATTTTTTTTTTATTCTGAGCGGAGCGAGGAATGTATTGGAACAATGATGTTTTTCTTTTTTATGTGTCCGTATTTTCTATTACTTTCAAATTTCATAGTAATAACATTTATTTGTTTGTATAATATTATATTTGTGACGATAAAAGTCTCCGTTAATTCAACGCGCGTTATTTTCAAATATGCATATAAGTTTATCGTGTCATAGCATGAGATATTTTCGAACGTATCACTAAAAATGACCTAATACAACGTTGAAATAGTGTTTGGAAAGAAATGTTTAAATTTAATTGATTTAATTAAAATGAGTAGCACGTTTTCGTTCATAACTACTGCAGTGCGCGGGCCAAGTCGAGCATTTCAATATTATATATATATATATATATATGTGTGTGTGTGTGTATTTTAATTGTATGCCATACGCAATACGTTGTAGACTAGAAAATAAAAACATACGCAATTCTGCGCGGCTATTATACGGAATATGTATTTTTATAAATAATAATATAAATTTTAAAAAAATTCTGTAACAATAATAACATCACACTGTGCATACACTATAAGAATGATAAAAAAAAAAACCAATAAAAATCTTCGCATTTCGGTAGATTTTTAATAATAACATAATTATTATTATTATTATTAAGCAACCGGACGGAGCATTTAATGAAATTGAAATCAGTTTCCCAATGCAACAATTCGCAAAATAATAATAATAAAAAACAATATATTGTATATATATATATACTTACACAGAGGTCCAGTCGACACACCGCGCGTTAGAACGGGGTCACGAGTCTGCCGCTAATTCTCACGAAAGCCCCCACCCATCTCTTGTAAGCTCCTGACAACCGAAAATATTCGTCCGCTGTACTGAACAAATAATACAAAGCAAAAAAAAAAAAAAACGTTCAAGCCGTACATATTATTAAATCGTCGTAGACCGTATTTTCATTTTTTCTATAATTATATCGTTTCGGACATTGTGTTCCGACCGCAGGTCATTGCTCGTACATAGGCTGGCTGTAAAAATTATCGTTCTTTTTACTCCTTACACACACACACAATCGGATTGCAAATAATCAAACATTTTTTTTTGTCTCCTACACACGATCGGGTTCCTACACGATGACATTACGAATATTTTACTGACGTTATTATCGATTATTATTATTATTATTATTATAATTATAATAATAATTATTATTATTACGGTCTCGTAGTCCTTGACGCAAAGTCGACAACAAGTTTATAAATTTGAAGTCTCTCCTGCAATTCGTGTAATAAGTCCACTGCGCACCTGAAATGTATTTCTATTACTCGTTGTTGAGGATTCATTCGGAAACAGGACTTAAGGCACTTTGTACTATGTGAAAGTAGTGATTGGAACGACGACGTAGTCCCCGCGTTATATTCAACTAAATCTCTTTGTAGAAAACACTCATTTTTTTTTGTATCAGAACTCCTCTTTTTTTAATTTCTCTCATTCGAGAACTGGTCCAGATAATATACCTACTGTATTGCAAATCTAGTGCCGGCAACAAAAATGTGAAAACAAAAATTTAGACGTTTTCTTATGCATTCGTGAGAATTACTGTTGCCTTTTCTAAATATTTATTATTCAAATACAAATAAAGCGAACGAATATAACGCAATGCGTTATACCGCCTCAGTGTCAAGAAGAGGAAAGTCTACTTTTAGCACTCCAGTTTAATTAATATTAAAACACAATTGAAAATGGATTCCAAAAATCATTGCTATGAATCTAGAAAAGAGATAATAATAATAATCAGGTTTTTAAACTGAAAAAACGTACTTTAAAAAAAAAAATCTAATGTATCGGGTGAAATTTATTTGTGATTATCAACAATATATAATCGCTGAGATTAATTGCAACGTCACTATGACGATAAAATTTTGTTGCCAAATAATCGATCAATGGAAAAGAAAATGACATAAACGCGTATTATATTATTATTATTTTTTAATTAAAAAATTACTTAATATCGTAATTAATTTTGTTACTATATTCCGATTGATATTAATTCTCTCGTTATAATCGTAGGTACAACTTTATTAGAAAAGTATGTCATTTCCGTGGAAAATTTAGGAGCCGTGCTCGTGGACTCCGAATTCTTCAATGAGGCCCTGATATTATAATAAATAATATCTTAAAAAATATAAAGCGCTCGATCGATTAACACGTCTTTTTCCGTACGGTCTTTCGATATATGGAGGAAGGAGGACACTGCAATAAAAAAAAAAAATACAAGTTGAAAATAATATTGTCTTCGTTATAACGTAATTTTTTCTTTTTATCATTTCAGTGTGAGAAATATCACACGTTGTGTGTAGTACACTCGCCGTCGGACAATATAAAAACTTTATATAATGACCGTGTCTCGTAAATTTAAATTTGTAATCGGTACACAAATGTCAACAGTATAATCTGCATTTATAATTGTATAATAGTTAAAAACTATCGCATTTATAATTCGAAAGTTGCGATAGTGTTATAAGAACTAAAATATAAAAAAATTGGCGCATAAAAACGTTGTATTAAACACGCGTAAAAAAGAAAAAACATTCAAAATTACGTTATTGCTCAATGTATTTAAAATATTTGTATGAAAATAAATCTCGCGTAAAACTGTTGTTGCGAACATAATCGAATACAGCCGAAAGCATAATGTTAATAAAAATACATTTTCAATATTTTTGAAATAATAATATTATGTAAACGTTTTATTTCACCCATAGACTATAGTCGTTGCGCATTGAACCACCGATATTTTCTGAAAAATTACTATCTATTTAATCTTAAATCATTTTGTATACAAATATAAATAATTATTGTAGGAAACCATCGTATTTTGAGGAGAAAAAAATGAATTTAATTTATGAAAATATTATGAAATGTGCACGTTTTAAAGTTTCAGAGCACAATATACATCATACAATTTATACGAACCAGCTATTAGGAGTATTATAATCGCATTCGTTATTATTTACCGAATCGTAATGGTTATCAATACAGACACATAATATCATTCGAAGAGAAAACTTTACATAATTTTAAATATTTAATTCGCGCAGTATATTAATATACATTTGTAAATACACAATAGTAGGACAAAGAAACGGTGTACAACAATAGTGTGTTTTGTGACCAATACAGACCAAATATTATATAATATATATATATAGTTTTTTTTTCATTCGAACGTAATATGTTCACATCATTTTATACGGATTCGTACGCATATAACAATTATAGCTCTAAAAAAAAAACGATTTTATTATATTTGAAAATATGTAATATTCCAATTTTTATTACTTTTCGAATTTTTTATTATTATTATTATTATTATTATTTAAGTACAATTATTTATTAATTAATTTCTCTATTATTTATTTTTATACTGCTTCCAGATTAACGTCATCCGATCCTAAAAACAACACAAAACGTCCGATATATAAATGTTCAAACGTTTTACATATCTCTCTCTCTCTCTCTCTCTCTCAATCACCATTTTTACCTTGAAAGTTACATTGCACAACGAGATATTCACTGCTTATGTTTTCAAACACGTAAATCTGCGGTGATTACTTGATAATAATAGGTTCTTGCGTACACCGAAAAACTTCGTTCAACGTCTATGAACGAAATCGGGGCACACATCAAATATACAATAAATCCTCGCTGGTAATCGTTCCATACCTCCTACTGCGCCACTTGAAATCTTTAATAAAACTTTTATGATCAGTTTTTGTTTAAAACGCCGTTTTTTATAATATTTTTACTCAAAATTATCATTTAGTAATTCCTACCTAATTACGCGCTTTCATAAACTAATTTTTTTTTTTTAGAATAGTTTTAAAAAAAAAATCACACAAAAGCTGGAAATTGCGTAAATATGCTCTAATCTGTAAAAACATTAAAATATGCGAAAAATTTCGATTTAAATTCTGTATAGATCTCGTCGAATGGTTTTTTTATTTGACTTTCCAATGTATTGAATTATCCAAAAGAAAAAAAAACACGCAAGTGCTACATGTCCACAAACCTAATAATTATTTATTCGAAAAGTACATACCATTATAATTTGTACGCGCGTTTTTGTTGTTCGTATTCCGTGAACGAAACTAATAAATAATAACCGTATCAAATACTCGTATATCATTGTGATTTCGTACCAAATGTTAAAAGGTTAAAAAAATAGAGTAATGAACAGCGAGGTGTTGTGTATTACGCTTAAGGGAATTACTTAAATAAAGACTTTAAACTGTTGTTATTACTGCAAATTCGAAAGCGACGATAAATCATTTCGTTCGATAAAACGATCCTGAGCGCAGTTTTGGTGTAACATTTCGAGCATAAAACAAAAGTAACCCTCTTTATGAATTATATACCTCAACCCCTTTAATTACTCTAAATAGTCCAAATTTAAAAAAAAAAAAAAAACGTTTTTGAAACATTTTTTTTCTTTATATAATGTAAAGTTACATATTTAATGCATATTTTTTAAGTTTTCATACACCAATTAGTTTTAAAATTACGAAGAAATAACGAGAATCGATATCGACGAAATCGCGTTTTTACCGTTTTTTTTTTTTTTGTAATTTTTCGATTGTCTTCGAGTTATATTTTTAGCCGCTTTTGATAAAATCGAAAAATAACCTCTTTAAAGTATCAACCAGATTCGTGTTTTTCTATCGGAAATGAACTGTGACTGAAAAGATCGGCGGAGCACTCCTTCTGATAGAATTTTTATGTACAAACGAAAAAAAATAAATAAATTAAACCGTATTTAGTTTTGTTACATAAATGTCGAGTTCATTCGTCATTAGTATTCATACAGAATATTATTCTATTTCACTGAAATTTACGGATGTCCCCCATCCCTCACCACAGAACAAAAAAAAAAAAAACATAAAAACTATTCGACTATTAATTATTTTAATATTGTCTATAAAATACCGTAACTATTTATCCGGTCATTAATATTTGTGTATTACAAAAATAAACGCGTGAATATTGTAACAAGTTCTGTAATTTAATTTCATTTTAACTGTTATACTCTCCCATCGCAGGAAAAAAATATACTGACTGCGCACGTGTTTATCGTGACGAGGAGAAAATAATATTATTTCATTGACCTTAACGTTTTTGTATTCGATTTACAGAATCCTTTTAGTACGAGTACGAGTACGAAATACGTTTACGTGCAGGCGAATGTTTTTATCGTTCGCCATGAGAAGGTTAACACTAAAGCGTTAAACGGCGGGCCCGCGGTTTAACGAATTCATGTCACCGACTGTTGTTAAAAAAAATTAATACGATTTGCACGGTCGAAATATGATGGTGAAAAAAAATCGAAAAATCGACATTTCAGTGTACGTCCTTATTCTAACATAATTTTATTCGTTTAAATATCGCGTAGGAGAAACATTCGATTTTATAATTTCATACTTTCGTGTACACGTAAATTATTCGTTAAAATATTTCAATATAAAAAAAAAATATAATATTTTTCGCAATTTCAATTTTTAATATTATATTCCAATTATTTATATATTCTTTTATGACATTTTAAATTATCAATTTACAAAAAAAAAAACTAATAAATATTATATTATTCATTCATTTTTTTCTCGTCCTATCGAAAGCGCGCGTTTATATATTGTTTGATCGGTAAATCCAATAATACACCGTGTGATTCTTCAATAATCACTACTACATATTATATAGTATATACATATTATATAATATACAATATTATAATATATACATATTATAATATAAAAGAGCGTATAACAGAATCAGTTACAGCGCGCGTGGATTATGACGCCATTCGAAATTGCGCAGTAAAATTATTATAACAACAATCAGATTTATTTACACATAAAAGAGTTGTAAAAAATCCCCCTCTCCTCCCACAAACAATATAATTTGATTAAAGAAATAATCTCTTTTTTATTTTTACAAGACAGCTGAATTTTTATTATTATTATTATTATTTTTGTTGTTTGTACTGAACTGAATTGTTTACGCCCAAAACATTGTCTGTCGCAAACAGTGTTTCTCGCAAACATTTCATGTCGCAACTGTGTTTGGCCCCGCACATTATTTGTCGCAAACTTTTTCAATCGTTACCCAACACTGTTTATGTTTTTTGTCAATTGTCAAATGTTTTCAATTAATATTTTTTTGTTAAACATTAAAAGTTAAACGTGCTCGCAATGCCGTCCGACCATTACAATAATATTGAACTGGACGTTGAGGAAGTAATCGAAAAAATCGCCAAAGGGCCTGTACAGGTGAGATATTAGAGATGCGTTCTGTAAACGTATGGAAATTAAAGATGTGTTGTCGTCAAAAAAACGGTGTTATACCTGCTACTGTAAATTTTAATAAATGTAAATGTGAAGCAATATAAGTAAACGCGCTTTAATATTAAGGAATTATTTATTTTAGGAACGCGACAACAAAACGATCGTGTCGGTGTGCGCACGTAACGGGCGTGTACCTATATTATGTATTTGGAGTGATAGGAATTCTTCTGTCACGCTCCCCGTCGCCCGCCAACTGAAAGAAACAGTACACTGGGGGATGCGCGTCTTGACGACAGAGTACTGTCCTCTACTAACCTAACCGACCGTTATTACTGTTGTTATTACGTCACTATTAAAACGGAAAATGAAAACTATAAAAAGTAGAAAAAACCCCCCCCCCGACTTTATAAATAAAAGCGAATACTATACTGGTGTATATTATAATAAGTGCGGGCGGTGAAAAGAAAGTCCGCTTTACGGCGGCGACGACGACGACGACCTTGGACGTTATTATTTTTCGCACCGTTGAGGTCTATTTGACTTATTGCTATAAACGGACGGTAAAAATCTGTCGAAACTTATGATTCTCACGCGGCGGCGGCGCCCGTCGTTACTACATACCGTGCGAATTTCCCGTCGCTTTCGCACGCGGGTCCGGCCGAAATCTATTTATGCGACCCGCAACGCGGCCGACGGTGTCAATAGACTACGGACAACGGTCTGGTCCGCCGGTCGTCAGCCGTCCCCGTGCGCAAATATCGAAACTACGACGTTACAAGAGAATTCACCGGAAAACCCGGTGCCGGAAGGGATGGGAATAATGTGCGGCGCGCGTTGGTCGCACGCGCTGTTTTTGGCGTGCGTCGCGTCCGCGGCGTCCGTGCAGGTCGACGACAATAATAAAACGGTCGCGGCGACGACGACGACGACGACGACGACGACTGTACCGCCGGCCGATCATCGTCGGGACGTGTCCATCCTGAAGCAGATCAACAAGGTGAACGACGACGGTTCGTACACGTTCGGCTACGAGGCGTCCGACGGCAGTTTCAAAGTGGAGACCAGGGACGTGGCGGGCAACGTGAAGGGCATGTTCGGGTTCGTGGACGAAGCGGGACGGCTGAAACGGGTGTCGTACTCGGCCAGCAATTCGTCCGGTTTCCAGACGGCGGCCGCCGGAAGCACGACGGAATCGGCCGTGAATACGTCGTCGTACCGAAAAAACGCGGACGATCCGGCCGTCGTTGAACCGGGCAAGTCGACAGCGGCCGGTGTGAAAAAAGTGTTGGTGTCCAAGAGACCGGTGCTGCCGCCGTCGGACGAGACGGGCCGGTTAGGTAACTATCTGCGCAGACAGTTGTCCGGCAACGGAGAGGTGGACAACGACTCGGCGGACGTGTACGCCGGCACGGCGGGTCCCATGTCGCCCGTCGTGTCCGCGCTCATGTCCGAGCTGAACCCGGTCAGAGCGTCGTACGCGACGAGGCCGTTGGCGCGGTCGCGGCCGGTCACGTACGACGAAGAACGTCAGTACGACGGATTTCAGCACGACTCGATCGACAGACGGACGGAGGAAGACGACGAAACGCCGCCGCAGTACCGTCCGATCGCTGTACAACGGTACCGCGAAAGACCCGCGCTGCATCACCACCGCCACTCGTACCAGCACCAGCAACAGCAACCGGCCGCGTACCCGACGTTACTACAACCGCCGCCGCCGCCGCGGCCGGTCGTCTACGGTCCAGATCTGACGTCCCTCCGAGACGAACTAATGGAGCTCGTATTGTATTTCGTGCAGGCGCGCGTCTCGCAGATCACGTCTTACCCGAACTACCAACAGAGTGCCGAACTGCCGCGAACGCCGTATCCCGTGATGCCGTACCAACAGCCCAACTACTACGTGCCCAGCTACTATCAGGGCCCGCGGATACCGGGGCCGTCCGCGGGGTTCGTCGTCCGACAACACCAAGACGGTTACGCCGCCACCCCGCAACAATCGTCGTCGCCGAGAGTGACGCAGACGCTCAAAGACGGGCTGATCCGCATGTTGTTGTCCACAAGTCCGCGGTACGACCAGGAACGGATCGCCGGCGAACCGTCCACGGTCAGCTTGACGTACCGGCCGTCCACCACCACCACCACCACCACCGGCAGCACCACTCAGACGTCGGCGCCCGTCAGAAACGTGCAGATCATCGGGGAAGACAATGACGATAGAGCGGCGGACACCAGACCTGTTGCAGTGACCACGACTACGGAGACTCCGGACTAGACCAATTATTATTATTATTATTGTTATTACTTGTATGACGTCGGAAAAATAACCGTCGTTGTTATTGTACATATATTATATTAAACATATCCCTGCGCACAGTTTTCCGATAAAAAAAAAAAAATCAAAAACGTGCGCGTTGTTTTTGTTATCGCGCGGTTAAGTGCAAAATTTTGGAATTTGACTAACTTTTTGAATTGAACACGCGTTTTTTTACGATACGATTAAAAAAAAAAAAAAAATTGAAAATATAAATGGCAAATAACGGGTTTTTTTTTAAATACCTCCATAATCCAGTGATTTCCTCCAACTGATGGTCCGCAGATCACCCCGGGTGAACTTATCTCAAGCAGTCAGCGGTGTAAAAGATTTTTTTTTTCATTTAAAAATTTAAGAATATACATTGTTTTATATCATACGAAGGTAAAGAATAAAAAAATTTTATTCCATATATATGCGCGATTTTCTTTGAAGTAACAGCATCGTTTCAGTGGTGCAGCACAACCGGTTAAAGAAACGCGAGCTAATAAGTCGCAAAAAAAACATTATAACATCCGTGTGACATAATAAAAAAGGGATATACGACAATTATTGCGCAGTCAATTGACCGCGTACGACAATTATTAATAGTGTCATAATAAAATTTGATTTAAAACAAAACCCAATATTATAATGTTATTGTCGTTTATATTAATCATTTTACACGTAATCTAATTAGTTATCCAACATAGGATTATAATACGGAAGTTGTTTAAAAAAAAAAAAAAAAAAAAAATGTTATAATAAAATTAAATCGTAATAATAAGAGATTTAAAAAAAAAACGCGTTAAACTTGCAATTGAAAATTATTGGCAATACCTCGAAAACAGTCTTCGATCGGCTTATTTTCATAACCTAAACGTATTCCTTTGGGTTTAGCACTCCGGTCTTTATACGTTTTTTTTTTTTGTTTTTTTGCTGGCGATCCAATTCCATAGATATAATATAATCTTTTTTCCAGCGCCTTTATAAACTTCCATATCGATGGATACAATGAGAAATTCATCATTCCAGAGAAACAGTTGTTTCAACAATTACACTGTGCCGCGGTATTGTCATCGTAGTATCAATTGTCCGCTATCCATTAACGGGACATCAATAAGTTGGTATATATTTGTTCAAATGTCGTATTGCAATGCACGTGACATATTTATACGATAAAACAGTGTCTAAGACATCAATTACAATGCTTTTTTCTTTTTTTTTTTTTTTTTTTTTTTGTAATATATACAGCTACTGCTCCGGTCATCGACATGACTTTAACATTACTTCCGCGTTTTGTTCGTCTTCGAATATATTTACACCATACGGTTTGACCGCCATATTACGGATTCATCGAACATTATTCACAGGTTATAAGTTATATAGTGTCAAATAGTCCGCACTGTCTTAAAATATATAAAGTGATTTTTTTTTTATCCACCGACTTAATGTAAATTGTAAATAAATACTGTTCGTCTCGCTTACACGCACTTTTTTGTTTTCGATGTTTTATTTTAACGTATTTTATCGAGTATAGGTCGTATAGAACTGTTTTAATTAATATCGCTTACGTTTAAATCAGCGAAATCAAATACTGCGTATTTAATTGTTTTAATAATTAACGTTTAAAAAAAAAATACGACAATACGTAATCACGATTTCAATTTTAGATTGGTGACGGGGGTGGGCTGAACAAATTAAAGTCAAATAAACCAATGGGTACAATACGGTACATATAACTTACGTTGGACAGTTTTTTTTATAACATATTACAATAAGTATGTTAATTATTATATATATATGTGTAGAAATATTTAATATAAATATACATTATATGATATATAATATTCTTCTTCTTCTTGCGTCTTCAGTCGTTTGATTGGTTTGCTGCAGTTCTCCATGCTTCCCTATTGTAACTTAATTCCTTTAGTTCCTTGTAACTATCCTTTCCCATGTCGATCATGATTTGTTTCATGTATATTAATATTAATATCATAAAGTTGCCATATATTGGTCAACAATTCTGGTTACCGTAACTCGTGTTCTTGTACATGCAATTTACTACGACAATACGTACCAACCTAGAAGTTTTCACGAGAGCAAACATTTTATAATCAACATTAATAATAATAATATGCACTTAAATAATAAATAAAAATTAATTGATTTTTTTATTTTTAAAGATGTGTGCATAATAGATTTTTAGATTCTATTTAATCGTATTTTAGATTTTGAGCGGAATGAGAAATGTATCGATTTCACAATGATGGGCTCTTTTTTTTTTTTTTTTGCTCGTACCCAAAAATTCTACTAAAAGGAATGCTCCGATATTTGCGTGTAGCACTATTTCCCCGGTTATAACTTACATATAATTGGTAATTTAAAGAGTTAATTTTTCAATTTTCTCAATACTTTTTGTAAGCGTCAACAAAAAAACTATCGAAAAAATACATAAAAACGCAATTTCGTCAAATCGGTTATCGTTATTTTTTCGTAATCATAAAACTAATTCGATGATAGAAATCTGAAATTTTCACCAAATACGTGACTTTAAACTGTATTAAGGAGACAATTTTTCAACAAATTTCTTTTAATTTTGTGCTATTTATAGCAATTGTGGATTTTGAGGTATTTAAAAAAATGTAATTTTTGACTTTAAAACATAGCAATTTAAAACAATGTGACACGTTTGTTACCTCAATTATATTAATAAAAATCTTGAAAAATCGTTAAGTCACAATTTCCTTTTATAGCCGTTTCAAATTTTTCGACAAAGTATATTATACCGTGGTTCCGCTCAGATTCGTTTTATCGAACGCAATGATTTATATTATTGCTTTCTAATTTATAATACAAATAATAACTCTAAAATCTTTATCTAAGTAATTCACATAAGCGTCATGATCGACACCCCGTGGCTCGTTACCTTTTTTTTTTTTAACTTTAATTCAATTTTAAGTCTTTGAATTTATGTCGGGAACTAAACGACTCCTCTTAAATTCGACTATATTTAATAAAAAACAAAAATAATTTTTACAACTTATAGTGAATCCACAGAAGTAAACGGAAATGTTACATGTACACGACACTATTATTATTATAGTATACATATACCTACACGGATCCAGTATACGCAGGTGAAAAAAACAATAATATTATATGTTTTACGTAATATCGTATTCTCTCGTACGGTGTTTGACAAAAGATATTTTAGAAAACACGTGTCCGTGTGAGTAAACGCTATTTTCACAAATTACAAAAAAAATTATTAATAATCACTCGAACGAATAATGAAAAACGTTTAAAAAATATTCGCGAGTAAAATTATTTTTTTTTTTTTTTTTTTTTTTTTATTCATACGGTACAATTTCGTGCAGAACTTTTAAACGCGTAATTCACGCACTCTCACACGTTATAATATTAAAAACGTCGTTCGTATTTATCTGTTAACATTTTGACAATAGTTTGAAATCAATTGTAACCAATTGTCGTGAAGAAAATTTGATTCGAAAATTTTGTATTTCCGTCGTAAAATTCAATCGTCAATTCTTCTCGTGTTTACTTGAATCTTAACGATTCTCCATTTTCGCATGCTACATAAAGACGAAAATGTGTGTGCGTGACTTATCATTTTCGATTGTCCCTTTTCTAAACGTTATATTTTACGCGTGGCCCTTCGAATATTCCATTTAACCTCTCCGCAATTCTATAATTCTAACTCCGTAATAATTATACTTTTCGAGATTTCCTCATTACAATTGTTTCGTATTTAAATGTGTTATTATAAGTAATTTTTTTTTTTTTTTTTTTTTTACGTAATTGTCGAGCTTAACAGTTTTTTCGAAAAGCTCAAATAAAAAAAAAAAAAATGTAAAGAGCCGCGGGGTGTTGTGGATATCGTTTGAGTGAATTACTCGGATAGAGATCTCAGGAACGTATTTTTATCACTAAAAATTTTAAAGCAACGAAACTGCGTTCGATAAAAACGATTCTGAGCCGAGCTTCGGCGTAAATGCATTTCGGAGAAATATTAATACAGGAATATGGAGGGATTTCATTTAGAGGACACTGCGTAATTGAATAGCATTGCCACGCCGTTGTTAGGTCTTGAACGCGTTATTTGTATTGAAATAATTTTAAACGACTAACGACGACTGTTTTCGTGAGTAATATTATGTTTCGGTTTTTCAAAACGTGTCGTGTGTTGTGGTATTTATTTACGTTGACCGGTCCCGAGCGAATGAATATTCGAACACTAGTGCGATATACCTGCAGACGGTTCGATAAGCGACGATTAATATTTCGTTTAATTATTAATGACGAACAAAACGATGACGGTCGGAAAATACTTTTAGAATATTATAACGCGCGTGATTCGTATGTGCAATAGAATCCTGACCTCGTGGATCGTTTCGACCGACATCGATAGTTATATAATATGTCCTCATCCTCCCCTCCTCATCACGATGCAGCGGTGAACTATAATTCAATGAGGAATCGTACGCTTCCATCGTCCTTACATTTTCTATCGCTTATTAACAGTTTATTTTTTTTTTTAACGTGACATGTAAATTTCTTTCTTTTTTTATTTATTTTCTAAAATTAAATCGTTTTTTTTTTTCGTTTTGTAGAAAATGAAACATTGAATTCGTAAATATTACGACCGCGTACTGCAGATACGCGGGTACGAGATAAATTCGAGTACAAACGAACAAAAAAAAAAAATGTTTTGTTTTTAACGCTTTCTATATTTCTATGCGTTTCGCGTTTCGTTGCTTATAATAATACACCGTTTCTCTGCCATACGTATTGTTATTATTTTATGAAATATTTTTTTTCTTTTTTAATTTCAATTTTCAAATTTTTGCATAAATTTTAGTTTTAAAAACCGTAAAACTTTGAGAAAAATCGCAAATAAGTAACACGTAATACGTCGTATAATATTAATATAATGCAATCATTAGTTGTTTAATATGCAAACGTATTAATTGTAATTAATAAAATGAAAACAATTAAATAAATAATTTAAAAGGTTTTTTTCTAAAAAAAAATTTGTTTTTTTAAGTTATAAATTAAATTATTAAAAGTCACTTTTATGTATATTTTTAGAGCATCTCTATGAGTCTCTTAGGGAATCGACATCCGTACATCATATATATATATATATATATATATATATATATATATATATATATATATATATAAAGAAATTAAACATAATAAAACTTAAAATATTATAAATATACAAATATATTTAAAAAAAATAATAATATTTTATATCACATTTCAATAGTTGTTTATATATATAATTTAGTACACTATACGTACACGATTTCTTTGCCAATTCTAATTTTTTATTGTAGTAACCAATACTAATAATAAACGAAAACTCCTAAACATTTTTTTTTCTTAATATACTTTTTAACTTTTGTTAATGTTTATTCATATATACACACGTATATTTTTTATATGTATGTATAACGTATAAATATATATAATAAGGTATTATACTTAATTTATAAATATTGCAATTTTATTTTTTACAATAGTTAACTATTGTTATTATTGTATAAAATAATTAGTGTAAAATATATAACAATATGTCCTTGAGAGGACTTAATTTGTATTATAATTATAAATGCGAAAAACATTTTGTATTATATTTAATTAGTATATATATATTTATTTATATACACTCATAGGTATACATACAAATATTAAACACTACTGTCTACTGGTGCTCCCACCACAGACAATATATTATAATGTATCCGCTCGGTTATTATTTCTATAACCTGTGTACCAGAAAACCGTTCAGTCGCTGATTTCGCTAACGTTCAACTATACATAAACAGACGCACACGCTAATCCCGTGTAATCGTTGTTTACAAATAAAACAAATAACGTAATTTGAAAGGAATATGGACACGGACGTGAAAAAAATGAAAATGTCTCACATACCTTTTCCTACAGGTAAGATTCTTACAAAAAAAATGTATTCACATTTTATTAATTAATAAAGCACTAATGGTTAAAAATTAATTTTATTTAAAACTTCATCTTACTGGAACAAAAAAAAATCTATTTTTTTGTTTACCATTCGTTGAAATCTCATAAAATACGAAATGTCATCGATATTTTTACATTTATCACTCATCAACTCATAATATTATATCATATAGTAATTTATAAAATAAAAGTCTCCATCGATCCAATTATATATTAGACAATTATGTATTGATTCTTGAAAACTATATATTATAATATATTTTTATTATTATTATTATTATTATTGTTGTTGTTGTTGTTGTTGTTATTGTTGTTTTTATTATTATTATTATTATTATTATTATTACTACTATTATTATTATTATTATTATTATTATTATTATTATTATTATTATTATTATTATTATTATTATTATTATTAATATGTGTTTACGCTATACCAATATATGCGCTTTTAAAAAGTACTTTCACCGGAGGAAATACTTTTTCAACTAAAAACAAACACATCGGTATTTATACGTTAAATATAATAAACTACACGCGAATTATATAAACAATATGAGGAGAAAAAACAAAAACAAATTTAAAAATATATAGTTTTGTTGTAATAAAGAAAACATATTTATTCGACGATTTATATAAATAAAATAAAAATGTTTTTAAAACAAATACCGTGCATTATATATACAGTGTAACTAAACTACAAAATAATACTGTCGTTCAAAAATAACGTATTATATTTGACTGTTCCAATCTTTGTCTAACAAGTAAAATAACACAATCTCCGCTATTACGGTATACGTCTTATGACTGTGTTTTGATATTTATTATAATATACACTAATCGTCCTTGAATATTATGATTCCATATTAAATATAATAATATTTATGTATCACTGTAATTTTTTTTTTTAGTTTGCGGGCATAACTTATTCATCTATATATTAATATATATATACATTAATAATATTAAAACTAAGACAAATATAACAACAACAACAATTATTAATTTTACTACGGTTTGCACAGTTCTATTTTTTTTTTTTTTTTGAGTTTTTTGTCTTCAAAATTTTTCAATCCCCCCTTTCTCGCCGCTAAAATTGTATAAAGTCCGAAAACCAATAATTAATAGAGATGAAAAAATGATTTTAAAAAAAAATAAATAAAATACATACGTATTTTTAATAGTTACTCAAATAATATCTGATTTCGGTATGTAAATCGTTTCAATATAATTATTACGAATTATTATAATAATCATTTTTTTATTATAGTTTAAATAAAACTAATCACGTATCGGATATACTTCGTGTGGTTCAATGGAAATCGAACGCGGAAATAGGGGAAAGGAGCTATGCTAACGAGACGAAAATACAATGCGCAACTCTTTGTTTATTACTTATAAATATTCAAACACAAAATTTTTATTTATAAAATAATTTCGCATAGGTTGTTGTTCAATGCTTCTTGTTCGGCCGTGTTGTATTGCGCACGTTTTACACACGCGGAACTACTGCGTGTGACAATACGTCTTGTTGACTGTATTGTAATATGTCAACGAATATGTGTAAATTGTTAATTTATATAGTTTCAATAATAATAATATCTGTAATTATACGATCGTTGGAAAAGTACATAAAAAAAAAAAACGCGCTATATGGTCGAATATCGTTAAATCATCTCTCCTATATTTATAATATATAGATTTCAAAATAAAAATATCGTATACCTCTTCTAAATGGAATCACTAGAAACATAGCGTATTAATAAATGACACGCGTTTAACGCATATTATAAAATATTAAAGAATTACGTTGTTATAATTCGTTCTGTATTTTATGAGAAATTGATACGACAACATTATACCTGCTGGTATATATATATATATATACGAGTATATTAGGCATGTATATTAGCTAATATCCCACATAATATTCACAATAATATCCCGACGACGAATCGCGCGGTTAATTGATTTGAAAATCGTTTAATTTATTACCTATGTGTTTATCGCACGACGTATGAAAATAACGCGTATTATTATAACACCGAGTCATTTTGGAAGTGTTTAAAAAACGCACTTCATTTATATTATTACGATTTTATTTTCTTTTATTTCCGCAAAAACACGTTATGTTTTCCACTCTGTTTCTCGCACGTCAAATACATGTTTCAAAAATCTCGTTTTTTCTTTTACTATTACCGCATTGTTTTTACGTACGCGCGTACTAATTTCCGTGTAGAAATATTATTTTCAAAATTAATTTAAAAAAAAAAAAAAAAAAACACTAAATACATATGTACAAAATATTTTTTATATACTTATACATAGTTTATACGAGAAATGAGTTTAAAAAAAAAAAAAAAAAATCGTTAAATTACGTCAAATATATCAGTAGTAGCGGACATTTTAAACGGATAGTTAAGTGTACTGTTATTATCTTACACATTTTACGCGTAAAAACACGTGAAGTCACGAATCGTACTAATTATTCTACC
The DNA here is from genome assembly GCA_032441825.1 of Chaetogeoica ovagalla. Classification (NCBI taxonomy): domain Eukaryota; kingdom Metazoa; phylum Arthropoda; class Insecta; order Hemiptera; family Aphididae; genus Chaetogeoica; species Chaetogeoica ovagalla. The sequence continues at coordinate 2,705,151 of CM063727.1, read as the reverse complement.
GTTTATACACTTTGTCTACTAATTACAATCGTTCTATAATTGTTTACGCGTTATACCTCAATAATATTTAGCTATTTTTCCTTGTTTACAACGAACGATCGTGTATTAAAAGTAAAACATATTTCGTATACCGCGTACACAAAAGCAATTTTTAAAACACTACGCGTACCATTAACAATAATAATAATAATAATAATAATAATAATCAGGCGAGTGGTATTATAGAGGGCAAATACGCATTTTTAGACGGCACTTGGTTCAAAATCGAAAATTATAAATAATAAACGCGTGTACCTAAGGTTCATAGAGGTTACCAGCAAAAAGAAAAATAGAAATTCGAATCGAAACCAAACCGGCCGCCGTTTTATACCGTTTGTGCGTTACAATTCAAATACACCGACTGACCGACATTTGTTTATCGCATATACGTGTACGTTAATATGTGTAAATCGCTTTAACGTTGAAAACGATTTGTTTAAATAATTATATATACAAATAGGAATCCGAGCGTTTCACAGTCGGTTATTTATTAACAATAATAATATTCGGTTTTTGTTCGAAATTATTTCCCTGTACGAGGTGCGATAACGAAACACAGATCACAGTAAAACTGGTTAGGCGGGTTTTTTTTTTTTTTTTGTTTTTATTTTTAATTAATTTTTTCCCGTACAAAACCACTAACAACGATTTGTTTGCGTGAAAACAACCGAAGATCGCAAACTACGGGACAACAAAAATACGATTCCATTATACGCTGTGCAGGTAATTTGTACTTCCTACTTCGCGATTCGCTACATATTAATGTGTTAAGTCGCCCAGAGATCGTGCGGAGAAACATATTACTACAGCGAAGAATGAATGTTCTAATACGCGATATAAATTCAAAACGAAAACGATATATTTGATATATTTACTATATCTATAGCAAATTTTTCGCCCGTTGTTTTTTACTTAAGAATAACATATTTTTATTACGAATTTTATAACCGAATGATTGAAGAAATACGTACATTATTTAATATATTAACTACGTAATAGTTTTTGTTAACACCATATTATAATATTAAATCTACTATATTTGATATTTAAATCGAATATCTATATATTATATCTATATCTATATCTATATCTTGAACATAAACGCGTTATTTCACGTAACGTAATATTTTCCAGGTCCATATGCGACAGGATGTACGGAGTTAATGACTGAATATACTCCGGAAGGATGTTTTGCCAGAATATTTTATCCGACTAATGTTCCTTCCGATAAACTCGACGTAAGTAAAACAAAAAAAAGAGTTATTATTATTATTATTATTATTATTATTATTATTGAGATCCACTAGAGATGTCATTAGAAAAATTAAAAACGTTTCGTTTCGATTTTTCATAATATCAAGCACAATATTTTTAAATACCTGGCGTATAATTTTTAAATTAAACACGCGATCGAAACCCAGAGTGAGATATTAAACACACGTAATATTGTTCTTTCTTTAACGAATAAAAACACGAAGTATTAAAAACGTCACATAGATCTGTGTATTTTTATATATGGAACACACAAATGGGAAAAATGTTCTCATTCTCACGAAAAATAATCTTCATATTTGACTTGAATAAAACGTTTGGTTAAGTACTAATCGTTGTTGTTTTTAACATCAAATCAATAACGTAAATATATACTGCAATTGTGTGTAAATAACGTGATAAAATAATTATTATCTATACAGAAATACGCGTGTTTAATGAACTCAATACATTTAAATACAATCAAAACAGTTCGTTTTTAAATAATAAGCGTTTGTGTAAATTATTATTGACCGATTATTGAAATGATAAACCTAGAAATAAAATAGATTAGTTTTTTTTTGATAATCTTCTATTACGAAACAATAAACTCTGTAAACATTCCATACAACTACAAACGTTGTGTAATCTGTTCGCAAAAAAAAAAAAATGATTTGTTCATTCTTTCGGTTAACAAAACAATTTGTTAGCCAAATAAGAACGTGGTAGATGTCATTGTATCGTTTAAGTGCGTATAATGAAATCTGCATAATATTAATTCGATTACAGGAATACTCAGACAAATGGATTCCGTGGTTACCACATGAAATGTACTTGAAAGCATTCGCCACCGCACTTCGAGTACCTTATTTTATATTCAAATACGGTCCAGTGCTATTAGGAAAACGTAATTGCCTACTTACTTCTTTATTATTATTATTATTATTATTATTATTATTATTATTATTATTATCATCATAATTGAGTACCTACCACGGATAACGCGTTCAATTAGTACAATTTTAATAATATTATTATCAAATCAATTATTGTAAATCGTAAAGTATTACGGACAACGGCGACGTTCGTGAATATCTTTTAAAACAGCCTCGAGGGACCAGGAGATGGAGTATAAATCGCCATCGAAATACTATTGCACAGTGTATTTCCTATATACCTCGTGTTCACATACGTATACAAACAATAAAATGAAACGGACCTGCGTGTTAATATATAAATATTTATTTACATTGTAAAAAAAATCTAAAACCGCAAACAAATAAAATAACATATTTCGTATTAAAACTATTAATGAGTACTTAAAAATACATGAAATTATATTTTTGTAATATCTATAATAAATAAATTACTAATTTATATTTTTTAACGATAACCGCGCGTATAAAGCTATATTAAATTTAAAAATAATAACAGCATAAAATCATTTCGCATAGTTGTGTAATTAATTTAATTTTTTTTTTTCGTAACAAGTATTTTATTATATTGTAGAAACATTTTTAATACAAAGCAATTCGTGATGTACACTTTAGTATAATTACATATTATCATGAATACCAAAAATTAATTTTTATTTAATTAGACACATAATATAAACATAGTTTAAACTTTTATTTTATACTATTCATCGTTAGATATAATAAAATTCGTATACAATAATTATTATATTATTAATTACGCCGGGATATTCGTAACGTTGATAAGTTGATTAGAAGAAATAAATGAAAATTGCTCCTTGACAAGTTCACAATGATATGTAATATAATTTTTTGTTGTTCTTTTAAACGGGATGTACGCCAAAGCTCTTATACGCGATATTGAAAATTAAAATCGTACATAATATTATGTTATATAATAAAATTGTACGCGTGTCTCTTATTTAAACACGTGATCATATTCTCGACAGAGTTAGATGGTATAATATTTTTATCGGCACACTCCGGTATAATTCGTAGATTTTGTTTAAATAAAAATCTATAAACGCGCCTAAATTCGGCAAAATATTAATATGTTTTATTTAACAACGACTTACGTCGTTTTAACCGATGTTCGAAGACATTATAACGCATACAATATGTCGTTTCCGAAATACGCGCGCATTTTATATGTTTAACGAAAGAAATTATTTTGTAAAATTCGTGTGTGTGTGTGTGCATTTTATTCTAATTATAATCGAATTTTTATTAAAAATTATACCCAATAATTTTTTTTTTCGTTACTGATTTCGTTCTCTGTAGAGAAGAAAAATATAGATAAACGCGTATAACAACGATTTTGAAAGGGAATGTCCCTCTATTGCCTCCCCGCATTCGAAACTACGCAACACCCTCCTTTTATTTCTCATGAATATATTACAAAAATAAAACTTGGACGACTAAATTCGTTTGGAAAATAATAAATTAATTTTAAAAAATAACCATATGGTCTTTAATCTCTCAGCTTCACACGCGAATTCTACCGAAACGTATAAAAATACGAAAAAATAAACTCTAATTGTATTTGACCCAATCAACACTGCAATCCAGTCAACATAGCACATAGCACATTGCTATCGTTTATTTACTATATACCCTACGATGATATTATCGCCCATAGCTGTTGCCAGTTTTAAATTATTTATTTCAATTAATAATACGATTTTATACAACGTTAATTATTGTATTTACTATGCGAAATTTTACGTCCCGCGGTAAAGTGGACGACTATTAAGGCGTCTTGAATATCGATTGAAATATTGATCGTATCAAAGTCTTGCAGCGCACTGCGTAATGTTTCTAATAAAATAGTAAAAATTAAATAAATAAAAAGTAATAATAATAAATAATAAATTTGTATATGAAGCCAAGAGTATTATTTAAAATAAAAAAAAAAACAAAGATTTTTTTTTTATTATTATTAAATTCGTTTACTTACCTATCAAAAAAAAAGAGTCGTATTTAGAAATATTCAACGAGGAATGAGATGGTTTTTCAATATTTCATTCACATTTCAATACACATCCATGTGTTTCCATTCGCCGACTGCAGCAGCAGGTATACTCTTATTCCAAATAGAATGTAGAAAAGAGCACTTTCGTTGCCATTCCACTGGTCTTCAAAAATATTATGATTTATAATAATTATTATATGCATAACATGTGTGTAATATTACCAAAGAAAAAGCGATGAAAAATTAAAACAATCAATGGTAGCTCGCCCTGCGTAGTTCAATGTTAGATATAATTTTACAAACGACCGTTTAAGAAGTTTTTTTTTTTTGGGGGGGGGGGGTAGTGGAAAGAATTCAAACCCAAAAACCTTCCCCTCATAAATACGTCACTGAACAATATAATCCTATATAACTTTAGGCGAAAAATCAACGTTTTTTTGGTGACGTTTTCATTTTTTGTTTTTTTCTTTTTTCCAGAACCGTATTACATACCTACAATTTGCGACGCACCGTTGCGGGACAAGGAACAATCGTATCCTTTGATCATATTTTCACACGGGTACGCGGCGACCAGATTCGTTTGCTCGAATTACTGTAACACGTTAGCGTCGTACGGATTCATAGTGGCCGCCATTGAACACAGGTAATGTTTTACAGGAAATTGCAGATGATTACTATTACTTACCACTATGGACTTACATAATGTAACTTACATAACAGACTAACATAACACTCCAATAACAATAATAATAATGTCGTTCAGTGAAAACATTTTGTCGCCTAGATGTATCATCATTATTTTTAAACACTGTACACGATCTACGATTAATTTTTTTTTTTTTTTTTTAACGAAACACGTTTTATATAAGCGTATTTCCGCGTCGAATAATTGACATTAATTATTTATTGAGTTAGAGACAGATCGTCACCGATCACGTACTACTATGATTCGCCGGAAAACGCCGAGAAGGACAACCGCACGTGGATCTACCATAAACATTTCCATAAGACCTACAACATGGATCATTACACCTTAAAAAACACCCAAGTAATCACATGCACATTATAATGTATTATAGTAATGTAGTAAATTTCACTATGACACATCCGTATAATAATATCAATCGCGGTTTAGATGAAAACGAGATACAGAGAGTGTACCAAACTACTGGACATCTTAATGGATATGAACAAAGGCGTTCCCGTGAAGAACGTACTCAATTCGTCGTTTGACCTACGTCAATTTAAGGTATTTAATTCAATTTAAGGCGCGAAAAATCTGAATACGCTAGATTTAACAGTATTTTAGCACTGTATACTCTCCGAAATAATTATTCTAACATGCATTATTGTGTATAATCAGAATAAAATCAACACGGACAAGATAATAATGAGTGGATACTCATTTGGCGGATCGACCTCGATGTACAATGCGAGCAACGACAAGCGTTATCGGTGAGTGCATTACAATAACATAAATAGTATTCAAAAAACATAATATGCCTACTACACGAAATCATGTGTATCATCTGGTCAAACGTGTTTTAATTATATATAAAAACAATTTTTTTTTCATCATCGCGTATACGCAAAATCCGTAACAATATAACTACAAGACATTATAATTGAGTATTTATTACTAAAATTATCGGATTAAATTTACCAAAAACCGTAACATTTTTTTTTCTGCTTAAAATACCTCTTCTATCTTCTTCAAGAATTATACTGGAATAAATAATAATTACAGGGTTTATAACGCAATTTTTCTATTATAAATCACGTACACGAGTACCCTTTTTTTTATTTCTTACATTTTAAATTACGAATTACACGTGTAAGGTTTAAAAATAATTTTATATAATATTAAAGAGTATTCGGAATTTTCAGTCGATAAAAAAAAAAAAAAATTAAAGAAACTTCTCTTATTATAAGAACAAACTTTAATCGTAAATCATGTTAAGAATTTTCTGCATTTTTCGTGAATTTCGCCAAATATTTGGCCTGACCCACATGAACTTTTCTTCAGCAACGTAAATTTGTTCAACAGAATTTTAAACAGTAACACACACCTAATCGAATATTTTTAATTAGGAGACTAGGATTTTTAACTAGAAGTGGTCACTCCTAAACAATTTCTCCAAATTTAGTAGCTTCCTTGACACACAATACTATATTATTCTCTTAATGCGAGTAATATAGAACATAAAAAAATAGAATTACTATGTTTTTTTGTTTTTACATAATATTTAAAGAGCCATTATAGTTCTCGACGGATGGATGTTTCCATTGAAATCGGAACCATTCACAAACATACACCAACCGATATTATTTATCAACACCCACACATTCCACATACCATCCAATTTAAATATACTTCAAAAGTATTTCTGTTCTAATGGGATTCGACAGTTATACACGTTGAAAAATACAACGCATGAAAGTTCCACGGACACTCCATTTATCCATGGCTACTGGTTGAACTTGCTCATGCAGAAGTTGGACGCTAAAACTGCATTAAACCTACAGAGTAGTTTTGCAGTGAGATTTTTACGAGACACAATCGGTATCTATATCTACGCATTACTATTTTCGAAGATCATACTATTTAAAGTTGTATTTATAATTCTTTTCTTACAGGTCACCCGATAAATTGTGATAATGCTCAAATATTTATAAAGGAACACAGTGACGATTTCGTCGAAGACGTAATCAGTTATACTAAAAAAGCTAAAAGAAAAATGGGAGTGTATCCATGGTAGCTGGATGAATAATTTATAATGCCAAATTATTTAATTGATTTTTAAATATATTACAATACAAAATGCAATTAAATTGTATTACATATAAAATTATAAATTGGCTTGGAAAATTTTGTTATATATATAAAAATATATATGATTTCAAAACCAATCAAAAAGTTAATTATTAGTACAATGATACATCATATTATTATTATTAAAAAATACATCAAAGTTCAGAAAATTACTTGTATTATATTATATCAAAAATTAAAAAAAAAAAAACAAGTTTTAATTTTCATCAGTCCGTTTTCATAATTAATTTTCAATTATTATTGTTAGTTGAAAATTTCATCAGTCTAATAATTATATGCATATATATTGAAAATTATCCTTAAAACTAATGTTATAAAAATTAAAAATCAATAAATTCATGAAAAATAAAATGAATAATAATTACTTTTGATACTCTTATTTTTTAAAAAAATTAAAAACTTTTTTAAATGGATTACATATAATAATTGTTTATTTTTTTATGATTTTTTATTCACTGTAGTAAATATTTTATGGCATCGAAGTAATGAAACAAACTCAAAAAAATTTGCTTTCTCCCTCTCTTCATTTTTAGGTTTGCTGTCGTAGAACATGATTAAAGTTATTCTCAAATCCACTCTCATTAGTAAGTAAGCAGCCTGAAAAAAAATTAAGTAATTAAATTACTATTATTAATATAGTAGATATATTCTCATTAAAATCAATTTTATAAAATTATAACTTATTTCAAGCAACTATTATGAAAATTAAAAATCAGGTTTATAAAATATTATTTTTAAGAGACTTGTTGTGAATTATGTCATCAAAATATTATGTTACTATACATCATAGTTGAAAAAAATAATTAATTATAAAAATGATTTGTCACAGGAATATTAAGGACATTTATGAAATTTAGACATGCTGCATAAAATATAAAGTACATTATATTATAAATAACAATTTGCAGTTTAATTGTTTAAAGCATAGAATACTACTATACAACTTTTGAAAATAATTGAGTGATTTTATTTATTATCAAAATAGCGAAAGAACTAAAACACAATACTTTTCTAGTTTATAGTAATCTATTTTAAATTTATTCTAATCGTTATTCATTATTAAAAGAAAATATTATTTATTAACATACGTTGTCCATAGAACGCAATTCAATTTTATTCATAGAAATTTCTCCTTCATTATTTTCCGTAATCAATTTTTCCAACACATCTAGTTTGACGGGAACCTGTGATAAAATAATATTTAAACTAATACCATTAAATCAATAAACACAGTAATTTTAATACCTTTGGAAAACTTAACATTATTTGATATTTAACGCTCGGCTCCACTACATCTCTATGTGGACTCCAATATCCTGGGCCCCTATAATCAGGGAGGTTAGATGTATCAAACACCAATATTATAGATTGAGCCTCGGACTTCTTTTGTAATTGTTGCATCCTAGAAATACAAAATCGTTTTTTTTTTTTTGTTAATTTACTAATACATTGAAAAAACAACTAATATTTTATTACTATCTGCTTAAAGCGACTCATTGTATTAATATATTATGTATATATATTTATGAATTTCACTATAGACTTAATTTTATAATGAATGGGGTTTGATTTTTTGACATTTTTCTTTAGTAAATTTAAAAAACAATGAAACATTTAATCAAAAATCCACTTCTTACATATAACCCTAGAAAAAAGCTGACAAATTTAAATCTTTTTTTCAGAATTGAATGTTTTTTTTCTAAGTGATTGAATTTTTTTCTAGTTTTTAGGTCTAAATCATTATGTTAACAAGTATAAAATTATTTCTCTTTCAAAGCATTGACATATGCATGCGTGTACGACCATCTTCTGATTCCTCGACCACCCATATTCCATCAGTTACATTAATTAGAAGCAATAATAGGTATTATGAAAGAAGTCACACATCAACAATTATTATTGCATTCTCATAATAAATATGCTTGTGTATTATAAAATTGCCTATACAAAACTCCTTAGAAACACATCGTGTCGGATGATCCTCTTAATATTGATATTTGCGTTAACAAATATATAATATTTCAATAAATGCATTGATCACTTGCTATAAATCTGTTTACATACTTAATAAGTAAACTATACTCACTTGGAAAAAAAGTTTACATTATTATTATTACATAGAGTTTTCATTTCTTGTAATGACGATTGTTGTAAAAGTACCCCATAAAAATATAAAGTAAATTTTGAGACTGTCATGTGTCTAAATCTTTTGAACCACATGACCAATGCGGGTAAAGTGTTTTTGTTTGTAAACAATGAGCCAAATTTCCAGGGCTAAAAAAAAAAATATTTTAAATATCGTAGAGTTAATTATTATACATAGATATTTTATTTAATCAGTTGATTTATGCGTTTAAAGATTCAGACTTATAATACACAATATAATACATAGTATTATATTTAAGTACTTTAAACTAATTTCACCTCTTTGTTTTGATAACAATTTTCCCATTGGAAAAGAAGATCATTTCCTTTCTTCATGCAAAGTAACGATTCTATATACGCCCATTTCTCCAAGTGTAAATGACAATTGAAAAAATGTTTCATGCAATCAACTTCAAACCTGCAAGAGTATACTTGATGTTATAAGAATAAATAACATAAATAATAAACACAAGAAAACATTAACAGATTTAATACGAGTCATATATCATAAATGTCGTACTACGAATTCCAGTGAATTCTACTCGTGACAAAATACATGGGAAAGAACAGAAAAACAAAACAAAAATTATTTTTAAAGTATTAAAACTGTCAATTAAATTTTTTAACAGCCGATTTAAAAATTAAAATGTATTTTTTTTAAAGACGCTTACGGATAGTAATGAATGTTTTTCTCGAGTACTTAATTCTTATAATAAATAATAAATATAACTAAGTAGGTGCAAAATGTAAAGAGCTACTTCACTATAAAATGTACGGACAGGCGAATACTTAAAATGTTTCATTAACAATTTCTTGGGGAATAAAATTTTAACTTACTGTAAGATTTTCAATACTCCGTCCACGGGTGGTGAGTTACAAGATTCATTCTGAATCTTTTCAATGATTTCCGACAGCTCACCGAAATCAATGTAATTGTTCGACGATCCAACTTCACACAATTTATCGTACAATTCAAGAAGTTTGAGTCTAACAGATATGTAATGCATAAGTGTAGTGATCAATTTTGTAACATAGTCGTCTTCCACTTCGGACACGAGTTTTTCGAGGTCTTGAAACAATACTTTGTACACAAAATCCAGATAGTTCTGTAATGAAAACAAGCAAAACGAGTGAATCGGGTTCATACGACGTGTCATTTAAAAATACATATATATATATTACCTCGTCTTCCTTTCGCGCGAGCGTTTTATTTTTCACAGGCTCGAAATTGGTATCGGAATAGTTCTTTTCGGCCAAAGCGAAATCACATAAGACGTCAAACAACGACTTGGGCCACGCATTACACAAAATCTCCGAACGCTGTTTCTCCTAAAAAGCAAAAAAAAAAACAATTTATCAAACGTTTAACTTAACCATTTTTTTTTTTTTCAAAATAAAATTACTCACCATAAAATCTTTTGCTCTGTCATAATTGGCTAGTGTAAAATGTTCAAAGAACGTATGCACGATTTCTTCTTGAGTCTGCGACATATTCGAGCCGGCGGCAGTAGACGTAATCCGTCTACCACAAAACGATTGGGACAAAAAAAAAATCTCAGCGACGTACTCGGTCAAAACAACAGAAAAAAATCCACTAGAGACGCGGTATTTTTCACTTATCGTTTCGATTCGGGCGGTCAGTGAACACAAAAAGCGCAAACCACAACGCGAAAATATCTGTTACATATTGTAAACAAGCAGCAACGGAAGCCGGCAGACCCATTACTCGGACTTATGGCCTTGACGTCAGCTGTCTTCAATATCGACCCGCTGTAGATGCCTGATCTGAGTTCGTACATTTTGAGGCGGTCGTCATCAGGACAAGTCGAAATTGTTCGTTTTTGCCGCGCTATCAGTGCGCGTGTCTGATAATAATAATAATAATTGTAGTTACCACGGTGTAAGATGATGTTTTAAACCCGACAATAACCGTCGATATTCATGATAAGAGATATCGTGATAATGCCGTACGCCGCCGGTAGACGATAAGATCTGAGGATATCTGTGAAGACATTATCACGTGAAACGTGAGTATAATGTGTTGATGGTTCGCGTTCACTGCTATAACGTTGGGATTGTTTTTTTTGTTTTTTTTATTATTTATGATTAATTATAACGAAAATTGTACAAACTCGTGGTGTATTAATATTAATTCACGCGTTTTTCCCGTTTTTAAATAATATCATACGTAAGAATATCTGTTAAAAATGTTGTTTAGACGTTTAAAACTATCGCATACGAGATGTTTTTTACCGACGATTTTCTTAAATAAAAATGAATACGACGAACAAGGTACCGAAGTTTTAAAAAAAAAAAATGTCGGTGGTTGGCAAGGTGTTGTAAACGCGTTTTCCCCAGAGTAAGAATTCGTTTTTTTTTTTTTTTTTCTTTTTTGTAAATGCTATGATAATTGTGTACTATTCGCAATTCGTTCGATTCACATTGTTTTTGTTGTTTCAGCGAAAACGGTGATCCTTCACCGGATGTAAGAGCCATATTAACGACAGTTTGTTATAGTGCTTTGATGGGAGGTATATACGGGAGTTTTTCCCACAGTAAACAAGCATATTACGATTTCTTTGAAAAGAATCAATCGACCTTATTTAAAAATCAATTCGAAGCCAAAGTAAGAAATAAAAATCGTATCCTCCATATCTAATCAAACTGTGTTTCAAATATAACAATACTTTTTTACATTCTTCCTATACAATATATTAAAGCAAAGATTAATGTTCACTTTGCTAGGAGCCCGGTTTTTTTTTTTACTTATTGTATTTTTTCCTCGTATAAAAAGTAACTTGCATTTTTTTAATTACCAAAAACATAGTGAATTTTAAAGATTTATTAATATCATCTAAATATCTAATTCGTGTAACACTTTCTCGTAAATGGGAATATGGTTTTTTTTTCCATATACAATGTATGATCTTTCTCGCTATAATTCAGGAACAAAATGCATAAATTCGCAGCAAAAAAAGAAAGTGGAACGCCTAGTAAAAATGTATCTATTCTAAATTAAGATTCTTTATAATTTTAAGATATGTTTTTAATCTAATGTAATATAAAACTAATTTCAATCAATTCTGTAAATTTTATTATTGAATCATTTTATATAAATTACAATTTTTTTCAACATTGTTTATACATAAAACATTATTAAATCTGTAAGGAAACTTTAATATTGTAAAATATAATCCAAACATTTTTAATATTTAGGCTAAACTTCAATCTCAAATAACACTGGCAATGGGTAAAGGTGTTGTCAAATGGGGATCCAAGGTGGCAATATTCTGCGGTTCTTTTACGTGAGTTTTTATAATATATTTACACAATACTATTATTAGTATAATTTTCATTATTAGTTATTATTCATTATAATCATTTTTCAAAATCAATTCGTTTATCAAAATATTCTTGCATAAATGTGTCTTTGAGTGTCCATCAAAATAGTATTATTTTTCTCTCTTTTTTAGTACGTATAAGAACATTTATTATTTTAATATTGTTTTAAATCTACAAAACTTTATTACTATAAAATAATAAAATGTTTTGTACAGTTATTATAGTAATATAGTTCATTATAGTCTACTAATATTCATTTTTATAATTTTATTTATGTATTTTTTGTTAATATTATTATGGGTATCTAACTCTTCATGTGGTATAATTTAAACACATTTAGCCTGTGTTTTGCATTGAATGTGATAACTTTGTTGATAGAATACATACTCCGATACTCGCTTACAATAAAAAGCAAATTTTTATAGATTTGGGTTTTATTTTCTTTATTTAAATATAGGTTTTACTTTAAATATTTATTTTAAGTACACGTAAATTATATATGAATACTTTAAATTTTCTTTTGTTAGGTACAAAGTTATAAATTAAAAATTACATTAATCATATTTATATAAATATTAAGTTTTTAAATTTTTTTTTTCGTTTTAGGACTATTGTAACTGCTATAAATGCATATACACAAGACGTTTCTATAATTAGTTACACAACAGCTGGTGGCATTATTGGTGGATTCGTTAGAATGAGTTTAGGTATAAGAGGGTTTGTTGTTGGATCTACATTGGGTAAGTTTTTTTATGCCATATTATGGTAATTTAACAAAAATAATTGATTAAATATAAAAAAAATAATCTTTGAGTTTTCTTTAAAACTATACATTTAATTGTAATTATATAAAAAAAAAAAATGTCCTATTAAGATAATATAAACACTTTGTTAATATTTTAATTATTTAAGTTGCCCTGTATTAAATGCATTATCAATGTATATTTATAATAGAAAATGTTTATTTTAGGAACTATGTTAGGTTTCGTTGTTGGCTGTTTCACAGTATTACTATTAAAGATTTCTCCTATGTCTATGGACGAGTTAAGAGAATGGCAATACCAGGCTCAAAAATTAAGAGACATGTATGTATAGAAAAAATTTGCATAAGAATATTGAAATGTTTATCTCTGTTTGTTTTAGATCCATGGTGAAAGAACAGAAAACGTCTAAGGCATTCCAATACGATTCACCGCCTGAACTATTGGAACACGATAAGAGAATAAAAAAATCTGAAACGGTTGAAAATAATACAACATAACTATCAAAGTAAACGTTTATTTTATTTATATTTATATATCACATTGAACTTAAATATACAATTATTAAAATTAAGAGTTTATAATACATTATTTAATTTAATAATAAACCTATTACTATGCATAAGAAAACTGAGAAGTATGGTGTGTTGGTATTAGCTATAGATGATACATATGGATGTGCACCTCCAATGAATGGTAACCATTTGCCCAATGATGATATCATATTTATTCGACTGTCATTTCCGGTATCCAAAATACTATAATCGGATCCATTTACATTTGTATGCAATTCTTCAATATCTTCTGGATGCAAATACGACACTAATTCTTTTCCATTATAGTTTCCACATTTTGGAAACCCTAGAGGTGGTGGTGGCATGTCCCAGTCTTCACCAATTTTGAACACAGTTGCCATGCCCACTTCAACGTGGAATTCGATATGACAGTGAAATAACCAATAACCTATAAAATGCATTTGTAAATTTTTAAATGTGTAAATTAAAATTTATTTTAATAAGTTGCATACCGGGATTATCGGCTATAAATCGTAATATTGTAAATCCACCATCTGGTACTGTTACAGTGTCTTTAAGAGGCGCAGATCGTAAATTTCTTACTATACGTCCCTCTCTGTCCATTTGTTCAATCTCTTCTACTGTGGTGTGGTTACCTACTCGTTCCATAGCAACTACTCTAAATGGATGTCCGTGGAAATGAAACGGATGATTCGCATTATATGTTACTCCTTGTTATGAAAATAATATTGTTGAATTAATTTATTATTATATTTATCGGCAATCGTATTATTTACCTTTGTCAATAAGGAATAATTCGACAATCGATCCTAGAGGAACTCTAATAATATTTGTACACTCGCAGAATTCCTTTGAACAATCTTTTTTCATGTGGTCGCAACTCATCCACGGTCGTATCATTTCTCTTTGAGATAATAATGGAAAAGATTGAAGTTTAAATGACATTTTATTAATTTGAGGTGTGTATACACGTTCTGATCTGTGCGTAACTAAAACATAAAAATGTGTAGGTACTTATTAGATTTAATATAATTCAATTAATTACAAATAAATATTATTAACCTTGTTTAAATCCATATAACATGGGTTTATGGAAATGTGGATTATCTAAAGAATAAAAATCGTAAGACATAAATAATGTTACGTCTGGTTTTTTCCTTAATCGAAGATCATGTTTGGGAGGTGTTGCATCTTCTAATTCTGATACAGTAGCTGTGTCCATTAATCCTGATCCTTTATTCAGTGCATTTAATTGCTGTAATCATCGTATATATATAATAGCATTAGTAATTATAAACATTAACACAGTATAAAAAGAGTTTATAGAATTTAATTGTATTGTTATATTTACAATTCCAGTATGAAATGTGTTGTCATATGTCGGTATGCCTTCCGGTTCTTCATCATCAGCTCCATCGTAGTGCAAAATTGCTACTTCAAAGGCCTTTGTAAAACGTTCATCACAGTCCATTAAACCTTTAAATCTCATCCAATAGTTTCCGACATTGGCTGTTGCTTCCAATACAAAATCCCAACGCTCGCCAGCATAACTTACAAATGAATCGACTGTAAAAATTTATTTCCAGTTGTTAAATCATTGGTGTTGAAGTAAATAGTGTTATTGTTTTGTTATTTTCAAATTGTTTGTTATTTACCTACTACTGGTTGAATATTATATCCATCTGTTGCAATCATTGTAAATGTATGATTATCTACACTCATTGAAATTGGACAATTTAGAAATCCAGCATTAATCAGTCTAAACCTATATCGTTTTCCCTAAATAATATAAAAAAAAAAAAAAACATAAATCCATTAAAATGTCTAATCGTTATACAATTATGGTCGAATCATATGTGATTATTGATTAGTATTTGGATGTTATTACAAATGTAAAAGAAATTGCGTTCGATTTTTAAATATTAATTTAATCGTACAATAATAATTTCTTCCATTAAATAATAATATGATACACTCATTAGAGTATATATTGATAAAACACTGGACATTCAGCTATTAATACGAGTGGCATATTTGTTGTTCCATATAGGGACATGCCTTTTTTTGACATGTTTAGCTGTTGTTTTTGTTGTTAGATAATGGAAATCTAATTAATTCCAGTTAATCAACAGAGGTGTGGGTGCTCCCTCACTTCTTTCACAAATAAATTTTAAAGTTCCTTCACATACTACTAACTACGATAGGAATCATCCTATTCATCTTATGATGAATGCATTTAAAAAAGAGTATCTAATTATTTTTATTATTTTATTCTCTTTGTAGTAATCTAATTGTGTAGTACTATTATTGTTACTTTACATTATTCTATTGGGCTAACGCTCGTTAAATAAATAATCTAATTTTTTTTTAATATCTCAGTTTATAGTGTATTCAGACGTTTTCAAATCTTTATCCAGCCTATTTCAATCAAATATATTTCGTCTTCCTTTTATTTTCTTCTAATTTTTCTTTAAAAAAAATATAAGTTGAGATAGTATTACAATTCAATTGGAAAAGATTTTATCGCGTTCAAATTAAAATTTTTCCAGAAATAAAAACGTAATTTTAACCCAAAATGGTATTTTATAAGCTTTTTAAAGTCACCAAAGGTATGAATTACGTGCAATGAATTGTTCTTTGTTACTTATATTTAGTACATAATTTGTATAAATTAAATATGTGACATCGTGTCGATTGAATATCGACATATTTTGCTCGTCTGACGATCGTTATAATCACTCGTTATTAGGTGAAGTATTAAACAATAACATATTACGTCGCGTGTACGCGACAGAATATCACATAATTTATTATGTAATAGGAACACATTGATTTATTAATTTAATAAATTATCTCTTGTGTGTATTGTTAAAAAATAATTTACGGATTAAAATGGCTATATTTGCAGGCATAGCTAATAATCGATTGTGAGAATCCATTACGTCGAAACGTTTAGTATTATTTTATTATTGTAATCGATTGATTGATATAAAAATTAATATTTAAATAAAAACATTTTTAATCTGTTAATTTTGTATTAAAAAAAATGTTCTGGAAATTAGATCGTAATTAAAATGTATTTTTCTATATTATATGATCGATGGGAGGGTGTGTGGAGTTCGGCAGTAATCGATACACAAATTGAACACACTCACTCTGGTCACGTTGAACCGTGCTAGGGGCGTGCGAAACCCGTCTTTGAACACTTTATACCGGCCCCGACCGTTGATCAGAATGGATTCGGGTTTGTTGTTGCCCGAACCGTGGTAATGGGCGAGGAACTTGCGGATGCCCAGCTCGTGGAGCCAGTCGGTGATGGTGAGCACGTGCGCGTCCGCGTCGTACATGTCCTTGTGCACGTCGCGCGATTTCGGTGCCCGTACGACGAACGATCCGAACGCGCCGTCGCCCCGCTGACAGCCCGAGTGCGAGTGCCAGAAGTGCGTGCCCTCGTTGTCCGCCTTGTACGTGTACCGGAACGTGCTGTGCGGCGGCACCGGGCACTGCGTCACGTACGGTACGCCGTCCATGTACGGCGAGTTGCGCTGATGATGGCCGTGCCAGTGGATGGACGTCGACTCCTCCATCATGGCGTTCTCCACGTCCACCACGACTACATCGCCCAGGCATACCTACACACACATCTTGAATTATTATCTCGTTGAAAAAAAGAAAAACGGTTTCCACTCGTTTCGCGCGAGACAGTGAAATTTTCGTATTTGATGTTTTGTTAATGAAAATTTTTAAGAAAATTTCGTTACTTATGAGTTGTGATCCTTTTAAAATCTATGCGAAAATGTGAATTTTTTTTTTGTGCGCGCTGAAAAGTAGACACTTATTGTTTCGCCGTCCTAATCGTCCCAGTATTATTTTGCTCAGAGTACACTGTCGTGGTATAGAATAATTTTGTGACAATAAAAACAGTAAATTCTATACTATATTATGTAGTTTTAGAGTTAATTTCAAAAATTACTTTTGACTTTGTAATATAGGTACGAACAAAACAATAATATCACACGACGGGATGAAATATAATTTTCGTTTCGAATGGTATTTTTATTATAGAAATTCGGAAACCGGCATTTTTCGCCACTTCATAAATTATCTATACAAATGTAAATGCATATACGATACGATTCTATGTAATAGAATCATAATAATATATAATAATAGAATAGATGTGTAAACGAAAAAATAAGTAATCCGATCATTTCGACTTAATTAAATCTTTATCGTCCGAATAATTCTATTTAATAAACCTGTAATGCAGTGCAGTAGCTAGTATGGCATATATAGACGCACATACACGCCTATAACACGATTTCGATATATCGTTGCTGTGTATCGTTTTACACAATTCATTTTCTTTTTTTCCATAGACTTTATGTATAAATATGTATTTGTTCTACACGATTTGTAAACACATCAGAAATCGTAATAATAATAATAATAGGTGGGGTGGTATATTCTATTTCGGAAAAGTGATATTGAAAACGGTGTTTTTACACGAAAAATCAATAAAAATTATCTAATACGAATGTATATATATTATTATTATTATTATTATTATTATTAATATTCGTATAAAAATAAAGGACAATCCGAGGCGCGACCTATTTTATAAAATAAACTGCAACAGTACACGAAAATACGTGTGTGTGTGTGTATATATTTACATTCGAGCCTATAATAATATATTATAAAATAATAATTGTGTGATGCGTGCGTATACGATAATAATAATTATTATTATAAGTATATAAATATACATATTATATTATTTAGTCCAGCCGTACGTCGCGACAAGGACGTTGCGCGCGAGTTCGCGTACATTTGACAAGTACAATATCTTTTATTTTTATTCAATTTCTCCTATAGCCGATTATCATTTAACGAGGTCCTACGGAAAATTGTTACACCTCGTTATTACATAAGAAAAATATAAAAACGACCGATTTATTGAGCGCGCGTGCGCGTGTCTCTCTCTCACTATATATTATATCAATACGCGTATTTTACTGGTTTTTTTTTTTAACTATACACTTTGTGAACACTCCGAATTGATATTTTGGACACGGTGAATATAAAAATCCCTTCGAATCTTATTAATTTTTTTATTTTCTTTTTATATTTGCAGGATTCAATAAATACGCGCGCTATCGGCTCTTTTTTTTCCGACTATTATTGTAAAATATCTACACGCGGTTTTGTTGTAACACGTTACACGAGTAAACGAGATGATTAAACCGCGTTTAGGTTTTTATGTAAGTGGTAAGTAGTAGATTTTTCGCACCGGCGGAGTACAATTCGACGTCTGCATAAGCAGACACACCGCGAGACTTTTTTCGTGCGCCAAGTTTCTGACGACAATATTGAAATTTTTTGCGATTTTTTTTCTTTTTCATTTTTTCGTCTGAAGAGTGGCGGAGATGGCCGGATATGTTCTACATATTTAAAAATGTACCGGTTTTTTTTTCAACGTGGGGCGGTTCAATTTTACGATTCGCCTATATTTGTATAATATACACATGACAATACTTTTATTTATTTTTAATGTTTATGAGAGTTAATTTTTTCCCCCTGTACACATACAGCGCAAAAAGCGGCATAAAATATTATAATGTCTTATTATGGTAAATATTATTAGAAATAGTATATTTTTGAACTTCGAGAAAACGAGGGAGGGGAGGACACGTATTTAAATTCGAACGGGTATACGTATTACGAATAATCGCGTCGGTGTTATTCTGTGAATTTAAACAATTTTATCGGCCTTGAACGTGAACCGGAATGAATTTTCGCCAAAAAAGACCCCCCACCGAAAAAACGTATTTTGCTTAAAATTGAAATTGTATACTGCTCAAAACCTGCACGACGATGTGTACTCTATGATTTTGTTTTTGTTTTTCTTCTAAAAACCGCACAATGACGATTAGATGAGTAGATACCAACCCGTCACGGAGATTTTATTTTATTTTATATTCGTACGAGTACGTAAATATTTTGCAAGCACTGCAGTACGCGCTACAGTAATGAACTTCTATAAGAGTATTTTCTATTCGGGTCCGAAAACTTATTACAATAACCGTTTTGAATCGGGAAGTCTGTATAAAATATCTTATCCGAATTATTTGTATAAATACATTATACTACGAATTTATTAAATTATTATAAATAAGTATAAATAGTTTGCAGATTTCTCGTTTAAGCCGGCAAAGCCGGTGCAGTTGGAAGACGTTAATAGTGATTATAACATAATAAATTATCTAATTATATGTGTAAAACTAACAATTTAAAATTGTTTTACAAACGATTTTCTGTGATACAACGCAGACGACGAACGATTGCGAATGTTCGCGGATTATAAGTATATGTATCGCGAATAGAAAATTTAAAGTGTATTATATGTATAAATTCATTACCAGTCTGATCTGAAGTTATAATAATAATAATAATAATAATTAATACAACCCTAATATTTTCTATGTCGTACAAATCGTTCAGCTGTCAGTGCATCACCATTTATTAGGCATTTTTTCAGTGTGGTTTTAGTAAAATTGTTGTGATTTTTATTTTAAAAATGCCGAAAGTCAATAATGAAAGTGTCAACAAATTACGACAATTCGTTGTAGAATTCACGAAGCTTCGCCCAATACAAAGCAATACTCAGATCCAATCGCCGATCTTTTTTATATTCGAAAATTTAAAAAAATATGCGTTCGTAGCATGTAATAATAACACGTATTTCCACTATTGAATGTGAATTATAAATTTTATTACTAAAATAATTATTAAATATAAGCGTGCGAAAAAAAAATAAAAATAATTTCGATTAAAATTTAATCTCAATTGTATTGTATTGCGAAAATCAACCAATCAATGATGTATTTCAATAGATAAATATATTTTTAGTTTTTTGACTATTTTTTTGTGTGTATCTTATAAAAATTTAAATGCATGTTTTCGCATATTTCGGGTAAATAATATGCATATTTTAGAATTTGTTTGGTATTGCATACAAATCCTAGCGCCCTGGTAATAGTATTATAATATACATATATATATAAGTACTTGTATGGAAGGTCCAGGCAGACTTCTATTGATGACAATTACGGGCTTCTCGACGCCGTCGGCCGGCACACAGTCTGGTCTGTAACAATCGGTCAGGTTGTACGGACAATCGTAGCACGCCTTGCTCATTGTGTAGTACCATTCCACTTTGAAGCGGTACTCGCACGTTTTGCTCGGTTCGCCCGCGTGACATTCTCTCTGACAAGGATGTTGTTCGGTCTCCTGCACGGCCGTCGTCGAACGCAAAGCGCAGTGAAACAACAATAATAATAACAACAAGAAGATCGTCACGTAGTCGTACTGATGTGCTATCGTCATTTTTCTTCCTTTTTCATCTCATGTACTGAAATGAAACGGACGAACACTAAACGGCCGCAGGATACGCACACTGTCTCTCACTTCCTATATATATATATATATAGGAAAAAAAATCCCAATTAAAACGCCAATTAAAATTAATATCATATTAGCGTTCGTTATAAAATAATCGCGTGTTGGATTTCGTCTAAGAAATTTTGTTTTTTTTTTTATATATATATATTTATATTACAAATTCGTGGTCGTTTGTGGAAATTTGCGGACATAAAAATAATTATTATTATACGTACGCTGCGTAATAAATATAATACTTACGCGCACGTATGGGTCCCTGACCCATCGTAAGTACCCGGAAAAAAAATTGTATTCTAAAATAATGATAGGCACCACTTATACCGATGATGAGTGTCAGTTATATCGTGGGATTCACAAACTCGTATAGCATATTATTATTCAAACGAAATTGTTTTTTTTTTTCCTTTAATGACGTTTATTTAAAAAATAACAAATTACTACGCGCCTGTATGACGTATATTGGAACTATTCTACGAAATGAACGTGTTTCAATGTCTACCAGAAGTCATCATAACACGCGGACGGTTAAGTGTTTCAAAAAACAAAAAAAAAATAATAGGAATTAATAACTCGTACGAGTACAGTATATGAGCGAATATTAAAAAAACAAAAAAAACCCCCAAATTGTTTTGCAGAATGCGGTGTGAATTAATACCGGCGAATACGTTTTAATTATACGTTCCTTATAATATTAATTTAATATTTTATTATACGGAACGTGCGTGTACGGTATACGAAATATTTTACATATGAATACATTATAATTTATATTAAAATAATATAATAATAAATATTACTTATTATAATATATATATATATGTATATATATAAATGGCGAGTCACTTGTTTGGATATTAGACGGGAAAATCGTCGGAAGAGGCGCGCGTGACCAATTTACCGTCTCAACCTACCTTACAATTATTACAATGTCTGTTCGTTAACATAACATTACCGGTGGGATATTCCATTCCGAGAAATCCCAGAAAGAAATTCGAACGAATTTCCACTATATCGAAACGCGCAGTACCGCAGCAACAGTACATTACCATTTGTTTTTTTTTTTTTCCGTATACCATAAAACCGGTTAACCGTTTATATTATTTATTTTCAATCGCTATATCGATAATATTGTATTATCCGTGTATAGTACGCGTAATGTAATATTTACAGATTTTCCACGTCGCGCGCGTGTGTGTGTGTATCAACACTGCCGACTTCGACCTAATCGTTATTAATTCGTTATATGTATAAAAAAAAAGAAAAAAAGTAAATCGATAATTTTACCGGTATTTTTACGCGGAACGAGTGTAAATTTGTTATTTTTCAAAATATCTGTAAAAAAAAAAAAAATCGCTTACATGATAATGCTATTAATACATATATGTAATAACGACCAGCCTTGACTTATCCGAAGAAAGTTTATTCTTATTCACTTTTCGATAGGTAGGTAACCTAATAACAATAATAATAATAAATTTTTATGTTTTATTTAACTAAAAACCATAGAGTTTGAAGGTCTTTTTTCAAATTAATCCCGCTCGCGCGCGCTTACAATAAGGTCTTGAATATACACACCACCGCGCTTATTATTATTATTATTATTATTATTATTATTATTATTATTATATTATATTGTGTACATGTAACATGTATGCCAACGCGTATTTGCGACTGTTCTGCTAAAGCGTGCGAGTCGCGTCCATCCATCGCGCCTTATATACACACAAAGTATTGCGCACCGTATACATATAACTTTAAAATAACTTTTAAATAAGTATTTATTTAAACGGTAAGTTGCCATAGGCGTTTTATACATTGCGGAAATTAAGTTTTTAATTTTAATTCGAAATTCTATTAAGTCGGTATGTTATCCAGTCGGTATTATTATTATTATTATTATTTATTATTATTATTTATTATTATTATTATTATTATTATTATTATTATTATTATTATTATTATTAGACTTGACCCGTAGTTTCGCCTATAAATACTACGCATGATGCGTCGATATTCCAGTGATGATGATCTACACCGGCTCGTCTGTACGTTTTCAGAACCGTTTTTAATTTTAAAACGGTACAATAATGGCGAATCATCATTATTGTACAGTCAAGCGTAGACAAAATTAGGTGTTCTAACGGATTCAATGCCTTTCCTTGAAATTTCGAGAAAATGTGTAAATGTTATAAATTTCTACGAACGAGTCGTTTAGTAGAACGAGTGAAGAACATTTTTTTTTTCTGTCGAAATTTCGTTTAAAAACGATTCCGTTTTATATACATATCGTATACGTCGAGGAAAAATTATTTTCTAACAAAATAACTTTTATATATTCGAATCAAACAAATCAAATTAATAATAATAACGTAATATCAATATATATATATATATTTTTTTTATTTTATTATATATTGTCTAAAAATCGACAAAGCTTTGTTTTATTATTATTATTATTATTTATATTTTTTTTTGACGAAGATTGAAAAAAGTTCTTTTTTTCCTAGCCTAGTTTTATGATGTTGTCTTGTAATATACAAAATACTATACGTGCACGTTATCCTATCTTTTTTATGATTTCACGTAATCGTATTTGTAAACATTTAAAGGTAATATCACGTCGGAACAATAATCATAATTATTTTGATTTATTTAATACTTTATAATAAATACATGGCGCGTTTGAATTATATTCTAATGGACATTTACGGTATCCTATTATTTCACCAAATATGATTACCACGTATCCGGAAGGGTTCTTGCATATCCTTCGGACCATAAACGTTTTTCTTTTTTTAATTATTTTTGTAACGTTTTTAAATACATAAAATCCCACTAGATCCACACCTCTCACAAATTATATTACTATACACGTGTAATAGAGGAATCCAACAACCGTTCTATATTGTGGAGAATATCGTATATTTTCTAATTTACGCCGCGTAGAGTATTTTACAAGAACAATAAGAAAATCCTCAAATAATCGGTATTTGGGGGAAAAAAATTACATTTAGCATTTAACAAAAGTGTGTATATTTTAATGAACGCTTATTATAACACGCGATCGCGTTCATTTTAGCGTTTAACTACTTATTTTTTTTCCCATAAGTCTCTTTAATCTCAACAAAAAAAAATCAATTAAATAAATTTCGGTTAGATATTTTAGATGTAATTTTTCGAAATACAAACTCCAAACAGTTTCGTAAAAAAAAAAAAAAAAAAAAAAAATGTTAATATATTGAAATTTTCAATATTTAGCGCTGCAAAATTATTGGAACTTGTGTTTTTCTTTTTTAAAGCTCTAATATTTTTAAAAAATTAGAAACGCCTTCGTTTTCTCTCTCTCTCTCTCTCGTTATTACATTAAATAAATTATATATTAGAAATTATCGATCGCGCGTATTACAATAACGAGAACAATAAATAAATATATATATATATTATAATATAAAATCGGTAACTTTACCTGAAAGTGCTGCAGAACAAAGCGCAATAAGCGATTTTCCAGCCAAGACGACGAACTATCCCGCGAAAACACGAGTCCGCGTAATAATAAGAAGAATAAATACTGCCGCAGCTCTATATACGCACGTGATGTACCTGTACAGCGTTCGATGTACGGCCACCGGTCGACGACGATTAACGGATATTATTATCGCGTGTGTGATTATTTTTTTTTTTTAAATCTGGTGGTGGCGCGCACTCGATCGTATACGATTTGCTGCTGCTGCTGCTGCTGTGTAATAGGGATGCCCTTGACGAATTCGAAACATAAATATTCCCCGTTAAGCGTATCTCGTTGACGATAGTGACGATAGAAGGGGAAATCTTTACGACCAGGTGGGTATAGGGGAAAAAAAAACGAACTTGTGACGGAATATATTAGTTAAATACGCCACACGATCGTGGTATACAACAACGAATCTGATGCGTATGGAACGCGCGCGGATAACGTTTTGTAAATAATATATTATTTATAGTTTAAAAATAGAAATTAGCTAAAGAAAAAGAAAGAAAATAGTTAAATGACTTTTAATGAATCCTGGCCGCGTTTTGAGAAAATGTGCATAATCTTACAGGAGATCGCGTTTGGTCGACAATTTATCATTCAGAAAACGTTTCACCGATTCCCTGGTAAATTATTTATATATATATATAAAATATAATATTACGAAATATCGCATTCCGCGTTCCGTCTATTACCAAATGCGTTATAGACGTTATAATATTATACGGCTTTGGGACAATATTATGTTAGAACGCTCACATAATCATATGTATACCCGGCAATTATGAAAACGTAAAAACTATGTTTTCTACCGTTTTTCTACATATTGTTATTATTTGAACGGAAAATTAAAATTTTAAATCGACCGACACATTGCAATACGAAAACTCTTTATCACTTTTAATGGATACAAGTAAAAAAAAAAACGCTTATTAAATACTTTTAAAATAAACTATCTCTGTTTTACGTCGGTAAGGTTTTATACCCGCGGTGCATATTATATGTATAGCGCCTTTAATATTTCCTTTTCGATTTCAATTTTCCAAATGAAATATTATCAAATATTTCGAAAAATAAATATATACATATACGAGTAAACGTTTACGAGAAATAAAACCGATATACGATTGTTTTTATAAATATATAGTTATACAAAATAATGAATCTTTTTTTTTCCTTTCACTTATTATAAATATTTTATTTTGTGACTTATAATACCGGCGAATAAAAATAAATTATTATTATTATTATTATATAGCCTTCTCGTAAAATATCTGTTCGAAAAGTAATTTATGCGTATATGTATTAATTTATTTTTCTCTAATGTCGAGAATCTGTCACTTAATCGTACGCGTGTAACTATATTATTATTATTATTATTATTATTATTACGTATTTTTATTCTCGCTCAATATTATAATATTCACTTTTGACGCGTAATAATTATCGAGACCGTGACTTTTTCTTATTTACTTGTCCAGTGGCGCCGAGTTTAGTAAAAAGAGGCGATTCGATTCTGAACAAGACCACTTATGTCCACCTGCCTTAACAAAACTCTGCGTCGTAGACATTTCTCTAAGATTGATTTTTTTTTTTTAATAATAATAATAATAATATTTAACGCGTATATACAATATGAAATTAATGACGGGAATGGAAAAAAAGTCAAACGCGTGAACTTTTCTTTTTTTTAATCACGATTAAAAACTGTTTTTTTTTCTTTTTTTA
Organism: Chaetogeoica ovagalla; assembly: GCA_032441825.1. Taxonomy (NCBI): domain Eukaryota; kingdom Metazoa; phylum Arthropoda; class Insecta; order Hemiptera; family Aphididae; genus Chaetogeoica; species Chaetogeoica ovagalla. Next base: position 2,678,598 of record CM063727.1, on the reverse strand, counting down.
ATTACAAAAACATAACGTATATAGTACATTGAATTTATTTTTCATAAATCATTTGAAACGGTGGTAACATAAATCGAAAAGAGTTGACCAAAATGTACGTAAAATGTATTCCGCGTATATACATGTTCATTTTCACTACAATAATTTAAATTCCTACATATTTCTCTTATCCTCGGAATATCCGTTACGTATTTTCGTTCTTTTACACGTCATAATTAAATGGTTTCGACAAAGACATATCATAAAATTTAGCCGATTCAAATGAACCATCTGTTAGGTATCTGTTAGCGCGGTGCGTATAAAATGCAAAATTTTCGCAAAATTTTTAACGATTTACACCGATGAGAAAATTCCCCGGCGTACGCACTCATTGTTATTATAACACGCTATACTCACACACATAAAAACGGGTGTCGTGTGATTTCGTATTATAAAACGCTATAAACAAAACCCGATGTCAAATATGCAGTCTCGGCGGTGGTACGACGACGACGACGACGACGACACGGCAATGAACGAGTTGGATTTTTCAAGGGTAATCGAAAATTACACGTTCCCCCGCCTGCCTGCTTGCTGTATGGCCTATCAACGCGTGCGGCGTAAAACTTATCCGTTAAACAATCATAATAATAATAATAATATGATCAATGATGATCGTTAATAATAATTCATAATAACCGCTTTTTATTAATACAACTAATAATATTTATTTAAATTAACCCGTTGAACGTATAGTAACACGATAATTACATGTACGTAAATACGGAACGATTTATTGCTGCGTAATAATTAAACGATTGTAGGCTTTCGTCTACAAGACTTTATGGAAAATAAGAAGAAAATACAACAATTCCATTCGCTTTTAATTTCACGACATATTGTTCCGCATTCGAACAGGAAGTGTCTCATACGCTTATAGAATACAGAAAAAATTACACAGTTGCCCAAAGTAAATTATTACGGTCATCGCCGCCAGCTCATTGTAATAATATATCGTTAATTCACTATACGCGACCTTTGAAGGATAATTGGCAGAAATATTCGCCCGCAGGAGCAATATTAATTATTATACGAGTCAGAGAGAGAGTGAGAGAAGTTGTCCGATAATACGATTAGCACGAGTTAAAAATCGATCAAAATCGTAGAGACTTTTAAAAAAAATTCACATATATGTGTGCGAAATCCGTGTTCGTACGACATAGATTTAGTTATAAAACGACGTGTTTTCAATGTCCGCTGAAAACAATACAAAAGCGTATTTAAAAAAAAAATGTTAAATTTTAATTAAAAGACATTTCGATTGTACATTTAAACAACGTAAATTTATAATATATTTCATTCGTATTTGAACGTTTTACCGCGCAATATCATTATGTTATATTGGTACGCAATACGTGTTGTATAATTATTATACGTCGGAACCGGCGATTAACACGCATTTCTGCGTTAACCCGGTTAAAGAGAGAATAATTTTTAAATTATTTATTATCGATGGACTTTCTTATTATTATTTTAAACTCTAATCATCATCCACTGTTGAGAAATATTTAAACGATCACACTTTTAAACCATGTGCTGCTTACGCCTTACACGATAAAAACGTCGGTTCCACCGACGATTATGTTGTGTAATATTATTGTACATGGCGTATAAATTAATATTTTCGAATAAATGTTTGTTCCGGTAATTGTTTTAAGACGCGCTATCAAAAATTGTCGAAATTTTAAAATTTTTTTTTTTTTATCAAGAATTTAGATTTCAGTCGTATTTTTATAATTTCACAATATATAAATACATACAAACTAATATTTTCGATCGATAGTTTACATAGCACATGTATAACGTATGTATTACGTATTATTATTATTTCAATTTCGATCTCAGTTCAGGGACACTCGATACAGTATATAAGTTATACGTACGTCAATATGTATTATATTATATCCAAACATTTTATTAAACATAAATACGCCGCAATTACTATAATAATGAAAAAAAAAAACGAAAAAAATCGTATAAAAACGACACGTGTATTTTAAACCTGAGCGCGATAATTAATGTTTTCAAAACATAAATCGTACGTAAAAGAAAGAAAAAAAATTAACATGTGTTTTAAAATTAGAAAAAACATCGTTGAAATATAATTACATTTTTTTTTTTATTTTATTTTAATGGCGCGCGCAGAATCTCTTTTTTGATGGAACGGCGAGAGGACCATAACAAAAAAAAAAAACAAAAAAATTACACGAAATTTCCTGAAAATTCTTATGTATAGCAGCCCCTCTCACCGTATGATTTCCTCAACGAATGATAAATAAAACGTGTATAAACACACCGCTATAAGAGTTCAATAATACTTTACTAATCGATGAGAAATAATTTTAAGAGGACGACGCTATACGCGCAGGCAAACCGCGAAAATACACACATTGAAAATGTCTAAAAATTGAAGTGATTACGACGTTTCACCGGAGAAAAGAACCCGCCAGCTGAAGGCCACACGATCGTGTGCGCTGTAAGACACCAAATGTTTTATACACAAATAATAAATCACGATGTATACGTGATTTACGTGTTACACGCAAAATAACAGAGCTGTTTTTTTTTTTTGGTCTTTTTTTTCCTCCAAAATATTCGTAATTGCTGAAGAAGTTACGAGATTTAAGGGAAGAAAGAAAAGAAGGTACCAATTTAAAATGATTTTTTTTTTTTATTAATTAAAAAAAAAAAGGTATACGTGGTTTTCAAAATTGTTAATTGTATGGTTATACAATATATTGTAATTAGTTTCGTGCGTCTCACAAAAAATCATATCACCGCGCGCGTTATAGCCTTCAGAGTTCTGAAAAAAAAAAAAAATCACGGAGTGTCCTCTTATATTGCGGTATATTATTTATAATTGGTCGCGCAATAATAATCGTTTCTAATCGATTGCGTCCAACATTTTTACACGTCATTTATTGACGACGAATGCAGTTGTACGCGCTACGTTTAATTCGAGTACAATTCTAAACATTTTTTTGTATTATTTCGAATATATAATAATAATAATAATAATAATAGTAATAATAATAATATTAATAATAATAATAATAATAATAATATAACGAACGTTTAAAATATTATTAAAAACGTATTACGCGCGCGTTTTGTTCATAAACATTTGACATAAATTTTCTTTCGAATTTTTATTTCGTACGAGATGATTATTATTATTATTATTATTGTTGTTGTTGTTGTTGTTGTTGTTGTTTTTACTAACGTAAAAAAAAACTCGGAAAACGATCGGTATTGGAAAAAACGTTTATTTATTATAATAATATTGTATCGCCTAAATATCCGAGGTACATGCGCGTGTTATTTTATATGACTCATAAATGGACAGCCGTTTCGGTTTTCCAGTGACGGGATACCGTCGAGGAGAAACCGAGGAAAACGATGAATTACCCAAACACCAGCGGGTAAAGTGGGCGGACACGTCGTAATATGCAATCAATTTATCTTCTTTACATAGTATGTATATAAAAGGGAAAGGTGACTGACTGGTTAACGCTCGAACTACTGGACGGATCGTGCTGAAATTTGGCATACGGATAACTGTTATGACGTAGGCGTACGCTGAAAAGAAGGGTTTTTGAAAATTCTATCACTAAAGGGATTAAATAGGGGAATTTGTAAGGAACACGCGGTTTGAATAATAAAATATAAAATGATAACATTTCTGCACAACTTAACTTAACCTTTCATACCGGACAAAAATGTTTACGGACGAAGCCGGATAATTCGACTAGTACACACGGCATAGGAAATCGAATTAAATAATATTATTTATTGTCTTCACGCGAACGTTTTTTTTTTCTCTGTTTACATACCGTGTGACGCGTATTATTATTATTATCATCGTGTGCGTTGTACACACAAATAACTCGTTGAAGGTCAATGGGCTCGATTAACGCGTTTTGCCCGGTCAGCGCGGTGTGAATTAGGTAAATACGAATGTTCTGCGCCATTCGTAATAATAATTGTAATATTTTTATTATTATTATATTTTTTAATTGTTATTATTGTTTAATGATAAATGCCGTGTGATATTCGATATAACGTTATAGAATGATATTTAATTGCACGTTGTAATAATAATAATAATAATAATAATAGAGGCGTAGTCGCGCGGTACATAGACGTGCTAAATTTTTTTTCACTAATTAACTAAACAAAATAAGGCGCGCACGAAGCGAAAAACGCTGTGTAACACGTTTAATATAGTTTATTTAATATTATAATACGCATTGTGATAAGGTGATACATGGATGGATCGTATCACGTATTTTACTAGACCTGTCGCAAATATTTTTGATCAGTTCCGCGGTATTGTAATACATGTGTACACATATTCCCTCGAATAATAAAATCGTCGACTTTTTTTCGTGGCGTTATCTTTTAACCAACGGTGTTCTCCTTAAATCCAGCGTTTATGCGACCGCGCTAGGTACATTATTATTACCACGTTTTTTTGGTGAAAAATGAAGACCGACCGCACAACGGCGTTCCATAAACTTTTTTGTGCGTGTGCAGCCGTGGTCTACGGTCGTCGGACGTCACCACTCCTCCTAGGCTTCCGTAAGTAAATCGAATATTTCATTATCGTAGATTTCCTTTTATTATTGTGAAAAGACAACAGTTTTTTATGTAAATAAATTAAATCAATATAAATATGTTAAATATGTGTGTGTGTGATTTCTCCTTTTAAAATCCAAAATTAAAATAAAAAAAGAGAGGGGACATTACAAACGACAGACCGCGAATATTCCAGATCATACTGGTTATCACAAGAAAATAAAATAGAAATTATAAATATCCGAATATTATAAAATACGCCCAGTTTATTTCGACGTGGTTTGATTACGTTCTGAAGTGGTGGGGGCAGGGCTGAGGGGGCTGCAGCCCCCCCCCCCCGAAATTTCAGGAAATCTTAAATTATTATTTAATTAATTAAATAATATAATATACATAGGCACCATACTGCAATACGACATAGTACGTTGTTTCCATTAGCAAACTATAATATCACAAAGACAGAAAACATGTACAACATCATGCCTATCGGTATCAAAAGCTGTGGATAAGCTAGACGACTAAAATTAACAATATGATGTAAATAATAATTTTTTGTTTAAAAATTTTAAATATAGTTTTTTTAATCACTTATTTTGCAGTTGTTATGTTTTTTTTTTGTAAATGATCAGCCCCCCCCAAAAAAATTCCTGGATACGCCACTGGGTGGGGGGTAGGGCGAGTAGAGCCCACAATATCCGCCTATGGTGTGTGTGGTGCACATATTATTGAATGTCTGGTACGAGAAAAATAAAAATATTATTATACACGCGACGACGTCACACGACTCTGACGGCAACGGCGGCCGATTATTATTTACGCGTACGTCATCACGACGTGTTGGACGACGCGCGTTCGTGATATATTATCCCCCCCCCCCACGCAGGACGGTACCGTTGGACGGCGGATCGGATAAAGTTGTACGATGACCCCCTCACGCGCGCATAGTACCGGCGACAAAATATAATAAGACGGTTGTTCCGCCGCCGAAACAACCGCCGCGACGAACGACTCGTCCGCGACGACCTAACCGCGGCGTTCTACTTTTTATATTTTCCGGTAATAATATTTAGTGCCGCCGCCGCCGTCCGATACACTCGGGGGTTACCTAATAATTATATATATATATATAAATTTTTTTTTAATACCGCGACGATAACGTTTAATACGTAATTTTTTTTATAATTCGTTTATTATCGCGTAGTCCGGTGTACAACGAAAACAAGAAGTCGTTTTATTCGTCTTTACGGTATTTACGGTGAAAACGAGAAAGAAATCGCGATACGCGCGCGGTCGCCAATGTTGTACGCTACGGAAATATTTACTGGAAAAACACAATATTCTAAAGAAAATTTTGAAATTTTTTCTACAAAAAAAAAAAAAAATTCGTATATGAGCGTTTGTTTTGCGCTTCGAGAAAGTCGTCTTCGTTAACGGAAATCGCCGATTTTGCAACGGCCCGCAATTATTTTGAATGTGTCGGCGGATAAACGAAAAATGTTACCCGTTTATTTTATATTATAAGCCGTAAGGGAATTCGTTTAATTTTCTCGCAACGTACGTAGAAATTATACACCACCGCAATAACTATAATTTATTAATAAATTAATAAGAAAACAAAATACTCTTTGCACAACGCCGCAGAATACAATTGACATTTTACAATGTATACACGAATTTATCGTCGTTACTGCAGGTGCTGGTCAATCGTATACGACTATAAACAGGACTAAAAGTGGAAAAAAATTCCCGAAGAGACCAATGTCCTCATATCATTATATTATTATTATATAAAATGTTTATATGTATATACAGAGTGATTTGTTGAGCACGCTCATCTCACTTTTAACCCCGAAAAATTATTAAACATTAAACATATTTCGTGTGAAATTTATTAAATCACTAATAATTTTATGAAATAAGTAATTTTTTTTTATTAAAATCTAATATTTTGAAAGGGAATATTATTTTAATAATACATATAAAAGTAGAAACTAAAAAACCGCCTGGATAAAAAAAATAGTAAAAAAATATTAATTATTTCATAAAAATGTAGCGTTTTAAATTGTACAAGAGAAAAATTCCAATTTACATTATACATGGTTAAATGTGGTGTGAGGAATGAGCATACTTAAAAAAAAAATCACTCTAAATATATATATATAAACAAAAATAATATAATATATGAAGCTCAATTTATTTAAGAAGTGACTATATATTAAAATTAAACAAATATACAGGTACTACTTAAACAGAAACATAAAATTGTATTTTCTTTGTGTTACCAGCTATACCGGAATATCTATTGATCACAGTATAGATAATTACTAAAATAATATTTGATAAAAAAAAAATAGCGAAAACTATGAGATTTATTTGTAACGGAATTCTGAATTATATTGATTACTATTTGATTATAATTTTAGCGTTCAGACGTATCTTATGGAGAATTGTTAAACGGGACGACGTTTAACCACCGTCAATGGTCCCTGTGCGTCCCACCCGATTATAAACGTCCTAAATTTAAGTCGAATTGTATAAAAACGGTTATCGCGTTCGTGTCGTGGATTTAATATTTTATCTAAAAAAAAAAAATTTATTTCTTTTGGATTATTCGCGTGAATCAAATTTTTTTTTTTGTCACCCGAAAAACTTCGTATACGCATAATCGGAAAATGTTATATATATATATATATGAATTAGTTTTGTTTAATTGTTTAATTTGAAAAATAAAGTTTACAATTTTATTCCATTATTATTTGAACCCAACGGAATTATCAAAGCCACGTTTCATCGTTGTTACAGAATTATATAATTTGTGCATGTGTAGAATTTAATTGGAAGCTTGAAAATGTAATATTATTTATAATAAATGTATAATAATACATATTTTTTCCCCTCATTTATAACGCGTTACAAAACGGAGTAATAAATAATGTATAATCTCGACTGAAAATTATTCTTTACATACACAACCGCATCAACCGGATTTAAACCCGGCGAGATAATAACGATATTAAGTTACCGTTATAAAAAAAAAAAAAAAAAAGAAAAAAATTCCTTAGAAATTCCCGGAGATCTTCGATGAGTGATCGAACGGGAAAAAGAAATTTTCCAAACGATATAGGCACGCCGCCCCGCGATTATCCGCGTTACAGAAATATGTTCTTAATAAAAAAAAAAAAAATATATATATATATAATGCAATATTTATAAAGCAAAGTATTATCTCATTGTCTTTAGAATTCAAAACGGAATCAAATTGAGTATACGCATTCCAGTGTAAACGACATAAAAATATGTAAGCAGTTAAAAACGAAATGAAAGTGTTAACTCTATTGTTTATTAACATTACAATTTTCCATCGCGTATTTATATTTTTTCGCCGTTATATTTTATAATTTCGAATTTTATCATTGCCGAAGTTTTATCTATCACCGCATACCCAGAATGAGTGGAGGAGACCAGTGGGCGTCGTAGCCAGGATTCTGCAATAGTGGGGGGGGGGAGAGGATGTTTAATTATGAATGGAACTATAGGTTTTTACATTTTTTTTGTCAGATTTGTTGCTCGATGCTCATATTCTTGATGGACCATACAACGACCCACTCCAGACAGAACCTAACCTAGCCTGACCTAATCACTTTACACCGTTCCACTGCGATGGTAAATACTGCGCACTGTATGCTTCAACGCTGTTCGACGACGACTATCGAAAAGCAAATACTCTCTTATACGGTTAAGAAGTACACGACGCGAGAGTACTGCGTGTCTGTCTGTCCGTTCCAATCACATACCGCACGCAAGCGTAACGTAACGTTACAACATCTATACAATAAAATGACGGATACGCTCTGCAGGCGACTCACCCATTTATATACAACACGTGTTGGCGTTTCATATGATTTATTCGTATTGAAATTCCCGTCGATCGATCGCGCGTGTAATAATCGGAATGAAATTTATAAAAAACGAGAAATGTTAAAATCACAGCGGTACAACAAAATCGGCGGCGCACAGGTATACACGGACCAAACGTTTCGGACTGCAGTCAGACGAGCGGGAATCGTTTCTAAAAGCGAATCCGCGGCCAAAAGGCCCAGCGTGTTAAACGCGCGCGCGCGCGCGCGTGTGTGTGTATGCGAATGTGACGTAATTGGCCCTCGGGGCGAATTGCGCGGCTGACGCGTGCGGCGTATCTTTTTTTTTTTTCCCCGAGCTACCGCGGTGCTTTCGTGACGGTATACTATTATAACGCGTAGTAGTTGTTGTTGCTGCTGCTGTTGTGCGTTATTGCCTGACAAAAAAAATAAAAATATTCTTCAATGACGTCGTCAATGTCCGCGTCAAATGCGTCACGGCCTAAAGAACGGAGATGATGGTTCACACTGTATTATCACTATAATATTATAGCGAAATTGAAAAATAAATAAACGTATTTATCGCGGGCTCGGATATAATGTTATAACGTGCATACGTTGGTTTAGGCATACGCGCGCGTTATTCTCTACGTTTCGATTGTGCCGCGAATGAAAAACGTTATGTGGTCGTCGTCTGCAACCAGTCGAGGGCGACAGTGTCGTCCGTCCCCCGCGGGGTTGTGCTGGCAGCTGATTACGCATCGTCATAATATAGGAAAACGAACCGCATCGCGCGTCCGCCGGGGCCGCCGATCTCCATTCGATTTCCGTTACGGCCGCTGATATTTGAAAACGCTTTGGTGCACGTTGTAGGGGCCATTTTTTCGAAAAAAAAAAAGTCAAAAAAAAAACTACCGAAAAATTACATAACGTACAAACGCGATTTCGTGCGGTTATAGAAACTCGAAACGTTCGCAAAATATGTAAATTAACATTAAAGAGATATGGGGGGGGGTGAAAGTCTTTCAATTCTTGAGCAATTCATGGCGATTACAGATCTCGAGGTGTGAAAGGGATAATTTACGAGGCTTTTAAAACTGTATACGATGCTACTTCGACTGCACTGGAAAACATCTCGAAAACCGTTTGTCACAATTTTTTCTCGTGTTTTCTAACGGATATTTAATGCGGTGTAAATCAACTTTCACAATTGAAAATGTTGACCGGATTTGAAATAATTTCGTGTTTGATTACGGTGCTACGATACGCGGTGTGGTTCGAAGTGACTGGAAGAAAAATGGTTTTTTTTTTCGCTTTTTCAATTCGAATCCCGGTGCCGAACATTTCACCGAAATAAATTCTTTTGTATTTGTCCATCGTTTTATCCGTTTAATAGATCATTGTCCTAAACACAAAAACGATCGAATTGTATACAGATTATCTGTTTAAAATTTGAAAATTATCGATATTTGTGAATTTCGAACGACCGTAACCGGGTCAATTAAAATATACGAAAAAAAAAATTCAAGGTCGCTATTTAAAAAAAAAAAAAAATTATTATTTTTTGTTATGCGCGCGTGTGAAATTAATTTTTTAATTATTTCAATACGCGTACAATAAAGTTCGTTAGACGGGGGAAAAAAAACAAAATGTCAATAATATAATGGAATCCGCCGCGTAGAGTTATCGAGTAGTGTTTTCAATTAGCGATACACTGCGCAATTTTTCAATTAAAAATATTGTCGAAACACTAATACATATTAATAATAATTGTGCCATTAGCGCCATATAATAACATTTAATTTTCAACGCAGTGTCTTATGAATACGCTGCTGACAACGTAATAAATTATAATTCGATTATAATTATTTTAATCAATAATTATTGATTATATATATATATAAATATATGAAAATAATTCCATTTGATTTTATTACCAAATTTAAAGAAATACAATATACTACCATCTCAATTCTCAAATTTTCGTGTTTAATCACGATAGATATACTCGACAAATGTTTAAATATAACAGTGTAACCCGAAATATCATTCCAATAACACTTGTTCAATCTGCAAATACCTAAATTATTTGATTTTACGTAATTGCCATATATTTGTTATAATTATAATTATTATTATTATTATTTCACGTAAAAAATCGTAACGAAAAATGACTTATTGAAATACAATTGATTTAAAATTTATCACAATAGTTATTGAATTCAATCGTGTAAAATAACAACGAAGAAGATGTTCGTGTTGGAATAAGCATTTCCCGGACAATGTGTAATTTTGCTTCAAATAAAATCGTTCATCGGAATCGGGCAATGGCATAACGAAATAAGTATACGCATTACCAGATAGTCAATATAATTTAATAATAAATAATAAAATCACGTATGTCGATATAAATGTAGTAGAATTGCAATTAAAAATGCGCAATTTTTTAATAATTAATAATATAACCGCGTGTGTTGTTTATAATATGTTTGCCAATGTAATAATGTGTAAATAAAATAATATAAAACTTGAAAGACAGGAAATCATGCGAAATACTACGAAGACGATTTTCAATGTTTCGACCATTGTAATCATTACAGATTCGTTTGTATTTTTTTGGCGCTGCCCTAACATCATAAATTTCTTTTCTTTTTCTTTTTGAAAATATACTGCTATGTTTTGATCTGATTTATAACGTTTTCTTTCTTTTTTTTTTTTGCGGCTTCGATGAAACACAATACAAATTGTATGTCTCCCGTTAAAAATTTGCTTTTTCGATCAATCGACCGGATCCATATTATATAATGTTGCGTATCGTAAATCATAATTAAACGCAAATATGTTTAACGTATAGAAATGGAATTTCATTACATAATTATTGTTATCATTTTCATAAAACACGAGTATTTAAATTTTTTTTTTTTTTTGCCCGCCTTTTTCTAACGTTACTATTATTATATAAGAATATATATTTCATATTATTACATAGAAATAAATAATTAGAAATTCTAGGTGAATCTCGTCTCGAATACAAATGTACGAATCGATTTGTAAATATACCGCACGAGTAAATGATTTTAAAACGTTTAAAATGTTTACCAATATTGAACTGAAAATGTAATAAGGGAATACGATCGTTTGTGAACATTCCATACGATATCGTTCGTTTACATTGTATTAATCGCGCACTAATCAAATAACTGAATTGATAACAATTGCGAAGTACTAATATAACGGGCATTGCCATTTCGATTTAATATTGTAATTCGATTGATTTATTTATTAAAATATATTTAAAACGTCGAATTATTTATTATTTATTTATTAAAACGTTGAATGTAAAATATCATCGCTCTTATCGCGAAAACCATAATAATAATAATAATAATAACAATAATAATAATAATAATAATAATAATAATAATAATAATAATAATAATAATAATAATAATAATAATAATAATAATAATATACCGCACTCTCTCAGCGCATATACTCACTTTGTAGTGGACAAAATAAAATGTAGTTTTAGACGCGTTTATGCGTGCAAGTACTTTCTCAACCGGTCAAATAACTCGTTTTGAAAACTCGTCTATTAAACATTAGTCTTTTATACGTTTACGCGCGTCTATTTACGTCTAGACAATGTGCGGTGCAATGCAATAGAAAATATTGACAAATAACGTTTCCGAGAACGGTTTTTTTTTTTAATGAATTTTCTTACGCGTTAGGTTAGGTTAGAGTATACGAGTATAATATAAAGACTATTAAAATCGTTGTCAACAAAAGTGTTTTTTTTTCTCGAAATCAAATAATTTTATATTCTCTACTAGTAGGCAAGGTCGACGTCTTCAAAACGGCTATTTTCAAATAACAAATTACGATTCGTTCTTTTGCTAAATTCTCCTCTCCCTCGCTCCCACCAATATTGATTCAACAATACGGACCTTGTGTACACGCTTGATGACGCGTTATAATTTCTCGGAATTTTTTTCATTTTCCCTTTCTTCGTGCAGAGGGTTTCGTATGCAAGAAAAACGTTGTACTCTTGTGCGAATTAGAGGCGTCACTGACACACGCACATGGTGTGTACGATCATGATTCACATTTAGCGTCATAGTCGGAGAATGAAAAAAATAAATAAATAAACGTTTATATAGCAACGTTCGGTGGCAACGATTTATTCCGGTTTTTGGTTCACGGTTGCTGAACATTGAGGACAGTAACGCTGTTGCGTATCAAAAGTAATAACAGCGATGGTATACACACACACACACACATATAAGAGAGGAAAAAAAAATACGTGCATAATGTATTCTAATAAATAAAATAGACACAAGGCTGTGTACTTCTATCCGATGACCCTAACGTAACTTTAATAAATTAATAATAATATTAAAAAAAAAAATTTTAGAAAAAAAAAAAAAACAATAATATCCACAATGGAACAAGGTTCGTGTTTAATTGTCGCAAAAATTAGGTTAGTAAATCTCGTACATTATTATTATTATTAATTTTTTTTTGTAAATATATCGACTCCTCCTAAACGTAGTAAGTGTTCTTAAACGCGTCACGTCGAACTGTTTATCGAAGCGCAGAAAATGTCACCGCGTGACGTGTATGATTTGACTTATAAATGATTACCTTATGTAAATACGTGTATTACAGACGAACGTTAACGCGTGTACGTGTTAAAAAGTAAAATTTACAATAGAACATATTGTATGTAAAAACATAGGAGTTGTTTTGCGTTAAACGTGTTTATTTGCTATGGGGACCCGGCAAGAAAAAATCAAGAATTTAACGAAAAACGCATATACGACTCCTATATATGTATTTATTTTTTATAACACAACTATTTTCGGTCTGACCGTATTTTCGCAAATTCATTATTTACGTGTAAATTATAATTTATAGTCTCCAGTTTTCATCTCTCTAACACGTCCTTTTTATTGATTTAATTTTTTTTTTTTTTACTAGGTATTAATATCGAACATGACCACATAGGTGACAGTACATACATATAATATATGCGTGTCGCAGTACATTATATTGTTATTTGAAAAGTCGAGTTCGAGTTTGTCGACTTGGCGAATTAAACGAAGAAATACATGTATATATAAATATTAATAATCAAAACGACCTGTCGACCTAAATAATATCGGTCTATATTATATTATGTATTTATACGCGATATGTTCCTGACCGAATGAACAGTTCGCCGATTATACAATTATAATACCGTGAAAATACGTGTAACTTTTACCTTTGTTGCGGGCGACTTCGTATATATCTGTGTTCGTATTGAAGTTTATTATTGTTCGTTCGAACGCGCATTGCGCGCAAACACTGCGCAGCGGTTTCAAATGAATCGTTTGCGTAATACGCATTAACGCGTTGATAATATTATTACAATGTAATATAGGCATTTTTTTTGTTGTTTTTAAACATTTTAAACGCGAATTTCGCGCAGAATTCCTTATTATATTACACACACACATATATATATATATATTCTCACATTATCAAAAGTAATATTTGGAATTTAAGACGACTGATTAAGATTTCTTTCCTTATTATTATTATTATTTACAATATAAAATATTATGTCTTCGTTCATTAATTACTCGTGTTGGGAAATTATAAATCGCAACATGTGATTGGTACTCACGAATATTTTATTATAAGTCACCGAGTTTATCGAAATACAAATACGCCGCGCCGACCTACTACCGTGTTTTCTGCGAAGTATTATATTATATACAAATTTATTTTTTATTAATTAATAATAATAATCCATCGATCTTAAGGTGACTTTTCGTACGCTTTATAAGCGTTTCGTTGTAATTAACGTGAAATATATTTGTTAAAAATATTAATTTACCGTTATTCAACCACTGGACATAGTTCAAAAACAATCCTGTACAATATATAAATTTAATAATTTTCACAATTTTGAATACTGCGAATTCACTGCAATCTGTATGGATAATAAATAATATAAACCCGGAAAGAGAACATAATGATATTTCGCAAATACTGCAGTTGTTTACGATCCATCGGGACGACGACGTAATTCGTACGGGTATCAGTGGGGAATCTTGAATCTAAGGTTAATCAAGAAAACTGTTTGATTCATTCTCAAAAAAAGGTTATACTTTTAAAACTGAATGAGTTCATTCAATGATCTTTGACTTTTTTTTATTGACGTATTTTACTTTGGGTGGTAGGAGGAGGTAAACCTTAAAGGGAATAAACTAACTATACAATTATAATAAATTAAAATATACATAAATAATAATATTGAATATACTTTTTAACTAACATAAGTACTAAACAAATGAAATCGACTAACTGGTTATAATTATAATTTTTTTTCTTCTTTTTTAATTTCCGCATGTGTTCCAATAACTTTTAAAAAAAAGAAGAAAAATACACGTCAGTGTCTTAACTTTAATTTAAATAATTATATTTAAATTTCTGCTCATTGAGATTTCTAAATTTAAAATCTTCTCTAGTATAATTGTCGATATTAAATTTAAAAAAAAATTATTAAGATAACCTTTTTTATTATAAAGATCTCATAAATAATAAATAGTGACAACGGTTAATAAAAAAAAAATTATATTTATTTTGCAGTTAAAATACAAAAAATATATGTACAAAATATTTATAGTATTCTATTGATCAAATAAATTATCCTCGTTTAATCAATTGTCAATTAGAACAAAATGATTTTATGAAAGTTATTTCGAATACAAAACAGATTAAATTCATATCGTATTTTGTAATGACACGCAATATACAATAATACATTGACAAACAAATAATACAAATAGATATTTGTATATTATTATTGAAGAAGTTATACGTTAATGGTACGTTATTATTTATTAAAGCATAAAACTAAATGAATGGTAAAAACGAAAAAAAACCGTTACCAAACAAACAGAGCGTTTGTTTGTCTGTACGAATCAATATTAATAATTAATTACCACATAAATTATTATTAATTCTGGTAATTAAAATGATTAACATCAATCGTATTGACGTAATAATTTACTACTATAGTCTATTAAAATATTCTTTAATAAGTTCTTTCCTCCCAAAAGTGAACAAACCGCATTGCCGAATTCTTTTTCATTCTTAACGCGCGGGATTTTTTTCCTCCGATGGAAGGGAATATTACAACAGCTTTAACACCTATTACATTCGTTTTTGGGCAGCGAAAAATTCTCATTGTTTGCACAGTGTATACGAAATACGATTTTTAAATATTTCGGAGAGTATTATAACCCCTTTAACTTCTCTGTGCGCGCCAAAGTCTACACACACACACACATGCATTATACAGCAATAGTATACCAGCTATTTCGATAGCCTGCGTTGCGTGTTAGTCATTCGAACAGATAAATACTTCATATTATAATATTATTGTAAACCGTTGCCGTTCAAATGCGAACATAGTAACAATAATAATAACTTTCTAATCTTATCATTATTTAAATGATTATAAATCCATTATCGCGTATATTGATAAAATAAAATATTTATCGTTTATCGATTTATCCTTACGCAACACAGTCAGATGTTATTTCTTTATATTATATGTAACATATTAAAATTGTTATTTGCGTATTTTTGATTTGAGAAGCGTGCGTTTTTTTTTCGCGTAAATCTGCAAAACGTATAGATATCTCCAAGGACACGTACATGAAATCAATTTATCAACGCATAGATATTCATTATTCGATTTAGCGCACGATTTTCCGATAAAAATAGTATCACCGTTTTTCTCACGTGTTTGCTCACCATACATTCATACACATGTTCTAATATGTTAATTATATTTTACGTCACATTTCAATGCCACGGACTATTTTTCGAATTAAAAATCATTAATAAATGATGCAATAAACGGATAATTTTTCTCTCTCTCTCTCTCTGACTCGGTTGCGTAAGCGTTTCGCAGAGATCATCCTACAGCTATGCACAAGTTTAAGGTCTAGGTTATTATAAACATTTTTTTTCTCCAGTTTTATAAATCGAATCCAATTTATTGAAGGTAATCTCGTTTCGATCTGCGTCTGTGCAATAGTTGATATATTGTTTATCTATTGTACACACACTATCGATGCTATGTACGAGAAGAAAAAAATATTTCAATTGTTATAAATATAATAGATTTTTTTTTTTTGTCTTTTAATGAATAAATCCGCAATTAGACTTAGACGTTTATTGTGCGTGATAGCATATAATATATTATTTATAATTCGACAAATGACGATGGAAACAAATAAAGTAACTTTTTTTTTCTTACTGCGACGCAACAATATTATACATTTATACTCATTGCATTCAAATCTATACGAGGAAATTAATTAAATTTAATGACAATATTCTGTCGGTGTGTATATAAAAGACAAATTGTACATCGAATCGAATAAATATATAAATATTTTTGTAACTATTTCAGATTATAAATAAAACGTTACAGAATATTTTTTTTATAAAATATTGTGTTATAAATAATACGTTATTCGCGTTTCGCGCCCAAAACGAAATCAGTCGTCTGAAACATTATAAAAATAAATTGCGATCTATAGGATAAAGATTTATTAATTTTTTTATTTTTAATTATTGTTTACTGATTTTAGGACATTTTCGATTAGTAATAAATAAAAAAGAATTTTACAACGTGTATATAGTTATTATAACTATAACCAAATAATGTACAAAAAACACGAATAATGAGATTTTTTTTTAGATGTGACATTTACGTCCGTTACGGTTAAACGTTTCGGTTGTTTTTGAAAAGTAATGAAATATAATTATTTATATTTTATGTGAAAAATCACATCGACAAGTTCGGTAATATTTCGGCAAAGCGTTCAAACCGAAATGCGTATATAGTTTTTTATTATTATTATTATTATTAAGAAGTATTTACAATCTGTACTCAATATGATACAATAAGCAACTTTGTTATCTTATGCATTAAGCGTGATGGCATGATAGAAGGAGGCATCCATTGACACTACTTCAAAAACAAAACGGTTTTTTTTTATTTTATTTTATTATTTTTTTTTTGATTAGCGAGTGAGTAAATCACGAGACCAGTTTCGTTTAAGACGTCTAGAAGGATTATCAGGTATAGTGTCAGAGAACAGAATAGAAATTAGTGGGCTAGGGTGACTGAGTGTGTTCGCGTGGAAGTTTTTATAATAAATACGGGCAAGAGTAGGTATAGTGCAGATGTTAAGGTCATTGTGTAAGGTTCGATTGCCAACATACCATGGAGCATTTGTTATTAGCCTTAAATTAATTGATTAAAAGGATTGAAACATATTAATATTTGATATTTTTGCAGCACCCCATAGTTGGATTCCATATGTCATAGCCGGGCGAATAATCGTATATAGTTACGGTGCGAATGCGTGTAGGAAACGTGTGCGTATTCAAATGTAATGTAGCCGGTAAGCGCGTAGGTATATTTTCTATCGGGACTTTATTTTGCAACAACGAATATTCAAAACCGGACTAATAGCAGACCTTGGAAAGTGGAATACCGCGAAACATCGCGTATAATACAAACCTACTCGCACGTGTGTAAATGTAATTTTTATTAATTTTTTTGTAACAACCGTCTCGACGATTTTACGCGCCGCGTAAGAACCCACTTGGCTACAGCGTTAAAACGACTTGAAACGGTGGCCAACGTAAACTTTCACAGGTTCCACGCAGAAGTGCCAGCCGCAGACGACGTGTCAACCCCGATCTCCGTGCGCAGTACTTACAATAATAATAATAATAATAATTAATTGTACGACTACTTCGCCGCGTATAATAATAATAATAATATCTTGTGCAACTCTATTACGTTTCTTTACGAAAAAAAAAGAAAAGAAAGAAATAAAATACTATTCAAAGATGTCTGTGTTTACGATCGTGTTTGTCTCACAATACACGCGTGATCACGTGCAGTAAGGGTCATACCCGACAAATGCGTCGGATTGTACAGCATACATGTAATTTTTATTTTTTAACGAACACATTTTTTTTTTATTATTATTGTGATCGCAATTATGCAACGTCGCCGGCGACTGGACGTATCACGTCCTTGGAGGTCATATTTCTATTATTATTATTATTATTATTATTATATTATTATTTTTTTTTTAAAGATGTGTTGCTTTCACTGTAATACATCGATTACCGTTAACCATGAGCCGCGGAGAGAGGGGAGGACTCGAAACACTAAAACAAAATATTCTCCTCCGATAATTCATAATTATAAAAGATGTATGATCGTAAAACGGCGTTTCGTGTATGCAATTTTAGGGTATTAAAACAGCGCCGTTACCCCGTTACCAATAAACACACACACACACATATTACTAGATACAAAAATCGTCGCACTACTGGTAAAACATAAAAGTTTTCGACAAATCCGCTATACGTATATATATATATTAGTATATTTATATATAAATATTATGTAAAACGAATTGTATATTTATATTAAAAACCTGTTCGATAATAAAAAAAAATATATATATAATAACGCGCTTGACACCTGTGTGCGCGTGTTCTAAATCAAACCCGCAATTGCATTATTATTATTATTATTATTATTATTATTATTATTATAACATGCGCGTATAATTATAAAACTAGAAACCTTGAAATCCCGTATAGTTATGAATTTGACAATCGTACATACGAATGGCGTTACGTTTGTAATAATATTATAACGAGATAAAGACACGCGTTAATTTGACCGGGAGCTCTTGTTGGAATTAATTGGAACGAACGTTTTTAATAGAACGCGCTATATTATATTGAACACAGAGGTTACACTTCGGATTATTGACGAAGGACGCGACGGATTATTTTTTGGGTTTCTCCAAACATTGTTTTAAATATCGCGATCTTCTCGATATTATTTCGAAATTTTCAACGTAGTAAAAAAAAAAAAATTTTTTTTTTTTTAGTATCTCCTCGATACGAACAAACATCAAAATACACGTCGTTTCACGTTACGTAAGTAAAACTTATTAAAGCAGTGATAGTGAATAGTATAATAATTAAAAAATCCAGTCTTGTACAGATGCGCGTATACTGAAAATGGCAATTTAAAATTCTAGACACCGTAATATAACGTATTAACGGCCTAAACGCGTACATGACTCGATGCAAAGATTTCACTTATTGCTCAACGCAATGTTTATGTATTTTTTTTTTCTTTTTTGAACCGTATCCAAGTTTTCTCGTGTGGAATTTTCGTTTTTGTTTTTTTCGCGACGTAATCGTGAAATCTCGACGAAATTCGATCGAATTTTTCAAATTGACGGATAACGGTCACGTACAACGAGGTTATTATAGAACAACGGACGAAACAAAATCGCGATTTAAATTCATGTAAGAATTAAAAATATTCTGTAACGTTAGCCACTTACCCTAAATATCTTCGTGATATATAATAATTGCACTGTAACATGTGACTTCTGCAAACTCGCACCACTGTAACCGTCGTCGGTACACTATTAGTGTATTACAGTAATAAACACGTTGGGTGCTTCTATGCTTATACATCAAGGTTGTTTTGCCCTACCTCTCTCATCCCTATTCCAAGATCACACACACATCGCTGCAGTTATGTAAAGACATCTCGTTAAACAATAATTGACCTCGGATAGATTATAATTATAATAACTGAATCTCAGTGATTAACACTCAATTAGATTAACGAGTTCAAAAATACGTTTCCTCCCCCATCCCCGATTGTCTTCTATTAAAACGTAATATGTACCTCGTTCTAAAATAAGTATATCAAAAAATTATCGTGTACAGATTAATAATAATATAATAACAGCTTTTTTTTTTTAGAAAAAAAAACGTATAAAATTTAATTACACAAAATCGAAACAATTAAGTTTTCGTATATAAAACACTTTGATTGATTCACGCATTAATGTAAAATATAATAATAATAACACAATATTTAGATCATAAATACTAATACATATTATATTAATATCGAGTATTTAAAATAATAATAATAATAATATACCACTCGAATTCGTATAAACGTTGTCAAATTTCCAATATTTAATGAACGTCTGTGCTGTGACGAATACGATACAAAACAAAAAAAAAATGTATCTAATCTTAAAACATACGTTTTGCTTATTTTATATGGTAAAAAAAAGAAATAACAACAAAAACATAATAATAATAATAATAATAATAATAATAATAATAATAATAATAATATTCTCAAAAATTGCTGAAAAATGAGTGTGTTTATATCAAATGAGCAATACGTATTTTTTTTTTTTTTAAATAAGACTTCTTTCATCAAAATATTGTTTGTATGGGTGGTATTTGATCGAAAATAAATGGATCTATGTTTGACGACGACGTTGGAAAATCAGCCCATTTACTCAGATCTAGCGATGGAATAATTCCACTACGGCACGGTACTCGAGGGTTTCTGTATGAAAAGACAAAATTGTATATAACTCAATAACGTATATAATTCGTCTAACAATTAATTTGATTATTATTTATATGTAAATAGATTCAATAAATTATATACAAATAAAGTATATTCGCTGAAATAATACAAATTATTTTAATTGGTGCAACAGAGCACGATCAATTCCATAAACGAGTTTAAAGGGGCAATCGCTTTCCATTTGGGCCTCCGTTGACTTTATCAATTTTAAACTAACTCGTACATAACCAATGACTTAAATATTTTATTTCGCATATAAACATTTTTTTTTTTTTTTTTAATTCACCCCATCCCCCTTGGCAAAAAATAAAAATTTATTACACGTTTACTAATAAAATTATTTAAAATGTGATTTTTTTTTTATACTTGTATTATACAAACTATCAAAAAATAATTTAATTTATGTATATTTTTAATAATATTCAACAATTTGTTAGATGTATTTTTCTATGCGTCTTATTAGTCATATTGCTTATTGTATATGTGCAATAAATATTTAGTTAAAAAATACATGGCAAACTTCTAGAAGCATAATAGTTTTATTTCATAAATGTAACTTAGTGACTAACCTTGAGGACGTATTTTTATAACGTTGCCTACTTAAAAACATTTTTTTTAATACGCCTTTTTTTTAGTAAGTAGTTTAGCAACATCAGATTCATAACTCTTACTTTATTTATCTACTAATAAACATCAGATTAATTATTTTATCTGTGAAGGTCGATTTGTCAAAAAAAAAAAAAAAAAAAAAGTGTTTTGTTTATTTTTTTTTCTATAATTATTTTAATTTATAAAAAATTAAGTTATTTCAAGTCTAAACCAAACGTTCTGCTACCTAATGGAAATAAATATAAAATAATCGATAACATATTATGTTGAATTATTAAAATTACTTACATTTCGTGGTCAGGAAGAACAATTGGCCACAACTGAATGGTATCGATTATATCAGTATTATCGCACACTATTCGAGCTAATCTAGCTTTTCTAATTTCTTGGAGTTGTTCTGAATTTACGTATAAAAAAAGTCATATTGCAATCGTTTACATATATTTTGTAGAAAATTATTTTTAATTTTTTATACCCGATGTAAACGAAGACGGTTGATTGGGCAGCTCGTACCAAAAACGATCGCCCCTCCTGGCGTAACTAAATTGGGTGGCTAAAATACACGAAAACACTGGACCCGCCATGCTTCCCGGTAACGGCTTTTCGGACACGCCACCAGACCATAAATCTACATCATCCGGAGTACTGCAAATGCGAAATTATTACTGTTCAATGTATTATTCTAATGCATACTCGAGTCATAACGCTTTGAACCGTATTATATTTACTCGTATATCGTTGAATATCGGTGCACAGTGGAGTTGGGCATAGCTCCGGTTAGACTCTCAAATGATCCAGATGCTGAAAGGCCACAAAATTTTCTAAAACAAACAAAATGTTTTTAAAAACTAATCGAAAATTCTTTACACATGATAATCAGTGGCGTATCCAGGAATTTTTTTTGGGGGGGGGGGCTGATCATTTACAAAAAAAAACATAACAACTGCAAAATAAGTGATTAAAAAAACTATATTTAAAATTTTTAAACAAAAAATTATTATTTACATCATATTGTTAATTTTAGTCGTCTAGCTTTTCCACAGCTTTTGATACCGATAGGCATGATGTTGTACATGTTTTTTGTCTTTGTGATATTATAGTTTGGTAATGGAAACAACGTACTATATCGTATTGCAGTATGGTGCCTATGTATATTATATTATTTAATTAATTAAATAATAATTTAAGATTTCCTGAAATTTCGGAGGGGGCTGCAGCCCCCTCAGCCCCTCCCTGGATACGCCACTGATGATAATAGTTAAATTATTACCTATATTTTTAAACACGGTACATTTTTAACGAGTAAATAAATATCAGATAACTTATACGTTATCTATATATTTATAGGATATTGTTTTCTATTTCTTTTCATGCATTTTGTATAATTTTAAGTTGTAAAATATACTCGAATGCAATAATTTTTATTAATAAATTAGCATTGCTTTCAAATTCAAAACATAAATTCAACGTTTTACTCTGGACTACACAGAACAAATTCTTCTTTCACGGTCCCAATGATTAAATATTACGATGTGTGAATGTCTACAATAATATTTATATTCAATACGTGTAATTATACGCTTGTTTATTATTTACAAGACAACATTCTCAACTTATATAAGCCGCATTTACGTAAACGTTATTATTGGTTCTCAACTTTGAATAACAAAATATATATATAAATGTTTATAAAAAAAAAGAAAATCGGATGATGTATTGATAATTATTTAAAACGTGAATTTACTATTATATAAAACGTTTCGACAAAATAGCAATTAATGCGCAAAATTTAAGTATTAGAAATTATAAATACCTGTACTCCATAAATCCGGGTAATCCAAAATCTCTACCCCTTTGGATGTTAAACGCCACTAAATCCACTCCAAACCTATTACCCGGTTTCTTAAACAATGTGTTCGAAACTTCTTGTGTAATCGAATCGTCCATAGCCTGAGCAACTTGATTGGTCAAGCCCATTATATATTCGTCGAAAACTCCAGCTCTGTACAAATCATATGGACGGCGAATAAGATCGGACAATTTTTTAGAAGCTATACGACCACAAATTATAAATAGTTCGAAATTATTACGTGTATTTTATGTATAAATAAAACGTAGTATGTACGTGCAATTACTAATTAATTATTATTCACCGATAAATTTATGCGCTTTGCTCCATCTTTCTATCGAAGTCGGCAAAAATGTGTGACCAATTCTAAAACCGGCTGCTGAAAATTCGGCGAGAATGTTTGGGTTCACATTTGAATCGTAACCATTCCAATAACCCTAAATGCAATTTTGATTTCGTCAAAAACATTCAAATATAATATTTGAATTGTAATATCAAAAAATGTATCGTTATTTCATATTAGAGTTCAGATTTTTATTTTATCGCAAGAATAATTTAAAACAGAAACTTTAAAATTATTAAATATATAATATTGCATAATTGTATTTATTCACCTCAATTTATATTAAAAAGAAAAACTCAAAACACATATTTACAGCGAACAATATTATTCCCGTGTACTACTTATTATTATATTTATTAATAGTTAAAACTTCAAAAAAATTAACGAAAATAAAAATCGAATTTCCGTGTTTTAGAAATAAAATTATTAAAATTAAAAATTTCATTGATAATGTTTTTTCGTGAAAATATATAATGATTGTTTAAACTCGGATTCATAGAAATGAGATAGAATCTAGAGAGAATAATCACTAAAATTATATCGTTTTCAAACTTAATATACATGTTTTATGCACGTAATTTAATCTCCTAATTAGACACTTAACCAGTAACACATTAATTGATTTTCAAATAATTATTCTTTTTTAAAACTTTCTCCAACAATAGACCATACGTTCTTACTAAATACGCACGACTTTCACTGTATTTCGTGTAAAACGTGAACAGTCATATATAATAGACATAGAAAACATTCACTTCTACGTGTCGGACTAATGAAATTGAAGTTTGTTTTTATCAATTTTTAGCTTAACTATTAAAAGCCACGAATCATTTTCTATTTTTTTTTTTTCATTTAATTTTGTAATGTAAATGTACTTGTTGTGAATATTTAAAAAACAATTGTTTTTAAAAAACTCATTTAGAACGAGAAACGGAAATGTTATATAGGTATTTTTTTCAAATAGAATTACAAATCATGAATCGCAATACTTCTTTTTGTAATAGCAGTCCGAATTTTTCCATCACTCCTTTTCCAAGCAATGTAGGCAAGAACTCGTTATAAGTAATGTGTTGAATTTCCGCGATTACGATGCGTCTGGTTTCTTGGAAAACAGTCTCGTCGTCCCAGTGTGAATTGATCTTGCCTAATTCGTGCGCTATCCGGTTGTGTTCCCTAGCCCATAACGTGTGCATAGTGGCCAGCACTAGTTGTTCATTCACACGGACTTCTCCTATAAAATAGAGATTAATAAAATTCTCATATATTTAAAACTTATATCTATCGTAATTTATAATATAAATATATTTGTATTTTTTTTTTTTTAATATAATTTTATTGTAGTATTAATAGATATTACCTGCATCGAAGCAATATTGCGAGCGATTAAATCGGGTACATCCTTCATCTGGATCTTTAAGTCTCAAAGGCAATAAATCCTTTAGTCCGTATTCAGCAAATGCTGGATTCATGCGCAGCAAACCTCCATAACCAGTTCTTAAATGTCTAATAATGGGAGAAAAAAAATACAAGATTTGATAGTTTAAATACAAATAATAAATATAATTATCATATCTGCAGCGTTATATTTTAATACGATAGTCAATTCATTAATTAAATATAAATAACACTATAAAAACAATAAATACTCGTTTACGTACCGATAAAACACTACGGTGTTGGATAACACTTTCTTTACGATTTAGAACCGTATCTATTACGTTATATTTTTTTGCATTATTTAAAATATTTTATTTGAATACGAATACGTTTATAATATAAATTATACTATTCTTATAAACATATGTGTCAGATGTATATATAAATAAATATTACAGTGATAAGACATAATCATCGAATAAATGCAACCAACAACACCGTATACAGTCAAATACGCAAAATTCTACAGACACGTTATTTTCAACGGTATTATATCGTATTATACGTCAACTTAAAGTATTACGTCGTTTTTAATAATAAATACTATAAGAACACTGAATTTAAAATAATACGAAAAATGTAAAAGTTTTCATTTTAAACTTAAAATTTCGAATAAATTTTGTCGATATAATAACACTAATACCTGGCATAATCTTCAGACACGCTATAAACTGTATTCGCATCGATAACACCTGTCAGCGTGTTGAACGGCACTCTTGAGCCTATAAAACAATTATGTTTCAAAAACGTTATTAATTAAACGTATTGCATTTTTCTACTGCGATTTCAATTTATGAAATATTATTTCAAAAATGTGCAATACATTACAATAACTACTGCACTATAATCTATAATGTCGCTAAACACCAGTAATAAAGGGCACTATTAAACAATCTTTTTAATTAGTAAATTAATTTAGACCGGTTCTTGTCGGTGTTTTCGATACTTATTATTATTTTAAAATGCCCACTTAATAAATATATATTAAAGTACACTTAAAATCATAATATTGAAAAAAAATTATCTTGAGAACCCGAGTTGTTCATTTGCTTTCATATTCGGTAATATGTAACTGTAAAATCCACAAAAAAAAAAAAACCGCTTTAATTTATAGCGTATTTTTACTATACGTTATAGTTACTAGTCGGTTAGACGGTATCAACTCTTATAATGAATTCGATATCTCCGAATTCGGATACTGCTCAATCCCCGTAATCTTATAATTGTCAAATTCAATACACTTACAGAATTCGTGCGTATAACTAAAAATGGATAATATTTCGTACGTTAAAAGTTAACGAGACAGAGTAAGATCAGTTTTTTAAATGGTATATATTACGCGAAAAGTCCGGCGTTTATAAATTTATATGCGTAAGCAAAAACGATAAAATCATTATTATTATATTACTTTAATTATCGATTAAATATTTAATCGTTATTAATTTATAAACGTACAAATAGTAGAGAACCATAACATAATGGAGGGCATATTTTTTTTTTGTCAAGTAAGCGACACGTTTTTATTCATACAAAATCACTGACCGACTTTCTTTGACGTCACAAGCCATGATTAAATAATTACGTAAATTATAATTGATTGATGATGGAATTCATTTGATATATAATTTATCGCCCGTATTAGAGATTCTGAACGGAGCGAGGAATGTATTGATTTTACAATGATGTGTTTTTTTTTTCATCTAATTGGTCCTTTTTGGATTTTCTCCCAAAGCGTTTAAGAATATAACACAAAAGCTACTATTTCTTCGTGATTTTGAAACTGATCGGTATAGAAACTTGAAATAATCATCAAATATGTAACTCTATATATTATGTTAAGGAAACCTTTTTTCGAAAACTTTCTTTATAAATCTGGACTGCTTATAACGGTTTTGAAGTATTCAAATCATAAAAACTATTAGTTTTTGTCGTATACTCAAAATCGTACGCCGAAACTCCGCTCAGAATCGTTTTTTATCGAATGCAATTATTTATCATTTTTTTTCAATTTATCCAACTAATCCACTCACGCGATTAGTACTTCACAACAACCCGCTGCGACCTTTTGTCAATATTAAATTAAACGCAAAAAAAAAATCATTAAATTAATTTTATAAAATTATGCCTGAAATTATTTGAATCCATTCGGCCAATATTATGTGACATCGCGTTCTCACCTAAACGACATCCCGGTCTGACTGACGGAAACGCTCTAACAAAATCTAGACATTTAATTTTGAATTTCCCGTAAAAGTAGTCGTCGTCGGAAATGGGAATTTCGTTGCAGTAAGGATTTTTCAAATGCGGCGGTCGATTACAGCACTCTTCCGGTTCGTTCTTGGTAATCGGATCTAAAAAACACACACACACACAGTTTTCATTCGAATCGTGTTTGACTGTAAATAGTAGGGCGTGTTCAAAAACGTGAAAACAATATCAATTATTTCGTAATTGGTGTTCGATTATTATTTTAGTTTTTCCTCTTAAATCGGACGCGTCGCGAAAGCACGTACCGCCAGGCGTGCCCATTAGGGTGAAATCGTGGTCCATGAACTGACCAAAAGCGACCAGCATGACGGTAGCCGCGTGTTCGTGGTATCCCTCGTCGGGGTGCATCGTCCTGGAAACGACCCGGGCCGGCGGCAGGCGCCGGTTGTTGTGATTGCTGATTTTCGGTCCGCTCAAGCCGTCGGAGAACAGCGGTCCGACTAGTCTGGTGAACGGCGTGTTGGTCGCGCCCCACGTCGGGTGCTTCACGTTGTTGCACAGCCCGTCGTATCTCCGGTATTTGCCCGGTCTGCATTCGACGTTTGACAAGAACGCGGGACACACCTCTCTGATCAACGTTTTCGACGTGTCGATCTGCGGCAATCCCTTTTCCACTTCTTCGTACGACAACCCGTAACTGCAATGTCACCACAACACCACGGGTTAGAGGTCCTCTTACGCGTCAGTCGTGCGTGAGTCATACGCGGCTTTTATTAAGACCGCGGTCTTACTTTTTCGTCAGCTGTATCGATATGTCCAACAGTAGTTCCCCGACAGATGCCAGTTCCTCGGCGGTCCACTTGTCCTTGTGCGTCTGTGCCGCCACGTCTGAAAAATGCCCGTAAATTGTTTTCGTCGATAGTCCGCCGACGGTTGTCGTCATAATATAATAAATGCCAACAATGGCCCGGGGTGTTTGTTTTTATGAACCGTCCAAAAAATAATTAAATTAACTATACGCCTAGGTTTGGGGGGGAGGGGGGCAATCGTGTATAATCAATATAGAAGTGAAAAGTTTCGTCTCGCCAATTTCGTATATTGGCGGTTTTTTTCCAATGCACATTTCATACATTTATTTTTCTAAAATAATATTTACAGTGTTTATTCCACCGTTATAAAACGAGATCCGCCCGTTATAACCCGTATTTCTTTTTGTTTAATCGTATTATGTAATTTTTTTTTTTTTTTTAATATTTTCGATTATTGCTTTTCCCATTGACAAACACGACGAAAATATTATAGAAAATGAATCACGTGTACTCTTTATCCGTTAACGTTTTTAAATGATAAAAACAAAAGAATTTTTGTTTTGAAAATCGAATTTCTTTTCTTTCGCATGTTTTTTAATTTAAATTGCTTTATGTGTTTCTATAATATTTAGAACGTACACGTCCGAGATCTAATCTTTATTATTATTATTATTCTGACGATCGTTATATATTGTGTAAATCCGGAGATAATAACACGACGTATAAAACTCAATCACCTAAAATTTTACCACCTTTCTACAATGTACGGCATATATATATTATTATAGGCAATAGTGCGTATTTCGCAACAATATTGTAAAAAAAAAAAAAAAAAATAATAAATAAAAATTTCAGATTCTTCATCGACAACGATCAAGTAAAACCGGTTGTGAAAACTCATATATATATGCTCCTTTCACCATCACCGGTCATCTTCTATCGTTGCTGAGTAGAGGTATTTTATTATTAGTAGGTATTTATTTATTCATTTATTTCGTCGGTTCGTATTAATAATATATTATAACACGTTAGGCGATCCAGCGAATGAACCAACGTTAAACGCAACGGACTAAATAATATAAACATTATGAATCAAGTGTATCTGTTCGAAAATCCGTAGAAAATTATTTCAATAATTATTGTTCAAACCAACCATTCTATTACGACTATGTGTAAACGCGCGATTTCAATTTGATGATATATTTTCATTTACTTACTAATTCTTTTTCTCGCATCTATGTACGCTTGATTGATTGCTTCGTATGTAATACACTGACCTGTTTGGCCCATGCCTCTTAAATATTCAAATATATATATATATATATACTATTAATCTCCATAATGTTAGAATTGTTTTCATTTAATTTATCTTATTGATGAAACTAATAAAATGCAATCGGAGTAATTATCGAATTATCATAACTTATTTACGGACTAAAATCGACAAAACCAGTGTTGGATGGGTATATAATATCCACGTCTTTCTGTCCTAATATCTGCAAAAATTAACTATCTGCGGCAGAAATATTTACAATCAAATGAAGTGAACAAATCGTAATGTCAATTAGTATAATAGATTTTTATAATATTTATATGTATATAATCAGTTACATTGTATACAAATTTTCCGCGTTTTAATTATTTTTCAAAATTCAATTATTTCAATAAGAAATCAATTTATTGAAAAATGTTTTGAGAAGTATAATCTAATCGTTCAATGAAAAACATTTCAAATATAGATTAAGGCTTATAAATAACAGAAAATTAAAAACAATCACCGATAATATACTTACAGCGGACCACCCCTCAACGTATTGGAATTAAAATCGAAAAAACTAGTCCTTCCTGGACCAGATAGATGTAGTGCACAATCGCCATCTATGAATTGAGATGTTCCAAAATTGCATATCGTCAGTATTGAACTGACAATTAAATATACGCTGTAACACACCATTAAAAATAAAAAATTTACAAAATACGATCGATACGTTCGAAATTATGCGCATTATACATTAGAACATAAATCAATTACATTTAAATCTAATGTTTATAAATAATAATAATAATACAGCGCACTTTTATATACGAATAAATCGAATTACTATTAGACATACACAATTCATAAACATTTCCGTTATAAATATACTATTGGCTAACAATGTATTTTCTAAACGCAATAATGTCATAATCAAACACGCATTGCCTAAATATTACACTTTTTTTTTATCTCGAATAATAATAACCATTGACTACAATTATTTATAATTAAAACACAATAGGTAAAAATTACAATCATTTTTTATATTTTTTTCTGTAATTTGTATTTATAACCCAGAACGATAGACTTACAGGTAATTTAATTCAATTCGTTTCGTATTGTAACAACACATCTCGCACTAACGTAACTATAGTGCGAATGGCCGGACATATAATATATTCCTTCGGTTTCCTTAAAATTTCGTAATTTTTAGAAATTACGAATTAATGCGAGCACTTTAATTATAATTATTAATATATTTATACAATCATCGGGTCATTTAATATTTGTCAAAAGAAAAAAAAACGGAATTGTTAAAAAAGAAAAAACAATAATAATATTACTCGAATAACGTTTTCACACTCTTCACGCTCTAATTTGACTAGAAAAAAAAAATAATAATAATAATTTGATTTTTTACAGATTTCTCGATAAAATATATTGTTTCAAATCAAATATTAACAAAAATTATTATTATTAACTTATCTCAAAAAATATGTCTGATATTCGAGGTACTAATTACAGCGAGATTATTGGGGGGCGGGGGGGAAATGTACTTGTACAAACAATAATTCCGTCTGCGTTTACAATTTTAATAATTACAATTCAAGTTTTTTTTTTATTTTTCAGTAAGTTTTAACTTCAATAATAATATAAGACGATTTTTTTATTTTTGCATATCGAATTCGCGCGTTTAAAAACGGTTTAATATTTTACAATACGTTTTTAGAGAAAACAATAAAGTTATCGTAATGTTATGTATTACACGCAAACGATTTACGTAGCCAGAATATTATATATCAATGCAAACCGTTATAATAATAATATATTATTATTATTGTGTTTTTGGCTCACCCACACTTTCACTAACATCCGACGAACACAATATATTATATTAGCATTCCTGTCGTCGTGCGCGCGGGGAGACTTTATTTAAATATCACGGTCACGATTTGTTATAATATTGCGCACGTGCATTTAAATATATTTAATTGGCGGATAATTTAATACGAAAAAATAATATTATACGCGTTTTATGCTCGCGAGTGTGTTGTGTAGTCGTGAAAAAAAAACAAAACGTATCGTGTCGAAATCTTCGCAGTACTTATTTATAAGCGCACTTGTCGTTACGTAGAAAATTACAAACCGCATTAATACAAAAATATTCACAAAAATTATCGCAGTGTTGAACGCGAGTATTCGATAATATTACCTGTATAATGGATAACACACGCGTATTTATTTGTAATTCGTTACAAAATGTTTTTTTTTTCTTTTAACTCGAAAATTACAAACGATTATACTATACGATATATTATACTATACGACGTAATGGATAAAACGTTTTTTTTTTTTTTAAATATATTCTCAAAACGATTATTATAGTCTTCTGCGGTGCCTACGGCGAGTTATCGTGCGCACATAAATATATAAACTGAAGTGCGAAAAACCTGAATTTAAAAACGTAATGACACATTGTTATACTAAATGTAATTGGCCATCCGCAGAGAAAGTATACCCGACAGAAATTATGTTTTTGATTATTATTATTATTATTATTATTATTATTTTCCTGCAGTTATGGAGAAATGTTTTATTCTATTATATATATTGTCGTTCCTTTTAATAATTATTTTTCTTGGTTTTTTTTGCTTTCTTATAATCCATTTTTCTTTCGTAAAAACGTCATACATTATTATTATTATTATTATTATTATACGGTAACGAAATTTATATATCAATGAAACGTTACAAATATCTATTAAATTGATTTTCCAGTCACTATACATAAAATATATATATAATATCTTCTTATTTATACAGGTATTTCATTAATTATTATTAATTACTAGATTTAATTAAACTGTTTTCAAACTGTGCTTGTGCCGTTATTTTAATTAATACGTATACATTTTGTAGAGATTTTTTATTTATAAAATGTAGTGCCCGAACTAAATATTATATACACTTCGTTCGTAATGTTATATATTAATAACACATAAGGTAAAAATAAAAATAATTATATGCCTAACGAATTTTAATTATTTTTTTTTATAAAACGTAATAGTTTATCTTGAATAAAAATTCGTTAAAATTCAATTAATTCGACATCGGATTATCAATTTATGGTTACAGATAAAATTATTGTTAATACGGGTTTCAGCATATTTTCAATATAATACGCTATATACGAAAAATCAACAATTTTTCTACGTAAAAAAAAAAATCTTCTTTGTGAAATTCGTCTTAAATTTATAAAACTACGTTTTCTCATTTAAACACAAGGTAAATATAATAATTCTTAGTGTTAAAAGTATCTTTTAAGTTAAAAAAAAATTACATTATACAATTAAAATTCCTAATATTCCTTGCACGTATTCTTATTTTTCAATTTCATCTGATATTTAACTTTTAACGATTTTTATAATTATAATTTGTATCCAAGTGCAAATTCAGTGTGTCTTCCCTTCAAAAATAGTATAGAAATAAAACATAGAATCATATTACTCTAATAATATATTAATTAAATTCTAATAGCATTTTTTTAGTTTTTAATGTAAAATCATACATAGATACGTTGAATATTACGTAATAAGAATAGAATATTATTTTATATTTATCTAATTATATTGGACAACAATTATTGGTAATAACGTACACAGTTAATATTTATATTCATTTCAATGTGAAGATTACACAACACGATTAAGAGTTGGACAGCTTTTTTTATTAAAAGTCGTGTGATATATATATATAAAATATCGGTTTCTAGAAACAAAAATTTACTCAACAAATATATACATAACACGCGTGGTTTTGCAATACTATTGAATCATAAAATCAAATTAATATTATATTTAATAAAAATTTTTAAATTGTTTTATCGCATAATAAATATCTGTACACATAAGTCCGGAAACGACTTGATTGTGCCGACGAATTGAAGTTGCACGCGTATAATTTTACTTGAGACGTTAAAAGTATTGATAAATATTACTACAACAGATTCGTGTAATTTTACATTGAACACTAAGTAAACAGTAATAATATCGCACACATTTATATTTAAAAAATAATCTTCGTCGATTAAACAGCTTTATATAAATATAGAGTTTTTTTTTCTTTCAATTTGACTTATTTAATTCTATTTATTTTTTTTCTACTTTATATACACATATACAAACTATCGATTTTAACTACACGATCCCATGTACTCACTCGCCTAATTTATATTTAATAATAATAATAATAATAATATTAATAAAACTCACCTATCCATCAAAGCGAGTATACCTGTAGTAATAGCGTACTGGATACATGTATTTACTGTTGCGTATCAGGTACATGTGTGCGCGGAACAAGAGACAGTTTCGGTGACCCCTTTTTCCCTCGAAAAACTTTCCCTACCCTTTTTTTTTTTTTTTTTACATACGGCTAAAAATATGTATAAGACGCCTTTCACTACAGTCAAGGACAACTCGGAAAATGTATGACGTCATATACGGTGTATATAACGTGCATAATCCGTATGAACAAATATTGCGCTCGGAAATCGCATCAGCCGCGCGAACCAGATTGTTCAAATAACGACGTGTGTGTGTGTGTGTACCATCAACTTCGACTGTACTCGACGTAAGCCGTATATAGTCGAAATCATATTATATATACGTATATATCGCAACACGAATAAATAACGTCCATCATTATATAAATTATGTTTAACAATTTTCCGTTTCAATATATTATAACAATAATACGTACACACTGTATATAGGAAATTTATGGCACATAATGAATTTCAGTTTCAATTTTCAAAGACATATGTTTTAACGGACATTATTATGTATTATGCGGAATTTAATAAATTCCGTGATATTTTTTTTTTTTTTTAAGGCGATTTATTTAAATAAAATCGCATATTTTTTTTCTCCCCTTTCAACATTTATTTTCTCTCGTCACTCGTATAGAATATACATTTTTATATTAAAAAATTTTATAATAACGTATTGTTCGGTATATAATATAAGTATTATACTATTACTATTCAATTAGCCATCCGCGGAGAAAGTATATCCATAACTAATATTGTGTTGGTTTTTTATTATTATTATTATTATCCAAGTTATCCAGTTATAACAGAATGCTTTATTCTATATATTATACGCGCAGCACAAACACTCTCCTCACTTCTACTAAAAAAAAAACGAATCATATTCAACAGTTAAGAATATACTACACGTGTTGAATATAGTATCCATAGATACGCTTAATACTCATGTATAAACATATAATAATTTCGTTAACGCTTAATATATATATATATATGAAGTTAAAATATAGAGTTTAAGAAATAAATATATAAAAAAAAACAGCAATGAAATTGTATACGTAATAGTGAATTAAAATTGTTGGAAAAACAACTATGGCGTGTTATTAATATTATTTAATATATTTGTACAAAACATTATTTTTTTCAAATCTGTCCGTATATTATTTAAAATATTTTAAAAAATCTATGACGTTTGATTGTTTTATTTACTACGTTGTATATTTGAAATTTCTGTTCGTTTTACCATACATAAAATCTATTACAATTACGTTTAAGTTTAATAATTTCCAGAATAATTAATAACTATATATATATATTATGAGCTTGATATATTATATATAAAAAAAAAAAATGATTATTATTTTTTATATAAAAATCTGTAAATTGCAGTATAATGGAAAAACATTTATTTGAAATATAAAAATGAAAGTACTTACGCCAAGCCCATTTTAAGTATCCGAGACCAATATTATATATATATATATAATGTACATTATAAAAAAGGCGGGCATGTCCTTAGGTTTTGCATATAATAAGAAAGGTCAGTGTTTTGGATGGACGTGCATATTATATTCTAATCAATTCTCGCTAACTCGTATTTATATAATATTATAAATGTATATAAAGTCCTACATAAACACGCGATATATGATTCACGCGTTAAATATAGTCATATATTATAATATTTAAAAAAATTACATAAACTTCGATATTATTTATAATATGTAGTCTATAGTAGAAAAGTATTTTATTTTTATTTTATATTT
Source organism: Chaetogeoica ovagalla (assembly GCA_032441825.1). Lineage (NCBI taxonomy): Eukaryota > Metazoa > Arthropoda > Insecta > Hemiptera > Aphididae > Chaetogeoica > Chaetogeoica ovagalla. The sequence continues at coordinate 2,642,995 of CM063727.1, read as the reverse complement.
CTTGAAAAATTATAAATAGTGTAAAGAGTAATAAAATGCGTATTTCATTTATATATTGTATATACGCCGTATTAAACGATCGCAATATCGGTGAGTATATATATATATATATATATATATTTTTAATAGGTTTAATACGATTTAATATTACTATGCGTGTATGATATAAATATAATAATATTTAAAAAATTCAAGGTTTTTTTTTTGTATATCGCTCTAAATTTGTCATTACTGTAATACAAGAAAAGAAATTTCGCTTAAAATGATTTTTTTACACTTCCATTCACATCGTACGTAAAATAAAAAAAAAAACATCCGAATGTAATAATTATAACGCCGCAACTATTTAACCCGTCTAACGCGCTATACAATAGTATATAACCACTAATTACATAGTTATATACATAGTTTATATTATTATCTATTGAATTTAATTCACAGTTATTTATTTAATACATATACAACTATATGCATGTCACATTTACACGATTGAAATGTATAAATATCTATTATATACATTTTATTTATTTTTAATTATAGTTATACCTGCAGCTACGGTAATTTTTTGTCATACCGTTTATGTTATCACCGTCATAGCACAGTTAAATTTCAGAATCGCATGACATTAACGGATAATATGTATGTGTGCGTGCACACCTACACACTTATCTCATATAGTCATATACATATATCTATAAATATATTATTGCGTAATACTACTTATATTAAATATATAATTATTGTATAGGTAGTATAATATTAAAAAGCTAAAGGTTTTTTTTCTTTGAATCTTTATTTATTACTCAACTATAATAATTAATAATTAACACTGATCGCTTTATTCGCCATGTAGACACCGTAGATTTGCGAAATCATCTCCAGTTACGTTAAATACATGATTTGCCAAATGTAAAATCACATTTTTTAGGGTCCGCTCAAAACCGGCGTCCAGCTTTCAAAATAATACCGCTGGTTTTTATAATATTTTATACCTATGATTACACAGATCTTTTCTATTCTCCCCCCTATATGTAACCTGAAAAAAACGACTTATAACGTAAATATATTGTACGAATATTTCACTAAATAACACACACGCATATTTTGGTCAGAGTTGCGAAAAAGTTTTAAACGCCTGCGGTTCTTTATTCGTTTCACTGATCACTATAAAATATGTGTACGTTTGCATACGAGTACAAAGAAATTATTATAAATATTTAATAACGTAGGTACAGTAGTAAGCATCGTTGAACCCGGATGAAGAATCTCTGCGCTCCGCAGGGCAAATTGCGTTTGCCGCCTACCAATCTATTCTGTTCTACGTTATATTCAAGATTTAAAAAAAAAAAAAAATGCAAAAAACGTCTCTTCGGCCCCGAAGGATTCGTATCTTCTTATTTCACAGTGCGTCGTTACTGACGTTAAACGCCTGCAGCTGGGTCACTTGTTTCCGTATATTACGTTAATACAATAAAAATAACAAATTATTTTCTATAGTAGTATTGTTGTATTATTATTATTATTATTTTTATCCGATTTCGCTAGACAATTTTAAACGTTTTTTTTTTTCCAACGTGTCGAAATTATTTAAATTTGTATTATTATTTATGTACATACGTCATTATTAATGCTGTAAAAAGATTTGGCGTGCACAACTCGTTGAACGAAACAAAAAACGATTGACTTCGTTATATTAGAGAAACATGCGGTACACAACCTGCGCAGTATATAACACGCGTAGGTAGGTAGCTGGTGCGATGATGTACATTTTGATTTATTATAATATATTAATATTATATATTACAATATTTATTGCAAAATATACATTTAAATGAAATATCGTATCCATATACTATTTTAAATATATTACGTACCTACGCGTATATTTTGAAAATAATTTATATATATATATATAATTAGTTTTACGTGTATTATTATATACTTATTATAGTACAATTCGACGAAAGATATTATACTGGCGATATTACATAAAACTGATGACTTACATTTTAAAATATGTATCTGCTAAAGATGTACAGTCCACCATCTAATTTTAAGAAATATCAAAGTGCAAAAATATAATAATTAAAAATAATATGCGACACAATTCTACATCGGGACTGTGCTTAAATTCATGTAAATTAAATTTTAAATATTAGAAATAATTACTATATTCGTTTATTGTGGATCTACGTTCACTTTACTTTTAATTTCTAGAATAATTAATTATAGACTCACGTCTTTTTTTTATAAACTTATATAAAAATTCAACTTAAATTCTATTTAGGTAATTGATAACTAATATCGGTTTAAATAAAGTGTATCTCTTAAGTTGTCCTGTTTAGTATATACTACTGATAATGTATACCAGGGGTGGCTAACATTAATAGACTTGCGATCGACCTCAGAGTTTTTCTAGGTTGTCGCGATCGACTTAAAAAAAAAAAGTTGTCAATAAACAAAAAATATATTATATGTACATGTGTCATGCGTGTTACACTTCTTTTATTACTTTTTATTTCCAATATAAATTCACAGTTTTTTGCCTTTTTCTAAATCTAATTTTTATATTCGTATACACAAGTTTACAAAAAAAAAATATTTTATTTGTTTTCTGAAAAGAATTCAAAAATTCAAGAAAATCCGAAAGGGTGTTGCGATCGACTCGAATTCATCTCGCGATCGACCGGTTGGCCACCCCTGATGTATACAACACCAAACACGAAGCCGTAAATCACACATATTTATTTGTGTGTGAAAATCGTTTTCATAATTGAGTATATAGTATATCGTATATAAAATACAAAGTAAATAATAGTTAAAAAATATGTTATCTGCATACTCACATGATAGTCACCCATTAGTTCTGGTCAATTTTCCATAAACATATTACAATGGTGGATAACTAACAATATTGTGTTATTCGCTTTCACATCAAAAAATGTCCACAAACGGAAAAAAATATGAACCAATTTTAAACAGTTTTATAGTTAAATTACCTATCTCAACAAATATACTCTACGATAATTTTTAATTATTTCATAAAATACATCAATGAACATAAAAATCTTATGACAAAAACAGTAAACTACCTGTGTAATTTATTACATATGCACCCATTTCTTTATTGTAATCCGTTTTAACAAAGTTCGAAATTTATATTCAATCTCTCTCATATTTGGTCTAAATTACTTTAGCCATTAAAGTTATACATAATCGCTTATTGATTTAACTTTTTTGACTTTCAAACTGATAAATAACAAAATAAATAACACAAATAATTTGTAAGTTTAATATTGTTTGTTTTGTTATTTTGAAAAAATAAATATATATATATGTAAATAATAAACACAAATACAAAATACTGAAAAAAAAATACAAACAATAAGAAGACAGAAATTAAAATAAAAATTAACTTAAAAAATCATACAAGCAATTTCTTCACATGTTAGAGAGTAAATTATCAAACAAGACATCTCTAGTTTTTGGTCTAGGATTGTCTTTAAATGTGGTTTTTACAGCACCTGTTTGACCCAATATCCACTCGAATTCTGAAAAAAAAAAAAATATATATATTAGTTATATCACTGTACATTATAAAACTGATTGTAAAAGTATACCTATCATGACAATATTATTATTTTAACATTTAAACACAAATAATTTCAACTGTTGAAGTATAATATAAAATATACTATTTTAAATGCCGATTTAAATTTTTTAACATTTATTATTAATTAAATTGTATAAAGTATTAAGTATACCTATATAAATATCCTTGAGATTATATTTCAAACTTAAAACTAATATTTAATTAAATAATCATAAGTTAATATTCTAAAAACAACACATTACATATCAAAAATATAGAATATAAAAGTTACAATGTTTATGATTCAACACTACTAAATACACATTAAAAAATATGTAATTAAACACAAACTAAGCCATTGCAAACATATCTGAACAAGACTTGTTAAAATTTTAAACATCTACACTCGATATATATATCATGATGGAAACTGTTAACTAGAAGTTTCAATTAATATTTTATTTGTTCTTAAGTGTTAATAACACATGTTTTTCAAGTTTAATAACCTGTTATCAGCAAATGTAACAAAAATAACATATTTACAATCTATTTAACACATTGTGTATTTACTTATTTATTTATTGTAATAATAAACAGGTAAATGACCTATAACTATGTAGGAACGTACAAAAAAATAAGTTATGCGAAAGATAAAAAAACGAACTAAACGAATACAATAATGAGTATAAAAACAACAAAAAATAAATAACAAAATAATTTAATTCTGTATATTAATTAGGTAACATAATTGTGATTCATTTAAATAAAATAATATTACAATAAAATTTTAGATTTAAATACACTTTATCAAAATATAAAAAAAATTAGCATTATATCATCTAATTTTACACCCAATAGATTGAGTATAAACTTATGAAGTTTTGAACTACATGGAAAGAATCTTTTAACATGAGACAATGGGAAATTGTATGCTATTTTTTTAAAACATTTATATGGAACACTATCAAAATCGTTAATATAAGGCGTAGTTAGAATAATTATGTATATATATATATACACCAATAAATAGTATATTATGTTTTTAATTGTTATACTATTGCTGACATCATATGTTATGTAAACAATGTATTTATGACCTAATTCAATGAGTCGTGTTTATATAAATTTCACTACAGCCAAACATTTTTTTAAACAATAATATAGTTTTGGGTTATTTTCATATATAAATAAACGAGTTATTATTTTAAAATAAATACATTTATAAGAATAATTTAATTAATATTAAAAATTAATATATATTTTAACAATTGATAGTATAGAAATTAATTACACAACTGCATATAATCCATACTCTACATAATTTAACTACAATAAATACGTATTAGTTTATAGGATATTATTAAATGTAAGATCATTGAATACGTACCATCTTGAGTTGTTGTTAATGAAAATATTGTTGGTCCAGCAAATTGACGTTTTAGGTCACCTTCGTAATAAATGAAAATAGTTGGTAAATTACTATCTGGATAATTTGGGATGCAAGTTGTCGAAATGCTCTTGACAAATTTTGTTGCTGGAAATTTTCTGGCTAAATGATTTAAATATTCAGTTAGCAATGCACAAGTTTGTATGCTGTAAAAAAAAAAAAATGAAATTTTGCAAAGATAGTATACAGTATCCTAAATTACGACTACTTTCGATTGTCAAAATAATTTAAACCATTACCCTTGTTTATATAATAACAAAACAACCCAGACTCCAAGTCCAGCCTTATTGATTTGATTCACAAAATCTTGACCGCTTATTTCTATCACTTCACCAAAAACATTTTTCTGCGCTTGTTCTTTCAATTCGGCTATTCTACGTCTACGATATTCTTCTAAGATACGTTCATCTTCATCATCTTCCAATTCATCCAATTCATCCAATGACATATCAACCATATCTTTTTTCTCCCCTACATATAACAAAAAAAAAAAAAAGGTTTTTATAGATATACATTAAACACGTTTTATAAATTTAAAATTTACGCATTTTTCTCGCCCGTAAGAATAATAATAATAAAAGAAAACAAATACACCAATTTCAAAATCAATGATTAATATAGCTCAATTTTACCATTTTGTTTTTCTCGAACTGTCTGTTCCACAATATTGATTACATCTTCTTCTGTTATTTCCTTTTCTTTTTTCGGCGGAAGTATCCCTTTGGCACGTAATATATCGTTCCATTCTGTGTCTTCGTCGGGATTCTAAAACGCTTATATAAAATTGTTTAAAAACGGTACAAAATGCCTGTAGGAATATGCCACAATACCTGCATTTTTAATTTAACGTGCTTTCAATAACTATGCGAGAATACTTTTATAAAAAAACAGTATTAATAATTATCATACAACCCACTCCATAAATGGAGTGAAAGAAATGGCACTTGAAAAGTCGACGCTGATGATACTCGTGAAACGAAAAAATCCTATTTATGTAATTCTTATATGTATCAAATTATTTATTTTTGAGGTTATTTATGATAAACCGTTGGGATATCAATTACCACATGTTTATCCACATGTTATTCAACGGTTATAACCGCATTATGATAAGAAAAAACAAAATTTGAGATAACGAATAAGACCATGACGATTTAATATTATAATAATCGTGAACTGTAGAAAAAAATTACTTGTGAAAGTAATACTTTTAATAGGAACTACAAAAATACTACACTTTTTTTTTCTTTTATTTTAAATTAATAATCACTAGTGATCTCATTGGGTGAAAAAGAAGCGCGGATTCAAAATGGGATTAATGACTGTTTTAAAGAAAATGAAACAGAAGGAAAAAGAAATGAGAATTTTAATTTTGTATCCTTTTACGAATATATTTATATATAATATGATGTTATTGAATAAACCGCTATCCGAATAAGATTTGTCAAATGTATTGTGTAAAGACGTGTTTCATTGTTCCATAATATTGTTTAATTTCATATTACATTTATTTAACTTAATGTTATGTGACATCAGAGGTTTAGATAACGCCGGGAAAACAACTATACTGAAAAAATATAATGGAGAACCGACTAATACGATTGAACCGACATTGGGTTTCAATATTAAAACATTAGATCATAAAAAGTAATTATTTTGATTTTTACGAATATTTTAGTTTTTTAATGTAATACTAAATGTATACACGCTTATATAAAACCTGGGTATTCGTAAATACGTTTGGGAAAGTGTCCCGTTATTTTTACACACGTATCAAGTAATGAAAAATAGAGTTTTCATAGTTTTCAATAAGCAAAATGTTATAATATTATTACGTGTTATTATTAATTTTTGTTTCAGCTATAAACTAAACGTATGGGATGTTGGTGGTCAAAAGTCATTACGGTCGTATTGGCGTAATTATTTCGAAAGTACCGATGGGCTCATTTGGGTTGTTGACAGTGCAGATAAACGAAGACTGAGTGATTGTACAACTGAGTTGCACAGTTTAATCGAAGAAGAGGTATTATAAAATACCAATTCAAAATTGTTAGACATTAACATTAACTTTTTTTTTATTATTATTTTTAATCTTTTTTGTATTATTATTATTATTATTATTGAATTTTTAACAATTAATGTTCTGCAATCGATAATACAAATAACATTTTTATGTTTTCAGAGATTGGCAGGAGCTACGTTATTAATATTTGCCAATAAACAAGATCTACCAGGTGCTCTATCAGCAGAAGAAATAAAAGAGGTATTCTAAAAATGAACAAGAAAAATATTTTTTTAAAGTGAAACTGCCCAATGGACTACGTGTAATTTTGGTTTCATGAAACAAAAGTTTCATGTTTAATGAAAAAAGTTTCCTCTGTATGCCTTAAGTTTCACTCCATCCGTGCGTAGGGACTCCACGCACCAGTTATTTTTTTTACAAGTTGAATTTAAATTTTTTTCATAAAATAAGTTATATGTATTAATTATTTTATTAAAATGTAGGTGTTACAATTGGATCGCATTAAGACTCATCATTGGAAAATAATACATTGTAGTGCATTCACTGGAGAAAATTTATTGGAAGGCATTAACTGGATGGTCAATGATATTTCCGCTAGAATATTTACACTTGATTAAAAATTACGTGTACACATGTGTTATAATAATAATTCAAATATAATTTCTCCGTTTTTAGAATTAAAATAAAAATGTAATTGACATTCCTTTATCAATTATAAAAATTAATTTTATAAAATAACATTATATATATATATATATAAGTAAAATACTTGTTTGGTTATTATTATTATTATTTGTTTTGTTCATTGAGATTTTTACTTTTATCAAACTATATGTACTAACTTTTATAATACGTGTTACGTTGATCTATATCATTATTGAATTAGATATATGTATTATATATTTTCATACTTATAAGTTGTTTAAGTTTCAAATAAATAAATAATAACTTTTATTTTATATTTCAAAATATAGTTTATGATCTTTAATATAAGCTAATAGTTAATTGTTTATTTAATTTCGAATATTTAAAGAATTTGAAATATGTGAGCATTAAAAATAAATGTAATTTCAATCAACTCCTTAATGGACCGTGCCAACCATAAAATGTTAATGCCTTAAACGTTAACAATACCAGGTTGTGGATAAATTATGTAAAAAAAAAACTAATTTTACACATTATACAGATTGAAATTCGAATGCATACTTTAAAAACAAAATAGACTAGACAAAATTTTTATTATTATTTTAAATAGCATATTTGTCAGAAAAATCAAAAGTTTCAATTAGGTATCAACGTTGTTCCATAATATCCAATGTCCGATATTTCAAATTTAAAACCATTTACCTGCACACGTCACTATTGATATATTTTTATTATTATTATTACAGTAGTGTCGCTAATCCGGACTAGATGGGACCGGACTCTATCTGGATTATCGAAAATCCGGATTTTCAAAAAACACCTGCATTTATACAAATTCAAAATTTATTGATTTACAGTTTTACATTACACATTATTATTGTGATATATGTATTCCCGAATATTGGAAAACAATATCACAATAAGTAATCGAAACGATAATATCTTAATCAAGGGTATTCCGAATATATACATTATACATGAGTACTGTATAAATTATAAATTTATTTATACTTTATAAATTACATATAAATAATACATATATATAAAGTACATAAGCACTAAATATAAATTGTCCGGATTAGCGAGACTCTACTGTATTATTATTATTATTATTATTTATTACTATTATTATTATTATTATTATTTATTACTATTATTATTATTATTATTATTATTATTATTATTATTATTATTTATTACTATTATTATTATTTATTACTATTATTATTATTATTATTATTATTATTATTCTACTCGAGCTTATATAGTAATATTGAAAACGAATAATAATTAATGTCGACGTTCTTAAAATTTAATCTATATCACACAGGTAAACTAATAATTTTTTTACATAATTTATAACCTCCCATTCGATTATTATTTTGATTTCCCGTTAAATAATATACATTTTTTACATTCTCTTTGGTGGTATAACTGAGTGTTTACGTTTAGGTAAGTTGAAAACACATTTTCTGTAATCTACAAAAACGTCCACCAACATGCAAAATAAAAAGTAAACACGAATCCCCGGTGTCCGCGAATATTGGCCGACTATTTAAACGTTTCGACGTTACAGCCCGTTTTCACGTATTTCATCAGTAAAATGTCACACCACAATATTATTTGATTCAGTCGACTTCAGCTGCCAAACGCGTCGAGCCCCGCGTTACTATCGACGAATAACACAGATAAGGTACCATTGGAAAAAAAACACGATTATCACTTGGATTCCTGTTTAAGAAAAATAATATTTGCCCTATTTATATTTTGTAGTGCATGAATAATTGTAGTTAATATGTGTGCGTGTAAACAATAAAATAAACAGAACAGTAATAATTAAGGTAAGTGTTTTCTTACTTTTAGTGGGAAAAATGGATGCCTCTGATGTCAAATCCGTTCCAGACATAAAAGTCGAGCCAATCGATGAAGACAATATTGTGAACGACGACAAAAATCTCTATCTACAGAATTATAACGACTTTGATAAAGAGATTATGCCTAATGTAGTGCCCAAATTGGGAAATACAATGGGAAAAACGGATTCGGTAATACATTTTGTCTGCCTCCAATTCTAAAAAAATATTTTATACTTATAAAATAAATATCTACTCTTATCACAAATGTACATTATTGGTTTGGTTTATCTTTAAATTTGTTGCAGATTGAAAATAATGTTACGACTGTACATCATGCTGAAACCCTTCATTCTGAAATTGAATCGGACGAAATACTTGATGAATGTTATTCGTGTTTTATGTGCAATATATCGTATGACTCACAAGTTGAACTGGATTCACATCTGCGTGGTCACATTAATGATGAGACTTTTCATCATAGTAATATTGACAGTATAAGTGAGCCTTTACCTTGTTCTTCAATAAGGCCTTCAAAGTATTTGAAATGCCATGAGTGCTTAAAAGTGTGTAAAAGCCAACTATCATTTAACGAACACATGTTAACACACACAGGAGAAAAACCACATCATTGTATGGTATGTGATCGTAAATTTCGTCATATAGCAAATTTTCGGACACATTTAAAAAGTCATGACAGTATAAGGTCATTAGTTTGTTCACTTTGTAAAAAAACTATTGTTGGTGAAAAAAATTATTATATACATTATATGGATGTGCATAATAAAGTGTCTGGTCTTAATCCTCGACATTACCAAACCAGTTCTTCTGATAGTGATGAAGATTTTAATCCAAAAGTTTCATATTATAAAAAGAAAAAACTTGGTTCACGAAAATTTAGAAAAGATGAAAATGAACCATTTGGTCCTTTGTTTGCTAAAAAGGCATGGGAACAAAAAAAACGAGAATTGGAAAATTGTAATTCAGATGTAAGATGAACAAAATAATAAATAAATAAATAATATGATAACACGTTCTTGTTCTTTTTTTTTAGGTTGAAAATGAAAAAAGTGAACGAGAAGCTGTTCAAGAAGCAATTGAAAGTTCAAGACAGGATATACAGAACATGCTTAAAAAAAGAAAACAACAATTGACTGTTTATAACAATAAGGAATATCAAAAGCAAATAGAAAATTTAATACTTGAAAAAAATTCTACTGGTAAAATTAATGGGGCAAAATTAATTGGCCCATTATTTTGGAAAAACGCTCTAGTCAAAGCTGGTCTCCTAGAAGAAGACGTACAACCAATACAATTCCAAAGTAAACTACGGCTTATCGAGTGTGTATCTTGTAAAAAATGTTTTGCCAGGTATTTATTGGAATCAATATCATATTTCTTAAACATTTAATAATATAAATCCATGTGCAAACTTTATGCATATAATTATTTATTTGAATAATTATCCTTTACACACATTAAATAATAAATATATTTTAAAATTCTTTGAACAATTTAAATTTCCTTAGATATTACGAATATACTTTTTATTTTTATTTATATTACACAGTTGTGATGTTCGAAAATGACTACACATGTAATGAATTGAAATTGCATAAAGTGTTTAAAATTTCAATCGTATTATTTTCAGGTTACCAAAACCCGATGAAAATAATGTGTCGTCTTCTAAGTCACCATGCTCTGACTGCTTCATGATAAAAAACGAAACTGTACTAAATAAACATAAGGTTGAAAATCATACCAGCGAAAATCCACCATATAAATGCAAGGAATGTTCATCGGAATTGAATACGTGGTATAAATACGTCCAGCACATGAAAATGCATTTGAGATATGCGTTAAAATGTAGCGAATGTTTGTACAATATGACACATAAGCCAGGATGTGTAATATTCTTATGCCATGTATGTGATACGTCTTTTGACACTGATGAGCAACTAAGATTACATGTATACACACATTTAGAAAATGGACAGCATGATGATGATAGGTAATAGTTAATTCTTAAGTATATGTAATCGATGAAGAATAGTGTAAACATTTATAATATTATCATACGTTTAAAATATATTGATTTGAATTAGACCGACCAATCGTAGTAAATAAGACAATCCTGATGAGTATCTTACCAAATGAAACTAACATTATTGTAAACAAGACTTAAGTAAAATGGTGTATTAATTTATTTAACTTCAAATTTAATAATATACATCGAAATAAATGTAAAATATTGTATAATTAATTGAATTTTACTCATTCGTAATTAGTAATTACACAGCATTAAAATGTATTTATCAAATCTGGTTATTCATGATTGTTATTGTATGAATAATTTACCAAATTTCGCGTGCAAAATGTTGCGTAATGTCCTGAAATTTGATACATTATTTTTGTACATACAAATACTATTATAATTTATTAAATTTATACTTACACACTTGTATTGCTAAGTTATTTTAGTTGTATATATAATGTATATTTATATTTACCTATTATAGATAAATAATTTTTTTTTTTAACTTTTGTTGATTCATCTTCTACACTCTTTACTGTAGACATTCTATGGTGTGGTCATTGTTTGAAGTAATTACAATTTTTTAAGTAATTACTATTTTGAAGTAATCCTATACATCATAAACTTGTTTTTGCAACAAAAAACAGATATCTATTTTTAAATTATCAGTATAAATAAGATTTAATTGTTATCGTCCTTGATATAATTTTAAGCTAAGTTTAATTACAAAAATAAAAAATAAAAATCATAATATTGAATGTATAGATTCGCGAAAATAATTATGCGATTAACACAGTTTTACATGTGATTTTTACTTGTTAAATTTTATATCATTAAAGGGTATCGTATTAAATAATGAAACAATAATTTTAAATTAACGTATGGTTTTGTAAAAAACATTTTTTTTTTCCTATATCAATTTCTATATTGAGTATATTGGACATAACACCACTTGAACACATTAATGTTAATATCTTTTAAAATACTAAAACAGATTTCGATATTTAGATGATTATACGAGTATAATGGTATTTATAATTTAAAATAATCTTTAGAATATAATTGCTCTAAACATGTCGTATAAATCCTTTTTACAAAAGAAATTTAATAGAAATAGAATTTTTTGTTATTATATAAATTTAGTAAAAATCCGACATAATTTTGTTCTGAAATTTTTTATTTACATGCTTTCCAATTTATCGATATACGGCCACCGTATCGTTCTAATAAAAAAAACCATTTTGAATATTTAGGCCCGAAAAACGGAATATTCACTTGCATTTATATATATATATATATGTTTTAATTATGGTTTATGTTCAAAAATATTATGAACATTAATTTAGAAAATTACTAGAAGTAGGTATGGGCATATAAATAATTTATTAAAAAAATCTTAGCAAAAATAAAAATCACATTTTATTACGTTAACTATTATTTTACTCGTCGTGTAAGTACGCAAAGCGTTATGAATTTCCACTAATTTTTAATTATCTCAACTGATATTGATAATTGATACAATATAATCTATAACTTCACTAATGGTAATAATATTACATCGTTACATCATTTATTATAGTTTATTAAACCCGTGATCTTTATTCATGAATTTTAAACATTTTATACGATTTTATCATAATATATATATTGTATTATTATAACACAAGTACGAGTTACGATTTAAAAAAATAATAATAACGCCACTCGTTCCACGTATTATTTCTTACATGGTAACAGAGTAATAAAAAAAAAAAATAGATAATAATAAACACAATATATTATTGCATACTCTACCTAGCCATACCACCTTACACATAGAACGTGTGTGAAGTTAGCAAGAGGGCCAGCAAGTAAAACGTATATTAAATTGCCTATTATTATATCATAATTCTAACTAATTTGTGTTAATTAAATTATAATGTTTATCTAATTATTAAAGTTGTGTGTTTTCGGATATTCAAATTTGATAAAAATGTATTTAAATTTCATTAAATATCAAATAATAATCCATTTACTTTGCTATAATTTAATTTTTACAACCCATATAACATATATTATTCTCCATTCCATTTTTTTTTTTTTTATTATTATTATTATTATTATTATGAAGCGTTATTCATAATAATAAAATTGTTTGCAATTAAAAAACAATTTCAATAAAAAATATTAAGTTAAAATGAAATAAAGTAATATATATATATATATATATATATATATATATAATGCTTATACCAATATTGAAATATATTGTGAATGTAGTAAATATATAATGTCTACATATTTACATATTTTTGTACAAAAGAACACAGTCCTTTCATTTCCAATTTTAGAACGGTTTAACTGAAGTTATACTCATAGCAGAACACGAAGCCAACCAAACCGTTTTATAGGATATTATCTCCATAGTAACAACACTTGTTTACACTTTTAAATACTTCATGCCTTACAGATTACATTTCTGATAATTCTAAATTTTCATAGTCCACTCTCTACTTTAGGACATACCTATGTCTTAAATTTTTTGTTAATATTATTTTTAGTTACACGATTAGTACAAAATACTTAACGTTTGCAAAAAAAACATAAAGTGGCAATTTATGGTTTTATATATATATATATATATATATATAATTATCTGATGCTGTCACACAGTTCGAAGTCCAATATTTGCTCTATAATCATTAACTGAAAATGACTAATTAATTGATTAAATATTTAATTAAATATATTTATTAAAAAAATTTTTATTATCCATTTTTAGAGGCGAAAAAGGATATGCCAAAATTGGTCAAAAAGAGAGTACTCTTCTTAAAAAAAAGAGGAAGAAAATTCTACCTTGATATTGCTATTGAAGAGTGGAATTAAATAATTAATGAAAGGGATCAAATCATTAAAGATTTGAATTTAAAATGGAAAGGGAACGGCTCAAGAACTATATCACATCGGATGAGTCCACTTATATTGTCATAAATTGCAATCAATACACTAAACAAATGGGAACTCTTATAAGAAGTGATAAAATTTAATTCACTGTAACAAAAGAAATGCTGTTTTTCCGCCTAATAATATTGAACACATATTTTATATTTGAATATTTTCTACAAAAGTTTTGTTATTTTGTTTGCAAAATGTATTTCATTTAATCACTAAACATATGAAAAATAATTTATTTTCATTTAATTTCCATTAAATTATTGTTGACTTAAATAAAGTTGATTTAATTCTTAAAACTTCAGTACATTTTGACTGTCACTAATAAAGAGGCAGCACTAGTTATTTATAAATAAAATATATTTTTTAAATTGTTTTGGCCATTCCTCAAATCAAATGTCAATTTTCATGGATATCGTTTTCCTAAAACAAATATAAAAAATTAATTACAAATTGTCTATATGTTAATATACAAGATACCGTCCCACTTCGAATCAACATAATTCAAAAATATTATAAGTAACATTGGATGAATCCATTACTACATAAATATCCTTGAATGATTAGGTATTGAATACTTAACAGACTTCGGACTGTCAATTACACAAATCTATAAAGCCACACAGTATATTTATGTATATAGTATGTAAACTTTTTTGACATGTGTAATTGGTGTGGTTATATTTTATACTCGACTGTGGACAAAATACAAAATATGAATTAAATTATAAAAATTAAACTATAAAAGATTTTTATGAAGAAGTAAAATATTTATAAATAAGATTTTATATTACTACTGACATAACAAACACAGAAAAACAATTTTCTCATAATTTTCAACTCTATCTTCTTTAGGGATGCAATTTAAAGCCACCCATCGTTCACACCGTGTTTTGCTAATGCCAATATGCTCACAACAATATAATATCCACAAACACATAAAACACATTTTATTGAATAATTTTTAATACATAACACACATCATTTTTGTAAATTTTTAGATATTTTAGCATTTGTAAAATAGTACTGCCCGCGGGCGCCGGGGATCCCCTGTCCAATTTTTTTAATATTCCGAGCTAACTTATGAAATTATTTTTCCTAAAATTCAGATATTATTTTGCTAATGTAGGTTCACTTGCCACAACACAACACATAATCACATATTTACACGTCATATACAATTCTTCTTATACTTAACACACCAATTTTGTAAATTTTTAAATATTTTAGCATTTGTAAAAAAATACTGCCCGCGGGCGCCGGAGAACCCTTGCCCAATTTCTTTTACAAAAATTGGGCCTCCCCCTTTACTAAAAAATAGAGGATTATACTTCGTAAGTAAAATTATTACTACTACATCTTATTTTATAAGAAAAAACAATTAAACATTTTGTATTCGCACACAAAATAATAATATAGAAATGTGTTTCGTAAAGTAAACGCTAAACAATATTGTTTACGTGTATTGTGTGTATTAATCAATATTAATTTTAAATTAAAATTGATTCAATAATGGTTTAGAGGTTGTTAGCGTCTAAAAATGTCTGTTTACGCTAATGGATAAAACAAAAACGTTTAGCTCCCCCCCCCCCCCAACGGATGTGATCAAATATCCGCCTATGTGTATATACACGCGATTAATGATTGTATAATACTTCAACTTTTTTCCCCTTTCATATTGCCGTATTGGCGAGACGAAATATTACACAAGAGCACGCATCAATATAAAATTAAATTAAAATCTATAGAAATCTGAAGTATCAAACGGCGCATACGTTATAATATAATATATAATATGAAGACGCGTTTTAAAATAAATGGCCGTTCATTACTGCAAGTATACTATTTATACGCGAATTTCGTCTTGAATTATTTATCTTGAAAAGATTTCTAAATATATAGGAGGCATGTCACGGCAGATTCGGACGAGTATTTTTTGCAAAAAACAAGAAAATTATAACGATCCGTACGAACGATTAAGTGCGTACAATATAATTACGCGGATTCCGTATAGCATATAGAAATAACGCGTTTTAAGCGATTTGAGAAAAAAAGCCGCAAAACGGCTATTCGTTATTGTACTGTTATCGCGGCCGTATACGATTTGAATAATATAAATTTTTTTTTTGTTTTAGATTAATTTTTGTCTCGTTCTTTCCTTACAATCAAACATTGAATGACAACCGCCGCCGCCGCCGCCGCCGCGATCTTTTGAGACGACCGACACGCAAGAGGGTTTAGCGCCGCGGCGGGGAAGTTCAGTGTGCCGGCGACGGGTTATGGCCGCACGCAGAGAGATACGCATTTAGATGAAAAATCAAAATTAACAAACGAACGGTTACTTATATATTCTCGTATGTTATAGACAATTCAATCGGATTTTTTTCATATATATATATATATGTATGTATTGTTTATAAACAATAAATAGTAGCGTGCACGCGTATAATAAACAATAATAATCGGTGTATAATTCCCGAATCGATCCGCGTTGTCGATTTATCATAAAATATCTGCCGCGTTCACATAACACACGCAGCTGTTCTCGCGAGGTACTACACCTACCTGGTACACCTTTGTATTCATCAGTCATGTTTCACCGTTTCATAGGATGTTTGCGCAGGACGCCGCGGCGCTTTTACTGCTCGTTGAACGTGTCGAATTCGGTGTTCGGTCGCGAATCTTTCGCTTGTCGCCGACACATCGGGCCCAACGATGCCGAACAACGACAAATGCTCGACGAACTCGGATACCAGGCGAGTACACCCGCATCATCAT
This sequence comes from Chaetogeoica ovagalla, assembly GCA_032441825.1. Taxonomy (NCBI): domain Eukaryota; kingdom Metazoa; phylum Arthropoda; class Insecta; order Hemiptera; family Aphididae; genus Chaetogeoica; species Chaetogeoica ovagalla. The sequence goes on along the minus strand of CM063727.1, from coordinate 2,625,691 downwards.
AATTATAATAATATATATTATGCATCCAATATTAGAAAATTGCAGTCGGCTAAATTTTTTCAATTTTTTTTTTCGCGAGTCTATTTCATATAAATATTTTATTATTTTACAAAACGTTTTTTCTTTTTCAGTACACTAATTAGACGCATGTGAAAATTTTAATAGTTATTATACATATATATATATATAGATTTTCACGGATCGCTATAATGTTATATTTTATATATTACCGTTATTATTGTTCGATTCATTCGTAAAATATATATCAGTGTTTTCTTTTTTTACCGTTAAAACAAAAATCCTACGAATTACAAAATATTTCGACGTTACTCCGGTGTGAAATCTGCCCCCCATATTTATATATATATATATAATCACTGTGATTATAATTGCAATTATTTCAGTAAATTTACTGCGCGCGTATTCGTAATTTTCTCGAATTATTATATTTCATATTATTTGCACAATATATTTATTTTTCTTTATTTATAAACAAATATTATGAACAATATATAAATGATGTATCGCGATTGACCTATAATATATATATGCGTTAATATTTACCCGACAGTCTTCATCAGCAGTCCTTATTGTTTTCGATAATGTAACATATTACATCTTAACATATTATTATATAATACAAAAAAAAAATATGCGGATTATATCGATTTATATAACTATTGCGACATATTATTATTATTATTATTAACTTACCAATATATATTTAATAATTTGTAATATATTTTTTTTTACTCCTCGCGCCAATATTAATTATGTGAACATAATAATAATATTTTATTTAAATTTCAATTATTTTCGAAACGCGTACGATTTATATTTTCTAATTATTATTATTATTATTATTATTATTATTATATTCGTATCAAATAACAATTGCGCATATTATTATAAACCGCGATGATGATATTACAACGGGATATTATATAAAAAGTTTTCGTTGTTATGAAATGCGTATTATTTAAACAAATTACTGATAAACTCGTAAACTTTGTTTAATACACGCGCGTCCGCGCGCGCGTATAGGTCGAAAATATAAACAACGCGTAATTTTATACATTGTTTAGCAATTATTTCGTATAAAATAAATATAATTATATTTATCATCTAAGTTTATATAGTAAATATAGTTAATTTATACAAGTAATAAAAATAATTATATCGATTATTTCGTATATAGTTATAAAAAGTGGTGGTATAATGTTCGCCCCAATAATAATAACAATAATAATAATAATAATAATAATAATTATTATTATAATAATAATTATAATGATAATAATAATAGACACCTTCTTCATTATTGTCTCGTTTTATTTATATGATACACACCATAAAAACCAGACGTATATTACTATATTGCATTCGATTTGACATTTGAACTAATAATATATACAATCTTTTAATTTTAATAATTAGTTGTACATATAGTTTTAAGAATATATATATATACAATAGAAATATAATTATATATATATTATCTACACTTAATACTTATGCAGTGTTTATTTCAGATCTAATGCCCGGGGAGGGGGGGGGATAACAAATTTTCGGATAGGGTCCTGAAAAAATTTATAGCACCGTTTTTTCTTTACTTTAATTTATTTATTACATTAAACAAATTTTAATTTTCTCGCGGAATGGTATACATTTTTCTCCGGGGAAGTATTACCACCATGGTCACTCCCAAAATAAACACTACACTTATATGTCTTATTAATAAATAATTATTATTAGTGAAATGACTTAACGTGGTGTAGGTTGTTGTAATGAACATAACTCGTTGTATTATATTGACATCACGATTACTATTTTTACTAATATAAATAATATGTTATTCTCGTAGGTACATAAATATTTCCTTAAAATTCGCTATGATATACAATATTACGATAGTATATTATTTATAGATTAACAACGTATTATTTGACAATTATAATTTAAACGGTTTAATAATAATACTGCGCAATAAAAATTATATATGTACACACACATTGGTACGTATATATGTATACCTCGTATATTATAGTAGTTGTGCACTAGTGTATGTATGTAATTATATTATGCTATGAGATATTAGACAATAGTCGCATCGATGACGTGCCGATTATAATAGAAAGAACAATTTCTTCATTCCTATACACATTATGTATACGAACCTTGAAATAAAATCTCGTTAAACTCATATATGGACCATAAATTGGAATTTTCAGAGTTTAGAAGACTTGAGCAAGGCCGTGATCCCAGATAGCGTTTATCTCCAGAAAACGCCTAATTTAAAGTCGTCGATTATTCTAGGTACGTTATAATAAATGTATGCGTATATAATATGCATAATTATCGCATGGAACGTACTTATTGATAACCTTTGATTATGAAACCGTTAAAGGGATTAACATATTTTTATTAATGAGTGACTTACAACGCGTTCACTTCGATACATTCACGTCAGGAATATTTTGCAAACGAAATCGTCTATTTCAACGCGTAAAACTTACTTAAAACAATATATTCCAACATTTCGGAACAATACTCGAACGCATTATAATAATAATAAATTATTATTGTTATATTTTCGTATTATTTTACTTGATTACCCTATACTCGTTAAAAAAAAATACGCATTGGAAATATACGAACGAGTTTATGGTTATAGCTTATAATAATTAGAGAATAAAACATAATAATATCTCTCATAATAAGTTCAAAGTAAATCAATACGGAAACTTGTTTACTGTACTCGTTTAATAAAACGTATTTAATCAAACGGTAACCGGTGAATATCGATAATATACGTATATATGTGTATACGGGCGTTATACAGCGTGTTATTAATTGTTTTATATAATAATCGTAAAAAAAAAAAAAAAAAAACACTTTTGAATTAGAGTTAATATGAATTATATATAGATGAGCAAAATCTACCAGACTTATTGAGATCGATTGCCAATAAGAATCAAATATGGAGAAGCTACATCGGAATGGGATACCACAATTGTCACATACCGCACGTAATCATGAGAAACATGTTGGAAAACCCTGGCTGGTAATTTGATTTTTTTTTTTTTTTTGTTCTTTTTCACTCTCTCCGTTATTCGCGAAAATATATTTTTGTACACGCGTCATGGAGTCTGCACGTGTTTACAATACAGGTTGACGCCATACACTCCTTATCAAGAGGAAATCGGTCAGGGCAGACTAGAGAGTCTGTTGAATTTCCAAACGCTGATAATGGACCTCACGTGTATGGACGTGGCCAATGCGTCGCTGTTGGACGAAGCCACCGCGGCTTCCGAAGCGTTAGCCATGACTTACCGGCATAACAAACGCACGCGCTGGTTCGTGGCCGACAACGTACATCCCCAAACGTTGTCCGTAGTACGCACGAGAGCTTCGGCCCTCGGTATCGAAGTTCACGTCGGCGATCCGTGCGCAGTCGACTTCGAACCGTACAGCGGAGTGCTGTTACAGTACCCGGACACATACGGGTATTTACTGGACTACGAGGAACTCGTGCACGAGGCTCGCGAAAAAGGGGTATGCGTATAAATTTGTTTTTTTATCTCTTTATAGAATCATTAAAGCGAATGTATTATAGTCTACGAAATAATTGTTTTCATAATTGATGTATTTACGTTCCTTGCCGGCGAGAAGCTGGCAGAGACCGCCGACATGCGGCGGTCTCGTAACGAAAATACCGTCGCGCAAGGTCGAAGACTAAAGTCTTCAACTGGATGGGTGGAGGGCCGTCAACGGAGGTAAACATTGAATCCGACACATTTTCAACGGGGTTGAACGCGGGTGCCTCTAATCTGCAGCCATCTCGAGATATTCACACGGGAAAAGTTATTGTTGTTGGGAATACCTGTATATGCGCCGTAGTTTAACATTTTCATGAGATCTTTGAAGAGTCATTCCGTGCTGCGTAGGGATGTCTAAACTCGGATAGCACAAATATCGACGGTGTTCATCATTCTTCTAAATCCATTTTCTCCGTTTGTTCTTGGACATCTATTCGATTACTGTTTCGAACACTTTTTCGATCGACTACGACAGAATTTTCAATTTCTTAGCTCAATTCCTGAGTTTTATTATAACGATTATATTGGGTAAATTGGCTTTTTTTTTTTTTTCTGTTAATACAGACGTTAGTCGTGTGCGCTACAGATTTATTGTCGCTTACTTTAATTAAAGCCCCCGGCGAATACGGTGTTGACATCGTGGTCGGCAGTAGTCAACGGTTCGGTACACCACTTGGGTATGGAGGACCGCATGCTGCGTTTATCGCGTGCACAAAGCGTCTAATGCGACTCATACCCGGAAGGATGGTCGGTGTTACGAGGTAAATTATTTGTATTTCTAAACGCGCGCGATTGTCGATAACAATAATAATAATAATAATAATCGTAAAACGACGTATTACTAAATTTATTTAATACAAGACATTGTGTGAATGTATATATAATACAGAGATGTAGACGGAAATCAAGCGTACAGGTTGACGTTGCAAACCCGCGAACAGCACATACGCCGCGAACGGGCTACCAGCAACATTTGTACGGCTCAAGCTCTGCTGGCGAACGTAGTGGCCATGTACGCGATCTACCACGGGCCAAACGGATTGAAAAACATAGCCGAAAAAATACATCATAAAACGATTTTGCTAAAAGCGGCGCTAAACGAAATTGGCTGCCAGACGAAAAGCGATGCCGGTATTTTCGATACGTTACATCTGAAGACCGATATTTGTCGACAGGAAATAATGAGAAAATGCGAGGAAAAAATGATCAATCTAAGGTATTTCGATGACCTATCTGTAAGTATTTGTAATTTTATAGCAAATAAACATTTACAGTTTTTTTTTTTTTTTTTTTAATTCCGCGGTGTTTTTATTTTTTTGTATATATATATATATACATTTAATTAAGATTGGCATATCTTTGGACGAAACCGTAACGACCGAAGACTTAAATGACTTGTTGTGGATTTTCGGGTACAAAAAAAGTATAAACCACGTGTGTAGACGTTTATAATTAATAAATCGTAATTGTTAGCTGCATGTTAAATGACAATTAAATTTATCCTGTACAGGTTTTATCTAATGACGAGATATTAGAAAAAAGCGTATGTAAAACAACGTTCAAAAGGACCTCGCAGTATTTACAACACCCGGTGTTTAACAGCCACCAATCGGAAACTCAGATTCTTCGATACATGAAACAACTGGAAAATAAAGACGTTTCACTTGTTCACTCTATGATCCCATTAGTAAGCGTATATACCTATAGTTATTTTAACGTATTAAAATTTTAAAATCTTAAATTTAATACCACAATACGATATATATATATATTATTTTGTTTTTGTAGGGATCGTGCACAATGAAGTTAAACGCTACCGTTGAACTGTTACCTCTATCCGAGCCGGGATTCACTAACATTCACCCGTTCGTACCACCCGAACAAGTTTTAGGATATCAACGACTGTTAGAAGAATTAGAATATGATCTCTGCCAGTTGACTGGTTACGATAAAGTGTCTTTTCAGCCCAACAGGTATTCAACGAAATCGAAAAATATAGGCATATAATATTAAGTCTACAACGATGATGACGTGTACTCGTATATAGCGGTGCTCAAGGAGAATTCGCCGGTCTATGCGCCATAATGAAATACCATCAACATCGTGGAGATAGAGAAAGAAAAGTGTGTTTAATTCCCACGTCAGCTCATGGCACGAACCCAGCATCAGCGCAAATGGTTGGAATGGACATACAGCCAGTGAACGTGTCCAAAGACGGTTGCATTGATCTAAACCATCTCAAAGACAAGGTGTACCTGCATTATATCATTATTAAACATGCTCAAATTCATAATTTATATCAAATCACTATTTATATTATGTAAACATACTTCGATTATTATAGGTCAATAAATATAAAAATCAATTGTCGTGTATAATGATAACATATCCATCCACTAATGGAGTGTTCGAAGAATCTGTTACGGAAATATGCGAAATAATTCATACAAACGGTGGACAAGTAATACGCGCATCACGAACACGTATTTATATTAATCTACAAACACATATTATATAATTTTTCTATTAAGGTCTATTTGGACGGAGCCAATATGAATGCTCAAGTTGGATTGTGTCGACCCGGTGATATCGGATCAGACGTGTCTCATTTGAATTTACACAAGACATTCTGCATACCACATGGTGGCGGGGGTCCTGGGATGGGACCGATTGCCGTGTAAGGAAATGTATCTCGTATAGGTACGTGTTTGTAATCAATTTATAATTCATTTCTCGTTATTATTTAGCAAATCACACTTGGCTCCGTATTTACCGACTCACCCTATAACTCGCGACGGAGGTGAATTAAGTTTAGGAACTGTTAGTGCTGCTCCGTACGGATCTGCTGCTATCATTCCCATTTCTTGGGCGTACATTAAGGTATCTAATATATTATATTTTTGACGAATTTCAATTTTACATTTGGTAAAAAGAGGAAGGAAGTTAAATTGTATTAAAAATCAATAATAATAATAATAATTATTCGTATAGTTAATGGGTTCCGATGGACTTAGGAAAGCGACTCAAGTAGCTATATTAAATGCTAATTATATGAGTAAAAAATTAAGTACACATTACAAAACATTATTTGTCGGAACCAAATGCGGTTTGGTAGCTCATGAGTTTATAATAGACACGAGAGAATTCAAAAAGACGGCCAATGTTGAAGCGACGGATATTGCCAAACGTTTAATGGATTACGGTGCGTGTATATGTGAATTATATTAAATTTAAACTGAAATGTGTATTTTATTTAAATTGGTTCGTCGATTTTTATGTAACAGGATTCCATGCTCCAACTATGTCTTGGCCAGTAACTGGCACGCTAATGATAGAGCCTACGGAATCGGAGAGTAAAGCAGAGTTGGATCGGTTTTGTGATGCTTTAATTAGTGAGTGTGTACTATTCGTATATATTATTGGCAATTATATAAAATGGTTTTCGTACTGTAGACATACGAGAAGAAATCAGACAAATAGAATATGGTGTAGTTGATCGGGACGAGAATGTTTTAAAATCGTCACCACACACAATGAGACAAATTTGTAGCGAAAAATGGAATAGGCCGTATTCCAGACAATTAGCGGCTTATCCAGCAGTAAAAATATATATATTTAAAATCGATATTATATGTGAAGGTCAGCAAAATATTATATCTAATAATATTTGTTTCTTGATTTAGGGAGTGGAACATAAAGTTTGGCCGAGTGTTGGTCGTATAGACAGCAAATACGGCGATCAGAATGTAGTTTGCAGTTGTCCATCAGTATTTACCTAACCGTATAAAATTCACATATACTTCCAACAATGATTAATGGAGACGCATTTTAAAGTCAACCGCGTACATTTATTAAAAATATTAACACGCTGATCATTAAATATGATTTTTTTTTTTTTTGAAATTTCAGTATGGATAATAGTTATAACGATTAATATAAGTATTATTTACAATTATATATAATTATACTATATTTTTTTTACAAAACGCGCGTAGATAATAGCTGGTGCACCTAGCTATTTTGTTACAAAGCATATAAATCGTCCTATACTCACAAAAAAAAAATGTTAAAATAAATCGCATATCGAATAAACGATATACACATACGTGTGTGTATACCTACTATTATGATTAATATTTTAAACGTAACAACGCGAATTTATACATATAGCTTTTAAATTTTTTTTTCTTATGAAAAATTTTAGCTAATTTAAAATGTATACATATACATATATTGTTTGTAATAAAACGTACAGGTATATAAATAATCATTTACTTGTGACAGCTCATCAAGTTTTATTATTATTATTATTAATTGTTAGCAGTCAACGAGTATTTAAAATAACCAGTTTACAGCGTATAATTAATAATTATGCTTACATTATATTTATTGAGGGTATTTGAAAAATAACCCATTTAAAGTTCAATGATCTATAGTTTTTTTTTTAATTATTAATCTGTAAAAGTATAAAATGCGAATTGTTGTACATATATTTCACTTAATAATCAAAAGTGTTTAAAAAAAAAAATCCCGGTCATTATTTAATTAGGTATTTAAAATTAAAAGACTGTAGCACGTTCTTGCTACAATGAGCGGATCAAAATACAGTCCTATACCTTAAATAGTATATATTCTATTTTATTTATCATCCATACGACTTGTGTGTTTTTGACAATTCACCCTTCGTGCGATATACAGAATTCCAGAGTTTTTGAAAATAGTACAATACTTACTATTGCATACATATTTTGTTGCAAATTGTCAGCATTTAATATTTCGTTACTTGCGTAACCACCGTTTAATTATAATTTGGAACATACAAAATATTGGCATATACTATATATTGCAGGCTATAGGTGAAAATTTTTAAGTTTATACTTTGCTCACAAACGAGAATTCAAACATAGAAATGGCAATTATTCGAAAAACTAAAATTTATTAAGATAAGTGACAAATAAAATTAATGAAAATAAAATAAGACATTAAACAGTATGTACCTATGTCGTAAGCAATGTAAACATTTTCATTTATAAACACGTAACTGCACAAACCTACCTGAATTATGTGAATAGTCAATTTAATTTTAATTGCAGTACCTTCTGAACCAAACATGCAATCCAAAAACAATTAAAACGCTAACATTATTGTTTTTTAGTATCTAAAATAAAATGTTATATCATTACGTATAAAATACATAACATTACACTGTTGTTATAACATGTGTTCATAACAATATGCACACGGTTTTATATTATACGGTACCTAACATGAATATCTATTTACAATTAATTTTTATTTTCTAGAATACTATTTCTCATTTGGTTCATTAATTATTAAATAATATTTTTTAAATGAAATTAATTGATGTTTTAAAATATCAATGATATTCCTAAAAATTATCTGAAAAGAATATTAAAAAAAAACGCGTTTAGTAATACGAATTTATTTTATTTAAATAAAAAAATTCAATATATATAATATTTTAATAGTTATAATATGAAACATGACAATTTTCTTAAATAAATGTATGACATCAATGTTGGTCGTACAAAACTTTTCACAACCTCTAATCTAAGCTGCCAATTTGTTGCATAAATTACAAAAATGTTGCATGACTAGATGTAAAAAAAAAAAAAAACTAAATAATAGAGATTCATGTATTTTGTTCTTACAAAAATTAGTTTTGAGCAAAATGATAAAAAAAAATCTACAATAAGCCTAATGTTAAAAGTGCAATGAGTAAAATAAAAATTAATGAGAATTGAAAATAATAAGAATAAAAATGCACTACATTGTCAACCGAGGAAGACTGTTTAAAAATGTTTGTACTGTTCATATTATAGTCATGCGCGTAATGGAAAAGTAAAATGCTTTTTCTTTTTTTCTCAATATAAAATTAACTGTTTTAAACATATCTTTGGTAAACAATATTAGGCTAAATGGCACTTGATTTTAAGTTAACATATATATCATGCCAAGTAGATTGAATAAATGATTCGAAAAATAAAACTGAATAATGAAGTGTCTTAACAACCCTTTTAAATATTTATACAGAGGTAGGAATATATAGCTGTTCTTTCAGTCTGTTGTACTAGGCTATAATGCATTTCCTTTGCTGATGTTTGAGCGGCACCGGTCGCAAAACAGCTCTTACGGCTTCGTCAAATACCTTATAGATGAATAAAAAATAATAATTTAAATTAGTCAAACGTATCTTTACGAGCGAAATTTTTACTCACTAATTTTAGTCCCCTTTGTGTCAAAGCAGAACATTCCAGATATTTGACCGCCCTTATTTTATTAGCCAATTTTTGTCCTTGTTCACGTTTGATTGGGGATAGTCCTTGCTCAGACAAAACATTTAACGTTTCTTTGTCCTCTCTTAAATCTATTTTCGTACCAACTAAAATCATGGGCGCGTCTGGACAATGGTGTTTAATTTCTGGATACCATTTAGAGACCACATTTTCAAATGATGACGGGCTGGCAACACTAAAGCAAACCAAAAATACGTCTGTCTGGAAAGACGAAAAAAAAAAAACCGATTAATAAACGTAATAATAGTAATAACCGCAATGAAAATTATATTTACCTGAGGATAGGAAAGTGGTCTTAAACGATCGTAATCCTCTTGGCCAGCAGTATCCCAAAGACCAAGGCTGACTGGAATACTATCGACTACCATGGGCGCAGAATAATTGTCAAACCTGAACAGCCGATACACATATTATGGATTTAGACCTTTGTTTTATGTAGATGAATAATTTTTTTACATACACAGTAGGTACATATTCTCCAGGAAAGCTGTCAGTGGTGTACGATATTAACATGCACGTTTTTCCCACAGTACCGTCACCGACAACAACACACTTGATTGGTCTTCCGGCCGACATATTTTAATTTCGAAACGTTTTATTCTCGCGTCGTCGACCAAAATCGCAGAGTAAAATCTGCTTGTTTATTTTATGTTTTAAAACGGAAATATATACATTTACTTACTTAAAGAGTATTGAACACTATACAACACGCGCAAAACACTTAACAATACTTTATCGGTTTAACAGCCGCAACATTTAATAGACACGGCCATGTCAATTAGTTTTAATTTGTCTAATGATCGGTAAATAAAAAAAAAAAAAGAATTAAAAAAATATATTATAAAATTTACGTACTTATCATTTATTATATTTATGTATTTTATCAACGTTAGAAGGGGAGTTATCATTGTATCGTATAATACTGTTTGAGGTTACGTCCATTAGCCGAAATCGCTGATAACCAAATTACACGAATGTTTACGATTTAATAGAGTTAAAAAAAGAAAAAAGGGAATAAAGAAAATGTCCCCATCATTTTAAACCATATGAACGACTCAGCCTCTCGAGTATTACTCATTAGGTAATTGTTAAAATGGCTAATACCTATATTAATGTTTAATACGAAATGTTAACATTATTCATTAAACAAATTCTATATAAAGTATATATATGTAATATTATAATGTATTGTCTATTTTCAGAAACGTTTTATTTTATTACTATTGATACACGTTATAACAATAATCGGATTGAGTTTTGATCTGAAATTCAAAATTTATCACGTAGATTTTATTCTATTTCGAACATCCTATCAAATAATTGAAAATGGACTACTTACCTTTTAAAGCAGTAAGTTAAAAATTACTTAATATAATGTACTGCCTATAGACACACTAGTGTATATATTATAATACACTTTCCAGTTTGAAATTGTAACGAGACCATTTTTTTTTTTTTTAAAGTGTATTTGTTGCTGAAAGACCATTTAGTGCACTTTTTTTGCTGTCCAGTCATAATGACTGTGAATATATCTATTGTATTGAAAAAATATATAGTAATTTGGTAGGTACAAAAGAAGTGAACATTTGCCAGAAACCAACAAAATAATACTTTTCAATGGCACATTGAAATAATTTTAAAATATCGCAACTATTTTAGTATATTTTCAGTTTTTCATAGTTACGTACGTTTTATTTAAAGTGTACCCAATCGGTTATTTTTCTGAATGAAATCTCAATCAGTATATAATGGTAAATCTGGTTTACAATAATGTCAGTTTTTCTTTTTACACTGACAAATTCCGATACTACAGGTCTGGGATTATATGAAGCGTAGTGCTTATTCCATTGTGCTACACGTATTCCTAAATTTATTTTAATCCATTTCTACCGTTGAATAATTACGTTTTGTTTTAAAATATTTATAACGTTCAAAATCTAAAGAATTTTAGTAATTTTCATATAATATAATTTATTGATATATATTTGTATAAATAAAAAATAGTAATTGAAAGAACTTAGGAAATGTTATATACACGCGTCTATAGTAATATAATAATATTATTGTTGCGTCATACTTAGACCGGATTACTTTAATGAGACAATTTTTATGTTTTTATAAATATTTATGTTTATAGACGTTAAGACGTTAGTTCTTCAATCGTTAAAATTGTCTATCCTTTAATAATAAATATTATTTTTAAAAAGCTAATTTAATTAATTGTAATAATTTCAATGCTACTTTTTAACAAATTATTATTTATATTTTTTTTTATAGTTCTATGAAAACACTTTTTAACCATATTATACACAGCGGCAAGTCAAGGCGTACATTTTCTTTTTTTTGTTCTTATATCATATTTCATATAAAAACAATAATAAATATACAAAAAATATTATGTATTATAGTCATTACACGGCGTATACTCTATTTTCTACTATTTCTTTTAAACAAATAAGCTGATTTGTTCAACATTGAAGTGCTGAAGACAAAAGAATTAAAATATATGTTTTCAAATTCATATTGTGTAATTAATATCATATACTTCCTTCTTTATAATTATTTTTAAATTTACAGTATACCTATGACTTCCATACCTACAATTTAGGTTAACCCAAAATTTATATTGTAAAAGTAACTAAATTTGAAAGTTAATTTAAACATTTTACTTGAATACATGAGACAGTTGGTAATGTGTATAATAATTAGTACAAGTTTATGTTTGAACTATATGTTCAATCATAAAATAGTTATTTGATTTTTCAATGTTATAAAATGAAATTTCAAAAACAAATATTATTCATAGGATTTATATAAAATATAGTTGGTAAAATGTTATAGCTATAACAAAAATATTTAATAAAAGTGAGTTGAAGTTAAAAGTTTGAAACATGGCTTGATTAATTTTTTTTTTTTATGTCGTATATTCAAGATCTTTTATTTATCGTTACACAAAAATAATCTATCTAAAAGAGAAATTAAAAAAGAAATTGAATGTTTCTTCGATAATTTTATTACATGTATAAAAATTGTATTTTAAAATTTTAGTTTAAAAACCATTTTTTTTTTCTGTCCAATGATAAATATTTAATAACTCAGTTTAATTTTTGAGTATTATTCAAATCAATAAAAGCGAGTTCGTTTCTATGGCAATTATTTTTGTTTACATAATGTACATAAAAAGAGAAAATCATATAGGTCTATAAGTAATAAAAAAGAAATAATAAATACATTTTATTCCTATTAAATATATTGGTTAAATAACTTTTTAATTAAACGAAATTAAAAAGTAGTACACTTAAAAATAAAAAACAGAGGACATTTTAAATAATTTTCAAAAACTAAAACAAATACAAGATACAGTATAAAATTATAGATTTATTAAAAAAATAATAATTTAGTTATTGATGTGCAATTTAATTTAAATTATAACATTTTATATACTATATAAATAAATTATATATACGATATACCATTTTGTTAGTGTTTTATACACGTATACATTACATGATGATGTATACGATTGTATGTAATAAAATAAAATATAAATTATACCTTGTGATTTAAATATTAGATAAATTTTATTGTTTCATTGCTTTTTGATCGCAATTTCCTATATATATTATTATTATTAACATTTCAAGGCAACCAAATTACCGAATTCTAAATGTTACGCGTGTTGAAGTGACTATGCATTTCGTTTTCTATGACCCATATCATCATCATAACGACCGTGTAGTAAGTATAATTCGCCTGGCTGGATTTATTCCGTAACAGTTACTTCCTTGCACGAATTTTTTTTTTTTATTATTATTATTTCTATATATATATATATATATATGTACATTTTATAGGGAGGTGGATACATGCTATGTTTATGTATATATTTACGATTTACCCCATAACGCAGTTCCATAATATAACTGGCTAATACGTTTTCCTTTACTATATATAAACTACTGGAATATTATAAAATACATTTAAAAAAATATATATAAAAAAAAAAAATAATAAGAATAAGTCTGCGTAGTTATATTACGCATTTTAAATTACAGTAGCTTATATTATAAGTAAAAAAAAAAAAAACTGTATTTTTTAATCTCTTAGTCTTTCGAATAACAATGTACCTATTATAATAATAATAATATTATTATAAAAATGAAATAAATTAAAGTTTTGTAGATATATTTATAAGCAGGGTTCGAATTTAATAATGTTTTCGTTATATACATTTTATTTTCAAGTCTGAAATTTAAACGGGTATATTTTTGTATATTTCCTAGATTATACTGTAAAAGTGCTTATTTTTGTCAAATTATTATTCGACACAATCTAATCGCGTTAAACTTAAATTATATTATACTAACAAATTTCCAACGATCAGTTACGAATAATATATATTATCACGATTTTGTAACGCTGCAGAAAATACACTATTATACAGGTTTATTCAAAATCGGAATAGTACATTATTCGAATTTATTTTATTTTTTTCGATTTTAAACGTTATAATTTAAACGAAGTAGGTAAAACTGCGAATAAAAAAAAAAAATATTTTTACGTTTGTATAGTTTTTAATCTTTAATGACAAAGTATATTTATTTTGGGTGAAAATGCCTACATTTGGCAATGTAGGCATTTTGACAATTACAACGTTTGTAATTGTGTTTTCGTATACATTAAAACATGAATTAAAAGGAGGATTTATAGACCACATAAAGGATATCACAATAGCGATGAGTAGTGCTGTATACGAACAAATAATTAATTAAAACTGATTTTCCGTCATAGACACAACATCTTGGAGAAGATAAAAAAAAAAAAAAAATAAAAGACAACAGTGGGCTGGCTGGACACGCGCGCGACTTAATCAGAATCCGTTGCTGCTCGTGGTATTGAAAAAGAATTCGCAGCCGATAAAAGTGAAGACCTCGTGAGACATGATGAAAAAATTATATAGAGGTCATTTTAGACTGGAATGGACGAGCATCCGACAGAAAAGGCCGGAAGAGGAACGATATGGTCCTGTTATAGCGGCTGTTTATCCGAAAGAAGATGAATATTAAACATAAAAAAAAAAAAAAAATAGAAGAACGGATGATTGGACACGCGTGACGTATTCAAAATCCCTTGTTGCGCGTGGTATTGGAAAAGAATACAGCCGGTAAAAGATGAAGTAGATTAATATTATTAAATATTGATAATTGATATATCGATATTTAAGAAGTTTAAGATCATTTAAGAAATTCACAGTTTAAGAAGAAATTTGTTGTGTAACGATCGAGATTCCCCCTATAAAATATGTGGTTATCAATGATTTATTATCTACGTGATAATTAACCAATGATGAAAGTCATTACTAGTCCGGTACTATAGTAATCATATCGAAGACGAGTCACGAAAAAGGAAGGAAACCGGTACCACTGAATTATCAGATCGGTTACCTTTAAGAATTCACACGGGTTTTATTTTTGAGGGGAAATTTACACCGGTTCGAACTATCGGATTTCAACGAGGCCACTGGGAAGACCTCGTGTGTGACAGTGAAGGATGTGGTGAAAAAAAGAGATACGGAGAGTCGGTTTTAGGTTGAGTCTCGGGCTGGAATGGACGAGCATTCGGCAGGGAAAGCCGGAGAGGAACGGTATTTAGCGGCCGTTTACTCAAAAGAAGAAGAATTATGGATAACGTATTAAGAAATACGTTTCCCGAACCCCGTTATTTATAAGTACGGCCGGTAATATGATTACGTGCAGCGTACATTTCAGTTTCATCAAAACGTAGTGTATTTGTTTTTTGTACTCGACAGTAATAACGCCTTATCCAGGACGCTGTTTATGTAAACGGTGAACCGTTGCAAGTTGTAGTGCGCGAAATACGGCAACGGGTCCCAGTAGGCGAAAATCATTTCCCTCTTGGCGATCACGGTGTTGATGAGGCGCGTGATCGCGTGCACCGTGGTCAGCTGCACGATCGTTTCGTACGCGAGCTCGGTCGCGTAATACCTATCGGTGATTTCCATTTCTGGGGACAGCGGCTGGTGGTGCGTGCACGGCGGGTACAGGATCCGTTCCAGGTTGCTGGCGTACGACGTGTACGCGATTGGCACGCCGACGTGACAGCCCAGCGGTATGACGTTCCGGGACGATGTGACGCAGATGCGGAACGCGAGGATGCCGTCAAATGACAGCGAGAGCGCAGACACGAAATGCGCGACCCAGTTGTCGACGAGTTCGTTGGTCGTCGCGTTGCCGTCCCGCACGTTGCACGACACGTTCCCGATGACTCTGCCGTCCCGGACGGTCGTGCACGTAGTGTAATACGACCCGGGACAGTTCTGCACCAGCAGCCACGGACAGTCGACGGACACGGGGCCGGGCAGCGTGAGCGATTTTCTGGTGGCCGGCAGCTGTAGACAGTGCCGGACCTTGCAGCCAGACAGGCCGACGTTGACGATGAAATGTTTGTCGGCGCGGAACGACACGTTGTCGTACAGTTTGACGATATCCTCTTTGGAGCACACGCGCAGGTGTTTCGGCACCGGCAGCCCCTCGGCCTCGCACTTCCGAAACACTTCGGACAAGTCGTTCAGCACGGACACGCCGTCCAGCCCGGCCGTGCAACACTTGCAGCCCAACAGTTCCAGATGCGACTTGGCCACCGCGTCGTAGTACGACGACACGGTGGTGCCGGTCGGCACGTAGTACCCGACCCGTTCCCTCTCAACAATCGTCCGCAGCGCGTCCACGTACTGTATACAATTGTCCTCGTTCGGTTTGGGCACGGTGTAATAGGCGTCCACCGCGATGGAGAACGACGACAACTCGGCGCAGCCGTCTATCTCGCACACGATCACCCGGGCGCCGGTCAGATAAAAGTTCCTGGCCAAGTGCAACGCCTGCACGGTGCTGCCGCCGTTTATCAGCACCGTGCGTTCGGCGTTGCCGTTGTGCCGCCGTTTCGCGAAGCACAACCGCAGCACGAGTTTGGACGCGATCAACGGTATTCTCACCAGTTTCCATGCTACGCGTATCCACAGGCCCAGCCACAGCGACGGGATCCGTAGCAACAGCACGTTTATCCACGGCAGCCCGAGCAACGTCCTGATCAACGTCCAGAAGAACGTCACGTATCCGTGGACGACGGTGGTGAACGTGACGATGTTTTGCGGTTGCAGCAGACGTCCCGGCGGCGGCGACGTACGCCTGTCCAGCAGGTAGAACGTCGATTTGGAACGTTTGAAGCTGTGCGACGGCGACACCGCCGGCGACGACGAACAGCTACCCGAATCGCCGCACCCGCGGTAGCGGTCGTTGGAAATGGGCACTTGACGAACCGTGTCCGGCATCGTGAACAGACGAACGAGCACTGCTGCCGCTGTTGTTCTGCGCTAAACTCGATTTAGATTTTCGGATTCGATAGGACGGGCGACGACGTCGACGAATGGTCAAAGTTCCGAACTATATAAAATAACGCGTGTATCAGCTATCAAAATTTTATCAGATTTTTTATTTTGTGTTTACGGATTGCTTACTCTCTCGACGCAACCTTTGATTTGTTTAGCGCTAAATATAAACAAATGGTATTTTATATTAAAAAATAATTTATACATATTATAATGTATGGTAGTTTATCTAATAAATGAAATAATTGTTTCAATGTATAAAAACGTGCAACGTGTGTATATATATATATATATATATATATTTAATTATGTCTGAATACAATATTGTGTGGTACTGTTTTACACAAATCGTTGGTAATAATATTATACGCGTGTGTGGTGCAGCGCGCGTAAAGAGTGCGGTCATTGACGAATTCACTGCACGAGTCTGCAATCGAAAAAAAAAAACTGCAAATGATTTTTTTTCCTGTACTGTTTCTTATAGATTTCTATACTCATTTGAGAGAGAAGAAATAGTAAAAAAAAAATAATTCTATCATTTAGATTTTTTTTTCAAAACTATATTTTTAGTTTAATTTAAATTTAATAGTTAATATCTGAATAATGTAAAGTATAGTATAGGTTTAGCTCGGGCAATTGCGTTTACTTATTTGCTATTTTTGGTGTTTAATTCGATATGTAATAAAAATTGGTGATTTTTATTATTATTATTATTATTACTACTATTATTATTGTAAACCCTTATTTTATTTGCAAATAAAAACTACACGATTGCGGTGGGGGAACGGCGATCATTTTTTGTATTCAACATTCTAGAAAATGTAAAATTTACCAATAATATTCCTTGCAACTGACAAAAAAAAATATTTTTGCACACCCGTTTTAGGATGTACCTGCCCCGTATACTACTCGTATTTTATAACGAATACTGTACAAACAAATAATATACACCGGTTCAAAATATTTCTAAATTTTAAATATATGTGTATAAAATTAATATACTATATATATATATATTTATAATCGTGCGTTTCGATGTGCTGCAGTATATCATATGTGTAACGTATATATTGCTACGAGGTCAAGTACGTTTTATTATATATATATAAAAAATATAATATAAGGTTTATATTATACTCAATACAGTTGCATTCGCTACGATCGTGTTTAATTGTTTTTTTCTAAACGTGATGTATGTCTTGTACAATTCCTGGTTATAACACACTATTATTATTATTTTTATTATATACGCTTAAGAAATATATAATATGTAAATGTATACGATTATATACACAACACACGACGAAATACGATACAGAATAATATTAAGTAATTATTTACAAATTAATTGTAGGAGAGAATGTTATAATAGCGCTTATATATTATATTATGTGTTGCATTAAATATATATATATATTTTTTTTTTTTTGAACTTTAACTTACCTAATTATTGTTGTTATTTGTTTTTTTAATACATATTTTTTTTATCTATAAAATTAAGAACATTAACACACCATCGCAGATATGGAAATAATAATAATAATAAAATCGATAACCACTTTTATTATTATTATTATTATTATTATTAAAATTAAAAACGAGAAAACATCGGCCAATACTAGTAATAATTTAATTACATACAATATATTACCACCGTTACACGAATGTATTATATTATATTATAGAGATGAATGAATTTAATGAATAAAGGTTATATATATATACGAGTATGTGTGTATGTGTATCTACATTATATGGCAGCTAAATACGAAACACAAAAATTATTTGATTTGATTATATTAAAACAATAAAAATGTCTAAAGTCTCGCCCAGGGCGCTCTTATGAAAATATTGTCATTTTTCGCGAGAACTCGCGTTTGTTTTTTTTTTTATGTGAAATAGGAAACTACAGACGTTTAAATACTATTTATATTACTTAATTCAATCATTACCGATCCTTTTTTGTTCATCATTTGGACGCATGTTTTTATTATTATTATTATAATTGTAAGATTAATATAAGATTAGGACGTTACGGAAACAACCAACCGCGTTTGATGTTTTAAGAATATCATCATATTTATAGACATATCAAAACGTTAAAATAATGTTTTATTATTTTCAAAAAAAAAAATTATATATATATATATTTTTTTTTCTTTTCTTTGTTTTTTTCCTTTTTATTTTTACGCCAATATTCTATACTGTTTAAAGACGCGTGTAAAACGTTGATAATTCTGTTTGGATTTTGTTTTTAAATGACAAAAGTCTATGCGAAAACGACTCAATTATTGTGCCGATAGTCGAAACGGTTTCAATCGTTCGAGAATTGATTTTCTATTTTTCAAGTATCCCGCGGCGATTATGCGTATAAATAAATTTATATATATATATATATATATATATATGTTTATAATAGCACACTGGAATCTAGTACGGCGTGAAATATAAATAATATTGTTTTTAGTAGGTACTAAACAAAAATACTTATTAATTTCATTCAGAACACTTATTTCATATTGGTGAACTTTTTTTTCTTTTAAGTATTTAAATAAATAAATATATAATTATATACATACATATTTTAATATTTATGTATACCTATTAAATGTGTCGATTTGTTATATTTTTAGGTAATTCATAACATAAAAATGGATAATTATGGGCCGAGGTAAGAGATATACATTATTTTTTTTTTATATAAAATAACATATTGTACGCATTAATTGTATACCTATATGTACACTAATGCTAATATATTTCATTGTTAACACCACCAGAGGTTGTGTTTTTTTTTCACAAATATATTTTTATTTTTTTTTTTTTTACTTATATTGTTGTTGCACGCGCAATGCAATTTCTCAATGCTTTATATAATCGCTTCCTGCTGTCAACTTTCAAAACTTTCGTGATTAATATTGTGTGCCTGAAAGGCTAAAACCATTTCACTCGCATTTTCTCTGCAAGTTACAAAAAAAAAAAATATATATATATATATATAAATAAAGAAATAGCGCCAGTATGATTTTACGAGTTATCCCCATAGGTATGTGTACACAACACGTTCAGTCTCAAACGCCATCGTAATAATAATAATAATAATAATATATATAAATAAAAAAAAAAAACGGAAACAGAAATTATCTGATCATATATAATCGCCCTCATTTATTGCCATCATATTTTACCCACCAACCCTTTCACGAAAAACGAAAACAATCAATGACGGGAAAACGTTATGATTTAATACCACGACGAAATATGCATAAGTCATGCGATCCGTAACTCCGCCTTTAGGGTTTACTGTCGTGTATCATGGAATCAGGAGTGTCACGTGACGAGAACAATTTGTCTCCGTATCTGTCGGCGAGATCACGGTTACCCCTTTGCCTACCCGAAGACGTTAATGTGGAGATGGCACTGGCACCCGAATCCCCCAAAATTGAACAACAGTCGCAAAAGACACTCGTTGTTGAGGTGGTGTCCCTAAGGCCGATTGAGAAATTCCGCAGGGCCGTTGCTAAAATGCCTAGGGTAAGTGTAATTGTTATTTTCAAAACTGTTTCGTGAGTTCAATGGCCTTTACAATCGAAACACCGCGTCGAAATTGTTCTCGAAAGTATTTTCGGATTAATTCTGGTATAAATAAATCAATTGGAAAGGTTTGTTTGTTTTTTTTTTTTTTTTTTTTTTTTGTTCACTTTTATCAGATTTACAAAACTTTTCTACGAGCGGTGACGGTTAAACTCTCTGAAGAACACCTTTTAGTATAGACTTTATTTCAACACCGTTGCACAACAACACAAAAATGATGCGCGGAAATCTTTTCATTTTTTTTTTAACGTTTATTTTCGTATGCGTTTAATTAGTTCTCCAAAAAAGAAGCCTCATCACAAGGGAAATCCAGAAGTACCCCGAAAATGGGTACCGAAGGTATAGTTCGTTTGGATGGAGGGCGAACGAGTTTGAGATTACCATCGTCGAATCGTGCGCAAAAGCCGGAACAAATGGATTTAGCTCGGGAGAACCAGGTTTTGCACGAGCGCCTGCGGGAAGAAGCGGCTCGGTACGATAGACGTTTAGATACATACAAATTAGCACAACAAAGGCAGGCCGTTCTTGTCAGCAGACTCCAGGCAAAGGTTGTTTTTTATTTTAAAAAAAAAAATATTGTACCATGTCGATTACCGTTTCGATTTAATTTTCAGGTGATGCAGTACAGAGAACGATGTTCGGAATTGGAAAGGGAGATGCGAAATAGTATTCCAGCAATTGATAATGTTAGGAGTTATCGTGATTCGATTAGAGATTATCAATCGATGGACTTAGATTCGGCATTACGTGCCTTGGAACAAGAACGAGCCAAGTACAAATATTTTATTATTATTATTATTATTATTATTATTGTTATTCTTTCGGTGTCTATGAGAAATTTTATTTAAAATTTTAGATCCGAAAAAATCATTGAATTGAACGCTACACTCAAAGAACAATTAGATGAAGCTCAAATAAGCAATGAAACGTTGTCTACAGACTTGCAAAAATTAACAAGCGATTGGGAAAAAATGAGAGATGAAATGAACGCCAAAGAAGATGAGTGGAAAGAAGAAGAACAAATGTTCAATGAGTATTGTTCATTAGAACATGGACGAATGATGAGTCTTTGGCAAGATGTAGCTCAAGTGAAACGGATGTTCACTGATATGAAATCATCGACTCAACAAGATCTTAATAAAATCCGCGGTGAACTTTCATTAGCGTCAAATGACATGGCTACTACTTGCAGTGGTTTAGTGAATGCTGTTAAACGATCTACATATACTGAAGTAAAATAAATATTGTAATATAATGGTGAACTATTCATCCATTTTATATGTCTGTTCATTTTAATTCTTTCTAGGAAAAACAATATGAACAGCTTTTAAAAGAAAATACAACATTACAAAATAAAGTAGAAAAGCTGCAAAATGACTATGATACCGTGTGCTCACAATTACGGCAAAAAGATATGCATCTAGAAGATCTGAAGGCCAATCTTTCTGAAATTGTAAGTATAATAATTATTATTAGTTTCAAAAATACTTTGGAACTTGCGGCCATTTCATAATTTATGGATTATTATTTTTTTATTTATTTATAAAGTGATGGAATTATATTATGACATTACAGGAACACAAATGTATGGACGCCAATAATAGTGAAAAAGAAGCACACAATTTACGTATTGATGTTGATGTACTGATGTCTGGAATGCAGGAAATAATTAAAGTGTTACAACAAGACAAAGACATTATTAGCGATATGATTAGACCTCTAGCTCCGCCACATGTTCATCTTAGCACTGGAATTATGAAGTCTGACCTAAAGTTGAAACCAATATCCACAGCCAGTAACTATGTTGATAGTACTTTGTCAGCCGTTCAGTCTGTTGTTTATAGATACCAGTCAAATATTCATGAACTTCAAGTTCAATTATCATCTTGCGTTGATAAAATGTCAGAAACAAAAAAACATTGTGAACAACTGGAAATATTGGAAAAAGAGTTACAAGTGAAAATTGAAGAATTAAGTAAAGAACTTGATGACTGTCGCACTGTCAATAATCAATTGGGTCATGAACGTGATTCGCTTGCCGAAACACTTGAAAGACTACGAAATGAAACTCAAGCATTGCAACAAAATAGAATGCATGTCAGCACTGTGGTAATATATTTATGAAAATATAATATATTAATGTAACGATACAATTTTTAAATTAAAATTAATTAATTTCTTTATTCTTAAATTTTAGGTAGAAAATATGAACTCTGATTATGATAAAATACAAAAAGCTAATAGTAAATTGCAAAAATTAAATGATACATTAGAAGACGAAAAAATGTTCCAACAAGGCGAAATAGATCGATTGTTAAAGGAAATTGACATAAGAATTTTATCAGAAAACGAAGTACAGGACAGGTGTAGTTGTTTAAAAGAAGAATTGATTAGTGTCAAAGAAGAATTAAATCAAATTTATTTGGACAAAGAACTTTTGGAACAACGTTGTCTCGAACTTGAAGTTTTGCAAGCTAAAATGGAAAAGAATAAAGGTCATTTTTATATAATAATTATATGCAATAGAAATAATTTATTTTATTTGTTATTCTAAATAATGTTAAATATTATTTCCAATAATAAAGGAACAATATGTTTTATGAATATTTTTTGATTAGTGAGGAAACCAGTTCCCCCCCAAAAACTAGGTATTGTTATATTATAAATATGCCATTTTTAGTTAGTGGTTCCTGTACACACATTTTTCTCTCTTTGAATATTATCTTAACTTTTAATTTCTTAATTATATTATGTTTATATTGTACAATGGGTTAGTGAGCATTCGTAAGAAGAATAAGAAGAATAGCTTCGTGTCACCACAAATGATTTGTATGTGATGTAAAAAAAAGTTGATAAAAATTATTTTTCATTGTAAAACAATTTCATTTGTAAATATATTTTTCAGTTAAATAAAATAATTTTAAAACTATTTTTTTAGGTGATCTGGAAACTGAGTTAGACAAAATTACATCAGATAGAACTGATTGTCAGGAATCATTAGCTAAAGCTGAGTCACTTATTCTGGATGGTAGTACAGAAAAAACAAAATTACAAAAAGAACAAGAGAAATTGACTGAAGAAAAAAAGAATCTACAAATTCAAGTTGATGATTTATCTAGTGATATAGTGGCTCTCAGAAAAGAACTACTTCAAATGGAACAAGATAAGCAGGAATTGGAAGCAGAGAGATCAAGTGCAACTGATAAATGGAAAACAGTGTCTTTAGAAAAAGAAAAGGTACTTGAATAGGAATATAATTTAAAATTATATTTTATTTATTTTGAAGTATTTGGAGATTTTGGAAATTTCATTATACTTAAGTTTTACCTTACATAATATTATGCGTTTTGATTCCCATTCAATTGAGAAAAATAATGTTAAATTGTTAATGTATTTGATATTATTTGTATAATATAACCATTAAATTGATTTCTTATTTATATAAAGTTGGAGAATGAATTAGAAGAGTTATTAAAAGATAGATCTCATTTAGAAGATCAGTTGGTAAATGAAAAACATAAAAAACAATCTCTTAATGAAGAGTTAATGCGACTGAATCAAAAAATTGATCATACAATGGAATCAAATTCTAGATTAAATAATCAACTTCAAAATGTCATAAAAGAAAATGGAGAAAAACAGGTTGAATTATTAATTCAAATTTGTCAATTTATTCTTTTACGAGAATAAAACTTGACTGCGATCATACTTTACAGATTGCTGTAGATAATTACGTTAAACAATTGGATAACGTGGAACGACAGTTGTTATCCATTTGTGGGGAAAAAGATAACCTAGAAGCAATTTTATATGATGTGCAGAATAATTTAGAAGTATCAGAAAATCGCTGTAAACAGATAGAACGGGAAAAACAAGAACTACTAATAAAACAAGTATGATGACAAAACAATTTTGTATTATAAACAATATTATTTACTGTATAATTATTAATTACACTTAGGAATCAATGAAAGGTGAAATATATCGTTTATGTAAAGATATAGAAAGCTGTGAGCAAGCTGCAAATCGCACAAAGTCTGAACTTTTAAGTCAAGCTAGAGCTTTAGAAACAGAATTCCAACAAACTATAGAATCAATGAAGAAACAAGCTGAAGAAAATATTAAAAAATTGTCTAATGAAAAAGTCAGTGAATTTTAAATACTCAAAAAAATGTTTTCTTAAATAATAAATCATTGTGAGTACTTGCATAGTACGATAATTTTATTTTTCTTTAATTTTTAGGATACTCTTAAAATAAACTATGAAAGAAAAATTCAAGAAGATTTAAATCGATTGGGAAAAACAAAAGATGAGGAAATCGAAAAATTAAAACAAAAAGTAGATGCGTTAAAGAAAAACATTGATACAATAAATCAACAACACGATGAAACACTTGTGAGGACTGAAAACGATAAACAGCAAACTTTATTATTAAGTAAAAAAAAAACGAATTTTAATTTAATTTATATTAATTTAAGTATTTGCTTTTAGTTCATCGAGATCAAAAAGCTATTGTTAGCAAATTGGAAAGTGTTAAAAAAGAATTAGAAGGAGAAAAAGAGTGTTATGAACGATCCTTAAGAGATACGCGTGGAAAATTAGAGAATGAAAAGAGTACGGTATGCTCATTGCGTGAACAGTTAGCAAAAGTTAAAAATGAATTCAATGAGTTACGTATGCAATATGAAAGTGAAAAGTGTCAGTTGATTGGTCAAATAGATGAAATTCAAACGGAACGAGATAGACACATTCAAGAATGCATGGAAATCAAATCTCAACTTTGTATGGCTGAAGACAAACTAGATAATTTCCAAGTTCATTTGAATGATATCAGTAGAAAATTAAAAGAATGTGAGTATTATTAATTTGTACTTACATACTTGTTTATGTCTTCAATACCATTTTTGAATTTTCACTTGTTCTTAGCTGATTCTATAGCAGATCACACTCGAAAAGATCTGATGGAGGCAAGGCGCAATTTGAATGAAACCAATATTGAAAAAGAAAAATACCAGATTTCAAATAGAGAACTTCGTGAACTTATTAAAAAATCTGAAACAGATAAACGTGAACAAGGAAGAAATTTGGAGGATGCCTTACAAAAGATTGCTGTGCTTGAAGATAAATGTAGTCAAGTTGAAGGAGAACGTGCACGTTTAAATGCGGAATGCAAAGAAGCTAGTAGAAGACTCGAGGAAACTGAAAAAACATGTAAAGCTCTTCAAGAAGATCTTCAACGAGCAGCCGTAACAGGAGAATCTCGTAGAAATGAACACAAGCAATTACAAACAAAATTGGATGCTGAAACTGAAGAAAAAGAACGAGCATGTGAACTTGTGCAACAACTCAGGAGAAAGGTAAAAAAATTAATAAATATTTAGTAGGTAATCGATTAAAATGAACGAATTGTGTTTCAGGTTAATGAGTTAGAAGGCATTTTGGAGGGTTATGAACAAGAAGTGATACGTTTACGTCACCGTGTTGATGAAGATGATTTACGTTGGAAGACTCGTGAACAAGAATTACTTGAACGTCTCGAAGATGAATTGGGCCACGAACGAAAACTTGAAGATCAAAAACATAATCTAGAAGTTTGTTTATCTGACCAGACTGTTCAAATCCAAGAACTAAAATGTAAATTGAATGCGTCAGAGAGTCGTCTTCGCTCAGCAGATGCACAACTCGGAGATTTAGAACGAACTAAACGTGATGTGGAAAGTCGACTAAATACAATATGGTCGACATTAAAACGCGTTACTGGCATGCAAGCAGATGGATCTGTTCGAATAAGAAAATGGAGTCCTAGTAGAAGTAATAAAATTTATTATCATTAGAGATGGATTGAGCCCACGCTTTTTAACTTAAACTAAAATTTGCCTATTATTTATGAATATGATCCAAAGTATTAATATAGGTATTTTATCAAATTCCAGCATTATCTTATATTTTATATATAATGGCATACTTATTCAGGATGATTTGGAAAAAAAATGTTATACACATTATAATATGGAAAATAATACAAATTATTAAGTTTAAGTTTTTTAATATTAGTAGCATATTTATTGAGGACGATGAGTATAATACGCAACCAAAACTTATGATTTTAACATACATTATAAAATTGTTAAATAAAAAGTACATAATTTTATTGTAATTAATGCATAGACATAAAATTAGATATTTTAT
This sequence comes from Chaetogeoica ovagalla, assembly GCA_032441825.1. Classification (NCBI taxonomy): domain Eukaryota; kingdom Metazoa; phylum Arthropoda; class Insecta; order Hemiptera; family Aphididae; genus Chaetogeoica; species Chaetogeoica ovagalla. Next base: position 2,598,586 of record CM063727.1, on the reverse strand, counting down.
TGCGATTGTACTTTGATCATACTCAAAATGAATACAACTCTTAATATAATACTATAATAATATGTACAAGGTTCTTCTTAGAATAGAACTTTTTTCTCTTCTAAATTCATATATTTTTCTTACCTTCTCACCATTTTCAATACTTTTTAAAACATAAAAAATATATATAGTTATATATATACATATTATAAATATAAGGTGTAGTTGGCATAATATTAAATGTTGAATATTTAAATTTATATTAATTTGTCAATTGCTAATATTACAAATATTATGATATAATTTGTGAGTTAGTCATATTAATTATTATTGCCAATTCAATTTTTATATGTATATAATGTTTTTTTTTTAGTTTTAGAACAAGGCCCTGAATCAGTTCGTATGGATGGCAAGATAGTGGATCCTGAAATAGTTAAAAAAGGTGTAAGAAATTTAATGCAACAAGTAGCACAAATAGAAAGAGAAAAGGACGATTACAAATCTCAAATAACAAATATGAACAAACAGCTTGAAGAAATAGGAGATATCCATAAAAAAACAGATGGAAAATTAAATTCGACCATTCAGATTTTAAGGAAACTTCAAGATGAAAAAATCGAGCTAGAATCAAAACTTGGTCAAAAACAATCTATACTCTTATCTCAAGTAAATATATTTTTATTATAATTAATTAATAATATAAAAAATTATTTATTAATTATGAGATATTTGTGTAGGCAGCAGAAATAAAAGAAAAATCAGATGAAATTAAGAAAAATAAAGAAATGTTAACAAATCATGAAACTCTCATGCATGCCGATCAAAATGAAAAAATTCAATTAAGAGAACGTTTAGAAAAGCTAAAACTTCATTTGAGTCAATTGGAAGCTGATAAAAAACACTTGCAAGATGAATTGACTCAAACTGAATCAAAAGCTACAAAATTGGAAATATTGAGAATTGGTCTTGATGGAGATTTACAACGGTTACAAATGATGTTACAAGAAAAAGACAGTTATATACAAGTAATATATATAATGTAATATTTATACTGTTATACATATATTTTTCTATGTATATGTATTTTTGTTTTTAGAAACTTGAAGATAAATGTGAGAGTCATTCTAAAGCTTCTGCTGCACTCGAGGAAAGATGTGTTTCATTAAATGCTGCAATTGAGCGTTTGAATGCTTCATTAGCACAAGCTACTGCTAATGAATGTGATTTAAAAGCTCAAATTCAAGCACTTCAGCGGTCTTTGCATGATGCTTCTATGAGTTCTGCTGCACATAGTGACAAATACAAACAAGTAAAGTTATTATTTCTCGCAACAATATATGTTATCATTATTAGTTTTTTGCGCATTCAATTTGTAATTATATTAATAGTTATAAAATGTATAAATGTTTATTTAGTATTGTATATATATTTTTTTAGTTGCAAAGAGCATTACACAATTGTGAAAATGAAAAAAAAATTGCTTTGGAGCGTTTAGAAGTAGCACAACACAATTTGGCTGATTGTCGCCGAGACCAACAGTCTGTGAATGAGTCTATTATTAGACTTCAAATGGATTTAGAAAACAAAGAAGTGCAAAAGTCTAATTTGGAAGCTCAATTGAGAGCTTTAGGAAATAAGTCACTGCCAAGACAATCAAATAAAGATCTCTATGATGATAGTTCAGATCTTAGATTTAAGTTACAATCACTCAATGATAAGGTACATGGTTTAATTAATTATAACAAACAATTTTCTAATAAAAACTAATAAAAATTGATTTATTATTATTATTTATTAGGTTCGTTTGCTGGAATCAGAAAAACGAAATTTGGAGAAAAAAGCATTGTCAAGAAGTAAAAGTTTTGAAAGAGTAGATAATGAAGGGAAATATAGTCATGGTGGACGATTTTCAGAAGAAAATAGGGAGTTAAAAAATAGATGCGACGATTTAGAAAGAAGATTATATGACAAAGAAATTGAATTAAAAAATCTTAAAATGTGTTCATCTGATTATAGGTAAAATGTTGAAAAAAAAATTAAATAATATTAATTAAAATAATTTTGATAATAATTGTTTTCTTTAGCTCAAATATACCTGTAAAACACACTGATTTAGAACGTTATCGTGCTGGACAGTTGCAAGCTGAACGGATGTTAGAAGCACGCGAGCAATCGCATAGACAACAGATACATAGATTAGAGAATCAAGTAAAGCTATACACTACTTATTATTTGCTGTAAAACAAATTAAATACAGACGTTGTTAATTAGGTTGCAATGTTGAGGAATCAGTTGGCTGAAGAAAGTAAAAGACGTCAAGCGTACATAAATAAAACAACAAAAAACAGTCGTGAGGCATTGGCATTGAGACAAGCATTAGACAAATCGTTATCTAAAATCGCTCAAGATCCATCACCGGACGCCACTTTATTGAAACACGAAGCACGCACTTTGCATCATGCCCTTCCATTTTCTAAGTAGATTAATCGATGTGTCATATATTTTCTTTTGCAAAATATAATCTTTATGTAGTTCCTACGTTATTAAGAGCACTTCTAAATGATAATTCTAGAAATATTTCCTTAATTGCAAATGTTATACTGTATTATGTATAAAATGATAATTTTTCTTTTTCTATTCTCTGTTGTTTAACGTAATATTATTTAATCTCAATCTTAATATAATAAGGGAACTCTAATTAACGTGTTAATATTAAAAATTTATAATGATAATTGAACGTTGTTACATAATGTTATATTACAACATTGTTTATTATTATTATTATTATCATTATCATCATTATTATTCATATATAGCAGAATTTTATTCCACAATGTTTTTATTATTATCTCCAAAATTAATCGAATGCAAGTACACTGTTATTCCAAAAAGTTTAATACGTTATATTCAATTTACTTAAATGTAAATATGATATACTTTTAATCAGTTTTATCTTATCTCTTTAAAGGCGTATTGTGTTTTTCATTATAAAAATATTTTACAAAATAATAGGATATTGAACTGTTTGATTTTCACACATGTTCTGACGATACTAAATTAGTATATAACTACCACAAATCCAGAATTTTTTTTACTTTTATTCAGGCATGAGAATAAGGTAGAAATAAAATTGATTAAAAATGACTAAAGTCTCGACATGTATATATATATATATAAAAAAAAATTATTTCAGTACTTTTTAGTGCTATGAAATATTAAAATCTGGTAATATAATCATAGAATCACATAGATGAATTATTATTATACTAAAATCAATTAAAAATATTGGTAATTGATATTCACGGTTCATTAACTGATTGTAGCTCATAATATATATAATAAAATAGTAAAAAGCAATAAGTTAGATAAAAGAATGACAAATAAAAAAAGAAAAATTAATACGCGTAAACTATACAAGCGTGCAGCTGCAAAAAATTCTGCCCGCTTTTTAATTTTTTACAAATTTACAAATAGTATTACAATAAAACATTTGGAAATCGATAATTTGAAATTTGCGTCCTTCTAAACTGGCGTCGGAGGCATGTGCCCCAGATTGCCTTCTCCTTCCTATACCCGTTGCTGTGTGTATTATAGACGATAGGTGCACAGGAGCTGAAATATTATAATAATAATTAATTATATACATATTATACTTATTTAAAATTTAGTTTTGTCATTGATGATTTGGTTGGAGAACTACAAGGGCCACAAGGGCTACAAGGGCCTCCCCCCCCCCTGAAACGTCATTTTTTTCTTCGTAATTTGTAGTTTTAGATTTGATTCACAATAAAAAAACCAACCCGTTATGATTGCTGCTCACACCTGCACGAGCGTTGGCTCCGTGTAAATGTTATTTTCACTGAAAATTTTATCGTGTACTATTATTACACAAGTGACAGAGAATTATAATATTCAAGGCGTTTATATACCGGTGTACACGCCGAATCCGATTCTTTAAATGCGAAGAAAATAATATTTTGATATAACTCAATTATATGTTATAAGTCAAAAGTGTTTTTTTTTTCGCTCATCGATACACGGTGACAACACGACGCGCAGAGACCTCGGCGGCGACGACGACCCTTGCACAACGCGTGGACCGCGCGGCGGAGGTCGCGGCTACGCGGAACCGGTAACGCGGAAAACGGACGTATTTTACACAAAATTATATACAAGTGCTCGTTATAATAATAATAATAACGTTAAATAAAATATTTATATTTTTTAGCGTAAACTTTCCCGATTCCGCCGATAGCATTGGTGTGTAGGACACACATAATACGCTACACTGTAGTATCGGTGGCGGTCATCGAAAAAATTTATATATACAATGTAATAAACTTGTCGTCCGTGAAAATCTTCTTTTTTTTTTTTTTTTGTGTGTTGATGTTTACCGGACGTATACGCCGTGAACTTGCCGCCGCCGCCGCCGCCGCAAAACCGTCGGAAATACGTATTCACATAATATATTGTAATCTCACACGGTCGATTACTTTTAAAACACACACATATATTTGTTTTAATTTTATTATTTTACAACAGTCGTTATATCCGCAATACTGCAGTCTGCATATTATTTCCCTATGAGCAGTCTATACTCACTGTTTTTCTAAATATTATTATTATTATTATTATTACTTTATACGTATAATTTGTGTAATATAGTTTTTTAATTTTCTTCGAAGAACCCGCGATTCGCCTATATATATATATATATATAATATATATAAGCAGATATGAGAAGACTATTTGAAAAAGGTAAGAAACACGCATTGTTATTGTCATCCATCGTGATTGAACGTAATTTAAATATATATATAACGCAAGTTTTGTTCTAATCGATTTTTTGTTTGTTAATAATTATCATAAACCCGCGCGTTGTACAATTAAGTATTACATTCGATATTATTATATACATAAATTTAGAAGCAATGATAATCCATTCGTTTTTATTATTCGATATAAAAACAAAACTTTTTTCTCGTTGAAGATTGTCATATAACTAAACGAACTTCAAGATTATTTCTTTTCATAATTAAAATAACGCGCATACGGCTGATATTGTATTAGAATTTCAAATCTTAAAACCAAAAATTAACCCTATATTTTATGACTCAAATACCTCGAAATCTAATGATATAGCGTAAAACATTTCCAGATTCTATAGGGTATAATTGTTTTTGGAATTACGCTTCTAAAACACACGATCTTTCTATAAAGCAGTATAACAATTTCGTGTATAAATGTATTATAGAAAATTGATTAAGCGCGTGTCGTAGATCGGAATACTCCTTCTGGTAGAATTTCCGATTATTGCAGACAATAAAAAAATACACACGTAATATTGTAAAACCAATATCAATTCAATTCCTCTCTCTCTCTCTCTCTCTCTCTCTTTCCGTCTCTCCGCTCACAGTCTAAATCTCATAAATCTCATCGATATTACACAATACGCAGAAATAATTAAATATTGTACGTCGCTCATACGAATTATTTTAAATAATTTTGTGCTTACACACGTATGTTGTTATAATAACTGTAGACGATGTACCGGTCATCATCGGCGCGTGCATTTTCTTATGGTGTTCTTCTGCAGTCACTTTTCGACTGGACTTTCCTCCGCCGAAATGGACCCGTCAGTTATCCGATGAAAACCTGACGGACGTGCCGAAACGCGTGATACAGGCACAGAACACACTGTTGTATCCCACAAGGAGTTTTGTTCAAAATGCGTTCAACGCCAAATACCGAATAGACAAAGCTCGGGCCCTTCAGGTAAAACATTCGTTTTATTTTTAACCGTTACAAACAATGTTTGTCGTTTTGATTTGATTTTTTTTTTTATATATAGAAAACCCAGAGATTAATACCGATATCGACCGAGTTCAACTGCAGCATCAACGGTACCAGATCGTTAACGCGGCCGACGAGCGTGCACGAAGTGAGACCGGGCGACATAGACGTAATCGGCAGCGTAGGAGATTCGTTAACTGTCGGAACTGGAAGTTTTTCATATATTTTCCCGCAATTATTCGTCGATTACCGCGGAACGTCATTTTCAGCCGGTAAATAGAATAAATATAACATTAACGTATCCGATATTCGGTTTGTTATCCGTACATCCACACGCGGGCCCGCAGCAGGGCACAGCTGCAAGGATATACTTTAATATAAATTGTTTTATTTCAAGTAAATGTATCATTGATATTGTATTTATATATATATATATATAGGCGGACAAGGCACGTGGAGAGAATATTTAACTTTGCCGAACATTATTAAGATATTCAATCCGAAATTGATCGGCTACGCGTACGGCGATTCGCTGGCCGAAGACAGACATTCTCAATTTAACGTCGCCGAAGTCGGTGCTCTCAGTAGAGACTTGCCGTTCATGACAAAAGAATTGGTGAAAAGAATTAAAATGGATAAAAGGATTAATATAAACGAAGACTGGAAGGTGAATACACATATTATAGTGACGTGGTCGTCTCTTAATATAAACAAAACGAAAAATAATTATTTTTGTTTTTGTCAATATAATATGTGTGTGTGTGTGTATATAGTTGATAACAATAATGATGGGACCGAATACGTTTTGTCTGGAATTGTGTTACGAGGATTATACGAAGTATCCTGAAAAACACAGAGAAGAAATGACGAAGGCATTGTTGTATATCAAAGACACGTTACCACGAACTATAATTAACTTAATTCCTCCACCAAGTACGTAAAAATTAAATATTTTAATATATGTATAATTACGAATTGTCCTTCAACACATGCAGATGATGATATACGAGATAAGATTCTATAATATTACAATATTAATTTAAAAATTGTATTTTTTTTTTTTTAAATAGTTATATAATTTATTTGTTATTGCAGTGAAATATTACGGTAATAATTTTATATAGTAAACGTATATATATATATATATATAAATCAGAATTTTTAATAATTGACATCGATTGGAATATGATGTAAATTTACAATAAAACTTAAAAGAAATATCGTGTATTTGATTAACGCGTTGAATATAAAGTTTTGAAATAAATTTTATATTATTTAATAATAACAGCGAATATTATCGTTGTAATTCTAGTGTATACCTATAATTTTTTTAACTCCTCTCTCGCGGTTTGATATCGAATAATGTACACACTACTGCGGAATGACAAATTTCCGTTATACTAATATACGACATACTTTAATAGTACTCTTGCGAATTTGTGTTTTTAAATTTTAAATATCGTCTATATTGTCAATTACAACTACAGTAACAACCATACCTTATATATATATATAAATTCTAATTATATCCCACGGAGTTCTGACAAACGTAATAACTTTTGTTGAATGATTTAAATTTTATTGCTTTTTGGTGTAAAAAAAAATCTAAACTACAATCATTTTTTGGGTATAGAGTTCTATAGTAATGTTGTTATATATAAAAAATTAAAACTTTAAAATATTGAATAAAACAATATGTTGTTATTTCATTTGTCAGATCTCCATAAAACGCCGCCCTGTAGTACATACAATTCACATATATACTAGCCGTAGTACAAAATATAATTTCTAATTAAATATGTTTTATGTATTTATTCAGACTTGGAAATTATAGTGAAGTTTACAAACTTACCTCCAGTGTGTTCTTATACTCACATTTTGCAATGTCCATGTTTGTATGCTACACAATACAAACATAAATTGGCGGATTATATTGAAGTAATGAAAAAGTTTCAAGAAGTCGATGAGGAAATCGTAAGATATTTTTCATAATACGTATAAATTTCAATATATATAAAAATAGGGATGGGAAAAATAGGTAAACGGTGCGATATTGTTAAATATCGCCTCGCCTATTAAACTTACTACAATATTTGTCTATTTTAAAAGATTATCTAGGAATTGCGAGTTCGAGGATCTTAGTGTCCCAGTATATATAGTTGTTTGTAATAATAACATGTTAGTTATATCTTATCTGATATAGACGTTGGAAATATTCATATTCGGACGACGAGTTATTGAAAATAAGAAAATTTAAATTGAATAAAATTATTTATTATGTATATATATATATATTTTTAATAATATTTTATTTTACAAAAATTTTAAATAAGTGAATTCTCGAGAGTCAAAAAATGAGTGGTTCGAGACTGGCACAACGGACCGAAAGAGATGTCTGTCGTCGATATTATATTAATAATTAAAATAAACAATTATAAACAATTATTGTTTTTTATCAAAATGTCAATAAGAACATAATGATGGACACTCTATTATTTACAATTTTTTAAACAATACAACGGAATTTAATGAAGAGTGGCTATCATTATATAATAATAATAATAATAATAATAATAATAATATGCGTAAATCGTTCTGAAATGTTATTTTTTCCTCGATCATTTAATCAAACAACAATCGTCTTCGATGATCCAATTAATTATATATAAGCATATAATTAATTCTATAAAAACTTTCAACGTATATAGTGTATTAGATTTTTGCGTTTCGGTTGACAAACATAGAATTATTTAGAACTGTTTTAAATTTTTAAAAAGATTATCGCGTAAATAATTGATTTAAAAATAAAATCGTTTGTGTGGGTGATTTTCATTTCATATATCTATCATGCTACTTTGATGTACATTGTACACAAATCATGTGTAATGTATAATGTATTATTGAACGTTTTATATATGCATTAATCACGTAAATAAAATGTGTTTTATTTACAGGCGGAAAATGAAGAACTGAGGAACAAGGACGATTTCGCAGTCGTTTTTCAACCGTTTTCAAAAAATTTAAAGTTTCCAGTGAATCGGTTTAACACCACTGACATGTCGTATTTAGCAGTAGACTGCTTTCATTTAAGCCAAAAAGGTTACGCCAGATGTAAGTAAATATAATAATTATCTTATTATTTATTATTATTATTTTATTTTTAATGCACACGCAGATCGAAATAACATTTAATATAATAAATAAACAATTAAAAAAAAAAAAAAAATTAAAATAATGTCAAATCTCCAATTTTTTATGATAAATTATAATTTATATAGTAAATGTTAATATTAATGTGTTATTTATAATGTTTTATCGCGCCTTATCAGCAGATATTCCAAATTTAAAGTAAATAAAATCATATTGATGATATTTTATACATTTGCATTTCAGTAGCAAACTCATTGTGGAACAATATGATGGAACCAGTTGGACAGAAGACAAGTAATTGGTCGAAAGAATTTGATCGGTTCGTTTGTCCGACAGACGAACATCCATACATTCGTACGTGGAAGAATAGCATGGTTTAATATAGATTAAAGTATATTTGAATATTTTATTATATTTCCAATTGTTTAATATTTCAATATTGGAGGATCTATTCAAAATATTTGCCAATATTTTCTGGTCAGTATGAATATTTTTAAACTAATACTATATTTGATCTCAATGAGTTATTAATAATAATAACTTATTATATATATATATACATATGACTTGAAACAAAAATTAAATTAACTATGAAAAATTGTTTATTTTTATATTTATATTGTACCTATAAATAGACTACAGTTTATATTTTTGTTTATTTTAAAAATAAAATAAAAATTGTAAACATTATACAAACATAATAATTTAATAATATTACGGAGATTAGTATTTTTTCGGTGAGAAATGATCTCCATTTTAGTCGGATTTAAGACTCGATGTTACGATTTTGTGATTATTTTTGAACTATAAGAAAACTATTATACAACAATCAGTGTTATAATGCAAAAATGTAGGTGTTTTTACAAAAATAAAAGAAATAAGTTTTCAGATTTCAAACAATATGCGTGTGTGTGTTGTACGTTTGGAAAGTTTCTTAATAAAGACAAAGTATTATTATTATTATTATTATTATTATTATTATTATTATTATTATTATTATTATTATTATTATTATTATTATTATTATTATTATTATTATTATTATTATTATTATTATTATTATTATTATTATTATTATTATTATTATTATTATTATTATTATTATTATTATTATTATTATTATTATTATTATTATTATTATTATTATTATTATTATTATTATTATTATTATTATTATTATTATTATTATTATTATTATTATTATTATTATTATTATTATTATTATTATTATTATTATTATTATTATTATTATTATTATTATTATTATTATTATTATTATTATTATTATTATTATTATTATTATTATTATTATTATTATTATTATTATTATTATTATTATTATTATTATTATTATTATTATTATTATTATTATTATTATTATTATTATTATTATTATTATTATTATTATTATTATTATTATTATTATTATTATTATTATTATTATTATTATTATTATTATTATTATTATTATTATTATTATTATTATTATTATTATTATTATTATTATTATTATTATTATTATTATTATTATTATTATTATTATTATTATTATTATTATTATTATTATTATTATTATTATTATTATTATTATTATTATTATTATTATTATTATTATTATTATTATTATTATTATTATTATTATTATTATTATTATTATTATTATTATTATTATTATTATTATTATTATTATTATTATTATTATTATTATTATTATTATTATTATTATTATTATTATTATTATTATTATTATTATTATTATTATTATTATTATTATTATTATTATTATTATTATTATTATTATTATTATTATTATTATTATTATTATTATTATTATTATTATTATTATTATTATTATTATTATTATTATTATTATTATTATTATTATTATTATTATTATTATTATTATTATTATTATTATTATTATTATTATTATTATTATTATTATTATTATTATTATTATTATTATTATTATTATTATTATTATTATTATTATTATTATTATTATTATTATTATTATTATTATTATTATTATTATTATTATTATTATTATTATTATTATTATTATTATTATTATTATTATTATTATTATTATTATTATTATTATTATTATTATTATTATTATTATTATTATTATTATTATTATTATTATTATTATTATTATTATTATTATTATTATTATTATTATTATTATTACATTATTATGATTGAGGTTATCTATACTTATTTTCAAATTAAACAAAAAAAAATCTCCGGATGTTTTGTTATCGTGTATAAGTAATATACTAATAGGAATTAATTTTTTATCATTATATTATACACATTTTTTTTATTTTTAAGTAATATTAAATTATATAATTTAAATTCTTTCCATTTATTATAAAAATAAATATTATCATATAGTTTGTATAATCACTATAGGTTTATGTAAAAAATATGTGTTAGTTATTATTTTCGTTAACCTGCATTTACCAAGTACTAATATATATATATAGGCTTGCCATTCGTCCCGGTTTGCCCGGGACAGTCCCGGTTTTAACAGCACGTCCCGGTGTCCCGGCCGGTCATTAATTTTGTCCCGGTTAATGGAAGCCGAGCGAAAATAACTTTAATATTGTATTATTTAATAACGACGAGACATGGAATAATAATATTGTACATAATAACATTACATTTTTATACGATTATCGAATTATGTTATCTAAATTTTATCGACACGGTTTCAGGTTTATTTGTCATTCTATCTCTATATTAGCCATTTCATTAGGTATATCGTATATAAAATATAATTTTATAAATGCAATTTTATTGTCAGTGTCTTGTTCGTGATTGTGAGTGTACGACATTACGTACGTGTTTGTGCGGTTATATTTTTTCGTTGAAATTTATTTACAAATATGCCTAAAAGATCGTGTACTTTTTAATGATGAATTACAAAACGAATGTGCGTTTTTCAACAAAGTAAGATAACCGAGTAAAATGTTCTTCTTGTGGTTCAGAATTTTCAAAAGCTTGCACGGAGGTGCAAAAAAAAAAAAAAAAGGTTATTTAATTGTAATACGGTGTCCCGGTTTGGTGATTTTAAAATCTGGCAACCCTAAATATATAAATACATAATAATTGTTATTCGAGCGTGAAATTGTAAATTTTTTTTTTTCTTTTTAATTTCACGGCTAACTATAAACTGTAGTCAGTCACGTTTAACCCGATATTAAATCGCCACTGTTTGCGATATGTATTTTACGTTTTAAAATTACGTTAAAAAAAAATTTTTTTACCGTTGTACCTACGAATTACAATTGTATTTTGCGATTATTAAATAACGTTCAATTTATTCGTGTAAAATTAAAAATACGCGTACGTACAATGTACGCGTGAAACGCAAAAAGAAGAATTTCTTTTACCAGTGCGCGTATACAAACCGTCTTATTCATTCATACAGTTTCATACATATATATATATTTGTTTTTAAAATAATATAATATTGTACGTTCATTCATCACAACATAAACAACCGTCTTTTATAAAATACAGCGTCGTTCCGCGTTCTCCTAACAATATTATTTTGAAAAGTAACACGAAAACGTTAAAAATGATAACGTAGCAAATAATGTATTGCATCGTCGCGGCGCGGACACGCTCGTATCCCGTGCACGTATATTTTTTTTTCTCAAAATAAAACTAGCTATGTATATAGTTATAAAACGTTGTTGAGTTATTACTACAATACGATATGGGTACTTATGCTGGTGGAATCGATAACGGATTACAACCGTGGTCCTATATAAAAAAAGTCCACTGTTTTAGATGTCCTGCAGGAGAAAATTATTATTTTTTACATAATATTATTGTTTACTATATATTTATGTAAAACGCAGTCATTTTCAATGACACAACATAATATTATGTTTGGTGTGTGTACAACAATAATCACAATATCATTCACGCGATTGAGTTATGTACGGTATAATAGTAATATGCGATACGATATATTACGGTTCATTGGTGTAAAACATTGGTGCGCGCATTGACATTCATAAGAATATTTATAAAACAAAACGGATATTATTCAATATGTCTGCTGTTATGCGTCGATTACATTGAGCGAGTTCACAAACTGCTAGTTGGCTATTTTAGAAGCGGACTAATCGGCTAGAGCAGGGATGGCAAATAAGTGGCACGCGTGAGATTTTCGATGGCACTCGATGTTTGTGATATTGTTGATATTTTTTTTACATTATTTCCATTTTTACATAATTTTCTACATTATAATCATTAATTTTTCATTTATATTTTGTATTTGTATTTTGCTGTGTTAATAAAAATAATTATGGCACGGCTGAAAATTTTTTTTTTTAATTATGTCATAAATTGGCACGTTGAAAAAATCCTATTTGCCATTCCTGGGCTAGAGCGATTGCAATGATCACACGCAAAACGCGTTCTATTCGCTCAGTAGACGACTAGCTAGCGAGTAAAAACCACGTGCTACGCCGACGCAGTTGGATATTTTGTAGACACTGAAAACAAACGCCAGCGAGTAGCGAATAAAGTAGCCCGGCTTTCAACTTTACTAGCAGACAGGGCCGTAGCGAGCATGGGGCAGACGGGGCGGTGCCCCGGGGCCCCCGACGAGAAGGGGCCCCTTCTCGTCGACCACTTTTTTGGTCCTGAAAGAAACAGGGCCCCAAATTTACTTGTTGCCCCAGGGCCCCCAAGGCTCTAGCTACGGCCCTGCTAGCAGATAGTTTACAATCTGCTAGTTGACTTGCTAGTAAACGTGATTACACTGGGCGAGTTTACTAGCAGACAGTGGAATTTGCCAACTAGCAGCTTCTAAACTCGCTCAGTGTAATCGAGGCTTAAGAGCCTGCACCGAAAGTGAAACATACGCAACTCCGTGTAAAAACTAATTTACGGGAACATAAAATACCGGGGCTACAGTCAAAGTAAAATCACCAAATTTTGGTACCGCATAGAAGAGAACCTTAATCTATGTCATAGCGTTTTTATTTATATAGTTATTTTAAATTAAGTAATTGAATATTAAACTTTAATGATTTTTTTTTATACATATATAATATAAAATTGAAACAAGTTATGGAAAAAAAAATAAATAAAAACGCTACGACACAGATTGAGATCTCTTCTATATAGTCCCGAAATTTGGTGCTTTTATTTTGACTGTAGCCCCGGTATTTTATGTTCCCGTAAACTAGTTTTTACACAGAGTTGCATATTATGTTTTACTTAACCGTGTATCGGTGGATTGATGAATTGTTTACATAATTATTGTAATTACGAATTACAGGGAACGGTGTTTAATTGAATTCCGATAATAACGCGCGAAATCCGTGTATAAACCCAATATATTATTATCATTTATTATTTATAAAGAGGGAAATTTTCGTTTACGTTGTGTTGTCGTTCGTGTCCACGGCGGTTTAATACAGAAAAAACAAAAACAGCAACTCTGCCCGCGTATTACCAAATCGGCTAGAGCCCCAGCGCCGTACAAAAATACGATGTTGTCATTGGTCTATTTGAAAACCGCGCGAAAATATATAACCACAGTTAATTCCCCCATTTGTCTGTTATTTCTATCAGTACTGATCATTTAGAATGATTTTCTCTGTGATATCAGTACTGATAGCCGATTTGGTAATACGCGACCGGGCAATAATATAATCACGTGGTGGTGTCTAATGTGACCGCATGTATAACGCGCGTCCGACGTCATTTCTCGTTGTGAATTTTTTTTTTTTTTTTGTCCCCCGCGTTTTACCGAGAAAAATTTGAACGTGTGCAAGCAGAGCGTCGGTTGTGCCCGCGTCGTAGTCGTAGTGTGTTGCACACAATAACGCGCGTTAATTTCTTTTTTCTACTCCGATTCGCGCGGTTATAATAATAATAACAAAAAAAAAAAATATATATATATATATATAAAACATTTTTTTCCCTACCGTCGTCCGTCGTTTTTCAGTTGTCGTCGATAAAGAAAAAAAAATATATATTTATTATTATTATTATTATATATAATAACGTGCGTTGTGTACGTATTAGAAGAAAATGGCGTTTTGCAAACTGTCGATTTTCGTGATGTGGTGGTATACGATGACAGTCCCGGCGGCACGCTGTCAAGATCGCTGCGTTTTCCATTTGAAGCGCGAAAACGACGATTTCCATTTCGACTTGACTCGGTAAATGATGTGTTAGAAAATTTCTATGTATTCGTATTATAACGTTTTTTTTTTTTTTTTTTTTTGTCTCAAAGTTTCGGAGGCATTCGAACGGCGAACTTCATCGGGCCCGACGACGGTCTCGTCTACTCGATTAACATGGAACTGTGTAAGATGAACGATCGCCAACAGGAATGTATTTGCAATGGAATTCGTGGGTCCAAACTGTGTTTGATCAAAAACAAAACGAACGAAATCGACATAGGATCTAAAATCAAAGGTACGTAACGCATACGTTTTCAAATTGCCTTCGAATATTTCCAGTGCTTGAATTGGAAAAAAAAAAAAAAAATTGGAATCGGGATGGAATAAAAGTGTAAAAAAGAAAAAAAAAATTCGCGTTCCTGAAAACTTTAATGTGTTGAAAATGTATGGGGTTTCGGATTCTTCATCCCCCCTCCCAAAAGCCATCATTGTATTTTTAACTTAAATAAATCTATTGGATTTGTATAATTGTCAAACAATTTTTATTATTTTCCCGTTGTTGACAAAATTTAAAGACGTTTCTATTTATTTCTTTTAATTCAATAAAATTGTAATAAGAGTGCCGCCCGGACAGATTGTTCGGCGCGTGCTATTATGAAAAATTAAAAGGGGCTACGTTGAGATATTTTTGAAAAAAAAAAGAAGAGGTACTCCGTTCTCCTGCGTATACCACAATTCAAGCACCGAATATTTATTTAAAAAAAAAACCCCCCACATAGATATTTGAGCGAATAAATTTTTTTTTTCTTAACAAATTTCGGGCATTTTTCAATTGTGATTTTATTACGCTAGGATTCTAATGGGTGTCGGAACAGAGTCGTCGCTATCGTTTTTTTTTTTTTTAAAGAATTCTTTAAACAAATTGTAGATTTTCATTATTTACGAAACGTCTCGTGTAAGCGATTGCTTTTGTAACTCGCAGAACTGTATGACTTTGCGATAATATAATATCGTTGACATTTTCATTTTTCTAAAGCCAAAAATAATTTCATTTGAAATCATTTATTCATAAACTTCTTGAAAAATAATAATAATAAGTGCGATGGTGCGTGTATATTTTCTTCTCGTCGTACATGATAAAAAAAAAAAACATTTAAGAAATGATCATATTTCGTTCTGTTGTACGAAATTAAACAAGAAAAATGCACAATACGCGCCTAATATTGTTTTTCAAAGAATAAGCGTTATTATTATTATATTATTGCGTGTAGACGATAATACAATATTGCTTTGTTGTCGTCCTGTAATTATAGCGTTTGAAAATTTCGTGAAATAATTTATGAAACCGTATTTTAATATTACAAATATATATGAAGTCTTTTTTTCAGTTTGTTTTTCTCATCGTAAAATTCGACGCGTGTTCATCACGCTTTTTTCGACCGCCAATGTACTTAATAATATAATATTTATTGGAAAAAATTGTTTTCGTTTTATTTTTTAAAAACGTTTCGCCGGTCGGTATTCGTTGCTAAACACGAGCTTATAATAAATAATATGTTCCAAAGACAAAAAACAAACGTTCAATCACGCGTATTTATTATAAAAAAAAATCCGGCGCGCAATTTTTTTTATTATTTATTTTTTACTATTATTTAAATATTATTGGTTATCGTAACAAATATATATTTTGTATAAGTGTCGTTATTAATATATCGAGCGTTTACGACGAGGTTTAGCCGATAAAGAAAGCGCATTCGCGGGGCGGTCTCGACATTTCAAATATAATTCTCACTACCGAGAAGATTCACTCCGCAGTAGCCAGGCGCGGCGCGCGCGCATCGAACGTTGGGCCGCGTACAAATATAATATGCTCGAAAACATTGAAATATCATATACGTCGTCCGCCGCGTTATTTATCAGTAGTTGACCGCCGGGTCGAACGCGTAATTCGAAAACGTTTTTTGAGTATACGGTATTAATAAAATACGGAACAACAAATAATACTCTGCAAATGAGAACAAAGCGGTTTACACGCAATATATTATAACAATATTAATTACTATTATTGTCATAATAATGTTATTATATTAATATCAACGCTGTTTTGGGCCACGGTATGAAATAAGTATTAAAACATTAACCGTGTTTCCTGTTTTTCTTTTGTTGACCAGTTGTTTTTAATTGACTTTTGTTTCCTGAAAACGTATCTACATATATAATACATACGCTATTTTAAAAATAATCTCGCAAACATCGCAAGCACCGGGATATTTTCCCGCGTCGTTTGACGACAATCAAACCACGGCCTATATATATTCTATAATCTGCGATTTAACTGTAGAGTGTAGATGAATGCAATTACGACGTCTAATTCGAGACCAAAACGTTTCTGAATAAACTTGGTTTTCTTTCGTATCATAAATCTTATATTTTCGCCTATTATTAATTGTTCCACGCTTCTACTCCGCCCTCGCCCCGCACTCTCAATTAATTGTGCATGACGTGATCGCGCCTAGCAGTACTTCACGAAGCGCCGCGATTTCCTCCGAAAATCCCTCAATTTCTCATTCGGTCTTCCTCCGGCACATTCATTTCCTTAACGTCTCTCCACAATCTCCGAATCTCCATCATCTCGGTACTGCGGTGAGTACTATAAAAAAAAAGTCCACCTTTCCCATGTCTTATTGACATCATCATCAGCAACTCTTTTAATAGCCCGCGATGCGCGTCTCTCCATTCCGTCCATCCATCCATATTTTATTATCCTATTTTTCACGCGTCTTAGAAACACTCGGTTGTTCTCTGCTACATAATAATACTCATTACATATTGTATAGATAATAATTAGATCTATCAATCTTACACACGGGTAAAATCATTCAACTTCATTACACGCGCGTTGCCGCCATATTTATAGGTTTGCTATTTGTTCAGCGTAAACGTTTAAATAACAATATATACCATCATATCGAGCGTTGAAAATTATTTAAATACTCTTACGTATTGTATGAACGTATGAAGAGTACAAAGTGTTATTTATATTTTTCGGCTATAATGAAATATAAATCATTTCCGATAATTTTAGATTCTGCGGGTATTATTTATTACTATACGATAGTAGTAAATCGCTAGTTTTACTGCGATGATGGTAAATATGTTTTTTTTTTTTTTTTTTTTTTATACATTTCTCAGAAAACGCTTTTTATATAGAATAGGTCTTGGTTTTGTTCAATAACGTTACTGTAACGCGTTGTTTTTACTTTTCGAATAGAAAATTCAAATTAATGTAAAAAAAAATTGCTTTTAATTCTATAAAATGAAACAAAAATATATATGTACAAATAATGTAGTATTTTTATGAAAGATATAAAAATAATAGTGCTGTTAAAATACAACTATTTTCACTGTTTAAGACAAAATATTATACTATTTAAATATTAAATAGTAAATTAGCCCCTGTGTAATCGAGGCTTAAATTACCACAATATACCAACAAAATAAATAAATCCATTTTATTCGTTGCAAGAATAACGTTCTGATGATAATATGTACATATATATTTATTTATTTTTTATTTAAATTCTGTTTTGTTATTAGAAATGAAATTAGATATAAAAGATCAACTTTTTATGTCACTTGAAGGGAATACGATTTGTAGACCGGGGCAAAATTATACAACGGATATAACATTTGTGTGTAACAAAACTGCAGTGAGTATTAAAAAGACAAATAATATTTTTCGTTTTATAAATTATACAATCCACGTAGTTACATATATCTGTATGTGTAGGAGTGTTACAAATTTAATATTATTGATACATATAAATCCAGCTTAGAATCAACCTTTTTCCATTCTGGTTTCAAAGATGATGTTATAGCTCTTAATTCTTGCAGTATACTTAATAATAAATTTAATCCTTTAACCGACAATCATTAAAGTACCTAATTATTATTGTTAAATTATTTTCCAGTTTCCTTTTATACATTTATTTGCTCGTTATTCTGTATACCATTTTAACAGTGTTAAGCTAAAATGCTTTAAAGTTTTATAGGATAAAAAAAAAAAAATGTTTTTTCTTTTGGATCTCTGTGTTATAAATAATGCCTTGTCCGGATTATAATTTGATGATAATAATTATTTAAAACCTGCGTTTATTTTTTAAATTTAAATTTCAGACAATTGGAGACAAAATTGTTTATAAGTCGGGTATAGGTGAATGTAAATATATTATAGAAATGGTTTCTGTAACTGTATGTCCAGTGGACGATTTGGATGTACGGAAATTTTGTGAGATTGTGGTTCTTCATGGTTCTTATAAGTAATAATAAATTTTAAATTTCATTGTTATTATAATGTGTTTACTTATTATTATTATTATTATTATTATTATTATGTTTTTAAAGGTTTAATCTGAATCCATTACGGCGTTTAACCAATAACTATTTGGTTGAAAACCAAAATCGTCGTTTTGAGGTGAATATCTGTGGCCGTTTAAATAATAATAATAATAGTTGTGGCGGTAATATTACAACGATATGCGATATCACCAATGTCTCGTTACCTAAAATATATGCCGAAGGGTATAGTAAAAACGATCAATTATTATATGACGCATCGAGTAAAAGCGTAAAATTAATACAGAGAGATAAAAAAAACAAAAGTTCGTAAATCGGCAGTACAAATAGTTTAATAAATACGATTTCTGTGATTAAAATAGTTTTGGTAATTTTAGAAGGTAGAAAAATTGAGTTTGATTTCAAATGCGATGAAAATATATCACCTGAAAAGACGAAACCAAAATTCCTAAGAGAAAAACATGATACTAATGTTACATATTTTGAAGTAGCTACTTCAACAGTCTGTCTACCGAGAATGATGTCATGTGAAGTAAACATATTTATATTTTTGTATCCGTTATTAATTATTATAAAATAATATCAACTTTTTTTTTCTATATGAATGATTCGTACACTGATTTGAGAAATACTGCGTGTACGAGTATTGTGACTTTAATGCAATTTTTCTAACTTCCCAAGTTAATGGAGTTGTAATTAATATTTTGTTATTTTTAACACACGCTTAAGTATATTACCTCCTCTTAATAATTCTTACTGCTAATCTACAAGTGTCTATAATCTGTGGTGACATTTTAAATTATTATATAATATAGTAACACAAATATATTTAAAGAATATTTAGTTAACGTAGGTAGCAAAAAAATTGCCTAAAATATTGTTTTAGTCGTGTTTGACTGGACATTAAAAAATTGATACCTATTTATTTTTCTCATAAAGTGTGTTATTAGGATTAACGTACTATATTCCATATTATTAAAATCGATGAATTTCTATTTATTAAAGTACCTATATACATAAGATGTTTTTTTTTAAAGATTTTTACAAATATGAAGAATTTCAATTTAAAGCCGTTACACAAACGAGTAGGAAATATGATGGTTACAAATGAAAAAGATGGTGGATATTTTTATTTAAATGTTTGTGATTATTTAAATGGTTATGACGAGGAAATACCGTCTTCTTGTACAGGTTATTATTTTATTTTATATCAACGTTTTCTATTTAGAAACAATTTGTAATATTTTATTTCCGTTTTTAATGTTTAGTAGATGGTAAAACGTCGATATGTTATGTGGATAAATCGGGTGAAGGAATTCCTGTAGGTTCAACTCAAATTGGTCCGTATATAGTAGGAAATTCAATACTGTTGAATTACATTGGTACATTAATTATTTCGCGATATATATGTATAATGCCTACTAAAATTTATTTAAAAATGTTTTTCAGACGGAATGAATTGTAAAAACGCAGTGAAATGGTCGACAGTAATCAATTTCACGTGTTCCTCCGACAAATCGCAACTGATACACGATTCGACAAATTCGACTACGTGTACACATATATTTCAATGGAAAACACGTGAAGCTTGTGAAGTATTGGTAATGTTAACATGTAAAATGTAATGCTTAGTTTTAAAGTAATAATATGAGATGAATTATCATTATTTAAGTTTAAAAGACAAGATCAATGTTCGGTTACACATCCAGGGAATTCTGAGAACGTGTACAACATGACCAGTTTGAAAGATGATAGTTTCATAGTCGACGATTATGAAGACGGCACACAATTTCGGTTCAGTATTTGTAGTCCATTGCAAACGTCTTGTAATGGTTATTTAGATTCTTCAGCTTGTTGGTCAATTAATGGAATGGAAAAAAACATTGGAATGTTTACCGATCAAGTAGTATTTGACAATGGTAGAATTTACATGTCCATGACGGGAGAACGATGTGTTCACAATGGACCGAACAGTTACACTACTGTTAGGTTCATATGCGACTTTTCGGATTCTAAATTAATCGATTACGAAAAAGTTAGTATGCATGTTTGTAATACATATAATTATTATATAAAAGTGTATATTGTTTTCGAGTTGTCAAAACTACAGAAAATACGCATTTTAACTCTCAATATACTGTAATTTGACTATATAAAAAAAAAAAAAATAAAAAATAAGAGATCTCATTTACATTTTACACTTTTATAAGGTACAGAGATATTTCTATAATAATAACAACACAAGAATGAAAACTAATTCTAAGACAACCATATTTTTTAAATTTACTTTTATGAACGTACTGAATTTTGTTTACTATTTTATGTTTTTTGTTTCATTAGGATTTACATGCTTGCACGTTTGATTTCATCGTGTATACTAAACATGCCTGTACTCCGCCAATAAAAGTCAACTGTACAATAGAAGATGAATTAGGAAATATTTATGATCTACATAAATTAACAAAATATGATACAAATTATGAAATTCCCATCGGCTATAAGAAAACAATTATTTTAAATGTTTGTCATTCGGTAATTAACAATGCGTATACAACGGATGATAATATTGAAGGAGTTGATTGTCAGTTAAGTAGTGGAATCTGTTTATTCGACAGCAATAGTTTAAGTTTAGACAGGTAGGAATAATTTTATTTTAACTCTGTAATTTTTTATTTCATTGTCTGCAGATATTTTTTTTAATGACTACTTTTAGGTACAAAAATCTTGGTGATGTGAATAAGAGTCCTCGAAAAGTTGGAGATATGATTAAATTAGAAATGGGAAATGTTTTTTACAATGGTAACAGTGTTTCATCTGTTATTGAATTTATTTGTTCAAGTCAAACAAAAGTAAGTACCATCTGTTTTGCTTTATTTTTTTTAAAATAAAATAGACTAGGTAATATTAGATTTATGCCTAATTTTCTGTAATAATAATTTGCATAGATTATAATTATTTTGTAAACTATAAAGAAAGGATGGATATTAATATTTTTTTAATTTAGGGTCCAGAATTGGTGAATGATAAAAACTATATATATACATTTCAATGGTTAACTCCATTAGCGTGTCCTAATGTTGGTAGACGGAAAACTAATAGTAATGGAAAAAAACTACCCGTTGAAGTTAATACAACAACAACTAATTCTGTCCTAATAAATGGATTACATTATAGCGTATATGTTTGCACGCAAAATGATAACAATTGCTTAGGTAAAATTTGGTATTTACTAAAAGTGATAGAATTTAGTGTACCTACCACCTCTTTGTTTTAGATGAATATTCAAATGGTGTAGATCAGAATTCTAAACAGTCGGGGCAACAAATAATTTTAACTGTGAATAAGGAGAAAAGGAAATACATGTTGGGAACAAATTCAGGTTTTGTTCATGACAGGAATAAAACTTGCAAGAAGGAAAATATTGGTCCAGAAAAAATTGTATTCAACTTCATTTGTGGTTTTGAGCAACAAAGACCGAAAGTCATAGGAAATGAATTGTGCAATACTAAAGTTCTCGTTATCGATCCAAAAATTTGTGTTGAAAAAGTTTGTAGTTTTAATTGAATATATTTTAGATTTAATTTACATTTATTTATTAAAAGATAAATTAAACTCTGAAACAATATTATTATGTCAGACTGGAAATTTTGATGTGATAAAATAATTTTGATTTATATATTTATATAAAATTATGGAAAATAAACATTTTAATTCTGTGAAGAATAATATTGTTAAACAACAAAATGGAAACTAGTTCAACCGAATTTAAAAGTATATATTTTGTGTTATAGTTAGAATGTAGTGTAAATTCTTACGATCTAACATCACTAAAAGGACATTACGTTGTTCACCATAATGGAACAAAATATTTTATTAATTTGTGCGTACCAGGAAAGGACGGTGTTGGTGGAATAATGGAATTAAACGGAAAAAATTATGTAAGTAAAAATAAAACGTAATTGTAAGTAAATACACAGGTGTACAGTATATCTGACTTACTGAATTTTGTATTTGTTATTATTATTTCAAAAAGGATTTGATTATTAATTTCAAATTGATGACTGAAGAATAAATTGTTCCAAATATTAAATTTCATACCTTTTCACGCTTTTGATAATATATGGGCACCTTGTTTTACAATACGTTTTATTTTTATTTCTTTTAGACAATAGGTTATCAAACAAAACCACCAACAAAAAGTGAAGGGAATGATAGAATTGAAGTAGTTTTCACAAAAGGTGATTACTGTTTAAACTGCTCGTTCATTAAAATGAAGTATTCAACTAAAATTATATTAGAATGTGATGAAAGTGTAATTTTGGTAAAAAACTTGATTAATTTTTATGTATTACTCGATTTTTACTTGTTATTGTGATTACTACATAGGGTAAAGCGATATTTGTAAAAACTAAAAACTGTTGTGAACATAAATTTTTATGGAAAACTAGTTTTGTATGTTTTAATAGTAAATTGATTGATTTCGATAAAAATTCATGTGTAGTAACCACTACTAATGGCCAAGATTATCTAAACAGTAATGTTATTAATATGAAAAATATTTTGAATACTACGCATGTAAGTACTACTGAATTCAATTAATAAATTATAAGTAAATTATAATTAATAAGTAAATCTACCAGAAAGTTTCATGTGGTATTAAATATTTTTAATATTTAATTGAATTGCTTTATAATTTTCCAACACATTTTATCCAGGATGGTAATAATTACTACTTAAAAAGTCTAAAAATCAATATTTTTATTGTTATATCAATAAAAAGTAGAATGTAAATAGCTTGTTCATATAAATTAATCAACGGAAGTAGTTATTAAATATTACATTTTAGTGTTTGTGCAGTATATGTTGATCAAAAATATTAATCTGCTGTTTGTATATTTAATGCATAAATAAATAAATTGTTTACCAAAAGAAAATTAATATATTTATTTAAATTTGTTCTCTTTTTAGTTTTACGATGATGCAAAAAAAAACATTTATGTAGTAGATTTTTGCAGACCATCTTTTTGTACGAATGTTAATGAAAAATCTCTAAAATGTTTTAGAAGTATGAGTTTGAAATATAATGTGTATAAAAATCAATTATTTGTTTATTTTAGAGATATCGATGGTATGAGTAATTATTTAAATTATGTTAACAAGTATATTAATTACTACAAATTTATAATTTTTGTTTTTAATTTGTGTTTTTTTTTTTTAGGTTTCACTAAAGTGAAAATATTAATAGAGTGTTCCAGATCAACTGAAAATCTATTAGATGCATATAAAGTTTCGTTAACTGATGTTAGTTTTATACATAAATAAATGTATTATCAAATTCTAACAGAAATGTATTCAATTTCGTATAAAACATTAAATAAATAATCATTTTTAAATTAATCATGATTATAACCGTTAATGATTATTGATGGGAAAAAGTAATGGGGGGGATTTACAAACGTTGTGTTTTAAAGTCAAAAGTTAAATTAGGTTATTATTTTATATTATATCAATGAATTAAATATCATAAATCTTACATTTTTCAGAACGGTGAAATAATAATAATTACGTATTCGGATGTAATGTGTAAAAATTACTCGTTTATTTCTGCTACGTCAATGACGACATTTAAAACTACAAATTATTTCGATTATCAATTATCCACAAAATTTGAATATAATGATATTAATTTTAATAATATAGAAAAACCGAATTTGGCAAATGAAAAAATAATTGTTGTTAGTAAGTATATTGTTGGTTGATATTGATTATTATTTAAATGATACGCAATTAATTATAAATTATTTAGAAAAAGAAGCTGAAAATTCTGATAATAAGATTTCAACAACAATGGAAAAGTCTAGTAGTACTTCATTTTATTCAGGTAAATTTCTCTATATTATTGCAATGGCTTTCAAACTTTTGTGTTCAAAGTGCCCTGGAATACCAATTTTTAATAAATAAATAAAGAAAGCATAAATAATAGTATAACATAAATTTGTGAGAGTGAATGGGATGATATTAAATAATAATACTATATTATTTTCGCACAAATCAAAATTTTTATATTCTTTCATGGCGAGTTAAATTTTTAAATAACCATTTGTAATCGTTTGAAATCTGATTGAAGTCTTAACGAATTTTGCAGATTACAGTTTGAATCTAATTTAAAATTTATTATGCAAGTTTTATCATTTTATCCTTTTAATTTCAATGTTAAATAATATACTTATTATGTTTATTATTAAAAATATTTTTTAGGTCTAACTGTGTCAATGGTTCCAGTGTTAATATTTTTTACTTGGATTTACCGATGGAAATTGTTGAAGAAAGTACAAAAACTATATCATTTCAGATATTTGGTGAGTGTTATACATATTAAATATCGTAGTTGATTTTAATAAATTCTAGTAGGTCAAATCACGAGGAGTCATCATATGTAAAATATAATTAATTAGTTTTGATAAATGTCTTTATGTTGCACAATAATAATACCATATGCAATTTTCCTAAAACTGTTCACAGGGTAGAAGACAAGAAATTCATGAACACAATTATCATCTCTTATAATTAATAATAGTATTATCTATGTTAAATTTGAATTTAGTTATGTAAAAGATTATTAAAGCTTATAAATTGTTTACAAAAAATGCCAAGTAAAAATACTTTTATTAAATCTAACGTTAAATTTTGTTTATTTTACAAAATTATATAATAAATGTGAAAATTAATATAAATACATTTGTATTTAATGATACTTTCATAATTGTTATTATATTGAAAGTTTATAGTAATTTTAATTTATGTTTAGTAAGTACTTTATACAATGGATTTTCATATAAAAGTTTTGTTCAAATAGATTAAAAATTGTTATTATACTTGTGTATGTTGATTTATTCTTCTTTTATTCATCTGATATGTTTGGAAAAGGCATATAATTTAATATACAGAGTGAAAACAATGTTTTTATGTAATTGTTAACGAGTTGTAAATTTATAAATGGACAATTTTCCAGTTATTTTAAGAACAAATGACAAATTACGAAAGTAAAAATTTGTTATAATTTTATGAGTAATGGAAAGGTGCTTCATTACTCTTTATCTGTAAGTGTAATAAAAATAGGTAAAATAAATGCACTATTTTTTAAAAAGAATATTCGTCACTACAATTCTGTCATATACTCTGTAAGACAGTTCATGATATGTTTATATATTATGAAGTTTTTGTCTATTTCATTAAAACTAAACGTAGAATAAATAAAAAAATCGTTTATCATAATAATATCACACATAAGTTATAAAAAACAAAAAATATTGCTTGGATTGAGTAACAAAACACACAGTCAATTGATATTGTTCAATTATTTTAATTTGTAATATGTATAAGTAAAATTACAAAATGATTAGGGGTTTCAATTAAAAATACTGTAATATAATAATAAATTTCGTTTCTCTTTATAAGTTAACAAATACTGTTTTAATTACTCATTCATAAATTCATATATATCTTGTGTATTTATATATACATATATAAATAAGGGTGTACTATTATTACAATTTACAAACAATTAATAAATATTATTAGTGATGGCAGAACATAATAGTAAAAACAAATTTGAAATCTTGTCAATATTGCTAAAGTAGAAAAATGTAAAAAAAATTGGTCCGTAATGAAATGCAGGCGATTTGTTTGGTCATTTTATATATGAGGATACAAACATTAGAACGAGGAAAAATATAATTTATCAAATAATAATAATAGTAATCACAATTTGTTACACCTAGTAATACTATAAAATATTTAGGAATGAGAAATGATAATTAAATAAATATATATGTATATATATATGTATATATATATATATATTATAATCAAACACGAGTGACGGTTAACGTTTCATTTTATATACTATTGGCTACAATGTTTGTTTATCTGTAGATTTAGTACGCTTCCGGCGCCTTTTCTTGTTTCCAGACAGATTGGACGGTTTTTTTTCAAATGTTTCTTCTTCCTCGTCGGCATGCTCTTCAACTGGTATTTCTGGAGCTTCAGGTGTACTCAACTCGAGCGACACAATTTTTTCTTTTGTAGTCTCCACCTTAATATACATATAATGATATAATTTTCATACACACTAATAAAACAAAAAAAATACAATATTACGGCCGAAACAAATTTCCATACGTTGTGGCATAAACATTGTCTACTATTATAATATACTTGTAAGAAGTATAATAAATTACACTATATTTTATTTCTTTTCTTTGCATTATCCGTGAAATATATATATATATATATATATATTTTTTTTTTTTTTGTTCGATTGGTTATACTACTTACATGCAAAAGTACTGTTGTGTAGATAGAACAGATAGAAGAGAACAAATTTATTATATAAATTATCAATATGACCTTTGTATATAAATAAATATTATATTTAAACAGATATAGAATATATATTTGAATTGTATCTGTGTATTAATATGACAGCCATGCAGCATGCGACGTCAGATAAATATATTATAAATTGATGTTCAGTAATCGTGATGTTCGGGAGAACAGAAGAGAAAAATGGTGCCAAATTCAGAAAGGAGGTACAATTGATGATTTTTTGGCATAGTAGTAGTTGGTACCTCTTTCTCTATGACTTTTTCAATTATTTCGACGGTTCTGACTTTTAGTTGACCGGACATGTGGTCAACATACTGCTCTGTTCGTAGGGACACGCTCTCGCCGACGACTGTCTCGCGCTCCGATACCTTGGTCTGGACAGGGGACTCGCGCAGACGCAGGCGGGGAAAGTCCTCGCTGGTCGGCCTTAAGCACTAATTAGCCACCACCAAAGGCCAATTAGTTTTGATATTAATATAATGTATTTTATATATGTATAATATTATGTTTATTTTATGGAATTTATTATTAAACACATTGTAATACATGCTGAATAGGTAACAACAATTGTTTATTCGAATCGTAACAAAATATAGAAAACATAAATTAATTAATACAATTGTAAAAAAAAGAAATAAATAATAATAATAATAAATATTAATTCATAATACATATTTCAACATTTAAGAAAGAGAAAAAAAACAGCAGTTGATTATGGCATAAAAACAAATTCGGTTACATTTTAGGGGTAGAAAAAAAATTAAAGTCATGATGCTTGTGTTAGAAAATGTATTATAAAGCAATGAGATTAATACGTTATTATAATGTCATGAACATTAGTTTTTTTTTTTTAGTTAGATTTTTAATATTAAATTACCTCTATTGTTTTGTTTTCTAAACATTCTTTTGATTGCTGCATATGTGATATATTTTCTTCATTGTCAACATCATCATCACCACCATCATTTGTAGATTTGTTTTCAGTAATTTCACTTAATTCTTTAATTACTATTTGTGCTTGCAATGCGTCCTGATAACATAAAAAAAAATCACGTTTGAACCAGTTCAATATTTAATAAAAGAAATAATATTATTGTATTACTTGTTCCAAAGACTTCAATCGGGCTTGTCGCCACGCAGCTTTCTTTTCAGCATTAAGTGCACGTTGTTCAGAGGGTGAAAGCTCTTTGTTACTGTCATTCGATACGGTTCCCTTAAAAATTATATGTGTTTTAAACAAAAATATATAAAACACAAACTATACTTTATTATTACAATATAATTTACCTCTTGAAGTAATCTTTCTTTCATTCTGTTCTCGGCTTTAGCTGTTCGTACACATGTATTAGCATTAACATTTCTTTTTGATTCAATGCTCCTAAAACATGAATTACATTAGTTTAATTTTCTATACATATATATATAAACATACTGTGTGTTTTCGAAAATTAAAGCACCATCATCGTTGTAGTCTTCATCAAAATCGTCTTCTTCTTCAATAAATTTTTCATGTTGATTTGACCTTTGTTTCATTAAAGTACCCATTTTTTTCTCTATACATTATTTTAAAAATTTCAATCACGAAAAAACAATATCTATTATGTTAGTATTTATTATAATAATTGTTAAATTTAATACCTTCTTCTTGTTTCATTTTTTCTACTTCATCTTGACTTAAGAAACTAAATACTCTTTCTATAACACAAATAAATATCATACAGCGTAAATTGAATGATAAAAATACAAACTACTGACCAGGTTTTGGACTTGGATTGTGATGTTCTTCCATAGCTTTTTCAAAAAACTTCATTTTATCACTAACCGAAGTTTTGGGACCAACACTTTGCTAAAAATGTCAAATTTTTGTAAAAATTATTTTGATATCTTGTAATTATTATCAGATATAAACTATACATGTATTAAATGCATGAAAATAATCTAAAAGCTTAAGTCATTGCAATTATTACTATTACTATATGTCTACACAGTATAAAGAAGATCGTACCTCGCAAGGATTAACTGCATTGTAATAGGTCAAAAGCGACGGGGTATCATTATATATTTCCAACCAGCGAGGAGTGGACGGATGTGTGGAATAGTTTACAGGAGGTGGTTCTAGGGATTGTGTAGTTTCCAGAGACGAACTACTTTCGACATCTGTGAAGTCTGGAACATAAAACTGGCCGGCTGGCAATGTATTCACTTTGGTAACATAAGGCATCATTTCTACTTGAATAGGTTTTGGTCGTTCCACAACGACTGTACGCAGAAGAGGAGGCACATGAGATAGAGGAGATGAATGATTATCATGAGGGACATCTTGAAAACGTATGTGCTTTGACAGGTAGGAAGGTTTAGAAACAAATGTTTTTTTAGGAGGAGGAGGAGGAGGAGGAGGTGGTTTTGGTTTTGAAGAGGATATGTTAGGCCGTTTCTGAATAACTACCTGTTAACGTTCATGCAAAAAACAATAGCAATGTTAATGTATTTTGGCTGCATTATTTTTTTTTTAAATTAATGTCATAAATAATGCATTGGATTATAAATATTATTACATTAAATACATATTTATGCCACTATTGAATTTTCTTTTACATGCGGATCAATAATTATGAACATAAAATTCAGTAGTATGTGCTTATTTTATAGCTGGAAATCACTATATTATATATATATATAAAATAATAGATAATATATAAATATGTTATAAAATTACAAAAAAAAAAAAAGGATTTTATTTTAAATGCTACACCTATGGGCCATAGGAATTTGTTGGGGGAACAATAACTTAAGTAACAATAACAAATACAAAAAAGAATGATTAAAGGGTTAAGAATCATAATATATAATATAAACGTATATATGTTAAGAAAAATAATTAAATTGAATAAAATAATAAATATATAATTTAATGGTCCACTTGATATTACAAAATCAATTATTATATATTATTCTGTGATTGGAATTGCTCGCTTGATATTGGTTCATAAAGGTACACTTTAATTATAAATCTTATAATCTTATAATAACCTTAATAATATTATGATAACAATTCTTATGTCAATAATACTCAATGAAATGTGATCACAAAATTCTTAAAAATTAAGAAAAAAAAAATACAGAGTAAAATTTAGTAGTTTAATTTGTACAAATTTAACTAGCTTAAATATGTAAATGGGTTTAATTAAAAAATAATGCCCCTGTACTATGATTGCGATGTTATAATCCAGACACAGATTTAATGACGCACTGAAAATAACAAATTCAAATTTTTATTTAGAAATTGTTGACAGGAATCCACTAACAATAAAACTGAAAGTATTCTCGATCTTGAATTTAAAATTAAATATGTAAACTGTACAGTAAAAGTTAAAAATTATGATTTTAAACAGGTTTATTTTTTTTACAAATGTATACATCAAAACATTTTAATATTTTTATTTAGCAATACATACTTTTTTTTGTGTTGACATTAAACCAAATACATTGTGCACCTTAATAATGATTGAAGAAAAAAATATATAAAAAGAACATTACATTATATAGGAAGAGAGTATTTCATTAAATATATTTATATATATATATATTTAATAATAAATAAATAAATCAAATAATTAAAATAAATGTTTTACAATAACTGAATTTTAGATTACGTAAACAATAATATAATGTGATATTTAAATAATCTTAAATATTTTAATGAGAGAAAGTATAAAATGAATTATGCGCTATAAAAATATTTAGAGTTCTTAGAATTTCGTGAAATACAATAATAAGACTTCAACTTCAAAAGAATGCTAATTCATATTAGTATATTTATTAGTTCTTGATTTTACATAGTTTACTGCATTAAGTAATAAAATTATTTTATAAATGTGATTTTATTAACACTAATTAAAAACATAAATACTTTTAAGTATGATTTGTATTTTAGAATTTTTAAAAACAGAAATTTATTTTAATATTAAAAAAACACAAAAATGAATATTTATGGTCAGAAGTATTATTAGTAAATGAAAAGTTTTAAAATTAATTATAGATGTGACTAGGTAGGCACATTATATTATAAAAAGTATGTAATTCAATATTTGTTTTATTTATTTATATGTTAATTTTGTTTTAATTTTTGTAGGTGTTGCTGTTCTACAAATAATGAACACTAATTCTTAACAATTTATTAAACGTAATTTAAGTTTTTCATCGTTTAGGATAGGCGGTACAGTTATAAATTAAAAAAAAAATACTAAACCATAATTAACAATAAAGTATTTATGAAAATGCAACTAATATAATTAATTAGAAGTTTATATTTTATTTTATCAAGTTTCAAATGATCGAGTCAAACTTAAGAAATATTGAGCATAATAATTAAAATAGTTATAGTAATAATATATTATGCAGAACTCATGCAAAATAATTGATATCAATAAAATAAAAATATATAGATATCACTAAATATAAGTAAGCATATCCTTTGATAAATCATAAATTTTTATTGTAATTATTATTTTTCCTTTATTATTCATTCATTATAATATGTATACTATATAGTATTTGTAAATTAAATAAATATAAATTAATTTAGTATTTAAGTTTTTTAATTACTATTTCAGATAGATATATGTATAATACATACAGTTATCATTAAAAAATCCAAATGACTTTTGAAGTAAAACAACTTAAACCATATAGTAAATACAAAATAATAATATGGATAGCAACAAAATATATAATTTGTATATGGCAGCAGTGCTTGTAAAGGTAAATAATAAAATATACATGACATTCCATGTTCATAAAACAATAATGTACAATATTATTAAAATTCTTCTTGAATATCAGAATGTTGTACATAATTAATAATGAATTTTCACCTAATATGTATTTTTGGAAACAAATACATATTATTATACACTTTTTACACTAAAAAAATTTCAGCAGCCAAAATAAGCACATGCTACGCAATTAAAATAAATTAAAAAATTAAATTAAAATTAAAAAAAAGCGGTATCTTCACACCACAGAACCATATATCAAAACATCTACTAAATAAAGCATATGGCAGCATCAAGTGTCTTCTACGAATAATTTTTAAATTAAAAAATGTGTGCACTTACTTGATCCGCTTGAGGGGCTAAAGTATGTTTACTCATTACAATAGTTGTAGTTTTTTGAATATCACCTGATTTTGGGCCACCGGGTGATTTAGGTTTAACAGAGTTTGAGTCTGCCGAGTTCAGTGTTAACATTTCAGCAGCTCTCACTACGTCCAAAACCTGAAAATTATATAAACATAAAAACCAAATTAATTATAAAATTATGAACTACTTAACAATAGAAACAGTAAGTAGACACTTAATAAATTACTTTTTCTTGAGTAGACTTTTCTTTAATTTCGTCTAATTCCATATTTTCTAATTCTTCTTTAAGCAATCTTTCTTGATTTTCCCATTCAGCCAACTCTTTTTTTATTTCCATTTCTTGTTTAAATACCTCGGAATCTTCATCATCTCGGTCTAAACTAGACACGCTCTGAGAAATTGATCTACTGTCTCGCCTGAGTTTACCTTCATTGACCAGTCGTTCCACTTCTGCCTTATCATATCCTTTGCATACAATCATGTGTATTTGTTGACCAGCTGTCCGCAAACAATTTACAGCTTCTTGGTGGGTAACACCCAATAAGGAGACATCATTTACTTCTAAAAGACGCATACCGACCTATGGATAATAATGTTATATTACCCATTAAAAATTAAGTTATTTAAATATGCGAAAGGAAAAAATTAAATGAAAGTAATTTATACATTAAATATA
The DNA here is from genome assembly GCA_032441825.1 of Chaetogeoica ovagalla. Taxonomy (NCBI): domain Eukaryota; kingdom Metazoa; phylum Arthropoda; class Insecta; order Hemiptera; family Aphididae; genus Chaetogeoica; species Chaetogeoica ovagalla. Next base: position 2,564,942 of record CM063727.1, on the reverse strand, counting down.
TATAATTCAAATGACATTTACCTTTAATCTCCCATCTCTTTTTGCCGCTCCACCAGAGTTAATTTTTGATATGAAAACACCTTCATCAGTTTTATCTAATGGATTTCCTCGATGTCCACGAAGACCACCTTTGATATGCATACCAAGTTTTTCATTTGCTTCTCGAACAATAGTCAGTTCCTATTCGTTAATTATACATTTGTTTAACAGCGTTTTTAATATAATACGAAATTTAATTATTATCATTATTAATTTTTTTTCTTTTGATAAAACAAAATGGCCTTTGTATTTTAATTACAATGTACCAAATTTATATAAAAATGAAATTGATGAACACAGATTATGGATTAAATAGGACATAGTAGGCAATAGCCACAACTGTACATTTAAAATACAAGATGACTTTAAAATAATTACTTGGAAATTTTCTGGAAGAGGGTCATGTTGTACTGTTAGAGTTATTTCTTCAGTTGGCTTTAAAAGAGTCAGTACAGCGTCTTGATGTGTCATTTTTGTAACATCTTCATCATTTACTTTTAATAAACGGTCACCCATACGTAATTTTCCTGAATTTTCTGCTATGCCACCACGAACAATCTATAACCATTTATTGAAAAAAAAGAAAATAAAAATAAATATTGTAGAGTTACATATACATATATATATATACTATAAATATAAATATATTTTTTGTATTAAAATTATTCTAAAAGTTTTACTGCATGTATGTATTTACATGTGAGATAAAAATTCCATGTTCTTGTAGACCAAATGGTATGCACGGATGATCTGTTCCGCCAATGATACTGAAGCCCCAGGAACCGCCTTCTTTCACTAAAGTGACATTCTAATAAATAAACAAAAATACCCAATTTATCAATAAATTACAAAAAATATTTATTTTTCTCGCTTAACTTAAATTTTATTTTACTTTTTACAACTTTTAATAAATTGACACACAAACATTTGTTTATAATATAAATTTAGTGACACATAGTTTTGCAAATCTATGTGAATATACCTACCTGAGTTCTTCCTTCTAACCTTCACCGTGCTGGCATGTTTAAAATCAAAATAAATAGTAAATATTTAAGTTTTATAAAAGGCTAAGCAAAATATTTAAAAAAAAATAATGTATATACATAAGTGAGGAGTATTAAAATCAAAACCATGCAATAAAAACATTTAAAACATAATTCTTTTTAAAACCAATATGTATAAAATTCTTTTATAATTGAAATTTTAAACCTAAATATATTATTCTTAAAATGTCAAATATGATTTTGTATGATTTACAAAATTTATTACAGTTAAAAAATTAAAACAGTTTATTTATCAAAATATTCCAAATTAGAAAGACATTTGTTTTTAATTTTATTTCAACCAGATTTTAAATTGATAATATTGATTAAAAACCAGTAGATAAAAATATTATATTAGTAAAATTAATAAAACTATTATTACTTTACGATTTAAAATTTTAAAGTTTATTTGATTATGACAATTTCTTTTGCCAATACATTGTGAAAAGGTAAGTGATGAATATTTCTAGAATTATTTTTGCTATTGTTTTAATTTTATAACAATTTGACATTTTCGTAATTAAATTTACATACAACTGTCATTTTTCCAATCAATATACAATATTAAAGGTATATTTTGTTTGATACCTCTAGAAAGGAGTTTTAAATTTTTAATTTTGGCAATATCTTGAAATAAATTTTTTAATTTCCATAAAAAAAAACCAGAGAAAAAATTACTGGAAAATGAATAGCTTTCTTGCACTATTCAAAAATTTAAATTTTAAAATATATTTAGAAAAATGTTTAAGTAAAATGATTGTTACGTTATCACTGTGCTGTGTCTGGCTTATTTTATTTTTAGAAAGCTTCATGTGTTGTGACAATGTCATTTACTGTAAAAGTATCGATAAATAATAAAAAAACTGACGTAATAAATGTTATAAATGGTCTATTAATCCTTCAGAATAGGCTTTAAATAAAAGATGATCATAATTTTTCTGATTTCCTTCCTGAATGGCGCACACGAGTGTGTGTGTGGTGAAGGGGATGAATTTAGAAAAGTTTAAATTAGGATCAGTTACTTAAACAGAGGAAATAATTATTTATACTTTTTTTGATTTATTTACTGTTTCTGCTTATTACAATTTTTTTTTTTGAAAAATGATGCAATAAAATTACTTTGACACTCATAAATATTATTTAATGCTGGCCCTGATTTAATAATATTAATGTTACAAGAATATATTTAACTGTGAAAACTTGAGTGGAACGACCTAGGCGCATTGTTTAACTAAAACATACTAAATATGGTTTGTAATATTTAAATGCCTCTCCTGTAAAATGCATAATGTGGCGCCTGTGTTTCATTGTTCAGCTAAAGGCTTAAATTATTTTTATTTATTTTTCAATATGGAATTATTTAATACATAAATAAAAGTAATATTTCCATGATTACATAATGTTTTAATTATTTAATTATATACACTTAAATATTTTGAGTATAACATACAATGAAAAAAATAGTAAAATATCTACAAAATGCAACAGTAATAGTTATCATACAACACACCAGCAGCTGTATTATAAATTGTTAAAAAAATTAATGAGAATGGAACATGCTGTTTTAGTAATAACATAATATACAAAATTGAATAAACTCATGTTTGTGTGTCAAAAAATAAATATATATATAATATAATATATTGAAATCTATACACAGGTATTAATAGGAAGGTATGAATTAGAAAAAATTATTAACAAAACAATTTTCCAATGATTAAAATAACAATTCAGCAATAAATTTCATGCAAAGTTAATAAACCCATATATAAAATAAACAATAATATAAATATAATTTATTTTAATACCATACACACGCACACATAGTAAAATACACATCAAGCACATTTGTTATACATTTATATAAACATTATTCATGCCTTAAAATATATAGTAATAAAAAGGTTTAAGCCATACACCACCATCAAATTAAACATATTTAATTTAAAATAATGTCTAATGATTTCTTATTGGTTTACTTACCTCAATAATGACAGATTTAGCCAAATCATTATCTGTCACCCTAGTCACCACAGTTTCAGTAAATGTACTTTTGGTAATAGTTTCAGTGACTCGACCTAAAGTAGTTGGACTCTCCCTGAACTCTATTCCGTTCAAATGGCTAGGCTTTTTGATAGTTAATGTAGTAACTACAGCTACTGGCTGTTCTACAACTTGATTCCTACTGTTCTTTTGAAAACGTTGCGGAATCATAGCTTCAAAATCTTCATTGGTCAACGGCTTAGGCTATTATAATAGCGAAACAAGTTATCCCAATAAATGTTTTATTAGTTAATAGGTACAAATTTAGATTGAGAAACATGGAAACATGTGCGAAAAATTCCATAACAAAGTTTGTGTGTCAATTTTATGTCAAGCTTATACCAATTAAAATAGTATAAATTTACTTGTACGCTTTCAGAATCTGAACTGATAGAAGATGACTGAGAAACTAATTTTCTTGGAGCAGGTTTTGGTGGGGTTTGTGGTGGTGCTGGAGGAGGAGTTTTTGGTGACATATATGAACGAGATTTCGTCGATGCGACACTTGGTGAAACAGAATTATGCGATTCTGAATCTGAATATCGGGCATCAACTATTCGTTCACATACAAGGCGCACAAACCGTTCTAACCCAGTTAGCATTGAAACAGCTTGATCATGGCGAGCGCCAGCCACATCAATACCATTTATCTTAATTAATTAATACATAGTTAATAAAATAATAATAATGATATATTTATTTTACTTACTGATATAACTTGATCTCCAACTTGCAACTTTCCATCTTTTTCGGCAGCACCGCCTTCTGTAATTCTTGATATGAAAATTGCCTAAAATAGAATTATATTTATTTTTATATTGTACATATTAATTTTATAATTTTAACATTGTTACTACCTCAGTATTATCCTTAAAAGGAGTACATCCTTTTCCACCAGCTATGCTAAAACCAAGACCATTTTGGTCTCTTATTAAAGTTGTATACACAATTTGTTTTTTTGTCGAATCCAATTCTTTTAAGGGTTCAGGAGTTTTTCGATTCTAGAAAAAATAAATAAATAAATAATTACAAAATTCATTATCAAATATTTTGGAACACTAAAATTGTAAAATTACTCTATCAAGAGTATGACCATTGGTATGCTCATAATTATTGTGATGTGAAATAACACTTGGTGCTCGACTATTATTAAGACTGGATGATGTGGAATCACCAGGAATATGTATAGCCCAATCTTTGGGTTGTGGATTTGACTCTCTTAACACTTGAAGTACTAAAACGGATCCACAAGAACGCAAAACTTCAACAGATGTATAATGATCAACATCAACTAAAGAGTGACCATTTGCAGTAAGAACTTTGTCTCCAACCTATGAATAATAAATGAAATTGTTTTTTAATTTTTTATATTTTAGTTTTGTAAATTAATATAAATATTTACTCGGAGTCCAGCTAATTCAGCAGGTCCATCAGGTGTGAGTCTAGATACAAAAATTCCTTCATCGTTTCCCTTAAAAGGTGTTGAATTTCGACCACCAGCAATTGATAATCCCAAGCCGGCAGATGTTCTTTCAATTCTAACTTCTAATAGTTCTTCTTTTCCAATCATTTCACCATCTACAAAACAAAACAAAGAAAATATGTATACAAATTGTGGTCGAATTTACATAAAACATAAACTAATAACAGACCAGGTTTCTTGTAAATTAATAATCTAACTCGTTTAGGATATATTTTTTTCTTGCAAGGTTTTTTAACAGTGGACGTAAAAATTGATTTCATTTTGTATGTTTGTAATAAACTAAAACACAATAACTGTATATTTACCTAAAACAGTGTGATCTACTAATGACTCTGGTGGAGTGGGATATAATACAGCACTTTTATCTTCAGATAAAGAATTTAACACGTTTTCATTTTCATTGCTTATCAATTGTGCTTCCTAAAATAAAACAAAGAATATAGAACAAATACACTCAAAAATAATCAACTTAGTTAAATATGTGATAACATCAATATACATTTTTATTATAAATATACATGGTTTTTATTTAAATATTCTACCTGTTGTTCTATTAAATTAGCATCTATAGTGATTCTTTTGTTTTTTAAATGATGTGGGGTATCTCTTCTGTGTAATTTCATGGGTCTATGTTGAATATCAGCATCAAAATTTGAAGAAGGATGAAAAACTACACTCTTTTCCTTCAACATTTAAAAATAATAATAGTAAGGTTATTGTTTGAAAAAAAAAATGACAACAATAAATTAAATATAATTGGAAAATATACATAAATATAAATACATTTGAAAATAAGATTATTGATTTTAGAAGCAAATATAATATAATACAATAATAATTTACCTCATAATTTGTTTCTTCTTCTAAGACACTATTCGTTTCAATAATAGATTCTGCTTCTTCAGAATATTTATCGTTTATACCTTCATTTTCATTGGTTTTTTCCTATTACAATATAAAATATGTAGGAATATATAAATATATTGATTTTATATAAATATTAAGAAAATTTTTTTTCTTACTGTAGAATCATCTCCTTTTTGACTGTCAGTTAAACTGCTTTCATTACTTCTGGTTTTACCAAATAGCTTTGTTGCTTTGGCTTTTAGTTCTCTGGGATGTGGTGTGTTGTGTCGTACAAATGATGTCTGAAAATAACAAACACATATTAAATATAGAAGTTAGAATATTTAATTACTACAGATGAAATGTACATATATATATATATTTTTTAATATGAGTGGGACAAGGTCAGTTGTCAATGAATAGAAGTTAATTGACCAATCCGTACAATGTGCAACATACATACTTAATATATTAATATAACATTCATACTCATCTAAATATATGTATTTTTTAAAATATATATTATATACATATTTAATTTTGGTTTAAATCTAGTGAGTTAAATTTCAATGGTAAACACAAATTTAAATAAAAATAACAGTAACACTTATAAAATAGAAATCAACAATATAGTAACATTTACATTTTATTGTTAAAAACACGGAAATTAAATTTGAATGCTTTAATTAAAAGAATGTGCGGATAATATACAATTATTATTATTCAATAACAAATAATGAAATATTAAAAATATATAATATTTTAATGAATGGATATTTAAAAACCAAATATGATAAAACATTTTTTTTCTTTAAATAAATCATTCAAATTTAAAAAAAATAAACAAAACATAATTGTGTTAATATAATAATATTAAATGGATATTTAAGTGTATATTTTGTTTAACTATTTAAATTTCAAATCATGGAAGGTTTTGTTGACAATTTTGAATAACTTACATTCGTATTGGGTTCAGTCTTTATGTCACCAGTGAACTGAACAGACGTTGTTCTTGAATTTGCCTTATTTTCCCATTCATTTTCTTCCGTTTCACTGGCTGGCTCCTCATCTGGTGGCGAGCACAACGTTTGGTCATAGTCACCAGTGATCAAGCCTACAAAGAATGTGCATGCCATGCGCGCAGATATAGTAAGCATAGAATGTGCTTAGATTATCATACAGAATTAAGTACGTGTAGATAGTAACACAACATAGATAATATGAAATATTATTAACCTAATTATTGTAGTAATAAATTTTGCATCTAATGAAAATATATCAAATAGAACTACGTGAAATAGATTAAATAAGTAAAATACAAATACTGTAACGGCGGCTTTAATTAAAAACATTAGATTAAATTATTTTAATATTTTAATAACTATATAAAAATATACCTCTCATACTGATCTGTATATTTTACAAGTTTATGAAATAAGAAATTAGAAATTAATAGAACAATTATTGTGATAACACATAAATAATGAAAAATAATTGCAATATTTTGTTCTTGAAATAGTAATAAGAAAAATATTCGTGCAAAATTTCATGCTACTTTGTGTTTTTTTCTTTTTTTTATTAAAAAAAATATAAAAATCATACCATTAGCTTCTCCTCTAACTTCAAGTTGAGGTAACAAAAAGCATGTAAGTACTTGTTCTCCAGTTTTTTCGTCTTCATCCGTTTGAAAATTGAGCATTGGTTGAGCTTGGTTCTTTGATAGCCAAACTGCCTTTAAATTTAGGCTGGCCAAAGAAAATGGCAAATATTGTAAACTAAAATAAAATAATAATAATTTACATTACTATAAATTCTTCATATGAAAAAAAGAATTATTTTTGTAGTACTTGTTTCCAGAAACATCCAATACATGCAATTCAACACAATTTCCAACTTCATTCGGAAGGTATTGTAATTTATTATCTCTTAGTGATAGTATACCTAACTGACACAAATTACCTAAACAAATATAATAAGCATTATGTATGCATGCTTAGAATGTTTAAAATATGAAATTGTTTTCAAATATATTTCACACTGTTTAAGACAGAATAAAATACAATGATATTAATAAATGTAAACATAAAAATTGGTAATATGTATTATATTATGATATATTTTTAATTATTTCTATATTAAAAAAAAAACTACAAATTGTTAAAATAATATTACTCATTATTTAATAAAGTAGATTAATGATTTTTCATGATTAAATCAATATTAATTTTAATGGTTTGACAATGAAAATTATATTTAAACTTCAATAAATATAAATCAACACTAATTATATTTATTTATTTAAATATTAAATAGTTGAACAAACCAATACTTAAATAGTCATTTTTTTCATATTATACAGTTGACTATAAACAAGCTATTAAAAATTCTAAATTTGTAAAAAATATTCATTTATCTCTCTATAATTCTGAAACAACGGTCTGGAGTGATTACTAATGGCAATCAAACAAAATACCCACATATTACAATATTTAAAACTTATAATTATTGGTTTAATCAAACAAATATTCCATATAATTTTTATTTAAAAAATAAAAGAAAAAATTATCTATTATTTAAACGGTTTTTGTTGTTAAAAATTAATTTTTGGCCACATTATTAAGAACATAAATTATTGTTTAATTGATATTAAATAATTTACCAATTTCAGTCGGTAGACAATGAAGACTATTTCGATCAACATTAAGATTGGTCAGATTTACAAGCCTACCAATTGTTACTGGCAATTCTACCAGGAAGTTTTCTGTAAGAATAAGTTCTTGGAGATTTTCACAACTGTAATAATAATAATAATAATAATAATAATAATAATAATAATAATGACAACAACAACAATCATAATAACAATAAAAAACATAAGTTAAAATAAAATTATGAGAAAATTTATTAACTTTAGAAATATGTGTATAGATTAGTAGATTAGAACCCAAACCTAATAATTTTATCAAACTCCAACTCATTTCCTTAGAAGTACAAATCAAATTTGAATTAAAATAATATAATAACGCCTATTTAATATGATTAGTATTATTTGACATAATTTAATATTCTATTATATAATATATATTGCATATTTTGTAGTGTATACAGGGCAATGTAAAATAGAACATTATAATATGAAAAATAATAAAACTAATACTTTAAGTTTATAAAAATGTTATATGATAAGTATAAAAACACACAACTATTAGTTATAAAAATAATTTTTAATGAACAAAATTTTGTTCGAAAACATTAATTTTGAACTAAAATAAAGACTGAATTTGAGTTTAATTTGATTTTTTTTTACTTTTACATATAGTTCGACCCGATTTTAGAAATATTAAATTTAGTAGAATAGCAAAATGAAATATTTGTTCTTAGGAATCATATTTATTTATAAATAAATACATAACAAACATATTATCAACAATATTGATGAATAAAATTATGTTTCCGAGTTAATTTTTAAGGTAACACTATGAAGATACTTACCATCCGATACGATCATTTAACATAGTTAACCTATTTTGATCTACTTTTAATATCATTAGGCGAGTAAGTTCACCAATACCATTTGGAAGGATTTCTATTACATTTTGAGATAAATGCAGATCTGTTAAATTTTCCAGACCTCCAATTTCTTCTGGAATGTCTTCTAAACGATTTTCAGAAACATCTAAACAGGCTAATTGTTTAAGATTTCCTATTTCCTAGATAAAAATAATAATAAATTTTAATACATTAAAATGTCTAACAATAATTTTAATAAATTATAATTACTGCAGGTAAATGTTGTAAATGATTGTGATCTAGCCAAAGTTCTTGAAGAACTGGAAGATTACCAATGTGATGTGGCTAAAATGTTTACAAAATGATTTAGTGTAAAGGTCTTTTTTTTGTTTTACTCACTTAAAGAATATAATAAATAATATAATTACTCACCAGATGATCTATTTCATTATCACCCAAATCTAATCTTTCTAAACGTGTTAATTGTGATAATGATAGTGGTAAAGATGTCAAAAGATTCTCACGTAACTCTAACGATTTCAAATTTGTTAGCCTTAATAGTAAAAAACAAATTATATGAATGAATAAAAAAATATTTTAACAGTTAATAACAATTATATGGTCTATACAGTTATCAACATTCCGTAAATAATTTTTTATTTTAAACTAGTATAAGTGAAATTAATTAAAAATAATGATTAACTTAATTAAGTTAGATTACTTTTGAAAATTGAAAAAAAAATTTGTTATGAAACAACTTTAAAAAAGTAAATAAATAAATAGCTTACAAAATTTAACTTTTAGAAGTAACTTTGTAATTTTTGGTAATAACTAATAAAAGTTCACATTACATTGAAATAAAACATAACTCAGAAGTCAATAGCTTCTAATGTTTTCCAAAAAACATTAAGTCTAATGTTTTCCAACTTAATATTAACTCATTCATTATCATTAATAGTTTTAGGTAACCATTGTTAAGGTATCACAATTACAATTTTTTGATTAAAATATATAAGTTTTTAATTTTATATTATCAAAATAGTGTGTATACATTAATTTTTCAATCTAGGTATGGGTATACAAATTAGCTTTCAAATTATGCAAAATATTGTCGTTTGTGATTAAAAGTAAAGTATAATACAGGTACATGGAATATGTTAAAAACTTAAAATTAGAATTCAATTAAGTTGTTAAGGAAAATAACTTCTCAATTTCATAAAAGTTCAAATGTTTTGAATGCTTTTTAAAATCTAATGAAAATATTAAAAATAAATAATTATCTAAAAATGATTACAATCAACAATTAAATTAATACATACATAGATTTAATTTCACTTTAATAATTAATAACTTATTTAGTAAAATAAATCTCATAATTTACTATAAATGATATTTTAAGTATAAACTTACACTTACTTATTTTAAGTATACTTACAATCCAAAATCTGCAGGTAGATTACTTAATGACATATCATTAAGTCCTAAAGTAGTGAGATTATGTAGTTGTGAGAATCCAGAAGGTAATCTAAAATAACGAAAACAAAATAATAGTAATTAATAAAAAAATATATTATAAATATACTCTTACTTAGGTATTGGATTACTACTGAAGTCTGCAACTTGCAGTAATCTAAGACTTCTAATTTCATCTGGTATATCAGGTATGTCTAAAACAATAAAAAATAAAATGTAATGAAAACACAACTGAGTCATTGATTTGTTACATGGGATGTGGTGCTCCCACTTTGGATTAGACTCAGCTGATCGCTATTACATTTTGGTGGATACATAGTTCCAATCCAGTGGAGACACAAGGAAACATGTTTATTTTAATAAAAAATAAAATTGGTTTTAATATACTATAATTAAAGAAGTTATTATTAAATAATTTCTATTTGACATTTAAATAATAGTTACAATATCAATTATCAATTCAGTATTAAATGTACTTGGGCCAAATTTTATAAAAATGTTATTGAGTAAAATTCTTTGATTAATGTAATTATTAAGAAATAACTGAAAAAAATATTGTAATACTTAATAAAATATTTTATTAATGGCACTAAGAAATAAATATAATTTTTTGAAAGTATTACATAAACATTTTTGTTCAATTGTAAAATATAAACCACAAATATGACACTCGTAGGTACAAATACATTTTTACAAAATATATGGATAAAAAAATTTCATTACTTATAAATGTGAAATTAATACTTTTAGTTATTTTCAAGTTTCATTTGTTAATTAATTAGTAATATAGAAAAAAAATATGAGTATGTGTAAAATATGCATACTCATAAAATAAAATGTACACAAATTATGTTAATTAATATATAATCAACATAAAATAAATTATAAGATTAAAAAAAGATCAATTTTATTCTTTTTCACAACATGACAGTAACATATAACATATTTTTTTTTACGTCTACATATCATAAAATATCGCTAAAACATAACTGTAAACTCGTTATTACAGTGAGTGATGGGCTAAATTGACTAATACTGATCAACCAATAACAACCTAATGAATAAATTAGTAGACTAATGAATAACATAAAACATAATTAATGTTTAAAGAACACATAAAATTTATTTTTAAATTAATGTTTAATAATCGGTTATTATAGTTTCTAAAGTAACCCACCACATATAAAACACATTTTTCCAATTTAGATACACTTTCGATAAATAACTCTCTTAAATTCAGAGACAAACTAAATTGTTTTCTTGTCTCCAAGAATATAGGAATACAATAAAAATGGTTATGGAAATGAAATCTTAATTTTTAAGTTTTATAAGTTATAACTAAATAACTCACTATTCATATTGTGCAATTATTATGTTTTTATATAATTAAAAAAAAAAAACACATTTATTTTGGTTTATATGAACATGTGAATATAAAACATGTTTTATATTACTAATAACGGTAAGAAATTAAATTAAAATTAATGTTAATCATAATATTTCATCTATTATTATTTTTTTCATAGATATTAATTTCGGTTTTGTTGGGCATTAAAAAAAAAAAATTAAAAAGTGGATATGGATAAAGTTTACATTTTTTACACGCCATTATTTCTATTACAAATCAATGAAAGTAAAATAGCAAATCAAAGCTACATTGTAAATATATGTATCTATTTATAGATTAAACTATGTGCCAGAGGCTGCTAGTGAACACAAAAATAATTCAATTTCGAAGACGAAATAGCACTAAAATGTCTGACGATGCCAAACAATAATGTAAGTATACGATTTCATTTTACACCTTTATTCGCCAACTACATTATTATGATAATAAAACAAGGTGATTGACCTTCATGGCTGGAACTTACTATATAGTAGGTTTGTACTATAATATAATAATAACTAAAACCAGTTTTCGATCAAGGATGAGCTGTGAAGTATGCTGTTGGATAAATATAGTCAGACTACTTGAATTAAATCCAATCAATTGAATACACCCTGAAGACATTGATTGTTATTATTTTTACCATCCAATTTATGAATAGCACTTCAGAAATGAAAAGAACAATCGTTATTTTATTATTGAATCAAAAATGATGATGCACGTTAAAGACATTATGTAATGAGAAAAAAATAATACATTCATCGATCAAAATTATTACTTATTTTATCAATAGGTACCAAATTATAGTTAGTATTGTTGTTGTCATAATAATAATAATTATAAGTAAATACATGTCTACAAATGTGTATTTTTAAATTTTTAATTAAATACACAAATTTCTTAGAAAAAATGACTGTAGGTTAGGTTAAACTTCATTAAATCGAAAATATTTATATTAGGTAAATGAATTCAAGTTACATTTGATAAAAGCATATCATAAGTAAACGAATATGACAGAACATTTATTTATAAGAATAAGGAAAATGATATCTGACATGTGTATAACAATTATTATAACACAATTTCATAAATAACTCAAAAGAATGGCTTTGAAATTAATTACATTGCAAAATGTATGAAACACGAGAAAATATGCAATAAACATTCTCTATTTCAAATATTTGTATATAAAAAAATCAAACAGAATAGAAGTTGGACGTTGGTGGTCACTCCACTCCTTTCCTTTTTGTTCATCACGGTGCAAAGACAATGATAATATTGTATGCATTTATCAGAAATAACAAAACGGTATTAAACAAAACTCAATTCAATATGCTGTTTGTCTCATATTTTGTTAAATTGATGGAATAATAGAAATAATTATCTCTTGGCACTGATGCACATAATTTTTCTTTTTGGAGAGGCTATTATAAAAATATAATTCTCCTCCTTATAATTAATATTATTACAACTATTTTATAACAAAAAAAAAAAAAAAAAAAAAAAAAATGTAATATTTTTATGCTACACAAGAATGGTATATATATATAATAACACTGCTTTTAAATATTTTGGAGGGTTTTAACTTCTTAAATGTCCGCTACCATTAGAGAAAATTATATAATAATCAATGAACTGAATATAAATATTTTAATGTATAAATCTAAAAAAAGGGATTGAGTTTTGTATAATAATTTAAAAAAATCAACAAATTTTTAAAAGCCTACATAAAAAGTCTAAAATTTAAAATTCTAATATTTTTTTTAAATGACAGAATCAATAATAATTACAATTTCTCTGTAGAATTATTTGTTTTCAAACTGTAATTTTTATTACTAACAAAAAACAAAATCGTTTTTAAATTTATCGAAATATAATTTAATTTCTCATTGATGGAGAGCATATGAAAAATTATATTTCTAATAAACATATGCACATTATAACACACCTATGAAAATTTGAGGCATACAATTAATAAACAAAAAAAATCACGATATTAATATATTCATTCCGCTCAACATAATGAGAATAAAACAGAAACCTATATAAATATTAAAAAAAAAAAAAAAATGAGTACCCATATTAAATAATTACGCAATGAAACACAACTTCGGATGTACATTTGATAGTAATATGTTATGTATAATATTTAATGTATGATAAATGGTCATAAACATGAATCGGTTTTAAATTATCTAAAACCCAGTATTTTCATAATATACTAAAATGTTAATACATGCATATTTGTATTAATTTCTGAATACAAGTTTTTTTTTGCATTTCATTTTCAACCATAAGTGGGAACCGCTAACAAAATATTATGACAATGATTAAATTATGATACTATTAAAAATGTTGTTATAGGATCACGTTTATTTTCTAATAATAAATTACGATTATTTGTACTTAATATTTAATGTATTGGTATATAATATGCAAAAACATAATTAAATTTAGTTTATAAAATATAAAGGGCAAATGACCTGAAGCACTACACGTTTAACTCAAACATACTAGTTTACAACTAGGATGTATGCATGGGTTCACACGAGAACGGTGGGAGGAAACATTCTAATCGTTTACACACACATGAATGAAATAAAATAAAAAATTCAACGTATGTTTCTGTGTTGAATTTTGTTACTGTTATTATTCACCAGAATTTCAATTACAATAGTGGAATTATTTTGACCTATTTTAATTTTTAATACACGAATAATCTTTTCTAAACAACATATTTAAAAATAATGTATGAATTTTAATCGAATAAATGAAAATAGAAGAAGATATTAAGACAGTTTAAAGTTTTTCAACACAATAGATTTGTTTTCTTCGCTTACCTACTATATATATCATAATTTAATTAACCACTCTCCAATTATGTTTATGTATCCAGTATACATTGTATAAAATACAACTTTTTTTTTGCGCTATTACCCGAACAATTTGACAATTTAGACATTCAAAACTACAAGTTGGTTTTCATTATCAAAAAAAAACTTCGAAAATATCTAATAAAAAAGTGATTTGTTTACAAGTACCTTAGTTTAAACTCAATTGTGTAATTATACAATTATCATGAATATCCCCACATGAGATAGATAAATTATAAATTTTACAACAAAAAAATTATAACTTGCATTATTTTACTATATAACAAGCAATATTGGTAACTATAATTAATATGTTTATGTTGAAATCGGAAGTCTTTTTAAATAACTTTTTTTTAAATGACGCCTGGTAAACTAGTAATATATCAAAACTTGTATGGCTTTACAACATTAACCCCGATACACATGCAAATTGGTTGATCAATTGCATCAATCTTTAATAATAATAGATAAATACAGCATAGAAAATGACTAAAAACTATACCTAATCCTCCTTAATTAGACATAACTATAATTATAGTTAATATTGTGTAACACAGATAAGTACTATTGTGCTACATATTAATAATATTACATATTTCTTCTTCTATATACACACACATTTAATTTCAAACAAACATAGTGAACACTTTGTATTAGGCACATATTTTTTTCGACATTAAAATAAAACCATTAATGTTGAAGTATAAATAATTATTTATCATTAGAAATGAATGACATTATGTTAATTACATACTAACACCTATTAATACTATATTAGTATTGATGTATAGAACTATCAAAAATATTTGTTATAATATTCGTAGTAATAAATATCAAAAGTGCAGAAATTATCATTGTTAGTACGTTTTATTAATTTCGTAGCAAAATTAAAAATTACTCGACATTATAGTTGGTCCGTTTTTAGGCAGCAGATAAAAATATGCAAATTATTAATGCATGTACAATAATATATAACATGCATTAATTAAATAATGGTACGATACTCAATGAATTATATTCTTCCTACAAATATAAATTAAAACAAATAACATATTTTACAAAAACAAAAAATACTAATGACTAACTAGAATAATTTTAGCTTAATTTTTTTTAAAAGAGATAACAATAATTACATGATTGATTATCCATAATCATCATTAAATATTATTGAATGAAAACAATAGAAATTAATAATTACAAATGAATAGTATTACAGATCAAAAATATAATTATTCTTCAAATAAGATATTTAAATCCATGAATTACCAAATAATAATTTAATATTTTTTAAGTTTTGTTTATGATGTAAAGTTAAAAGACCGGTCTATATAAGACGATAATAACTGTCATTTAAATAATATAAAAAAATTTAATTAAAACAAATAATAAAACAGTGAAGGGGTAATGAATACAAAGTATTATATAACTGAATTTATTATAAAATGAATTTAAATTATAAATAAATATAATTACCGTTTCTTGAAACATCTAATTCAACTAAATTTTCAAAATATTGTATTTCAGGTGGTAACCGGTGTATTTCATTGTCGCTAAGACCAAGCTTCCGTAACCTTTGAAGCCTGAAGAAATTCTGTAACAAAAGAAAAAAAATTATAAAATATGTAAAATAATTAAAAGTTATTATGAATGAATCAAAATTACACAGAAATTCATGTCGATAAACTTATCAATATATATTTATAGAACACGTTCTTAAAATTAAACAAATAGAACGAATTAAGAAGCGTATATCTTGTAGATATTCTTTAATGATTTTTTTATTATTATAAAATTTACCTATATATTATTACAGTGTACACATAAATTATAATATCCAATTATTCAAAAAATGTAAAATAATGTACAAAATTCAAAAGAACAAATAAATTATAACAACCAAAGTAAGGTCATTAAATGACATACAAGTAATCTATGGAGAATGATGTAATTTCACAGAAAACCTTGGTTGAACACTGGATTGTTTACGTCATAGCTATATATTTAATGTATTATTAGTCTTTATTCTTATATATTATCAAGCTTAATACTAAAATTTAAAACTATATTAGTTTCGTACTATTATTATTCATATCATGGAGTTTCAAAAAAAAAAAAAAGAAGAGAAAATCAATAGAAAGTACAAAATTAGTTATAATAAAATATTAAATTTTTATTTTTCTATTTAAATAATAATAATAATAATATTGTATATATATAATTGAAACCGACTATCATAACACACACTTAACATATCAAACATTTTTAAAGAGATACAATTGAGTTGTTGGTAATAAATACTTTAAGGGCTCTATGGACTACTAGGCGGCTATCTGGTCCCAGATGACTTAATACTGTTATAATATATTAAAAAATAGTGAATACCAATATATTATAAATATTTTTGTTAATATGGGGGAAGGTATCATAAGCAATTTATAACATATGATCTTCATAATATATCATTCTGTATTGCTTGTCATAAAAGTTGAAATAATAAATGATTAATGGTAAAACACATGTATATATTTAATTAATTCTCCTAAAACACCAACAGTATTATGTTAAAATTTAAATAACAATAAATAAAATTAATGTATTTTGAATATTACAAAATGCACAAAGTATATTACATAACATTGATTTTATACTTCATGGAACTAGAGAGTCCATTAGATGAGGATCTTTAAATATAAGAGATGTACTAAAAAATTTAAATTATATGCATTATCATAACATTTTTGAATTCACTGTATACATTTAAACAGTTTTACCAAAAGTTAGCCACAAAACATGCATCAATCGCAATGACATATTTAAAATTTTTTCATGGGGAGTGATATGGCAAAAGTAAAGTTATATAACAACTTTCTAAAGTTATCTTTAAAAAAATAATTACTCATACAGACCTTATTTTAAAATGCATACTTGTAAATTAATTTTTGAATTGTATTATGATTAAGGCATTGATACATAAAATCCTAGGAATTTTATCATTTAAATGAAAAATTATTGGTTGTAGCTAAGTACACTGTTTTGAAGACATTGAAGTAATGTTTTTAATTATTTTTATAGTTATTGCGATGTTTTGCACTTTTTTTTTAAAGAATATATTTACAATAATAGGAAGACATGAAAAATAAATGCTGTTGAGAAAAGTTCTTGAAATTTTAATCAAACGACAATATATTAAAAAAAAAACTATTTTATAACTAACATTAGAACTAAATACAAGTAATAAGGAGTAAAGTATATATTATAATAACCTAATTGTGTAATAGTTTCCAATTTTATGAAATTTACTTTAGCGTACAGGTACTAAAAAAACTTTTATATATTATATTTATTTACTGAATATAATATTAGACTGAATTAACAGTTTATATTGACATGCAAATATATGAACATAAATTGTCACTATAAATCATTAACATCTCATTTAGTCATATCATAGAAGACCACAATCAACACAATAACATTTCAGCTATTAAATACAAATATTTATACGTTCATTGAATCCAGATTTTATCACAACAGGTAGGCATTTATATTACAGCTGAGGCTAAAATGTTAAATACGTAAATTATAATTGAATTAAAAATGTACATACTGATGAATTTGATAAAAAAGTTATAACATTTTTAAAACTATAATAACATGACGCGACTACCGAAACCATTTTAATGATTTTCCTGATCGATTTTTAGACGGTTAATAACTGCACTTAATAATACTCTGGATTTGTTCTAAAAAGCAAGCCCTTGGACCTAAACATAGTGTACACCTGAAAATCCAAAGAAAGTCAATGTCCACCCTCCAGGGACCAAGCCAGTTAGTAGGTGTTTGCAACGAGCTGCATCTCTTCGCCTGTCAAAAATTACAGTTTATGCGTGTACATCAAGGTGCAACATCTGAAAGGACTTAATAAAAAAGAAGTTAACCAAACCTCACAGCAGGTGTTGATTCGCATAGTTTGAGGTTTCAGAGAACGATTGGAAACAAATACTTTACAAAACGGTTAACATTTCTGCAGCATAATTTTCCATACATAATGACATAAATTGTACATTATACATTATTATTTTTAAAACAATTTTTCATATAGCATTTATTATCGAGTAATTTTTATTTGAAAATCATGTATTTCACATGGTGGATCCTTTATATAAATATATATTACAAACTTACTAATTTTATAAATACTATTACACACAATTTTTATATTTATTTATAACAATACTCAATTGAAAATTGATATTTTTTACAAATATATTTATTAAAATAAGTATAAATAAGAGTTTTAAAATTAAAATATTGTTTAGCACCTTGAATGAGACAGGCAAACAAATTGAAAATTGAAAAAAGTGGTAGATATTTGTTTTAATATTGGATAATAATTATTTATCTATATGTGGGGTATAGAATAATTCAAACCATTTATTTTCTGGTTAAATTTTCAACTAGACTCAGAATGAAACAATAAGTATTGCTAAACACTTAACAAAAAAAAAAAAAAAAAAATAAGTAAAAATAAAAAAAATGACGGAGAATAAAATGAATAAAAAAAGTTTATTATACAATTGTGACAAAAGGTTTATCAAAAATTTTAAAAAAGTATTTGAAAAATAATTAGAATTCAGTTTTTCGTTGGCCATAAACGTCATGACATAAAACGACTAATAATTAATAAGAAAGTATTAGAGTACTAAGCAGTTTTGTCACGATTGTCCCCATAAAATAACGGATATTAGCAATTGTGTCATTGTCAATAGCAAACCTACGCATTAAATTTTTTTTACCGAGTACACATGAATTGAATATTAAACAATAACTAGTTTTTATTGTGCCGAATTAAACGCATATTTATTATCAAGGTTAAGAATGCAAAAATTGCAATAACATGAAAACATTAAACACCAAACTATAAAACATAAACTATTTACATTTCCTGGAACCTACTGAAACATTCATGTATTTTTATTTTTCATTTTTGTAACACCGAGAATAACTCGGGAAACGACTAAGGATCAGATTTTAAGTTTATTTACACTACAACTGAAATGTACACTGTTTTACGAACAAACATAATACAAGTATTCGTACATTTATTTATTGTACAATATGATGATTATTATAAAGCCATGTGTTGTTTAGATCGCTATGTTATAATATTTTTAAGTGGGTACACACATAATAACAAATATAAATCTAGGTACACCGATTAATGATTGATGTATAATATTCATGTGTTTCGTGGCATTTTCCATTGTTTTTCTTCGCTTTTAAACACAATGCGTATGTGCATTAATCATACTTGTCGACACACTTCTATTGTATTACGTTTTTGTTGAAAAAGTAACATAAAATCATTAATTGACGTCAATAAATGAAACGCATAGAGGTTCAATGGTTTTCTACGTTTCGGAATACAGTGAATAATACTCGCATTGATTTTTCTTTTGAAAGAACGTTACACAAACGAATGGTGTTTTACTCTCGTGTGTATTATAAATAATACGTCTCATCCCTCTTACGACAACGGATTAAGAATCGAAAACCGTTTCAGAGTCTCGATGAATGAGTCATGCAACAGTGCACCAATTGGTTAACAAAATAGACGTATAATATCGCAAAACACCGCAGATATTTAAAAAAAAAGTGTCCACTACAAAACGACTCTTAACGAGTACGGGTAAAAAATAAATGGCAATTGAAAACACGTCGTGCGATACGCCGGAAGACGTGACAACCGGACAGTCTCAAATATCCGAGTAAAAAGTGACGATCGTCACGTACCTTGGGCAATTCACGCAAATGATTGGCGTCCAGCAGTAGCTCTTCCAGGCTCCTGGCGTACCTCAGTATCTCTTCGGGCACCGAATTCAACGAGCTATGTCGCTTGTCCACGCACTCAACCTGCCGGTTGCAGCCTTTGAATATCGGTATGCAACGGAACATGGCAACAGGATGGTCAGTCGGCGGGCGGTGACATAATACGAATTAAAAAAAAAAAAAAAAAGAAGCAAAACGACGAGAATCGACAGGCTGTGACATGTACGAGTCACGGGAAATCCGTTGTCGGCGGTAAAACCGAATGGTAACGGTGGTATAGCGTTCGCGAGTAAAATACCGGAAAAAAGAAAAGAAATCGGTACGTGTGGGCGATGACGAGCCGTGTCGGTTCCGAGAAAACGTACGTCGACACCGGGGAACACGACGAACAACGCGCGAGCGTACACGGCGGATACGTGACTACGTATTACGTGCGCGGATTCCGCGTTTCGGAATTGTTTATTGTACGCACGCACGCACAATCGTACGCACGTAAAAGGCACAATACCGCGTCTCGACGCAACAACAGCACCGTCAAGTGTCAACGGCACCGCAACTATTACACCGCAGCACTGGCACCACGGATACGGGCACTACGGACCGCCCGCCAAACCGACGACGATTCCCACTCACTAGCGCGTAATCTCCCGATCCGCCGCATTCCACCGTGACATTCCAGAAAGCGGCGGCGGCGACGACACAATGGGAATTTTATGGGGCGTACAGTGCGGCCGGGCCGCGGGACGACAAACAATGCGGACAACAGCTTGACCAATTGTTATCAGTCGACTGTACCCTCCCGTAGATAATGGATTCTTTCGAATGATAGATAATAAATTCTTTCGTTATCAAAAACGACCACGTAGATAGATTAGATAACGTGACGATATTTGAATAAAAAAAAATTTTTTTTTGTACCAAGTCTCGGTTCCGGGTTTTGTACGTTATTTGCAAATGGTCTCGTAATCGTCTGGTCGTTCGCGTGGCCTCTCCATATCGTTTGTTTGCACAATGGCCGAGGACGGGCCTGTTGCTCCCGGTCTGAGCTACGGCGACATAGCGAAAAAACTGTTAAACGACCGTCTGTTGCTCACCGCGTTGGAACTACACTATGAGCTGATCGAAGCGGGCAAAGAGCTACCCGGACTCCGCGAGTTCTTCTCGAATCCCAGCAATTTCGAACACTCTTCACCCCAGAACGATAACATCAGCATGACCCTAAGCATGGGTAAACATGTCGCTCTTTGTTTTTGCACGCTTCGCGATAAACTCAATGTTTTATTATTGTTATTTTTTTTTGTAACCTTTTCGCGCAGCTCGGTCGTCGAGTCAAGCCACATTGGATTCAATAGAGATGACCAGATACTCCGAAGACGGCGACAAAACAGTTAACGAACGAGTAGCCGTTCTTGAGTTCGAATTGCGAAAAGCCAAAGACACAATTAACGCCCTCAGAACAAACTTGACAGTTGCAGCTGTAGGTAATTGTTTTTTCCCTCGAACCGAACGTATTTGCGATTTTCGTGTTTTTTGTTTTTTTTTTTTTTAGAGATTATTATTGTACAACAAATGTAATATTATAATGTAAACGATTTTACTTTTCTAGAATCCGATGATTTTGCCGGGCAGGATTCCAGCATTACCAAATATGATGATAGAATAAAACCTCATGAACAGAGAGTTCTAAACTTCCTGGTAAATGAATACTTGATGCAGCATAATTACAAGTTGACTTCAATTACGTTTGCTGATGAAAACGAAAATCAAGTAAATCAAGTTTTACTGTAAACGTTGATTATTTATTTTTTAACATTTATACATTTCTACATATATAAAATGCCTAAAAATAAATGTGCGAATAGTAGTATCATGAGTTTAATATTTACAATATTATTTACAGACTGATCGTACTCAAAGTTTCAGAGTCCGACCGAAATTTTTTTTTCTATTTATTTAAAAATTATATTTTATCAAATTTCGAAACTTTTTTTCATAGCCACAAGTCAAATTCGATACAACTATATGTTGTGACGAATATGTTTTTATGTTTATTTTCTAAGATCAATTTTCATATGCCTATCGATTTCCAATTATTTTTGTTTGATATAATTTTATATCTTCTATATATAATATAAAACCACAAAATTATAAATTATAATAATTCGGTATTAAAGTTTTAATTGACCTAAAGGAAAGTATGGCCCAAGAGATTTTTTTTTTATTGTAGATTTTTGATTTTTACATATAGGGTTCGGTTAGGCTTTTCTCTTAAATTTTATCAAATTTAACTCGGTACATTTTAATAATATATTGTTACAATTTTAGGATTTTGAAATCTGGGATGATGTCGGTCTCAATATTTCAAGACCACCACATTTATTATCTTTGTATAGAGATCGAGCTAAAAGTTATCTAAAATCAGATGCATCTTGTCAGAATGATAAAATTGAATGCACAAGTACCAATACTCAGGTATGAATTGTACTTTATTGAAAGGTTTTAATGTATTTAATAAATTATATTCTATAGACAGACGAAAAGTGCAATGATCTTATAGAGAGAATTTCACAATTAGAAAGCGATAATGAAAGTTTTGCTTCTCAATTACAATTGTAAATATTGTTTTTTCTTTTTTCTATTTCAATGATTGTATCTAAGAAATAAAAATGCACGTAAAATGTCAACAGGCTCAAGTCATCGAAAGAAATATCTAATAAAGATCCTGAAAAGTCCAAAGAAAAATGGTTACGACCAGGCAAAATCAATAAACAAAGAATTACTAAAAATTGTGAATCGTCAGTTTTTCACGATACATTGATCAATAAATGTTGGCCGGACCAACAATTTCCATTAATGTATTTGGACGTTAATTTGGATATCGTATCTGATGACAATGTCGAATTGAATTTGTATCCAATAATGCGAATTCTTGAGAACCAAAGAGTTCGCAACCAAAATGACGAAAATCTTCTAGAATCCGAAAAACAAGAAGTAATAAGATTATTATAATTTATATATTTTAATTTAATTAATCGTTTTTTTTTTTTATCTTAGGATTTTATTATTTTAAGTGTTCTTTTAATGCATATTCATCCAGATATAACAGAAAGAGAAAAGTTATTGTGTTCTTTGTTTAATATGAAAAAAAAACCAAACAAGAAAGACAGATCATTAATCATAGGAGGTAATCATAAATGCATTTCAAACTTTCCGTATTTTTATTATGGTGTATGTTGAATTTGTTTTTTTTTTTATTATCGTTTAGGTTTATCTTGGTTTTTAAAATACTGTAATAATGAATTTTTTGAAAATGAATTATTGCCTCAATTATGGCACTTGTTGATGGATAAATATGTCGAGAAAAGACTATTGGTCGCTGAAGCTTGTTCATGGTTTAGTCCTTTAATCAGTGTAAGTTTTAATACAATATAATTGTTAATATTATCTTGAAAATGTGTTTTATGTTATATAATAATTGTTTAGTGCGAGTCCAGACAATCTTTACTCTCCGTTTTGCAACAAATGTTAATTGAAGACACCGATGAATCGGTACGCGCAGCTGCTATTAAAAGTATTGCAATCAATACTGTTTACATTTATGATACTGATAAATATGCTCAAGTAAATAATGTTTATATTGTTGATTTAATATTGCGGTGTTGTCTTATTGTAATCACCATTATAAAATCAATTTCCAAACCCAGTTTAAATGTGAATATACATTTAAATAACTTTTAATTAAATAATTGTCAGTTTTATCAAAATATGTATGTTTGTTGATTGTTCTATTAACTATAATATTTCAATATGATTTGTCACATGTGTGGACAATTAGCATTATTTCTTTTAATAGAATCGGGCCGGTTGTAGAACCAAAACTACTTTTAAAAATCATAATTTATAATAAGTGGAACGGCCTGAATTGTCTATTGGTGTGTTATTATAAATTTTGTATTGTCTTTTAGGTGGAAGAACTTCTTTTTGTTGGTTTAAAAGATAATTTAAAATACATAGTTGAAATCACTGCTGGAGTCCTATTGCCGGTTTTAGCAAAATGGGCGTTTGATAAAGATCGTTTACAGTCAAACTGTTACACTCGATTAATAAACTCCTTAACTACACAGATTAAGGTAATTTACTGATCTATTTGAGTTGCGTGTAATAAAAATTCGTTTATTTATAAGTATTTTATTTATTTTTAGACTCTTGATTCTCAAAAAAAATCTCAAAAAACTGACCAATTGGAGTCCAATTGTTGTTACATGGTTAATGCTATTCGTTCCATACTTCCCTATTTAGTGCTCTTTGTAGCGTCTGCTCCGGAATGTTTATTATTGCGAGACAAAGATATGCCGAGGGGAGAATTGAGTAAGTAGAATGCACATGTATGTTGTTTCCAGTCAAATATGATTTAAGTGTTAATTCGTTTTTGTTCAATGTTCTAGGGACAGGATTTGCCAATATATGTGTAGGTTTGTGTAATCCAACAGTATTCTTTAACGATATAAACAATACAATTGGTACAGTGATGTGTACATTTGATGCTGTTGTTGAAGACAACCAAATAACATGGCCTAGATTACAATGGCTTTTTGATTACATGTGAGATTCTTTTTCGTTTTTACATAAACTTTAAAATGTATTTTATAGTAAATAACTTACTGTATTTACATTTAGGTTGCCTAATTTGATAGAATCGTCGTCTTTAGTTTCGATTGAAAATCAGAAACTTTTACAATCGCTCATAGCGCTATTTGAATCGTTTTGTTGTGGATTTGGATCCAAGTTTACGCAAACTAGAGTATGATATATAACACTATAATCAGAGTATCCGCACACAATATTTAACAATATTATTTGCAGGTTAAACCATTGTTTGTAAAAAAAATACAAGAGCTTGAAAAATGTTTAGGTAAAATTACCAATACCATGCCATCAATGGCTTTTCTTTGTATATACATGTGTTCAGTATTAGCTCCGATTCAGGTCAGTTGAATCATTTTTTAAGCATTATCTAAACGGTGTGTAATTTGTAGATTTTTTAAAAAAAAATTTCAGCACGAAGACAGCGAACTAGAAACCGCTTTAAAAAAGTATGTGTGTACATTACCATTATGTGGTGTGCCTGTAAACGTATTGCATTTTACAGTTAATCAGTTGGCACTTAACCATCAACGTTTGCATGAGTTGATATTATCATCTCTCTGGGAAGGTATAATAATAGCGATGAGAATTTTTAATTTTTTTCTTAAAAACTCAATTTGTTATTTATTCACATCCAGGGGTTATCAGTAAAAAAGAAATAGTTCGTTCGACTGTTACTAAATTACTGTCGTCTGTCATGCCATACTTATCTGATGTACATATAATTAATCGAATTATGCCAGCTCTTATTACGCTGTCAAATGATTCTAACTGGTTCGTCTCTACATTTAATAATTATTAAAAAAATTAAAAAAACCTATTTTAAATTGTATATGTGTATATATAATTTTAGTGATGTAAAAATAGCCTTAGTTCCAGTTCTGGGCCAAGTAATCGTGTCGACCAATAACAAGGATACTATTGAAAAATGTCGGTTTCAGATGAAAAGCCTCATGGATGATCGCACATTAAGTGATAGCATAGTATTTGCCACTGAACTCATAACTGTTTTTGGTAAATTGGCTCCCAAGTCAGATCAAGCATATAGAGAAGATGGTGAGTTAAATTGTGTTTGCTTACCTACAACAACTTGATTTGTATTCATGTTCGTAGTGGTGATGGTGCAGTTAAATATGTATTCTGGTGTAGCTGTAAGAACGTCAGACATTACGAAGAAAATAGAACTGACACGTGTACTGTTAGATGCATTTAGCACGGTTCTCTATGAATGTACTTTATCTCAAAGTGCAATCACGTCGTCCCTTTTACCTAGTTTGAGGTATTAAAAGAAAATTGTCTCCTAGTTGACGCGCATCATACATTATTTGAAATTATTTAATAAAACTTATCACAGGTGTCTGGAGGAACTTTGTAACACGAATAATTTATCTCAAAAAGAATTGTCGGCCATGTTGATCAGAGAAGCCGAGTCGAGGTTACCGTCGCAACAATCAGAAAAGTAATGTGAGACGTTTTTGTGTATTTTCAATGACTTTAATGTTGTTTTTTTTTCTTCTCATTAACAGTAGTAATAGTAGTAGTAGCAGTGGTGGTCTGAGTGTAACTCAAGATTTGAAGCCTAAAATGGTTAAAATGTTTCAATCGTCAAATATTGCTAAACAAACAATGTTTTGGAAGAAAAATAATAACCAACCTCAATAAATGTGATTTAATATCTCAAAGACAGTATGCGGCAATAAATACGAGTATTTAAAAAAATTAAAAATACAGTAATGACACCATATAAATTTATATACGTATGATAATAAGATATAAAGACAAATGCAATGATTGTGATATTTTTAAGACATTTTTATTTTGAATAATTACACTATTATTGTTATTATTGTTACATAAATATTTTTATAATATATTAGACAGATTTTTATTTAATAAATGCATTTTCGATTTTCATTGAGTATAAATATTTATATAAACTAATGGTAATTGACATATAAAAGCATTTAATTATTTATAATAATCTATATAGACTATAAGACGTTGATTAAAATGTATGTTCCACATAAAAAAAAACAAAAAATCCTTCAATAACTAATTATTAATTTTTAATATGTCTTCGGTATTATTATAATTGAATCATGAAAATTATAAAGATACATATAAATATTTTGTCTAGTTAAAAAAAAAAAAAACTCCGATCTAACCATTTTTAAAATACTAGATAACATAATTTATTTCATACTTTATACACATATCACACAAACACAGTATATTATGTTAGCTTATAATGGTAATTGAGAATTGGAAAACAAAATAAAAATATATATTTGTGCTACAGTAAAGTATAGAATTTTTTCATCACACATTTTTGATTATAAAATTATTTATGCATTAACATAATCCAGTTAAATTTAAAAAATTGATACGCTAATATATAATAAGAAAAAAAATTGCCTTTATTATTAGTTTTGAAATACCTTTCCGTTGTTTTTAAATTGATATAATATTGTATATATTATATAATAATACAGGTCAACGACGACCAAGACTCCAAACTCTATTATGTAAATGTAAAAACTAAATAATTAATAATTATTATATGTATATAAGTTAATTAAAAATTTAGTCAGCCTTAAGGTAGTCTGTACGAAGGATGTATTGAAGTTTTTGAGACAATAGGATTTTCTTTCATTTTATTAATTACTTAAACTTATTTTGAAGTAATAGGATCAACTTTTGAAACACCTATTCTGCCGAGAGCCTGTCCCATCTGTATAGTTTGTCCGGCATCGACGTCAAAAGCAAAGTCCTTGGGTGCTTCAAATAATAACACTACCGTTGAACCCATTCTGAATTCACCCACTTCTTGTCCCATTGACCACTGAGTCTCTAACGGACGGTCATGTTGATTGAAATCTTTTCGACGGCATCGCTTATTGGTTTGTAAACCCTGTAGACACCACAAACGTGTTACGTAAATAGTAATGGCAAGGAAATTATTATTAGAAATAAGAACTTAATGAACATAGTTTAAAAAAATAATTTGATACCTTGTCAGAGTGTACTCTGATGGATCCTACATTAGTAGCGCCCACAGCAGTCATGGAAAAAAACCCGTGTTTCCACTCGCCAACATACACTGCTCTTTCATTTAATACAAATAAATCTGGTAGTAAACGAGCTATTTTTGGATTAACACTTAATAGTTCACCTGCAAAATAAAATAAAAAAAAAAAAATGTGTAATCAATAAATATTTTGATGTATGTAAACGTTCTCAATATACCCTGAAAGTGTCTTCGAAATTTAACAGTCCACTGAGCCGGCGAGTGAAATCTATGATAATCTCCAGGAGCTAAATAAATCACCACTTGATATAATTCATTGTCTGGATTATGCAATAACTTTGATTTATATTCGTTCCAATGAGGATCAAACGGTTGACATTTATCATCATTTTTCTCTTGTCGTTTGATAGACACCGTTTTTTCTTGTATGCTATCAGTTAATGTTACATCCTGTTTCTTAAACGACAAACTAAAAAAGCTTACGCCTTGGGAGAGGAAGTTGAATATGAAGTTTATGCAGTACATATGCATAGTGAGAAGACCGTAATGGTAAAACAGGAAAGTGGAATTAATAGACCAACCACTACAATTAGACGTTGAGTTCCGTTTCATCAGATTATTATTTGTAGCAGTATTCATTGTTGAAGATTCTAATTCCATTGTACCTAAGTCTTCTTGCCATGTAGGCGAACCCAAAAATGACTTAATAGTATATGTAACACCCTTGACTTGTTCGACCTGACAAGATGTTACACGGCCGACACTTACTACAGTGCCATCAGCAGGAGACACCTGTATAAATATTTAATAACAATTTGAAACATATCGAAACATTAGTTTAACATAGCGATTAAAAATGATCATGTTCAGTGAAAACTACAACAATTCTATCAAATATTTAAATAATAAATTATCATATAAATATTCTTACCAAAGGCCGATTCAAACATATTGGCCGAGCCCCATCTTTTAATCGTCTAGCGAAAAATTCTCCTAAACTTTTATAAGATTCCATAGGCAATTCAATTTCGTCTATGATAACACCAAATAGTTTGGAATATGCAGTGTACAACCAATATCTTAACTGCCATGGAATGTAACATCCTGATATATAACCCCATAAACGTGACATGGCTCTTAATGGAATTGCTTTGTAAAATGATAGCTAAAAAATAAAAAATCAAAGATTAAAAATGTGTGTATGTATATGTATAGTAGAATTAAACAAAGCAATAAAAAACAGAATATCATAAGAAAGGAATTTTAATGTAAGCATTTTTTTTTTTTTTTTTTTTTTTTTTGATCGGCAACGAATTGTAACAATTTGATAATATAAGCAACAATGTCTATACCATAAATGATGTGAAATAATTTAATAAACAATTCTGTACATTTAAGACTATTTTGAAATAAAATAAAATATTTAAATAAACGCTATTAATAATAAGTGGACTACTAGTAATAAAAATTTATTGTAAAATTGCTCTTTCTTAAGTATTCTTAACTCTCTAAGGCGCACATAGCCATTATACTATATAATATAGTGATGTATAATTTATTTATTATTCAATATTTTGTTTAATAATTTTAATTATCATAAAAAAAAATTAAATTATTAAAATCGAATTATTTTATTTAACCTTCCATGAACACAATTGGAGGATAATTAATGTAAAATAGGTTTGACGACTATTGGTAAATCGCGAAATTTTTATGTTTAAAATTTTGTGAAAAATTATTATTTAAAAATAAACCAACTGGGATTTTGATATAATTATTTTAAGGGCAGCAGTATATAGCACACGTTTAATATTCTAAGTTTATTTCGAAAAAGAAGATAAATTTGTATTATAATTTTAAGAAGTCATAATATTATGAGAGGAATGAAGAAACAAATGGTTTTACAATTTTTTTTTTCTGTGTATAACTTTTCAACTAGAAGGAATGCTCTCTGATTGATAAAAAATCGATAACGAATTTTGTTTAGTTTGTACTTTAATTTTTCGATTTCCCAAATAATAATCAATCGTCTCAGAGTTTTGAAATTTCTTATAAATATGCATCATCGTACTGTCAGTTATTAACGAAAAAAAAAATTGTAATAGCTTTTTCCCCATTATTTGGTTAATTATATTAATTTTTTGAGAAATATGACAGTAATAGTTTTGTAAATTTACACTGAAGCTGCGCTCTCCCAATCATTTTTCGAATATTATATATGATTTAACTATTTGTTTTCAAAAAATTCACAGTGATAATAAAACTAGAAATTACAAAAATGTCTGTAATAGGCGCGCCATTAATCGAATTATAATTAAAAATTAAATAATAGAAATAAAAACGTTTCGTGAATACTCGTTTAATTTTCAGAATAAGTAAAACGTTTTAAAAATAAAACAAATTATTATTCGTAAAAAAAAAAAAAAAAAAAAAGGAATATTCGCATCAACCTCGTCTTAATTTAATCAACGATTTGGCGGCAATTTAAAAAGCGCAAATATATTTTAAATTGTAGTTATACAATCATCAATTAACATTATTTCACAGTATTTGATAAAACATATAATAGTCTGTATGATAATTGCTACTGATATTAACAAAATAAAATTACTAAATTAACACGGGACTTACAGACTTGTAGATAAAAAGATTGAAGATATAAATAATCGATTTAATGTTAAACAAATTAAAACAAAAAAAAAAATCAATTTTTTTTTATTTTATATTTATAAAAACAAAAACGCGGGAAAAATAATTTCGTTAAAAAAGCCGATATTTTTCCATATTGTTTATGTAACAGTGCACTTATTTGCCGCACAAGTGTCGCACATCGTTATTGTTTGGTTAATAGAGACAACAAAAAAAGAGTTTTATTACACAGCTCCCCGAGAACACGATTCGAACCGCGGCGCGCCGCCGAATTATTTGTAAAAGTAGTTTTTTCTCCTCCCTCTCTTCCCGAATGATTATTTTAATTGAAATCGTCTACTCGTCGTGCACGCAAGAGTACGAATAATAATGCCGTCGAATTTTTTTTTATTTAAATCCGTTACTTAAAACAACGCCACATAAAACGTAATAAACGTATTCACCCTCAGATTCCGCGTGTAGATCGGCTGTTGTTCGTTGTCCGGTTGTTGCTTGTTTAGACGGCGCCATTGAAGCACGGCCAGCAGAGTCAACCCCACGCCGGTTGGGATGGGATAAATCAGGTTGGACCAGCTCCACCATCGCGTGTTTTTCGCCACTACTTCTTTGACGCCGACATCGTCACCGGCAGTGCCTATACACGAAAACACATTGGCGACGCGTTAAAAAGAAAAAAAAAAAAACCAAATACAAACGGCAACAAGAAGAAGAAGAAGAAGAAGAAGAAAAGACGGACAAACGAAATAACAAAAAAACCGGGGGGGGGGAGAGGGGTATACAAAACATTTTGTTGTCGCATTATTCATTGTCTGCATATACGCACAGAAATATCGCGAATAAATGTCGATCAATTCGTAGTTGTCGTAATAGTAATAGTTGTAGTGTTGTTGTTGCTGCTGCTGTTGCACCCATAGTTCATCCATGACGCGCGTTCGCGTGTAAATGTTTAAAAAAAAAAAAAAAATAATAATTTTTTTTTCTCCTTCTTAATCGGTCGCGGTAAAATTGACGGGCGCGTGCGCGCGCGAGTGATGATGGCGTGATGATGACGAGGGACAGGAGGATCGGGAGTAGTAACGAACGAAAAAAAAAAAAAAATCGCGCGTCGTCGTTGAGTTATTACGGCGCGTGACCTTAAAAAAACCCGTACGCGTTCCCGATTCTTCTCCTCAATATATTATGCAATTTAAATTACGGCAAAAATTTTCCCTACAGTTCTCCCCGCGCAATAATAACGTGGCTACAACGATAATTATTGTCTTTACGCGGCCGCCGCTATTCACATTCGCCGAATCGATCCATATAACCAATAATATTGTAAACGTTTACAACGACGACGACAACAAAAAAAAAAGAAAAAAAAACCGCGTCGTGATCGGCGAATATTTTCAAACGTGCGTGTGCGTATACGCCTTACACGGAACGCGCGTACTCTTGAAAATTCGATAACTAGCTCAATTGCTTTTAATTGAATCGACCTTTGACGACAACGGGGAAGAAAAAAAGGCAAAGTGTACTGTATCACCTTTTTAACGCGTTTTACGCGCGCACCAAATATCGTTGCAAAGATTATTATTATTATTTTTTTAATAATATTATAATATAAATCAATAGTTTTATATTTATATTAGTAAAAAAAAAAAAAAAATCCCGAGCGTTTAAAATAAATCTTAAATTTAAATTACGCGCGGTCACACCACTTTTTTTATATATATATATATTTTAAAAGCAATCGCGATAACGCGAAACGTAATAATAACGAGCACAAATTAAAGGCGTTGCCCAATTATCTATTTTGAGTTAACGTTATAAAATGGTCAGATTAGAAAACGTTTAATAATATTATTATTATATTGAATCATATTATATTACTTATACTAATTCCGCTGTATAGCGTTTATTTTGTTTTTTTTGTTTTTTTTTTTTAATACACAACGCGAACGTTTAATTATTTATACGTACGTTAGTAAATATATTATATAAAATAATAATTGGAAATTTCATATTAAACGAAACACAGTTACGGTTTACGTGTATTAACCTAAAAAAAAAGGATTTTTTTCCCCCTTTCAAATTTCTTTCTAACGCGTTGAAAAGCGTAATTAACATACATTTATCATCGTCGTCAGTACTAAAAACGAAATTTAAATCTGTTTTCGATAAAATATTATATTAATAATTAACATGATCTTGGCCAATCGAAAAATTATATTATATTTATAATAATAAAAGATATTTTATACTGAAAACAATACGCTTTGAATAATATTCGAAGAACGTGAAAATGTGGAATAATATACAAAAAACCGACGAAATTCCACACTGGTTTCGAAGGGGAAACGAACAATATATATACACGTGAATTCACTGGAAACTTTAGATCAGAATAATTTAATAAATATTATATAAAACGAAAACGCGGGGAGGGGGTTTTTTTTTGCTAAAAATCTCTTCATTCGTGTCGCGTGTATAGTTGTTATTAAATTTGTACGTAAATAATTTAACGATAAAAATGACGACGATTTGACAATATCAACTTGGATGTTGAATTTTATATATTATATATTGACACGATAATGGAATTTTTTTTTATATATATATGTGTATATATATATAATAATTAGAGATTATAAACATTCTACGTATGATAGTATAAAGTATTATTTATCTAACTTTTTACCCAGCACGTTAAATACATATAATTAAAAAACGCGAATAGGTATTTGTGTGATTATTACACACACATATATATATATATATATATATATATATATATATATATATATAGCGATAATAATAAACGAGTTTATAATATGAATAACTGGTACGAGATAAAATCTTTATACCGCATATCATTAATTTCATAATAGAATCATTATAACGTAAACAGAGAAACTGAGTTTTCCACAATTTCAAAATCATATCGATCGATATCAATAATTACATTTTTTTTTTTTTTGCTATAACGGCGCACTGTTGTACATTATACACGTACAAATCTGACTTGTATTAATATAATTTGCGCGTTTAGTTTACAAACTACGCGTCTTCAAATTTCTGTTAAAACTGTGTACAATAAAAATATTATAATACGCACACTTTTACACACATGACTCGTATCCAAATATATCTGATATTTATAATACGCGCGTGTGAAATTAAATTTGACGAGTAGTTTTATAATATGGCGGCCACTATTAGGTCTTCGTCATATCGGCATCAATAAAATTTAAATGAAAGCGATTAATAAACAATTATTTAAAAAAAACGTCCGATAAAACTATTTGATTTAAAAAAAAAAAAAGACATAACGTAAAGTCTAGTAAATATTCGTACGTGATGCGCGGCGACACGCATGTAGAGACAAAATTTTTTTGTGCAAGATGGACATTACTACTTATTACAATTTACGCGCGCGCACTTTCTATTTAAATATTATAATATTAATTTATAAGTATATTATAATAGAAACGTTATTACGAAGTTCAATGAACTAATAATAATTTATGTGTGTTTGCGATGATATAGACACTATTCAATAATGGACGATTATTACACACATTTATTATAAGATTTAAACCGATTACGCGTGTTAGGTATTGCATAAGTCTGCAATGTACGAAATCGAATTAATATAATATTTTTAATAGTCACATGAGTATAATAATAATATAATGAAATCTGCATCGGTTAAGATTAGGAGGAGTCGATGACTTTCTAAAATGATGTGAAAATAGCTTTTATGTTCAGTTTACAGCGCAGGGTAGGGGTTTATAAACTTTTGCCAAAGATCCCCGACACCTTTTGTGATATTTTAAATTATATTTCAAATTTTTAACAAGTAGCATAAAAAAAAAATTTTTTTCCTCCTCAAAATTCCGCGAAGATTTACTAATTTAAAACATCAAATCTTTTTAGAATACCATGTGTGTACAAGTCATTTGTACTAGTTAGAAAAAAGCTATAACTATAAATATTGAAAAATCGTATAGGAATCGATTTAATGAAGCGAACTATGTGTTAATAATATTCGTTTTTTAATCTATAATATAAAATCGAATATTTTAGTTTTCGTATTTCATTTTTTTTTTTTTTATGCAATTATAAATTTCGAAAACTCTAAATCGTATTTGAGATTCAACGCCTAAAATATTGTAAGACTTGAATTATTTACGTCGAGTACTGTCTGAACTAATACCTGTACCCTTATGTGAGCCACGAATTTAGTAGAATTAATTTTAATTTTCACGATAAGAACCCATACGAAACTATAGAATAAAACAACAGATTGTTGTATTACACACAATATCAACAAGTTGAGAAATACAGAAAGACGTGTATTTATTTTACGTTATAAAAAAAAAAAAATGTTTAACTTTGGGACATAAAAACAATGATTTATTAACACAACTGATCCGTATAAATAATTGGAATATTTAATACAAGAGGACGATATACGTATATAGAAAAAAAAAAGAATCGAAAATTTATATTAAAATAAATTCCTTTTTAGCAAAACATCGCTAATAACATAATATTCTAAATTGCAAACGTCTAATATAACCGACAACAACAATATCGAACTAAATTTGATTTGGAATTTTTCAAATGTATTTACATTAAAATATGACGTGTTGAAATATTTCACACTATTGTTTAGTGCAAACGAACAATATTAATTACATTTCAGCGAACTAATGTAATAGGAAATAATTTTTTTTTATAGATATTCACTACAACAATCATTTTTTTTTTTTTTTAATAATAATAATAATTTTTACAACGCGCGTAGATAAATCATTCAAACATGGTGTGACCACTAATCGACAACCAATTAAAAAACGATGCAAATAGGTGATCCCACCACGTTTTTATGAATATGCTTAACGAAATAACAATTTATTTATACGAATATATAAACGTTAAAATTTGTGTACAAAACACGCAGCTCTTATAACGCATTGCATACGTGTCATCGGAAAAAAAAATACGACGAAACAAATTATTATAATAAATAGTTACGAAAACGTAGATTTAAACGGGTTTATGTAAAAATCATCAACTCCAATCATATATATATAAGTAACGAGTTATATTATTTTATCACCTAATGATTCTTTTTTATAAATTCGATTCGTTGCATAATTACGTCAAATAATTAACCGTTAACTGTTACTATTACGCGGTGTTATATAATTAAAAACAAAATCTATTTCACGTAATTATATAAAAAAAGTAAAATTGAATTTTAGAGTGTATTATTTCACTTAACACTTTATTTTTGGCTAAATCACCGAATAATATTGTTTGCTGAGAACACTAATAACCCACTCACGGGATAATGGTAGAATATTTATAATTTTTTAAATATAAAATTATTGGATACACAAAGTCTCCTCCTCACTCTTATAGAATTTCACACTTATATTTTCAACAATTTGTAAAACGTTTAAAGAGCTCTAAAATATTCATTATCTCTCTTTATTCTCAGAAAAACAAAATGAACGTAATTTTGTTATTATAATAATAAGCGTTTATCTGTATTATAGTTTATAAAATACATACGGTAGTAAATATTTTAGCATTCACTTAGCACAAATAATAAATATTTATGAACAACGTTTTGCATTCATAAATAATATAGTAAAAATAATTTGTTGTTTAGAAATCGCGGTTAAAAAAAAAAATCGTTTAAAATATTTATTTAAACACTGTTTTGCGTTAAATGCATGTCGATCTATTTGGAATTTTGATAAAAACAATTCATTTTGCGTAGAGACATTTTATTTTTTCTAAAATACATTTAATCGACATTTCGCGTTTTTTCCACTGTTACTGTAATTGATTAAAGAGCAATTAAAGTAATTGATTGACTGTAAATCGCGCGTAGTATTGCAATTTAATTTTGCCATTCAATTCATTTCTTCATTAATAATAATAATAATAATAAATATACATTATACTTATACAATGTGGTACAAAGTAATCGCAAATAAAATATTTTATGTTCTATTTTATAATATTATCGGCTGTCTACCTATAAATTTACACATATTGATTTATTAAATTCTTATCGAACAGTTAATTTGATATTATACTATTAAACACGT
Source organism: Chaetogeoica ovagalla (assembly GCA_032441825.1). Classification (NCBI taxonomy): domain Eukaryota; kingdom Metazoa; phylum Arthropoda; class Insecta; order Hemiptera; family Aphididae; genus Chaetogeoica; species Chaetogeoica ovagalla. The sequence goes on along the minus strand of CM063727.1, from coordinate 2,527,985 downwards.
TTGGTTTGCAAATTATTTTTTAATCATTAGTTTCACTTCATTTATTAACGTTTTCTGAAATCTAAAATAAAATAATTTTTTCTTAACATTAAGATAAAAATAAAAAACAAATGGTTCTATAATTAATGTGTACTCATAGATTTAAATAACTTTTCGCATGATAATAGTTTATTTTACTTGATCAAAGAATAAATGACAAATAATAAATATTATTATTTACAGTGAATTTTATCGTTTAGAAAATAATCTATTTTTAGATATAATTAAAAATCAATATTTCTTATTCGCGACCAAATAGAGGCAAATAATATACGTGATTTTCTCAAACAAATAATACTTTCATATTCAAGTGAATGGTCCCATTTAAAAGTAAAATTTGATACCAAACCAGGAAATCAGTACCACAGTCGTTCGGTTTAACGGATGGCAGTTATGGGTTAGAATTTATGGTAGTATAGAATATAGATGTTTGATATGCCGAATAAAAACAAGCCTACGACCACCAGTGGCGTCGATCTATTATTGAACCCCTGAGGTAAAACATATTTTTACAGATACCCACATCACCATTTATGATGCTCTAAAAATCAACAATTTTGTCAACTATTATTCTATAATATTACATTTAATTATATTAAATATAAATATTTTTTTCGTGTCTTCACAGACACACCTACTCGCTCACAAATTTAATTCTTCCGGGTTATATTTACCCAACTTGACATTCGTGTTCGGCGCCACTGTCCACAGTTTTAGAGCGTTCAGACAGGGATTTCTATGGACGAACCACATTCCTAAATTCCAAAATTGAAGTTCTTATTGGCCTAACAGTTTACCAAAATTATTGTCTCTCTCTCTGTTTGCTTCTACGTTAAGAAGAATGTTTTTTAATGTTTAGGTAACGAGGAAAATGAAAAGTTTATCTTAAATATATATAAATAATACTGACTATACGTAAATGTTAAACTGAAATCGCTATGTTTTTTTTTCTTCCAAACAGAAACAAAACGTTTAAGCAAAATGATCGTTGGTGATTTTTTTTAATTATTTAAAAGAGAAATCATCTATCATAAAAATTAAAAATAACTACGCTTTTAAGGGTTATAGCGACATATTAATTTATCACAATACTGATTCACAAAAAGTTTACATCTATATACATATATTTATATATTTAAAAAAATTGTTTTTCAAATAATAAACAACTTTGAAATCACTTAATAATCAGTTATGACAATATTGTACGTAAACATGTTTTTATTCTATTATTCATGAGCAAAGGAGACAAATATATCCATTAAATAATATATTCTAGTTAAAATGTTGAAAAGAAATTTTAAAATATTAGTTTTACAACTTTACAAATGAATGAACCAACGAATCAATTATGGAAAAATTAAAATAGCTAATTTAATTAAATGTTAAGTACCGTGTTTTACTGTTTTACGCGTTAAAATTAATTAAGTATCATTAATGTAGGCGTTAATGATAATTTAATTTTATTAACAAATATATAATAAATTTTACTTCAAAATTTCAGATGAAAAAAAAAAAATACTAAGATGCATCGTGCAAGTTTTTTCAATAGGTCACCTTATCTCCTAATTAGACGGTAATGATGATTAAAAAATAATAAACTAAATTTATTAATACAAAATGCTATCTCCTAATAAGAATACAGTCGCTGAGTGCACTATCTACATTTCATGTTCTATTATGAACGGAATCCTTACATCATTATCCGAGAATAATTGTAATTTTTTAATTTTATTAAATATTTTATGTATATTTTTTTATGAGTAACAACAGTTTAGTGTTGTAGTCACTCATGTTATGTATGATGTTCATAGCTATGTATAAACAAATATTTTTTTTGATTTCTAAAAAAGGATATGAAAGAAATTACGTTTTTTTGCGGACAATAATTATTAATGGAATATTTATCAAATTATTTGTTTAATTTAAAACTTATAGCTATTCATAATTTAAAAATTGTGTTATTATTATTATTATTAACCTAACGTATACCAGGAGGTATATTAATAAATCCATTATTGCATTAAGATATTACGTAAATACGTGTAATTGTGTAATACAACTAAAATATGTACGTTTGCTGATTATAATCGATTATTATTTTTCAGGACAATTTCAATGCCCTGAAAATGGGTAGGCACCATACAGAATTTATCTCAGAGTCGATCGATGCCACTGGCAATAAATATTTTATAATTAATGAAACAATTCAGGTAATATTACTCGATCGCCTGTTAATAATAAAATGTTTAAACGGTTGGAATGTCAAAATTAAAAATTCTATAAAGATTTATCACGGGATAACAACATGTGTGTGTGTTTGGAACGGGAACGAAACATTATACTCACTTAATTCAGTCAAAGGATACACGATATTACCCATTAAATAAATAAATGGCGATTGGACGGTCGAAGAATTAATGAATTACTTTTAAGAAAAGTGACGTGCAGCAACAAGCATAACAACGGTCCGTACGGTGTTTTCACGCTCGAATGGCCAAAAACCAACAGTGCGCCCGCCGAGTCGTAGTCACTCGACAGCGACATACTGCCATACGATAGACGATAAATACAATTTAAGAGCGCGCGCAACGTGTTCAGAATAATAAAAAAAAAAAAAAAAAAAAAACAGCAAAAGTCAACAAAAACGTTACTGGTTGTGTTGGGTGGTGGCGTAGGTACTTACCATATTTTTTCCTCAACGACCTTTGATACTCGACGGTGCGCAGTGAAGTGGGGTGGTGGTGGTGATGGTTTAGCAGCCTTTTTGTCGTCGTTTTCAGGCTCCTTCCAAACATCTCGTGCAAAAACGTGTAGTACGGTCGCAAACTCAACAATACGAACAGTCGTCGTTACACAAAACACCACCGCGCTCCATCGAGCAGCGTACCAAAAGGGATTCTGATATCCGTTTTCTCCAACACAAACGTGATTTAGCGTAAAGGCTAGACGGTAATCAATAGAATAGATAAGGGGAACAATAAAAAGTGAAAAAAAAACGCGCAGCGTTTTATCAGTCATATGTTTGTACGGATACCGCGGTAAAGGCAAGTGACCGGGAGATTACAAACGATTTTGGCGGGAAATTTGTATTTCTTCCATGCTGCAATACGATATAGTGTAATTTGTTTTCTTCTGTTTATACAAAACGCGCGTCATCCGTTTGATATTATTGCGCGCGTAATCGATTGCAAATAAATTTCACTAACCTCAATATTGCGTGTTGTTATTGTTATTTTATTTTTAACGATTTGACAAAAAAAAAAAAACGTTCTCTACACCTATTCTCGTATGATTTTTCTGGTATTTCCGCAAATATTTAATAATGTATCCGTTATTCAGTATGGCGTGTTTAGGACCGGGTGGTATTGAATAATAATTGTCATATGTAGTTATATTTTTGAATGAAATAATTGTATAGCCCGCGCTCGTTGTATATTATTATTATTTATCAGGGATCGACCGGATTTTAACCTTCCCTTTGGCACGACTCAAGAAAAAATATAAAACCGTCGTTTCCGTCACGTTTGTAAAATTATATCTGACATCGAACTACACAGAGTACTACTATTTACGTATTATTCCAGACTTAATAATAATAAAAAAAACTAAAAAAAAAAAACGCCGTATTAAAAATATATATCGAAGTAAATAATATTGTAAATTTGTATCACTACAAGGTAAGAAAATAATAATGATAATAAACGTACCGTGCGAATGTTATTATTACACGACGTAGTCGCGTCTAGTATAATATTTTAATAACTATACCTATGGAACGTATAGGACATATTTATGTACCTCATAATATCGGTATGGTCATAAATCACAACGTTGAGATATACGAGATTATTATTCTACAACGCATAATATTTCTTCGTCTGAATTTTATTTTTTCTAAATTATCGTATGGTGGCGCTCACACACACACAGAGCAACGTTGTTCGCGTTTGCCGACTGTGGTACAACTGAGCGTCAGTAGGTTGCCGACCGCTATTTATACGTGTTTTTCTATGTAGCTACCCCCTCCATGTTATGTTTTAGCGCTTTCTGGTGACTATTTTTTCTCCCGTTTCGCGTTCGACGAGTGCACTCTGTCGGTATACGCGGGTGTTTAGTTTGACGCTGATTGAGCGATCAATCGTATGTGCGTATGGTAAATTTATTATTATTATTATTATTATTTCGCGTGTTTTAATGAAATGAACCTAAGGATTTATCTTTTCCCATTCTACACTCGTTTATATGTTTACTCGTTTATTTTACATAGATACGACTGCACTATACATATATAATTTAAATATAACATAATAACGAACTCTGTTTACTAAAATTTGTACTTACTGTTAAAATTGGTCGCACAGGGCTTGTTATTAAAGTTCCTAAGTGAGAAATGACGTTATTTTCAATACTTTTTTTGTGCAGTTATATTAATTTCTATACCATTATTTAATTGTACATTTTCAGATTCTAGTGTTTGTTGTTGATGAGGAATCAGTAACAACTAATTTTTGTTTTTTAATATTAAAGATATCAAACACCCTTTTAGCCATTATTGAATTAATTATAATTTAAAATTAATTGATTAATGCATACCATACACATAAATAATATTGTTTAGCATTTACGGGACACTAGGCATAGATGAAACATAACGCGTAGGTATTGAAAAACAAAAAAATTAAAGACGAACACTTTACTAAGTCTCTCTGAGCCCCTCCCCTGATTTCTGTCAATGGTGTTAGGTTATTATTAACTAAGGACGTCGTTTTTATTTAATATTAATCATGAAATAAAATAAAATTCCAAGTCTCTTATATTTTAAACCTAGGTATCTATAAATTGATGTGCCTACCTTTATAAATAATAATTTAAAATATAGATTCAGGTGTTGCTATAGTATACCCAGCATCACCCGTAAACACGCCTATGGACGTAAGAATTTTTTATGTACCTTTAATTTGTAAAAATTTATAAGCATTTTAAAAATACAATTATTACCGTTTATTTTTTTTTTTTAAAGTCTCGTATACCATCTTAAGAATTACAGATATTTTGAAAAATAAAACAAGCACTTTTATTGCGTATTTCTTGTAATTTATTTTGTGTAAAAACTCGATACTTTAAGTAAAAATGTGTGGTTTTCGTGGATCTTTTTCCATTGAAGCGGTTTTATGGTAAACATATTATTATTATTATTATTATTATTATTTTTTTTTTTTTTTTTTTTTGTGAAAGTACGTCGTTGTGGAATTATCTATAAATACACGAATTTTTCGTATTTTGAAATTTGGCTTCAATATATACATCAACTGGCTAATCAAAATCGTATAAAACTTGTCTGAGAATCGTAACTGGGAATCGCAGATCTACCGTAATAATATCGTTAAAAAAAAATTATTAATATTCATTTCGAGATATACAGTAAAACTATTTCATATTATTATCCAAAGCGTACTCTCGTTGCGCTGCTGATTGCGTAGTACGTATTTTTTTATATTTCGTTAAATAAATGCGTTAAAAAAAAATAAACATGTCGAGAAATAAACGAATAAATTAGACGAAATATAATATTGTGTATAAGTACGAATCGGAATTCGACTAATGGTATATAATATTGTCATTATGTTAACGCAATTACAGGTATTTTAAATTTTAAACGTTTTCAAATACTGCATTCGTACTCAGGCGTAAAAACGATTTGTTATAAAAATTTCAAGCGTTAAAATATTTCGGAAAAACGTTTTCGAATTAATGAGGTACTGCACTATTATTATTATATGTTCACCGACTAATGTATTTCTTAAAATATATACGTCGCACGGTTATACTATTATACTTGACAAATATATTAAAGCACGTATTAAAAAAAAACAAAAAAAAAACACGTATGTCGCGCGTCAATGAATAAAATTGTTTCGCATATAAACGTTACGTTTTGTACGAGTATGTTGATTTTTTGCAAAAAAAAAAAAGAAACTTTTTACAGAAATGTTTGTCCTTATCCCGCGTGCAACGGTGCAGAGATTTAGAAAATTGCCGTTCTTATACTATTCTCCTCAAATTCAAATAGAAAATCGGCACAAATAACGGCACACGAAGTCTGTGTAATCGATATTATAATACAATTTATTTGCATAATATAATAACATTACGACGATTTTATATTTCGTCGTCTGGCGGTTGCGCGGGTTAACTGTATTATTTTGTCGCCCTTGAAACACGTGTGGTTTTGCACGACGAGACCTCGGGATTTTAGTATAGTACGCCTAAATAGGTTTTAGCGCATTCGCCCCGCATAACGAAATTCGTTCAATCCGCCGTCCTCATCCGTTTTGTAGTATTTGTGGTGCAGCGTGTAGTACACATCACCCCCAGTAACCGCGCGCATCAGTTGACAACAACGCGCGTTGCTGCAAGCAGGGCCGGATTAAGGTTTTTGCCGCCCATAGGCTGAAATAAATTTTATATTTAAAAATAATGTCTCAACGTAGTTTTTGGGTCACACCAAAAAAAAAAAAAAATTTGCCGCCCTAGGCTTTAGCCTACACAGCCTAAGCGGTAATACGGCCCCAGGGGCGTATTTACTTCATCCCTTAGGGGGGGGGGGCGAATAGAAAAAAGGGCCCGTCGAATCTGTTGCCAACTTAGAATTATCGAAAAATTATATAAAAATAATAAGTTTTAAATAAAAAAATGTTTTGTGACATTTTAGTTTTAGTTCGATTAATGTTAGTTGTCAGTAGATATAGGTACATACACAAGTATCTAGGGGGGGGGGCGATCGCCCCATCGCCTCCCCCCTTGTATACGCCCCTGTACGGCCCTGGCTGCAGGTCATAATATTGTGTTGCCGTCCGCGATACTACGGCGCCATACAAATACCGCGAACACACGTGTATAATATTGTCGCGACCACGCCGTTATAAAATACGTGTTTAAAAACGATTTTTACCGATTATATAAAACGACGATATTGAACATACCGACGGCGGCGAGTCCCGTCCCTGTTAAAATATAATAACCGATTTTAAAAAACGTATTAAATATATTTAGCAATACGCATCCGGTGCAGAATTATTGGAGCGAGTCAATTTCTCGCAAATCTTCACTATAATATAGGTAACACTTTTTTTTTTCTGTGTGTGTGTGAAACTGATCGAATCCTCATCATAACCGATTTTTTTTTTTCGATCGGAGTAATGTCGACTACGTTAACAATCCCGATAATAATATTTTTAATTGACCCGAGGGGTTTAGTATAATTTAAATTTTATAAGTCACACGCGTTGTAATTTAGTGTTATCAAGTGAAAAAAAGAAAAAAAAAGCTGTGACACGTTTTTTTTTTTTTTTTTTTAGTTCCAAAAGTCTTAAAACGCTTTTCACCGTAATTGCGAGAATTTCCGCACCGACGCATTCGCGTGTCACTTCCACACACATACACGCGTGGGTTAGGTATCGCGTTCACGCTGTGAAAAAATTATACTTTTGGAAGCCACACGCGGATGTTTGTAATTTTGTTACGTTCAATAATAATATTTCCAAGTTGAATACTTCCCGTATGTCCAATATAGTATGTGTATCGTATATAATATATTCGTACGAATCGCGCTTTTTTTTTTTGTTTGTAATATTGTCTTTACCGTCGACCATAATATTATTCTCGTCTTCCTCCACATATATATATATACTCGTATATATTTTTTTTTTACACACATTCGACGTAAATCGACAAAGCGTTATATGCGGAAAACATTCAGAGTATAAATAATAACGTCGTATAGAGAGGACATACGGGCCCGGAGATTGTACCGTCTCAAGGCCTGATATAACGTGGGTGAAGGGGCGGAGCGGGCAGCAGTTCAAGAGCCTTCACCCCACAAATTTGGGATCCTCACAGTCCTGTACTTGTTTCCACAGTTATAGAAAATAAAAAAAAATGGAAATTTATTTTCCTGTTTAAAATTAAATTTTCATCGAACGGATTTTAGGTACAACGTAATAGAGGATTTTGTTGAAATCAAATTTAAAAAGAAAAATTGCAGACATTTAATTTTTATTATTACTTATACATATTATTATTATTTTTATGTTTAAGTCACTTGCACTAATATTTTACCAATTTGTATTTTTTTAAAACGCCATTCTGATTGTTTTCATTCAAGTGTATGTATTGGTAAGTACTATAGACAACATTAAATGTTATTTAATAATCAAAACATGCGTTGTCATGTTTATTTATTTGGGGCCACCACATTATAATCCGGCCCCGTGCCTCACCTACTTTTTTATTTTTTAAACATCACTTTGTGGAGTGCCTGATGTGAAATATGATTTTTTGCTCGAAACTTCGGGTCATCATCTCATTCGACAATCTATATAGCGTTTATCACGTATTAATGAGATAAACATTTTTTTCAAGCTATATATAATATATGTATAAAACGTATTAGCTGAGAGTACCACTCGGTTTGAACCGTTAAACTGTTTAACTTGTATCGTCACGCGGATATAATTTGTATTTATTTTAATAGCCGATGTTCGGTACCAGTCACCAGATTAACTATTAAGCAGGGGCGTATACAAGGGGGGGGCGATGGGGCGATCGCCCCCCCTTAGATACTTGTGTATGTACCTATATCTACTGACAACTAAAATTAATCGAACTAAAACTAAAATGTCATAAAACATTTTTTTATTTAAAACTTATTATTTTTATATAATTTTTCGATAATTCTAAGTTGGCAACAGATTCGACGGGCCCTTTTTTCTATTCGCCCCCCCCCCTAAGGGATGAAGTAAATACGCCCCTGCTATTAAGATACTTATGATACAAATAATTCTAAGTATAGGTACTACTGAATTGTTGTTTTGTTCGTGTTTAAAATGTATATATGGGATAGCCCTCAGTTGCTTTTTCACTCGACCAAATCGTATTGAGAAGATATTCTACAACAATTGTTAATCGTCGTCGTCGTCATATGCTTTGAACTGAACATAATACTCAAACCTAATCGTTTAATTAATTTCCGTCGGTGCGATCATACATTTTCAGCACGGGTTTAGTGTCGAAAGCACCAACTTAGAACTATAAAATATTTTTTTTAAATATTGAGTTAAAATTTGAACCGAAACACTGAAATCGAACTACAACGGTTCTTCTTCAAAAGTTCATTGACTGTGTATAAACTGTTATACTTTCACGATTATTATAAACCGACAATGAACGGTAAAAATATTACTCAAGTGAATAATCATAAGCAGGGCTATTTTGATAGGAAAAGAAAACAATTCAATAAAACAATTTACATACGTATGCTCGTATATATTATTATTGAGTTTTCCATCAGTTATTTTCGAAATGAGCATATCAATAAAAATAATAACTTTCAAACGTTTTACAAACATAAAATGATTATAATTTTTTTTTTTTCGTAAAACCATTGATTATGTATGTAATTTATTATATACACAATCAATGGTAAAACCCATTAGATCAATTAGTAAATATTTCCCTTTTGATCGCACATACTGTTATTACTTATAAGAGAAATGTATAAAAAAAAACCGAGTATAGTGAAGAAGAGCGAGAAAAATCATGAAAATTTAAAGGTATTAATCGATGAAAATATAATAAAATATTTAAATTATTCGCAACATATATAATATTGTTAAAAACTTTGATTAACGTTATAATACGTGAATAACAATATTTTGCATTTATTTATTGAAAACCCCTTTTTTTCTTTTTTTTTGTTACGAAGGATTGTGATATAACATTTTTTTTTTTTTAATTTTAACAATATTTACCACAAACTGCGCGATAATAATTATTAAGTACGTGAGGGATGTACTTATAATAAACTGTATACTCATTTGTTAGTGGACAATATATTTTTTTTATAATCTAAACATTCTAAACGTTTCGTGGACTTGGAGGATCGGATCATTTTTCATACCCACGTGTTTTCCGAACTTTATTCCCGATTAATCCCTGTTGAATAAAAACGAAGTCCACATACGTATTTAAACCATAGTAGACGGTTAAACGTCAAACTATATAATTTTACCGAGTAAATCGGTAATGTTATATATATATACAACTCGTTATTCTAGTTTTACACGGTGATAAAATCGTTTTTTTTTTTTTTACAAATATATATTTGTTATGTTTTAATATTTTCGTACGGGATAAATATTATTGTGTATGTACAAATAGAAAAACAGGAGCCGCGTTGGGCTCGTGTAATGAGGCCACCGAGAACAACGTCAGCCCTTTTTCGTCTCTTCCCGGCCGGGCTTGAGCCGTTCCTCCAGCCAGAACAGTTCCTCGTAAGTGTCGTCCTGCGCCACGCCCTCCCCGCCGCCGTCGTCCGCCTGCTGCTGCTGCTGCTGTTGGCCGTACTTGTAGTGGGTGCCGTCGCCGCGCTTCGTCGCCCTGCTCCGCACCATCGCCGGCGTGGCGTATTTCTTGTCCCACACCCAACCCATGTCCTCCAACATGTCGATCAGCGTCGTGGTCAGGTTGAAGTACTGCCCGAACTCGGCCGCCCGGTAATCCCACGGGAACGAATGGTGATAGTTGTGCCAGCCCTCGCCCAGACCGAACATCGACACGTACACGTTCTCCACGGGCAATATGTCACTGCAGTACGCGCGTAAGGACGATTAGGCAATTATCATAACACAACGGCGGACGGGATGCGAATTTCCATTTTTTTTTTTTTTTGTTTTCAAAAACATATTTTAATCGATTTATTAATTTATTTTTTAAATTTTCAAAAATAATTCACTGCAATCTATTGACGCGTTTTAATTAAATTTTTTTTCTCTCATTATGACTACGCGAATGGCGATCGATTGAATTATTTTTCGTAAAATATCGACTCTAAAATATTATTATTAGCAATTTTAAAAATGTCTGCTGCGATGTGTAAATTTTTTCATATACAACCCGCACGCAATGATTTCAACGAAAATACGCTCAAGAAACAGCACTCACTTGGTGAAAGGTTTGTTGCCGTACAAATGAGCAGCGCTGTTCACGAGCCAAGTCAAGTTGAGAACAATCATCAGACGGAACAGGAAACACACGAAGAATCCGTTCCACAGCGTTTCGTTCCAGAAGACGTGCGGCACGAGTATCGGCATCAATATGGCCAAAATCGTGAACAATATTTTGTAATATCTGCGCAATAACACGCGAAATTAACGATGGTTAATGATTATACATTGATTTGAAGGGTCTACTATATGGTATTAATAAGAAATCATAATATAATAATTTACAATCGAAATCGACGAATTAGTATAGGAATGGATTGTGCAAGAAACAAAAAGTTCGTTTAACAAAGATTACATATGTATTTCTTAAGGAGTAGCGTGTTTCGTGATAAAAAAAAGAAATCATCTCTAACACATAAATCTATATTCTTAAGGAGAATTAAAATTGGTATTTTTTCTCTCTTTATTTCGCACGCACGAAACATAGTAATAGAGATTATCGATCGATCTAGTGGTACGATATACGACATTCGAAAGCAGTTTTGAATTCATGATGAAATTCAACTTAAGATCGCTTCTCTCATTTTTTTACACTTTTTTTGTTTATAAAATTCTCAAAAATTGATTAAATTTATAACTAAAAAAAAAATTTAATACACAATTTTTGAAAATCATATAAAATTAAAAAAAAAAAAAAATGTAAAAAAAATTGTAAATTCGATTTATTGTAAAATTCAAATATGTTCTCAAAATCCTTATCACACCATTAGATCGATCCTTATAATAGAGGAAACGCTCACTTCGATTTCGCTTACTTTTTTTGAAACATCGCGAACGGATCAGCCTCTATGTCTGACATGTCGATCTTCTTGCCTTTTTCGATGACGTCCCGGTGTTTGCGCACCATCAGCCATCCGATGTGAGAAAAGAAGAACCCTCGGGACGCGTTGTGAGGATCGCCGTTCGTGTCGCTATACTTGTGATGCTGTCGGTGGTCTCTGATCCAGACGTACAGACAGTTCTGGAACGAATGCAATACAATACGCGTGTGTTATTATTAAAACGAAAATTACCCGCCGTCGAAGAAATTTAAAAAAAAAACAGCTGAGAAGACAGAATTCTATATATACGTATAATAATCAGCAAACTCGTGCGTTAAAAAGTCAAAAAGAAAAAAAAATAACGGGTGTCGTGGACACGTCGCTCGAGTGATTTAAAAAGTAGAATTAGTGAACGTATAAAATTATATTCAACGATTATAATTAGAAGCACGATTTAAAAAAAAAAATCTAATACTATAAAACTAGATTAGAAACTGATTGGTCGTTCTGTACGTAAAATATACTCTGCAATAAGCTCACGATCGCTTGTTTAAGTCCGTGGACACACTTTTCAAAGACGCTTTATCGTCTGATATTTCCGCGAGTTTTTTTTTTTTTTTGTGACGATTTAACGATTGTCCGCGTATATGCGTTGAATTTGTGATTTTTACAAGATATGATCTTAAAAAAAAAATTCTTCGACACCGCCGAATTCGTAATACAATTCACCTGTCCTGCGACGGTCTGTCCGAACACCAGTATCGCCTTTACCCAATCATTGCATTTGAACGTCCTGTGCGTGTACAGTCTGTGAGCGCCCATTGTGACGCCTAACGCGCTGGCACCGGCTATCAGTACAGCTGAAAAATGTCACCAAAAGAAAAAAAATTTATATATATATATATAAAATCTCTCTTGTCGTAGAGTTAAAAAAAAAAAAAGTAATCACACGATTTTACCCGAGGAAATTATGTGATAGGTATTTTTGAATTGATTAAAAAAGTATTTTAATGATTTAATAATTTAAATAGTAAAAAATCGTTTAGTTATCAGTACTGGATGGAGCAGCGTCCGTGCAATGGGTTTTCTGCGTGATCAGCCAAGGACAATTTCGGACAATTCCGTATATACACGTGTGCTATAGTCAAATGTTTCAAATTCGCTTATTTCAGATATCAATTATAAAATTGCAATAGATGCGGCATCGATGTTTACACATTAATGTACAATTTAGCTGTATTTTTTTTTTTATATATAGACTCTTACTTACGTAAAAGACTATTCGGACGAAAATTAATAAAACTAAATGGCTACAAACAGTGATTTTAATATTATTGAATAATAAGAAAATAATGTGATAAGAGCGGATTAGAAAGTGTTCGCCTCATCGATTTACAGAAGAACTCACTCCACAACATGGTGAGGACCATGGACGAGGTCAGGAACAAGTAGAGTCCGTACAAGGCGCCCAAGTGAAGCACGAGGAATCCGATCGCGTTGAACCAGACGATCTGTCGCTTGTACACGTATTCGGACGGTCCGTCATCCCGTCGCGATTCATCTCCGGTCGTTTCCATTAGCGATTCCGAACGCTCGTCCATGTCGTGCGGGGTCGCTGTCCCGCGGATTGCGCGCGCACTCCTCACTTTCTCACTCACTCTCTCTCTCTTTCTCTTTGTTCCCCGGAGAACGGCGAAAAAGCTGTTACACTATATATTATTATTATTATATTGATATGGGTCGTTTGACGCACGCAGCGTGTATTGAAAAACAGTTTTCCTGCGCAGTGGTCGGCGGTATGAGCGGCAGTGTATTGGAAACCAGCGGACAGTATATTATATATATATATTATAATACGCCGCCACTCAATATTATTTTTCCCCCCATTCAAGTTACACGTGTCGAATATTTAACCCGCTCGTTGTACCCATGTTTCGATTTCCTGACTCGTGTACAATTATGCATAATGCGCAGGCTACGGCGCTTTGAAACGAGAACATTTATGCATAAATATGTTTCATCTACTTAAAAATACCGCTATAGTACACTCGAGCCGTGACCCCGTCTATTCTGGTCACTTCAGTAAATTATTTATTTACAAAACGAAATTCGAAACACGAATCTACAAATTTCGATCAAAAATATATAAAACAATTATGTATAAATACATTTTTCTTTATTTTTGTTCCATTTAAAAAAAAAAACCCATTTTGTCGCCAATCTCTGATTGAAAAAAAATCATCTGCGCCCGTGCAAAACAAATTTTCGATTTTTTTTCCAGTAGTCTTCCCGTTACGCGTAAATCAAAACAACCCGAAAATCGGAAAGATAACTATTTTCTCAATGCATTACTTTGAAAGCGATAAAAAAAAAAAATTACCGAAAATTTGTGTTTAAAAAACGCGATTTTGTCAAATTTCATTATTGTACACACTAATAATAAATAATATTACACCGAATCTCGTTTTTATTAAATGGTATATCGTCGCTTTCAAATGTACAGTATATGTAATAACAAAACTCTCTAAAACTCTTAGTAATTCACTTGAGCGACATCCACAACACCCACGGCTCCATACCCGATTTTTATTTTTCTTATTATTTAGTTGAAATATTAAATCGTGTTACGACTTTATTTTATCAAACGATTAATAAGGTTAATCGGTATCAAATAATAATAATAATAATAATAATAATAATAATAAAATTATTTATTTATTTATTCGTATGGCCATAATAATTATAATAATATTACATATTACCAATTGCGTATACAGTTATTGTCAATGGATTGAAGATGGTTAAAGTGAGAGGCTAAATTAAGATTCAAAAATCTATTACACATTTTTATCATATAATACAATGAAAACTCGAATAATAATAATAACAGAAGTTGAATTCATTTTACAAGAACTGATTCTGTATTCATATTACAAGAAGTAGAAATAACAGTATTATTTATTTATTTATTTTTTTTAAATAAATATGAATTTAGATTTTTATTCGAATCATTGTATTTAAACGTTATTATTACTACGTGCATTCATCGTATTTGTATCATCCTGAATTATACCGATGGACGTACGAGAACGGTGGTAGTATAAGATTGGTTTTCATTACCACGAAGAATAAAACAATTACTGTGATTTATAACCTCCCCTCATTTGTTGAAATTTCGATCAGTGATGTAGTTAGGACTAGATCGTTGGGGGGGGATTAATATTTTGTCATAAGAACGAATAGAAAAAAAAAATGTTTTCAAGGTGAATTTATATACTCGTGTATATTATGTACGTATTTAAATAAGACAATATTAATAGATACAGAAAAAAAAGTACAGTTCATATTATTATTCATGGCATTAAAACAATTTCGTTCAGTCGATATAATCCTCGAGGCGTATCGCGGTAGCACGTTTTCATGAAATACACTATCCATTTAATAATATCTAATATGAACATAACATTTATTATAGTTAATACTAAAGTTTTTGACCATATTTTTAACAAATTTAGTAAGAATTTGATCAAAAACACTTGTATTTTGTTTCAACATTCCATCCTAATAACAAATAAAAACACCAAGAGGAGATTCGACACCCATATTTCCTCCTCCCCTCCTAATGATTACGTTACTGCTTTCGATAATTAAATATTGACTAAATAGTTTTATATGCTAAATGATAATAATATTCAAGTCGGTACAGACAAAACAATAACAAAAACTGCGTTCGACATTTTTAAACTCAATAATCAAATCGGGAAATTCGAATAGACTTTATTATAAAACAACAATATTATATCCGTGTTGGAAAAAAAAATGTTTACAATCCTATAACACGAGGGCTTTTCATATCGTCGACAACGCGATTATATTTATAAAGAAATTCGCGTTATGATTTCCGCCTGTTAACAACAAACGTACGCGTATGTTCTCGAATAATAACAATAAAATATTCGTGTTTCGTTTCGTTTGTAACCTGTAGCCCCATATTTTTTTTTATTTTTTTTGTATTTGGTTCGATTTCCATTTTACACGATTGCCATATAACGTTATATACTCTTATTTAATGTAATTGTACACGTCTATTGCATAATAATATTATGTCAACGCGTGATTTGTGCGAGCATTTCCGAAACAGTTCGAAATACGAACATTATTTACATGTTCGATTTCTTTCTACGGCTATGCAAAGGGGGAGAATTTAAAATAAAACACAGAAACGAATAATCGTTCGTACCACGTATTAATATTAGTTTGAAAATTGGAAAACGTTTTTCTCGCGAAACGCTACACTGCAATTAATTATTAAAAACGTATACTTGTAAAGGTTTTAATTATTGCTTAATGGCCGAGATACTTTAGCGTACAATTAAATCGCTCTGTTATCAAATCGTCTCTAATGTTTTAAATACACAAAACTTACTATTACTATAACAAAAGGGGATGAGTAAATTCAAGTACAACGTCATAAGTACCCAAGTAGGATGGTTGATCCTTCATTATCATAATTCTCAAAGAAAAATTTGAAAATTGGTCAAAACCGCGCTACTGTAAACTCTCCGCAATAAAATAATAGAGACGTTTTGAAATTTTATTGTAATTATTTTAACGGGAAATATTGTACGACGATATAAATAAGTTATTTTTTTGTAAATTTTTAGCTTAAAAATACTGTGTATACGCCCCCCTTATAATGTAATCGATATAATTATGACGTGCGATTTATTTCAAGTGATTTTTCGTAATAAAAGAATGCGATATTTTTACTTTGAAAATCCGCAAAAAATTTGTATAACGCTTTTTATTTAAAACTTAACTCCGATTTCGCTGTTCAAAATCAGGTCAAGTAACGAATAAAAAAAAAAAACAAACGCGTTTTTACAAACTGAAAATGTGCAAGAAAACTTCAAAGTAATCCTTTCCTTTTTAGGTATTCATTACGATTAAAGAATGATTTTAACCATTTAGAATACAATGAAATAATGAGAGCAAAAAAAAAAAAAACGGAACTACTGGAAAATACCAAACCGGAAGTTTGATCGAAAAATCGGAATGGAGAGGTGCAATCGAATGTCCCGATTTTTTATCTCGAATAATTGACAAGCCTATATGTACAATATAACTTCAGAATTGAGTTCGGTCATAACCGATATTTCATAGACTTTAAAAATTAAAAAAAAAAAAAAATTATAAACACGCTAAACTAGAATCATCGTTCCGGCAAAATCGGAGTTAATTTTTAAATTTGAAAAAAAATTAAATATCCAAATATATTTCTACGGATTGTTAAAAATATAGAAATAATATTTTCCGATCGACAACAGCTTCGGGAGCTCGTGTCGGAACTCGAATCGAAGAATATGCCTACTTTTATTGCGAAAAGAAAAAAACCACCTAAATCAGATCGCGGCTCATAAGCTACGTCTGCCATATTGTCTTTTCAAGCTGAAAATTCGCAAAAAAAAAAAAAAAGAATTCTTTTTTTTAAAGCTACACGGTATCGTCGAACCCGCACCGAGTGTCAGAACCGAATGGTATTTCGGCGAACTTCAAACGATTTACCAATCGAAAATGTTAAATTTCGATCCCGGGAGAAGGCGATGGGAAAAAGAATTCCGCGAATTCTCTTATTCTTTAAAATTCGCCCGCGGGACGCGCCGAACCAGAATTTATTTCTTCTTTTTGGCGCCGGATTTCTTCTTGTCTGCACTCTTCGTCTTCTCCTCCTTCTTCTTCTTCTTCTTCTTCTTGGATCCCGCGCGGTCAGTCGTCTTCACGGCCGACAAATTGCACTGCGTGCTCGCGTCTTTCCGCAGGATCAGCTTTCGCTTGGGGGTCCGCACCTCGATCTGCAAACGGGCCTTTTCGTCGGGCTCGCCGGGTTTCTTGTCGAACCGAAACACGAGCACGTGCTCGTCCTCGCCGACCGGTAACCCGGTAACCGGTCCCACGACCGGTTTCACGGACGCCGTGGGCAACATTTGCACCACGTGCTTGCGCAGTTGCTCGTCGTCCGTCGAATCGATAGGCGGCGTCGGCGGACGCACGTTGTAGTAGACGGTGCCGCCGTGTTCCGCGGACACGGGCACCGGTCGATTGGGTCCCCGCTGGTCCCTGAAATCGAACGTGGCCCGTTCGTGTGTCAGGCCCACTTCGCCGGGCAACAGTCGCATTGCGTTTCGGTCCGACCGGTCGTTCGCCGTCAATGGGTTATCGCGCGTGCACAACGCTTTCAACGCCTGCGAGAAGCAAAAAAAAAAAAGAAGAAGCAAATTGAGAAGGAATCCGTTTACAGTACGTAAATTCGTTTGGCCATCTCTCGTATACGCCAAACAGTGTGTACAAAAAAAAAAAAGTATTTCCGATGAAACAACGCAAATGCGTTTGTACGATACGAACAAAAAGAAAAAAAAAATGAATAAACATCGTTTATGCGTTATATTAAAAACACAGTGTTTCCCTTGCCTTCGGAGGACTACACAAAAAATGGGTCCGAGGAAATGGCGTTTAACGCTGGTGCAAAAAAATACATTTCCGCGCGTCGAACGAATACGGTACACGAATTTCGAATTCGTAAATCGAGAGAAAAACGTCTGCACAGCGAATAATATCGACGACGAAAACGCGGAATTAAATTTAATTTTAATTTTTATACTTTAAAATACACGCGTGTATTATATGTACTTACGGCTAGTGACATTCCGGTGTTGTGGCACGCACGTTTCTCCGACGGACACATCTCACGGGCTTCGACGGTATGCAACGCGTTCTCGAAAATCCTATTAAATTCCTGTAAACCCGCCTTCATACAACTCAATTCGTAGTACGACTTATCGTTATAATGCGCCATCGTGTTTCGAAAATTATGAAAAACGCGAATATACAAACAGTATACGCAGCGTATTTGTTAAGATCAGGCGAGATTTTTCTTCTTTTTTTGAATTTTCACTAATTAAATAATAACGTCCGGCACGCGCGATTCGATAATAACGATAATCCGACGTTTCCATCGTTACGCGGATATGCGCGTTTGTTGGATAAAAAAATAAAAAATAAAAAATACGTATATAAATCGTTTATTGTATAACCGGTGTGCTTATTTCCGTGCTCCCAATATTATATAAAACAATTTTATAGCGTCGGTTTTTTTTTCTCATTTTAATTATTTATTACATGAACGAAACTCGTTACAAAAGACACAATTATAATATTATTATATATCTACTGTCAATTAAATCATTTTATAATATTACGCGCACGTCGATAACAAAAAAAATTATTATAAAATTCATTGTTTTCTTATGTATTATTGTTTATTATTAATGAATAATTAATTAAATTATTATATCGCGTTACTAAAAACAAACAAAAAAAACTATTAAAATGTACTTTCATTTTTAATATAACACATTTAATATGCGTACTTGTAAATACGATTCTATTTTACACTATTGTAGAAAACGAATAAAAACCGATTGTGTATTATATATATATGATTCAATACGTGTCGTATTTAAGACGTATAAATAAAAGAATAATAGTTCTGTTATATACGCAGATGATTTCCTATGTTCTTCCGAAGATACTTTCCCCCTGCAATTTTTTTCCATATTTTCACGGATTTTTCTCGAGATTTTCTATAGGAATAACTACAGCAAAACTACCTGTGCGAAATGGCTTTTCGATTATTTTTTTTTTTTTTTTTACATTCGAAAAGATTAAAATATAATTGAATACAAATTTGAAAAGGCGGAGAAGAAAATCGGGAGAAGTCGGCCGTGTTCTTTATTGCAAGCCTCCAGACACTTTTTCTTCGTTTATAAATACTCGTACAACCTTATAACGACTTATGTCCTCATTACCCAGCCACCTGCGCGAATATTGTTACATTAATAATTTTAAATTATGGCGGAAATAATTCGTCCATGAATTTTGTCGTTTAGTCCAAGTCTAGAGAAAATTATTTTTCTGCGTCGTGTTATCATCAATTTTCCTCGTCGAACTGTTATCAACGTTTCGACAAACAAACAACAAATATCTCGTATTACTGTTTAAATTTTGAATTATCAATTTCGAATATCACATTTTATTATTATTATTTTCGATTTAGATGGGAAAATACAAATATTGTAACTATTACAATCGTTATTAGATTCTCGACCACCGTCTGAACAGGTACCAGTCAATTGTTGCGTTTATTTACGATAAATTTGAACATTTTGTTTACGTTGTGGTCACGGATCAGATGAATAATTTGGTAAATATTCATCTAATCTGTGCGTAGATAATTGGTGTTGTAATTGGATTGAATAATATTAAGTGTTATAACGTCTATAAACCACAACGATCATCCAGTTGCGCACCGTAATAAAATATTAATCGTGCGAATTGTACTGTTACAGTACAATAATTTTAAAATTAATTTGCGATTATACGGTTAGGTTATGTTCTTACTTGTTAGTTTACCGTGAAAATGATATTTTTTTTTATACCTACAGCGTTAGAATATGTCTGAAGACTCACCGCCGACCAAGAAACATAGGAAATCCACTTCAGAAGCCAGCACGTCCAAAACCAGTAATTTCATAGACAATATGGCTGCCGAACGTAAAAAAGTAAAAATGAAAACTATAAATACATATATATATATATATTGATATTTTGCGTAACAGAAACGTATATTTTTTATAACAGACGGCTGCTTCGATAATGGAATTCAAATTTAACAAAAAACGTGTGCGTATATTATCCGATGTCAAAGAACTCCCTGAATGGACTGACGGAGTTATCTATTGGACGTTCCGAGATGAACGTATTCATGGTGAACTCGGAGATTTTATTTTATCGTTTATAAATGTTCATCGTTTTCATTTCCTTTATTTCACTTTTAAGTTTATTTTTAGATAACTGGGCATTGCTATTTGCACAAAAGTTAGCAATTAAAAACAAAGTCGCTTTGCATATTACGTTTTGTCGACTGAAAAAATTCTTAGATTGTAGCCTACGCCATTACCAACACATATTTAAAGGTAAAACGATGAATATTTATTTTGTAATTTATTTACTTTTTTTGTTTATCATTTACAAACAGAATATTTGAATTAATCGCAATCATTAACTGAAAACAATAAGTTTGACATACATGATAAGAAAATAAATTTCATAAACAAAACAAATAACAAACATTATACCATCGAATGGGCAATAGTTAAAAAGTTGTATTTCATAATATACTGATTTTTGAATTTCATTTTTTATTTCAATATAAAATATATATTTTAACCTATATTTCACAACAATTTTTTTTATAACAGATTGATTTTAATAAAATTGATATTACTATGTCAATATTTCATTTCAATATCCGAGAAATAATGTAATGTTAAATTTTATTAACTAATGTAATGTTTCTAAAAAATGTATAAAATTTGTTTCATTTAATACAATTTGTTATACTCGTGTTATATTATGTTTGTAATAATATTTTATATTATGTAACAACTATAGTTTATTTGTATTTTTACACGTAGGCTTAGAAGAACTAGAGACTGAATGTAAAATGTTGAATATTCAATTTCATTTCTTAATTGGTTCTGCGGCAGACATACTACCAGATTTTGTCAAGAAGCATAAATTGGGTGCAATCATTGTAGATTTCATGCCTGTCCGAGAACATATTTTATGGACCCAACAATTAGCCGAACGTATTGGATCCGAAGTGCCGGTAATACAAGTGGATGCTCATAATATTGTACCTTGTTGGGTGGCCTCGGATAAACAAGAATATTCCGCGAGAACGATACGAAACAAAATCAATAGCAAACTACCAGAATTTTTAACAGAATATCCACCGGTGATTAAACATCCGTTCAGTGGTCGACTTAAAGCTAAAGTATAGTGTGATAGAATGATTAATGAAAAATTAAAAAAATGTTCCAAAACAACAACTACTGTTATTAATTTTTATTATATAATATATATGTATTCAGCCGACAAATTGGAATGAAGCTGAAAAAACTCTTGAAGTTGACCGTAGTGTTGTAGCTGTGCCGGGTCTGAAGGCAGGTTTTAAAGCTGGTATGAGTGAGTTAGAAGACTTTCTGAATAAAAGATTGCCAAAGTACTCTACAGATCGAAACAATCCAGTAAAAGACGGTCTTAGTAAACTTTCACCTTGGTTACATTTCGGTAAGTACCAACCTTGAACACAAAAAATATTTTTGATTTTTAATATGATTATCGATTTTAGGCCAAATATCGGCACAACGGTGTATTTTAGAAGTCAGTAAACTCTCAAAGAAGTACCCAGAAAGTGTTGCAGCGTATAGAGAAGAAGCAATTGTGCGGCGAGAACTCTCTGACAATTTTTGTTTTTACAACCTGAAGTATGACAGCATTGAAGGTGCACCAAACTGGGCTCAAACCACCTTAAATGATCATAGGTAAGTTAATTTCATTAGACTTGGTCTTGGGCTCAATATTTCAAAACGCGTATTTTACTCATATAGAAAAGATAAACGGATGTATGTGTACACCAGAGAAGAATTGGAGAAATCGCGCACACACGATGATTTATGGAATTCCGCACAAATACAGCTAGTAAAGGAAGGCAAGATGCATGGTTTTCTGCGTATGTACTGGGCAAAGAAAATATTAGAATGGACCGATACGCCGGAAAGAGCACTAGCTGATGCTATTTACCTCAACGATAAATACAGCATGGATGGTCGAGACCCGAGTGGATTTGTTGGTTGTATGTGGTCGATATGTGGTATTCACGATCAAGGGTGGAAGGAACGAGCAGTTTTCGGAAAAATTAGATACATGAACTACGAGGGGTGCAAAAGAAAGTTTGATATTAACGCTTTCATAGCGAGATACGGTGGCATGGTCCACAAGTATAGTAAAAAATGAATTCAACATAATATAATATACGTGCTATTTTGTGTACAATGATTGACGTTTAAGTTTAATGTATCACTCGTAAGTCAGTATCTTTTTTTTTATAAGTTTTCTTACGTCCATTTCGGAGTTTTTTTTTAGACAATATTTTAACAAGTAGTAAACAAGAATTGTTAATTAATTTTTTTTATATTTATATATATATTCAAATAAAATACAATTTACTGTATAAATGAATATTGTATAGTTTTTTTTCACCAATCTGAACGTGTAATTAAATATGCTATTATTAAAATTGTGTATTTAACTTTACATATACTTCAAAGTATCCCGATGTCAGTATAATAACGCATACTGGGATGAACAAAATGAATCAGGTTTTGTATTTTAAATACATAATCCTTCTTTTCTTTTTCATAAAGTTCATGTCATTAATCGTCTTGACGTTCAATTACAGTTGGACTTTATATGATGTTTTTGAAGAAAATATTTCAAATCAGTTTTGATGGTAATGAGTCTTACGACTTGAAGTTTTTTCTTTAAATTTCTTACAAAAAAACCAACGTTTTATAATGTATTTTGATGTACACTCCTTTAAAAACCTATTTATTCGGATCAAATTTATAAGTGTTGGGGGCGAAGGATGGAAAATGTTAGCAACACCGATTAATGTTTAATGCCGACACAATGATTTCGGCTAAACGTATCTTAAACGTTTTGCAGTTTGAACGTCCGCACGAGAATGTACCACCATTTTTATTTATTTTTTGTTAAATAATAATTACTTGTGTTTTATAAACAATATTATTGTTTACGGTAAACTTTGAAAAGTCTTTGTGATTTAAGGTCATTTTTTTTTGGTTTTCTTAGGACATATTTTGTCATATTACGACCTTCATTTTATTTACCATTTTTCTGGTGGTGGCGAGGGGGGGGCAATGTAATATTATTTTAATATGGCGATAGTCTTGTTTAATAATTTATTAGAGACGACGGCGGCTTGTCTCGTACACCACCACCGGCACCGTTTCCGTAGTATATAAATATCCCCGCAGCTGTCGGTTGATACATATTATTATTTATATAATGCAGTGGTTCTCAATTGCGCAGGTGGTGTTAAAAAAAATCTTCGTTTTTTTTTTTTTTTTTCATTTTCATCGATTTTTTTTCTTCTGGTTTGAGTAAAAAGAAAATATTTTAACTTAAAAAATAAACTATTACAGTAGGAAGAGGGAATTTTATTCGATTTTCGTCTATCGCGATAGAACCGCTGGAAAATGTGAACGCGACATGCCACATCGATCGAGTAGGTACATTAAAAAAATTTTTTCACAAAAAATCACCGCGGTGTTATGAGTTTTATTTTGTTCTGTCTACTCGTTGCTTATTTATTATTATACCGATTCTCTATTTATTCGATGATAATAATAATAATAATCGGAGGTGAATAACGCGATAAACAGTCGGCCCCCGTGACGGTTGAAAACGTGCAAAAAAAGCGTACGGTTCGAGTCGAAAGAAGCATTCCACACTGGTGTGTAATAAACCGTTTCCTTTTTTTTTTGTATTTTTTTAATATAAACTGCTGGTAAAATAAAACGTACAATATAATATCGCCTCCTATACGTTTTCAAAAAGAATCAATATCGATTCGGAAACCGCCTTGCGAACAACTGTAAAGTCCAGTAAAAGTTGTGGGTTTTTTCTCCATCGTACCTTTAAATGATCCAAAACAGTCGTTGAACGGTCACATTTTAATAATATAAACGCCAATCGGGGGGGGGGGGGTTTTTATATGTAAATGAATGATTGCATAATACCGTGAAACAATAACAACATACACCGATCGGTGATTTGAAGGGAAAATAAAAAGAGGAGAAAACAAAATACAATCGGGTGTAGAAGTAAAATTATACGATGAATCAGCGTAACGTTCTTGTAAGAGAGGAGATTTTCGCGTGGAATTATATTACGTGAGTGAATAATTTATGTCCCTTCTCGCTCATTGAATATGACGATTGAATTACGCACGAAAACGCGGGATAAACGTTGACCTAATCGTCGTCATTCCTGCAACAGCAACAATCATTAGAAAAGAAAAATCGCCGCGGGTATATTTTGGCCCTGCGGTGGATTGTCTGCCAAATCCGCGCGGTGTCGATACGCGAACGATGATCCGCCGTCGCGAGAATTGACGCGAAAACGTGTTTTCGTTGACTCCGGTCCAAATTTGTTTGAATGTTGCGCGTCGTGTATTGAACGAATTATTTTTTTTTATTTCACGTTTTTTCATCTTCGTAAAACGCGCGTGAATACAAAACACGAAATGTATAGTTAATTCGTCGACCCGTTCGGCAGACCGAACAACAGTCGTTTTCATTATTCTCGTTTCGTACGATAATATATTGTTACGGATAGTAGGTACACCTGTGTGTAACATCATTCGAGTATTGTGCGCGAACTGTTGCCAAAACTACTACACTATGCAGTATAACACGAACAGTTGTAATCAAGCCCGAAGGTCACCTTCGTCGCGTATATTGAGAAGATTTTCTTTTATTTCCACACCGAATTAGAAGGTTTTCGCATTTGGTTGGTACGTATAATTATTGGTACGACGATGTGACCTCGGCGGCGAATTTTCGTTCATTAGGATGACCGAGTGGCCCGAAACATAGGATTTGACTTTAAGCCTGTATATATATATATATATATTATATTCTCTGCAGGGACCCCGAGGCCCTGCATGACTTGCACGAGGACGACAATTACCGCGAATGCGCGTATATAAAAAAGAAATTTTGAATTTTGTCTTTTAATATTCACGTCTTATTACATATACTGTTACGAGGACTATGAAATAGTATTTATACGTGCCGATTAATGATGAATGCAATAGGACTAAAATTTTGTAAAGTTAACTGATGCGTTTTGATATAGGGTAAATAAATGCGAAGGGTCAAAACTATTAATATATATCGTCCCGGGGATCGAAATTTATAGTAACGCCATTGCGGGATATGACTTTTAGTGTATATATATATATACTTGTAAATCAAGAGATAAAAAAAAATTGCGCGCAATACGAATAAGTCCTTAGAGAGAAGAGCGAACTGCAATGATCAGATTCTCGCGTTTCAAAAAAAAAAAAGAAAAAAAAAGAAATGGAAAGATTTTTTTTCTGTTCTTGACGGTCTGTGCAGCAATGCGAGTCAATCGTCGTCGCGCCTATAAATATAAAAAGAAAAATTTATTTTAAGAAAGTTTTGTATATATATATATATAGTTTAATATATGTAAAACTGCTGATACGCGCCTATTTATGTATTAAACGCGTTGATAATTAATGTTTGAAATATTTTTTTTTCTTTTCGTATCAAATTTTTGTTTAAACGTGTTATATTCCTGTCATAAGCTGCAGCCGTTGCAGGCGCGTAGCCAAGATTTTATTTAAATGGGAAATGCAAAATAGAAATGATCTCCGTCGAACTCTTTATACTGCGCGGCAATCGTCGAATTCCAACGCATATTATGTTATACATATAAATTATACTTTTTTTTTTTTAACGCGATTAATTGTTATAATCAGTATAAAATACTTGATAAACGAAATATAATTAACGTAAACATTATATTCCGTTTGATAGGAACGATTTATTTGATAAACTTATAGTTTACGTACGTTTATGTACTTCCCACAATATTATATTATTCAATAATATACATAAAAGTATATATTCGCGATTGGACTTATTCTCTTGCGGGGAGAAATTCAGTTATATTTCCCAATAGCGAGCACACGGACAGTAATGTCAGACGTTCGTACAAAACACGCGTTCGTTTCCACTTATTTTGTTTCGATAAGTACAAATAATATTATGTTTTTAATTGCCACCGTAGAAATGAACATTTAATAATTTCGCGGTTGGCGCGTGCAAAGTTGCCAGAAAATGCGAAAAATTACATGGTACATAAGTTACAAGATCGTAATGAATTATTATTCAAATCCTATAATATTATCCTTATACACCGCGCATATACAATTTCATAAGCTATTATGTACGATCCGATAAAACGATTATATATAACATACATAAAAATATATCTGTACCACAGAACCAGACGAACGTGAGTCCAAAAGTAGCAACGATTTTCAGATTATAATTACATTTTTGGCACGTATAATCTGTTTTTCGTCGAACCGCAGTGACGGGAGTCCGTTGAAAATTCTCTTTTTATCATTTTACTGGAGCTATAATAAATGATCGGCAAGTCCGACGTAACGTAAGCAACACGACGTTCCTAATTTTCAGTTATTACGCTCTTATGAAAAGTTAAAAGCGTCACGTGACTTACGTTCGTTTGGTTCTGATGTACAGACATGGTTCTTGTATGTTAATATTAATTAAATCGCAAATCCTATTACTATTATTATTCCTAATGCGATCATTATTATTGATGACTGGTTATATTGAAAGAAAAAAAATCCCGGACTGTACGTATTATAAATATTACGTATAATCGATTTTTTTTTTTTTTAATAAATAAATAAACACGAGAGGTATACATCTAATTTATATATATATATACACACCTAAAAGTTATTTATTAATATTCAAAACGGGAAGAAAAGCAAGCGATTTTTTACGTTTTTTTTTTTTTTTTTAAAACAATTTTATACGCCGGGAATTTCGTAACGGGGATAAGATTCAGGGACCGGATCATCTGCGTTAAAGCGTGGGATAAAGAAATTGACAAAAAAAAAAAAAAAAACCCTCGCTATTCCCACGCGAATATATTATTATTATCATACATTGTAACTATATCAGTAGGAATTTATCGATCCCTGCATTATAAAAAGGATATTGTCTATACACATACGCTCTATGCGCTCTATAAATAATAAATAAATGTACATTACTATATTATGCATATATACCGTGTCACGCCACTATTCGCCGTTCGGTCTATAATTTTTTTGTTTTCGTTTTTCGTATATATATTTAAATAAATAAATAAATAAATATATATATATATATATATATATATATTGACAAATGGAATTATTGTAAAATTGTTTTTGTACAACGCGCGCGCGCGCGTATCCTTGAGACCGTATCTATGAAAAAGAATCGTTTTTTGTTTTTATCATTTCGCGCGACTAAATATCACAATATTATATAATAATATTATAAACGCCATACGAACACCATCAACGGCGCGGGGGAGAAATGGCCGGCTGCTTCTGCGGATATTTATACAATTGACGGATGAACTATTATACACTCGTACATTATATAATACGAGCAGAGAGAAAGAAAACAGTTTTTCGAAAGAAATTATAACATATATAGGGTTCCGTAATTATTTATATTTTCCAATATGTATTTACAATTAATACGCGTACAATCGTCGCGCCGATAATATGAATTATACGTGTATTCAAAATGTATGTTATAAAAATTAAAAAAAACGGTAAATAAAAAATCGCGGAAAATATAAAATAATAAACGCGCGCTTATACAATAAGCGATTCGACGCGTACAATATGCGGTAAACATAATATCATTCTAATACCGACGATAAACGATATCTCGTAATATTCAATAACAGTGAAATAAATACATAAAAATTTTTTTGTTTTTTAATCGCTTTGAAAAAATTTTTCAATTGAAATTTATACATACATATTTACTTGTGTGTTATTTAATTAATGCAGTACACAGTGTCTCTCCTCAAAAGTGTCTATTGTAAAAACAAAGTTTAAGCGCACCTAATATAGATATACTCGTATATATATATATTTTTTTTATCGTCGTGTTAGAATTAAATAATATTTATACGTTTTTTTTTATCGCGTGCCGCGCAGTAGTGCCCGTGAATTGCCTAGATTTTACTCCTCGTTTTCATGGTCGTGAGCGTGTATAATAATCGCGCAACGTTAAAGAGCGGATGGATGATGATACTCTTTAATATATACGAATATATTGTAATAGCGAAAAAAACGACAAAAAAAAACTCGTTTTACGAATACGTCTGTAAAGAAAAAAATTTTTTTTCTTCCGTAGGTACACGTTTTTTGTTTAATTTTTTTCTTTATTGAAACGTACAATATAATACGAGTGCGGAATTGTAATGCGACCGAAAAAAAAAACATTTTGAGATAACTTGTCGGCGGTAAAGTATAAACCGTAAGAAAAAAAAAATAGATCTTTCATTTGAAAGTCCGCGCGTTGTTACTTTTACGTTATTGTCGCATATATATATATATCTGTAAAATTCTCATTCGAAACACGATAGTTTATAGTGAAGAAAAAAAACCTCGGGCGTATATAACGCGAATTATTGAATTTATCGAAATTGTATAAAAATGTTTAATATATTTTTTTTTCCCCGCGTAATTTATTTTTTATCACACGGTTTTAAACAATTCTATTTCAAACGCTGTATATACGCGCGCGCGCGCGTGTAATTGTCATACGAAATCGTCTCGTCCCCGGTATAAACGACGTGCGTTGTAATGTCACAAATATTATTACGAACTAAGCGGGTATCGCGCGAGATCTCTCGCTCGCATTTCTTTTCGAAAAATATGAAATACGCGTATATAGACACGTACACGATTTATCGAATTATTCGTTATCGCCGAAACTCGCCGACGATTTGTAAAATAAATAAAAAAAAATATTTCTATCGCGTGTACATCGAAAACTATACGTAATGAAAATTTGTATCACACCCGCGCTCTGCGGCGGATTAAATATCAATGTCATACGCGTGTTGTTTTTATAATATTATACGCACGGTGTACGCGATATTCTGAAGAAACGCACTCGCGATAGTGTTTCGATAATTTTAACGAAATTTGCGAAATATACTTGAATATACGAGTATGGGGGGGGGGGCGGGTAAAGAGAAGGATAGAATGTGTTATTGGTATAGCTGTGTTTTTTTTTCTTTTGAGAAAAACGCTTTATTATTAATCCGACGGATATAAAAAAAAAAAAAACAAAAAAAAAATTAATAATCGAAATTCGAATATAAGTGCGATTCACGTCGCGGACACTCGAATGTATAAAATGATGTTAGAGTGAAAAAATAAATCAGTTTGAAAATCGATTTTCAAACGTCTAATACACGGCGGACCAATCGTTATTACGAGTATTTGCACCGAGACGACAAGTGTATGTGTATGTATGCGCGCGCATTTGTTTTTCCTCTTTTTCTCGTCGTCGTCGTCGTCTTCATATAATCATAATACTATACACAAAAACGCTTTGTGCGTCGGAATATTTTTCATATAGTTTTATAAAATTATCGTCGTACTACCGCCGTCTCCGCGCGTATTATTTTAGTACGTATTAACGAATCGTCATATCCCAGTATTCGTATTGCGCGTTATACGAATGCGAATTTTTTCGTTTTCGAAAACCTTGTTTTACGTTTTATTGAATACGTTTTAAAATGTTTTATCGTCGATGAGAGTGTGGAACAAAAAAGAAAAAAAAATGCCTACTATACCTTTTTAAATATGTACGCGCGTATCAATAATACTTGACGTGTAAACACAATCTATATATATATATACGCATAAGGCTTTTGTTTCTTACGCAATAATCGTATATTCGTACGCGCGCATAAAAACAACAAATATAATATTATACGTGTGTGTATTTGATGTTTTCCTATACAAGAATTGGCTTAACAATAATCATAAACACGTCCCGCCGCATAAGCGAATAAACGTATGCATATAAATACAGACAATTAATATTAATATTATTATTGTTGTTGTTTATTTATTATTATTATTATTATCAGTCATAGTGCGTGCACTAAAACGGCGCGGCGGAGGCGACGTGCACTCGGCACTCGCAGACTTATTACTACGCAAAAACCTAATCGCTCCCCTCGTCGCGACGCGGCCAAACCGTCCGGCGAAGCGAAAACAGCGCCGCCGCCGCCGCCGCCGATCGATGCTCGTCTCTCGCACGCACGCACGCCGCGACTGAAATGTCCTTGACATTGAACGAGATTCGTTCCTTTTCCCCTTTTTATATTTATTGTTTTCTCTCGTATAAATATAATATACACTCGTGCACTGGCCGACTGCGTATCCGACCAGCTCGACCGAGAAGTTTACATATTATTACGACCGTACACAGATGAGCGAGCGAGAAACATTCGACTATACGTCATGACGCGCGTATAGTGAAATGAAAACGAATACGCGTCGCGGCCACGTCGATTATTATTATTATTATTATTATTATTATTGTGTGTGTGTGTGTGTGAAATAATAATAATAAGTCGACGAAAACAACTCGTTTACAATACGGTTCAAAACACGCGTCGTGTGTGTGTGTGTGTGTGCAGTATTACACGACGAAAGAAAATAAATAATCCGAAGCAAATTTCGTACAAGCGATCGTAATATTAGAGGCCTAACGGACTGTGATAATTCCTCAAAATCTCCGTTTTTCTCTGTTTTTCCCAGGAAAAAAATATACGATTTCTAATAAGAAATTTAATGTTTTTAAAAACAATACGAAAATATAAACATACGAGTCGTACAATAATAATCGTACGAATAAGACAACTGTCCTTATAATCCTACCATAAATAATATTAAAAAAATATTCCGTGATTTTATCGAAAACTCAATACTGATAACAATATATTGTCGCTAAATAAACGATCATAGGAAATCGACGATTATTATACTACTACGTTTTTTTTGATACTAATGTGTAATATGGTATAAAAATATATTTTTTGTATTTTTCCATAAAAATGTAAAACTTTTTTTTTTTTTGATCTTTTAACCGTATAGAATCGGCCATAAAATATAACAAATTACTTGTACCGAGTGCTCGAATGGGACTTTTGAACAAGGTGGTGACCTACAGCTGGTGTGTACACACGCACTTTCCGTATATATTTCAAATATCTCATTCGCACTCGAATGTATATTATAATACTTTTAACGATATATTTTTTATTTTTTCCGTTAAATACCGTATCGTTTTGCTTTGGGGAATTCGAAACAACAGTGCGAATTTTTTTTATAATATATATTATTCGTTTGTACATATATTATAAGTAACGTTTTATTTACGGAAATTTCGCCATTATCTAATCCGTATTTATTACATGAATATAATATATAACAACGACTGTGAGAACAAGTATAAAAATCACGTTATTCGTAGGCGCAGGCGCAAATAGAGTAGCCCTCCCCTCAAACATTTTTTTTTTTAATCTTTTATCTCGCAAAATTACGACTTAATGATCACAACACTATAACAACGATAATTTAATGATTGTTTTTGAATCATTTAAATAGGTATGGAGACAACGTACCGATTTATAATTTTTTTTTTTTGGTTAAAAATTGATATAGCCGAAGCCCCGTTGAAATTGCCTATTTGCGCCTCCTGGTGCTCATAAACGTAACTATACACTATAGACGTATTTGATCGAGGACGGGGTGCTCTTATGTGCTCTTGAGCTTCTTCTATCGACTAAACTTCTGTCTGCAACTGTACTCCCACACGCACCAAAAGTACTTTTATAAATAAATATATATTTATTGCCATTAATTTTAGAAACGAAATAATACGTCGAATCGTCTGGAGACAACTATACGATTTAATGAAACTATGGTTCTGTTCATAGAAAACGACTAAATTTTCAATCGAAATGGTTTTCGTGCTCGTTTCTAAACGCAGAGTGCTGCTATAACGACTCGTACGTGGTACCAATGTGAATATAATATAACGTCAACGCAATAACGAAAACGGGAATGTTTTCCAACACAGATACCGTCGTATGTGCGTTATTATATCTAATTAACCTGCAGTGTGTGTGTGTGTGTGTAGGCGATTGCAAGGCACGTATAAAAAGCTGTAATGACGAGACGAGGTGGATTATTATTTTTTTTATTACGTTTTTGATTACAAATTTTCTACACTGTGTGCGCTACGAGTTTCGAATATTCAAATTATATATGTATATATTAAGTAATATATTTTATTAATACAACGCGTTAACTACACGCGACGAGTATATTTAATAAAAACGTTATGCCGAAATTTCGGCGAAAAAACACCCCGTCCCCCTTACTATTTTTTAAATACATATTTCTGAGCAGGGTGAAATGCTCATTAAAACGTCTATCCGGGCGCGTATTACTCTCGCGTACGTCGCACGCGTATTTTATAAGTATTGCCTATATAAAATTTAAAGAATTTATAAAAAACGTAATTTGTTGATGAAATTTAATTTGTCCGCGCGTCGTTTGTATACGGGTTTTTAAAAATCAAAAATACTATGATTTAATTATAATAATAATAATAATAATAATAATGAATACAAATAAAAATCAAAACGCGTATTGAACGGTAAGCGCACGTGTCATGGACGCTCGCCCGCGTCTTCGTCAGATCACGAAAAATTGGAATTACAAGAGTTATTGTTACAAGTCTTTGTTTCGAAATAATTTTTCTTCTTCTTATTAACTGCCCCGTGTACATAACGTGAATAATTCTATTGATTCACTATAATCGCCGGCGAGCACGGACCCAAAAATTACTACAACTATATACAAAACGAATATTTTATATTTTTAACTCTCACGCGCGGTGAAAACTATATCGATCGCCTTGCAACGTTTCCGATAATATTGTTATTCTCTCGGGGGTTTTTTTTGTTTTTTTTGATGCTGCGGCACCACCACGATATTACACTGATGCGTACAGAGAATTTCATAAAGTAAAATGCAAAAAAAAAAAAAACCGCATTACTTTCGAAAAATATTATGACGACAATGCGCGCGTACGCCGATTTAAAGGCGTTAAAATACGAAATAAAAAAAAAAATTTCGAGTGTCGAATAACGCGCTAGCGAGCGTAATAAGAAATAATTCGTACACGCCGCGTTATGTGCCGTACGGTTTTTTTTATCGCGGCGTCTATTGTCATTATTTTTTTTTTCGCTGTACTTACACGTAATCGTATTGTACACACACAAATTATATATAAACATACTTTTTTTTTTTTTAAGAGCAAACAAATTTTTTAATTCGTACAATGGTCGAATCACACGTGTTTCGTATAATGCGCACTCGTTAAAATCATATATTAATTAATTAATAATAATAAAAAAAAAATCAATAGAAAAATCGGAAGAAAATTATTACCACTATACGTCATATTACAACAGCCCTGTTTAAAATGCGGGCTAATGAATTATATATTAGAAGTCTTAAAAAAATTGTAATAATAAATTTGATATAGAAATATGTGAATATAATACGATCGAACCAATGCCAGAAAAATAAAAAAATACTCGCGTATATATAGGATAATTGTCGTATTAAATTTGTTATTAATTATATATATATATTATATTACCGCGCGGTTTCAACAATATTATCATCGTCGAAGGTAAATAATATTAAGCACACAACAACGGAATAAAAAACGAAAACGAACGAAATCGCGTTGAGAAAATTCTTTTTGAAAAAAAACGTAGAGTTAAAATAAATTGAAAAAAACAGCGAAGAAATCGCGCGTGTACATAACGAATTAAATTATTTTTTTTAAAAAAAAAACAACTACGGCGTTTTATTATAGTATTTATGGTCTCTTACAGAATTCAGCCATGCACATTCAAAAATTAAATTATATCGCATTCTAATGAATCGCATTCCAAAACTCAACAGTTCAACGTTACAAAAACCAAATTTCCATCGGATCAGACGTTTATATTTTATCGATTTTTCTGATTGACTATACCTATCAGTATCGGACAGTTTACGATAACGGAGATTTTTCTATATTTCTATTCAAAGTAAATTTATTATAATTATTATTATTATTATTTATTCGACAATACTTATGTCGTGTAATACCGACAATAGCTTCATTCGTTAATTAAATGTTTTTTTTTCCTATCTTTAAAATCATCAATTGCTCTAGTTTTATAAAACTATTTGGAAGATATTTTAAAATAAGTATAATTTTGATGATTTTTTTTTTTTATTAAATCACACTCAACGTTTAAATCTCTTCCTAAATTCATAACGCGCATTGTACGCTTGCACAAATAATCGCATTACTGAAACCATCGAACTTTAATTGTTTTAAAACTTAAATGTACAATTAAATATAAAAATTAAAAACGTACATTTTGAAAAATACCAATTTGAAAGTACACGTATTATATCTGTCATAACATATAAGAATAACGCGTAGCGTAATCGTTTTGTTATTATAATATTCCATTGTTCAACGCAATCATCTTTCGATATATTTCGGTAACCGCAAACGACCATTCAACAAATCCACCGTATAGCGTTTTAGGAAGGCAACAATATGTTATATCGAAATGAAAAATATCAATTTTTTAAAATCCGTTTTAATTTATCGCGTTTAAATTTCTTTATTCCAAAACCGAATAACAAATATTTAATAATAATAATAATAATTTATATCCCGCGCGCGTAGACATTTAAACGCGGAAATATTTTTATTCATTCGTTATTAATTCTAATATTCTGTGCACCGCAGTTCGGATGAGTCTATATTCCGCCAGTTATTGCAAGAACAAGCACGCGTTATATTATTAAAAATATACTACTCGTGTGTTGATAACGCGCGTCGTAATATCTCGTGTAATACACAGTAATTCGATGATGTCTAAATTAAATATAGTAAACCGATTAAAAAAAGAAAATTTATATTATAATTAACTTACGCGCGTGCGTGTCAGAGAAAGAGTGTTATGTTATTTACAAGAGATACGTTTTATAAGCGAACGGGCACGTATTGACAGAGAGAGAGAATTGGAGAAATTCTAAACGACAAACATAATATTATAATATAACCGACGGGTTAATATAATATGGTAACGAGCGTCCTTTCTCGAATCGTCGTGTGCTACTGCAGTGTACGCGGTATACGAATAAATATATGCGATGAATGACTGACTGTGTGTGTTAAAATAATAAAAGTAGAAAACGACGATAAACATTTTGATTTCTTCTTGGACACCTCTTGAGAAGCAATTATTTTCCTGTGCAAAAAGCGCGTTATAGAACCCGAGTTTTAATCGAACAAAACACTGTTTCTACTTTTATATTCCGTAACAGCGTGCAAACGACACGGATATAAATATATAGTAGTATAAAGTTTTCTAAAACGTAACGAAACTCATGCGTGTAAATGCAACGAACCACATAGTACATATTCGTCGGATCAAAATACAACTTATTATTATTATTATATATATCAACACTGTCGAGAACATAATATATAAATTATTTATATTATATACATATTCATTAGACGATATCATATACCGTGTTTCGTACGACTACGCGTATTTTACAACAATATGATACTCCGTAAAAAATATGTATATATATATATAAATTTTGACAATAACATAAGAAAAGATTAGAAAAAAAAACGCTGCGGTAATAAATTAAAATAATACAAATATTTATATTGAATCTAATCCAACCAGTTGGAGTTCCATTTTTTATATACATATTATATTGTATGTATATATATTCGTATTTATTAAGAGACTGTTAAGCTCGTCCTTCAGAGACGTTTTGGGTGTTGTTTCTTCGATAATGTGAAATCTTTGTGTGCCGAGTGTTGGGGAAAAGAGTTTAAAATTCCGGGGAATAGAAAAAAGTCAACAGGATACAGGAGGAATCGGATGAATATGCCGCGGAAGACCCAAAAAGGCTCGGGAGGGGACGCGGATTATTTTTGCGAAACGTCGCGGAGAAATACAACAATAAAAATATCGCTTTATTCGCCGTAGTTAGCGGAAGCAGTTTTTTTTTTTGTTAAACTATTGAGAGAATTGAAAAAAAAAAATCAACGCCCTTCCCACCCGAAGAAAGTGGTCGTATGCCGCGCTCGGTGAAATCCGGCGGATACGCGTGTGGCGCAGACCACTGTTTCCATTATAATCGCAAATAATTCGTACGCAGAAAAATAAACGCGAAAGCAAACGTCTTTTGTAAAACCGCAGCAGCTTCGTTGCGCAGAATGTCTAATGAAGTCGGATTTGTAGCGTACGAGTAGCGGAGGGAGGACGCAGAACGCGCGTATATAGTTCTATCGACATTTATACGCCGTGTATCGCGTACGGATAAAATGAAGGAAATAAAATCGTATGTCGACGACGAAAACATCGTAGGATACGCAAAAAAAAAAAAAAAAAAAACAAACGCATTTTCCTATCGGCGAAACCTGACCAGATGTAATCGGCGACGACGTGCGATACGTAATATAAAATGCATAAATCAAACTCCGTTCGTTTTAAGATCGTGTTACCGGAACGCACTAAACACACGTATTGCAGAATGAACAGCGACGGAGCGAGTTACTCTCCGGGCGAGGCCTGACCCGGCCGTTGCCGTCGGCGACAATCGCGCCGAGGACATAATATGACTCGCGGGCGAGAACGCTAACCGATTTTCTAATCTCGTGCCGACGGCGTGAATCGCGGACGGTGGAAATTTATATTTCGTCCATCGCCCCGCGAGAAAACCCTTATAATAATATTACGCCGTGACTTTTATTTACGAATATGACATTATTGGAAACGAGTACGTGCGCGTTGGAAATTATCGGAGAATAAAAAACGATTTTCGGAGAGTCCGCCAGAAATAATTGACGCGATGCGCCGACGACGACGACGACGGCGTAGGCGCGCGCGAGACGTGCCGACGACATAAAACGAGCGAGGAAAACAAAAAAATAATAATAAAAATACTACGTCTTAATAATATATTTATACGGAGATTATACGTTTTGCCCAGTTGTACGGGTGTGTATTTTGTCGGTTGTATTATTATTATTATTATTATTATTTATGCACCGCGCGGACATACGCGACCGCGGTGGTGTATATAATAAACGCGCGCCGCCCGGCCTTCGGTCGTCGTCGTCGCCACCACCGCAACACAACAACCGGCACCGGTGCACACCGGCAGCCTATAGCCGACCAAGGTCGACGAGAGGACACACGCGTTAGTCGTATTCATGCGTCGTCGTTTGTCGTTTTGTCCCGCCGCTATATGAGGAAACTATATTAAAAAATAAATATTCCGTTACTTAAGGTAATAAGAAAAATTAAACCCTCCGACACGTGTACGACACGCAGGTTATAAACAGTGGCGCGGTGAGAGTACTCTCGATTTCTCTCCCGGCGTCGGGGGCGGCAGGAGGTTTGGAGTGAAAAGAAAAAAAAAAACGTATGAAAAAACTACTCGTATCTATCCCGCCCCCCGAACTATAAACAATGTTATTAGCGAGAAAAAAATTATTTAGAGTACGATAAATCGAATAGAACGTATGCAATACACTGAGGTTAGCGCATAGTCGTGATGTAACTCACTCGTCGGCGGTGCGAGTCGTTTTTGACAAATTCATTAGAATTTATAGAGAACCGTCTGTTCGTTTATTACCGGAGAAAATCGCCGAGAACTAATTCAACCGGTTTTTTTTTTTCAAATTCTTCCGGCCAATTGCGAGCGTATAACGCTAAACCCGACCACATTGAGTCAATTCTCTGTTAACAGTAATAACTCTCCGACTTGGAGAGACCTCGAGCATGTCATTCCGATTTCCCGCAGACATTCTCACACTTTTGTGAGACGGATAAAAACTCATCGTAACGCGGGTGTGTTCTGTCCGGAACCGGAGTAATTTGTCGTCTCGACAGTGGGGCGTATAATCAGCGGTCAAAATGAGAGGATGAGAGATATGGGGGATGGCTTCCACTTATTTTTTTTTTTTTTAATTATTATTCGTCCTTTTTGAATCTAATTTAAAATCTAATTTTTTTTTTTTATGTATAATTTTTATAGTTCTTATGTTCATCATTTGTTATGATAACTTCCATCTAGTGATGTTAATTCGAGGGAGATAGGGTGAGTCTTTGTCTTCCAAGTGGTGGACCGGTGTTAAATTTTTTTTTTTGTTTATTTTTCAACGATTGTCTAGACAACTTAAAAATATATTATTTCGTTTAATATATTAGACGAAATAGTCAATAAATAAATTCTTATTATGTCTTGAAATTAAAAAAAAAAAAAAATTAAAAATTACGTTTATACATTGGTGGAAATCGGAGGGGGGAGGGCTTAAGGGGACTTAGTCCCCTCAAACATTTATTACAGTAAACTTAGTCCCCTGAAAATAGAGGACTATACTTTATAAGAAAAACTATTACAGTTTAAAAAGTTTTAAATAAATTATTGCTATTGCGTCTTATTTTATAAGAAAAAACAATTAAATATATGTATTCATACACAAAATAATAATATACAAATGCGTTTCATTAAGTAAGTAAGTGTTAAACAATATTATTTATGTGTATTGAATGAATTAACTAATTAATTTTAAATTATAATTAATTCAATAATGGATAAGAGAGTATTTGATATCTTTAATGTTAAACAACGAAAATCAGTTGTTACTGATTCCTCATCAACAACAAACACTAGAATCTGAAAACGGACAATTAGATATTGGTATAACTGCACAAAAAAGTATTGAAAATATTGTATATGAAAGCAATGTCATTTCTGACTTAGGAACTATAATAACGGGCCCTGTGCGATCAATTTTAACAGTATGTACACATGTAGGTAAACAGAGTTTTAGTCATTATGTTATATTTAAATTACACATATTGCAGTCGTATCTATTTAAAATAAACGAGTAAACGTCTAAACACGAGTGTAGGACAGGAAAAAATGAATGCTCAAGTTCATTTCATTGAAAAACGCGAAATAATAATTGATAATAAATTTAACATACGCGCGTACGGTTGATCGCTCGGTCAGCGTCAAACTAAACACCCGCGTATACCGGCAGAGCGCGCCCGTCGAACGCAACGAAAACCGGAAAAGAAAGTAGTCACCAGATAGCGATACGACACAACAAAGAGGGGGTGGCTACATAGAAAAACAAGTATAAATAGCGGTCCGCAACCGACGGACCGCTCAGTTGTACCACAGCGGACAAACGCGAATAACGTTGTTCGCGTTTACCGCGTATGTGTGTGTGTGTGGTAAAGTAGAAATTAGTAGGTTGGTTCAACCTAGTTAGTAGGTTGAAGCGTCTAAAAATATCTGTTTACGCTAATGGATAACACAAAAATGTTAAGCCGCTCCCCCCCCCACCAAATTTTATGTGACCAAATATCCGCCTATGCGTTTACAGAATTTAAACATTCCCGGTTTTTCTCGTGAACTCGGTTTTGTTTGCGAGAGAAATTCCGCGGTTATTTTCCACTCTCAGTTTAAATATTTACACATAGAAGTTTGACGAAACCCTTCAAAAATTAAAAAGAAAGGTTAAATTTTCAATTTAATACGCTTACGCTTATAACACGATAATCGTTAGGTATTATTCGGACGTTTATAACAACCTATTAATATAATAGCTATTGCCATATTATTATTATTATTATTAATTTGTTTATAAATAGAGGTATAACAGCAAATAAGGCGTGGGGTGCAAATCGTACGCGTATACGTACACAAAATCACACGAGCAGATGCTCGAGCCATAAAAAAAAATCAGCAATAAATCAATAACGACGATTGCAGTATCTAATAATAACTATTGTAACGCGTGTTTATAAAATATAATTTCCGATAACGTCAATAACTATATTATAGTACAATTTATAAATGCTTTGTCATTTTAGAATTTCAGTTTTTCACGTTTGAAAAAACTCATCTCCGGGTGTAGTACCGCCGACTCAAAAGTGTATTATTTTTCCAAGAGTCTGTCGCTAATATCGTAAAATAAAAAAAAATATATGTCGTTAAAAACGTTTCTTTTTTTCACTTGTTCTCTGACTCGTTAAACGCGACGCATTATGTCGCCAAACAATAATACGAGTAATAATTAAAATAATTTCCATATTAATGTTAACGAGAACGCGTATTATTTAAATAATTATAATTGTCTGAATAAACAAGAAAATGACGCATTTATATGTATATTATACGATGGCGAACAGTTTAAATTTGGTTTTTTTTTTTCACTTGTTTTGTATTCGCGAATTTTATATACATCGTATTATTTGTATATAACCACGATTTGTATATGAACAACAATTGTGTTTTACATGTATTATTCGGCGCAGTTTGTACGCGATTGGAATAAGGAGAAAGAAAATACAATTTGAAATTCATACGTGTGTTTAAAATAAATACAAACCGCGGCCAGCAGTCGTGTATTGTAAATAAAATAACGTACCTATACCCGGCCCCGACTGCAGATGATGTTCGTACGTCAAAAATGACGACAAAACTTATAGTGTGTCTGTACAATATCGAAGTGTATTGGCAATAAGAAAAAAGAAAAAATAGTTTTTTCTTTTTGGCGATGTAAACGCGTATTAATATAATACATATAAAAAAAAAGAAAAATAGAAATTTTAAATGTCCGCGTCAAGTCGTACGACGAAAAATCGTTTACGGAGTATATACAAGAAGTCGTAATATTTATAAAACTTAAATTCACACACACAGTCGTATTTAATTTTATATTTGATAATAATTGTACGAAATCGTGTTCATAATTTATAACGCACAAGTGCTTAAATTGGGGGGGGGGTATACAAAGGGACGGCGAGTTCCTCTAAAAATTTTTGTTTTCATTAACCAAAGATCTCTTTTATTTTTAATTTTTCCGATTCCAACACTGATTGGGAGAGAGAAAAAAATTTATATATTTTATACAATACAATAATAGTAGTAAATGATAAAAAATAAATAAATAGTGTTTCGTGTAAGAAGCGATTTAAAAACGTTTTTATTTTCTTTTTTTTTTTTTTTTCGTAACGCATACGAGTATATCTATATTATAGTCTATACAGTTTGCCTATTGGAAATTGAAATTCCTTTTGTTATAAATATATACAAGCTGATGTTTTGAAACTTAAAGCTCGTTAAAAGAGTGTCTGTTCCTTTTCCGTTTTTTTTTCACCTACAAAACCTCGAAGCAATCGTATCCAGTTTTAAATGGATTTTCTGTATAGAACAAAAAAAAAAAAAAACTACGGAATATGTTCAATTTTTTTTTTTTCGTGAAATTTAAAAAGAAGTTATGTGACCAAGTTTTAATCGATATTAGATACGGCTACAGTCTATCTGATCATAGGCCATTAGATAACGCGCTGTTATGCGATATCGTGTAAACACGGTTTCGGCATAGTTTTATACACCGAATTAAAAACGCCATTGCCACGCGAAGCCGCTATTTATGTAATGTGTATATTAAACGATTCGAGTGCATCCGCAACTTAACGCTCCGACGCGTATATAATTTACCGTAACTTATTTTACATAATACCGTCGACAGTATTTTAATAATAATAATAATAAACGTTGTAAATTTTGATATATAACTGCGCAGTATTATCGTTTCGAACCGTTTTCCGGAGTCATAGTTTTTCCGTAACTCCGTGCCGCTATAAATACGTGTTTTGAACAAGGCCAACATGGCAAAATCGAACACATTTTTTTTTCTTTCAAAACAAAACAGAAAGTGTTACGTTATATACAGAATTTTCCACATAACATTTGAGTTGTTATATAAAAAAAAAATATATACATTTAATGAGAATCGACGGTGAAAAATGAGCAACGTTCTCTACAAGATTGTCTTATTAGAGTGAACATTTTCAGACCAAAGGACATAAATTTAATGCAATTTTTTTTTTTTTTTGTACTTTGTAACTTAAGACAGACTTGATATATAATAATATATAAGTAGCAAAGTACGATGTCCTTATAATGTTTTCGTGACTTATCGGATCCATATTGTATATATCCACTCACCGTTTTTTTTCTTTACACGATACAGAGCAGTTTTTTGCCACTGCAGATTCGCAATCGACACGAATTGTTGAAAATAAAATCGATTCCCGAGTGTAAGTGACGAAAATCGATTAAAACCCCGTCTCATGACGATTCGATAAATGAAAACTTCTTTTTTTTTCTTTCTGTATAACATACACCAGAAAATTACGCGCGCCAATCAATAATATCAAAAAAAAAACCGTAATAAATTTCAATTAATTTTTGTTGGATATAATACATAAATTATATTATAACCGAAGCTGCGAGGTTTATTCGAGTTCATCTATATGAAATATTTTTACAGCCTTCGTTCAACGTATATACTTCTATAGATTTCGTAATAGCTCTTACACATCATTTTGTCGGGAAGTTATGCGTCGACCAGTGGGGGGGGGAGGGTGTACTCAAATGTGGGGGGATTTCGGGTTCGGACATTGAAATTTCAACATTTAAAATGTTTTCATACGATTCACGTTTAATCTAATAAAACTTTAATGAAAATTAAATAATATTAATAATTATAATATTGCGCTCGTAATTTTTATATACACAAATCCGTAATGACTGCACGCGGTGACAATGATTTTCCTTTTTTTTTTTTTTTTTATAGTAGTCGAATTAAAAATTAAACGAAAAATCGTATCGGGTGACGATTAACGGGGGGGAAAAAAAGAACTCCTCACTCGCTTACGTGTATTGAGAGTAAATCGTTTCGGGCGTTTCTAGAATTTATAAAAAAAAAAAAAAAGAAAACACCGGCCGAATATTAAAACGCTTAGCGTGTATTTCTCGTCCGACCATATTTTTTTCGCGAAAATCAAAGCGTCCATCACA
Source organism: Chaetogeoica ovagalla (assembly GCA_032441825.1). NCBI lineage: Eukaryota > Metazoa > Arthropoda > Insecta > Hemiptera > Aphididae > Chaetogeoica > Chaetogeoica ovagalla. Next base: position 2,484,474 of record CM063727.1, on the reverse strand, counting down.
CGCGGCTCTCAACGTTATTCGGCAATTTAATTAATACGAAAATATTAAGGAAGTAAACGGGTTTTAAAACCGATCGATTTTATACACGGAGTGCTTCACCCTTTCGGAATTCTTATGTTAAACGATAATCATTAATCGACGGGAGGCTGCGCACCTCAACGTTATCCCCGCCCGCGGCCACGTCGTTGTCGTCGGATCGTTTGCGTAACGCGAGATGTCGTACGGGTGTACACAGAATCAGGGAGAAAGAAACGTAGTGGCGCAATTGACACTTACGCCACTGCGGCGCGCTGCTAGAAGGGCGGAGGGGATTTGTTGTTCTTCGTTGTTCATTTTTTATTTCATTTTTTTATACCACCCCCCCCCCTCCGTCATTTTGTTCTTGTTCGAGTTTTTTAACCCCGTCGTCATCGGATGTAAAGCGTTTACTTTTGCGTCATCGTTGTTTTCGAATTGAATGTGGTCCAGTTCAATACATCGCCGTCGAGCCTCTGTATTCGTTAATTTCCTTTTTTCTTTTTCGGTATTTCGAAAAATAAACGTCACGGAAACGAGCGCAGAGTGTATTGTAAAAAGCCTTGTAGAAGTGACGTATTCAGTGGCGTATTTAAGGGTTGGTCGGCACAGGGAGTTCCCTCCCGCCCTCTGATCGAACACATATTTTATGACCGCGATTACAACTCGTAATCGCATCGAGACGCATTCGTATTTCGTGGCTGTTGCGATGTGTTTTTTGCACGGTCTTATTATTATATCTTTTTCTCGGGCACAGACTCGCGTACACATACGCATGATAAATTTAATACATTTCTTTTTCGAAAGTGCGTTAAAATGTACTCGCGCATAGACTGACTTATGCTGTTGTCGGTTTTGTATCGCGCTTAGCTGGCTCGGTCGCATATATTTAGGGCTAAATCAATAACAATAACGATGTACTATAATAAACCGCGGACAGAATCTTCGGGGTATATCGATTGGAAGGCCAGAGCACGGAGATGGATTGACAAATGCGGGAAGGAGCAATTAGCGATGGATAATGATGGCGAAATGTGCTTTGGGCACACACACAGAGAGAGAGAAGTTTGTTTTGCAGCATTGGACGAGCCTGAGTGACCTATTTAAAGCTGGAAAAGAAGAAAATATAGCTAATTATGTGCAGGTACTTTTGCTCTTTACACAATTTAATGGAATAACTGAAATGCGAGTATTCTCGTTTAATCTGAAATACGTCGGTATTATTATTATTTTTTTTTATATATACATAATTAACGACAAATTTTAATATTCGATGAAAGAATGTGTTCTTACAGAAAACCATATCAAACACTATTAAACGCGTAATATTTATGCCTCAGGCCACTGTTTTTTCCTACACACCTCGTCGCGTACATTAGTATACTACTGCAGTGGCGCAACCAGGAAATATTTTCGAAGGGAGTGGGAAGTTATACACTAATAATATTATAAAATTATATTAAAATAACATTTATAAATTGTTATACGCGCGTTTTTTTTTTTACACGTAGAAAAAAAAAGGGATTTCGGGGGTTATGGACTCCTAAAAGCCCTTTTCCCCCAACCACTAGTTGCGCCACTTTGTATTCAAATATTCGTCTACGTGTTATATAATTATTATTATTATTATTATTATTATTATTATTATTATTATTATTAATGTATTCGTGTATGGACAACAGCAGTGGCTGCGGCGAATACCATTTGCAATCGGCCGCGGGGGTCGGTGTACGAGAAATGAGAATCGCACGCGTGTAAAAAAAAAGATTTCCGGAAAATTCTCGTGTATGATAGTTTAATGCGTCGGATATGCGATCGGGGGGTTTTTTTTTTAATATATATATATAAGAAGAAAAATAACGAATTTTTTTCTAACGTTGTTTTTTATTGTTTTTGTATTTGGAGAGAACCGTGAAATTCATTTGAAATCTACGCGCATATTACAATAATAATAATAATAATAATAATAATAATAATAATGAATAATGATAATAATATAGTCTCGATAACGTTCGAGGTCGATTTATTATTACGATAACGACGTTTGTGATAAAAAAATTAAACAAAAAAAGAACACTGCACCGCAGCTCCTGTTCGGTTTATTTATGTACACGGATTGCGAGGGAAATAATGCGAAATACCATTATAATAATAATATTATTATTATTATTATTATGCGAAATCTATTCGGCGATTTATACGATTGCGTACGTTCGTTCTTTTTTCTCTCTCTTTCCCCGCGTAAACAAACACAATTTTTTTGTTTTTTTTGTTTTTTTTTTTTTACTTATATTCCATAGATGTCCGAGCAAAGAGACGCGTTAAAATAAATAAATAAATAAGTAAAAAACTGTTTTCTTTTTCACGCACGCGATAATCGACCTCATGTTAATTCATAACGTTAACCGCCTCTCAGGACCGAAAAGGCCAATTAAACAATAATACGTGTTATATTGTGCATTGGATCAATTTGTATATTAACCGCGCGCGCTACGCTACTGTCGGCACGTAGTCGACGACACGACGCAACGAACGAGCTTACTCTCCGATTTAATATTATATATTTATGTGTAAAAGAAAAAAAGGAAAAATGACGATGAAGATTTTATTGATTTCACCTCGGAGAGTACGACGCAGTGGAGACGTGTGCGAGACACTCCGTAGTTCGAGGAATTCTGCGTCGGAGCCGGTGGTATTTTCAAATACCTCAACAACACCTATACCTGTATGCCATAATATATTAGAGCGTTAATATTTTATTTGCGTTTTCCGCGCGAACAAAACGATTTGATTTTAGAAATTGTTTAGTTTTCAAAGAGGCCGCGTGAAGACTTTTACCCTTTACATAGTTATTTTATACGTGTGCAAAATAACGCGTTAATTAAATAAAATATTTAAAAAAAGTAATATGTTCGCTTTTTTCGATATCTTTTGAGATAGGTACACGTGTGATTGGAGACAGACGAGACCATTGAGTGGACGAGGACTTTAGACGTGGAAATTTATATTGTCATCGCTTGAGAAATTAATTTTTCTCATAAATCCCCGCGAAGTTAATTAGACTAAACAAAAAAAAAAAAAAAATTATATATACTCGATTTTTGAAGATCTTGAGAAGAAGAAGAAAAAAGTGAATTATCTGTGAGTACGAATTCATTACGAATTCGAATCCGTATGCAGAATCCTTGCCCGCGCGCGTCTTTAGACCGTACGATTTTACCGTGTTCCCCCCGCTTGTGTGCAAGGAAAAAAGAAAGAGAAAACACTTCCCTGCAATCGCCTTAACGTTACACCGTCGCCATACGAATTAATAAGACACGTATTAACATTAACGGTGGTTCCCAAACTTTTACAGCATCCGTAGAAAATAGCAGTTTTTACATCCGACGACGCGGCTGCGGAACCCGACTGGAAAATCTTTGCAACAACATTTTTCGCACGCAATGGTCGAGAAAAATTACTCCGATCAAATTGATTATTATCGATTGTATGAAATACGTTTACAAAAAAAAAAAAAACTATTATGATTAGACGTCGTTCGGTTTTAATATAACTAATAAGTGTAACGCGCGTAGCTGACAACTGAATTCGTATACGAGGGTCATCCAGAAAGTAAGGTTACAACATTTATATAAAATAGAAAAATAAGTATATTTCAATGAAATTTTCAGGATACATTGTAAATATAAAATACTATTTTTCTACATAATCACCATTTAGTTCAATACGTATAACATTATTCCAATATTTATTTGTGTACATGTTTTTTTTTTTGTTTTTGATGTATGCGTAAAACCGTAAGACTCGCAACGATATAACAGTCGTGTCACAAGAGGTATGGCAGTGTTAGTTTTCACCATTGACGATTATGCGGCGTCTAAAAGGGAAAAACATATAAATCCCTTCTCCTCTCCAAATAAAATGATGTGGAAGAATTTTTTTTTTTACACATTTTCATAGAACAAAAATATCGGGAAAAAAAACCCATAATTTCAAAACCTGTCACAACGACCAAACACATTATTCTCTAATTCGCAGCAGCACACTTTGGAAACGTCTGATCTACAACGCGTACACACACACACGCACGCATAAAAAAAAAATATATATATATGTGAAAAAAAAAATGTATTCTTTTCTCGGCGACACGACGAATTCTGCCGGTGACTGTGTGCGCGACCAGCGAATTCGTACACACAATACACGACGATAGAGAGGAGAAAAAAAAACATTACCACAGCTAGAGTGCCGTGGATTTTACCGCGCGCGATTCGGCCTTGGATCCCGGCAAATTGCTTTTAATTTAAATAATCGCTAGCGCGTGTGTTATATTATAACATTATGTAGTTATTGCGCATATAATATAAATATAGTTACGCACTGTTGCAGCGCGTATACAGAGATACGTCGGTGTGGTGTATTTAAACGCCGAATAGAGTAGTCGCCGAACGAGTGTCGAACACGTTATTCGTTTCAACGAGCCCAGCGCATTATAAACACTTACCTGGCGCACATCGAACACGCCGAACGAAATGTATATCCATTTTATTATTTATAAACAGAAACAAAAACGCGTACTACACCCGTGCCGAATATCGGCGTGACGTGTGTTCGAATAACGAACTATATAATAAAATGCCCTCCCTCCCACACGATCAAGAAAAAACTTTTTTTTCCCCCTTTTTAAATCGTCAATTCCACGCCGTGTATATACGTATGTATGTATTCCGTTCGTACGCGCCCGTAATAACGAATTGCACTCGGGAAATGTTCCTAATCGAATTTCAATTCTTCTCCTATTAGCGTATAGTTTTTGAATTTTCGTGAAAAAATCGGTCGATTTGAAACGTTTTTGTCGTCATGCGCGTATTGATTCGCAATTCGCAAGAGTGAATTGCTCATTGTCGCCACGTGCGAAATATTATTAACACGGTCTAACGAGTAAATGAACTCGGCATTTTTTTCCGTCATCGACAGACGTTGAAAATTTCTCAAAAGTCGAAACGATGCCCGTGCGCGTATATGCACGGGAGTGAACGAGTTATTACGATATAAATTCAGGACTCGGGATTTTATGATATATAAAAAAGAAAAGAACGAAACCAGCTGAAATTCGAGCTATAACATAACGGCGGGTGGGGGGGAGGGGGGGAGGGGAGAAATCTTAAAATAAAAACGTTAGAAAATATTAAAAAAAAAAAAATGTTTTATTTACGAATCGTAGCGCACTGCCACGACGTCGGGATAATTTAATATACCTCCTAATAATAGATTACAATATGCGAAATATCTGTAATGAAATGAAAAGTGTGGGTAATTTTTCACACTTATTCTTAAGTTTACACAAAAAATAAACTAAACGCTTATTGATAAATCAAAAAGTGTAAAAAAATTTATAGAAGAACTGTGAAAATGGCCGTTAAAACGCTTCGAATACGTATAGAATTCGGAATCCCCTCGACGCGCATTACAAATTTATACGTCGCTCTTCTATATTTTTAATAATAATGGAAAAACTATAGCGATCCTTATAGATAAAAATATATGTAAATATGGACCGCGTGTAATGATTTCAATTACCGTTTTATCTGCAGTACGTATTATAATAACAGAGAGGAATATTCATTCATACGCAAACCATATCGTAACGATTATATGACGACTTTTAGACTTTTTACCATCGTTTATATACAGACGTATGCAATTGATTTTTTTTTCTATTCTAATTAAAAACTCCGTGCGCCGTACGAAAACGCGCAAAAAATATATTTCTAATAACTATGTAGTGAATTCGTCTCGTCAATCGATGATAGAAAGAAAAAAAAATATTAAATTTCGCGCATTGTATTTGCCGCGGCGATATATTCAAGGATTGCGGGGAAAAAAAACATAATTTTTTTTTGTTGAAAATCAATAGAGGACACGACAAGGCGTACTACTTGCAGCGACAGTAGTAGTACACGACAATTTTATCTCGTTCATTTCGAACAGTTGAAGAGTCGTCGTAATAGAAACGTATGCTTAGATACCGAAAAACATTAATTTTTATCGCGCGATAGTTAAACGAATGAATTTTTTTTATTTCAGTTGAAAGAAGAAAAAAAATCGAATACTCACAATATGCCGTAGTGACTCCGGTCTTACGCGTTTTATAAATCGTATTATGAAATTATAGTGTTAAACGCGTACGTTTAGTGTTTTTGTTTTCAATACGAAAATATAATCGTCGCATTGAAATGTGCGCGTAAACAACGTGTGTATGGAATCCATTCGAATAATAATTTACTCGTGTGTTTTATAGGCGATGTCGTAATGCCTAATATAAAAGAACGAAAATCTATTCATATACACGTATTAAAACGTATTTAAAAAAAATGTGTTTTTATTATAACATACGCACAATCGTTGTTTGTTCGTCACTCGCGTTTATTAATATTGCAATATTTTCTCGAAGAATACGTTTTCTATTTTATTTTATTGGTTTTTTTCTACTGTTTTTTTTCTTTTCGTTTGTAATAACGACGGATCGTTAAAAGTGTTAAATATTTCTGCGGCGAAAAAAATTACTGCCACACAAACACCTACGTTTTATGAGACATTTTTTTTTTTTTTATAAACAAACATTTTATACACGGAGAAGAGGGAACGTTATTAAAATGTTTAAAATGGCTTAAAAGAAAAAAACACGATTTAAATTTTCACGTTCGTGATTTTCGACTCGAATGAAAACGATCGAAATGAACTCGTATTTGATCGAGCGACGTAATGTTATTTAATACGTTTCGCCTAAAATCTAAAAACGTTAAATATTTCTTTTTTTTTAATATATCACGTATAAAATTTATATACAATTGTAATCAGAACTGTGCGAATGTCTTCCTCCGGTATATAATAAATATCGAAATTATTTACGTTTTTCACGTCTTCCGGACATAAAACGTATTTAAAAAACGAGAAAAACGTCACCGGCGTCACCGCAAAATATATGAAAAACTAGAAAAACCTCAAATAAAAAAAACACACACACACTGGTTGTTATGTTTTGTTATATCTGCGAAACAATAAATATTCCCCTCGCCACTCGTTTAGATATAAATACAATAATAACCGATTACGCGTATTATAAATATTGATTTCCTATATAGAAATTAAGCGATTTCGTGATATTTTTATATACACGCACGTAATAATTATCAGTCGCGTACACCGAACAAACAATATTAAAGTATATAAGTATATGTAGACGTCTAATCTTGTCCACCGTTCTTTAATCTAATAAAAAGTAAAACTACAATCGGTTATAGTACTGTTATTATATGTTTTCTTCTTCTTCTTCTTCTATACACTACTGTAACAGTCAAATATTATTTCGACTAAAAATAATACGCTTAGTCTTTAAAAAAAAAAAAAAAAACGTTTGACTTTATTTAATTTATTTGCACATTATCGGTAGGCGTCAAAAATAATACTTCATTATTATTATTATTATTATTATTATTATTATTATTATTATTATTATTATTATTATTATTATTATTATTTTCTAAACTATTCCTAGCGAATTGAAATTCGCCGAGTATATACGACGGAAATACAATATTTTCTAAAAATATATGATAAATAAATAAGTACGAGAACATTTCTATTATTACACGTAAGCAGGGAGTCTAGAAAGTTTGGAAACGCTCTTTTTATTTTTATCTAAACAAACGCAAAAAAAAATCAAACGAAAATGTTTATAAAGTTCAGAAAATCACAGATGAATCGTTAATACCACGAATGAACACACTAAAAATAACATTTTCCTATAAAAATTAAAATACATTTTATTATTATTATTATTAAACGTTTTACCGTATATTTATGACGTCATAATATTACGTAGTTTATGAAAATATAAATGTAATTCCATTCGCAAAACAATCGTATTCGCGTTATTTTAATAATATTGTCTAAATAGAAATTATCGGTTTGCCATAGCCGTTAATTGATAATAAATAATCGTTTTATAAAAACGCGCGTGGCTTTCTGTGTTTGTATTTCCTGTGTAGTACAGCAGTAGAACGTATTTATGCTAAAAATTAATAGACAAACAAAAAGTTTTCTTTCACTAAGATTCATCGCGCAGCAATTGTGTAATTAGCGTTTAAACCAATAACGTTCTCAAAATAAAAACGTATTAATATAATCCATCATTTTACGAAACGAAAAATATAACCGTACGTATATTTTATTTATATGTAATTGCATATTGAATTCATATAAGGAAATAAGTCTCTGCGAACACTCTGAAGTATCGGAATGTGTGTTTGTGTGTGTGTTTTTTTTTCAAAGTAATAAACAATTCTTTTACGCGTATCCTGAGAAACCGTATTAATAATTCCGGGTTGTGAGAAAAATACGTTCTATTATATAAAATACGAATTTTCGGTTTCTACTATGCGTTTTTTTTTTATCGAACTCTCAGAAAGCGATAAAAATCTATTTTTTTTTATATGTATATATATATTTTAGTAACATTTTGTATTTTAAGATTTTCCGTTCGATATTTATTGCGAAATAATATATGATTACAATATTAAATACGCCGATTGAAGTAATTAATGAAAAACAATGTGATATTCGCTAATGCGACTCGCGCGTCATATGATTAAATCAACATTCCGTTGAGAATTTTAATTACAAAACCAATTATTTTTAATATGGTAGGAGACACGTTTTTTTTTTTAAATATATCTTTCTTTTTTTCTATAACGATCCGAATTCGTTTAGAAACAAATTTTCGCTTATAAATATCGTGCTAAAACATTCAATATTATTTGAGAATGTGTTCAATCAATTTTCTGTAAGTTTTTTAAATGCGTTTTAATACAGTGTATTTTTTTGTTTTTAATTTTATTTTTCACAAACTATCGAGTAGATTTTTCACACCGCAAAATAATATTATATACGGTTTCGTTAAGAGTGTGCGTTGTGTATTTAATTATTGTCATATTTATTACAACATACTTCAGAGATGGATGTCGCGTGGTGGCATTAAAACGTTCTTCGATAACATTGAAAACAACACTATAGTCGCACTCCAAAACACAAATATTATCTTAAATCAAGAATAGTTTTTTAATAACACCAGTAATAATTCCGTATAGGAGAACGCATTGTATACGCACGAATTTCGTGTTATATTACTATAAAAGCCGTACACATTCACTCATTTTTTTATTATTATTATTATTATTATTGACAACACTGCTAATAATAATAATTCGTATAAGTATAGGTATCGATTTGATAACTTTATGACTTGTCATTTACAACACAACGCGAGGCATTTTCGTTCATATTTCGTTTCTAATTTGACGAAAAGAAGAGAAAAAAATTCGTTCACCGCGTTGAATTCTACTTTAAACGCATATTTAGCCTTTACGACGTTTTAAATAACAATTATAACCGATAAAAAATAAATAAATACGTATACAGATAAAGTGATAATATTTAAGAATGTTATCTACAAGAATATTATCGAAATTAATTCGAAAAATTCGTTCGTAACAACGTTCGTGTATTCATTTTCGATCTCATTCAAATGGCCAAAATATAAGAAAAAAAAAATGAAAATATCTAAAGAGATATATGCAAAATAATACGTAGAAATGATCTCGTTATCGACTCGTTTACTCGGGGATTCGGACGTCGCGTTCACACACATTTTGTGCAACTGAATAACGTTCGATTTCCTGTTTTAAATGGATTATGAATTATACGAGATCAACAACTAAGTGTGATGAATAATTTAGTCGTTTGGCTGTTTGATGCGTATGGAAACGATTTATCTATAAAAAAAAAGAAAAGAAAAGAAAAAAAACCGTATTAGATACATTTTTTGCCAGAGGAAAAATATATTTTTCTTAAAACTCGAATAATTTTTCATTATATACACAACTGAATATCGACTGTGAGCTATAGAGAAATTTATAATTAATAAAATTGTCTTTATTTTCTTTTTTATAAATATAATAATAATGAACTATTAAAAACGCATAAATACGTGTAGACGCAACTGTAATTAAATATCCATTACACGAGTATATTTATTTATATATCTTCTGTTATTGTTGGTTAGTGCATTGTGGTAAATTTTTGTCTGGCGTTCCGTCATCGTATTGGGCCAATGTGAATTCGAAAATTTAAATTCGTACAAATAATGTTTTTTTTTTTTTTTAAGATTTTAACGGTAGTTTGGTGTCGATTAAATGTTATATATTTTAATTAAGACCGAACTCCCCTCGAAACAGCGGCAATGCGAGTCGTGCATCGTACAAGCGCCAAAATGTTAAATTCATAACGAAAAGCGAACACAACCTGGACCCTCCCCTTACTGAATCCTACCGTACACTCATTCATTTCAGGTCTATCAGTCTTCCGAATGGTATCTCGCTTTCCTATATACGCTCCTTTCTATCTTCTATTTTCCTTTTAATAGCTACACATAATTTAAACCGAGTTCCCCACAATATATGTGTGTGGTACACGTTTGTTCCAGGCCGTCCTCTTTCTCGATTCCTAGCGTAATTCCTTCCAGAATTACCATTCCTGTATAGGACTATCACGAGAGTAGGTTGAAACACGTGATTTAGAAAAAATATTCTGGACCCCGGTCCATCCATTGAAAAAAATTCTGGTTGCGTCACTAATAAATAGCGCCAAATGTGTTATTTTTTAGTTTATAGATTAGATATCGGAATTCAATAACAGAGTATTGATTAGAGACTTTATATATATATATATATATAATTAATAAAAAAGAAACCGCGGAAATCTCGCGAACCTCAAATTGATCAAACCCCCCCCGGACTCTCGTACTTGGATGTGTAGTATTTCGAGTACAGTATTCGGAATACCGTATTATGATTATTGTTTTTTTTTTTTAAGTAATTTATTCTGTTTTTTCAACGTTATTAAACAAGTTTAAAATAGATGAAAAAAATATTTTATCAAATTCGGTATTAATAATATCTATAACTAATATATAAACACGCTGCGTTTTTAATATTCGGAAAATTATCGTATTTTTAATAAGTAATTTATTTACTCGTTTGTGTATATTCGGAATCGTATAAGTACGTCACATATTGTATTATTATAAACCGTGTATAATATATTCAATTATTCATATTTCGATTATTATTTTTTTTTTTTTTTTGAAATATTAAAATTCTAAATAAAGTATTGTATTTCACTATAGAACTCGTGTTTTGTGCGCAGTAATGTATTACTGCGTGAATGTCGACAAATCGAGATTATTATACGTACGGACGTGGATATTTGTACGCGGATTTATTTATTCATAAGTGGTCACGGACGACAAAAAAACCTCCCGCTTTATACACAAAAATATAATAAATATTGATAAAATTAAAGTGTATACATATATATATATATATATATATATATATACAGTTTATGCGCACGATTTTCATGATTCTCTCTCGTATATTAAAAAAAAAAAAGACACGGTCTTTCAATACAGTAATCGCGTATGAAAAAAACGTCTTCCCGCCAAGTCGGCGCTAACGTATATATGTGTGTGTTCGAATTCCAAAACGTTGGCTGGCCGTGGATAAATATAGATCTTTAAAATATTCTAACCGTTGTATATGCGCATGGAACGTAACGCAAAAGTCAGCGCTACATGGACTTTTATCGCTTTTACACTCTTGAAATCAGTGCGGTGCGTAATACGTTTACGCGTGACAATTACTGTAAACAACGTTGAAAGAATGAAAAAAATTATTTACAACAAAATATAAATATTATTACCACGGCACCGATGTACACGTAATTAAACGCGGTTGAACAGAGAAACCGCGGGCAACTTTAAAAGAAGGAAATTTCGGAGAAAAAACGGGAGAATGAAAACAGGATTCCGGACCAGTAGTAAAAGAGAGAGAGAGAGAGAGAGAGAGATTATAAATTTCATTCTCTCGTTGTAGTGAAAGATGGGCTTTTTTTCATTTCATCGCTATGAGAACAGGAATAAGAGAAGAGCATGAAATTAAGATTTAAGCCGATTATGACTAAACGTATTAAGTGTAGAGAAAGAAATAAAATACAAAACGTCTTCAGTGTCGACAGACATTTTTACAACAGAAGACTCCTAGAGCCGATATTAACGCGCGAATAAAGAAAAAAAAACGCTGTCGATTCAAAGATTTCAGGTGGTCACGCGCGATAAAACGCATTGAGAAACTGAAAACTATTGTACAGCTGGGCTATTCCGATTGGAGAATAAAAAGAGTATAATAAAAATGCGTTTCTCGTCGTCGACGGGAAATAATATTCGTTTCTTTATAAACCGATATAAAAAACAAATGATTTTGTAAATTAAATTTTAGCCAAACGATGAGCGTGACGTAACCGTCACTGATGTCAACGCATTCGCCGAAATCACAGTGCAAAACGTCTACACCGTCGCGTGTTAATTTTAATTTAACATTTTCAACAATAACAGCAATAATGTCGTTCACTGCGCAAGATAGTATAAAAAAAAAAAAAAACACGTTATTTATATTTAAATTATCGTCAATGCATATATACGACGATTATGTGTTTTTTTTTCTCTATAAAGCGATTCAAGTCCAGTGCTTTTCCGTTCCGTCCGAACACCAGTGACGACGATAATAATTTATCGATATTTTCGACGTGTTTAAGTTTAATATCATCATGAGGTTTGTATACGTACCCCCCCCCCCGTTTGTTTGTTTCTAAGATTTTTCAATATATACACAATTTACTTTCGCGTTAATAATAATCAATTATTGGTATATACTGTTTTATACACTCATCATGTGAGCCGTACATATAAACATATAAGTACAACATACGTGTACATTAGAACGTGAAAAAAAAATTACCAATAAATAAGCATTGAACGCGTTTATGATCTAAAAAATAAAAATACATATAACTGTTAATAATTTAGCTTGAAAAATAATAACCGATAAATATTACATAATTTCCTGAAAAAAAAAAAAAAAATCTATCGCGAAAAATAACGGAATTACTAGTGAAACGTGAAGAACGTATTATATTTGGTTTTACAATGTCTATATTCTTTTTCTTTTCTCGTCCGTAACAGAATTTTTCGTGTAGAACCGAATCCATCCACGGATGATCCCGTGCTGAGTAAATCGTGTCCAGCTGATGATGATAATTTGTTCAATACTTTTTTCGATTTTTCTCGATACATATAGTTTCCTTCGAAAGCGAAACAAAAAAAAAAAAAAAATCTAAAATTCGATCGATTTACACTAACACGTTTGACTGCGGCTATTGCAGTAGACGACCACGCGTCTTTTTTTAAACAATTATAAATATATGAAGAATAGTTTATAATTTATTTTAGAAAACCATCGCGGAGAGAAATATCGGAAAAACGGTGTTCACACACTGGGGAAAAGTCGACGGTAAAACGACTACCAAAAGGCTAAAAAAAAAAAAAAAAAAATACGAGTATATACTAAAAATACGTTTTACGTCATAGCAATAACGTTACTCTCGATTTCAGTCCGGTAGCGATTATACGTTTCCTATTCGTTTCCGTCGATAAAAATCACGACGACAAAGACAATGTTATTATGCGTTAATGATTTTCTTTTTCTAAACGATAGTTATACGTGTCATGCGTTCTACTAATATTCATTTGATCGACTCTATCCGATACAAACAATATAATAATATATTCTATATTACGGTGAAGGAAAGACGCGTAGTGGTGCCCACTTTCACTTTACAACGCAAGGCCGACGACGACGACAAGCCGCTGTCGCGTGATTATTCGCTCTGCAAAAACCTTTAATATAATAATAATAATATCTCCCTCCTCACTACTGCGGCGTCGTAATATAAGGTCGTTCACCTATTAATTCGAATAGAAAAAAAAAAAAAAAAACGTTCGTACGAGTAAAATCCCGTATAGGCTCGCCAGAGAAAATCGGCCAATGCATAAAAAATTACCGAAAAAAAAGTATAATATATATATATGCGCGTGTACGTGAAATTTAAAGTTTTATACATAAAAAAAAAAAAAAACGTTTAAGACATTTCGATTTGATTTTTATTTTCGACACGATATAGTTATTATATTTCGCACACATTTCACATCACACTCGTTGCGTTTAGGTCGACATTAAACGGTTCTCATTATCGTTTATTTTATAAAATGAAAAAATAAAAATATAATAACAATATCACACTATAATATAATTATATATCTGTCGCCCTCTCCCCGTTGCTCGTAGAAAACACCACGAGCTATTCCTTCGTTTTCTCCTATTACTTCGTTATTATATACCTATAATCTTTCTATAGAAAATTGATCTATAAACGCAAAAAAGTATTTTTTTTTTTTTTTTTTTTAATCCGACTCTTGTAATTTCAGAAATTAACGCGTTCGAACAAAAAGCAGCAAACAAACTCTTCAACTCTATTACACTTTAGTATAGAGAAATAATAACAAAACAACAGAAATTATACGGTATCCAATTATTATTTTTAAAATGATATATCTGTAAGTCGTTTTCACGTTTTGGTAGATTATACTTTCGAGGTTATATATATATAGAGACAGAGAGAGGGAATAATCGACAATCGTATGAGTAAACATTTTTTAATTTGAAATTTAAAAACAATTATTCTCATCACGGTGATAAATACTATGAGAAAAAAATACACGATATTATATTACATAGACGCGTGTATTTAAATTGTTTATATTTATATTTAAATTGTTCTCGATCGCGCGATTTATTTTATCCTGAAATTATTATTCGTACCAGCGAACGTAGAGAAGAAATCTGTTTCTGACGCGCGTTGTTACGAAACGTACAGATGAAACTAACAGTTTGTATTGGTTTAACAATGTTTTTTCTCTTATATTACACAGCGATATCGAAAGTGGATGTAGTTTCGTTTTGAACTCGTAAATCTGACCTCGGGTTATAATGAATGACGTATACAAAAAGTTTCTACATTGTTTTGGTATGCACATATCGTTTATAAAAATATCCCCAGCAATGTTCCGACGAAATTTTATATAAAAAACACGGTATAATAAAAAAAAAAATATTATTTTAAAATCGCATGAACGTAATGTAGTTGTTATTGAATTGTCGTTATCGTTACGAAAGATTATTATAATAATACGAATGTAATAAAAAAAAAAAAAAAAATAAACTATTTACTATATATTTATTATGCAAAACATTGGTTTAAAAAGTAAATATTTTCATAATGTATAACGTACTGCAAAGTAAAATAATAATAAAAAAAATAACCTAGAATACCTGTAGACAAATTAGTAATTATTATAAATGTAATTGCAGTACGAGTGAAAACGACGGGTAAAAAGAAAAAAAAACGTAATTTTTAAAAACTAATTGATGTGTATTCTATTTGCACGAGTATAAACGTAGTTTTTTTTTAAAATACATTGTCAGAAAAGCGCTAAAAAACAATATTATTATGAATCCAAATCTATATAGTTCGCCGTTTATATTATTATAAACGAAAAATCGTTAATCTATAACGCACAGTAATACAATTCATAACACAATTATTATAATAATAAATTGTCTGTACAACGATTCCTTTACTTCGTCGATATCGAACTGAGCAGTGCTCCGAATAATTTTTTTTTTTTATATATATATATAAAAACTAGTATACGAT
Source organism: Chaetogeoica ovagalla (assembly GCA_032441825.1). Lineage (NCBI taxonomy): Eukaryota > Metazoa > Arthropoda > Insecta > Hemiptera > Aphididae > Chaetogeoica > Chaetogeoica ovagalla. The sequence continues at coordinate 2,468,730 of CM063727.1, read as the reverse complement.
TATTATATACTTCACTGCGTATTATGTAGCGCAGACTCGAATTAAAAACTCGTTTTCCGATCGATATAAAAATCAAATTTAATTGAAATTATTATAATATAATAAACCGGCGAAAAAAAAAATTAATTGTTTATTTTGTACTTTTTATTCACTTCAGTCCCGTCATTTAAACCAAATTTATACGCATATATATATGTACGCAAATCAAGAATTTTTTTTTAATGTATTTGCGCGACTTTATTGAATTTGCACACCCGCACTGTTACAAAGACGTGTGTCTCATCGTCGACATATTTTTCAAACAGTTGTTCGACACATTTTTATTTTATTTTACAAATTTAAGACGCAATATAAAACGTAGGAAGAACACCTGCTACTCGGAACAAATCGACAATGTCGCTGTTGTGTATAATAATTATATATATACAACAGCCTATACGACTGCTAAAATTACTGCGTTTTACATAATTGTACGATTTTATTGTTTTTAAATACGATATATGGCCCGCGGTAAAAAGCACTGTGTTATATAAATAAATAACGGTATATTATCGCGTATAATAATAATAACAACTCACGGGTGATTCGTTTGGATAATATTGAAAAAAACGCGTTTCAAAAAGAAGTTACGGCGGAATATTTTCCCATTTGAAAACACAACTCTCGCGGAGAGCGATTTCAATTCGTTTTTTCTCTCTTTTTTTTAATATTTTCCAATGGAATTAGTTTAGAAATTAAAAAAAAAAAAAAATGTCAAGAGGCTCAAATCGTTGCGTTACACCCGATTACGTATAATATTATAATCGAAATCGCACAACGACCACGACAGTCTTAACTTTGTGGAAAACTTTAAACGTTTCACACGCATAAAACGTTTAGTGGTTTTTTTTTTTTTAATTATTTCGATTCCAAAAATGTGTTTTTTTTTCTTTACATTAAAATCGCGTTTAATTGCTATTATAACGCACTACACCGGTGTATTTAAAACTGTGATGTTTTCGCGAAAACCGATCAAAACTCATATTACGTGCGGTCTCGCTCTAAAAGAAACACTGCAGATAAACAAAAACGATAATTGCAGCCGCCACCGATTGTATAATCGGAAAAGAAGAAATTTCTTTTTAAAATTATATTTAAACACGGTTTATTATTATTATTATTATTATACAAATTAATTTAAATATAATAGTAAAAAAAAAAAAAACAGTTTATTTTTCTATTCGAATAACGCGCGTATCGATTATTAATATCGCGATGTAATAATAATATTAAACGTGCAATAACGACGTAAAAGAATATAAACTTAGCTCGGACTGACGTCAAACCAGATCAAACCAGTGCGATTATAACATATATAAAATACAAGTTGAAGAAAAAAAATAAAATACGCGCGTTCCGTACGTGATTATATACAATAATGACCTCTGTGGTTTTTTTTAAAACTAACGCGCAGACGGACAGGAATAATAACAATTTAAACGTTAAAAAAGTCCCGGGAAGATTAGAAAAACGTTTATGAAATCGTAATTATAAAAAAATAAAAAATTGTTGTTTTTTGTTTTTTTTAAATATTCGACAGCGCCGTGATAGACGCGATTATTGCTGATTATTTTACTTTCGTTCGATGGATCGTCGTGTTCGGCCGTTCTGGCGTTATACGAATTCTAAAGACATATTATAAAAATAATGGGGCGGCGGAGGAGGAGGAGGAAAAAAAAAGAACGTTTCGCGTTGAAATTACGTGAATTGTTTACTGAACTGTTATAGTGTTATTATATTTTGTCGCCGTTTCAAAACACGTCTACTACTGTTTTTTTTTTTTTTCGTACTATGCGTAATATAATATAATATACAAACGACATACACAACGCGAGACTCCGGAATATATAATAATAATAATAATACTATAGAGTTACATATTATTATTATTGTTATTATTATATTTTCATACCGTCTATACTTATTTCCCGTTTTTTTCGACGTCGTCCATCGGAATCCAACGGTTTGGAAGCTGTATTTACCGTATAACAATCGTACGCTAATCCGGCCGTAACCCGAAACGTCGTCTATATACTTTCCTGTCGTACGCGGATTCTGATAATCGATATTATACAAAATAACGCGCGTTAAAAATTGTTCAAAACTGAAAACACGCCGAGCAATTGCTGTTCGAAATTTAACGAAGTACAAAATAAATGGTATTTAAAAAAAAAAAAACATAATTTCCGTCAAGACATTACACGCATACGTGCCGAATATGATTTTTCTGCGTATTACCGTTAAATTACGATATCGTGCTCGGCTGATGTCTGCATTGAATTATCCAGAAAATCGCGGCATTTTCATTTCAAATAATTAACATTGCACGTGCAAAAGTAAACATTTATGTGCCGAAAATCGAAATTTAACGAAAATCTACCGTTGATCATCGTCAAAAAAAAAAAAAACAAAAACAAAAAAATACAAACGGTATATATCGTACGTTTTTATTACAAATTATTCGCTATATATTATATTATTGTGCGCGTGTATCGCTATGAATTGCTCGAATAACGCGTGGCGAATTTCATGCGATTTACCGCGTACGACAAATTCAAATTTTAATCATTTTTTACCAGGTACGCGCAAGGAAGAAAACGAATTAAAAACTATCTGAACGAGTATTTAAATTTTTATTTTATATCAATAAATAATTCGATCGGATCGTCAGAAAATGGCATACAGTGAATTAAATAATTTTTTTTCTTAAACGTCTTCGTATTCGTCTTGTTTTTATTAAATATATATATATACACGTGCATATATCGATAAAAAAATACATTTTTTTTTTTGTAAATTTATTATTTTTAATCAAAACCGAATTCGTATGAAAAAAAAAAATAAATATTATATTAGAATAATTCGTGTTGGAAATGAACGCCGCCGGCGCATTATATTGTTATGATTTCTAAAAACGCGTTTGGACGCATGCAGTGAGTTTACAAAAATATACTCGGTATTATCGATACACGAAAACATTTCGTATCGCAATAACCGTCCGTATATAAATTCCAGTTGATATTATTATAAAATGTGTTTGTTTTAATTACATACAGTCGTCGAACGCGATTTCAACAATATTTTATATTTAACGAATTTTCCCGAATATATTTTTACGTTTCATCACCACAACAAACCGGTAAACCATTCGACTTGCTCATTGAACTTATAACTTATGACTTATATAACTATACGAGTACTGTTCGAAGACCGAGTCGTCTCGCACGCGCATAAAAAAAAAAAAAAGATAGCGTGTTAGGTGAATTATATACTCGGACAGAGATTTTCGAGTGTATTTCTATCACTAAAAATTTGAGAGCAACGATAAATCATTGCGTTCGGATAAAACGATTCTGCTTCGGCGTGATATTTTTTTTATTTTTTTTTGATATGCAAACAAAAATTAACCGTTTTTTTTTTTTTTTTTTTGAACATGAATTGATTAACTCAAAACCTATAAACAGTCCAAAATGAAAGGGAATGGTTTTGACATTTTCTTTTTTCTCCTCGGCCGTATTTATAGTGTAAATTCGCGTGTTTCAAAGTCCATAAACAGTCATCGGTTTCAATAATATCCGATTACGATAATCGAAATCGCGTTTTCACGTATAATTTCTTCGTGGTAATTTTTAATTGATATTTTTTAACGCGCTTTTGAGAAAATTTGAAAAATGACCTGTGTGAAGAGTACCAGACGCGATTCGCTATACCGGAATCATATTATTATTATTATCATTATTATTATTATTCATATTATTATTATTATTATTATTATTATCATTATTCATATTATTATTATTCATATTATTATTATTATTATTTGTCCGTAAAAACCGGACGAGCGCACTTTCTGGTTAGAATTTTCGTGCACTTCGGCAGACGTTAGATAAAATAATAATAATAATAATAACGCGTCATTGTAAAAAAACCAATACATTCCGTCTCGTTTCGCTCGGAATTTAAAATTCCAAACCGATTCCGCGTGTATAACGTGATAATATTGTGCGCGATTTTTTCGAACGTTTACGAGATATTTCGTTCGCGGCGCGACGACCAACGCCGGCCCGGTGACCTTGTGGCGAAACAAAAATAAAGAGTGCTAACTGCGTCTCCACGAGATGAAACACCCAACAGCATCATCATCAGCAACAGCATCAGCACGTCGGCGGCGCCCGCCGTTTTACACCGTAGGAGGACACATTATACGCACTACTGCAGTACTCTGTTACTCACTATTCACTGCGCTACTATTTGCGTCAATGAATTGCGTTTCTTCCGTTGAAACAGAGAGAGAGAGAGAAAAAAAAAGTTATTTTGTTATTTTCAATCCGACGTCGACTTACGTAATTTATTATTGTCGCTATCAAACGTACACTTCTATTTTCAACGCGGTAAATAACGACGAACACAACGCGAGTGCTTCTTTTTTTTTTGTGTTCTCGTTAGACGTTTTTTCTTCTTTCCCCCTATAAATCATACCGGGATAAACTTATTTTCGACAATTAATTTTATCCTAATTTTTACTCTTTCCCCCCCCCCTACTGTAAATAACGATCGAAACACTCGAACACGTTTTAACAGCGGAAAATTAATTTTTAAACGATTTTTTTTTTTTTTAAATCCGTCTGATATACTTTTTTTCTCGCTATAATCCGCAATAAAATCGTGTTACTATATATATATATAACTCGATATCGAATCCATTTTTTTTTTTCGAGCAATAACTCGTTATCGTTATTGTAATTCTTTATGTATTGGATTCTAGTAATTATTACGAAAAATATAATAAATAAATATATATATATCGAATTGAACAAAAATTACGCGGGACTGGAAAAAAAAAATTCTTTTCTTTCAGTCTCACGGAATATTTTTCGGTAAACTTTGTGTTTTCAAGGATACTGAATCCTCCATTTCTCCCCATCACGTACGGTTTTTTTTTTATCAAACACAATAATAATAATAATAATAGTTCAAAATAAAACAAAAAAAAAAAAAAAATCATGGCGACAGCGATAAATAAGAAAAAGAAATCATTAATTTTATTACATCGAACTATAAACGTATTGTTTTTTACAATTAAACGAACGATTCCTTCCTTCGCGATACGTATTAATTTTTCTAAACACGATTGCTTATGCTCCTCGCATCGATAAACCAAACACTATCTATCGTTCCCATTATATAGATTTTCACTTGATTTTAGAGCAAACGAAACAAAGGCGAGTCTTGCAAACGAACGAATATTGATATGACGGAATATTTTTACTATTTTCATCCGGTTTTAGCGAGTAAAAATTTATAAGTAAAAAAAAATAAATGCAATTTTTTTTCTAGTTGTCGATGCGAATGTATATCATTTCCATTTGTCACATCTCGGCGTGATGAGGCGACCGTGTACCACTCATCTGCAGTGCATATAAACGTTATGGGTAGAAAATACGTTATAAGAGTTTTTTATTTATAATGACAATATTAATTATTCTATATAGGAAAGGAAAAAAGAGCGAAAGAAAAAATAATATTTGACGAAAGACGCCAAAAAAAAAAAAAAAAAAAAAACAGAATCGAATAGTAAAAAATGTTCGTGTAGACAATTTAACACTGGAAAACGGCAAATGACGAACGTATTTTTTTTTTCTATCGTTTCTCTCGAGAACGATGACCGTAGTTTTTTTTCACCGATATTTAAGTCGATATTATTATAACGCATTACAATAATTCGTCGTCGTCCGCACTTGTCGGTTGACGCGTTGTTATTGAAAACGAGCAAATTTTTGTTCTCTTCAAACACGTTTTGTTTTTCTTTTACACATACACACAACGAATTGTTTTCAAAAGGTTTTCTACATTTTATTCTTCCAAACGAAAAGCAAAAAAACGTAATTAAATTTTCAATTAAGTCGATCGGAAATATAATAAAAGTGAATTTCGGGCGCGGAAATTAATAATAATAATAATTATTATTTTTTTTATTACATATTATTATTATTCCCTATCGTTACTATATAACATACGATTTGTAGGGAAAAAAAACAATAATTTTTAATTACGAAAATTCATAAATATTTTATAGAGTTTATAGAAAATACGATTTTTGTACATACAATTACAATATAAAACGACAATTAGTTGCGCAATGATAATATTTTTATTTTTTTTTTTTTTCAAAAACCGTATTAGTCATAATTTACCTACAGTAAATATAAAACAAAAACATCGCATGGGTTTAGGAAATTATTTACACATGTGTTTTAAAAATATTTGTTTACTTCTGTTTTACACGATTGCATCGAAACCTTATAAACACAATAATACGTATATAATATTACTGCGAAATATTTTATTAATTTCTATTCCAAACGAATATAATATTTAAACTTCTTTAAAAAAAAAAAATTGATTATAATTGATATCTCTATTTCTATATATATATATATAATAATGTGATAGCGAAAAATCAGTCACGTTTATATTAATTAAAAATAATAATAATAATAATTACAACTCGAGGAAAATTAATATAAAATTTTCTTTTTTTGAACCAGGTTGTTTTTACGTTATTCATTTATTTCCAATCCGTATCCGAACGTTTCAGCGGCGAGTGAAAAAACTGCGGACGATATAAAAATATAATAATATGACTGACTTTCCTACTAATAACATACACTTTTTATAATTTGCCCGATGACTTCAAAATGTGAAAATCTAAAAAGAAAAAAAACACTTTTGGAAATGTAAACTTAATTATTCGGCGGCACTCGTACTATTTTTTTAAATATATTATATAAATAACAAGACTATATAATACACGTAATGACATGCAGGGCTCGGATTTCATAGTATTTGTTATAATTATTACCGAATACAGATAAAAATAGCAGAGTAAGCTGTAACATATTGTGTTTTACGCATACATTTTTTATTATATTTTTACGTATTTCAAGCGTTTTAGATTTTTGAGTGCTGTTTTTTTTTTTCGTTAATACGCATTGAATTTAATTTATTTCGTGTTTCCTATATAAACCTCGGCCATATTAAAAGATTAAGAAAAAAATATCCGCATAACTAATCCATTACAGATATTATAATCTATATATGGTTATAGGTATCATCACTTGTAATTCGTAAATAAAATATTTATTTATTTTTTTGATAATTTTTTTACTATTTTCAGATATTATATTTAGTGTTATAAAAGCCGAGGTTATTACTATTAATAATAATAGAGCTACTGCGAATTTAAATGATAACACATAATTCCCTTAACTATATATATATTAGGGTGTTCCTTAATTTTCAACTTTAAAATTTTTTCGCTCTCACCCCCTAAAAACGTGTGTATATATATAAAAATGAACTAACAAAAGTTTTGAGTCAATCAGATAAAGTTAACCCGTGCCGAATTTAACTTGAAGTTTGAACTTTTTACATATTTCAATATTTTTGGAAATGTTTGCCATTTTCATATATATCTCGTAAACTATTAGGAAAATCGAAATTTTTCATATTATTTATTTTAAAGTCTTTTAAATTGTCTATATCTTTTATAAATACATATTTTACAATATCTCTTACCGTTTATAAGATATATTGACTTGACTGGAAAAAACACAATGATCTGTGTAATTTATTAATAATGAATGGCTAATTATAATTTATAAACAATAGTATAGGTACTTTTTATTAATATTCCTCATCAAAACAATTTTTGTAAATAAAACAATAAATATTATAATGTTTAATACTTATAATATACTATAAAAATTAATATTGCTTTAGTAGTGTACATTTTTTACAATCTGTGTAAATTTTTCGTTATTCTTGCACACATTGTAATATGAACTGTTTTTGATCTTCATCCAGTATTAATGTTGCATTATAATTTTCCATCAATTTCACGGCCCTTTCTGCAGTATCATTGATTATTGACCCTGTTGATCGCTCAAGTTGTGGAACGTCTAAAATTTGCTCTATATTTTAACTTGTTATCACAATTGGTAGTCGTTCGATAGTTGTATATTTCACTTTAGTGTTTGGCGTTTGGCAATATTTTTTCGTCTCAATATACAACCGCGTAATTAGTTGGAGATTCTCGAAATCCTAATTTTATTAGTTCACTGCGTTCGCGGCGATATATTTCTCGACATCTATGTATAGATGTCTGATTTATTATGTATTCATCAACATTATAATTTAATACTTTTAAAGTAGCTAGTAGAACATATACAAAATCCCATATTACTTCACTGACACCTATCTAAAGCTCCTGCAAGTTTTGGTATAATAAAATTAATGTTTCCTTGGCATTTTTTTTTGAGGGGATTCTATTTCTATTGGAGTGTTTGTATCTAATTTTGATAAATCGCTACTTTATAGACTCTCATTTTCTGAACTTTCATCAAATTGTATAAAGCTTAATGCCGAAGTTGAGGGACAATTTATATTATAACTATCTTTCCTTTTTCATTCATTTAACTTCCGTTGAATATTTCTATTTTCTTTTATTGTACCTTTAATATCTATACCTCCAAGATATCCAGGATGCCCAGGCAAACGCTGATTTATTAAAACTGTCTATCAACATCGATTTTTATCAATTTTAACGCATCGGAATGAGCAATATCAAATAACAAATTTAATTTATTCTTAAAATCATTTTCTTTTAATCGATATGACTCATCTATTTTTTGAGCATTTTTTTTGGAGATTGTGCCATTCATCATATAAATTTATTTATTTATTAATATAATGTTGAACAGCTCGAATAGGAATTCTATCTTTTTCTCAATAGATGAAACACTCACGTACAGCCAATGCCGCACTTTCTCTAGTATTAAGATTAACGGTTCTCATATTATAGAAAAATACCGAAAGTACTTGCCCGTTTGATGGAAGTTTCGAGTCTTGAATTTGTGTTATTTCAGATCCAATTAAAAATATTTAATTTTCACTTCTCAATTTTTTTGACATTTTTATTATTTAAATTAACAACAAATGCGAAAATTTTAATTCGTATGCACTACTTAAACAGATATCACAAACAAACTAAATTTACTAATAATTAAAACAAGACAAGCAGTGGACTTATACTGTTATCGAGTAAGGATATCCTCACGATACAACCACTTTAATATCTACATCTTATAATATGAATACTATATTATTATTATATAATATATTACTATTTTTTCATGGTTATTATTTTTATGAAGAAAGGATTAAATAAAAGAGATTAGAATAATTATATTATTGTAAACATTATAATATATATATATAGAAGATTATTATATTATCTACAGTACCTCCTATGTGAGCATTAAAAGTGAGTAGATAGGGAAAAATTATACAACAATTTTATGAAAATCATTATAGCCTAAACTATTATTAACAATTGTGGTGAAAACCGTGATTTCTTCCAGTCAAGTCAATATATCTTATGAACGGTAAGAGATATTGTAAAATATGTATTTATAAAAGTTATAGACAATTTGAAAGACTTTAAAATAAATAATATAAAAAATTTCGATTTTTCTAATAGTTTACGAGATATTTATGAAAATGACAAAAATTTTCCAAAAATATTGAAATATGTAAAAAATTCAAACTTCAAGTTAAATTCGGCACGGGTTAACTTTATCTGATTGACTCAAAACTTTTTTTAGTTCATTTTTATATATATACACACGTTTTTAGGGGGTGAGACCCAAAAAAATTTTGATTTTTTTTTCCATCATATATAGCTAAGGAACACCCTAATATATATATATAATTAAATAACATATTTTATTTTTATCATTTTTTTTTTCAAGCACATACCTACATAATTACTCTACGATATTACATGTAATATGATTCGTCGGGTACATATGGTTATAATAATGTCTATACAAGTCCGGTTCTTAAATATATACACTATAAACTCCGCGTGAGATATGTATAATCGTATTTTTATTTTTTCATCAAATATCTCTTCCCTCCTCTGAAACCTCAATAATTTGCCTTATTTTTATATTTCTTTATTACGAAAAAAACAAAACTCTCCGTGAAAACAGATTAGGAGACATTTCGTTATGTGTTAATCGTCCGTGTAATGCGTATACGGTTTACACGTATATACACTCTTATTTCCCCAGCACTGCAGTAATTCTTTTTTTTTCGCGATATACACTTTTTTTTTAACACTGTAATCGATTTTGATAAACACTCAAATGTATTTTTAACATTCTCAATAACTCGCGGTAAACATTTTTTTTTTTTATTGAATTTTCCAACGAAAACTGTATATATATAATACACTAATAATCCGTACGTCGATATTTTCTGTACCGTTGACATTAGTATATCAAAATACGTTTTTTTTTTTGTACGTTTATACGCTGTTGGTTAGGTGTAAGAAACAAAAATCTCGCGGTAATTTTTTTTTTTTTTTTGCAATAAATTATTATACCCACGCGAATTGATACTACGAAATGTGTTTAAAAAACGTTTTATTTCTCTTCTTCTTTTTAACACAGTATATAACTTTTCGTTTTAAATTATCAATTATTTTATATTATACTTTAATTTTTTTTATCCGTAAAGGGAAAACATTTTTTTTTTCTATCGCGGTTTTACTTTGGCCGGGTTCGTGCGCACGAGATTTTGTTCAATGCCGGTGATGAGATTAGTATTTAGAGCATAAATTCCTAAAATGGGATTCTGACTTGTGAGGGGGATGGGTGTCAGGCAAAAAACAAAATTTGTGTGTCCACGAGAATTATTGGGTCAAAAACGCAAAAAAAAAAAAAAAAATCACCGCGGACAAGGAAGATTTAAAATTAAATCTGACTAATTTGACGTTATAAATATGGAAAATTTATTATATCCAGTAGCGAAACTATAATTCGTGTAAGATGGAAAGGGGAGTCGATTTTTTATGAATGTTTACTAAGCACTTTAAAAGAGTAAAGGTATTATTAATTTTTACTTATACTTTTTCATTTATCATGACTGTATAATAATATATTTATAGTTATCATTTGAATTGTAATATACACACGTGGAGTCTATTTTTGTGTTTTCATCCGTTACAATCGGGCAAACGAGACATGAAAACGATCGTCGAATGAACGGGCGATATGGTCTGCAGTTATGGGGAAATAAACATTCGTTAACGTTTTTCATCTAACGAAATTTGTTATTTACGTATTTTTCCAATTTATTTTGTCAAAATTTTATAAATACAGGAATACAAGAATAGCACGACTCAAGGTCGGGGGCATTCCTCCCATCCTCCCACTCAAATCCGCCACTGACTATATCAAAGCATCAGACACCCTTTATCCCTCCCAATACTATTGGATGTCATTTACATTTTCTGTCGTTTTAACGAATTAAAAAAAAATTTTTTTTTTTTTTTATATTAAAACGATCAATTAGTCTTTATCAAAAATATTCACAATTTCCATACGTCTAATTAACTATAATCAATTACATATACATGCACATGTGTTGAAATTTAATTTCCTTTGAAATCACTCCTACTCTTGATCTAATGTATTATGAGTCGTATGACTTTAGACGTTTGAATCGTCTGACGTCTTCTGAACCGTCAAGTAATTGAATTGCTGTTGGATTGATCCAATCCGATACAATATATTTCAATTGATTAAAAACAAAAAAAAATTAAATAATTAATTGATAAAAGCAAACTTTACGCGTTTTTTTTTTATTATTTAAAATTTTTCACTCTTCGACAAATCGTGTTCAAGTGCAGAGTAATAGGTTTCAAAAACACGTTAACGAATTTGGGAAAAAAGTGGAAATTAGAGGTGGTCTGCGAAAAACAGAAAAATTGGCACGTGATCGACGGGACAAAAAAGTTTGGAAACCTCGGGTTTAGAGAAATACAGTTAAATTTATTTATTTTTTTCTAATACATATTCGTATACGATATTATCAATAATAATACATATTAATAAATTAAGAAAATTTAATTCGATTCGTTTTTTACTTCCCGCCGACTTCAAACACAATAGTAAATCACCCGTCGGAGTGCGTAGAAAAAAAAACTCGTATATAACCTGCGAACTACGTTTTCGCATAATATATCGTGAAAAATCAGTCCGCGCAGTCCGTCTTCGCCCATTGTAGACTTCAGATACGTCTTGAGACGACATTTAATTGGAGTAAAACCAGCGTTAATTTATCTAGTTGTTGTCGTTACACGCAATATTTTATAAACCTATCCGCGTCTGCGAGCCACAAATATAAAAAGCGTGTCAATTCGAATATTTTAACCTATTAAACAGTGGTCGCAGCCTGCAGATTCGCCGCGCATCACTGATCCAAACCGTCTCCGGTGAATTACAATATTAAATCGAAGCGTACAATTTTTACACGCAAGGCCGTTCATCTGACGTTTTTGTTTGACTATCTACGGGGAAATGTTTTTACTTGAGAATTCCGATGGAATATATTGCGGTGTTTAAAAAAAAAAAAAAACAATAGTAACAACAAAAATAGCGCTATAAACTTTGCCTCTTCAATGTCTTATATGTCGATGAAACTGAAATACGTATATTTTTAGAAAATATTTTATTGCAATCGTGTAATTAAATTAAATTTACAACAATAATAATCTATCATAACTAATAATTTGTTTTTACCGTGATGTTGATATTATAAATGTCCGGGGGCACGATGTTTGAAAAATTCCACGCGTGATTTGAAACAAATTGGAAAACATGGATATTTTATACACCAAAAATAATCAACATCATTCCCAGGACGCGATTTACATCCACCCAAATATTTTGTAGTTTAAATATTTTTTTTAAAATGAAAAAAAATTTTTTTTTCTTTCGTCGCGTTATATAAAATTAATTAAAAGTACATTTCAAGTAAATAGTATTAGAAATCGATATTTTTGACGAACTTATATTTTACAGTATACGTGTATATTTGTAAATTATACCTATATATATATATATATATATATGCCTTACTTATAATCGCAATCATTCTGTGTTTTGTAAAACACAAATTTTATATATGTGTATATTTTATTTTATCATTTACCTCTTAAATATATATTATATCAATAAAAAAATGTACGCTTGATATTGGTAAATAACCTGTAATTCATTTAAATGTTCTTTTTTCCCGTGTTACTACATAAAATAATCTAATTAGTACAATTGTCGGCCTATTAGTACCTTGATGGTTTATCATAATGTACAGTTATTATATTTATTGTATTTGCAGTGAACGAATAAAACGTAGATATGACAACGTATGTGTGTATATATATATATATGATATAATGATGAAATACATGTATAGGTACGTAATGATAAATTAACGATGGGTTTGAATATCATCGGTATACAATTCAATATTTTAATACATACAAGTAGCATAGAAGGAGACATGTCGTACTAGTGATATGGACGAGAGTAGTGGTATCGGTGGTATAAAATAAGACCAGTGGTTATTTCAGGAGGGTGACCGCAGGGATAATATCCCGTCGGAGTAAAATGTACACCCACCCCTTCAAGAGAAAAACAGTGCTATACATTTTTTTTAGTTCTCCCCCGTGGAAAATTGTTGATACTCCTTCCCCCTCTCATCAAATTAATTCTGAAATGAGCATTGGATAAGATATGTATATAATTAATGATATGCAGATAATAGATTGCTAAAAACGCGTATGTTACCCAGTCCCTATGTGCAGTCATTTACACGTACATATATGTATGATACATTATTATATCGGCGAAATACAATATGATGGTAAGTATAACGGTATGATTTACGGTAATATTGGGAAATGTCGGTCAGAAGAAGAATCACTAATAACGAGTGATTAGAAAGAATTATGTTAGTGTCATTTGGAATTGATAAGAGAAGTGACAGGATATAGATACTACGCATTCGACAAGTACTAATAAAGATTATGCTAATAGTTGAAAACAATTAATTAAGGCAGAGGTGTTATTTAAGTATAACAGCCGATAGCGGTGGAAGCATATTTGAGCGGCCGTGTTATATATAGTTTAGCATCGGCAGATGATATAGAGCACTACAGGCAGCTCAGTGGCGGAGGTTTTCGAACCGGTGTTTATATGCAACTATAGACTGACAACAGAATAAGTCGGAGCCAAGCACACTTCGTCAAAAATATATAGGTAAAACTCGTAAATAGTTTAAAATTTTAACGATGGGTCCGATTAATATTTAAGTCTTTTAATTATAATTTTTGTCCTTAAGTTAAGTTATATGTGGTAGATATATATCTATGGGCATGGTTGATAAATATGGTCTAAGTGGTTTTATTGGTAAACATATTTTTTACACATAATAATTTTTTTTCTTTTATTCGAGTCGAGAATTTGAAACTGTTATAAATATCAAGCACATTTTCATTACCTAGTCTATTGTCCAGCAGCTAGAGGAGCGACTAAAATCTGATCAATAAAAACCGACTCGTTATTTATACATAATAGTTACAAACACTTTATTTATCAATGAATTATTTCTAGGCCATGATAGCAATGTATGTATTGAGTAAACTAGTAATTATGTAGCACATTTTTCATAAATCTCGTTTCCGTTTGTTCAATATAATGTAATTGATCATAATTTATTTTAAAACAAAAAACATTCCTAATCAAAGTCAAAAGATCACATTTTATATAATTTGTAATGTAATTGTAGTTACAATCTCATAGATATCAAGGTTTTTACACTTCACTATTGAAGCCTATTCTCACCAATTTTTTTAGCTATAAAAGAAGCAGTAGATTCTGTCTAGAGGTTGAATGAGAACAGAATAAGTTGTGCACGAGCATACTTCGTCTAAAATTTACAGGTAAGTCTTGTAAATAGTTTAAAATTTCGTCGATTATTTTTTTCGCGCAATTAGACGGGTTAGGTCCGAAAATTAAAATCTTTTAACTATAATTTTTGTGTTTAAATTAGGTTAGTCAAAGAAAATATCTCTGTGAGCATGTTTGATAAATATGATTTAAATGGTTTTATCGGTAAACATCTTTTTTATACCTATGATAATGGCTGGAAATAATAAATAATTTATGTCAAAAACGATCAGACACTGGATTACCGAATTCACAGCGGTCCGATCGGCAACCGTTGGGTAAAAAACCAGCGGGCATTAATCGTTCGTATAGGAGAGAGCGTCTATAAAATCTCCTGGACCGAACCTACCGGTACGAATGTCAGCCTCATTGTAAACGTAGGCGATAAGCTGTTCCACGGTACGGCTTTCTTCCCCCGCTGGGTAATGAACAATCCTGAAAAAACCGTCTGTTTCCAAAACGATCATATTCCCCTGATGGAATCTTACCGTGAAGCCGGGCCGACTTATCCGACTGAAGTCATTAATGAATTCGCCACTATTACGTTCGTGCGAGACTGTGGTCCAGATGATGACAACGTCATTGCCTGCGCTGCCAGTGAGTTACCCGTAGATTTCCCCCAAAATCTTATGTAATATTTAATATCTATTCTGTAGTTCAAAGTATTGTTATTTATTTATTTTCTAGGTTTCATAAAGTTTTTTTTTTTTTATTATTGAAATTTTGAATGTTTACAATTTATTCCAACAAAAAACTTTCATAAAGTTAATTAAAAGTATATTTCAAGTAAATTGTATTAAAAATCAATATTTTTTTATGGACTTATATTATACAATATACGTGTATACGCGTTAATTTATATCTTTATATGTACTACTCATAATCACAATCATTCTGTATTTTGTAAAATACGAGTTACAGTTTTTTTTTTTTTTTTTTTGTCATTTATCTCGTGAATATATTATATTATATCAATAAAAATATACGCGGATATCTGATAAATAATAAATATTAACCTGTAATTCATTTAAATGCTAATTTTTGTTCTTTACGTATATACTGTTACATAAAATAATCTATAATTAGTATAATTGTACGTTGTCGGCTTGTCATTTATAATTATTACTTATTATTTATTACATTCTCAATAAACGAATAAAACGTAGATACGACTACGTATATAATATATATAAATATAAAAGTGGTACTTATTTATTGAAAAATAAATGTATTCTATAACGTATTTTCGATTTTCATTCAAATCAAACCATAAAAAGACTGCGGGTACAAATTTAAATAATATATATATATATATATATAAATTTATATATATATAAATAATAAATATATATATATATATATATATATATATATATATATAACAATATTACGAGTGTTGACGTCAGTTATTAATAGTTATAAAATATTAGGTGTTTTATCGATGTACGGCAAATAAATAAGCAACAAAGGTTACAATCCAATTTTTATATACGTTTTTTTTTGTATTATAATTGGATATCTAATTTTTTAATATATATATATATTTTTTTTTTTTGTCTCAAAACGTTAACTATTTAACGAGATCATAACTGAAAAAAAATTACGAATATAATAATAAGTATAATACACTAATACATATATTATTGTACGCATGGGGGTGTCCATTGACAACGGACTACCCGATTTTTTTTAAATACTTATCAACAACTGATTATTAATAAAAATATAAAAAAAAAATCGGACTTACGGATTAAATTATTTAATAAATAATCGGAAACCGTAAAATATATTTAATAACTACATGACCGAGATCGGTGAAGATAATTTTTATTTGGCAACTGGGTCTTCCTAAATAAAATCCTGGCTACGCGTTTGATTGTATATCAGACGTGTAATCCAAAAAAAAAAAAAAAAAACACAATGAAAACACAATTAAAATTGAAAGACAATATTTTGTTTAAATTATGATTACCAAATTAGACAAAACACAAATATATATTAGCGTTAAACTTTAATATTATAAACGTATATTCGATGACGTATACAATGTAGAATATTATAAACCGTAAAGTATAATCTATCTTATATTGAATTATTTTCCATACTCGAATAAAAACGATAAAAAAAAAAATTAATCTAGTCTTATGAGATTAATATAGTTTATATAATTATTATTATTATTATTATTATTATTATTATTATTATTATTATTAATAGCAATAGTCGTTAATAATAATGGCAAAGTAAATTTACACGTATCTATGAGTAAATTAATTATAAATAAATATTTGTATAGAATTTATGTATATATGTAGTTAATTAAGTCAAAGGATGAATGTCAAAGTGCTTTGATTATTACAATCAAATATGTTTTTCACTTTAGTTTTTTATTACGTTTTGTTACAGCAAACAACAAATGTAGGTACATAGGTATAAGACGTACGTCTAACGCTGTTACAAAGTATAAATACAAAGAGTAGAAACGTGAGACCTTCGTCTAATATAACTATATAAATTATATTTTAATTTACATATTGATGACTATTTATAAAACGCATAGTTCCTCGTTTTGCGTATGATGTAATAATAATAATATTATTATTATAATAGGTAGGTATACACATGTAAAATTATTAAAAATACGCGATAATGAAAATTATATTCGTTACTCTAATTGTATAATAACTAATTTAAAAAAAAAATAAATATATAAATATATTTCTAATAATCTATAACTGGTATAATAATTTTCATATGACATGACAAGGTATCATTATTTCCTGTACACAATATACTCGCGCATATAGCTACCAAAAGCATTTGCTTCGATTCTCATCTCTTCCTCATACGTCAATCCGGTTTTTCACTGTAATTATCGCCTACATAAAACGTAAATTTTTTTTTTTTATTATTATAATCTTATTATTATTTCGCTAATATTTCAGTCGACTGTCGCCCGTGTCTCAATTGTCAAGATAAATATTAGTTCATACTGCGGCGATCAATGTTTCGATAATGAAAAAAATAAAATATGTCTATAGCACTGCAATGATACCGCGTAGAAAAAAAAACACATATAATTTATACGCTTGTATAGCGGTAATATAATGTAATGCGAGCTCGTCTAGATAGTAAAATTTTATTACTTTTCAGCGAGTAATAAAAAAAAAAAATTTTTTTTTTCAATATTTCCCTTTTAAAACCATTTCTATATATAGCGTTAATTTTATAAACAAATTTTGAAATAAAGTGAAAACAGATATAACACGTGCAGATGACGTGCGCAATGGTCATAGACTACTTACTCGTTAAAAAAACGAATGGATTTCTGTTTGGAATTTATTACGTCCGCACAATTATAAATACGTTATATACGAGTATCGGGTGGTGGTGCGTACTACACACGATTTCATTTTTAAAACAGGTGATCGTGTAAAACGTTATGGTTTGTTATTAAATACAATAATAAAATTTTACCGAAGAAAAAGTGTCGAACGCATATTGTACGCTGCAATGATTACCGCGAGTCGATAAAAAAAAAATTGTTTTCTCCTCTGAATTAACGACAACGATTGAACTCGTATAATACATATTTTAGAAGTAAATAAAACCTTCTCGATTCAAACGACATTTTCATTAATTCATCGTCCGTTTGATTTTTATATATATAAAAAAAAATGTAATAATAACCTGCAGTGATGCGAAGTATTTAAGGCTTATACTGTACTCGTATATAAAAAGAATTTTTTTTTCTCCATATAATTATTACTATGAAACAATCATTTAATCAAATCGAATTCGTACAAACAATGATTTTTACGCGCAAATTATTATTATTATTATTATTATAAGCCGGTTCTACGTTCGACTATAAAAACAAATAGGCGCGTAGGTATTTTGAATAAATATAATTGACGTGGCGAGTAGAATTAAAAAAAAAAAAAAAATAGAAAGCGAAAATAATTTATTTGACGCCGTTGCATGTGTATATATACACAGACACACACGCATAATAATGGAAACGGGTCGTGTTATAATATATACATTTGCTTTTTAATACGTATACAATGATTTCATTTCCCGACACAGAGTATATTATTATAACATGGACCGCGTAAAAGTGGTTTTGTCTCTGTGCTGCGTTCACAAGAGTGTATGTCTGTACGAATTAACAGCAGACGACGCAAATCGCAAAATCTTATTATTATTATTATTATTTTTTAAAGTCAACTTTTCCTATACACGAATTCTCCGATATCTTCCAATAACCTAACCATTCCCTCGTCAAATCCGTCTTTAAATTCCATCCGTTCGAAACCGGCTTCAACATTATCAACTATAATATTATATGAGCTCGACGACAATTTCTATCGTAGCTGTACGTTATATATATATTATTCCGTTCGGATTTGATTGCCGTGTCAAAATCGTTTTTATATACGTTATTTTTCTGCGTCTGTAGTTTTGTTTTTTATCATTTACGCTGTTGTTAAATTTTCAATTATATAATTGTTGAGCTGTAATAGTTTTAACTGAAAGCTAAAAATATTAAAAAAAAAAAAAAAGAAAAGCGTTTGCGCATAAAAGAATTTTCGAACGTCGATGTATACGCAATACATTCGTTACGAGCATATTTTATTATTGCTGCAGACAACAGAGATTATGTAATGTAATCGTGTAAAATTTGCTTAAAAATCACGCTTATATAAGTAAAACTACTAATTATAAATTATTTTTATAAACAGTGCATAAATTGTTAAAAATTACATGATTCGGACGTTGATGACTTTTGTTTTTTTTTTCTAGAACGTCTTAGATGATACTTTTCTGGCTAAAATTATGAAATTCAATAACATTCAAATAACTGATTTTTATTTTACATTTTTTTTAACATTATTTCGATTTTTTTTAAATTTTTTTAAGACATTTTTTTGACATTTTCTGAAATTTTTAAACTGTTTTTCAATAATCGACACAGAGAAATGACGAGTTTACTATTATTATTATTATTATACAATTTAAAATTTGTGCATAAATTTTAATGTAAAAAAAAAAAAAAAACATTATACCTAATACAATCGTTAGTCGTTTAATATGCGATCGTAATTGATAAAATATAATAAGTGAAAAAATAAATAAATAATTTGAGTAATTTTAAATATTTCAATGGTTTTTAATCGTTATGTTTTTAAATTGTAAATGTCTGAAGGGCATTTTTGTAGCTTTTTTATGACATTTTTTGTATGTTTTTTAGAGAATTTTTATATAGATTTTTTTTTTTTTTAAACGTTAACATCCGCCTTCCTTGCGCCCCCCATATTTATAATTATTGTACTTGTTACGCGTAAAAAATGCGAAAATCGCCGATTTTTTTACTGGTACAGACGTGCGTACACCACACTGTAGCACGCTGCAATACGCACTAATACACACATTTCACGTACATATCTGCAACAAAAAACTGACATAACAAATTCTACGATGGCCTTTCGACCTTTCATTCAAGGAGTTCAAGGATATCGCACGCGTATATTGTAATAATAATTCGATCGAAATTTACATAGAGCAGTCTAGTCAATTATCATACGTAAACATTTTAATTGTCAAATTTTAAATTTAATTCTTTTATTTTATCATTTTTTTTTTTTTTTTTAATTTGGTTCGACAATAAAAATAACGTTTGAATAATTTTTACAATACATTCTCGTGTTAACGTTGCGTAAAACTATGCGTCGGTAATTATTGAATACGTTTAAATAGATGAATTACGTGTTTAACCATCCGGCGTTTCTCCCCCACCCACGCCCCCCCGAGTTAGATTTTTCCGTTTTAAATATTTATTTTTTAATCATTAAGAACTTTCTGTATACAATGCAAAGCAATCTTCTCACGCCGTGCTGCGTCCTATCATCTGATCCCGCAGTGTTTTAATAATGTTCTCTTCGCTTAATCCGTTTAAATAAAATATAATAATTGAGATCGTTTAAAAAAATACTTAATACGTAAATGTATATTTTTTTCTTACAAATTTCAAAACCGAATTTAACCCATTTAGGGATAGAATCTTCAAAAATCCTTTTCGTAGCAGATGCGTTGCCTACATCATAATAGCTATCCGTATGTCGAATTTCAGCCCGATCCGTCCAGTGGTTTGAGCTGTGCGTTGATAGTTCAGTCACGTTTTCCTTTTATATGTGTATAAATTACATATATAGTACATAGACTGCCGTATTGATGTTATTGAAAAAAGCGAAGACTTGTAAAAACATAAATCATTAGAATAAAATATATATACGATATTTAAACGACGTATATATTTTATTCATTCAGAATTTTCATATTTTCAAATATATCTTTTTATTTGAATAACGAAATTTTTAATTATTACGATAACGTATGCAATCGCGTGGTTTAAAAAATTAAAAAAAAAAATTATATCGTTTTAATTTCGATAAATTATCTCGAATAAATAATACGTATATAAGCAATTAATATTAATTTTATAGATCATTATATATTCCATATAAGTGCATTGCAATTTCGCTATAGCTCTTTTTTTTAATCGTATATATGTTTGATTCGTTATAAAAATCAAACTTTTCGTATAAACGTACATATGTTTCATTCGTATTTACCTACAATAACAATAAACGTACGGTTTATTTGTCATAAAAAAAACATTATATGAACAGTATAATTGAAAAACAAAAATGTTTATTTATTTTTCAGAAACAATTTTTTTATAAAAATTATATAAATTTATGCGGGAGAAAATCCCCACTCGTTTAGCTTTTATTCGCGGTTAACGCGCATTGATTTTTCATTATCAATATATTATACAATACTGGTTGAACTTTATTGTTAAATTAAATAAGAAATATATAATATATAATGATTAATATATTATATATATATATAGATTTATATCAATTAAGGCTAATAATTATAATATTAAGGATAATATATTTTATGTTTCCGTGAACAATTTCACCGTGTTTTATAATCACGCAAATCACAAAAAATGTCTTTTTTTTATATATATACACAAATAGATTATACTTCGAAACGCGAAATATTAATTGTAATATTTATTTCGATATAATATAATATTCTACTATAGATTCTCTTAGAGATATATCACGGGCATATTATACATATATTATATACGCCTTAATATAATAACGATATTTATTTCGTTTAAAACGTATAATATTATAACTCAATGTTTTTAAATCTATAGTTACACTGACATAATTTCCTACAAAATTCATAATAATCGATTCAGTTTCTTCTTTTTTTTTTTAAGCGTCTAAATCGCATTTTTTTTCGAAAATACCACGATATTTATCATATATTGCTTTTAATATTCAAATAATACGCTGATAATAAACACCGCGTCAAATTATCCACTAAATTATATAGTAAGAGTGTATAATTAAATAAAAATATATATTTTACATTAAATTTATGATGAAAAAGAAAACAAAACCGTTATAACCTGCGATTATACCGCGCTTGAAATAATATTTCAATAACATTTATTTTATATTCGTATATGGAAATTGAATATACGAAATATTTCACTATAATCGAATAAATCGCGCGTACTGATTTAATTTAATTTAATTATACGTTTTCATAAACAGCTGTAAGAAAAAAAATACTCCACCTATTAGATATGTTGTTATTATTATTATTATTATTATTATTATTATTATTATTATTATTATTATTATTTGAGACATTAATTAGCTCGTTATTATTATAAAATAATTTCTACAAATACAAATATCAATATAACTTTACCTATATATAATATATATATACGCGGTATCAATAATTCACACGAGAAAATAAAGTATGAAAAGAGTATAACGAGAGACGTTGGTGTTGTTTTAGATAAAATTACAGAATATTTTGTAATCATTGTAAATATTAAAACATTCGTTTCTGAACGGAACTTAGATTTTTAAGCGCATTGTCGAAAAATTTGAAGTGGTAATAATAAAAAAATTGTCACTTAACATAGGATTGTCTAGATTTTTTTTTAATATAAGTAGTTGAAGTGTAGTCCTTAAAACCAAAAAAAAAAAAAACATCCAGCTCACGACTCAAGTAGTTCATCAAATCCCTACGTTATATGCGTGAACAGTCCGAAATCGGAAGAAATTATTGTTTGAAAAATTCGTTTACGTGCGCGCATATACAGAGTGCGCAACGTTACATACACAATCCGGTGTGAATTTCAAGACTCTGGGACCGGATTTTTTTTTTCCCCGAATTCGTATTGATTGTTAAACCGAGAATGTAATCCGTACTGAGGAGGAAATCGTAAAACGTTTCAAATAAAGTATGTACCGACTGTAAATACGGTTTGTTAATACCGCGGAACGCGTAACGCGCATTATTTCCACACAAAAACAATACAGGAAAACATATCGCGAGAAAAAAAAAAAACGTTTACGAAAATCGGTAAAAAAAAAAAAAAACGGAGAGTCTCAAAAAAAAACTCCACGAAAAAATAAAGGGGGGAAAAAACATTTTTTTTTCTTCTTTTTTTCGTTTTTAATTCGCGAGTGCCGCCGAAATTTCGGCACTACATTTTTTATTTCGACGTTTTTCCACTGTGTGTTTTGACTTTTTTTTTTTGTTTCCGTATCCGGAGACAATAACGTTTAAAACGTGAACGTTTGCGTCCCCGCGTAAACGTTTTTCCGCGGCGATAATCAACAGTGGCTAGTGCTGGCCGAACGCGCGCTGCGTCAATCGCGACTGCAAACGGCGCGTATAATATTTGGCAACACTCTGTGCGCGCCATTGCACACGGTCCTCTTACGGACGGACAAACGCGCGAGAACGATAATTATTGAATTCTTTTTTTTATAATACGCGAAAATATAAAAGAAGAGGTGAGAGAGAGAGAGAAAAGTCTAAGACGCGTACTGGCTACACAACACACGAAAAAACGTTTGTGTACCCGTTCGAATAACACGTGCGCGCGCGTGTAAAATATATTTATTTATTTATTTATTTTTTTTTTGCTACACTGTCGTACAGTGGCGGTTCGGTGCAACGCAGAGAGAGAGAGAGAGCGAGAAAAAATGGTAAAAAAAAAAAAATTGTTCGTTTTTTTTTTCCCCGCTCGGTTATTATACGCGTATATTACAACGCTGTGTCGATTCCCTGCACGCACGCACGCACGACGACGACGGAAACGTTTGACGACCCCTGGCCGACGTTCTAGAACATTCGTCCGTGCGGCGATGCCGAATTCATCGCGCGCGCAGTAGTACATGAATGTGTGTATACGATATACGGCATTACTCGTCGGCGTATATAGTAGGCCTCCTCCTGCTCGTTTGTTACACACGCGGACCAAAAACCGCGGAGGGCGTCCTCCTGTTGTTCCCTCGTCCAAACGACGCGCACGAACCGCTCTCCCCTCGCCCCGGCGAAACGGGCCGTCGTCACGTGACCTGCTCAACTCGTCTGTACGTGTTTACGTTCGCCCTCGTCGAAAATTCGGGAACGCGGGGACAGTGCGCGCGCAGTACCGGGCCGAGGGAATACTGGGCGACGGCTGTACCGCGGTGAGGGGCGGTGTGTGTGTGTGTGTGTGAAGCCTATTCCGACGTCCGTCGAAACGAAATTTAAAAAAGAACCTCGCCGCGACTACAAATGATTCCTTTTTTTTTGTTTTCCGATTTTTATTAAAATCCTTCGGCGTTTCGACGTTCTTTTAATACGCGCGATCGTTCTCGGCATTACGCCACCACACGATCACGCAAATCGACTAAACACGATTTCGCATTCGCCTCGGATAACGCATGAAAATCGCCGTCAGCAGAACAAACTCCTGGCTGTGTACGGCCCATTGCTGTATTTCAGACCAACACGTAGAGTAGTGATTTTGACAGCGGGCGTGGAAGGGGTGGTGGGGCGCGAGAATTATTAGCGGGACGCGAGAAATATTTATTTATTTTTTTTTTACCCGACAATTCGTTTTATATATTAAAAAAACGTATTAAAACACGGCCTGGGCGATCATCTCTCCTCTCAAAACCATCACGCTCCTCTGTACGCTCAGGACTCTTCGCTCGGACCCGAGGTCAATCTCCGTCGGGAAGAGTCGTCCTACAATAATTCCGCTCGCCGTTGTCACCGCTACGTCGTTCCCTCATCGTATAACAAATTGTTCGAATAAAAATCAAACGAAACACGTATTACCGCGGTCGCACGCGGTGATAATTGTACGAAATTGGTTCGAATTCAACGGTTTACGATAATTATCGGATTTTATTGCTTGTTGCTTGCAGCGTGCCGAGTTCTAAGTTTACGTATCGACACACACGTTTTTACGTGTCGTTCGCAAATTCGACAATATAAGCGACCGTACGATTCGTATAGAAATCGAAAAGTAAAAAAATATACTCGTATATATATATAAAATTCAGTTGTATATTTATAAATTTATATGTATATAAAAAAAAAAAACGTATATATACTTGTATATGTATGATAAATAAAATCAATAACAATTCTCGCGTTATTATAATTTATATGACTTTACTTTTGGAAGAACAAAAAAAAGAGTAAAATTAAAAGATTAAAAAATACGGTTTTTATACACGCTTTTTTTTTTTCGACGCAGATATTGTAATTATAACAATAAATTTCAATAATACGTATTTAGCTTCTCCCCACCCCGTCTATAGTGTTATTCTATTAGTTTCGCGCAAGAGTTCTCGACGCGTTATCGTTATAATTTTTCTACAAACACGTTTAAATTCGTGTTCCATTAATATCCAAGAGACGTATTATACGTTTATAGAACGAGTGTTGTTTTTTTCGTCTTCTACGAGTATTGCAGTGGTGTCCCGGGTATCCTAAAGACCGTTTTTTTTTTTTTTTTTTTTGGAAAATTTACTTTAAAAAAAAAAAAAGTCATTCACGGACGCGTTATTAGTGTGTGTGTGTGTGTGGGGGGAAATATGTAAAATGTGTACGCGTTTTTTTATTAACACGACTACACAACGAGCGCGTTGTACAAACAAAACCCGCGGTGTTCGTTCGTTCGGGACGACGCGATAATATTATTATATCGTGTGTTTACGTCGTTTTTTTATTATTATTATTATTATTATTATTATTATTATTATTTTATTCTGTTGTACCGCCGCCGTACGCGTTTTACCGAACGTGTGTGTTGTGCGCGCGCGCGTAAACCGTCGGCGGTGCGTGCGCGCCGCCGCCGCCGCTATTTGTGCTGCGTAGTTAAGTTTTTCTCGGCCGGTACTCGGCGGCGTGCCTGCCGGCGCTCACGTAGGCACGCCGCCCGGAGTGGGTCGAAAACCGCGGTGCGAACACACACCGCCGAATATCGTCGAACTGTTCACGATACGGTGGAGTATTAGAAAAAAAAATTTAACGGAACGGTCTCAATACTTGTATTACCCCTGCGAAACAGTGTTTTTAAAAAAGAAAAATTCACCGCCGCCGCCGATCCATCGTTGAGACCGAGGTTCCACCCGAGATAAAAATCACTACTATTCGTGTAGTGCAATATCTCTCTCTCTCTCTCTCTCTACCAGGGGCGAATAGAAAAACGGCCCGTCGAATCTGTTGCCAACTTAGAATTATCGAAAAATTATATAAAAATAATAAGTTTTAATTAAAAAAATGTTTTATGACATTTTAGTTTTAGTTCGATTAATTTTAGTTGTCAGTAGATATAGGTACATACACAAGTATCTAGGGGGGAGGGGCGATCGCCCCATCGCCCCCCCCCCTTGTATACGCCCCTGCTCTCTACTCGCACACGCGTTCTCGTCGTATTATTATTATTATTATTATATTTGAAATTAAAAAATACGCATTTTCGGTGTTCGATAAGAGCGCGAAGTGAACCGGTGGCGGGGGGAGGGAGAAGGGGAAACGCGAGGCCCGGTACACGTGGGGTTAGGCTTGTCGTGTGACCAACGCGACGCGCGCAGATAAAACGTCGTGGACACCGTGGGACGACGACTCGCTGCGCGCTGTAGTTGTCCCCTTCCGTTCTTTTCCGTTCCCCCACCCACCGTACCTGGGCCCGCAGCACAGAACTCGGTGTACTCGCAACGGCGGCGATTCGACGACCCCCCGACTCCAGGCAGCGTTCGCATCGTCGCCGAGAGCGGTCGCCGGCGGTATACGCGTTCGGGGGGATTGTTTCTATCCGCGCATCGAGAATTCGGTGACTGGTGTGTGTGTCCCCTCTTCCTGCGCCCCGCGCCGAACGGTTGTGCGTAATATTTCCAACTCAATTTATTTTGCTAGAAAAACGTATATTTTTAAATAATTTTACGATTTTTAAATTTTATAAATTCCTTTTCCTTTTTGTTTCCTTTTTTTTTGATACATAGACCCCGCACCTACGAATTCGCGGCCTATTAAAATCAAACCCACTACTTTAAAAGAAAAAAAAACACACCTATATATTAATTACACAAACTTCTCGTATCATTCCCACTCTCGCGAAATCCAAAACTCTCAAATGTAAAAACTATACAATCGATATCCCTGAGAATTACAATAAAACGCCAATGCGCCCCATGGCGTGATACGTATAATAGTAATCTATGCATGATGACCATTACTGATCGTCAAACAACATGTTATAAAAGATTCGATAAAAAAAAATGAATGAAATCACTCAAATTTTTATCATCTATCGATCTACGTGCAGCGGCGGCGATACAACACGTAGACCGAAAAGGAAATGGCCTAGAGACCATCTATTCGAAAAAAAAAAACATAAAATAAAGAGAATGGTCTATATAGTTATGTATACTTGAACTCTGCGGATTACCGGTTAAACGGCATTAACACATAAACTGTCGAGTAATATCGTTTCCTTCTTGTCGCGTATAACGTGAATTCCGTGTCCAAAACTATCTAATAATATTAACAATTTTACTTATTTTGTATTGTTGTTACTATTGATTCGTTGTAAATAAATTCTTAAAGATAATAAAAAATAATAATAATTACGACGCGAATTTCAACGTATTAATGAGTTGTAAGTAAAAAAGAATTTTTTTTTTTTTTTAAATATAATTTGTCTATTATATTACGAAGATTATTATTAAAAAAAAAAGCAGCCAGCGGCTGCCCCTCCGAAATGGTCATACAAACTGTGCATATATATATAACTGAGAACGATCGTTTTCGATTCTTCGAAAATTGTAGAAAAAAAACAATTGTTTTACTATAAAACGGTCGTTTGCCATTTTCTCGTCGTTTTGCAACGCCCCGCAAATGATGTAAATAACGCCGAACGAGATTTCTACGATTCCGTACGTAAGCGTACTCGAATTTATAATTTAGAATATAATGCGTATATCGAATTGTTTAAATGGCCATTTTTTTTTTTTTTTTTGCTTCTCCTGTATAACACTGTTCTGGAAGTCACGAAAATTCACGAAAAAATAATCGTAAAACTATGATGTACAAATATATGGAAACGAATGTTATTTAAAGTGTAATAATAAATAGGCGTTCGAGTGACTTAATCGATTACGTATATATTGTGTTTATACGTATTATGCCACTCGTACGCTTCTTAATTATTATAAAATTCGCGTCGAATTGTGCTCGACGCGGTATACTATTTTGTATTTGTAAAACATTACGTAATATTATTTATATTTTATCGCGGACTTGGATTAGGATATTATTACACATAGTAAATATATCATTCGATAAACGATTTAATTGATTCGACGACGCGAAAACGATGACTTTATTAATTATTTTACAATGTATACAGAACGCATTTAAAGTTCTACATTACATATAATATATACGATATGCATATACATATTATACTATTTACTATACCATAAAACAGATTAAATTTATATAATCTGTTCTTTACCTACGTTGACGTAGTGTTTGTGAATTTAAACGAAGTAAAAAAAAAAAATACTAAAAATTAATTAAAGTAATTTTAGATCCCCTGAGCGGAACGAAAAGTGGTTTTACGGTTTTTTTTTTTGTAATGTCTACACCCGAACATTCTACCAAAAATCAGTGCTCCGATCTTTACGCGTAACTTTTATTTTCCGATAACAAATTGGCATCTATTCGCCACGGTAAATATGTCAATTTTCAATTTTCTCAATACTTTTGTTAAGCGTCAGGGAAAAGCTGTCGAAAAATTTACATAAAAACGCGATTTCGTCTTAAAACCGATTATAGTTATTTCCTCGTAAATTCCAAACTAATGAAATTTTCATCAAATATCTACATAACATTGGAGTGTATTGACAAGATGAATTTTTCAAAAAAAAAAAAAAAAACGTCTTTTCATTTCGGGTTATTGAATATAGAAATTGTAGATTTTCGAGATATTTAATTCATTAGAGAGATAATTTTTTTGTTCTGAGGCTTAATAATGTAAAACGATTTCAGACGTCTTCTGTCACTTCAACTTGTTGTATTCGAAATACGTTGAAAACCGTTAAGTCACAATTTCTTTTTATATCCATTTCATATTTTTCGACAAAGTGTATTACACGACCGCGTAGCTCCTCCGATCGCAAAATCGCTTTATCATCGAACGCAATGAATGATTTATAGCAATAACAAAACTCTAAAAATTTTATCTATGTAATTCACTCGAATGTTATCCACAACAGCTCAAGGCTCGTTAGCTTTATATAAATATGTGTATGTGTGTGTGTGTGTGTACGTAAGTAATGAAAACCATAAAATTCATTCGCGAATTTTAACGTTCATTTTATAACCAATTTTTAAATACTTTTATTAGCGATATATTGTAGGTAAAACGTTTAGTGGAAAAGAATATTATTTACAGGTTTTTATATATCGTATTTTATCATTAACAGCAACAGGTATAGAAACGCGTCACAGTATTGTAATATTACAATATATTTAAACGAACGAAACAAGTCAATGATAAATTATTTCGTTTAATAAATAATTTTATAAATTTAAATGCGCGCGTGCTATAAAAACAAAAACAAATATAAATATTACCGATAACACATAAAATAATTAGGATATAACATAAAAGTAGCAAAAAAAAAAACAATATGTTCCACGATATTGCGTTACATATTCGATTATCGTTTTAGTATATAAATATTTATTTTGTTTATTATTATTATTATTGTTATTATTATTCAATGGTGTTGAGATATTTTCTTTTTTTTTTCACTTTATTTATAACTTAATTAATATAGTATTCCGATTTTTTAAATTATCACACTATATATATATATATATAATATAGACTGTATATCAATAAATAAATTTATCTGCACATATATATATATATATAAACGAATATTATTATTATTATTATATATTATCGATATTTTCAATATGTGTTATATATATAAATATATTGTGCTCAAAGGTCACCTATATAATATATTTATTATCAATTATCGGGATTTATACATATGTATTATATTCAGTAATTTTCTTATATAGAATTCATACCGTATATGTGTATAGAGTATACAGAGACAAGGTCATCAACGAAAAAAAATGAAATAAAACAGTTTGTGTACAGTGAACCGATATGTTTTTGAACGCGACAACTACATAATATGTACCCAAGGAGATTGAAATAATAATAATGTGTTTTCACTTTCAGTGTGCATATAATATATATATATATAGTAATTTAATCGTGTCAAAAAAAAAAAAACAAACTACCGACGACGAACGGATAATCAACGAAAAGAAAAACTAGTTGGCAAATTCTCAGAGAAACTGCAGACACGTTCTATGGAATCAAAAAACACAAAAAAAAAATGCTTTTTTTTTGTATTCAAAAAGATCGAATTTAAAACAACAATATACGCTCATCCAATAAACGCATTGGGGTGCGCTCTTTTAAAAGTGAAATTGTGAACACCGCATAGACTTTTATGTAAGCGATGAAAATGTCATCCCTGCCCCACTTCTTTTAGTTAGCAAATTCCACGCCAACACTAATTTTTTTCTCTCAACACACTTGGATTATTAAAAATCTATTTTTTTTTTTTATAATTCGCATACTTGTTACGTTGCCTATTTTGTTTCTGCGTACAACAACAATATTCATCATTTTAATGTTATATATTTTTAAATATTGTTATTTTTTTTTTTTATCAAAGGAGAAGCCATCGAAATAAAAATATATTTTTATATTTTATACACATTGCGGTACGTGTAAAAAAGCATATTACTCTATAAAAACAAAAAATTTAGGAATTGACTATATATGGATTATACTTGTATCCAATGACACGTTATTTTAGAGGGACAGGGTGGATATTTTGCCCCCTTGTTGACAATGCGCCTGTATAGTTTGCAGAGCGGGAATAAGCGTTTTGTTGAAAATACTTTCTTTTTTTTTTTTTACTCTTTTTTTTCAACAAGTCAGACCACCCTCTTATTTTGATCCACTTCGACCACTGCGCCATACGATATACTATATTCGTCATAAATATATAATATTATAATATATTATTTAGAAAATAAAATCGCGTTAAGCGAATCATCATACAAGTGTTATTATTAAGGAAAAAAGCAATTTGTCAATAAATATAAGTGTAAAATTATCAAATTTAATTCTCGTTGGATTCCCTGCAAACGCCTATATATACGAGTATATAGCATATTATACGTTTTTTTTTCTCTCGCCTTCTTTGTCGACGACAATATCATCTATAAATGCGAGACCGCATTGCAGCATCATGATATTATTATGTATACTTATTAATATTATAAACATACGTCGTGTAGGTAGACACACTACATATAAGTGGATTTTTTTTTTTTTTTTTACACGGTACACCTGGTAGCCTCAGCAGAGCTCTCTTATCCCCTTCGTCAATATTCGTCGTCGTCGTCGTTGTAATATAATATACACGAAATAATACAACAACGTGTAATATAATAAATCATTATATTATATACGTATTTTTTCGCAGTTAAATCGTGTCGTTAATAAAATGTAAAAAAAAAAAAAGTAGAACGAAAATTATTTATTATTTATTTACGGTATTTTTTAGTTATTTATTTATTTTTTTTATAGTAAAACATTTCGGTATATCTTGTTACTGTACACTATATATATATATATTTACACACACCTACAATGTCGGAGGAGAAAAAAAAACACCTCTCCCCGTGTACCATAATATATTATATACGCGATATTTGGATGCGCGTGTTATACGGACTCGGACTATACGAAAATTATATTATATAATTTATTTAAATAAAAAAAAAAAAACTGGTTTTGTATGTATAAAATATATAGAAAGAACGCTACACGAACAGTATATAATGTATTGTAACGTGTAGTGTAGTGGTTCCTCTCTCTCTCTCTCTCTCTGTCTTTCTCTCACTAAAATATAACGCTCGATGGTATCGTCATCGGACACACGCATTGTAGTATTATTACGCGTTGCAGCTCGAGACGCGCGATGAAAAAAAAAAAAAAAAATTTGAAGCCAAAAAAAAAAAAAAAATGTAATAAACGACCGTAATAAAAATTCTAGTAAATTCACCTACGGCCGCGTAGTTTTTAAACTCTTATGAAAAAATATATTTTATAAACGACTAAAAAAAAAAATTCTTTTTTTAATATATACAAAACCTTTTTATACGTGTTCTATGCCTTCTATACGTGCAAACTCTTGCTCAACCGACGCGTGTAGTATACACATATCGTATCCGTACGCGTATTCTTTTCTAATACAGTACTTCTAATCAGTATCGACGATCGTTCCGTTCTCCGAATAATATGCGTTCTCTCACTCGCAAACGATAAATATTTTCCACGTTTTATTAACGAAACAACATTTTTTTTTTTTTTTATAAGAATCTCATTTACGCGGACTACGGCAGTTTAAACACACAATTTGTTGTTCTTTCATCGTTCGGGACCGTATAATACGTATAATATGTATATGGTATACAAAAAAAAAAAATTCATATCGCGGCTGCCGTGTATCCGCGGTGTAGTATGGTAAGCCGATTATCGCAACAATTTAATATAATGTAGTTATCGATATCGCGTATATGTACCGAATATAAAACAATTTTTTTTAAAAATTCACCCGGACTTGTAGTGCGCGTAATTGAAATGGAAATCATAACGTATCGTTTTCATAATATCTTCTCCGTTCTATAATTCTTCTCTCTCTCTATATTATATATATAATATGTATACGCTTTATTATGATGACCATTCGTCAAAGGCATAAATAAATGACGAATTTTAATACGAATAATTTCTCTTTATATTAATTTTCCGCGTATATTTATATACATATAATATTGCAGCTCGATCGTGTACATATTATAATTATACGGATTTCGTCCACTTTATCGCGCGATTCGGTTTTATTTCTTGTAATTTCACCATTTTATCGTTTTTATAGAAATTCTCGTTATTTGTATATATATATATATATCGAAATATATGTGGAAAAATAAAATTCGGCTCACACTGGCGGTGACGTCGCGAATTTCAAAAAACAAAAAACGATATAAAAACGAATTTTAATTTTACAATGACGTGTTTTTTTCCCCTATAGACGATTTTTCGCAGTGTTCCTAATTTTTACAAATATACGTGTTGCATTTTCCGGTATGGTAAATGTCCAACAAATACCCCGCGAGAAGACCGAACGACGTATTCGTCCGCAAAACTCCGCGTATTATTAAACAATGCGAAATTGAAAATAACTTCAGGAGTATTAAAAACAAAAAAACAAAATCGTGAATTCTTTTTACAGCTACGGTATTTTTTTTTTATTTTTTTTTAAAAAAATTACTATAGAGACTCGGTTTTTTACACAACCCTCCCCCTAACTAAAATGCAAAAACGACCGCCGTTTGACGCGGCGGACACTAGAGACAGTGCCTCTAATGTAATAAGTGCGTGCGTGTGTAACAAAACGTTTCCGTGCGCGCAGTGCACCTAGGCCGGTGTGAACGCGACGCGTTGCCGCCCCTCCCCCCCCCCCGCGCGATTGTCGGTCGCCGGTGCGACGGTTAGGTTGTCTCGTTCGCCGCGCGGGGCGGTTAGGTCGCGACGGGTATAAAACGGGACGGGACGGTCGGCCGCGCCGGTAGTGTCGTGCGCGCAGTCGGTAACAACGACGATCGGGACTGCACCACGCGAGAACGGTGTGTCGGTGTGTGTGTGTGTGTTTGTGTGTGAGAACGGAGCAGCGGAACCGGCGTACGGTACGCGCCACCAAATATACGAAGTCGTTTTTACCGTCGTCAGTTGCTCGTTGGTCGCGTCCGTTTGCGTACGCTCGTCGTTTGTTTATCCCTTTGCTCGGCCGGTGTGCTTTTTGTGTATGTCCGTGTTCGCGAACAATCGTTCCCGTCGTCACGACCGTAATATCGTACGCGGTGGTGTACAACGGTTATTATTGTATTCGTAGACCGGAGGAGTGGACAATAATAATTATTAATATATATTTGCCAACTGTTTGTGTAGAACACCGCGAGCTCGTGTGTGTGTGTGTGTGTGGAGAGCAAGTTCGAGAAAAATCGCCGCGCACACGTTTACAACACAACCCGCCCAGAGAAATATACGCGAACGTCGTTGTATGTCGAACGACGAGATAAGTGGTTGTGGTGCGACGTTGTAACGACGCTCCCGGGATTTCAATATTAATAATAATAATAATCGTCGTCCAACGATAATAATATTATTTGACACTCCGTCGCCGTATTTAGTAGCAGCAGCAGTAGAGAAGTGCTCAGCAAAAGAGTCGCCGCCGCCAGTCATCCGTTGTGGATTTTTTTTTCCCGGTATATTATATTTTTGCGCTCGATTGTGTGGAATAATCGCGGGGAAGGGAACGAAAAAACCGCCGGCGGCCGATAAGTTACCGAAGAAGAAAAAGAAAGAGAAAAATCCGAATCGTCGTAATATTTATTATTATTATTAATATCGTTTCTGTTGGGGAATATTATCATCATCACCACCGCCCCGCAACTCGTCGTCGGCGAATAAATAAAAGTGCTGTGATATTGTTTTTTTTTTAAGTTTTTTTTTTTTTTTTTTTTTGCTTCTAAATTTAATATTTATTCGTTAAATTATTACGCGCGGCTCCGTCGTGTGTTTCGTTTTGAACACGCGTTCATTGTGCTGCTGTACTCTTGTAGTCGTCGTCAACATGGTCGAAAGCATTGTCGAAGAAACTCCCGGGCAGACTGAGAGCACCCAAAGTGAGTATCGTTACGAGCAGCGAACCGAATGTGCGTTTCTTGTTGTTGTAACGCGCCGCCCTTGTGTATTTTGCATTGCTAGATAACCCGGTCCAATCCAAGTCGGAGTCGCTGTCTTTGAGAAAAGAAGAGGCCCGTAACAAGCGCAAGAAGAAGAAGATTACCAACAGTCTGGTGACGTCTTGTTTCCAAGGTACGTACGACTGTCGGTCATAACGTTTATTCGTATTTCTATCGGCTGAAATCACTGCGATAGGTGTGGTTGAAATTCATTTTGTAGGTCATGTTCTGTTAATAGTTTTCGTTACGCGTGCATAATAACACCGTAGTGCATTTGCCAATATATTTGAACACGCGACATGGTCAAACGCCGTTTGTATACGTGGTAGAACAAACGTTTTTACCTTTGACGTACACTACGATTTAGCGTACGTTCAGTTTTCTATAATTTTTGTTCGATTCCGTGTGCCGGCAATATCGATAATATTTTTTTTAGTTTTCAGTACACACGAAAGGCAAATGACAAACTATTCGAGGTCAAAATGTCATTTCAACATAATAGTATTAACAATTCATTTTTTTAATTTAAGCATATAATATACGTTCAAATTAATTACTCTAATCACCTCACTCTTACCGTTTAAGATTTAGTTTTTTATTTTATTAAATACATTTTACCACGATAAACATGTAATTATCAATTAGTCTATATTTATATGTTATAACTATATGTGTTTATCGATCAGTTAATGATAAAAACGTGTTCTCTTATCGTATTAGGTATTTTAATTAATGGTAAAAAAATACATTACTTATTATAAAGTCTTGTTTTAGAAATAATATTGAATAAAGTACGATAAGATCGCATCGAGTTTCAAGCATCCATGTTATAGTATTTAAAGTTTTATTAATATTATTTATCTACATGAGATAACCTAAAGAAAAAATTATTCATTCAAAATATTTTTAGAAAAATTTTACAATATGTTTTAAATCGAAAAATATAAAGTATATATTTCATTGCCAATGAATTATAAGTTTAGAGTGAAAAAAAATGTATACATTGACTGACTTACACTAATAAAATGCATTTTCATCGATGTTTGTTATTTATATTTTTTTTTAATGAAATTGACACAATGTAAAGTGTATCAGATGATTTTTTTTCCCAAAACGATTTAATGAAAAATTAATATATTTTTAATTCGTTTAAAATTGTGCGTTCGTCGTTATATATATGTATTGGAGTCGTCCATTTGCAATGAATAATGTTGAAGTTATCGATATATTAAAATATATACACAAATATTAGTGTATAAATTGATGAAAAACAGTTTATTTCGCCCTTTTTTCATTAATGTGTATATTATGATTTTTAATACTTTGTTTTTTAATTATTAGAAGTTTTGTATATTATTAAATTAATAATTTTTTTTTTTAGATGCATACAGATTAACTGGCGAAGTGTTGGGTCAAGGTGCATATGCGTCCGTTCAGACGTGTGTAAGCATGTTAACTGGTTTAGAATTTGCTGTTAAAGTGATCGACAAAATTGCCGAACATGCCCGAGCACGTGTTTTCCGAGAGGTTGAAACATTTTATCATTGCCAGGGTCACCCAAACATCATTCAAATGCTTGAGTTTTTCGAGGCTGATGACAAATTTTATATGGTGTTTGAAAAAGTGGTAGGTGGACAACTTCTTGATAGAATTCAGCAACGGAAACGATTCACTGAACGTGAGGCCAGTCTTATTGTTAAAGATTTGGCTAGTGCGCTAAATTTCCTGCATCAAAAAGGTATTACAGTTTATTATTTTGATTTTTGTTACAATTTCCTGAAATTTAAAGTTTTTTTCTTTTTTAGGCATAGCTCATCGTGATTTGAAACCAGAAAATATCCTTTGTGTGGATCCAGTAGAACTAACTCCTGTCAAATTATGTGATTTCGATCTTGGATCTGGTATTAAATTAAATCCTGTTGACGGCAGTGCAACACCCCAACTATTAACTCCTGTGGGAAGTGCTGATTTTATGGCTCCTGAAGTAGTGGATGCATTTGTTGGGAGTCCAGACTCGAATTATCATTACTACGATAAGCGTTGTGACTTGTGGTCACTTGGAGTTGTGGCATATATATTATTGTGTGGATATCCACCGTTTTATGGCAATTGTGGCTCTAATTGCGGATGGGAGTCTGGAAATGCTTGTCCGGATTGTCAAGTGAGTTGATGATACTATTGTGCGATAATAAAACTATCAGATTTCTAATATTGACATTTTTTTTTAGGGTTTGCTTTTTATTAGCATTCACGAGGGTCGTTACGAATTTCCAGACCGCGAGTGGGCAGACATTTCGTGCGAAGCCAAAGACTTGATCAGCAAGCTGCTGGTTAAAGAAGCTAGTGCCCGTCCAAGTGCTGCCGAGGTCTTGAATCATCCGTGGGTGAATAGACAACAGCAAGATAAACCAAAAGATCGGGAACTGAGTACACCGGTTGTTATTAGACGCAACAACAGTGCACGCGCCCTTTCCACATTTGCAGAGTCTGCTATGTCGGCAAATCGAGTGTTCCTGCAGCATTTTAGTTTGTTTTCATCGTCTGATGTTCCTCTGGCTGCTGCCAAGAGACTTTCGCCGCCATCGCATTCCATGATTGTACAGCGTAGGTCCCTTGGTAAACCACCATGTTCCAATGAAACGACTGGTAACCGGGCCCCCGCTCAATTACCAATTATTGCATCTCCTAGCGGCTAGAGTTTAACGGCTCACCATCCAATTACCTCACCATTTTTTTATACTAATTAATGAAATCGTTAGCAAACAAAAAAATTTGGAATAAAATTGTTAGCAAACAAAAATTTGGAATAAAAAAATTCTATACAATATTTAAATTGACAATTTTTTTTCTATTTAATTAAATAGTCGTAGTATCTTTTTTTTTTCCTCATAAAGACTCCTCCAAATACCCAATAAATATTTATAGGATAATAACTTATTAGTTATGTTATAATGTGTTAATACAGACTTATTTTTGTACTTTGAAAAAGCTCATAGTCTTCAAAAAGAGAAAAAAGGTAATAATTAAAATTTGTGATAATTTCAATGTTTGGCAACATTATTATGTTTATATTATGGTGCCATTAATATATAAAATACTCGGGTAAGGTTAACAAAGTGGACACATTTGTTACCCTTTTTTTTTCTTATATTTCTTATAGAAAACCAACAAGGTACCTAAAACAATATATATATAATTAGACATAGGTCTTGTATACATTTATACCAAAACTAATGTTTTATCTAGAATATTAGCTCATCTGGTGCCATTTGTTTTTTTTTTTTTTGTTTGTAATGGTATAGAGAAGAAAAAAAGGCTGTCATGCATAGAGTTTAAGTTACAATCTTTTGTGTATTTTTTTATGAAGAGTATGGAATGTTTTTTTTAAGTAAATTATTTATACAAGCAATGCACGTTAAATACTATTGTTACTGAAAAAAAATTGTTTTTTTAATATTGTAAAATAAAAAAAAAATATTTTTGAAAGAAAGTGTTATACCGGTTCTAAATGATTTTTTTAAGTTATTTACAGTGTTCATGAAAATATGAGTAATAGTCATATTTATTTTACAATTCATGTCGAAGGTTTTGGATTTTTTTTTTTTAAAAAAAAAAAAATGTAAATCGGTCATTTTAATGACAATTTGTAAAGAGCACTTTACCTTAACCTTTGCAATGTTACAATGTGATATTTCACTGCAAACTCGAAGTGATAACACACAAAATACAAAACTAAGAACTGAAACAAAAAACCGAAATTGTGACAGAACAATCGATTGCTTTTAAAGGTTTCAGTGACTTGCGACTCATAAGAGTGTTTGTGTTTACAAACACGCTTTTGTAAAGAGTATTGTTTTAGTTTTTTCTCGAATATCGTTTCGATTTTAATTTGTATAACGAAATTGAGTACTGAGTGCGCCATATTGTTAATAAATATTATAATCCGTTGGGTTATATTATTTATACTGGATAAGTATTAGCGCAATGTGTGTAGGGCGTTGATTTAAAAGTTACAAGTGAATCGACGTGTTCAACCCAGTAGAAAAAATATATATTATTTTTTTAAAAATGTAATTTGAGTGTCGGGGAAAAAGGGAAACTACAGAAGCTTCCGTTTTTCACTAATATAGTGAAAATATATGTTTACACCTGCGCCTGTTATTTAAAACAAATCCAAATTTCCCGTCTATATTAGGCCGTCCATCCACTAGGGCAACGCGATTTTAAATAAATATCGGGTGATAATCGTTTGTTTTATAAAACACGGATTAATATATCGGGGACTTTTCACTGACGCGCGCTACTAGTGCTGCTGCCAGTCGCTTGACGAATAGTTGCCATTACATCACTTGGCACATTACATTATTTCATTATTAATACTATAATAGTATTATATAATATAATAATTATATAGATAACTATAATTATAAAATTATGTCGGAAAAAGAGTGTGTGTTAACTTATAGACTTAGTCGAGGCTGTGGAAAAATATCCCTGTTTGTATAATTACAAATTGGGTATGTACCCAAATATCTCCTTTTCCGTTTCTTCTTTTGGTTTTGATAATACCAGTATAATTCAATGGTATCCTCAGAGGACGGCGGCATGTTTGCAACTGACCAATTTCTAGTTGCTGAAACATCGTCTATAGCGTGCAGAACTCACGAAATCAGATCGTACGATTTTTTGCTAGGCAACTATTTTTTTTAGTCGCGTTTCCCTAGTGGGGGGAGGACGGCCTTAATGATCTTTTTTTTTATAGTACAGCCGCGTTTTTTCTTTCATAAAAAGACCGGTCGCTTTTGGACGAAAAAACCGGGGACACGTATATACATTTATATCTTTACGTAAATAAGTGTTCTCTGCCAACAGACTTATAACCTCCTCGAGCGCGTATTATTTATAATCTCCGTGGACGCGTAAAGGCGCGGCGCAACGTGCGGTGTTACGTAACACCGGGGCTACAATATTTTTACAATGCTGGAGCGATTATAATATTATAACAGGTCAGCAACAGCCAAAATATTGAATAGGATTTTTTTTTTTTTTTACTGTTTTCTATAGATTTTTACTCACTGAAAATAGATGAAAATCAAAAATTCTATCTCATAATTTTTTTTTTTTTACTATTTTCATTTATATATATATATATAATAGAAGGAGTAAGACGTGTGGGTTTAGCGGTGTGAGGAACACGAGCAACATCCATGTACCAATAAATGTATTACTAAGGAATTGTAAAAAAATAATATGTTTGGTGATTTCTTTTTTTCATTGCTGTTATGAATTTTTTATTATTATTATAAACTTTTATTATTTTATAGAAAAAAAAAACTGTACGTGATGGTGAGAAATGAAAGTCGTTTTTGGATTCAGCACCCTTGAAAACATAGAGTTTACTAAAAATATTCCATACAGGTGAAAAAAAAAATTATTTTCGCAGACCAATATGATTATTCGTATTATTATGATAGACGAACACAATTTTTAAAAAGGGCCGCTGGTATTAAGTGCGAATATTATTACTTGAATAAAGTTTTAGAGTTTTTTAACAATATAATAATAATAATAAAAAAAATTGTCATTTAGGATCGTCGAGATTTTCTTGAATGTGCTAGTGTGGAATAACGTGGGGGGGACCTATGTCGTATAGAATTTTCCTCGGTCTCTAAAACCAAAAATGTTAGTTGACTTAAATAGCTTAACATCTAATTTATAGCTGAAAGGAATTTTATAAATATATAAAGCGCGAATTAACACGATATTCGGTGTAAATTTCAAGACTCCCTCAGGGCCGTTATTTTTTATTTCTTGGTTTTTTTTTCGTGTCGACTTTTTTACAAGCAATATATTTTATCCCTATAATGTATTTCCGTGTAAAACTCGTTCTTGCTGACAACATTTTTTTTTCGTACTTTCTCGTGTCAGATTAAGTCTCGTGTTTCCATTTCAAATGGTATTATTAAAATATCACTTGTCCGCCGTATAAACGTATGAACGCGGTTGGACACAAACGTCTATTTTTGGATTTGATTATATCAGTAGCCGGATTTGGCCGTAGGACACAACGCGAAGCCCCTCGCGTGTCTGTAATTTTTGTTAGGGCTTAAGCATCCCTAGGACTTTATATGAGGATTTGCGCCTATGCATGCAATGTGTTTTAAACAGACGATCGGGAATATTACTTATTATTACCGACAGCGAACTTTTACAATGAATCAGAATTACCTTCTTTGAAAATGTCCATATAGATACGATTATAATCGTGTATGATGCATTATTATAAGATATACCATCTGTCAGTCGTGTTTGTCGACAGTTATTTGTGTTCGTAATTTTGCCGACAATAATATATTTTATCGAATGGAAAACGAAATTCGCCGTATTAGTTCAGAAAGAGGAGAAAAAGATTTAATGTAGCTGTGAACGGGCATTGATTTAATTTCATCAGACAGCGGACATCCGACGTTTATGTCAGACGGAGGTGTTATAAGAAAGTACAAAAGATTTTTTTTTTTTGTTTAATTGTAAATTTATCAATCAAAAATTAAAAAAAAAAAAACATCGCTATAATATTTATTATAACAAATTTGGCAATGTCGCTTGTAATTTTGCGCCGAGTCGTAGAGCACTTGAAGTGTCATATTCGTGTTCGTTGTTAATCTGGTACCGCGCCCGATTATACGTATTATACGACCTCAGTTCACAAGTATTATAATATTTAGAAAATCATTAGAATAGTCATTTAGAGAGCAATTAGAATTGCCTGTGCGTAGCGCCGTGAGGTCGAGGAGCGATTTTCGATTTTTTTTTTTTGATCATTTTTACGTTATCGCAACAACAAACGTGTCTGCGAGAATGTCCCACTACGAACGGTGGTGTGTTTGAAACGAAACTCAAATATCTGTTTCCAAAAGCGGATTATCGAAAAGAGGAAGACATTTCATCGTGTTGACAGGAAGTATAATTTTTTTTTCCCGACGGTATTTATATATATATATATATATACTATTTATAAATTTTATAACATACGTTGATTTTCGAACAATGTTTTTTCATAAATATATAAATCGCGTGTACAAGTCTGAAAACAGGCGAATTATAAAGTGCCGGCAATTCTGGTTATACGCGCATTTCTTCGGCGTTTGCCGCCGTAGAAAACACGTAAAAATACGCGTTACCCGCGTTATGAAAAAAATTGTTGCGAATATTTCGGTGTTTCGGCGGTCAATACATTTACGATTTCCAAACATCCAGTATACGATACCAATTAATGAATTTCGTTATTCGACGTTCGTGCAGTAAAGATTTCCGCGTTTTATTACACCTATTTACTATGTTTTTCTTTTAAAT
The DNA here is from genome assembly GCA_032441825.1 of Chaetogeoica ovagalla. NCBI lineage: Eukaryota > Metazoa > Arthropoda > Insecta > Hemiptera > Aphididae > Chaetogeoica > Chaetogeoica ovagalla. The sequence goes on along the minus strand of CM063727.1, from coordinate 2,426,161 downwards.
ATTATCAAAAAAAAAAAAAAAACTATATGTGTACGCGCTGCTCGCTATATCCGTTTTTTATTGTCGAACAAAAAAAAATCTCCTTCCGAGTAAACCTATTAGAAAACGTTTGAAAATTCGATTTGTTGTTTAAAATTTATTTTCTGCAAAACGACTTTTAATGTGCGTTCTACATAAATCCCAAGCAACTAAAAGATTATTATTTGCTGTAAAATATATTTTTCAAATGTAATAATAATAATAATAATAAGAAGAAGAAAAGAGGGATTACCGCGCCAACATATTATTAACATACGCGTGTAAATCGAATCATTTTTTTTTTAAATATCAACATTATGTGTATAGTCTAATTGTTGTAAAATATCGTATTATTATTATTATTATTATTATAGTTCGGTTACGTTTTGAAAAATCGTCGTCACCATTCGAGTCGGCTGTCCGGCAGTTGACGTTTGCTCCACACGTACACGCCGCCGCGATTGCGGAAAGCCCGTTCGTCGAAACCGGAACCGCAGAGCGCTGGACGCACGCCGACGTCCAGCAGCGAGTCGGACGGTTCTTTCTTGCCGTTCCGACAGTTCAGGAACCGCATGTACTCGTCCAGGATCAGGTAGCTGTCGCGCATGTTCGCGTTGTTCTCGGGCACCATGACGGCGCCGCACGTACCGTTGGCGTGCCGTGCCAGGAACCGTTCGAACCGTTCGTCGTCCACGTAGAACCGGGCGGCGTCGCGCAGCGCGTCCGCGCCCGCGTTCTCGCCGTCCAACAACAGACACTGGAACACCTTCCACCGGACCGGTCGCAGCCGTTCGATGTGCTCGGTAAAGTCCTCGTCCGCGTTGCACGCGTTCACCACCGTGTTGATCTTGAACGCGATCTTGTACCGGGCGCACCACTCGCGCACCTCGTACAGCTTGGCCACGTGGTCCGTGCGGCGGGCGCCCTGCCGCCGGCCGATCTCCCGGTTCGTGTCGTCGTCGAACGAGTCGCACGACACGGCCATTATGTCCACGTGCTCGCCGTACCGGCGCATCCACGTCTCCCGGATCAGGCTGCCGTTGCTCACTATGGACACGCTGATATCGGCCCACCGGAGATCGGTCTTGCAGTACCGTATCAGCTCGCCCATGTACCGGCCGCCGTCCTTGATGAACGGCTCGCCGCCGGAAAAGTTCAATTTTTTCATGCCCGCCTCGGCCAACATGGCCAGACCGCGTTTCGCCTCGTCCAGCGGCAGCACGAACGACGTTTTCGCCGTGTGGAAACAAAAACCGCAACTGTAATTGCACTGTCTGGTGAAGTGATAGTTGACGCTCAGCGGCAGTGGTTCACCGTCGCTCACGAACGTTTCATCGTCGATCGCGGTGGCCGAACGCCCGCAAAGTCGCGACCACGACCGTACGTCGTATCCAACGCCACGCGTCCCGCGCGTACCGTCCGACCGCTTCGATTACCATCGAAAACTGTACCGTCGACATGACACACCTGCAACTACACCTATCGTCGCCGTATAGATATTCCGCAATAATCGCTTCCTCGCAACAACAGGCTACAACACTGGGAACAACGCCGTTACTGTTATGTACCCGGGGCCAGGGACCGGCGGTCGGTGCAGACGAACGGCGTACTGTACCACTCCTGTATCAAATACGCTCATCGCACGGCGCGACAATAATACTGTAATATAAACTATCCGTATTTGTGATACGGGAGGAACGGTGTTGTTGCCGATTGGCTGTTTTCGACGTTTTCGTGGAATCGTATTTATTGCGCGCCCGAATAAAAACAACAACGACGTCGTTTTTTTCTTCAGTATTCGCGGCGCCGCTGCCCGCCTTATTATATAACCATAAATTTCGGCGTGAAAATACGACGCGCGCAGAGATATTATCGCTGCCGTATTGTTTTCTAAATATTCGGATTGGAAATGTTTACAGTAAAACAGAGGTATTCAAACTGTGCGTTGTGCAGCTCCTCCCTTCAGGGGGACGTCCGGCGAGCGCGGTCGGTCGGCGGCCAATAGCCGTGTATGCGACATGGGGGGGGGGGGAAATACAATAATATTGCGCTAACGAAATTCGAAAAATTTAATTTTTTTTTTTTAATAATCAGATAATTTTTTATACGATAAATAAATATAAGTTTATATAATAGAGAATTTTGTTTTTTTTTTGTCATTAACGATTTTGGGAGTTGTCTGAACACTGTGAAGACAATAATGCGAGCCGTATTTTGAATACCACTGCTCTACTAAAATGTTGTTTACCGCATCATATACGTCGAGTAGCGTGGTTATTTATTATAATAATTTTATTCTCATTATTTTCACGTGCACTGCGGCGCGGAACTTGCAGTGCTAAGGAATTTTCAGAACTACACAAAATATGTTCGTGCTAGTGGATAAAAAAAAAAGAAAAAAATGTGTCCCCAACAATCGGTATTCAGCATATAAAAATCGACGATTCAAAATACAACACTATATATTATTTGTTTTTTTTTTTTTTTTACTCTTAAATTATTATTTATCGCAGATTAAAATGCTTTTTCCCATATTCTTGTTCTCCATTGCCTTTTCACATCGAAGTATTCGCTTTAAATTATTCTAATTCTTATCTGATGCTTCGGAGTATAAACACCGTCGAATTATTACTCTATTCTTCTCGTCGCTTAACCAGCATTGTATTATACGTAAGACACGCACACGTATTATAATCTCTTTAGCTCTCTCAAAACGTCCAGTTTACCTAATAACAACATAATAATCAAATAATAATATAGATTTTGTACAATATTCCTAACGCTTTATTTCCACTCGTCAAAATGTCGATACGCCATTCTCGCAAGTGAATTATTATATCGTTCCTGGTGGCTCAGACGCGTTTTAATCTCACTAATATACAATAAAATGTCATCAGAGATAATCTGAACTGAAATGCATAGATTATTTTATGCTGATTTCATATATGTTTTCCGTTTTCATCTAGCACGTAGGTACAGTTTTTAGAATGAAATTTTTTCTTTGAACGCGTAGTATTCGATACGTATTATTGTATTTTAAAATCTAATCTTACCTATTTTATTATCTTGATGAATGTTCGTTTATGATATCACATTGGTACATGTTGTACACGTGTTTTACATGTTGTAAATTTATTATCTTTTATTGTTTTATCTATAAAAGTTAAATAGTTAATAAGTTAATGAGTAAAAAACTAAAGGTGATCAAAAAAAAAAAATCTAATAACAGATTTAAAATCAGCGCAAAAAGTTGGTTTAGAATAATTTACATTCAAATTTGATGATTAAAAAAAGTTTAAATTTGTAGGGACCAGTATTTTTATTATATATATATTTACATTTCGTTAGATTAACTATATTATATTTTATAATATTTTTTATTCGTTTTTCTTTGCTGATGTATATGTACTATACAGATGCGTCAATATACAGCTATATATTTTATATAACGCGCGTGAATTTGTGTCGCTACAAAAACATATAAATGACATATAACATATATAATGTAATGAAATATAAAAGGAACAATAAGTAAATAATTCGTTTACAAACGCAATATAATATTATCGTATGCCGTCATCAAATGAAATTATATACGGTAATATACTCGTAATTACTTTAAAACGTATATTTTAATTCACGGTCCACAGTCGAAGAGCACATATTGTTATTATATAGGTACAGTCCACTGATCACTTGCACCACTGACAAATCTTAAAACCGATTCCAGAAATGTAATACACGTTCGAACACTATACGTCAGTCGTTTCAGCCACAATAATTTGCCAGAACAAAAATCTCGTTACAATCGAATTAAACGGATTTCAGTATTGGAAAACATATTATTATATAACATTGCAGTAAAGGGTATCGTATATTATATATTATGTTATGAGTTGAGTTTATTATCGAGTAATTACGTTATAAAAACGTTTATGAAAGTCGTTTCGTCCGAATTCTCCTATCAATATCCTCTCTATATACCAATCATAATCATCGCTTTATTGGTATTCGATAAAAGTGGCTTGCAATCAACGTTGAGTATCGAGAAATTTTAAAGCACTTTACAGTGACTATACGAAATTTAGTACTAAAATGTAATAGCGATGCTTATATATAAAATACGCGTTTTAAAATTACAACGAAATGAAAACGTTTTAAATTTGACGTGTCGTTTAACATTTTTTATAATATATTTCAATTATTTTCGAATAAGAGCTACACATAAGTGGATCAAATTATATATATTCTCCTAAAATGTGTCAAACCATTGTACTTAGAGTTTTTTTTAATTTTTTTTTTTATGCTCAGTCTGGTTACACATTTCTATTTAATGTAAGAATTTGCACGATCCATTCAGTCTTGTTAATATTTAGTCTTTACGAAAAAAAAAAAACTAGATCAATATTTTAAAATACACTCCCGTTATTAAATAATAGAAATGTTTATTAATAACTGGATATTAAGAAAATAATACATTTATAAACATGAAAATTTACTAAACGCGAGATAAAAAAAAATTATTTTTTCGATTAAAACATATTATTTTTATATATTTTAATAGCAGGGAGGGGATCGTCGATCGTTTTCACATCGACACACGTACTTATTATTGATGGAATATATTAACAACGGAAAGGACGACAACATACGTGGTTTAGACTTTAAACGATAGGTCATGATATATAATATACGCTTTTTAATTTAATTGAATAATTTCTTTTATTTTTTGTCTGCGAACGATTATGCTCACGTATCTTTTTCCACGTATGTATATTTTTCTATGACTACAGGTAGTTTGCATTTTATTTGAATTTTATTTTTCGATTTTCCCCTGTAGTGGTTTTCTTAAACGCCCTGAAAAACTAACGGAAAATTACGAGAAAACTGATAAAAACTATCAAAATATCGGACACGATTTTTGTATTTTAAGATCTGGAAATTTATTACTAGCTTAGATGTGTAATATTTTAACAACAATATAGGTCTGGAAATTGTTTTGTTTTTTTTTCGTTAAATTAAGTTTATACATAATATATAAAAAAATACGAGTTTAGTTAAAATTACTTATATACCTATTCGTATTTTTCTTTTTAACTTTAAACTTAGTTATGAGTTTAAATGTTTTAATTAGCATTAAAAAATATATATGTATCGTTTATGTTAACAAACATTATATTATATAAATAAATAAAAAAAGTGTGAATTATTCGCATTTTGTTTTTGGTTTGCAGACACGAAATAATAATTTCGAAAGGGATGGAGGAATTGAAGAACGCTCTGAAACTCCAGGCGAGTCTGTACAGTGCAGACACGGCGTTTGTCAGCATATCCGCTTTGGAGTTGAACAGGAAGTACAAAGTGTACGACATCTCCAAGGCGCAGTCGACTTACGGTCTGCGCATATTGGTCAGTCTGCAGGGCGACCGGAGAATACTGAAAACGTATTTGCCCAAATCCATAAAGCTGAGCGATTCTTACATCGAGGGATTCAACAACCGAGACAGAAAGTCGGCTCTCTTTTTGATTTACAAGGGACGCAAAATGAACGGCGCGTATAAAATCGATTTCGAATAATAATAATAATTCGCGCTGTTTTTGTGATCGTTATAATATGTCATTATTAATGTCGATTTCATTTTAAATTTTTACAGAAAAAAAAAAAAAATTAATTACTTAATTTACAATGTTTCAAATAATGATTCGATGTCGACAACATTTAATTTGTGTTAATTAGGTATTGTAAAACGTAAATAGGACTTTACTTAAAAACATGTAAATTTTCATTCGTTTGTCCTTTTTGTATGTATTTTATATAATACGTGTACTCACGACTTCGAAATGAAATTTGTTCGTTGTAGCAACACATATTGTTCTGTATATTTTTATTTAATTATATTATAATTTGACGGTATCCATCATACATATTTATATATATATATATGCAATATAGGAAATTCAGGCATTCTTTAGAATGCACAAGATGTATCGGGCAATATAAATTGTTAGAGGAAGTATACGGTATAATGAAATGTTTACCATATGAATAGCGATAAAAAGCTATAGAATTGGACTAAAAAGTATTGGTAAGCCACTGTCCCGAATAATATAGTATAAAAGGTAAATTGAAAACTGAAGCAAAACAGCTTTTAATTCTGTTTCTACTATTATAAAAAATGTTGACAGTATAGTAATTTTAATTTTAACAACAGACAATAGCACACCGCGACTTTGAAATTTATGTATTTATGACCAATTAGTAATTATTGTAAAGAGTCCTTTATAAATATTGACCATACAATATATCTGATAGTAGAACAATGAAATTCTCTACATATCACCCATAACATATATACAGCTTTAATCAATTTGTATAATATCATATAATCATATCGTATTTTGTTTGAAGATTTTAACATTTACAGACACATCGTTGGGTTTTTGATACAACATTTTAAAAGCTTATAATAATAACAATAACAACAACAGAGTACGTACAATTATATGTAAAACATACAATATTGTGTCTATTATATTTCATCTTTCAAAAAACAAAACATTAAAATGCTGTGAAAATACGCGTTATAATATTTATAAATGATATTTATTTACTATTACGAATGGTAAATGGTAATAGTAAGTTGTTAAGTGTTTATCCATTTTTAAGTTATTTTCAATTTTTTAACTATATAAATTATTAGATTCATATGAAACATGAATAGATAGTTATCAAATTATGACAACGTAGAAAAAAAAAACAAGTAGTGTGCCAATATAAAATACACAATAATTTGAACACAGGTATTTTGGTGTTTTTTTTTTTTACATATTATCCAATTGTGTAGACACGGCTAATTCATTTTGATTTCTCGTTACATTATCGTTCTCATCGTCGATTTGTTGTTTAAAATCTTTGTACTTGTAACCGTAACTGAGATAGGCTAATAAAAACATATCCGCCAACATCAGGCCGGCAAAAAACAGATACTCGTGTACCTTGAAAAAATAAAATTAAAAAAAAATTTATACATACATTTTGCACATATAAAATTGATAGAGGGAATATATTATGCTCACCTGTTGATGGAAGGATAAACCCGAAATAATGACCACCACTAGATTTCCGACCGACTGAGTCAACGAGTAACACGACGATATAAATGATTTTATTCTGGGTGGCGCCTAAGCATAAAATATAATCGGGTAATAAAATAATAGCACGATTTCCTGTAGTTAACAATCTTATATACTAAAACAATATTGCTTTGGTATTACGTCAATTTTGTAAATTGTTTAAGGTAATTAAGAACAACAGATATGTGTGTGTCTGATTATTGTTTTTGTAAATCACTATTCCAATGGACAAATTGAGTAAAAAATACTTATACTCACTTCGGTAAATGAAAATTCGATAGTCGTGGCAATGAAAATCACATCCGCAAGAATCATACACATATATTGTGGCGTCTGCCATAATATGTGCAAGTAGTTACCTCTGTCCGTGGCATATAATTTTGATTCCTATACACGTATATTAATATTATACATTTTTTTTTTATAGTTATACATAAGAAAATGTTGTCGATTATACAGAGTGTTTCTGTGCCACTAATATACAAACATAGTAAGTATGATGACTAGCTAATAATGACATTTTTAATATTTTTTTCATACTTTTTCTTATTATGGCGACACCAAGTGCACAAAAAAAAAAAAGTCACATATCGATTTGTACGAGAATTTTGTAAGAAATATCATTTGAGCATTTCTTTTTACATTTAAATTAATATTCTAAGATTACATTGCCGAAATCCACGTTTTGGAGATAGGAAAAAAAAATTTCAAAAGTTTCTTTATTATCAAGTCACGTCCTACTAAGTACGTTTGTTTATTATACTCTGTTCAATTTAAGATTATACCGGATTATAAAATTGATTCATGTTTGTGCAGGTGAGGTTCTATCGGTATTCTTCTGATTGTTGGAAACCGTCGACCGCAGCAGCTAACGACAGAGCAGCTACACTAGTCGCTGGGGAGGTGTAGTATGGCTCCAGTGTTCATTCAGCGTGCGCTTTCCGGTATAATCTCAACTGAACAGAGTACAGTGGTCTCATTCGTTCCAAAAACACCCTGTACAATTTTAAACACTATCTTAACATCCGAATTCGTAAAAATATGCTTTCAAATATTGTAGATATTACCGCCTCGCCTGCACTGTTGTTGCGTATGACTAGTGTATAAATCGTCGCGGGCATGAGATTTACTTCCGTGGAAATCACTTGTTCGCCGCGTGTTAAATTGTACCTATACAATACGCAATTAATAATAACGAAAACATTTAGATTTTTCACGAGACGCCGTTCATTTTGTACAAATAAAATAATAATCTCACTTTCCGAGAGCCATTTCTTTGAAGTGTCCGTCCGTAAACGAAGACACGTTGTACACGTTCAAAATGTTCTTTCCCCGGATCACCAGGGCAAATCCTTCATTCTTATCATCGCGTACGTCGTCACCGATCACGATTCTAAAACGACGTACACAGACTTAGTCTGTACACACGGCCCATTAAAACTTATACGCTTTAACACAACGGTTCCCACCCGACCTGTGGTACGCGAAGATATAATTTTCATTGTATCAACACATTATAAAAGACACAGAACGGTTTATTGATTTGATTAGTTCAATGAAATACGCGCTTAAAAGACGAAACATTTCGTTTCATTTTGGATGTCAACAGCGACAAGAACAGAAAAAAAACGTCTCTTTTCTAAACGGGCGCGCATTACAACGTTTCATTTCATTAATACTGGACACTATCCAGGTACCATTGATTGTAGAATAAACACAGATAGCCCGCGCTATGATAATGTTTGGCGATGACTGGGCGGTTTGGAGGCAACCGCTACACGAAGCGCTTGTGTAGGTCTGATTGCATGGAGTTAGTATCATCGCCCATGATTGATGTGCGGACGGGGTGACAGTCTCTGATACTCGTATTAATAAGATACGTCGCGTGTTCAAATAAAATTGTAAATATTAACCGATTATTACCGGATTATTATTTTGTTATTTATTATCTCGTACATTGTGATCCGTGCCGCATTCATTTATAACATTTAATTTTAATTATTACTATTAATCGTGCAAATTTCTAGTAGATTTTTACGCTGTTGTTTTAAATTTTTTAAATATTACATTATATTTAATATTATTTTTTAAGAAAAAAGAAAGAAAATGAATTATCGAAGAAAAATGCATTGCAGTTTTTTCCTTCGAATTATTATCAATATAATTGGAACAAATGCGTCCTATAATAATAATAATAATAATTAAAATAATAATAATAATAATTAAAATAATAATAATAATAATAATAATAATAATAATAATAATAATAATAATAATAATAGGCTCCTTAAGACTTCTATAGGTACTCACATTCATGACAATTTTTTTTTTTTAATTTTACCCATAAGCGGATATCCACTGGAAATGTTTGGGAGGAGCGGGTTACTATCTTTATACAAACCTAAGCCACGCGGGGCTTAATGAAAACATTTTACGTATTAAAGTACTAAACTATACAATATTTGTAGAATTTGGATAATAATTTTGGGAGAACTTTGCGTACTATTGAGGGGACTAAGCCCGCCCGGATATCCGCCAATGATTTTACCCTTACAAATAAATGTGTCTAAGGTATATAATATATTTTATGTATAGAAATTTTAAATTTAATATAATACAATGTATTATCGCAATTATTAAAATATCAATTTATAGGCGGTACGCCGTGTACGCGTATTGAGCATAAAAGTGTTCAGGGCTTGGTCGGTGATAAAAAATGAAAAGTTTGGGAACTCCTGCTTTAACATATTATGTTACCTCAAATTAGGACGTCCGTTTTTAGGTTTTATCAAGTCGTCGTAACGGTCGTTAATGCGACGTAAGACGGCTTTTTTGTTGACGTCGGGCGTTAAGAAATACGAAATTGACTGCGAATACAAAAAAAAAAAAAAAAAAATGTTCTTAATAATATTAAAAACCAAACAAATAATAATATATGTATGTACTTAAATATTTATTTAATTTTTTTTTATATATTAAAACACACTCGAAATAATTTATTAATACTTTATCGTTTACTTGCAGTATTTAAAAATATATACAGTGCGTTAATTTCGTAATTTTATTCGGCAATACCGTATCACATTTTCAAAATTTCATTTTCATAATGCCCTTTATTCACATTTCATATTATAGCGTATAATTACACCGGTTATTATTAAAATTATGATATTTATTTATTTTTTTTCATATTTATAAACGTCTTAAATCGGATATGTCGTTTATGATGATGTGTTAAAAGTGGAAAAAGTTTCAAATATGAGTAATAGGTATATAACGACGTTAACATTAAAAAAAATAAATAAATATTATTCCTAAAATACAATATGATTTTTGATTTTCAATTGATTTTTTTTTTTTAATTTTACATTTTAACGATAATTTATAATACATTTTAAACACGAGTATAATAAACTGCAATATTTTATTTCAATAACGCGTTTTAATTAAAACCGGTTGATTAACTCTCTCGATCTCTAAGATCATTAAGATATATGTAAATAATCATTAATTTCTGTTAAATGTTTCTTAATTTTTGATGGAATATTATTAAAAAGTTGCGTTTATATCCTATGGGAATCGTTTTTGTTTCCTATACAGTATTAAAAGTTGTTATTTGATAGACGTAAATCCGACGAGGAGATTTTGAACCTATATGCACCGTCGACATTTTGGTAAGTAATTTTTTCTCTTTATTGGAGACAAATATTTAATTATCATTAACTATAAATTCGGGATTTTCTCACTGTCTCACCCAACCCCTCCCGACGGGTTGTTATATTTCTGCGGACATTTCTCCGATGAGCACTTCTCAAAGTGTTTGAATTGTTATTTTGCAGTCAATTTTATTTACGAACAGGTGTACTAAACATGTTTTAAAAATCTATTTAAACACTTGCCTGTCCTTTTGAAACGGTGATATTGGCGTCCAGCCCTTCTGCACGAATATCATCGGTAAGCGGATTGCAAGAGACGTCGAAATTAAACGTGATTTTCACTAAGTCTTCGTACGTAATTGGCGTGTACTTGAAATTAGCCGAGTCCAGCGGGCCAATCCAACTGTCGTCCAGCAGAGAGGAGTTCACGTAAACGTTACAATCGAAACCGTTGTACACGGCGAACCGGCCTTCGGTATTCGGTATCGTAGTGCTTTCGCCCTGAAATCAATTCAATATAAAAAAAAAAAAAAGATATTAAATATATTATGTTTTAAAACCTAAGTGGCTTATTTGAAATTACTTCGATTATTAACTCTTCAATTAGATTTGTAATTTTTTAACTCGTAAAGCCCGCCTTGGCGATACATAAATATAAAAGATCGGGTTCTTATATTTCACTTTTTATCTATATAATTTTACTAAGAATATGCCAGCTCGAGTCGGACGAGTTTTCTCGACGATTCATTTCCACTATGAACTAATGTACACACATTTTTAACACATTAAAAAGTGTATTTTAACGTTAGAGAATATTTTGTGTAAAATTATATGTTTTAGGAATACACTGAGGTTTGATTTGAACATTTCACAAAAAAATAAATGCTAATGGTTTAAAAAAAAAAAAAATCAAAAAGAATATTGCGACCTCTGTTAGTTTCTAACCCCCGGACGCACCATGATTAGATGATCGGATTTGAAGTTTACCGTTCGACTTGAACGCGGTACACCAATATTATTTAGTAAATTAATATTTTTTCTCAGTATGTTATTATTTTCATCGCGTAATATATTATGTATATATATATATATATTTTTTTTTTTTTAGTACACTTAATAAAAGTGAAATATTACCTATAACAAAATAAATATACACCATTAAGTATGGCCGTTGTAAGTGATTTTTTAGAGATTACGATTAATTCAACTACGCGTATGTTTATAATTTTTATGAATTGTTGTACTTTTATTTGTTCCCCCTCCCCCCCGGTATTTAATACAATTTTATGAAACATCATATATTTCCAAAAAAAAAAAAAAAAAAAAAGAACATATTTATATAAAAGATTATTTCGATAATATTATTTAAAGCATAAAAACGTATTATTCTTCAGACGCGTATAAATCCGGTATTTTATTATGAAAATGAAAATTGTGGTGAATAATGAAAAACTCACGACGATTTTATGCTGAAGTATGGCGGCGAATAAAAACGCCAGAACTGCCATGGAATTGCTGAAGACGAGCCTTTGCAACGGCCTCCGGATGCCGAACTTCGCCAGCAGCGGATAAAGGACGGAGTTGAACGACAAGTTTAACGAGAGTGCCAACAACGGGTGTATGGTTTGCATCTGGTCGGGTTTGATCTGCCAATCGATACCGTCAATTTTGCCGTTCATCAGCGTCGCTTGTAACGTCCACCGCGAACCCTATAACGTCATTGTCCATCGTACAGTGTCCATACAACAGTACCGTGGTCGGACGTCTATTTCGAGAGAAGCCTCGTTTCCCTCCCCTCCCCCCCATTCACCACGCGAAGGCGCTGAATTTCTTAACAGTTTTCGAAAGTGTTAAAACATAAAGAAATTTAAAAAAAAAAAAAACGCAGAGGCAATCGTATATACGCACGGAAGGTGTCACTGTGTATAGAATATTCGCGCGTATTTATTGATATTAAAACTTCAGGGAATATTATTATCGCGATTTATTCGTACTTGTTGTTCGTAGAGCGCCCAAAACACCGGATAAGCGATAAACGTGCACAGAACTTCCAGCGCTGCCTTGGTATCGGAAACTTCGACCTCGGAGTATTTATCACCGGCGCGGTCTATCCAATGGGCTTTGTCGGACGACGACGACGACGAGGTGATTCTTTTCCGAACGGCGTACTGCAGTATAATTTGCGTAATACGAAAATTAATATTCGCTTATATATATATATATTATAGAGAGAGAGAGTTCTGGCGATATTTACGCGTATTATGCGTATACACTTGTTATATATTATATTATAATATTATTACTAGTACGCATCCAAATGTCTTGAAGATCACGTGGTTTTCCGGTTTTTTTCTCACGTACATTTTTCGTCCGAGAATGAAAACGGCTGGAAAAACGACACTGTTCAAAGAAACTACGATACACGTTTATGTTTTATGCGTATTTCAAAAATATTTCCCTACTACCTAATTTGGAGTTTTCGATTCCAATATAGTAGGATAATGAATAGAAGCGTATTTTTTTTTCTACCGTTTGGACTATGTGTACGGGGAGCTGCCACAGTACAATTGTTTCAAAGTTAACTTTTAATCTTAAAAGTTCTGCGGTATCTCATTTTTTTTTTTAACAATTATTTTGCATTGTAATGATTTGGTTGGTCAGTGCAATCAAAAAAAAAAACATTAAATAAATACCCATATCGTTTCTATACTATATTCAGAATAAGAATAGTACGCCAGTCAGCGGACGTAACACGACCACAAATCCATCATCTGACAGCAATCCATCCATCTTTGTGTTCATCCGCCCTTTTGATTTATTTTTTATTACAAGCGTGACTAAATGGTCCAGGGCGCTGTTGTTCGTTCATCGGAACATATATATTTGTCGACACCGATGAAATAATTAATGCACTTTTCTTTAAGCCATTGGAAATATAATGAATATAAATTAAATGTTTTTTTTTTTTTTTTATGAATTTCGTAGTAAAAACCTTTAAAGGTTATACAACATGATTCTATAAAATTACGATAAAAAAAAAAAAATCGAATTTCGCAATTATTTTTAAAAATATTATTATTGAATAGGCGATAGAGTGAAGGCGGTACAGCTTCCTACACGACTCAGATATCGAACAACTATCTCATTCTTCCTCCCCCCCTCCCCGTTTGGAATACGTCTAAACACGCTCATGCGGGAAAGACACTATTTTGGAAGTAATATACGCAATTGTATTGCAGTCCATTAAACGGCCCGGGAAATTGTCTCGGGACGGTTAAATTATTATTTCACCAATTGCCCACCTAATGACGATATCATGAGCAGTGACAGTACTCCGAACGCTAATGGAAAACACGTGTCCCGGCCGAAACACTGTACGCCTCTCCTCAGCTCGGGAGTGAAAAACGTGGAGATCAACGCTCCGACGTAAATGGCCGTTATGAATCTACTGAAGAACCTGGCAAGTTGATCCTGTTGTTCGGGCAACTGGAATTGATCGCCGCCGAAAGTGGCCACGCAAGGTTTTATTCCGCCCGTTCCCACCGCGATAAGCGTCAACCCGACGACAGCCAGACATCTGCGGTTCAGAACAAATAAAACAACGGATTTTATCAGTCTTTGTGTCTGCGAGTTAGTGCCTGCGTTTCGCGTTTTTAGTTTAAAAATTCGGCAGGCATTTTTTTCTTTAGTTTTTGGGTTATTTCTCTCTAGTAATATTACGAAATGAAAATTCGACCACGATTGAAATGCAAACATATAGTTTTTTTTTTATTAATTCAACATTGGCCATCAGTGTAAAAAGTATCGGATTATTAAATAGAACTATTCTCGAATTTATCTTAACGCGACACCCGATGCCGATTGTGTACAACTTTTATCGATTTGTTATCTTAACGCAAAAAATAACTTTCTATAGCGTGGCCATTTTCAAAATAAAAATAATTAATTATTTAAAGCGAATTTTTATATATATATATATTATATAAAAAATTTGTTTGGAATTTTTCGTTGTTGATATTTCTACCGTATTGAATTCCTAGCCTTATTAATAATAATTTATTATTATTAGTATTATTATATATTATTCATTGAGATATAATACGAGTAAAATACAGGACGACGAACATTAAGTAACGAGAAGAAAACAATTGATATTATTCTCGTATTGTCGGCCGAAGCCGAGGGAAAAATAACCGGTGCGTATAAAATTAGAAAAATTTACGAAAAATATGTAAATAAAACGAACCGAACACATATTTTAGCTGTCCTGTAGAATTACCGGGCTTCGTGTGGAAACAGTTTTGTTTGGTACGAGAGGTGTGAATTGTTAAGATGTGAATCGTAATAATGTGTGACCCGGCGTTGCCCGAGTTAGATTGTCCTGTTTTAAATATATATATATATTTTTTTTTTAATTTTTAGAAAATAAATCTCGTTATCCGTGTACGAATAGCTATATTATATTTTGTGAGTCACGGTATTTTTCCCGTACAACTAGGTTTTTCACAAATTTTAGACGCCTTTAGCGGTAGAAAAATTTCCGAGAATTCTCTCTTAACACTAGCCCGCGTCCATAATAACTATTTCTTTGACAAATTCCATCCGTCCAGTCGTTTGAGTCGTCCGTTGATAGATCAGTTAGTCAGTCACGTTTTACTTTTATATGTATATATGATTATAGACGATGAACATGCGAAACACTGACCTTTGGCTACTGAGAGTGAAATCGTTGGCCATCGACGCTCCGGTAAGGATTAAGTTTCCAAGTATATAAACTGACGACAGTCGTATAATTGTTCTGGTGCGTACGTGAAACAATACAATTTACGTACGCAATATAAAAATTATGTTTAAAAAAATTCTGTGTCCCGTCAAAAGGCCGTAAAAACAAAATATTATAGAATATCGCAGACAGAATAATGTAATGTTATTGACACAATTATTGTTTTGTAAATGGATATATATGCGTAAAAACGCGGTAAGAACTCGGTAAATGAACTGCCCAATACACGCGGTTTACGGTCGTTTAAACAAACGTACTGCGAGCATTAAAGTACAGTAAACCTTTTTTTACTTATATATTTCGCGTTCTACTGATAGATTTTACTTTTTTAAATTTCCAAAGGCGAACATTAATAGTAGTCGAAAAGTTTAATTTCAGTGAAAAAGACAATTTTTTCAATCGAAATATTTAATTTATATTTATTAACCGATTAACTATATAATTTGTTTTAAATTTGCACTGTATGAACTGCATTTTTCACAGTCAATTAACGTAATCATCCGTACATTGACACACATTGAACGCGAATATTTTTATCGAAGTCTTAAATCATTATTTAAGTAATTATATAATAGAGACAACAATTCGTAATAATTCACGAAACCACTATTTTCACACGGACGAAATTATTTTTATAGTTTTAATGAACTATTTAAAAAGTATAGTCGAATTGGTAATTCGAAATTATAAATTACGCGGTGAAACTGTATTAATTCAATAAGTTTTGATTATTGTAAAATGATTTTACTTTAATTCTAACTGTGTTATTTTCGTATTTTTCCCCTAATTTTAATTTTAAACTTAACCAGTTAAAAGTTTATTTTGTTAACTTTTAACGTTTAACTGCGAGTTACGTTATTAATTCAATTCAACTTATTTGAAGTTGCAAATTATTTCTTTGCGATTTTCCAAAACGATATCGGTGTTTCCTTCAAAGTATATAAGCGCACATAACAATTCCTTCATTTATTATTACTGCAGCACATACGCAGTAATTGAAAATTTCGATCGTTTCGTTACAGCACATAATATCGTATCCGCACGATTTTGAATAAATGACATTAAAAATACATCACATTTTGTCGAATTGTTTATATTACATTATTATTATTTTTTTTAACGATGTATTTTCGGTTTGAAAATATTTCGCTTGTTTTCATCCGCAAACACGAATAAACCAAATCATATTTTCCCTCCGTTCCCTCGAGGACGAAAAATAATATTATCACTATTATTATAGATATTGTCGCGAAATATTATGCACTGTGTGGATAAAAAATATATTTGAATATACGGAATCGCGCGACATTTTGACGTGGATTCAGAAAATTCTTATAGGTATCATCAAGTTATAGATGAAATGATATGTCGTTTTTTCCGTATGCTTACTTGAATTTTCCCCAATAGGAATCGGCCAACACGGCGCCAAATAACGGCATAAAATACGATAAAAATATGAAACCGTGATAGATCATCGTCGAATCGTCGTCGGAGTAATTCAATGTCGACGTCAAATATAACACGAGGATAGCTGAAACGCATAAAACGTACGTTACGCGGCGTCAATAAATGTATTCAGTAGACTTTTTGTGTAAAAATCATACTTGTAAATATGTATAAAAACAAGAATATATTATAAGTCGTACGGAATCGAGCGATATGTTTTCCAATCATGAGTATTATTATTTATCTATGGTTTAATTTTTTTTTTTTTTTAAGGCAGATTTCGTTTTCAGTAATAAAATAATAATAAAAATAACACGAGTACGACGTCGTAGAATATTATGTCAAAAATATATACGTTTAAAAAAACATTAAAACGAGTTACGCATTCCGAAATTCATCGTTAATCCGCACGATTTCTCTTTCACCACGTGTAAACGTTTGAAAATGTAAACAATAATATATCATTTATATATTATATCGTATTTTGTAATAACGAACGATTAAAAATAATTAGTTTCTCTTACTTCTGAGTCCGTAATAGTTGAACCTTTCACACAGCTCATCGCACACGATAAACCATACCGATATCGGAGATTTCTGTACATAAAATAAAAATCAATTGTTAATACAATTTTTTTCTCTAGACATTATTCGTTATACACACTACACATTAGTAAGATTTACTAATGAATTCAACCGTACACAGTCCGCGGTAATATAGTGTTGTTATTGTCAATAATAATAATAATAATAATAATAATTATTATTATTATATTATACATTATTTTAAACAAGAAATTCATTTCTACGCTGTTTAATTTCTAAGTTAATTAATCGCAAAATCGATAAAACATAAACGCAATTGGATGGTAAGCATAAGAAATATTAATCAGTTGATTTCTTAATAGGAGAAAATTGGTATAAATACTAAGTGATTATATTATAATAAAATCGAATATTTGCGTATCATAACAAAGAAAAATATGTAAAAAAAAAAGAAAAGCGGCGACAATTCGAAGTAAATTATATTTGGTATCGATTCGAGTTCATATTATATGATACAACAAAGAATTTTTGAATTAATTATTTTTAAAATTGCTGCAAATCGGTCATCATCATCAGTTCACGATTTTAGTTCATAATTTATACAGCAGAAATTGATTGAAAACAATGTCGTTTATTGTTTTTGATTGTCGTTCAAGCGCGTGTCATATATCTACGGATTTACGCATATTCATTTTGATCTATTTTATTACACGTCACTGACACCGTGCGTTTATTACGATCATTACTGATCCGTGCAAACGAATTTAAACACTCTTAATAAAACTGTTTTTGAAGTGTGTGGAAGTGAACAGCACGATTATTATTGCATCGAAAACGGTGTTATTAGTCGGAACGTGCGACGTGACGAGGTTTTAACGAAATAAAATTACTAATCGGGTATACATGTTATAATATATTGTTAGACTACGTGTAAAACGACTGAGTAAACTGTTGTGAGGTGACTGTATATCGTTGAAGTGATCGGCTATCGGGTATTTTATGTTAAACTTAATAGTTAACAGACTTTATGCAATAACCACAAGTTTAATTATATTATATATTATGTAAGTCGGAATTATAGATGAGTAGCGGACAACGAATTCGATTCTGTACGATTTACTTTTTGCTTACGCGAAATTTCGCAAGAGAAAATAGCTCTGACGTTAATATTATCACTTTTTTTTTCGAAATTACTTTCGTAGCTTTCGCATAAAAATATAATAAATTTTACAGCGGGTTTTTTTTTTATTAAAATTTTTCTGTGACGCGTACGTATTATTGCGTTTGAAATGCTTAACCTGTTTCAAATAATGCGTTGGCATGTGTTCAAAAAAACATTTTTTTTTTTTTTATATATTTCGAGCAAAGCTATTTAATGTAATCACTTTTTTTTATAAATTCCGTCAAATATTACGATAAGAATAATTACGAGTTAATTGATTTTTAAATTTACTTTAAATGTACACGAGTATTATATAGAAAATTTGGACGAAAATCTACCAAAACTCGATGCAATGAGCGATATACTGAGCGAAAACAATTGAATATTTTTAAAAAACCAGAGTTCTCATCATACAACAGCAACTGAGTATATAATATTGCGCAGTAACAAGTGTCGAAAACACGAGAGTTATGTACGTATGGACTACATTTGAAAAATCGTGCAGGAATTTATAAGGTCAATATCGGATTATCGCGATTATTTAATATATATCGCGGGGTCATTCAAATTTCTTATCAAAACGTTTTTCTTAATGTTAGATTACGAATTATTTGTGGTTGATTAATCATTTATTTTAAAGATTAATTATTCATTTATTCCGTATATGAATAATTTTGGTCGTTATTTTCTTTTTAAATAATAATAATACAGTACATTCCGATAAAAAATATTTCACGCATAAACAAATATAACGACGTGGTTTACCCGTTTATATTTATTGAAATTTTTAATAATTATTATTAATAATACGATATTATTATGATATATTGAGTTGATTTAATATTCCATCGATGACGAGATTCGCCATATAACGAGTATCATTAAAGGTCTGTTATATATTTATGTATACGCGTAGGACGTAGTGTCCCGCAGTCCGAAATGTGGAAAACGTTGTGATTTTCGAGAGAAAAAGTTTGTCACTAAACGAAATAACAAATACGAACGCGCGATATATACAGCTCCTTATAACGATTTAAATGTTTATCAATTTTTGTCTTTTTTTTTTTATCGTGCATAACACTGTGTCGATCGATTGAATCGGATTGCGCGATTCGTGTTCGCATTTGATATTGGGTGCAATAATATACGCATATTATTTACGAATTTCAGATGCCATTAAATTATACGTATTAAAAAAAAAGCGCGCACTGTCGCAGTGTATTAAATGTCGGTAAACAGTAATACGTAATATTTGCAAAGAAAAAAAAATCCTCTCTCTTTTCTCCTACATCGGATGTTGTTCGAAAAAATGTGCGTTAAGACGGAATGAGCGGTTATTTTCTCGTCTCGTCTTATGCACAAGAAATATATATATATAGTAAAATAGATCTTTCTTACTTTTAAGTATACCGGTGGATTTATAAGTGACGCGGTAAGGATTTCGAAAACGAGTTTAAATTTGAATTTTACTACACGTAACGACTTTTTTCATTTTTTTTTTCTTTTCACTCTAAGATATTCGTTAATCGATTGTTAGCATTTTTATTTTTAGTATATATTTGTACAAATAATTTTGGAAAGATTTTCGGGAGAGAGGAGGGGAATTAAAAATGTAAGAAAGTCGCTCTCAAATATAGATTTCACTAGTACTTTCAAATACGTTTATCTAAGCACGTTTTTGTGCTCATATATATATGTGTGTATGTATACGAATAATTGTACATGGTAAACTCACGTGATCGCATAGTGTTCTATCGTTACGGCGCATTTATATTCTCTCTTTCTATAATATATACATCGATAATAATTATTATAATAATTAATACTTGCCATTTTTTTTCCAACCGTCCGCTGTTGTTCCGTCATTTCGTCGTTTTGTGTCGGAAAAATTTTTGTAAAAAAAAAAAAAAAAAAAAAATTATAACGAAAGAACAAAACACCGGGCCGGTGGTTTTTTGTTTTGCGCTTTGAAAACGATATTTCGCCGCCGGATCGACTTTTACAGTGGTCGACGGAAAACGGTAAATAATTGGGCGGAAAAAAAAAGAAATCGAATTGTTCGATCGACGCGAACGACGTAGAGAATTTATTGTATTCACAAATCGTATTAAATAAACTTTGTGGATTCTCATGAGACGTACGAACCGGCGACGGTGGGAACAGCGCCTTCTTAATAATATCCACTTCTCGAGGTGGTTCACGAGCGACTGCAGTTTAGAAACCGTTTCACAATCGGACGACTGTTTTTCTAAACCAAAACGAGATACGAGAAACCGACGATTATACCGCAGTACGTCTCTATAGGTAATATATTAATAATAATAATAATAATAATAATAATAATAATAATAATAATAATAATAATAATAATAATAAAAAACAATTATATTTGTTCGATGATCGTAGTCGATTTAATAATAAAACGGTTCTCGCCGAATTAGGCAGTCCGTATATAGTTTGATTCTCTTGTAGTCTGCAATGGTCGGAGTAGGAGGGAGGAGGAAATGTTGAGATGCCATCCCTCCACCGTTTTTACTTAGCATATTACATCAATTCCGGTTAAAATTATTCATTACTCTTGGATTTTTAAGCATTTTTCTTTTTATAATTATTGTTATATCGCCTAATTTTTTGTAGGCGAATATTTTCGAATCGCGTTTTTTATTCTTTGTATAATAACTGTTTTAGTTTTCTAATATATCCAGTAGACCTAAACGTCACTTAATAAAAATCATAAAAAAAAAAAAAAATTATAGTTCAATGTTTAATGGGGTCGGTGTTAGTGTAAAGCCTTAAAAAAAAAAAAACGATTTTTTTTTTTTTTACATATTTTTCAACAGTATGGACCGTTTACAACTTCCCCTCCCCATTTTTTTTTCAAAACTTGAAACGACGACACTTCCACTTCTTTTGGTCCACTTCGGCCATTGGTTGTAGTCAAAAGGTTTTAGATAACATTGTATTGGTTTGTTTATTTTTTTTTTTCACGTAACGACGTGGTTAGGTGTTTTTTTTATGGCTGGGATCAAAGTGACAAAAAAAAAAAATTATCATCACGTGCCACGTTCTGCTTGCAGACGTGAGAGCCATACAACAGATTACAAATAAACCGTCTATTGTAGTTATTACACTATTGCTGCTGCTGCTGAATGATACTAAAATTATTCAAATTATATAATATACTGTTGTAATTGAATGATATCGATCGGGCCGTAATAATGTTTATACTTTATTATCGCCGTGTCTCCGACGCACCGACAAATTCGATTGATAAAAGAAATCATGAGAAATCATGAGAAATTTAAGCCCTCCGAGTATGTGCAATGGAACAAGACTGCTTATTAAAGAATTAAAGGACAATTTAATTGTAGCGACCATAATTACCGGCCCAGCAGCTGGTCAGCTAGCTCATATTCCGAGGATACCGATGATCCCAACTGATCAGCCAATCCCGTTTAAACGGCTTCGATTTCCGGTGAAAATATCTTTCGCATTGACTATTAACAAGTCCCAAAGTCAAACCTTCGAATTAGAAGGGATCGACTTACGAAAGGAATGTTTTACTCATGGCCATCTGTATGGTGGGCCTATCACGAGTTGGATCTGCTGATAATCAATTTATTTTGCTTTCACAAATATCAAATATCGTATACAGAGAAGCTCAAACCCAATATATTTAATGATATATGATTCAATATAATTTTATTTTATTTTCAATATGATTTAATGATATATGATTCGAATTCTACGCAAAAGAAGTTGCAGGCGGATGGCAAAAACGTGTTGCAAAAACCGATTAATTTATTTCTTTATATATATTTTTTTTTGTATCGGAGGAGCGCTCGCTGACGAACTCGACATGCGTACATGTTCCGGTACCGGTATGTCGCGGTATTTTATATTTGACGCGTTTTTTGATTTTCCCAGTAATTATTATTCCTTATAGTTTTCATATTTCTACTATTAAATCGTTAATATATTCAGAGTTTTTGCTCTCAAGAGTGTTTAGTGAATTATCATAGTAAAATATGATTTTGTCTGTGTTCAAACGCTTAATATTTTAACAAACAATTTTACGGATTACAAACACGCATTACACTGTTACACTGCACATATATCATTTTGCCTACGCGAATAAACAACGTACGGCAATATGCAGAAAGAATCAAATATTACTTTTTGTGTCTCGACTTTTTAATTTTTATCTACAGGGGTTTTTTTTTACTCAGTTGTTTCAGTATTTTTCTAACAAAAATAGTTTATTCCTACTTATTCTATAGCCTTATACGTAGATTATATTTATAAAATATTTCCGAGTAACCTATTCGTTCGAAACATCGCGAACAATGTAAAATGTTATACTTTTATACGCAATATTTCACCTAGCTGCAAGAGTTCTGTACGTGTAAATCTTATTAACAAAACGAAAAAAAATAAAAATTATATATACACACACACAATAATCATATTATGAAAATATTGTTACTTATAATTTAAGTTTTTTTTTTCCATTAAAAATGTGTGTATTATTGTATATATTGTTCATAAATATTATGATAAAATGTTTTTCGTATTCGACGTTCTTAACGCTCGTTTTTCAATAGTATATATTTTATCGTCTGTATTACTACAGAAACGTACGAAGATAAAAACGAGTTAAATATAATGAAATTTAGAAAGAACAAAATTTCAATTTTTTTTTTTTTTCATTAAAACGTGGTTATTTCATTTTTCTTGTTCTCATCGTCGAGCGAAGTCTGGTCGTGATTGTCCACACTACTACTCCGGTAAATCGTTGCACTAAAATAAAAATAAAATAGAAAGACATTAAAACGACATAATAGAACACCAAAACAAAGATAGATTAAAGTACAGTAGATATTCGTAAACCTAAATCGTACGAAAAAAAAAAAAATACAATATTGCAAAGAGTATATTGAAAGATTAAACTATTACTTGATTCCGAATCGACATTGACGATATGATGACGACCAACAAATTCCCAATGGCAGTCGTCAGTAAACTGATTGCCGATACGAAGGACTTTAAATTCGCCGGAGCCTAAAAAAAGAATCGCTATTAATTATTATTAAAAACCGTATTGTCCCTTATGAGTTTTTAAACACAGGCTGATATTAAGCGATTTAATTTTTTTGTAATAACGATTTTTCACTCTTCTGTAAACTTTTAAAGCTATCGATTTTCAAAAAAAAAAAAAAAAAAATGTACATATGAGTTTTTGTCCATAAGCCTCGGGATAAATAAATAACAATCGCTTGGAAAAGCTGTCTAGTATTAAAAATACGGGTATATCAAAATTATGAGTCGTTTGCAGTGACGTCAATTATTGTGAACTGGACAAAAATCGACGAAAAAAAAAAAAAAAAAATGAAATGTGTTATTCGTAAATAAAATAAATGTACCTCAATAAATGAAAATTCCAAAGTGGTGACGACGAAAATGACGTCGGACATGATCATACACACGAATTGCGGTATCTGCCACAGGATATGAATAAATTCGCCTTCGTATGATGTGAATAACTTCGCGTCCTATATAAATCCCTTTGCACATACAATTTGCTTATAGGAATATTATTATTTCAGAAATCTCTGCAGAGATCGAATTAATGTAATATTGAAATACCGTAATTTTACCATTTTATTGCCGTTCCGTTGCAGAGTTAGCGTGTAGAACGTGGCCGGTATTAAATCCACTGGCGCGGCCAATATCGGTCGTCCGTTGTAAAATAAATTATATCTTAAAAATAAATTCATTATAATTGATAAGCATTTTTTTTGTTTTTGCCATTTCGTTAAAACAAGTAGTACGACACTACTATGCTCACTTTCCCGTATTCACCGTATTGAAATTCGTCCCGCGCAATAATGAAACGGGATACGAGCTAAACGAGTTCTCGTCCATGCCGTTCAATGTGATATCGTCGTCGCCAAAATCGAACGAGTTGTCCATCAAGATTCTGGAAGAGAAAAGAATCCGAAAAATAAATTATTATTGTACGCGTGAAAAATAAACAAAAAAAAAACCGTAAAAACACTGTAAAAAGTACCTCAAGTTAGGGTATCCGAATTTGTCTTTAATCAAATGGTCATAGTCGCCGACACGGACTAAAGAGATGGTTTTCGGATTCAAACGGGTCAAATAATATGAGATCTCCTAGAATACATAATATATATGTATAAATGTATTTGCAGTGCGTGTGATCGACATAATATGCTTATTGTCGACGAATAAAAATATACATTCGATAATTTACCTTTGCCTCGACGACAGTGATCGTGGAATTCAGTTCGAAATCTCCGGGAACACGAGTGCACTCCGGGTCGAATCGTAACGAGATTTCGATAGGGTTCTCTCGAGTCACGGGCGTATAGCTGGACGTGATCATTCCGAGCGCATCGATTCGATCCACGTTGGACGACGATCTTCGCACGAAGACATCGCAATCGAACCCGTTGTAAATATTCAGACGTCCTTCTCCGGACGGTATCGCAGTGGTGTTTCCCTGAATTTAACGAGAAGTTTTAACGGTTTCGTTAAACTGTAGCATTTCACTAGTTATACACGCGAGACGCATCGGCGTAATTGGTTTCCTCCCCTCTCCCCTGTAAAACGATTCTAAACTCCGTTAGTTTAAACTTAAAATGTATATTAAGTCTATCGTTAGTTTTAAATAGTCTGGAGTCAGGATTATAGTCCCCGCTCTAACTATTTAATCCCAGTCGCGCTCATAATGAGACGTACGCAGAGCACGAATTGTGCGTTTGGGACGGTCCGGGTCTCCGAGAGTCCGGACGGGAAGGGACTTACGAGAATTTTAAATTGTAGAACGGCCGCGAAAACAAACGCTATGACGGCCAAACAACCGCTCAACGTGAGCTTTTGGAACGGTCTTCGGACGCCGACAACGGCCAAAAGCGGATAGAATGCCACGTCGAACAGGAATAGCAGTATCAGTCCCAAAAACGGTATTAACGTCTGCATTTGATCCGGTTTGATCGTCCAGTCCAAAAACTCCACGCGGCCGTTCATCTGCATGGCTTGCAACGTCCACCGGGAACCCTAAAGCACAGTATAACGTTTACAACGATTACACGTAAGCCGAGAATGTCATGCGAGTAGTCGTCATGCGTACTTGTTGTTCGTAAAGCGCCCAGAAAACGGGATATGCCGTAAACCCGATTATCACTCTCAGGGCTTTCTTCGTGTCCGATATTTCTGTCTCGGTGTATACGCCTTTGGCGTTGTCCAGCCAATGGCTTTTGCCCGTCCGCACGGGCGAGATGAATTTCGTGCGCAGTGCGTACTTCGGTAAAAACGAGGAGTAGAAACGGCAAATTTGTTATCGAAGACAAAAAAAAAAAATAAAAATAATAATTGAATAACGGTGTAAATAACGGATTGGTGAAAAGTGCTTACGAATATGCAACCGAACGTTCTGGAGATCACGTTGTGTTCCGGTTTTTTCTTAACGTACATGTTTTTCCCCGAAACGAATATCACTGTGTACAATAGTATATATGTATATACAAAAACAAAATACTTTTTAACGATTATTATTATTATAAATGTATAAGAAATGTAAATTGTAGTTTGTAGGAATCCTTTCGACGGTATAATCACTATATATGGACACGTGGCAAAAGTGATCGAAATGGATCGGATGAAGTGAGAAGATGGTCATTAGTCCAGTGTCTAATATTACACGATTAGTCCGGAGAAAAATCTACAGATCCGTGTGTAATCCGAAATGTAACTTTTTCTTTACTACCCGATATACAATTTTTTTTCTATACGTACAGATATAATTCGAAGAAGAAATCCGATGTAATCGAATAGTGCTGGATCATTTCTTTAAACGAATTCAATGCTCAAACAATAACAATTCTATGACACTTCTGGATGCGCCGATCTATTACCCAATAATGGCATAAAATATCAAAACCGTATTGTATTTTATAAATGTTTTTTTTTTTTTTTTTACGTATATTTCCCCAGTGGTTTTTAGCAGTCAAAATCCTCATAACAAGTATAAAAAAAAAAACCGTTCAAAATATAGAAAATAAACGATCGGACGTTAGAAAACACGTAAATCGAGTACATTCATAGAACTTTGATTAACAAAACCGTATTAAACCGTTCGACCAAAATGTACATTTCGGCCAAACGGCGCAGCGATTTTTATTTCGATTAGCGTTTACCGCGAGTTGACAAGAATTTCGAATGAAATGAGACGAGGGATAGTTGTCGAGAAGAAACGAAGAGGATATGTATATATATATATAAAAAAAAAAAAAATTACAATAAACAAATTAATTGAAATTGTAAAAATTATTGCAAATGAATCGTATCGATTATACGCACCGATTGCGATCAGCATGAGTGCGGCCGGCACTCCGAACGCCAGTGGAAAACACGTGTCCCTGCCGAAGCAACGCACGTTCTGTCTCAGTTCGGGCGTCAAAAACGTCGATATCAACGCGCCCACGTTTATGGCGATGGTGAATTTCGTGGTGTAGTGCAATAACTGTTGTTCTTGCTGGGGCAAGCGGAATTGATCGCCGCCGAAGGCGAACACGCACGGTTTTATGCCGCCAGTGCCGACGGATATGAAAAACAATCCGACAAGCGCGGCGATTCTGCGGACAATAAACGGAAAAGAGTAATGTATTAAAAAAAAAAAAACGTGCTAAAAACGCCGTTTTTTTTTTCTATCTTTCCGAAAAATCGTATTCACTTTTGAGTGTGGAGACTGAACCCGTTGGCCATCGAGGCGCCGGTGAGCACTGTGCTTCCAAGCGCGTACACGATCGACAGCCGTACGATCGTCCTAAACAACCGAGGAGTAATAATCGATTAACCAAATACGTTTATTATGCGCGGGGATCGAGTCCAGAATATCGTGTGAACCCGTCTGAGACTGGAGCCCATTTTTTTTTTTGTATTATTATTTATATATATATATATATATATATTTTGTCCTCAAATGGCATTTCGCATAAAATCTCGTGCGTTTCGACGAAAACTATCGTTATATATCGTCATATTACGTTCGAGTATTCCACAATTTGATTTTTTCTATTTTTCTATATTTCTTATGTTAAGTTTTATTTTTTGTTTTTTTTTACACACTATATTTGTCTAAAATTTGTTTGGTTTCGAAAAATCGTTAAAATATCTCTTTTTTTTTTCCTACATAAAACTCGACACACTGAGAAATAACAATCAGTGTGTACAGTCGTTCTATCACAGTGGTTCCCAAATGAACCAACATTAGTGGTCGATATAAGTGTAATATCAATTTTTTTTTTGAAATTCGCGTACAGTTTTTGATTAAAAAAAAAAAAAAAAATTGTTAACTCTAAAATATTAGAAGAATAAATAAATGTTGTATAATTATAACAAACGAACCGTATATAGGTAAAAACCTACTTGAATTTTCCCCAGTACGAGTCGGCCAAAATCGCGCCGGGCAGCGGCATGAAGTAGGCCAAAAACACGAAACCGTGATATATTATTGTCGAATCGTCGCCGTCGAATTTCAACACCGTCGTCAGGTACAGCACTAGGACGGCTGAAAAAAGTGTGTGTGTGTGAAATTTATACGAAAAAAAAAACATTTTAACACAGATTTAATTTTTTTGTTTTCCAATAATACTTCGCGCGAATTCTAAACATTTTTTTTTTTTTTTTTTTGCTACTTCTAATATTGTTGTTATATGTCCGGATTAATAAAACAGGGGTGTGGGAGAGAGGGATTCGTGGAAGAATTCGAAATTTTCGAAATTCCACGCCGACGACATTATGAAATCGCAAATTAAATTTTTCATTTCGACATTGTAAAATATCGGAATAAGTCACGCGAAAATTGTGCGGTTAGGTGAGGAGCGGTACATTCGGTTGGGTTCAACTCACTTCTCAATCCGTAATAGCTAAATCGTTCGCACAGCTCGTTGAGTACTACGAACCATATGGACTTGGGGTATTTCTGAAACACAAAAATAATAATAAAAATTAATATATATATTTTATGTGGTATATTCGGCGTGTTGTCCAATTCGAAATTCACAAAACGACCGTGTTTTCTCGTCGTTTTCTACTGCAACGTCGTGACTGTTTGTTTTTTTATTTTGTCGTTTGTGTAAGTGCACGCGGTTTTCGAAACGGAACCCGAAACGATCGTATTATACGTATATCGATTCGTACGGGGCAATCGATTTTCCAAGGTGTTTCCGTCCGTATACCACTACTATAAGTCATAATGATTCGGATTTTAAAACGAATACGATTACAATACGCAATAATGAAAGCATTAAAAAATATTCGTGTCGCTTTTATGGATTAGCTCGTGAGTTTCATAAAACTTTTCGTCCGCATAGTATGAAGGGGGTTTTTTTTTCGAATCGTACAAAAAAAAAAACCACGCGTTTTTTGTTTTTAAAATTACAAAAACCGGCTAATTGGCTATGCGATACGTACGAGACAATACGACGACGTAGCGGTTTTTCAATATATTCCTAATGATAATAATGATGATCGCGTACGTAACCCGCATTGTGTACCATACTGTGTTCGCTTCTTCTTCGGAAATCATCTCGTGACCTCGCCATATACACGCGATGTTAAGACAATGTATAATTTTTTACCATCGCATCAATATTCGATAAACGATGATTTGTGTGCAATGCGATTAAGAGTTTTAACGTTCTACATTTATACCGGGATATTTGAAATATATTATGTAAAAATCCTTGCAGGTAAATATTCTCGCGTTATCAAAAGTCTACATCCACAGGGACCGGATTAAGAGTTCACCGGGCCTGGTAGCTCAATAGTCCAAAAGTCCTTACAATATGTTTATTACCGATAACTGAATTTTATCTCTTTAAAAAAAAAAAATGATACAAATTAATTGATTGTACAGAAATATTTTTAGAAATCTTTAAATATTAGTCAATTTTCGTTACGTACAAATTAATTATTCTTTAAATGTCGAAAATATATATAATATTTTAAAATTAACATATTATTTTCTCTTCTTCTTTTTTCGGAACTCCGCAATAATTTCATCTGTATTTCAGTAGAGATCTCTCTGTGGCCATTAATGCTAAAGCGTTCGAGCGCGGATTTTTCACGATAGACCTCAATCTCTTTTTTCGAATTTAAAAACGCTCGTTCACATTTCAATATAAAATTTACTGATGGAATTTTATAATTTTTCTCACGTCCGAGATACATGGGATATGACGATCTTTTAAATAGCCAATAGCTATTATTGAGCAATAATATTTTCATCATTTTTTAAAGCTCCACTAGTACGTTTCCGAGACATTGCCGTTACTCGTAATTAATATGTATTCACTCATTCGTGTTAAAAGTTTACGTCGGCAAGAAGAAACAAATACAACGAAGAGAATAAATGAAATTATGTGATACGTGCCAACTGTTACGGTTGAATCTTTAAGACCCCCAATGATGGTCGACGACGACGACCACCGTTGCTCGTTATGTTTCTAGGAAAAAAAACAATTTAAAAATATAGCATTCATAAATGGATCCAAATCGAATTTACAGAATACAATAAAATATCCCCGGAAATAATATAAAGCAACTTATAGTAATGTCCTGTTAATACATATAGCTGGTGCGGCGAATTGCGAACAACAATTATTATTCCATTGCGATATGCCGTTGCCGCTCGCATGCGGATGGCACTCGGCTAGTAGTACGCGACGTAATACAAATAATAATTGCGAAAATTAAAAAACAAAAATGTATTTTACCGAAATTCACAATTAAAATATTTTGAACTTGAAACGTCAGCTCCGTGGTTAATCCGACTCCGTACATCGCGTTCGACAAAAACGATTTCAACGTTACGTTCAATAGGCTCTACGTCATGTTAATATTACACTCCGTAGTGTTTTAAAATGATAAATATTTGGGATTCACTAGAAAGCGAATGCTGCGATAG
Source organism: Chaetogeoica ovagalla (assembly GCA_032441825.1). Classification (NCBI taxonomy): domain Eukaryota; kingdom Metazoa; phylum Arthropoda; class Insecta; order Hemiptera; family Aphididae; genus Chaetogeoica; species Chaetogeoica ovagalla. Next base: position 2,395,421 of record CM063727.1, on the reverse strand, counting down.
TCATCATTACAAACCGTATTGCTCACCTCGAATGGATGTTTTAAAACCACTACTACACGGAGTTCGTCAAAAACCGGTCGTTTTCGGCTGGCCCGACGTATGACGTGCAGTCGACTTTAATTTTTTATTTACACGAATGTTTTAGGCGTACGAATTGTATTTGTTCACATGTCTTCCATTCGAATGTACAAATATACATTGTGTTTTGAAATATACAAGCAAACGAAAAAAAAAAAATGCGTTTCGTTTAAACAGTACAAAAGCGTTTTTTCTCTCTCTAACGTGGTGCGAACGATATCCGGTAAATTAATAATAATAATAATAAAAAAACCGTTTAACGACAATCGATTGTCCGGAGATCGAAAAAACGACGTTAAGCTAACGGTGTGTAGAAATAACGAAATTTTCACTATTTTCCCACGGATTTTACGAACAGAGAATTCAGTGCGGTCCGTTCGCGCGTGTGCAGACCCGCCGCAAATAGCGACGTAATTGCGAATTCGTTTTGCGGAGACGTGATTTGTGTACATTTTACTTTGTCGTGATGGGATGATGATGACGATGGCAAGAGGAAAAAGTAACGCGTATTAATTCCTATCGATATAATGTTGTTATTACTGTATAACGAGTTAGAGGAATTCGAATTTTTCACGTGATCAGTACGGGAGAAAAAAAATCTTTTTCCGTTTCGAATTATGTTTTAACGTTGCGAATTATGTACACAGAACGCGTGCATTTTCATTAAATGTCTCTCGGAGACGATTTATCCGCGTTTGAAAAACATAATCCCCTCGTTTTTTTTTAAATTAAACCACTAGTACAACGTTATTGTACTTACAAGTTTATCGTCTTGGTCGGACGTCAAATCGTCCATTTCGAATCGGGAAAACAAGCGACAGAACGCGACGGCGATACGACTACTCGAACACGACTACTACCGAACTGCAAAACAGTTGGTAGGTGTTTTTGTGCAGGGCACCTGATCGCGCGTGTATTATTATTAATATAATAATAATAATAATAATAATTATAATAATAATACATTTTAACACGAAAGACCTTGTTCATCTATTCACGTATGTGTGAATTTTCAACAATTACGCACGAACGGATTTATGTAATTGAATTGTTTGTTCTACGATTGTTTCGAGTGGAGGAGACGTACAAATTATCTTTACAAATTTTTTTTCTTTTTATCGTTGTAAACATTACACGCGTTTGTGCGTTTCGCGTTCGCGGTCGAATAGAAGAGAGCAAAAAAAAAAAAATCTACCATTTTGAACACACACACACACACACACACATATATATATTGAAAATAAATAATAGGACTTGAGCGCTTGAGTATACAGTACAGCTGTTTATAAAGAGTACGACACGTTATAAAATTAATAATTATTAAGTATAAACGTCTCTTTTGTTTTTACAACTGACGAAAAAATTACTTTCTACAATAAAATATGAACTATTTTATATAGTAAGATAGTTTGTGTGTATACATTTTTTTGTTTTTGTTATTATATAATTAAAATTTTTTTCCTCCGTAAAACGACTCTTTTATATAACATTTCGTTGTAAAATGCATAGTCATCGGAATAATGTAATACAATAGACAATACAGGGAGAGACGGACGATTTTAAAATGATTATATAAATATATAAAAAAAATAAACCAAGTAATTTTTTAACACATTAATTTATATCACTTAAGAGTATGTAAAAAAAAAGAAAAATTAACTACAAATTGCTTTTTTTTTCTTTAATTTTTATAATCAAAAGCCGTTGAATCCATTTTGTTGAAAAAATCCGATTACACCATACATTGTGGAATTGAAAAAAAAAACGTTGCAACCTCTGTTAAACGCCGATACACATTTTTCCGATGTAACTGCGTTTATTATTAAAAAATAAAAATACGGGCTTATGATTCCTGATTTTTGTCTGTGAGCAGGGTGGTGGTATATTAAGAGTATACCAAAAAAAAAAAAAACAAAAACACCGAACGAAACGAGCAATTCGAACGAAACAATACGGGAAGAGGTGACAAATGCTGCGAAATGTCATGTCTAGTTTTCAGAGACGTCTTGACGAATGCTTGTTTCGAGACACGGACCGTCATATTCTGACGTATATCATTTAATTAAAATGAAATAAGAAAAATTTAAAATTTTTTAATGTTTTTTTTTTTTTAACGCGCTTTATGATGACGTAAATAAATTTTTATAGCGATTTAAAAAAAAAAACCTGTAATTTTTACGATAGCATAACACCAATAGCACTGGAAAATAAAATTAATAAAATTTTTATTTTTTATTCCCTCCAAACCTACGCGTTAAACGGATTCGTTAAAAAAAAAAAATCAAAAGTAATTCAATTACGTTGCGCTGATTACTCGGAATAAGAAATTATAACGTTATAACGATCAGAAAGTGACGTATCCCCAGACGCTTAGCCCGGGTGAATTCCGTTCAGCTGAATGCGAGGAGAGTGTGCTCGTTGCGTAATACTTTCGTCGTTTGTACAAGTCTCGCCGTTTTAAATCCGAGTTTTTTTCATCGCACAACACACACGCAACACATGCAATGCGATAAAATGTGTATTTTACGACACACTCGAAGACGCGAAATATAAACGATCGAATTCAATTATTTATTTTTAATGATAAAAAACAAAAACTAAACGTTAAACACATTTTACGCCACGAAACTCGCGTGTACTCGTTCACTCGACACGGTCCGAATTCGTTTTTTCAAACGTATAACGTCTGTTATGTCACGCTCGTCACGTGGTCTCGATAGTGTGCCGCTCAGATACTGCTTAGACGGTTTTATCGTATTTTATACTAAAATCCCGTCGCGTTGACTATTTATTATGTTTCAAATTAAATCGAAGATAAACAGAGACAAAATAAATAAATCATAATTTAGCCACCGTGTTTCCGCGAAGTTTACAAGAAAATATCGTAATTTAATCGACGAAAACAGTGTCGGCCAAATATTTGTCGACACCGCATTACTCTCCGGTATACAGCAATTGCGTGCTCGCGCGCGGGTCCTTAATAAGTAAAAAGTAAAATTGATTGCTGTTGATAACCGACCAATGGATTTCGCGCGCAATCGTCAGTAAACCGAATAAAGCGATTCGGAATTACAGTATTAGATTCCGAGCAAAGCGAATCGTACGATCCAAATAATTATTATTAGATTTTCGTCGGTTTTACAATGATACGTTATTTATTTTGTTTTTTATTACGTAAGCGTACAATATTTCAACAATAATTTTCATTTAATTGTAATAGCATACACTAGCATCGTTCAGATGTTCGTTTTCAAATTCAAAATAATTAAAAAAAAAAAAAAAAAAACTGTAAAATTTCTGTCTCAGTGTCTCTCATTCGAACCGACCGAACCAGCATCCGAGGCTGGATAATTTTTCTTAAAGGAAAATACGAGAAATGAATACGATTGAAACGGGATTGCGAGTAAAACGCGTGCACTCTTAACCGAGACATATTGAAAGAAATCGTTAAAAAAAAATCGTCATTGTGTACAGACATCCTCAGTCTTCCCTTTGGACTTGTCCACGCTCGAGTGATATGTGCAGATCACATTCAAAATTATCCCATCAGTTCATTGTGTGGATCGGATGTCATGTTGAGCCCGGAAAAATGGCCGTAAAACAATAATTCTTCGAACAAATTCCGAATCTAACGGTTTGGAGGATTGATATTAGAGAATGATCGCGCGTTTATATTACTATTGACACGCAAGGCAACAACTCGTTCGTTTATATATATATATATATATATATATATATATATATATAACAAATGTGTGCATTTTAACAATGATGTACAAGCGGATTTGTGATGTTCACATCGTTGGTAATTACGATTGTTTTGAGTGGAGTCACGTACAATTTAAATCCGTTTCATACAATATCATATACCAGTGTAAAGTTTTAATCAAATATTCACATGTACGTATTATTAAAATGGAAAAAAAACTGGGAAAAACTAGTGTTCAGTAGTATTATTTGTTGGAATTATAATGAAAAAATTAAAATATTACGTGTCGACAATAATATTTCATCAGATTTTTTTTTTTTTTTGCGTAATTTTTAGAAAACTATTGAGAATTAAAGTGTCGAGTAGATACGATTTGCTATGGAAAAGTAAGGGGTCGAAAAAAAATAATAAAAAGTTCATAGACAAGAAAATGAAAACATCGCAATAAAACTAATACATTTTTCGCTTTTCTTCGGATCTTAGAAAATAATAATAATAATAATAACAATAAGAAGAAAACGGACAAATATTACGTATCGATGTGTACGTTCGACTTATACACACGCGATTTAACAATATAATACGAAAAAAGGGATTTAAATTTTTTAATATGATTTCGTTTTATAATTCCGGTAATATTTGTTAAACGCGGTCGTTGAAAATAAATTATAAAAAAATATATTTCGTCTCGTCCAACTAAACACTCGGCAGTGTTTTTGAATAAAACGGTTGACCATTTTGTATAGTTATACGCGGAGTAGTAATTCTACGCGGTTAAGTTCGTATGTCGACATAAATGATTCGTTTTTTTTCCGCGTCAGATTCAACTGTATCTAAGCTCCATCTTCGTCCGGTTCCCGATAATAATCGCACAACCGCACGTTTTTCTGACAAAAAGAAAAAAATAAATATCTAATCTTCTTGTGTTATACGAATTAAATTTTAGTTAATTTAGTATAAAACAATATTATAGTTGGTGGCGTGGATCGTTTTACTTGATAAAACAACAAATGTGTGCAGATACGACCACCACCTATAACTGACGTTTACGAGTTGACTAATTATAAAATGCCGTTATGTTATTATTGCGTTGTTTTATTACGAATTCTCTCGTGAAACGTGTCATAATGATTACGACGACTACGAGTACAGAAGACAGATGTGTATCGGTACATACATCGGACGGATGATTATTATTATTATTATTATTATCATCATCATTAAGAAAATATTTAACAGATAATATTTGTCACTAAGATTTTTAAAACGATAAGAAAATCCCGTAGGCGCGCAGTTTACAGAGCTGGGTAAGTAAAAAAAAAAAAAAAAAAATTAACTTTTTAATTAATTTATAATAATGATAATTGTAATTAAGTTAAAACGCTATTAAAGTGTGTTGGGCAGAAAAAAACGTGCGTGTCCGTGATAAATATTCAACGAGGGGTCACGAGAAGAAAAAAAATATCTATTCGTGATATTATCACACACTAAATAATTTTATCCGCCTTTCGATAGAGTCGATTGTACGTTAAAAAAAACACACACACACATAACGGAAATATTTATATTACCTTTTTAATAAAAATAATAATATTTTAATAAAATTTAATTACGAGTCCACTGTTTGCCTTTACGCTGCTCGTGACGGTTTTTAATTTATCCGCAAATTAAATATTATATTGTTCAAATTACGAGGGAAACGATTATGTTATTTTTTTTCCTCCCCCGAAAAACGTTAATAAATAATTTTTAGACGAATAAATACTTTACGTGAAATTATATATTTCTATATCCCCGTGTAGAGGAAATGTAAACGCGTATTGTATATTGAATTCCACGCCTGAATACTTAAATCCCGTTCTGTCATGACCAGAGTGTTGTATACACCCGGTATAATATTATATTAAATATATATTGATGTGAACACTGGCCTACGTGACCGACCGAGCTGACCAGGCGAATTCCACGTCTCGGCGGACTCGGTGGTGAGAGACCATCGCGGTGGTCGCCGCCGGGTAGTTGTTGAACGACCAGTGTCAGAGCATCATATATAAATTACGCAGAGCATCTTGTAATAATTATCATTCTTCAACATTTGTATTTTAGTACCTAAGCCTAGTAGTTAGTGATTTTAATAAATAGATCTTCATAATAACACAGTCTTATAAAACCTATCACAGTCATTATCCTTCAAAAGCTCTCTCTTTCTCTCTCTCTCTGGGAGTGCCACACATCATTTGGTGGCAGCGGTGACAGCATTTTGTTTTCGGTAGTAATATTACTTTTAAACTTATGCTGCACGAACCTTTACATCTTTGTGGTACCATCGAACCAAGAAAAGAGCTATCGAATTCAATCAATTGTTGTTAATGACTGTCATTATCGTCGCTGGAAAATTATAAACACCATAATAACACGGAAGTATATGTGAGTTACACTACAAATTATTTTAATAAAACACGTCTTCATAGAAAAACAAGGGATTGACTTTGGATTTTGTCGCGACATCGTCATTATATACGTGTGTTGCTATCGAGCAACGCCGCCGCCGAGAGCCGCCGTCGACATTACAACGGTATCGCCGCCGTACGCCAAACAGTCAATCAGCATATTTTTATTTTTTTATAATGACGCGATTATCAACAATAGGGACAATTATATTGTAAGTCCGTATTACTTATTTAGTTTAAGTAATTTTTACGTGTTATTTGTAATTTTTTTTTTACCAAGGGGAAAATATCTATTAGATAGTGGAAGTACCTACGTTTATACAGAGCATCTATTTATTTATAAGAGTATCAATATTAATTATTCAGAGCATCTAATTGTGCATCAGGTGGGTAAATGGTTTAAGATATTGCATGTCGGGTACAGACCGAAACGATAGGGAACGCGATCTTCTCATTTCTTTTTCGGGGTAGGAAACTGAGGAAAGTGAGGAGAGTGATTCTAGTGGAGAATTATTTGAACCCAGCAGGAGTGTCCTGAATAGAGCGAGGAAGTCTCGTTAAATCGAGTCGACAGTATAGTAGAGTCGGCGAAATATTTGCTTAGATCTAATAAGTTAAAGATTAATAAGGAAAACTTTTCGGACACCAAAATGGCCAAAACACAATTTATGTCAATAGAACAGGCTTTAAAATTAATTCCAATTTTTGACGGGGAAAATTCGGACTCAAATCATGCTTTTCTAAACGCTTGTGAGTTTGCACTACATAATATAGACCCAGAGATAAAGGATATGTTCATAAAGGGAATTACAACGAGGTTAGTAGGGAAAGCGTATCGAGCAATTCGGTATAAAGAAATATTATGATCTCTCACTCAGATAATAATATATCGAGGTCATTCAGTTATGACTTATGATTGTCTATCAGCCATAACCCTTTTCAATTCAATTAGAGCTGATAGCTCTCGTCTCTCTTTGAATAAATCTGATCTAAACTTTAAATCTCTATATATTAAGAATATAATAATCAGAACAAGACATATCACACTCAATATTAACCATACAGTGATGTGTTCATGGTTCTGCTTAATTGAGTGAAGAATCTTCGCTTTATTAGACATTTCTCCACTATTGGCATCTAAATTACCTATTGCCGCGTTAAGATCTCTCCATTCATTCGTCTTCTTGATGTCATCGGTAATGACGGAATTTATATTTAGATGATCATTAGTAACATTCCATATGTTAGTTATATATGGATTGCTTTGAGATCTGAAATGCATATTGGACACTGTTATCCTGTCAAATCCATTATAATCAACGAATGTGCACAGGTTTTGATTAATTTGCACAGTTTGATCATCAAAGATTGTGTGTTTGATATTGAGGTGTTTACTATAATGGTCATATCCTATAAGTAGTAAACCTGACCTAGATGCAATTATCTGGCGATTTGAAATTGTCTCCAAGGATGTTAATTCACAGCTCTCAGTCCCAGATCGTAATATCAAACTCTTCAAGCATTTTGACTCTGTTGAAACTATAGGATAAGGGTGAGAGCATAACCAAAAACCTGCAGATATTGTGCAATCACGTCTATCAAGTCGTATCACTGTCGATCCTGATGGCGATTTGGTCACCATGAAATATTCTGGGATCTTATATTTGAACCTGACATTATTGGAGATCCACCCCATATTGTAAGTCTGATAAATATGAGCTACTTTCCCCTCTAGAATTCTTGGGGTCTTTATGAAATAGTACAATAAATGCTTCTCTCTATCAATAGAGACTAAAGTTGATTCAGATAGAGTGAGAAATGAGGCATGATCTTGAAGATAAATTGTTGACTCGAAAATTGGGTTATTCACTAAGAGTTTCGAAAGCTGGTGGTGGCCGATGATAAAAGGAGTCACTCTTCTCGATAAGGATTCTTGAACATCTCTCTTAAGGGAGTGGAATGATTCTAAAACTAAGTAGCGCAAAGTCTGATAACTTAAGCTTGTTCTTGTGGAGCATATGTCATTATACAGTGTTTGATAATTCTTCAATATGAGAGCTTGAGTCTTCACAAAGTGTTCCTCTCTAATCTATGAACCTTATCATTTCCATCAGTATAACTATTGAAATGAGTTATAATTTCTTCATTTTGGTCTTGTAAGTCTTGGATAGCTTGACCTGTATTAATTTGATACCATATTCCAAACGCAAAGGTTCCTATTAAGGCAAGTACTGATGTCGCAAATAGAAAAGATAATACAGCCATCCTTTTCGATCTTATATTTGTCATGTTACATGCATCAGCTGAGAGATCACAAGTAATAATAGGAGATAAGTGTTCATTTGTGCTCGGGATGATATCCCAAACATCACAAAACTCTGATTGAATAGAGGCATTAAGCTCTTTCATCCAAATGTGATCTGCTAGTTGAGTGCAGCTCTCGATTTTTTTGTTTAACTGAGATATGTCCAACTTGATAGCCACTTTTGTTAGAATAAATAAAGGATTTAGTGCCCCTACACCTATCGGCTCTGCTAAAATGCCATGATTTTTCAAAAATATTGACTTGTGATTGAACGCATCTGGGTTGCATTCTGAATAGATAATGAAGTAAAGAATGAGGAAGGTTTTGTGATTCATCTTGGGAGCGGTTTTGCGAAATGGATTTGTATTGACTTCAGTAGTCTTATAGAGAATGTGTGGGAAAAAAAATCTGGATGACTGCAAAAAAAATAAAAAAAAACTATGAAATATTCGTAAAACTTTTCTAAAAATTATTATAACAAACATTTACAATTCGTATGTTGATTTATTTATTCCTTTTTATATTTTATCATGAAAAGTTTTCGAATTATCAATGGCACACGATAAAATCATTATCGAATTTATGTGTTTCATTTTTCGACAGAAATATGTCGATATGTGCCTTGTCATAGAAATCTGGAGATTATTCACTTCTTTTAGTAGATTTTCTTTTAAATCTCGACAAATATCGATTTCTCGCGTCTTATAAAAACAATACGTATTTATTACGTTGCAGCGAAATCTCAATAGACGGCCGTTTTCGAAATCTCCTCGCATATATTTACAAAAAAAAAAAATCGTGTTTAGTTAAATGCCACAGAAAAAAGAAACCGAATCGTTTTTAGTTAATATATAAATAAAACATGTATTTTGTGTACGTATCTGCGGTAACACATTTAAAAGAAACCGCTTTTATCAGATTTCACAAACTAAATGAATTTTCCGAGAACCGCTATTTTCTCATTAGCTTTATCTCATTCAATAACTACCGTTTGCGTTTACCACATCCTTACAGCCGTTTTGAAAATGACATTATTTATAAATAGATATTATAAAATTATTGTCGTTCGCTGTATGATAAGATAGAAAATTATAAAACATTTTAATGAAAGTGAAACGATTTGCTGAACTCTCAACGATTCCTGTATATAATATGTAATGTCGCACAATGGAAGCGTCAGGTGGCGAATAAAAACGTTTTATTTTTTATTGCGAGGAGCAATAGAGGGGAAAAAAAATACCTAAAAGTGTATTTCTTCGGTATGGAGATCGATCTCGGATAAACAAAATTTTTTTTGTTGAAAATTTTACGAGTACAATGCGCGTAGAGTAAAAAAAAAAAAAATAAGAAAACACTTCCCCGAATGACTGATGGCGGCCGTACATTTGCTTTTATACAAATAAAAACCACAGGTTTTTTTTTTTTTTGTCACGGTAACGGTGGTAGGTGACCGCGCGGTTATGGAAATTTATCGAAAGCGAAAATTGATGATGGAGTCGATGATAAATGATTTCTCACAGGCTGACGTGGTTATTGGATTTTTTTTTTCTACGATCATCCGAAAATTTCATTACTGAATCTGAGAAAATCCGAATTGCAATAATAATAATAATGAAAATCACAAGTTTCGCGAATTCCTTGTTACAAGCGACGAAATGAGTATTCGTAGGAAAACGTGTACACACTGTGCGGGTAAAAACATCTGAATGAGACGGAAAATAGAATTCTCGAATTTATTTATTTTTTGAAAGTCCAAACGATTTAACGTAATATATTGTCGACGGGAAATTGGAGATTTGTTTTTTTTTTTGTTTTTTGTTACTCGAGGATTTCGGATGTCGGCTCCTAGCGTTTCGATAAGACAGTATATATTGACAACTGTTCGGTAGGGGATTTTTGATGACTTGTTTTGTTATTTTAGCCTGACACACTAAAGAGTATAATTATAGGTATAACCGTCGTGAAACTGCATGATGTCGAGTTTAGAATTTTTTTTTATTAATTTCTAAGTACCGATAGAAAAGTAGTCGACAAACAAAAATTTATAGTTACATCGTATTATAAAATATAATAACGAGGGATCGGGCAAAAATGTTTAAATATATCATTAGATTTATCTGAACAATTATGATAAATCAGGATTTTTATGAATTTTTTTTAACACATTTTTATATATCAATTATAGTAAAGAACGAAAAAAAATTCATTTTTACAACGATAAGTTTTTATTGTTATTTTTTCGGTTTTCACGGTTTCGATAGCAAATTATATTTAGTTGGTAACTTTATTTATTTTTTCTAGTATAATTTTTTCCAGAGTAATTAGAAGAAAAAAAAATGATAAAATTGTGAATACATTCGTTCTATAAATGTAATATATAGGTACATAGTTAGACGAAAGTAATATTTTTGCGATATTTATTATATTCATATCGATTATTGTTAATGAAATCGAAATCGTTTCCCCAAAACAACCGTTGCTTTTAAATTCGAAATAATAATAATAATATTAATAATAATGATTTTTCTTGTAAAAGCGCTATTTGTACAATTTATAAATATTTTTTTTCTCGATTTGTTTGCAATAAAAGTATTTTTTAAGATGTCGTGACGAGTTGAAATCATCGAATTATACGTTATATACAACAGAAAAAAAAACCGGATAGATTTGAAACAGCGAAAAGAACTCGAAAAATTAATCAAATTACATTTTTATTGTATTTACAAGTATCTGTATCAAGTGAGGTTTCATTGGTATTATGACTGTCGGAGACCGTATAGTCGTGTGCCGACTGCTGATGACAGCAACAGCCAATGTCCGAGCAGCTATTAACTACCGTCTGGGAGGATTTAGTATCGTTTCGGTGTACTACTTCAGCGAGCTCGTTCCGGTATAATCTTAAACTGAATAGAATATAATATCTAAACATTAGTCACAGGTCCATCTTTTTATACTTTTATCCGACGACCAGTAACAGCCGATTATTGAAATCGATACGATTTTTATGACGCACCTCGTAAAATATGTTGTATAAAAATACTAGAAAATATCGTATACGTAAAATTTTGGGCGTTGAAAACAAAAATGTCGAATTTTAATTAAAAAAAAAAAAAAAAATTCGGAAACGTATTCGAATTCTAATAATATTTATAATTATATTTACCGTTTTATATTAATGCGACAGTGAAAAGACAAAAATTACAAAATTATTGACAAATGTCAACGCGATTTCCTCTCCTCCTCTTCCCCGTAAAGTGTTGGCGAATGCGTGATGTTCAGAGTGTTCGCCACTCACAATCGCATCGTATTTGTATAAATGTCATATTTTACATATACGTTCGGTGGTGCGCACAAAACGACATCGGGAATTATACCGTTGTCGGAGAAAACTGATAGGGACAGATTTACAGTATTCGTGTGGAGGTCAAAACGACGGGCGAAGATTTTTCGTTATATTTAAATTGTCAGTCTCGTATGTGTGTATGTGTATATATATATAATATATACAATGAACGAATTTACTTGATCACACGCACAGGGGACGAAACGGTTTTATGCGTTGGATAACTTGACGGATTTGACTGCATCTGTGGCTCTATCGTCTGCGTTAATACATCCCGCGCTCACATCCGACCGGACCATCCGGACATACCAGATCATCAGCAAAATCAGTTCTTCCCTCCTTCCCGCTAAATAACGAATACAATAATTTCTCATTGGCGTTACTGCATATTATAAAGTCCGCTTAACGGGCCTCTGTCCGCTCGGTTAATTGTTACTCAAAGCACCGTTCACTACTTTTACACTAGTCTGATTGCGCAGTCGAGTTTTGTTTTTGCAAACGGATTTAAATTTACAATGAAGTCTTTTTTGTAACGGTCTTTTCGTATTTACAATAATATTTTTGAATATTCTGTAATTTATGATGGAAAAAGTGATTTAAAAAATTTTTTTCTTTAACTATGTGAAACGATTGTTACAAATACCATTTTTTAACGCTTTTAAATCCGTTTTTAGAATTTACGTAGGCACATTTCGTTCGATCGTACCGATGGGATTCGTAATAAAAAGTTAAAACACGCGCACAGGTATTTTAGCTGTTTGAGGGGTTTTGAGTAGGCAATTCCGTAGCGTTTAGAATACATGCCGTTTTTATATTTTGTCCGTATAGATTTACTAAGAACTGAGAATACTGAAAACTTAAAATCTGTATGAACTGAAAAAAATGAAAAAAAAAAATATATATATAAAAAAAAACCCAAGAAGACATTTCACGAATAATTGACAAAGCGCAAAAAACTATTAACGATAATCGGGGTACCGCGTAAACGGTTGATTTACCGTTTTAATTTTATATGAGTTAATATTAAATGTTGTAGTCGTACTGTTCGTATAACCGGACGAGGAATGCTGAATATGGCGTATTCAGATATCTCGGCCGGAGAATTCTTTACACGTCTATGGGCATCATACCGTATCTATACTATAATCTATCGGAATGACGGTGGTAATCGGTTTACGCGCGCGCACAAACTCGAAGTTCCCAAAACGATTTTGATATTTTGAAACGGCGAAGAAAAGGGGGTAAAAGGTAGAAAATCTCAATACGCGCAGCCCACGCGATACACTTGTTGTATCGTAAAATACGTGCAGGTATTGGAAAAAAATAATAATGACGATTAAACGAACTATTGACGAATCAAAACCATAATATGTGACATTTTCGAGTATTCGGACGATACACGATTTCGCCGGTTGTGTGCGCCGCGATGAGTGAAAATTAAAAATCTCTTTGAGATCGAAAAGTATCACTGAAACATACAAAACGAAATCAGCTGTACCGTTATCGTATTCAAGAGCAATTGAAAATGGTGTGAGTTGCTTCAAAAAAACTCGATTTTACATAGCTGAACGGCCATACGCGTGAAAGTCATGGGGGTTACGACGCGATATAACTTTTTCCATGTATACGTATCGCGTCTCATTGTTGGGTTCGTTTCAACGCGGAAATCGAGACACTATAATTTTGTTGTAATTTAGTTGCGGAATCGATTCGCTGCGCACGCGCGGCCGTCTCGGACTGATCGCGGCGCGTATCTATCTGTAACGTTTTGTAACAAATCTTTCGTTTTATATATACATTTGCATATCGACGGTGCGTGGGGCGTGTTGTTGACGAATCGCACGGAGCTGAAAAACGAAAACGGTAAAACGAATGGCTTGGTGTGTGAATTTGTTTGAATCGATTACTACGTCAATGAATACGCGTGTAACGGTATATTATTTACACGGACGTTCAGTAAAAATCCGTACGGGAACGATAATTGATAGGGAAATATCGTTTTAAATACACTCGTCGTGAGGTAATGAATGATAAAACGGCGTCGTCTCCGACTACTACCGAAACTGGTGTAACGCTCGAAACAATTCGCGCTCATTACAAAAAAAAAAAAACGTGTCCCTCCTAGCGGTTTATAACAGTAACCCCCCGGTGCCGGCGTTGGAAATCGGTTGTTTTTACGCGATGAAATGACGGAAAATTGGAAAAACGGTACGGGAAACGGAAAGCACGGGGCGTCCGCGTTACGGGGGTTTACACGGAGAATCGTTTCGTTCCAGCGCAGTGGCCCCTTTCGTCGGAGGGATGTCTGTGCCATCGGGGGCCGTGGAACGCTCCGCGTTAGCGAGCAGCGGGTACGGGAGAAGAGAATAAAACAGGGAATAGACGAGCCCGTAAACGGAATAAGACGGTGTGAAAAATCGTTTTCGATCGAATTTTACGCGCGCGCGCACGGGTATTGCGAAGTCGGTATAAATAATATGTGGCGTGTGTGTGTCTATAAATTCTATTCGCCGAGCTCGTATCATCGCACGGGGAGAGAATTTTTTACGACCGCACGTCGGCGCCACCGCCACAGGTTTTTACAACAATACCACCGGCGGTCGCTTGGTGCGGTGCGTTTATTTAACCACAACGCGCACGCGCGCCGTTGTTGTAATAATATATTGTCCGATAGAGACGGGCGCGCGGGTGATATATCATATTTTGGCGTGTACACCGCCGCATACACATATATATTTTGTACATTACCGCGAGTTGAGAACGAGGAAGAAGAAAAAAAAAATGCCCGTTCCGCCAGCTGCTGCGTTGGTTCGACGATATTAAAAATATATTTTTTTAGATTATGCCGCGGAGTAGCAATGACGTTTATTATTATTATTGTTATTGTTATTTGAACGTGTGCGCCGTTATACGTAGCGTGTGTGGACAAAACCGTAGCCGGCCGGTAGAGATGCCTGCGAAATTTAAAACGATTAAAAAAATTAATACAATAACAATGTAAAGGTGTAATAATGTTATTTCTGTTTATTTTCGACGACGATTTATTCGAATCTAAAGAAGAAAAAAATATGAATATTTTAAATTAACATCCGATTAGTTTTGCGTTGAAACTAAATGGGCGCAATGTTCGATTACGCTGACCGTACGTACGGATCGTAAATCGGAATAATAATAATAATAATAATTGACAACGCGGAATAGGTGACGAGAGAAGGGCATTCGCGCGTGTGGAACGACGTCTCATGGCTTCGTCGTCATTGCGTTCATAAAAAATGTGAATGATTTAAGGAGAGGTGGATACGCGTGCGTTGGAAGCAGATACAATCTGGAAAAAATCTGTATAATTCGGGACCGGGTGAGGGAGGAAGATTATGAAACTAAGGACGTGATGGAATTACCGACGTTTTAACAGGAAGCGAAATTGAATGCTAACTGAATGTCGTGTGTTTGCAATTTTTTTTTTTTATTTTTTTCGCGGAAAACGGATTTCTAGGTGAAGGAGCTCTTATGATCAACCGCGGTCTCGTTGCCAAGAACGCCTGCGCGCGGACCGATAAAAACTTAAGTGGAAAACCGTGAGGTATACAAGTGGAAAAGACGAGATTTTATTATACGAAGGACACAAGAGGAAAAGTGACTGCATTAATTTAGAAACGCATTATTTGCGAACCTAATTTTTTTTCAAAAATAATGCGTTTTGTTTAAGCAATTATTGTTATATTGTAGTTATGATGGAAAAATTAGAAGCTCATTAGCTGACTATTATTTTGACCTGAAATAATTTGCAAATTTATGAGTCATGGTCAGATGGTTCATTGTATCAATCGCCAAGTGATTTATCGACTAAAAAAAAAAGGAAAAAGAAAAAGACGTACCGAAAGTTAAGGTCTGTATGTGTGATTTCAAGCATCCATTTCTTCTTGATATATGAGGTATTTACGATAAGTTATTGTCTTATTGTTACAAAAATATAAGCGTTTTGACAGTTCATTTTATAACGATCTTAGGCATTTTGGCGTGGCCATTTGGCGTAAACTATTTTGGCATGAGCCCGTTTTGGCGTAAATCCATCTTGGCGTATGCATAAAAAAAAACATCAATTTTTATGCGATATAAATTACAATATATATATATATATATATATATATATATATATATATATATCGTGAACTAGACATAAAAATTCTACAAAAAGTTAGATTATGTTCTGTTTATTTAGTTTAAACGTTAGTATAGCGTGAGAAATAGAATAATAATAATAATCGTCGATTATTTTACGTGAACGGGGATGTATTATTATTACATAAATGGTAACTATAATGAATATAAAATTTGTGCGTAATTTTCGTAAAAGATATAATTTTATGTATTATACCGTATAATATTGCAGTAACCGTTAAGATAAAACAATTTTCGAGGTTCCGATAGAAAATCTGTATATATTCATGTAGATTAACATGTACATTTGTACTATAATACTATTAATTATAATTTATCAAACATTTTTTTTTCGTTTTTCTTATAAATATTAATTGAGAAATTCGTTTTTCTTAAATAAACATCGAAATTAAGGAGAAAGAAAATTGTGTTATTTCTTTGTAAATACCATTTTGAAACTAAATGAGTTCGATCGCTTTAACTGAGCCGAGTTTAATGCTGAATACATTTGAATTAATATTATCGAATTTTCTAGCTGTTATTGTAAATATCGGTTTTTCGATAATTTATATTAGAACTTAATTTTTGATAATTTTAAGCATTTGTTCCGCAATTTTACTATAGCGAGCCATTAGTGTTGTCGGTATCGGCTAAAGTGCGAGTTACTAACTGACAGAAATATTGCGGATACGATATTATTATTATTACTAATATGAATGATAAATCGTGATATTCGAAAAAACGGTTCTGAAC
Organism: Chaetogeoica ovagalla; assembly: GCA_032441825.1. Taxonomy (NCBI): domain Eukaryota; kingdom Metazoa; phylum Arthropoda; class Insecta; order Hemiptera; family Aphididae; genus Chaetogeoica; species Chaetogeoica ovagalla. Next base: position 2,378,625 of record CM063727.1, on the reverse strand, counting down.
TATGCTTGTTAAAAAAAATATTACTACGATAGTATTACATTTCGAGCATTTATAAAAATAAAAATTTTCTGTCTTCTTAATACGAATTTGTTGTCAATTTTACCGCAATGGGGGAAGAGGGTTGGGAATTTTTGAGCTGTTTTACATTACGCTGAAGGAAGTTACTGGAAATATCGAAAAAATATGTCAAATAAATCAAAAAATTTTCTTTAACACACGTCAAGAATATGCGAGAATTCTCTTTCATTTTTACATGAAAAATTCATTGTCGTAAAATCGGTATATTCCTTCACAAGCTATATTTTTCATTTGGATTTGTATTCTGTTACCGCGATATACTCGTATTGTACAGCTCAAAACAATTCCCCGATTAATTTACGAATAATAACCGCGTGTTTGACGTTATTATGAGTTTTTTTCTTCCGAAAACTACCCACGCGCCGTCCGGGACACGTATCGCTTATGATTTTCCACTGAATTCCACTAACAAGCATAACGGCTGAAAAGAAGGAAAAGAGGAAAACAAAAAGTATTTACTCGAAAACCGCCCGGGGGAATTTAATCGAAACACTATACAGCTTCGCGGCAACGAAAAACACAAAAGAACTACTGATTAAACATTCGGACAAGTGATAAGACAGTGTTTGAAAACGTTAATGAGTATCGCCATTATCATCGTAGTAAGACGTTAACAATGGCTTTCATCTCGTGTAAAGTATTATTTTCGCCAAACAATATATATATACATGTGTGTGTTTAGAACACATATTATATAATATAAAAAAAGTAACCGTTGAAACAATTCCATCCGAGTGACGACGACGAATTTAGACAGTTGTTTTTGACCGTAACACAATATTATTTATCACCGTATAGAAATAAGCTCATATTTAAAGTATTGAGCTACGAGTAATGTGAACATATGGACTCAAAGCGACACAGATTCCAAATGTTTTATTAAACATTTTCATTCCGAAAGCAATTATGATTACATGATTTTGAATAACATTTCCGAGCCACTGCGCTACTATACAGTAGTGGTTATAAATGAACGGATACGTGAACTGATAATACTATTATAATTTATGATTTTCTATTTTATAATAATAACAAACTGACGACGACGTCCATTCCGATCCAAACGCAACACGAGGTGTGGGGGAAATTGCATATCTAGTGCGCCGTGTAAACGGAAAACGGCGACCGTGCCGCGCGAACGTTTGTCGAACAGAAAAATAAAAACGCGACGGTAAAATAATATTCAACAGTGAATTACCGCGAGAGAATAGAAATATTAGCCTGTGATTAAGACGCGCGTAATGAAGGAGGAGGTCGTCGACTGAGAAGAAAAAAAAAATTCAAAGTCTTTGGTGTATATGTACAACGCGATCGAATCCGTTATTATCCCGGGTAATATTCCACGTGTTGTTATTACTCTTTTCTTTTCAAAATTAATCATTTAAATTTATAACTGCGGTACACGAACATTCCGAATACGTGCGTGCTCGCTACACGCGTATAAACCGTCAATAAATTATTTTATTCCAAATACGTTTAAGATGTATTTCGCTGTATCGAGACACATTTCAATGCTATACTACATTATGACGTGCGGTACCTACTGCGCGCGGTAGCCGTGCGCCGATAACACGAAAAATCTAAACCGGCGGCAATTTTTCCTTCTTAAACGAGTTGAGCCGAAATCGATTTGGGAAACGAAACGAATCGTAATATTATACATTGCCGTATTGACGATCGTTTATCTGCAAACGCGCGAGCGTTCGGCGTGTTACTTTACGGACGACGTGATGTCAACCACGTTCGATACGCGTCTAGATTGTCGTAAAATATTTCGCAATGTAAAATTAACCGATTCCGTCAATATAAAGACGTAACACTCCGTTTACAAAACAAAAAAAAAAACTCCCCAATTCGTTTCCGAGTGTCGGTTGTATGTAAATTCGTGGTCACGGTATAAAGTTTGTATTTGTCGAGATTTCGCGACAACGTGTGAAACAAAAAAAAAAAAAAAAATACAACAGTCCCACGCCTATAGACAGAAAACGCGTTCCCTCCCCCGTTCCGCCCCGAAATAAATCTCGGATAAACTACTCGAAAAGTTCAAATCCCGTTAATTTGGGAATATATTATATAAATATATTTTTTTTTTTTACATTAAAATCGATTTTTTTTGCAAAATTTCGTATCTACACGCAAACGACGCGGCGGCGTCACGATAGTAGTGCGCGATATCAGTGATCTGAAAGATTTACCGCCGTCAAAAACGATTGTTTGGTGTGGCCAGGGCCGGCCCAAGACGCGAGCGAACCGGGCGGTTGCCATTTTTATCGGCCCCCCGCAGACAGACGACCAACCCAGAAAGCCGGACATTTTTTTTGTTTTCAGTCAAAACGCTGGCCACCTATTCTAAATCCGATCGCACTCCAAAATAGCAAAATATTGTGAAAATATTTCGAATTATTAAGAATCACTGTGTACTCAAAGAAATAATAATAATACATTTATCGATAATTGTGTCCGAATAATTATTTTATCCAGAATTTTATAAATATAAGTCGTTTTAAACGATACCTACATGTAAAATAGTATTTAGTATATTGAATATTTTTTAAGGGCGCCTTATAAAAATTTGTCCGGGGCGTTATAATACCTCGGGCCGGCCCTGGGTGTGGCTATAACAGTTGTTATGCTAAAGATAAAACCGAATTCGGCACCGGATAAAAAAAAACAGAAAAAACTTCACCAATATTGTTACAATATTTAATTGAGTTTTACAGAAACGTATTATTTTCCACAATGGAAATAATAATTAATGTAGTCCACAGTTTTATAGGAAACCGCCGAACGTTTCATGCCTAATTTTCTAAATACTGACCTCTTGCGAACGGCGAATTATAGCAGTACGACGCGCAATAGAATCAATTTCCATGGGTGAACGGAAAAAAAAAAAATTGCATTTTAATTGTTACAAAAGAGGTAAATATTAAATTTTTTAAAAAAAAAAAAAAAAATTCGAACTCATACTATCGTTTCATTGTAGCGAAATGTCAGATTTCCAACGTGTTTCGTGGAAATTTCACGTTTTTTTTTTTTCGAATCCTTTGTCCACCGTATCGGCGGTGCCTACGACATTCGAAATGTCACGATTTTATCCAGCGTTTTACCACGTTAACAATATCTCAATTGTAACATGCCGATAGAACATCGATAAAAAATAATGTTTTGCATGCCAATGTTGATCTTTCGTTTTTAAACGTATTTTTTTTTATCGTAATAATTACAACGGGGATAATTTGCGATCGCTGTTGTTTTCGAAAATCGTCATTAGTTTTTATTATAATTTTTGTTTTTTTAAATCGTCTTGTATCGTTGTAGTGAACGAAATGTAGGTATAAAATAATTGTGAATTTTTTTTTTTTTAACTGACGGTTATATTTATACAGTTACGCGTTAAAATTTCCGCAAAAATATGTTGATCTGTAAAAAAGAACAAAAAAACTATTCCCGAAATCGTTCCCTATTCCCTATTAAAATATAGATACATTCTCAATTTAAAAATTGTCTCATCCGTTCCCTCCTCCTGTTCCCGCTCCCACCAAAAAAACCGTTTATATTTATTACGTAAAACATAAACTAACGACGCGTATACACGTGTATATTACTACAGGTCACGCAATAATAATTATAAAATATAGACTTTATTATATATATATATATAGTTTACTGCGGTTTTTATTTCCCCAGCGAATAGTTACGAAATATTTATGGTGGTGTTCTATCCGTTACAATACGATACGGTGTTTTATTATATTTAATGGTCCGTCGTCTGTTGAAAATATGTTTAAAAATATACGTACGTATTAAAAAAAAATAATAAACCTCTTCTTTTTTTTTGCGCGGAACGAATACCAAACCCGGTCACACTTTTTAACCGACCGAAACGATTTGGAAAAAAATTGTTACTCGTGCTATTACTTGTACCAATTGATATATTCCATCGAAAATATAATATGCGCGCGCATACGCTGTTCGTATATGAAACCGCATTTGAGTACGTGCTTACTGTAATGTGTTTAAAATACTTTTAGTGCCGAGTGTTGTGAAATATGCAGACCCGGTAAACGATTTAAAAGTGCCGAAAAAATCGAAAAAAAAAATTTATGAATATCTATTCAACGTTCCGGGACTATAAGTGTAGTGACGTTATTATTATTAGTCTCCAGAGAACGGTTTTAACACAAAAAAAAAAAAAAATTAAATTATTATTTTATATTTACAGAGCGTTGTGCTCGGAGATCTGACAAACGCAATACATTTTGTTCTATTCAATAAACGGATTACATTTGTTCTTTTTTGTTTTTTTTTTTTTTTTTAGAAAACTTAAAATAACGAATTTTGTAAACTAAATTTTAGTGTTTGAAGTTTTTATTAGATGTTTTTTTTAAACAGATTCGTAAAACATCACTTGTTTCCAGTTTTTAATAAAGAAAAAACAATTAAATTATATGTATTTTTAAAATAAAAAAATAATTAAATACAATAATTACAGCGCAAGAGTTCTATTAGATGTTATTATATTAAACCAAAAATGTGTTGAATTAGAATAAAAATTATTGCATTTGTTTCGCATATCCGCGTTGGAACCAATACTTATCCGACAACTTACGGGCCGGGCACTTGTATTTATAAAGATTTCGGTTTTTGTTTTCAGTACCAGTTATGATTTCGATTAACGGTTTTCAATATCATATTCCGTTTAATAGTTTACAAAATTAATTTAAAAATCATTTCGATCGCTTATAATTTTAATTTTTCCCGCGAATTTCATTTTAATTTTACGGTTTTAATTATTTCGTCGTTTAGTTTTCATTTAAAAACATTGAATTCCATTTCTAATTATTTTCTTTATTTAATTGTTATTAATTGTTTTCCTCCGATATATATATTAACACTACGTTGACTATATTATTAAATATATTCATCGCCGGCAATACCGATTGCATTGCATATATAAATTACTATATTGTTAATTACTTTCTGGCTTTTTAATTATTAACTGATTACGCTTTTCATTTTGGTGTGCCAACATTATAAATGTATTTCGGATAGAGGTTTTTTTTTTATTTCCTACATCGGTATTCATACTTTATTCGTTACCGGTTTCATCGAACAGCGATTGGTTGAACAGCGATTTCTATAATTTTTTTTTTTTACCTACAGATAATCAGAATCGATTTCAATCCCTCCTCAAGACACATTATTATAATGATATTTCTACCAACTTGTACAATTTCATGTAATTTCAAATCGAGTTACCGTTATTTTAAACGAAGCTAATTCCGCAAACTACAACGAGTTCCCGCACTTGGCTTCTATACTTGTTTGTTCGTTATTTATATTATATAGCAATCCGCACGGGTTCTATGTGTACACGGTCTTTGAACTTTGTCGTGTTCTCTCATATTGAAAGGTTAAAATAATGAGGATAAAACGAATTTCACGAATTTTCTGTTATATCATCAAAATTCGTTACATCTATCCGGTTCAAATATTCCACGCACTCGTATGAAATATTTACCGGTGTATGGTGGTCGTTTTCTTTGTTTGTGCATATTCATAGGATTTTAGCGAATATTTTAAGAATTTCTTTATTCTTAGGATTGTTAAAAAGTTAAATTCCCGAAAATATATTATTTTCAACTGTTGGTATTTTTGGTGCCGTAAACAAAAAAACAATATATATATATTTTTTAAATTACTATTAATATCCCTTTTTGTTAGTATGTATCACACATATGGTACATATATTTTATACGCGATGATTTTAAATGTTTGTTTGTAATATTTTCAATTATTCAGCTTAAACAAGAATTTCAAAACATGCATCTTATATTATAGTGTACACACATATATATTTCAAATGATTTATGAATATTTTATCGTATTGTGCAATAATTTCAAAGGCACATATTCGTCGAAAATATAAATTATAATGGTTAAATGAATATTTTGTTATATAATGTTATATAATTCTGAATCATCAAACGTTGCCGCACATTCTAATGAATAAATCGACGGAAGCGTCAGGTCGAAAATTTACGTGGAAACAAATAGCCATTCGGTTAATATTATTACCAGGTAATTTTTATAAAATATTACATGCAATACTGAATAATTGAATGTCTATATGTGATACAATTTGTGGAAACACGTTCGTTGGCGTTCAACACTTGTAACCAGGTGAAACAGCTGCTTATAAAACAGTAGATCCTGTTACGAAACAAGACGAAGCAGTAAATCATCTAATTGAATTCTTGAATACACTCGCTTGTCTGCACCACATTTAAAGATTCATCGAAGAGACAAATATGTATATAATACACGTACCTGTAAACATAATAAAAGTGTATTGTATTTGTGATTTTCGGTTGTATAATTTACGATATAAAACATTCTCGAACATATTTTTGTAAAAAACAATGTCATAAATTAAAAAAAGAAATTAGTTATCACACACGATTCAAGTTTGAAATTCAGTTGTATTTATGATGTAATTCATGCGCATACACACACACTAAATCGTAGTAGAATTGCTTTAGTCAGCTGTCAATATAATTTAAATTGTAAAACTGTTCGCGGTCCATGCCGGATGATTCAGTAATTTATATAAACGATTTAATTCGCACAAAACCTCGCCCGTACATCGGATTTACGTGCAAAAACTAATACTTACGTCATACACCACTTATTTGCGTCGTCTCCCTGGATATGATGATGTTTATCTGCGTTTTCATAATATTTTTAAACATATTCAAGTGCGAGTTAGATGGTTTTGCTTACACACTGCATACTCTAATATATTATTGTACACACGTATAACATATCTAAATATATATATATCGTGTATACTAAACCGACTCTAAAGCCCGAACCCGTATAATTCGCGCTCGTTAAGTCAAAATATACGTGCTTATTTTTTTCGTCACGTACTTGTACGCGCATTCGTGTGTAGAGCGTTCTACTACATACGGACATTTGACAAATGGAGAATAACTTTTGTTTTATTAGTTATTTAAAAAAAAAAAAAAATTCGTACACTTATAGTAAATCAAAAATGTAAAACATTTTTTTTTTTTTACAATTGAAAATTAAAAGAGCCGCGAACACCACACGCGTATCGACTAAAGTGCGAGTTAATTAAACAAAAATTTTGTAATTATTATTTTGAATCTGAAAGTAACGACTTCAATCACTGTAGTAGAAATGCGAATTTGAGTGGCGCTTGTTATTAGTTCAACCGTAATTTATGAATATAATAAATATTATACTTAGGATTGTATTCACGTTTTTATCTCTTAAAAAATACATTATTTATGCATGTCCAAGACAAATTTTACCGGAATATTTATTTTTTTTTTTAATTTTTGGCTCGTTTTGTATACGACGCTAAGGTAAACTATAATATGTGTACTGGGATGCTCGAAAAACGTGCTCGAATAAAGTTTAAACTATAAATACGATTTGCAACTGGAAAATAAGGTATGCACTTTTTCTAAATAAAAAAAAATTATTTTTAGAAAAAAAAATTAAAGTAATTTGCTTCATTCGAAATTTAATTAAATTTTTTCGCACAATCTAAAACAGCCATTTCACGAATCGATTTCAAGAAGAAGAAAATTCAGTGTCATAAAGGCGTCGTTTTTTTTTCATTGTTACGATATACGAGAAAATTAGTGAAACGATGCTGGGCGATTAGACTCATTTTGCTGAAAGACATTGAGATTTTTCGAATGGTTTCAAGAAATTGTGAAAAATCTTTGATAATATATTGTAACATTAACGGAAAAAAAAAATAAATAAAAGATTCAAACTAAATTTTGGATTTTGCAAATAACACTTAAATTGAATTAATATTATAAAAAAAAAATCGTGTAATGAAAAATGCATTTCTACCGTGCATAATTAATCATTTAACGCATTGACAACCGGAAAGAAAGCTTTTTTTATTTTTCTCGGTCGAATAAATGACGGTCATGCAAAACGAATAAAACGTACGTACGCGTAATCGACGTGATTTTATACAAAGAATAACTTTGACTGGTGACTGGGAAAAAGAATTACGGACGCGAATTTACAAATTTATAGACCCTCTGGGGTACAATAACGTTACACAGGGCGAGCTCGGATTTTTTTTCCTCCTGAAAACGAATAACAAAAACGAAAAAAGTACATCTACGTAATTCTATCTCGCCCTCTAAACCACTCTTCCTCACCGAGTGCTGTGCATATACCTTATATATTCGGTCAGTGAACAATTCGAGTTTAAAAACGCGAAGGAATACAATACAAAGTCGTGTCGGTTTACTAACGAGCGTCGTACATAATGGAACGAGTAGTTTCGTATAGTAATGAAAAAAAGAAAATAAAAATTGCGAAAAAATAGGTGTGGAAAAACAGTCGAATAACAACGTCAGGACGTTGGATATGGTTTTTTTTCTTTTGCGAAAACGATATACACGGCCGGCATTGCGCCGTAACAAGCTCTCGTCCGTATATATTGCGAAATCCGCACTCCATTAAAATAAGTATCTAATATAATTATTTTTCCCGCACAAGAGAACGGTTTATTCTCCGGTATAAATAACGTTTAAGAATCTTAAGAAGAAATGATTCCAAAATAATCCACAGAACAAATATTATCAAAGTCATGTCTCCGAAATTTATTAGATATTTTAGTTCCGAATCCATTAAAAAAAAAAAAAAAATCAAATTGACATTACATTATTGAAATTGTTTTAAGATCAATACAATTATTTTCTTTTTTAAATTAAGGAGAAAGAAATGTCTGATTTCATCAGAGTGTATTTGTCAAACGTTTTTTTCTTCCCCTTAAAAATCTATGATTTTGGACATAAGACCTTTGCGATTTAGACCAACGGTATAATAATACGTAACAATACTTCAACGAGAAAAACCATTCAGTTTTTCATAATTATGGATTGTGCAATGTCAAGTGAAAAATTAAATATTTGTTAGTCGTTTCAAAGGTTCTCGGGTGCAAACGAAAGAATCGCTTAATAATTCACTTGTATAATAAAACATTTTAAGTATTCGAGAACCTATTTTTTCACATTAAATCGAGCATACGAGACATTTTCGTGCGAATAGAACGAGACACAAGTATTTAAAAATGAAAAAAATGTAAACCTTCATATTGCAACGTCGGGGACCTGTCGCTTGAGATTACGTATGAGAATAGAGGAGCATAGTGGTGTTTCGTGTTTTCTATATTACAATAGTATGGACAATAAATTCGTAAGTAATGTCAATTCTTTTTAACGCCAACGACCGAGACGTATTTGTGATTATATTGTAATCGTAATTTACGAGTCACGTGACGACAATATTTAAATGCGTAAAAAGAAGAAAAAAAACAAAGCCCGTTTATAATTCCACGAACCTTTCTGTCGCGTTAAAACGGAGTGTAATTTAATTTTTAGTTGTTAAATTAAATTAGTAATTGTGTTATGGGGGAGGGAAGGAACGTTTTTGATACGTTTCGGCGGCCGGACCTAATGAAAATGTCTAGTTTCGCCTATGGAGATCTTTATTGATGATGATGGATTATCGTAGGCAACGACCTCGCTGTTAACGTAAGTGCGCACTACACCGTGCAAAGCCGAATATTATATATTAATAATCGCCGTTCCACGGGTTCTGTGTTTGGGCGTGTGTTTGTCGGATTACGCGACGCTGTGCCGTAGGAAAAAACAAAAATAATATTATACTTTCTAACGCCCGGGGAAAAGTGCTTAGGCGTGTAAAAATTAAAATTCCGAACGTCGTCCACGGTTTTTATCGTTTTTTATTTTTTTTTTTTTTATCGGCATTTTAAATACCGACGTCGACGTCGACCGCGCACACGGCGATAACGTATACGGTTTGTGCCAGTGGGCAATCTCCGCGGAAATCGGTTATAAATGCAAAACATTTGACCTAATACGCGTTTTAAACTTATCTGATGAGAAAAACTGGTTGGTAAAATTTCACGGTATTAACTCGATCGTTCATATTATTGTGTACTCGCCGGTCCTCGGGTCCACAATTATTGTTTCCGCTGGTTTCGTTACCAGTGTCGGAAAAACGAGGGAAATTCTCATTTTTTTATCTGACGATAATTATTATTATTCGGAGCCGTGAGCCGTGTCTCGGATTCTCTTTTTTCATTATCGCGTTTGACTTCTTTTAACGTGTTGGTCGATCTTTTGACAATGCAAACCACTATCCTCAATTTATTGATTTAAAACATATAATTTTAATATAACTTTTATATATTTATAAATTTTACGAAGAAAAAAAATAATGTAACAACGGTATGCAACGATTTCTTACACCGTTAACGGAATTCAAATTCAATCGTCAGACGAATGATAGTAGTCGATTTACTAGTCATAAGCTAAACATTTCGAGTTCAATTAAAACAATAGTTATATGTTTTTTGTTTCTTCTATCAAAATATTACTTTTCAAAGTCTTGTCCGTTCTATTTTTGAGTAGTGCAGCTCGATCGTAGGTATTGGAGAGAGTAATGATGTATACCTAAGTCTTTTCTTATCTTTATTGAGTTTATTTTACGCGAAAACTCAATCGTGATATCTAATCGCGAACGATCTGGGTCTCAGTCCACTAGTTTATCGTAGGATTCGGGAAAAATTCTACTTTTCCTTCAGAACATAATCAACGGCTGTGTCCACTCCCGATCATTACTCGATGAGGTTAATTTTCTCATTTTATTCTAACTTCTTGTCTCCTTTTCACCAAAGCCTGCGTTAAACAAATTTCGGAACCGCCACTTCCAATATATATATATATATATATTTTTCCATTTTTTTTTTCAAATCGACATTCCCCTTTTTTACTTTAACGAAATATATATTATTATCGGTCATAATTCAATTATGACTTGTGTATAATTTTTAATTAAAATGATGCAATAATCATAAAACGATTGAAATTCCATTTGCGATGATCATCATGATTAAATATTTAAATCATGGAATTGTTTTGAAAGAATTCCACTGAGTAAAACACATTTTCGCCTTTTTAAACAATAATGCATATAAAATATTAATGTAAAAAAACAAAAACAAAAAGTAATATTCTTTATTTAATTTTTACTACACCACGCAGAGACACTAGAAACAATATAAATAATAAATTATACTGTAATGCTGTACATACTTTTTTTTGAGTTCATGGCCGCTAGTGAGATGATGGTATAGTGCATACTACTTGATGATACAAATGATTACAATCAATTAAAGTGTACAATAGTAATTAATAATATTATATTATACCTTTGTTCGTTACATTAGGGACACGTGGCTGCTATAATACAAGAAGTTCCCTGTGTTAATATATTTCTATACGAAATCGTGATGGTGTAAAGTTTTGATAATAAGTAGTTACTACACCATAATATGATAATAGTAAAAAGTGTAAGGTGGACCGCGGTGAAAATAATACGTAATATTTTTTAAGATTTGCGCAATATTTAATTTAGAACATTTCGCACGTTAGCGCAAACACGGTTTTTCATATACGTATCTATTTTTTTCGCCAAAAAATTATACACGTAACAATCCAGGTCACTGATCGTTGCTAATAATAAAAAGACCTCTCGTTTCTCGCTTAACGCGTCAATTACTCTTTTCGTACTGATATTTGTACATGTAATTATTTGTTTTCGTTTTTAATGAGCTATTTATCTTGTACGAAAATTATTATTTGTGTACAGTTCGTTAACGTATAATTATAAAAAAAAAAGAAAAATTCTAAACTGCGATATAAACGCTACTTGTGTCGTGATTTGCGTTGTTAGACGACATTGAAAAAGTCGAATGCTACACGATTGTAAGTTTAAAAAAAAAAATATTCAAACACTGACTTTCACGGTATAATATATAATTGACGTTTGCAATAGGTCGACCGTTTGACTGGGCTGTTGAATTTTACGACGGTTTAGCAAGAGAACGGCACTTTCTCTAACAGCGTGTTCGCTCGAAGAAAAACGTTTAAAAACGTGCAAAAAAAACAAAAATATCGTCCGTTTCAATATATTTTATAAACGCGTCATGCAGACCATTGCTGATCGACGGTATTATATTAGGAGTGTATAATATAAGGAACTTATATGTTTATACATAAGATAAATGTCTATTTGTTCCGTCTCCCTCCCCATGACTCGAACTCGGAAAACAATTATCTTTAAACGCAGTGATTGAATTGAGAGTACTTCATATTTTTTTTTTTTTTTGTTTTAACACAATATTTCATTGCCCCGCATCTGATTTTTTTAAAATATTTTATTTACAGTTAGATATTCAGAGATTAAGGGAATGAAGTTGACCGTTGTGATCATTCACACACGATATAATGCCAAGTTAAGGGCACATTCAAATATATTACACATTCTATAAATTTTTAAATAAATTACTGGTTTATTGTCGCGTAATTTATATTGTGAAACATATAACATATTTCGTGTAAATTATGATGACTGCCTGTTGTGGAGATCGAAGGCCTCCACGAGTTGTTTAAAGACATTTTCATCCTTTTGGAACGGAATTTTTTTTTTATTTTTTACTATACTTTTATAGTAATTTTTTTCTCCAATTTAAACACTTCCTAGTCGCATTAAGTTATGAGCGCGGGGTACCGGGACATTTCTGATGAAACTTACCTATAAATAGCGTTGTCAATATTGTAAAATTCAAATCCGTCGTTTTTCATTTTTCACTGATAATTTCATCTAATCCGACACTGTCCAGGAGGGGGTGGGCAAGCGGTGAAACGCATAATTTTCTTTCTTCCACACAAATAAATTAAAGAACGAAACGAAGGTTGAAAAGAAAAGAAAAAGATCATCAGCCCTACGAGTATAATAATATTTTTAATCGGAGACAGAAAAAAAAACAAACAAAATACAATGTATACATATATATATATTATAAACGATTTAAAGACTATTATTATATTATAGAAATATTATTAGTAAACACGTTATAATAATATTATGTAAAATAATGTGTACTGTAAAAACGAACGAATATTTTAAACGACTAAATGCGAAGACGGACTGTTTACGTGTAATATTAACGCGTCTACAAACCGAATGTGTGTGTGTGTGTGTGTGTGTGTGAGTAAATAATATTTCAATCGTAAATATTCGTAGTAAATATTATAATATTATCTATTCGATAAAATGTTGGAGAGAATAATTTGGCACGTTAATATTATTGAGAATACTGAAAATAACGTGACGATATAATTATGAAGAAATGTTTTCTCCGAAGAAAACACGTTACTATGTCTATATATATATATATATATAGTAAATAGTGAGAACGTTTGATTGTCAGTGTATAATAACGTTTTAAACAAAAAAATAAATAAATATATATATATAACATTAAATTTGTTAAAAATTATTAATTTTCATTTTTTTTTCACAAATTGTTTCGGACGCCACACGATTATTAACGAGACCTTCTCTCATGTTCGCGTAATGAAATTCGTAAAATTCGTATTTTTCGATAAACGTTAAATTATATTTTCGAATATTTAACGATATATGGTCGAGACACCGGAGAACGAATGAAAAATAAAATATTTTATTCATTTTATTTCACTGCATTAATTGTAAAAAATAATATCGCGAACATATTGCACAATTAATAGGAGAAACGGTAGTGAAATAGCGAAGAAGAAAACGAAAAATATTTTTGTTTGTTTTTTTTTTTTTTGCTGTACAGAAATTCGATATACGATTATATTTAAATATTTCACGGGTATAAATATATATTGTGATGCGGTGTCCGATATCGTTTTTGTTTTATTTTTTTTAAACGTTCGTAAATACACGTGCGCGCGCGCGAGCGAGGACAGAAATGTACTTACACGAAAATTCGAAGGAAAAAAAACAGACAATACGAGTAGAAGAGAAAGAAAAAAGTGCACATATAACGTAATAAATTATTTAACACGGTAATTTGAAAAAAAAAACATTTATCGACAATAAAATATACGAATAAAATTCTCCCTACAACCAGCATATAATATTTTTAATTATACAATAATAATACTATTGTTTACAACAAAATAATTAATAGTTATTACATTAAAAAGAAATGTTTTTTTTTTAACTTTGATTTTCAATACAACAAAAGACGATTACAACATTAAAAGAATAATATAATAAATATTGTTGTTATAAAAAGCGCGTATAGGTACGACGCTTCTTATTGTTAGTATGTACAAACTAGACAACACGAATATAATCACTAGACACAATGTTTACATAAATATAAACGTACAGTTTTTGATCGCTGAATAAATTTATTTCACAGGTTTAATATATATATATACCAGACTCTACTTGAAAAAAACCACCCCCCCTTAAGTATTATATTACATATTATATAGAATCGAGTTGTGAGCAAGTCAATGATTAACTAGAAGTAAAATTATACGTGAAAATACGATCTACGAAATTTTATTTATTTTATAATTATATAATTTAAAAAAAAAAGGAAAAATTTGTCTAAAATAAAAGTATATCAGTAGCACACATCGTCTACGCAATAGTTTTTTTTTTTTTTTTTTTTTTTGCAAGACGTGTTACCATAGATCGGTTGTTGTAAAAATTCATATGAGATTTCGGGATAGTTGACGAAAGTATTAAGTAAACAACTAATGTTGTATATTGAATAAAATCAGCCGAAAATAAACGTTTAATATAATAATTATAAATAATATTACTTCAAATGAACTATATGAAATAAACTAATGTCTTTATAATATACGAATAATAAAATGGCAAACATTAATAACGATTTATTTAATTTTTTTTTTTTTTTTTTTGTGAGAAAGAGGGAATGTTTTCACGAAAAGTTTTTAACGAAAAGAAGATTGATTATGATATATATATATATATATATATATATATATATATATAATGTAATACATAAAAATAACATTTACGTCGTTTAATAAGTAAATTAAAAATAATAATCATAAAAAATAACAATTACGATCGTGTTGACCAATTATTTAAGATATACAAATATATATATAGATACGAATAAAAAGTTGTACTAAAATTATTTTCTTAAAACAAACGAGAAAAATTACTTTTTTTTTTAGATAGGTATAGCCTATTGTCCCTTATACACATATTTACGAAAACGTTACACATATACTTTGTTCATTATAATAATAATAATAATAATAATAATAATAATAATAATAAAAAGAAGAGAAAGAAAAAGATTTTAAGATTAAAACGGAATAGAGTTAATAATGCTTCATACATATATAATATATGTTTATAAATATTTGTTTAAGACACTCTGGGCGAGCATTATTATTATGTATTATTATTACACATAAACAAATGAAAATATAAATTTAAAGACATCTCGTGTGTCTCTATTGCACTTCGTTAGATCACAGATAGAACAATCAACATGTACATATATTTAGTTTTTTAGAATGTTATTTTTTCCTAATATAATTATAATAAAGTACCTATGATTACTTATATCGCTTTGGATCGAAATAATAACGATAATTATTACCTAATATTTTATTATTTTATATCGAAATCATTGTCGTCGTCGAGAAATTTCGCGCACATAATGGTCACAAAGTGTTATATCTCGTACATCACACCGCGAATATATAAATAAAACGCGCATTAAAACTCTACGAAACGGACGAGTTATATTAGTTAGATTATTATAATATATATATATATATATTATAGACTAAATTTAGAAAATACTGTATGTGGTATGACGCAATAGATATAATAATTATAATAACAATAATAATAACGTGTGCATGTGCTGTTACTACTACTACTGCTACTATAACGCGTTGTTTTTATGTATTTTATGAACACTTACGCGGAGAACGAAATTGTACATAATATAAATAAATAAATAATAATAAAATTGGTCGACCGAAATGGCGTCGGTAAATGAAACACGAAAAAACAAATATATCTGTATAATACTGAAACAGTAAATTTTGAAAAATGTGTGATTGGTTTTCTTTTATATATATATATATATATATATATATATATAGACGCGTACCGTATAAACGCGGCGCTTAGGCGAATAGAGCCAATAAAAAATTGTTTTTGGAAAAAAAGAAAATATAACAAATCAAAAATTTCGTTTTAACGGTTAAAAAATATTGAAAAAAAATTCGACGGGTGTTTTGGTGTGTGTGTGTGTGTGTGTAACGTTGTCCAATTGACTTTTGAGTGAATTCGGAATCGGTGCGTACCAAGAATGAGAGAGAGAGACCTGCAAGAGACGCGGCATTTTGGGAGGACAGGACAGTAGGTTAACAATAATTATAATAATAATAATAATGTATAGATCCTAGGAGCGTATAAGTAAAAAGGAGAACCCTGTAATGAAAAATGGGAAAGAGGAGGAAAAAAATTGTGAGATGATTTGGGGGGGGGGCAGGTTGTACACTCGAAGAAAACGAATAAATCCGTTTACACGTGCTGGATGAATTCCGGATTGAGAAACGAGAATCCCATGAATTCCGTTTGGTCTAAGTTCATCATGAATAGTTTATCGGTAGGAGTGAGGTCGGTCTTTTCGCCGGTGAACTGCTTATCGAAATTACTCACGTCCTTACGGTGTTTCTGTACGAGCACACACGCACGTACACACATAAAATATACACAAACACGTTATATTTTCACGTGAATTAATATTGTTGTTAGTCAGCAAAGGCGCAGGCGTTGGTGGCGGGGGGGGGGGGAGCGAGTACAAGGCGAGGTGTAATGAGAATTTTCAATATATTGGCGCGATTATAAGACTCATATTAGAAAAAATAAAATAAGATTTACAGTCACGACTATAATAAAAGTAAATTCAATAATATTTATTATATATTGGCCCGTAAACGACGTACCAATAAACCATAACAGTGTCCTTTAAACCTTACACGTGTATCCGCCGTCGTATATACACGATGTGATATAACGTTAAGCACACTCGTAGTATGTATAAATCATCGAGCGAGATTATTTATTTCTAACCGAAAATTTCATAACGCCGGGGAAAAAGAATAAAACGCGTGTTCAATAATAATAATAATAATAATAATAATAATAATAATAATAATAATAATAATAATAATAATAATAATAATAATAATAAATTTATACAATTTACAATATATAATTTGTATTTTTTTTTTTTTTTTGAAATTAGTAAAACAGGCGAATAATGTAGTTTTTCTACGCGCGGGGGGGCGTTTATCAATTTGCCTACGCCTTTGTCGTTAGTAAATATATTGTGGAAACTTACGATTTTCGGTTTGAACGGCGGTTGCACTTCACGGTTTTCGATTTTCGCCCAATCGATACGTCTGAAAAACACGTGTCCACGAATGTCTTCTTCACCTCTGGGCCCTCCGCCCAATCTCTTCATCGGGTTTTTCGTCAAAAACTACAGTTTTTTTTTTAAAATTATTTTAACAAAAATCATTACGAACGACGACAACATGTACAGTACGGCCTGCGCATAACAGATTGTCTCCACCGCGACAACCACATACGAAAATACAATAATACAGTATCGTCGGTGATCGAATTTTTATAGGACTTAAAAAAAAATATTGGAATATGCGCTCCTCTACAATGGCCGAAAAAAAAACGAAACTCAAAACGTGATACAAGTCGTTAAAAAAAAGAGCGCGGAAATAAGTTGTTTTATTTATGAATTATAGTGGAGTTCTGCGCGAGCACTGCCAAGATAATTTAATATTTAAAAATAGTACTACAATACGAAGTGGCGGTGTTTCTTACCTTTTGAACGTTTTTAGCAGATATGCAAAGAAGAAAAAAACACGAAATGAATCAAATATAATGCGCGTTTGAACGGAAAGAAACTGGGAAAATAGCGCTGAAAATATAAAACGCTTTAAAAAATATCCAATACAGAATTGTATACTCAGAAATCACGACGCATGAAACAAATTACATATTTTTATCTGTACTCAATAATAATAATAATAATAATAATAATAATAATTAAAAAACGCTATAGAACCCGAGCCCCGACGTTTCTTACCCCTTTGCAAATTTCTTTCGCCTCTTTCGACATCCCTTTCGGATAGCTGACACTGTGGTCGGTAATGGCCGCGAAAAGTTCCTCTTCGTCCTCGCCGTCGAATGGCGGCTGTCCGACCAACATTTCGTACAACAGCACGCCGTAAGCCCACCAATCGACAGACTTGCCGTACGGCTGATATAAAATGATCTGAAATTCGAATCGGACACGGTGTCAAAACTATCGGGTTTAGAGGGACTCGAAAAAAAAAAAAAACAATATTCGTCGCTTCCGATTACGTGTTATAAATTATACGTTTTACATTATTTATTTGAATGTTTTTTCGGGAGAAATGACAAATTTTCTAAAACGATTGGTGTATCACGACGATTATGGACTGCAGTCGATTGTTTCTATCGAGTATACAGACTTTGATGAATTTATCGTAATTCCGTCTCGTAATGATTATACGTATAATTTATTATAAAAATAAATCCGTTTATTTGAACGGTCGATGGTGAATGGTAGTGTCGGCGGCGCGACGGGACGGATTTAATTATTTGTTCACATTCGTACAGTGGACATGATGAGATTATATTGTAAAGGACATTAAGGTAACCACCACCATCCGGGTTGTCCGTTATTCTATTGATTTTTTTCAGGCTTAACATATAAATGTTATGCGAATAATAATTAAACTTTGTCAAATAAAATATATAAATTGAAACGGAGCATTCAATACATACGTGTATGTTATAAATTATTATCAGTCACTCGAACCGAAAACGCCTTTACAGGAAAAACAAAAACGTATCGTTTTGAAAAATAATTAAATTTCATATTCTCATTTTATATATATATATATATTTCGGTTATAACAGTTATAACTTGTATTTTTTCGTTTCTCCGTTTTAAAATGACTCGTATAATGTAACAATTATCTATGAACAATTCAAACACTTTTTCGACAAAAAAAAAATGATATATTTATATTATGGCTCGTCACAAAACGATATTATATAATTTGCACAAAAAGTTTATTTATGAAATTTTTGACTGAAATTTATTAATTTATTTTGGCACAAACAAAAAAAATTAAATGAAAATGTTCTACAGGTAAGTCATAACTACGGTGAAAAAATTATGGAATTTACAATAGAATGAAATGGATTCAATGTATGTACATATGATTTTAAATAAATTTCATTCGGGTGATTTATTTTTTTCGTACGTTATTAAATCACCGTTATTAAAAATATTTAATAGATAATTTACAAATTTATATTTACATTTTTTGTACTTCAAACGAATTAATAACTTTTGATTTTATAAATAGAAACCTATAGTCTTTACGCTACGCTATTTTATAGAAATAAAGCAAGTAAAACCGATTTTGCTTTTTATTTCCGATATTCCGTTTACGAATAATTTATTATTACTTGAATATTTTGTCATGGCCTAGTCATTTATTGCATAGTTCAGTGGAAAAGGTTATATAACCTTATCTTTATTAAAATAATGAATCATATTTGATAAATATTAAATCGACTGGAACCGGACCAAAAGTTAACCGTTCAAAACCTTGAGTTAAAACTTTAAACCAGAACCTAACCTAACCTAACCTATACGAACCGCTATTTAAAATCATATTAAACCCTAAAATTTCTTTTAAAAAGACAAATTTCTTTGATTATCATTGCGCCAAGTTTTCTAAATTTACGACAAATTATTCAATTAATTGTATTTTATAATTTTCATGTGAGAAATTAAGTTCGGAGGAACGGGATTTTCGATATGTAGAAGACATGAAAAATAGAACAAAGTGTGGTCGGATGAAGTATAAAGGAGCATCAGATGTGTAGGAGTGGCATAGTATACTTCTATTGTGAAGAAAACGAGAGACAATAAATAGGTTGAGACGGTTCGGTTATACATCTATATGCGCGAAGAGATAATTCGGAGGCTGTGAGAGGTGTTATGTAAAGAGGGTAAAAAACCGAAGCAGAAGTGGATTGATGGAATTGAGGATGATATAAAGATAGCTGGTGTGAGTGTACAAGATGTGGGAGATTGTGCTATATGCAAGTGTAGGACTTAGGGTGGTTGACGCCATGTAGTTGAGAATGTAAGGCGAAGATACTGAAAATCACGTTCTCGTAAATACGATGGGAATTGAAATATAAGTTTAGAAAGAAATATTGTGATCCCGCTAACTCACCCTACGTGCTGGTATAACGATTTTAACCGTTAATTCGGACATTTGAGAATATGTAATCGACAGTTATAACAAGTTATAATGATACGAGCCGATAAACATATATTTTCTTTAAAAAAAAATAAATATATATATAAATATTCTTAATACACGTTGATCACATATTTTTTATATATACAAACTCTTTGCAGCTCATTGGCGCTTTTCGTCGAACTTTCTTCGATATTATTAGTCAAATATAGCCTAACAATTACAAAATTTCATTTGTTTTGTGAAGATTTTAAATTAATTTCTCTATATACGAAAAAGAAAGAAAAATCCTTGAAAACTCTTCCTTAATGTCAATACCTAACCTATAATGGATTATACGCAACATGCAAATTTTGTATTTTTAGATCCAAACCCGATAAAATGATATAAGACCAGTATTAGAATATTACAGTGTTTACAATTACTTAAATAGGAACATTTAACTGCCGAGTTCGATAAAGTGTCGACGAAAAGATGCATTTTTTATTACCCACTACTACAGTATTTCTCCATTTCGCCGTAATTTAAATTCAAATATTACTCGGCAAATATTTATCGGATTGGAAATAAAATCAGCACGCGTAAATTCCCATAAAAATCTATTTTATTAAGAATATATTTATATCACAGATTGCTATTTAAAATGTTGATGTGATTATAACAAATGGGGGCGGGAATAAAAAGAAAAATATTAAAAAGTACGAAAAATAAAATACAACAGAACAAGCAGAAAACTTTTTTAAATATTTAGATATAGTCTGGCTATGACAAAAAGAAAATTCATTCTTTATATATGTAATATATATCCGCGTAGTACACACGGTGATTAAAATTTCATCTCATTTCGATTCCAAGATGATAATATTACACGAACAAAGGAAACATTTAAGACGAGTTTTATGGTTATGTAAGTATTGTGCGAATTCGTATATACGAATACGTCTAATGGAACATAATAATAGATAAACGAATGAAAGCCGAAACGAAATCGTATACAGAATTTTATTTGAAAACATTTGAAATTATCAATTAATTATTTTTTTGTTAAATATTAAAATAATAAAAATTCTTAATTTTCCATGTCAGTGAATTGAAATTTCAATAAGAGACAAAACGTTGGACCTGCGGATATTCTACACGTATATTCAGTGAATTATAATATATCCGGAATTCCGTATTTTTTTTTTTGACTAACGATGATTTTTGCTTGATGAATATTTAAAATTCTAATGTTTAAAATTTAAAACGATATTAAATTCAGATTTCTAGCAACACGTGTCTCCGAATCGCATACACATACTATTTTAATGGCATCGAATAGTAGGAATGGATTTTTTTAATATTTTAAATTAGACGACCGCAGTTTTATATGTATTGGTAAACGGAGCGTTTAATTTTTTATCGCTCAAGACATTTACGGTTAAGTTTAAAATAAGATGGACTGGATAAAATTAAAAATTAAAAATCATTAGTTAATGTTTCTCTCTGTGCGAACCGACTTTAGTAGCGAAAAATACGGGGAATTTTGTTTAAGCGCCAGTCCAAAATAAACAGGTAATAAACTGCTGGTCGGGGAGCGTTCGATGCGGAGTGGGTGGCGGTGAAATAAGATTCGGGCGACATCGTTGCTATGTAAAATTCGTCTCGTACTTTATATACAAAAATAAAAAGAACAAATAACTATTGAATATACGAAGAAACTGTAAGAAAAGTAAAAGAAATTGAGTTTTAGTAAAGTCCGCGGGAATTGAATAATATTCCAACTGCTCCCGAATTTCAGCGCGATAAGAATAAACTGCTTAAGCACGCGTAAACCCGAAAGACATTTGAAAATTTTTCTAAACGTACAGAATTTCTTAAACTCCTTTGGTTTTTTCACTCATCAAGTGCAATTCGCGATATTACTACGCAGTCTCAAACGGGCAATAATTACTAAAATATAAAAACGAATATATTTTTTTTAAAAAGCCCGACACAGCTAACGAACATTGGCGATCGGTTGCTATTTGCTTCGTTTGCCGGACAAAGGGGACCGCGTTTGTACGAAAAAATAGCAATAAAACTTCATACGGTCATCGCAACGGACCTTTTCGCAAAAAGACTAAACGGCTTACGGCATAATAATTTCAAACGGAGAAGTATATTTACAAGGGACTGCGTATAGAATGAGAAAAAAAACGCAGTAGAAATTCCGCAAAAAATATCGTATGCCGAAACAATAAATTCGCGCATATAGTCACAATAAATAATATCGATCGAGAGAATTGCTTATAACTTACCTCCGGTGCTATATAATCTGGTGTTCCGCAAAAAGTCTTCGTGGTCTTGTCTCCCATAATGCCTTCTTTGCACATACCGAAATCGGCGATTTTTATGTGACCGTCCTGGTCCAACAGCACGTTGTCCAGTTTCAAATCTCTGTATATGATACCGTTGAGATGCAAATAGAACAGTCCGATCGCGATCTCCGCGGAATAAAATCTGGAAAACCGAATGTGAAAAAACAAAGAATTAAAAAAAAAAATACCGGATAATTATTATTATTCTAAAGTGTACGTACACCGCGACGGGTTCCTTGAATTTTCCGCATTGTTGGATTTGAAACATCAGATCTCCACCATTTATATACTCCATCACGAAATACAATCGGTCCTGTTGACGTGAACAAAACGTCGTCGTCAAAATATTATTAAATTGAATTATTACTCCAAATATTATTATTATTATTATTATTATTATTATTATTATTATTATTATTATTACACAACCTGAAAATAAAATGTGTAAGCATTTATATTTTTATCGCACCAGGCGGGTACTCAACCAGTTGCGCGTTACTAGGTTTGCCGGTGAAATACGGCATTTTCAAAATGGCAACGAGAGCGGTCTAAGCAAATCAAAGGAGGTTAATTGAACTGCGGGTTTGAATTCGGATTTGGAAAAGCGTCTTGCTAATGTAATAAATACAGATGGAAAACATGGCCGGAAAAAGACACGGTCAGCTCACTGGAAAAGCAATTTATGAAATGAAATCTACAGTTCGAATTAAATTTATATTCGTACGGAGAGGATTCGAAACAAAAGGATTAATTAGTTATGATATTAAAAGCAACAATTTCAAATGAAAAGTTTTGGTCGAACAATTCGTTCTTTGTGAACGAATGTAGAAATTATCTCTCGCCGAGAGAAATAACGGTATAGATTCGTTTTTTTTTTTTTTTACTAATATATTCACCGGAAGGGATTGGAGTACGAAAAAAATATTAGACTAACGAATGGAGACTTGTAAAAATCGAGAAGCAATTCGCGAAGTAAACCGTCCGCTTATTTTTTTTTAAGAGAAAAAACACGGGATTCGAGCTGACCAGTATTATCTACTAAGTCGTACTACGTTTCCAACTCCTTCCCCCTAAAAAAAAAAAAAAAAACAACACTTGCGGCGTTATTTAATGTTCAAACGTATCGTAAAAGACACGCGTCAAAAATACAAATTTGTTTTAATCAGTACTATGTGCTGGCGTGCACGAATAAAATATTCTTGAACTTTTGAATACTTCAATAAACCTTATGATTATTGTTAAATAAAAAAAAATATCGCGTATAAATCCTGAAATTAATTACAATAATCATCACCGTTTAACGGTCTGGGTTATGTTTACCGTCTTGTATTTTACAACCGCAATAAAACTATTATAAAAAGAATACCCGCGGATATTATGTATAAAATAAAAAATTTAATCGTACAGCTCACAAATTTACATTTATCGATCGTTTGCGTATTAATATTTATATTCGATTGTTTTACAATCGATGCGAAAAACTCCGCATCGTCGCGCGTTGTTACAACGCATCAAAAAAATATTATGTAAACGTATTTCCTATCGACCGATTGAAAATACGGACGGCGCGTTTTATTAATCGTTTGGAATAAAGTTATAATGATTTATTCCAATGTCAAAATCGAATACGTTCCTATGTGAATAAATTCACTTCTCCGTAAATGTGTACACACACGGCGTATCTATTTGTTAACAAAAAGAATAAAAAACCGATGTATAGGTTTTCTTCTCCGTCAATATTCGTTTAAAGGTTAATATAATAAGACGATAAGCAAACTAACACGAGCATTAGAATTGAAATTATTTTATATTAGCGAATAATAATAATAACACGTAACACAAATTATGTTCGATAATGAATTGTTTGTATTGAGTTTATTTTTAATATAAACGATGTAATTAAAAAAAATAAATAAATATGCAATATGTCGATCGAATACGAATTTAAAATACATATTAACCGTAATAATTATAATTTAATTCAACAACGTTTCGCCGCGGTATAGTTGTGATCATTTTCGTATGTTATAATCAAAAATAGAAAAAACTAATTAGGTTATTTTTCGAATTGCTTTGTTCGGAGTGTGTCCCGTCGAGTTTATATTTGCGAAATCGATTTCGAATAATATATTCCTACAACAATTCGATTACAAAACAATTGAGTAATATTCGACCATTCCCGGTTCACCGTTACCGTAATTTATCAGCAGCAGAACGTACTGATGATTTGTATCGTACATACAATTTGTTTATGAGAATAAAACAAATTGGAAAAAGCATAACAAAGCATCATATTAAAGCATAACAGTAAAACGCTTTTGACCGCATATTATTTCCGTTGCGTTACAACGAAGCGAGAAGTTAATTACGCTGAGTTGCAGAGCTACGAAGAAACAAAACCGCGGGACTACGGACTAAGAAAGAAATGTAATTGATTTTCGAGAAATTAATCTTTGAGAAAAAAAGCAAACCGATTAAAATTCGTTGGGCCGAACCTGAAATTTGTATACGATTTTTTTTTTTTTATGTTTAAATCTGCTGATATTTCTTCTGTTTTCTCTGACGTAATTCAAACGAAAACTAGAAAACTGAAATATTAACCATCGCAATCATAAGTAACTAACATAATCGAGGTCCGAGCAGGCGCCGCCGACAACGCGACGACAAAAACATTTATCTAAAAAAGCAAAAAAATAAAAAGACCTCATTTCCCAGTGAATTGCCTCGATTCCATTACACGTCATATGATTATTGTTGTATGCAAAAATAAAACGTACATAACATTACGAAGACGAGTAAGTACCTATCCTTACAGAGGAGAAAGAAAGGATTTTCGCTTTTTATTCTCCAAAAAAATATACATTCGAATGTCGGAAGGTAAAACATAAAAGACCTTTTCGGCATTCAAATTATTCAAACTAAAACTTACAGTGTGTATACGTGCGCTTGATTTTATTTAAAATGTCTAGTGTATACGGAGAATTATTGTTGAAATTTCTAACGTTCCTATAAAGGTAAAGATTGAAAAAAAAACCGAAATAGCGTCAAGAAAACCGAAATCAGTGATGTTTTAGAAATATACGTAATTTTCATTCCGTCCAATCGTAATAAAAACGATTTTGTTTATATTTTGTAAAGTTCGTCATAATTTTATAAATTAATTTCTAGAAATATATCACGTTTTTATTGCGTGGAGAGAAATTACTCGTTTAATTATTATTTTGTTTTATTCTTTTAATCAACGTCTACACCACTTAAAAGACACGAATAAAATGTGAAATAATAAGTTGATTTTTTTCGTTTTTCACCGAATGACGAAAAAAAACCTCTCGCGTAAAGTGTACACACAAACAAGAGAAATATCTACTGCGTACGCGATACGCATAGCAAAAAAAAAAGTCGTTATTCTCGTCGTATTTGAAATAGAAAAATACGACGACGAATCGTTTCAAGAAAACCAATATTTGTCAGTGTCACACACGACGCGCAGATATATATACCTATCAGGAATAGCGTTTTCCGAACCGATTGAAAACCACAAATTATTATTTATTTATTTCCGATGCAAATATACAAGCTGATTTCACGTAGTCCCCATGAAAATTGAAATATTATTATATCGAACGTCTGTGTCGAGTCAAATTTTCATTTTAAACCCATACACGTGGCATTTTGGTTTCAAAAAAATGAGTTTCTCTCTTTTTTTTTCTTGTGAAAATGAGTAACGAGTGTGTGACGTGTTCTATTGAATCTAATAATCTCTTAAGCACTGCAAAGTTTTGTTTATTCGTCTGTCTCTTCCGAACAGATATAAATGTGTATTGTATAAAAGATTTACTCCAGTGTGTTCTAAATCACAAAACTCAGCGCACGACAGATAAAAAGTAAATTTTAAAAAACTCCGTAAAAATTTTTACGACAAAACGCTAACGAAGATTTGTATTGACATATGGAAGAACTTGAAAGTATAATAAAAATTACATTTTGGAAAATTACAAGGATATTTTGGGAATATATAGATTGTTTTGTAATTTCTTCAGCAAAGCCAATCGAAGAGTAGCAAGTATTATATAAAATACTTAATATTATTATATTACTTACGACGCGAGGAAAAAAAATATAATTTTGAGCTCACCAAAATTATAAAACCTTGGCTGATCCAATAGTTCTCTATCTACTAATTTCAGTAGTAAATATATTCCACATTTAAACTTTACAAAGTCAAAAAAAAAAAGAAGAACAATGTCCAAAAAAGAAAGATGTCAGTTTCCCTCTTATTGTGTAAAAAAAAAAAACTGCTGGTACGTGTTCTCCGCGCGAAAAACAACAACAAATTACTCATATCAATACGGATTTTTTCATTTTTTGAATGCGTAACATTCATCGATATTGTGTAGTTTCGAATCGGTAAAAAAAACATATCAAATCGCCAATTTTGTGTTAATACACCAAATACTATCCACGGGAGTTAATTGCACAGTGATTATTTTGTCATCGAGAGAACTTTTAACATTTTAAAAACCCGAGAACGTGAATGCAAAAATTTACTACGGAGACATTTTATTTGGGGAAAAAAGAAATCTCCTCGGCGTGTACTCAAAATTGTAATTCGTTATATTTCTGACGCGCGTTTTATACCATCGTATACTTTACAAAAATAATCAAGTACGTTTGTAGCACGGTAACGCACTTAAAACCCGTTTTTGCCCCTTACTTTCGTCCCTTAAGGCGTGATAGAAAAAAGAAAACAACGCTAGGATAACCTCTAGCTTTTAACAAATTGCAGTAAGGATTTTCAGACGGTTTTAGTTCCGTACAAATCTATGGAATCTGAAGAATAAATTGATAATTTAAAATGCGTAATATCTAATTTTAAATATTTTTTAAAAGGCGAATTCGGGGAAAAAACTACGTTTACGTTTTATCTAAAAGACACACAACGGGAGGAATCATAAGGTTTTTACAAAATAAAACGGGATCAGTCTCTTGATTTTATTAGTGCCAACGTCTAAATTGGACACAATGTATCCCTTTTTCCCTTAAGTGTTCCCGAGCGTACAATCGGTTAGTGAACAAGGTTACAACGCGTGCGAATAATGATTTAAAAGAATTAAACATTTTTTTTTTTTTGTTTTTGATGAATTATCGTTTCGAATCGCTCGTATTTCAATCACTAGAATCAACAATAAGGGTATTCACTACATTTCGCGTGAAAATCGTTAGAGCCGTTTTGAAAATAAATAAAAACTAAGTCTTTCTAAGTATGATAGATCGATCATCGTTTTCAATCGATTCATTATCGCGGAATGACAATGCTGTTTTTTTTTTTTTTTTTGTTCGTTTTAAAACCGCAACGTTGCGAATTTGTTATGAAATTCTCTCATCTCATTGATAATATGTATAAACAATTGTGAATTTATTTGTTACGGCCGTAACGCGCG
Source organism: Chaetogeoica ovagalla (assembly GCA_032441825.1). Lineage (NCBI taxonomy): Eukaryota > Metazoa > Arthropoda > Insecta > Hemiptera > Aphididae > Chaetogeoica > Chaetogeoica ovagalla. Next base: position 2,350,437 of record CM063727.1, on the reverse strand, counting down.
TATTCGCTTACCATAGTTTGGAAACAAGAATGGAGTTGAACGAGAAACGGCGGTTTGCTGGACAAGGCCAACACGCGTTTTTCCACCATTGTACACTCCACGTCGTCGTCCTGAATGATTATGTCTTTTTTTAATATCTTTATGGCGTACAACTCGTCCGTGCCTTTCCGTTCAGCCAACATCACCTGTCGCGCGAACAATGTTTTGTAATTTTTTATTGAAAATAGCACACGAGAAAGAAAAACAAAAAAACAAAAAAAAAAAACAGGAACAACGCAGATTTGGTCCGTGTTGAATTGTTTCTCGGTTCGTTAAATTAATTATTATTACATAGTGTTGTTTTATGTATAACAATCTCAGTAAATAACTCGGTACAACGTTAATATAAAGAAATATAAATATCGTAACGTCCAGATTCACAACGGATATTTTTCACGGTTCCCGTTTTAATCGAAAACAAATTATTATCCACAAAAAAATTTCAATTCGAATAAAACACTTAAAAAAAAAAAGAAAAAAAAAAATAAAATAGAAAATTCAATAGCAAATCGTTTATTGAATTTTAATTTTTCAACGTTTAACCGTTTTGTAATCGCGTTATTCAGAGATACTCGGTGATTTTCATAGACGAATAATATTGGTATAACGTAGAGAGAAGAACGAACACTCTAAACGAAAAAATCATTACCTTTCCGAAACTGCCTTTTCCGAGCACTTGTAAGAAGTTGAAATCCGACGCACGGATCACGTCTTTTTTGCCCATGTTATGCGGCACGTCTTTGTCGGGCACCATCGGTTTCCTGCTGGTTATCGATGTCTTCTGCAAGTGTCGAAAAAACACATCACACACACACACACACACACACACGCAAACGATTAGTATCAGAAAAAAAAATTTGTGTTGAAATTCTAACATTTCACCGTACATTTTTACCGTATGCGTAATATTTTGTAAAACATTATTATGTTTTGTATACTTCTAAAAAAAAAAAACTAAAAAAATACAACTATATTTATATACATTACTACTGAACATGCGCGGAACTACGTTTATTTTACAAGGAGCAAAAAAAAAGAAAAAAGAAATACCAATACGCGACTCGTGTTTTAATTCTCCGGCCACAGTATGTTTTCCCTGTTAATACGTATTTTAACATAATATTTTTTTCCCGCTTTGAGTATTATGTACTTGATAAAAAAAAAAATTATTTCGTTAAAAATAACGATGCGTCGCGAAACGACGGCGAACTATGAATAAAATGCGAAAACGAGTAAAAAATATATGTACTGGATTTGACATATTATTATTATTATTATTATGTCCCACGGAGATCTGACAAATACATTTGACATTGAATTTTATTCTATTCGACATTTTACAAAATACGTTTTGTTTAGTAAATGATAAATATTACATCATTTTCCTACGTCACGACAAACGTGTTTTTCGAATTTAATTTCAAAATATTTTATTAAAAATGTAAAATAAAAAAAAACGTTTTTAGAACAATTATTATTATTTTTTGTGTATCTATACTACTTATAAGTCATTGTGTCATTAATTTTTTACAATTTTTACAATTCGTTTAAACGATTTGTTCTTATTCCAATATTAATAGGGGGGGAGAAATTACATTTTGTGTGATTTTTAATTTTTAAAAATTACAAATTAACTTACATAAATTGTAGAAAATCGACCACTGATCTTTAATAAATAAAAATATGATGTCTAGCCGTTATTCCCTAGAAGATATACTAGAGAGAATTTTTTGAGATTTTCACACAATTCCATTTATATTTCACATACAAAAAAGAAGTAGGAAAAACACGCATGTCTTTCGCCCCTTTCAGAGCAAGTAAGGACTATTGGATTGGTCATATAGTGAAAAAGCGCGCCAAAAATAATGAAAATGTTTACAAAAGAGAGTTCATAAAATTTAGGAAATTTTTAAGACTTTTGGATTGATTAGTAACAAACCCACCATTATGGACGAAAAGGTTAATATTAACATTCAATTCGAATTTTGAAATATATGTGAAACAGCAGACGAGTGTATGGAGTAATATTATTAAGCTGCAGTAATAATGGTGGAAATGTGTGTGCCGCCGGCCAATTTCGACTCCAAAATACTCGTTCGTAATTTTAGTTTTTGTATTATATTTCTTTTAATCTCGTAAACAACATTGCAATCACACTGAAATAAAACGCTCGCGTTTTTGTACATTTACAAAACCATGTCCTTTAAATCAATATTTATTTTTGAAAACGAGAAAATGTTATGTCATCACAAAAGAAGAAAATTTCAATCCAAAAACAATATTATTATAGTAAAATATGTTTAAAAATAAAAACGACGCGCGTTATTACTTTTGAAAAGTGAAATTGCGGTTTTGTGAAAATGTATTTCGTTTCGCGAGTAAATTGCTGTTTTTTTACACAGTGAAATAATATTCGAATGAACAAAAATGAAAATGAAAAATAATAATTAGTGTTTTTTTTTTTTATATTTGTCTGCTGATCTGCACGAAGAAATTATTAAAATATATGTTTTTTTCTAAAATAAATAAAATTACATAATGAAACGGTGAAATGTCGGTATAAAATCAAAACGTTTCAAATAAAAATATTTGGTACAATACGATTTGCGAATTATCCAAATATCGAAGAAGATGACATTCAAAATATGATACTTCCAGAAGGTCTGACAGCAAATAAGTTTTCTGTTTTTTTAAATAAGCATTTGCGGATGTAGAGAAAGATAGGTTTCCGTGTACAAGAACTTACTAGCGTACAACACCCGTTCATGTTTGAGAGCATCAAAAAAATTATTACACAGTACAATTTTTTATGTATATAATTATATAAATATTTCGTGCTGAAATAAATATTTTCAAAAACTTAGTTTTTCTTTTTAGATTTAAAATAAATGACTGAGAATACATATGACCCGTTTTATTTATATTAACAAATATTAATGAATGAGCCTTCATTAAATTCATCATCGTTAATATTTGTTTTTTAATGTAAATTTAAATGCACGTTTGATAGTTTTTTGGATATTAAATTCAAATAGTTTTTTGTGTAAGAACTTACGAGTCCTGTTAATCACCATTGCAAAATTCTAAAGCAACCGAGACGAAAATTTCGTACAGTTAGCGCACTGAACGGATAAAAGTTTAAACTGTTGAAAGATTTTGGGTAATTTCGAAATTAAAAATAAAATATATTCTTTTTTAACTTTATTACCGCAATTAGTTTGACGAAGGCAATTAGAAAACTCTTCAATTGTATTTTAGAAGTAAATTGGCCGCAAAACAAAAAAAAAATTATCTTACGATTACATACAACATTTATATTGACGGTAATGTAATGTAATTTATAATAATATATTTTATAGTATTTATAACGAATTGCACCGATATGATGATAAAATTTATCAAGTATCGTAAATTCTCTTGTGTTTCGAAAAACCAAAAAAAAAAAAAATGAAGAAAAAAAGAAGGAATTAAACGAATGTACAATATAATAAGTGTACGTAGAAAAAACCAGTCTCACGGTAAATAATATATCGATTAATCGACCATTTTATAATACAATATAACATTGCAAAAGTCATTTATCCGCTTTAACAGTAAATCGCGGCAAGCCGTATTATTAATATTATTATTAAATATAGTTTAACCGAATCAGTATAATGTAGTATTATAATACATAAAATGATAATCTCTTAGAGAGAAAAAAAAAGAGAAGAACTCTGATCGGTATTTGTTTTTATCTCTTTTTTTTTAATACTATAGAAAATTACGGATATTTCTTTCACAAAGACTTCATATGAATGAGTAATACGGTGTGTGTATGCTACTCCTCCTCCCTGCGTTCATATAATATTTATAAAATCGTATCGATTTCAAACTATATATAATATATTACACTGTGTAATATCGGCTTAGAACTTAAATATTAAACTGTTAGTGGAAAAATGTTATTAATATCAGATGCACACTTCGAAAATGTGTGTATATATATATAAACACACATCTGATACTTTTATATAAATTAATTTCGAACATTTCTCGTCTGCGATATATGTTAGGTTACGATGAGTATCCTCCGTATCTTTATTTTAAACGACATTGTGTTTTCAATTTGATTAAAAATCATTTTTTATTTTTTTTCGTTTAATATTAAAGTGTAATTCGCGTTTTTACGCCTGTTAAACAACAACGACAACAACAAAACATTCTACGCGCGTTAAACAGTCCAAAACAAATTTGAAATAATCGTTTTGAATTTAACGTCTTTCTGAAAATGGAAAATGCACGTAAATAAGTCAAATGAATAGGCGGTACTTGGATCTCGTGTAATCCGCAAGAAACTCTAAAATATTATCTCTGTTATGTGTATTTTTTCGCCCAACTTGAAACGTTAATTATTTATCGTACGCATTTGACGTTTTCTACAAAACGGCTATTTTTTCTATACACACAATACATTTTTAGAAAAAAAAATTGACCAATTGGATATTTTAATTTAAACGTTTTAAGCGGTGTTTGAATTGGGAAAAAAAATTTAGAAAGGAGATGTGCAAAAAAAAAAAAAAAAATTTAAACGTTCCGGAAAATTATCAGATGTTTTGAAAATTCGTGGGATCTTCTAAGCCACCATCACTATATTTTTAATTAAATAAATCTATCGAAGTCTCGCAATATCAACGTCAAATATATATTATTTCGACGTTGATATAACGAAATTTAAAAATATTTTTTTTAATTGTTTTCATTAATTCGATAGAATTGTAAAAAGAGCCCCCCGACCGTGTGGTCATTCCAATCTCAGCACGTCCCGTTACGAAAAAAATTAGAAGGATACGCTAAAAAAAAAAAATGTTTAAAAAAAAAGAGGTAATCCGGACACATCCCCCCTCCCACAACAATTCGAGCATTGGGTTTTAAGGAACGTTTCAACATTTTATTCGTATTAGGGGGAAAAATAATAAAAATCACGATTTGTAATTTATACTACACACATATTATATTTCACTGCAAAGTGCAAACCGTGTTCTATATTTCAACACGAATATAACGACGATACGTACGCGTATAAATATTTTATTTATTATTTTTCAAACATAAAACGGGGGAAAAAAATATTAAACTAAACCCCCTTCCCCCCCCCATGTGTTGTAAAATGAAAAAGAAAATAATAATAAAGGCGGGCAACACACTCGTGCTTTGCGCTCACAATGCGTTTTGATTGACGGGATAATACGCGGAGTCGATGAATAATTTATTACGTGAAGTTTTCTTCGAGGAATATATTTTAATATATATATATATATATATATATAAAACTATTACCCGCGGAATTACAAATTTAACGTATCGCTTATATGTACGTGACTATTTTCTTTCTCTCTCCTCCGTTCGTCCACATAAACATTTTAAATATAATTTACGCATAATTAAATAAATAAAACTATTGCTGTTATAAATATTATGCATACATAGTAGGACGAGCGTATGTCCCGTTTTTCAACATTCCCGTCCCTCGTTGCTCCGTTTTTCAAAACAGTTTATTTTTCTTATTTCTCCCCCCCCCCTATATTCGAAAGGATCGTGAACCGATTTTGTGACACGCTATTGATAATATCGTATGTAGAAAACTAGAGTTTTGAATTTCCGAATTGTTTTTTTTTTTTCAATCGTGTAGAATTTTGATATTAAAGAATTAGACACTTACTATACACACGGTGACGTTCAAAGAAAGTTAAAAAAAAAAAAAATGTTTATTTAAATTATAAAAACAATAATTCCGATTGGAAGGGAAAAAAGTTAAAACACAAGGGAAAAAAAGCAGTTTTCTAATGTCGAAGTATTTAAAACGTTAGAAAAAGAAGAAAATATTTCGGTCAAAAATATTCTTGTCTTCTATTCATTATTCAATATTCTCATTGGTTATTGTTGAAATAAACATATCGATATTTTCCATTCAACGATAAGATTGAAAAAAAATCATTTATCCCGTAAAAACCAATACGTTATAATATTATTAATTTAAAAGAATTTTAAACGCGTTTATATATATAATTTCATGGATTTATATTTAACACACACACACACGGTATTATTGAGTGGCGTAAGCTTTTTAGTGAAATTAAAAAAAACAAAACAACCAAACTTTTCTATATAGAAAAGTCATGAAAATTATTATCGATCAAATCTCGTCATAACTCATAAGTGTATTTCGTAAAAAGAAGAACGTTAACAAATACGTAAAGCGAGATATTTCATTTTTTCCGATCGTTTTGAAATTGTTTCCGCCCGTACGGTACAGTATTCAGATTTTTATTATAAATAACGAAACGTTTACAATATTTATTATATCATAATCAAGTGGACGAACGTGTCGGAGTAAAACACTGCAGAGTTATGGCGGCGCATCACGGCCATACGCACGAGCCAAAGGGCAATATTTAAACATTCAACGCGGTACACATACTCACTAATTTATTTTACATAGGTACACCCGGCGGACTCAAGATGAACACATGACATGTTATGCTAGTGTGTGGGCACATTTTCCGAAGATTTTCGTTGTAAACTATTTAAAATTCACAGGGCTCGCTGGGAGACGACGGACACGTTTATTCATTATTACTACGACGCTTTGGACCGCGGACGTTGCGATTAATAAATAAATACACCGCCGGTGTGTCGTTTCGCGGGTGTATTCCGGTAAATTATCGAGAATAACGAAAACAAATATTTCGTTCGAGTACCGTTCCAATGCGCGGTAATTGAATACCCCGATGCTACTCACGTAGTAGTCCGTAGGATGGATTTTCATTTTATTAACGGGAAAAAAACGACTTCGCTGCCGTTCTCCTCCGGAATAACGCACTAAGAGATCTCGCGGATATTTGCACGAGAAATTCAATGCAGACAAGCCAAAATCTCGTAATCTACATTGTCGCGTATACGGCCCAATCGGAATAACGTTCGTTTTCAAATCCGAAAACATACATTTTCATTCACGACAAGATTACGTAGAACATTTTTACGAAATATACAAATTTATTCGGGGGGTTTTTTTTCAGTCCTTTACCTCGGGACTTTATTGTTTTTTTTTTTTTTGTATAACTCAGATCGCACTCATAAACTAGCCTATCATAAATGTCGACACTATGTGGTTATAACAAAGGCCATGAGATTCTTTAGCGGCTGTAAGAGTTCAACGAAAATTTCTGTACTTTGCTGCTTTATTACTCCTCGTATCCATAAATTTATAAATCTAAGCAGCTTTGATGATCGTAGGCTGAATTTACCAACACACCCTTCAAAAATAAATTTTATAATTCTATCTCGTCACACCAGACTTATTACTCCCTTGTTTTATTCCGTATTCCTCGTTTAACCGTCTATCGACTATTGATAATGTCATTTGCGTCACGCCAATAAAAATCCCACCTTTAATATTATACTATATTCGAATTATTTATTATTATTTAATCTGTCGTTTTTAATATCCGCATCGTATATCTGTGTTTTTGAGCTTCAGCCTTTGTCGATATAAATAAATAAATCGCATATTGACTTTTAATAATACATTAGGAAAGAACGCGTGCGATAATTTTGACCGTACAATCTAATAGCGCATAATATATCTATAAATATATATTATACAGATATAAACATAGTTACGTGTTTATATAATATTATCTAATAATATGTTATTTATACGTACTATATTTTTATATAAAATTACTACGACTATTACTACATGTTTTTACGGTGAACATCGATCGCAGAATAATCTTCAACATATTCTAATTGAAAAAAAAAATCGTATATTATTCAATACACCTGTTTTAAGCGTGTACGTGATATATCTGTTTTGATAATTATACAAAATAGTTAGTGTAAAAACCGTTTCAGAATTCGATAATATAAAGTCGTATTGCAGTACGTTAAAAGTATCTGTTTCATCAACACGCTATTTACATACTATATTGCGTATTAATTGTCTTATACGATTACAGACGCAAATTACTTGTTACTTGTTTTATTGAATAATTGTTGCGGTCGATATAAAAAGCAGATAACTATGTAAAAAAAAACCTCCTCGGAAAACGTCGAAGAACATTTTTAAACCTATAACACCGCGGTTTAAACAAAGTGCATTCGATTAAACTTTGTGTTAGGGCATATACTTATATATACGCGTAACTATATATTACCATCAATATTATGAATCTTAACCTAAAGAAAATGCGGTGTAACAAAATATATTGTCTAAAAATACATCTCATGCTGTACATAAAATTAATAATGGCGCTACGTAATTATTCTATAATATTATAAAAAATACTGGCGTTTTGAAACGAACCGAATTTCGACTTTGCGTTTTCGAGCCCTGCGTCAATAGATATAAATAAAAAAAAAAATTAATCAATGTGTGCGCATAAAGTATAAATATATAGGATAGATGTGTGCTTACAACACGCGTTGTTTAAACGAACGGGCAATTATAACGTAACATATGGTGAAAAATAATTAAAACATTAATATAGTGTCAAAACGGTAGAAGAACGACGAAGAAGAAAAAACTACAGAAGAAAAAATATGGGTACAAAACGAGAAAATTCGACGTCATGCTGTTCGTGAAATTTTCACTATATTGAGATGTATTTATACGTATAATAACAATTTTATTATATCTTCGGTAAAGAGCCGGGAAGCTGATGTCAGAAGAAAAAAAATTGGATTTTGGATTTTGCCGATTTAATCTACAAATGATAGATAGCACCTCCTAATGTCTAAACGTATTAATATCGACGCTTAGCACGGGGGTAACTGATTTTTTTCAACTCATTAAATTAAAAAAATTTACATTAGTCGAGTTATAACTCGGATGTTTTTCAAGACTGGTCAACTCATCATAGTCTTTAATACCTTAAACCGGTAATTTAACAACTAAAATCGGTCGATTTATCGAAAATATTACCGCGTTTGAGTAATTTAATTGAAATTAATTTTCAACTCGTTAATGTCCAATCGTGTCACATGTTATGTACATATAAAACTACAATATGTGTGCTATCGCAATATACTTGTATAATAATAAAATATTACGGTAACAATATATTTGAAAAATATCAGTCAACCGTCTAAATGCCGTCATGAAGTATTTTTTTTCTTAATTATTCCAACCCAAACGTATATTTATATATATATACATATTTCATTAAAGCAATATACGAATTCGAACAAGACTTCCAAATGAAAACCTGTATGTTTCCCACGAGAGTATCCCTTTAGGAGGCTCTATGGATCTCGGAGCTACGTGGAAAACGGCTGGCTTTATTACTATTAGGATTATATTTATTATACAGAATGTTTTCAGAAATACTATATATATATATATATATGTATAATGGAAAAACAAATAATTATTTTCTCATTAATTTATTTCAATTGTGATTTGTCGGTTTTTATTTTTAGGATTAGAGAGTATCAAATGCATTATGTGGGGGAACACTAAAAATATCAAACGCGCGAGTGCTATTTTTTCCCCCGCAAAGATTTTATGGTTTGTTTTTTCTCTTTCAACGGGTTAAGCTGAAAAAAAATTAAATTTTTTTTTTTTTTGTTCATTAGAATTTGATGTGCGCGGATGCGGAATTATTAGTTTTTTGCGCCAACGAAAATTCAATTTGTGCTACGCACGAGAGTGTTTACAGACAAAACGGAATAAATAACCACGTTATTGTAACAAAAAAAAAAACAAAAAAAACAAAAACAAAAAACCGAATTTTCTCATATAAGCCGGCGGTGAACACCGAAACGAATATTTTTATAATTCTGCCATGTCGGGTTAAAAATGCTTTTTAAATACTTGTCCAAAAGAATATCCGCAAAAGTGTTTGTCAGCTTGTCAGCTCTTTACCGCGCGCAGATATAAAATTTCACATCGAAATTTCGTATATACACACACACACACAACCGTTACCGTCACCGAGATCTGAACCGGTGTCTTACCGCACATAACATTTTTTTTTCTCGAAATCTAAAAGACAATACTCCGATCCCGCAGCGAAATCGCACACTACATAATGTTTTACGTGTATGTTTCAATGTGCACCGGTCGATTTCGGTTCAGGTACGGTTCGACGTGAAATTTTCGATTTCGATCCGCCTGTGTTCCGAGGAAAATATCTCCCCTAGTCGCGGGATCCTTTCCGTACATAATTTATATTTCATATCGTCGGCACAGGCGCTTACCCGCATTTGGTTTTTGAGCGCGGCCAAATCGGCGCCTTCCTCGGGCACGGGCACGTTGTAAAACTCTCCTTCCTCGTGCGTCAAAAGCTTGAACCATCCTTCCACCGGCGACTTGATCAATTCCGATATGCCGAACGACAGCGATCCCATGAAATCGTTCCTGGACGTCCTGTCCCAATCCCACACCTCGATCAACAGTCTGCGATCCTTGTCCTCCGGCTTCAGTTCACTGTTTAAAAACATAGAAAAAATCAATAGTAATTTTTTCCAAAAACTCGTAAAATTCATTTTTTTTTGTTTTAGGTAAAACCTTCGAAGAAAAAACGATTTCGAATTCACGTGTCAACTGTCTATTTTTTTTTTTTTGGAAAAAAGTGCACAATTGCTTGCATCGAAATACGCAACCGATCGTTTTTTAGTCGTTAAATTAACGCGTAAGAATTTTTAATTTTTATTTATTATCGTATTTCTAACACGTCCGATTTAAATTGTCAAACAATACGTTTTTAAACGTATTATTTTTATTATATTTTTTTTTTTTTTAACAATTTTAGCTACCACTCTGCTTTAACGGATATTCGAACTGTTCGAACTCTGATCCATTTGGATTTAAAGATTATATAAAAAAAAATGTTTTTTTCTGTTTTTACTCGATTTATTCAATAAAAGCAAAATAAAAACTCCGTACTCTATTTATCGATCTATTACGTTATACATTCAAACGCTTATAGAACTGCTATTATATAACTAACGATTTATATAAGTAATTCAAAAAAAGGTAGTGAGCCGTGCGTGTTCCAGTGTGGATGTCGCTTAAGTGAATTACTTAGGATGAATTGTAAGTGTTTTTTTTTGTTTTTTTATTACCATAAACCCGTAAAACAATACTAAATCATTGTGAACGGCGGAAATATTACAAAGTAATGAATTATGACAAAACCGCGCATTTTCCGTCTTTCGACTCTTTTTTTTCTTTTGATAATTTTTTTTGCCGCGTTTTCAAAAAAAACTATAGAGATAATATAACTTTTCTTCTGATTTCTTTTTTTTTATTTGTTTAGAATTGAAACTACTGGGAAAATTTACTACCGCGCGTACGACGAGATTATCCGAGCATTCTTTCTAGTCGAAAATTTGTACACGCGGAAAGAAAAACGTTATTATTAAGCCGACAGCTTCCACACACTTTCGATTAAAAAAAATAAATATGTCACCAAAATATGGAAAACATTTAAAACGTCTCGCGCTGCGCGTGAAAATATTATAATAAGTGTATAAATTTCCCGATCGAATTCCGAAACTCTCGTCGTACATTTCATTATATAAGTTTTGCACGTCGAGACGACTTCTGCGGCCCCTCGTCCAAGAGGTCTTTGTCACATTTACCGTCGACTCTTTTTCGTTTCTCCGAAAATGCTACTTCGTATTTCTCGAACAGTTCTACTTTTACTCTCCGTATCGATATATCTCATATTTTCATTTCTTTATTAATTTCTCTCTTCGACTCTCGTCATCGTCGTCGTCGTCAGTCGTCATTCTACTTATTTGTATACGCCCCGCCTTATTTCCAAACTATCATGAGAAAAGACCGATGGCGTTTTCCATAAATTCGAATAATTAACGAAACAGAAACGACAAAGATATTCGGAATTATATACGTATACTTTTATACCGTTTATAACGATTTACCCTCAGCTACGCCCGCGAGAATATTAAATAACGATTTTGACGTTTCATTTTTCATTTTGTTCCTACGCTTATTTTCTATATATATACACAAATTTACTAAGAAAAGAGCAATAATTTAATATTTTACTATATATATATATATATATATATATATATATATTAATGTATATATATATAAAGTGTCTTTAAAACTCGAAAGCGACTTGACGGCCTTCAATGAAAAGCGTTGAATCGAATGATTTTGGCGGAGACGAGGTGGAAGCAATTTACGTGAAATCAAAATCCAGGGAAATCGTTCAGACCGCAGAGTCTTCTGAACTCGAAAATTTATATTAGTTTTACTTAATGCCACATTGATTAAACATCAGTTGCTTAAAGTTAAATTTTCTAACGTCTAAAAAAAAAAAAATCAATTTTCTTTTCTAACGAGTTTTACGTCGTAAAACAAAGTGTAATCCAAAAAAAAAATGTAAATTCCGTCGACGGTATAATTTCATTATAAAAAATAACAACCCGGGGATATTCTTACTATTTACACGTTTTTATCTAATTTTTACTTTACATTTAATACTATTCTGTAGCCTCCGGACGTTACGACTATTTTGTTATTCAAATATACACTTGAAGTTCATTGTGTACCGAGAAAATATCCCACGGATATTCCAGTAAATTTCTGATGTAATTTACACACTCCTAATTTAATTAGATTTAAGTCAATATTAATTGTTATTTTAACAAGAAACCGATCCTCTCCCCTCAACGTGAGATTTCTTTTTTTCCAAAACTTTTACACACCGATGTGCCATAAGATTTTTTTTCAAATTTTCGAAGATCTACATGTGAAAATCCCGAAAATATCGCGTGACACATCAGAATAGTTTTTCGATTCCAACCACAAGCATAAGACCATTCATCAATATTCACCACCCTGAGCATAAGATAATTTCGTAATTTTCGGATGAGGAAAGATAGGGGAAAATACGATGCTCTATTTGCAGAAGGGTATTAGACAATAAATTTAAGCGCGCGATTTCGAGCTTATCGTCTCGAGTTTATAACGATTTTGTAATTTTTCATTTCAATACTGTTAATAATAAATTTCCATTTTCGACAAAACCTCGTGAAAGATGTTATTAAAATTTGAAACGATTTTTCATAACGAACGATACGCAATGATTTAGTAAATGTTATAAAATATTGAAAAATTATTTGAAAAAAACCTACATCAACGACCTAAGTCGCAATAAATTGTCTTAGAAAAAAATACCGAATTCAATTTTACATATACGAGTACTTACCAAGCCTATAAGTACATTTAATATTTATTTCGATTCTTTTGTTCGAAATTAGTTGTGTTCACAGATGTATAATTACACATACGAAAAATTGGGCTACTAAAATCTCAGTCATCCTGCGAACCAAAACATTTCTGTTGCGGCACTAGGTATATGTAAACACGTACAGTTTTATGCGTTTTGATGTCTTATAGAAAATCTTGAAACGTACTAATTAAATTTTTTTTATTCATATTTATTTTATTTTATATTTTCACTCAGTTTCGTTCAAAAATAATTTTTTTTTCCTTTTTTAATTCAGTCACGTGAAAATAGAACGAATTCGTAGAATGAACAATTTCGATTTTTATAATAAACACGATACTACGGATCCGATATTTTTTCCTTGAAGAATCCACAAATGAATAATACGTATTATGTAATAAAAAATTTCAATAAAAAAAAAAAAAATGTAATAAAAAAATATTGCCAAATGAAAAGAAAAATAAAATTATTTATTTTTCGTGTAACTCGACATCAAACAAACTTTTCTCTATCGTCTTGAAAAAACTCTAAAGTTGACACAGACATGAAATTATAACACAGACGATTCTTTTGTAATGTTAATAAGACAAGCCCGTACAAAAACTTCGCACAATTATCTTTTTACATTTATCCGTGCTTATGTATTTACGTGAATAGCGGATTTTATAATAAACCAATATCGAATATTGTGTTAAAAATTTAACGGCGATTTAAAAAAAAAAAAGACGTTTCATTAGTTTCTGCGATGGGATTAATTTCAGAAAAATAGTAAAAAAAAAAAAAAAAAAAACGCACTTAATAGTAATTTACGACGTAATAGGTACATCAAATTAAATATCGAATACAGAAAAAAAATTGTAATGTACGGTGGTGTTCAATATTGAGTATTGCGCACCAATTAAAAAAAACATAGAAAATAAGTGTAATAATTTTTTTTTTTACAGAATTATAAAAACAGGAGTTCGCCATATCACGAGTCAAAATTGAAATTTTTTTTTTTTAAACATCCTAACCGTATGGTTCTGTAAGTTTTTTCGCGCGCATAAAACGACATTTTCGGTATAAAAAAAAACCATACACGTATAAATGACGAACGTAAATTATAAAACAATGACTATTATCGGGAGAGATTTTATTCAAATGCATCGAGACGGTTGGACGTGATGAAATTTCATCGTAGCCTTGGTTGTTTGAAACTATTCCGTTCGCGATGATGCCGTTTGAATGTTACAATTGGTCGACAACAGCACATTTACTCAGCCGCGGGCGGAACAAAAGTTTTGAAAATAAAAAATAAAATATGCGCTGAGATCGTATCGAGAAACGCGGTTCGCGGCACGGTGTTGTGCAAGTGAAGGGAGAGGAGAATCCACAGCGGTTAATCGAGTGTTTACGACACAAACCGAGCGCGGATTGGATACATCGTATAATGAGCATGTCGCGAATAATATCGTCTTATATCATATTCGTATATGATGGAATAAATACATAAATACCAACAAAAAAAAATAAATAAATAATAAGTAATTGAATATACTTTAACAATATATTGTGTATATAGAACCACCATCGGGTTACGATATTACATACGAGTTTTGTATGTGCATGGAAGGCAGTGATTTATAGGGATGCTGCCGAAGTACTATTATAATTGTCCATGTAGATTTTTTTTTTGTTTTACTTTCCTGTAAAAATAATTATATTATAATATGTATACGTTCGGTACGGGTGTTATCGGCGGACGAACGGATGAGATTTGCACAAGTTGCGGAGAGCGAATGTTGTGGTGGAATATTCTAGAAATCACCGCATCAGCCCGTGGTCATAAGACGGTTTAGACTAAAACGATTGTGCCGCCGCCACCCGTCGCTCCGATCGCAGTCGGATTAGTCGGACTAATGTATTTGAGAGTAAAATATTTGGTGCTCCTAACCAAATATTTTACTATCAAATACGTTTCCATTCGACCACTTAAACGAAAATTCATTACACTTGGTGTTTTATAATTGTCAGAAAAAACTCTATATACCCTCCCTTATAAAAAAAATATCCAATAGGTAATCAGCAGTCGCGTTTTAAACTATATAACGGCGATAATTACATAAATGCGTACAAAAACTATAATTTCTTCTTTTGAAAAAAAAAAGTATTTTACCGGATCGGTCTCAAAGTTTTGTAAACTTTTGCACTACAAATCGTGTCGGTAAACACGATTTATAAACGAATTTATTAATTCAACTAGACAGTGAACATATCGATAAGCCAAATAAAAAAAAAAACCATATTGAAAACTCCGAGTTCAAAGATGAAAGAGAAAGAGAGAGAGAGAGAGAGAGAACAAACAAAATATCGTCTACGACGATAAAACACCAAATCGTACAAACAGGTTATTATTACTTTTGTAAATATTTACTTTATCCGAAAACACGTGTAAGAAGCTTATCACCATGGTGTTGTGCAATATACACTCCGGCTAAAGTGAGGGTAGGTAGGTACTTACAAAAAGAGATTTCACAATTATATTTTGAATAAATCGTTGTCCTCAGAAGACGGTCCTGGGCCACGCTGATAGTACGACGAGTATATTATAATTTAAAAATATTATTTTGAAACGGATATTATAATAATTATTACGTTTACACGCTCGTGCAATATTTCGAGCTTTGAGAAAACAACATACGAAAATGTCGACAACGACAATTTTACCGGAGTAAAATTTTCTCCTCCAAATTTCCGCGGCGCTTTGGCCCGATGATAGTGCCGAATAAAACAACTGTTAGGAGATACAAATATTGTCAAACAACACAGATACGATTTGCCTAACGCATAACTGAAACACCGTCAGCGGGCATTCCCTCGCTCGATATTTAATACGACGAAGTTCATCGAGTCGATCGCAAAGTTCACGGTCCACGTGAAAAGCGATGAAACGGCGATGACTAGGGCTCGGATTTGTATGCTCTAAAAAAAAAACCCCTCCTTCCTTAGAAATATGCGCTATAAAATGTGCATTTACTCCCTTATATTGTTAAAACAAACATTTTAAATAAAAAAAAAAATAAGGAACAAAAAACAAATTCCATTTACAAGAAATGTCTTTTATTTTTATTATTTAAAAATGATTAGTTAATAGTGCACGCGATTCGTTTTCTATGGAATACCCCATTAGGTGTTCAATTCGAAAAACAATAACAACGATTTTCTTTTTTTTAATAGAAAATATTGATATTGTGCATTTAAAACCCATATCTAATTACGCAATGAATAATTTTAAAGTGCGGAAATATACGATCCGCGAGAAAAAGAATAGCGAACATATGCGAAATAAAACTTTTTATATTTCAGATCTGTTTTGGCTATAATTCGAGTTTGTAGCTATAATTTTAAAAAAAGACCATACAAATGCGTGTGATTCCGGGTCTTAAAGATGATGGCCCACACTGTGTTTCGCGTAATAATCGTGTACCACATTAACGTAGTGGTACACGTCGTATTCGTGAGAACGTATGATATTTCGTAATACGGTATAGTAGAAACGACGACAAGACGGGAGAGTTTAATGGCCCGCCATTTGATTGATGCGTTAAACATAAAAATAATAATAATAATAATAATATACACGTGTTAGATACGTTATTTAGGAAACATTTCGATAGTTTTTCGAATATTTTCGGAATCGATAAACGCTTGAAAAATTATTTATATATTTATATATACTTTGTAAAGGAAAACGTGGACGAAAACATAAAAACAATTAAGTTTTCGATTGATTGCGGTCCCGTTTGATTGACGTGTTCATACGCACGTCACACACGTTTTATAGAAAGGGGATTACGTTTCTTTCGGAGTTTTCTCTCGAATTCCAAATCGGTAGACGACGCTTGGAAAGGGCATATTTTATGTTATAACACTAGCCGCATTACCCGGCGTGCGCAATTCTAAACGAAAATACGTATTATTAGGATATAAAATTATGACACAAATATTAACAGTATCAATACGAATTTTTTTTATTTTTATAATCGTAAAATACACGCGTGATTTTGAACGAATCCGTCGATACCGTTAATTTTTTTTCCAATCGCGATATACCCATCCTTATCACATTTAATGTTTCATTACCGATTTGAAGAAGTAATTTAAAAAATTCCCCTACGTGTATATATCACGTTAATATTTACCTAACATTTGACATATAAAATAAATTTCCTCAGCTAAAAAAACGAAAATAAAATAGGCCTCTTGGGCACACTCGAAAAAATATTTGGAACAACTCTATGAAAAATAAAACCGTTAAAAAGCTTCGTCATGAACTCGGAACATTGGTACATAAAAATTGCCTGTTATTTTATATATATATATTATATATGTCGATTATACACACGACGTCTGCGAAGAAGCAAAAAACGTAAAAACGTTGAAGTTTTTCGATAACGATGATAATGACGAAGAAATATTTTTTGACAACATTTCACGCAATCAATTTTTTTGGTCATCAAAGTCAGAGGCCAGTATGGATGCAAAAAAATTGTATGCGTTCGTAAACATGTACACATTTATTGATTCGAATTATCTGAATTAAAAAGATATTTTATTTTATAACTATTAGGACTAAAAAATAAAAATATATATAAAGAACGGATGAAATACTACCGAACATTTTTTTTTTTTTAAAAAAAAAGATCAATTTCTAATTCACGCCACTAAGAAACGACTCTTAAAAAACGACGTTTTCACTCGTGCATCAATCAAAGACTACACACACACACACACTTTAAAGAAGTGTTTTTCCAAGAAGATTTTTGTAAAAATATAGTACCACTAGAAGTTATTTGCCCATTTTATCGACACACTACATATTATAATGATAATCAATTTAATGACACGTTTCGGAAGTTTTTTTAATCGGTGATATACACTCGAAAAAGGTGTTTGTGACGTTAAAAAAAATACTCTTTAACGCTATCTTATTATAAAACGTTTAAAAAGTTGTTAACGATGAGAACGTTTTTCATCTTTTTTTCCCCCTCGCGATTTCGTTCACTTCAATAATAATCAAGATTATTGATTATTTAATAATATTACGCCAGATTTTCTCGAAAACTAACGAGAAACGTTCGTTTATATCACCGTTTTTTTTTTTTAAACCAATGAAACACTTTACAGAAAAGAAGGACCTCACAACGAAACCGATAGCTAAATGTTCGCGAACGAAGAGAGACCTATCAATCCGTCTCTGGACGAAAATCGCGAACGTACCATTCGTATGTACGTTCGCGTTTCGAATTCAGTATTCAGACGGAACAGACACTTTTCAAAATCAACGATTGACGAAATTATTGATTTCTCAATAACGATAGAAATTAAATGATAAAAATGCGCAGCACATAGAAAGATAATAAATCATCGTTAATGATTACAATCTTTAAGCGTCATCTATACATATAAATCGTTGAAATAACAATTTCGAACAAAGGCTAAAAGACGGGAAAATGTCCATAAACGACAGTAATGTGAGTGCATCATTTTCTTTTTGTAATTCTCTTCTAAACTACACGGGACCGTAATTCCTAAAAAAACCGATCCGGTTTATGAAGTATATTCCCTACTTCAATTACTAATCTAGATGAGAGCAATAACAGGAACCACGGGAATCTTTCGAGGCACCGTTTTTATATTATTGTCCTCAGTTAATAATAGAAGTGTTTTCAGAAAAGCAAAAAAGAACATTAACGCGAGCAAAATCAATATATATATATATATATCGTATATATATATATATATCTAACACGTACTGCGCACGTTGAGAATGTGAAATGAGTTTAGTAATTGCAGATTTAGTGCAAATCAAAAAAAATTTAGAGAAACGCATTCCTACAATAATACGATACAAACGTATTTCTCTCGATATAACTAATGAAACGTTAACGATATTGGAAAATATAAAATCCGTCCGTCGTCGAGGGAAAATAAAAAAAAATAAATAATATTCGTATGGAAAAAACACGTATAAGAACACTAAGAGAAATTGAGAAGGCGTGTAATAGAATTTATTATTCGAGCTGAATGTGGCTGAGCTCGAATTGAAATATTAATAAATATCGCGTTGTGTAAATACTACTGTATTGATATACGTTTCATTTGATCATAGCTACGCAATCGTTTACTTTTTAAACCAAAAGGTGTCTGCTAATCAGAAATCCGGTCAGTGCGCATTCTGTGCAACGCTTATATTGAGAAAAAATGCGTATGAAATTGTAAAACTCGTCCAAGAATTTTCGAGGCCTGGGACGATATCGACAAAATCTAACCAAGGGATAAACAGGAGATCTTAATACAAATTTTATTGAAAGTGATCACGCTTTCGTCTATAGCACGATATTGTGTTCCATACTTTAAATTTTTGTGGAAATGTCCGCAAGACATTGATGTAGTGTTTTAAAAAAAAAAACTCCAGTTAAATGAATTACGTCCGTGTTTATGAAACACCGTATACACTACATAGTCTGTAAAGCCTGAGGGAACGATCAATAAGACTACAGTACTATACGGGCGTCAGGGCACATAAAATATATTATACAACGCGGGCATGTGAATACAAATATTTATGAATTTTTCATATTTAGAGTAGTTCTGTTGATAAAAAGAAAAAAGTTCGCGAAAGATATTTTTTTCTATTCAAACTAAAAAAAAAAAAAAAAATTAGAAATTTTGGTGCATCTGACTGGTTTTAAAAGCTATTTCCAGGGACATGCCTATGTGTTCAAATCCTCCGGAAATATCAATTCACAAAAAGAATTTATAACCAAACAAATACATTTAAAGATACATAAAAATAACAATTACTTTGCCCTTATTCTAAAAAAAATTTCAAGGCACACCGCTCCAGAAATTGTTTCTCTCCTGAAAATTTTACACTTTTAAAAGGAACGTAATTTCATGTTTTGTACACGCGTCATGCAATGTGTTTGTGTGAAACGTATACGTATTGGCTAACAAATAAGTTATAAACATTTTAAGTTTTTTTTAAATGGCCACGATAACTTTTGTTTATGTTTAACGGTAAATTACAAAAGAAAAAACAAAACAAATCGCTCGGAAACATTTTTTTTTGTCTTCAAATTCCGTGGCAATAAGTGTTGGAAATTCTAAAATTTAATATAAACTTTAAAATTGATTTATAAGTTATTCGATCTCGTTAGACCGGACACAGAGGCAATACGCGTGTTCGATGTGATCGGCCTCTCAGTAACAGAATTGCTCAAAAACATATTTTAAACTTTAAATAAATTATTATTATTGTTTAAATAACAAAATATAATAAAAAAAAAATAGATATCCCCAACAGTTATATTTTCTACTCTGTCACATATGCGCGTCTTAAAACCACGTCATATACGAATATTTTAATTTATTATTACTATAAATTATATTCCGGTGGTTTTCGTTCGTTATAAAGACGTTTCGGTCATCGAAATTATTATGATATTCCCTACGCTTATAAAATGAAAAAACCGCCGGACTGGTGTTGTGGTTAGAATATACATATTTTTTTTTTTTTTGTAATATTGTATTTGAATTTTATAATTTTCCACGAGCTATAAATTTCTCTTTATGATTTTTTTCGACCGGCATGAAGAAAAAAACGTTACACGGCAATATTAACTGAAACGGCCAATATTGCAGAGTACACTGAGAAGTGGAATAAAAAAAATGCGTGAAATTAATTTACAGGTTATTCGTATTTTACATTTATACCGTAATTTGCGTATTGGAACGTAAATCGGTGCGTAGATCGCGATTGATCCAATAATATAACACCCCGTACGTAATAATATACTGTAATATTTAAAAAAACAAAAAACATTTGAATGTGGAAAACGGGAAGAAGAGAAAACGAATACATTGCCGAATAAAAATATTCCAGGAAATAATTAAATATGCGTATAAATAATATTATGGAATTGTAGCGTTAATGAGCCGAGACCAAAAAAAATAAGAGAGGCGCACCACCATTTTCTTGTAGTCGTTGTCGTCGGGTTTTATTACTTTTTTTTTTTTATTCAATAATTCGTTTTCTTTAATGTATTCCGCGCATAAACACATGTCAACTCCGCAGAAAACTCGAAAACTCAAAAGACACATTTTATAAAATAATACAACGCGGTGACGTCGGTTAGATGGGTTAAAAGTTAATTTCCATTATGAAATTCGGCTTTATTTATTGTTATGAAACGGACTGTATTGTAAATATAATAACCAAAAATATACGATAAATATATTGTATACGAAATTTTTTTTATTTGAAACGTGTAAACAATGTCAAAATAAGTAATGTCATATAATACAAATTTTAAAAAAATCACGTGCGAATTCTCGACAGAAATCGGTAAAAAATTAATAAAACTAATACAGATTACATGCACAAGGTGAATAGATACCTACACTAATAATATTTTTTTATAAAAAAAAAATAGAATGTCTAAATATTAAAATACCATTTGTTGGATTTTATTATATTACTTATGGACGGGACAGAATATAAATAAAATTTACATAAATACTGTCATAAGAAAAGAATTGATTAGTAATAATTTTTATGGGAAAAAATAATAAAACGCTAGAAATGACAATATAATTATTAAAAACACGACACGCCGAAAACATCAAAGATTCCCATAAATATTTTTTTTAAAAAAATAATAACGTATAAATATAGAATTACGTAAAATTAGATTAACGCTAAATCACTCGGAAAATCTCGAGATCAATTTTTTATCTTAACAAAAGCCAATTTATATTGGTGTTTAATTAAAAAAACTGTGATTACAATAAAATAACGTGTCCAAAATTTATGATTATTCATTTTATAATATTGTGTATTTCGACATTTTTTTATATGCAAATAAGGCTATTATTTTTAACTTAAGTTAATAATAATAATAATAAAAATGTGTGTATAGATTAATGTAAAAGTAAAAATTTCCCGAATATAAAAAACAAAACGGCGTAAAAAATGAGACCTCCGCAAACGATTAATATTAATATAGTGTTCAATACAGACTTCATAATATTATATGTTTGAATAAGCACAACATACGTACTATGTACTATTTGACGTTACTTGCAGCTACACAAAAATCTAACTAATCGATTTAGATTATGTCTATAAAAACAATAACTTATTCGGTTGAATTATAATTTTCGAAAAAAAAAATTATTTAAATTAAAATAAAGTCAAATTTTTAATGTGTATACACACTACGGCCTCATGCGTGTACTGCACAGTTTGACCCTTAAAATCCGAAATTCCGCTGTAAATGGCATTGTAGAAAAAATCAAGTAATATAATAGACGTAGACTTGATTTGAAATCCATGTCGTACTGTATTAATGTTTATTATAATAATATATATATGGGAGAAGATGAAAAGTTTTTTTTAAAAAAAAAAGCCATTGCGGACGAAAATTCCGCAACAACGAATTTGTAATTATTATCATGACGTTTTCAAATTATTACTACAATCTATTACTCACAACGTAATGATCTCGTTCCACACGGGATTTAACGACGATTTGATGGTCTTGGTTTTCTTCTTGATGTTGTCCGTATCGGGTATGAGTTTCAATTTTACGTAAGGGTCCGACGACCCGTTGGGATCCATTGGAATGAGATTCTTCCCTTGGCGGACTGTAATAAAAACACAAAGCTCGTGTTACAACAACACAACAGCGCGATATATTATTATTAGAAAAGAAAAAAAAAGTGCGGGAGAACGATTGAATAATAAATAATAATTCTGTTGTATTTATTTTTTTTTGGTGAGAGAGGAGGGGAACGACAAAACGATTTGGCCATACGCACATTGGTATAAAATCAAAAAAAAAGCTGGTCGAACCACCTCCCCCCCCCCCAACCCAATGAAAAAGAAATATTTACTCAATAACTCGATTTTCCTGCCCGTTTTGATCATCTAATCCCGGAAACTGAACTAAACGGGAACCTAACGCTGCACGGGCAGAACGGTGCTGTTTAAAATGACAAATTTTTCCGAATCTCGAGATTCACATGTATGAATGGATATGACTACCACCGAGCGTTGGAGGACGTGTCGATTACTATTACTACAAAAACGTTACAGACGAAAATCGGTTGGTTTGTAAAAATCAATACGTTATAATATATCGGCCAAGCAGTACGTAATTTACAGTGGTGTGTGAATTGGACTGTCAAAAGACATACGAATAGAATGTAAAAGGAACGGAGAAAAAATAAATCGAAAATCGTATGAAAACCACTTTAATTATCATCCGTTTAAATCCATTCCGTCGGTGAATAGAACGACTTAGAACAATACGCTTTTATAATAACGTTTTGGCGGCGATGCGACCGCGTTAATTTATCGAAAAATTAATACGAGTACGTCGGTCGGATGACGGCCGAGATTACCATAGACAACCGGCGGCAGGAGAGCATAAAACATAGTACGCACAGCCACTACACATATATACTCGTATATGTATAGAGAAGCTGGCGTGAGTTTCGGCAATGGACCATTAATATTATTACGCGCATCCGGTGATAGAGACGTTGTTTATTTATTTATTTTTTGTTTACAATATAATGAAATAGAGAATACAATTTTTTCGCCTATAATATTAAATCGTTATCGGTACGAAATTTTTCGTATTTAATATCATTTCCCTCTCTACTGCCCACACGATTCGATAAAAAAAAAACTATTCGAAAACTCATCAATCCATCGTATTCCGATCACCGTATCCATTACACGTACGCTCAACAATCTACGTTATTCGCATCCGAAAATTCGATTAATAATAATAAATCTTGACGAATTAAACGCAGTAGAGTATTGTGATACACAACGAACGAGTGTACTTGTGACTATACGCCAGCGACTGCGAATGACAAAATCTACTCAACCGCAGAATCGTTTTAATTTTTATTTTTAATTATCCGTCTAATATTCTACACTCTTCGATGAACTGAAATCGTATTTCGTTTAACTGTTATTTTAAAAATTATTTAAAGGTCAATATAATATAAGTAAAATAGTGAATCAAAATTCATCGCAAATTTTGATATTAAAACAAAAAAAAAAAAAAAATGAAAAAGTGTAGTTACAAAGCCATTCCTGCATGTTCCACTATATACACTATTATGTCTGTACCAATTATTGTACGTCAGAGTTAAATTTATATACATATATATGAACTGTGAGCCGCGTAAATTATATTTTCCCGGGCCAAATTTTTCGAAATTGCCCAAAAAAACACTCGAAGTTCAAAAGCAAGTGTTAACTTGTACTTTTGAGTCAATCGTGTGCAGGAAAAGGACACAGGTGGAGGAGACGACGACGAGCAAATCTCATACACCCGAGAAGACCGCGAGTAAATATCTCTGAGTACGTTCGGATTACAAATATCCTGTAAAAAGTATATATAGAAATACAATATAATAGTTGTTTGAGTTTGAGTAGTATAAGCCGGAGTACAAACACGGTGTAATATAATACCTTTTGCCATGTAAAGAGGATGCCACTGCAAGCGAGAAAAGTAAATAAAATAAAAAACATTCGCGCGAAACGCTGCCGTTTGTGAGAATTCGTTGCGTTTTGTTTTCGCTAACGAATATATATAATTGTAATTGTTGTGCTACGCCTGCGAGTAAGTTTTGTGTTTTTTAATTTATCGAATAAATTTTTTTTTGGTAATCTAAAATAATATATCAAAAAATCTAAAAGGCTTTGAAAAAAGAAAAACGAAAATACTTTTTGATTTGGATGGTTTCATAAGTGAAACATTTATTACTGGCTGAAGATATTTTATGATTTCGAAAACACCTCTTTAAACGAATAAATAGCAGCGCCCATCGTTCAACGGAACGACATTTCAAAAAAAAAAAAGTATTATTCCTAATAAATGTTGAATGCATGTCGTGAGAATTTTCTCGGCATTACAAATCGGAACAAACGTTTATTTAAATAAATCAATATTATTCCGCGTCAACCGGATCTATTGAATTTCAAATTTGCGGTAAAATATAAAAGCCTCCAAAATTATAGTGCACCGAGCTACACGTACGCTGAAATTTAAATTCGATTTTATACTACTAACAACATTGTTATTATTATACCATTTTAAATTTATGACGAACTGACAAAATGAAGTAATGTGTTGAGCGTGTCGATATTACACACGAAGCCAACTAGGCATTATACGTAATTGATATATTTTATGTTCGTTGTCGCTCATCTCGACGTACGAAACCGTATACACACGAATATTGCAAGCTCGGGATATATTTTTCTCCGGCGAACAATAATAAAATAATGGAATTTTATTCGAATTTCTCTTGGATTGCGTATTCACTCGAATCATCAATCGCTCATTTCACCCTTCTTATTTTGGATATTGATGATATATATATATATTTTTTTTTTACACAAAAATTGCATCTCTTATTCCGGCGTAAATATTACGGTATCGATTGGAAATGAAAAATATAAATATTTATTTAATCAGCTCGCTAAATTTAGTAAACATTTTTTTGGAAAATTTCTTTTTTTCTTTCGTTACATCACAAACAGGTACGTATCCCATCACATATCGATTATAATCTTCGGAAACGGTTCACGCTACTACGCACAGTAGCCGTCGACGTATTAAATTGATTGTTCGTAATATAATATTATCTGACAAAACACTTTTGCCGAAGTTCAAATTTTCTATTATTATTATAATCGAGAAAAAAAAACGATTTAAAACGTGTGTACTTTATAATAACGAGTGATGTGATACACTAGAAAACGCGTTTGATGATATCGGGGTAAGTTTATCGTTAACTGTGGAGAAAATTTTCAACAAAAAAAAATGCCATAAAATCGATACGTGATGTAAAAGTACAAAAAAAAAAAAAGTCGACTACTTCAATTTTTTCTTTTGTTTTTTTGTTTGAAAGGCGATTCGAGTGTGAAAAAATAAGCGCGTTATACAGCCTACCATATAATATTGAGTATCGTAAGATTAACAAATTTTTTGGCCATAATGTTGATGCTGCGTCTTATACGATTCTTTTTGTTTTTTTTTTTTTCGGTACACTTTTCATATCTTTTTTTTTTGATAAAAATACGATAGTGTGGATAAAATTTTTTATCGGTAAAAAGCGCTGAGCCTTGCCATGTGCAGTGATTTAATTTTTTCTTTTGCATTCGCGTTGTGTGTATGTGCTTGTCAAAAAAAAATTATTTTTCACGAGGCCGACAATAATTATCAAATTCTGCGCATAACTAATCAAAAGGTACGTCGTCGTGAACAAATCCGATTCTTAACCATCAACTCGTAACCCGAGATGTTTTCAAAGGTCAAAAGTTCACGGCAACGCGTTATGTTTTTCTTTTTAATAATTATTCGTTTAAAATCTATATTAAATAACGCAATAATTAAATTTGATGATAATTATTATTATTATTATTATTATTATTATTATTATTAGAGTTTTGGACACGGCATTCACATATAACTAAAGGGAAAATATTAAAGTACAAAGTTATATGATTTAGTGAAATCATAGTTCAAGTATATCAGACTATATTTATTTTTCATTCTCCTTATTTTATTTTTTTTCCTTTTAAAATAGACAGACTCTAGACTATTTCCTTTTCAGTCTACGTATTGTATCAGAAATAGTATCGATATAAGGACAGATTTTAAATGAGAGGATTTCAGTGATGTAATTTTTTTAAGAAATCGATGTGCATAGTTTTAAACGCTCGATCAAAGATGGTCATTATGAAAAGTTTGATTGCTTACATACCGCAAGGAGCATTTGTTATTGTTCTGCGGGATATTCATTAGAATGACTAAAAATGTTTACATTTGAGTTCATTGGATGCTCTACAAAAGTGGATTCCATAAGAGGCCAAAGGAATGATGAAAAGCTTAGTGATTATTGTTTTTTTTTGTTTTAATATGCGAGTCGTCTGTCTAGACATATATTCCAAGATATTTTACTGATTGCTCGGATGATATTCGTGTTTATGTAGACTGCAGTCACGAGGACGTAAACGTAAGAGTTATACGAGACGATTTTGATTCTTTAATTCTTATTCTCCACTTTATACAATAAACCGATTTCGTGTTAAATCTGCTGAAAAATTTTTAGAATCATTTTGCGCACTTTAATTCAAAATTCGTGTTGTTTGCTATGTTCTTCTTGAAAAGAATAAATATTTTAATAATATTATTTCGTAACAATCGTTTTAATGTAATTTTTCGGTAGCTTTTTTTTTTAGGCACATTTGAGAAAATCGAAAAACGAACTTTTTAAAGTACAAACAAGATGCGATCATTGTAAAACTAATATATTCCTCGCTATGTTTAGAATCAAAAAGAAAATAACATTAATTTATTACGTTCGAAAACACAATTACACAATATTGGTATTATTATGTCGGGACGTTTGCGGTATGACAACAGATTTTCAAACTGTTTACGGGTTGTCTGTGTGGCGGTCGAAGACTCGGTCGGTGGTTTTTGTTAACGCACAGTCGTCAACAACGCTATCTCGGCACGAGCGCACACCGCACGTCGGAACGAAGCCGAACACAATATTATATTGTCACTGTGGTCAACGACGACGGTAAACGCCTATTATACTCGCGTTTCGGCAAACGACAACGACACAAAAGCTCGTCGCCTCCTCTTTCTCCGGGGTATGTTGAAAATACGGACGATGGGCGCTATACACACGTGCGTACATGACACAGACAAAAAAAAAAAACGAGAAAAAAAAACACGAACTTTCTCCCGCGAGAATTCACTTTCCGAAAACAGTCACGACGATGTGTCGAGCGTGTGCTTGGAAATTATAACGGTGCGCCGGAAACTTTTCGTCCGTATATAAAATATATCATCGTTTACAGGGCGATTCGAAAGGAGAAAAAATATCAGAAGAAACGAGGAGAAGAACAAACTCGAATCCGAGTATTTAACGACCGTGCGCATCATAGATAGTATAAATAGGCGAGTTCTCAAAAGCCGAAGCCGAGCCGGCGAACACGTTTAAAGATCGAATAGTGGAATACGTGGGATCACAACACGGCAATAAAGAAAAAAAAAGACGACAGAGAGGACGACCGAGAGACGGTGAAGTGACCCTGCAGGATCAGGAAGAATCTCGAACTCCAGGGAACAACAACTAGCCACGAACGCGGGGAGGCACAACGGGAACAACGATGGGCATTAAATACTTTGAATACTTTGTTTAACACGAAGCAATACGATTCGAATCGGCCAACAATATAAAAAAAATTGTATTTCCTGATGTTGAAGAGAACCGAGGGGTAAAATTTACACCTTATTTTTTTTCTTAGTTTATAGTAGAAATGTTCTTCTAACCTAATATCTATATATATTTTTTTTTGGCCTACACAGAAATGTCAAATAAAAAAAACTCGATAAACTTTGATTTGAGTTCATTATAAAATTAATGTATTGTAAACTAGATGGCGGTAGCGTAGACGCGGTGGGCGCGGTCGTTGACTCTCGACCAACCGACGCGTCCGTTTTGTGATGACGTCATCGGAGATATAACCTGAATATGGTGTGTACACTATGGTTTAGTAGAGGTTAGTTCGCGATGAAGATGACAACAAAATACGTATACGCAATAAAAGTGTATTATTATTATTTTTTTTTTTTTGTGATTTTGGGTTTATAGCGTATAATTTATAAATTATATTTCATTCGTCGTGTTTTAAAAATCATTACCGGTAAATTCTCGTCGAGAAAAATATATATTTATACGGTTTAATTTATTTGCGCATTATTTGAAACGAGTACGTCGTTCGCATTTTTACTACGATCAAAGGTCGCTATGTAATTATACCGTGTGAAAAAAATGAAAACAAGAAAGACTTTGAATACCCCTCGACACATGGCTGGTGACAAAACAGTCACACTGTATACGTACGAATGCGTTCGATAACGCGAGCGCGGACGAACGCGTTCGCGAGATTCACCGGTGACGAGGCCACTGCACGCGCGCGTGGAAAACGAGAATGAACACCGATTTTTCGTTATTTTTCGTGCGTACTTTAAAAATAGAAAAAACAGTTTTTTTTTTTAACATTTTCCGTTAATGTTTCATATTATTATCATTATTATATTAATAATAATATTATATACGCGTCGTTTTCCGACAGAACGATAAAATATGTGTGTCACAATATTATTTATTCGAAACGACATCTAACCCACTACTACATTTTGTTAGAAATTTTTGAACAAAAAAAAAAAAACTTTTACGAAAAAACGTATAAACTTAGTTACCGTTTATTATTATTTATGCAAACGTATTAAAAGTCTATAGGTATAAATATATATATATATATGCACATTTCCCCCTAAAATAACCGAGCATATATATATATATATATATATATACATTATTAACGATTTAAAGTATATTGTATAAAGAAAAAGTCCTCCGACCGTTGTTATATTTATATATATTTACGTACGCAGAAAGCCGCAAAAAAAAAAAGTTTTAATTTAAATAATAATAGTCTGTAGCAACAGTTTGTTTGGTGGTAAAAAAAAAAAAATGTCTCGCGTATATTAGTTTTTACGTATCCGCGTTAGAGTGGTTTTATTTTTTTAATTTCTCGTATTTGCGCATACCGAAAATGGCGTGGAATGATTTTTTTTTCCGTGTAATATAAGGACAAGTGTTGAAAAACATACGTACCGGAGTGCAAAAGTCGTAATAATTCCTGAATTATTTGATATGCTTTCAGAGATATTACACTGGGCCAACAACGCGGTGGATCCGGTGACCAAAACCAATTACAAATAAAATAAAGTATAAAATTAACACGACGGCAAATGCGAGGATTCACTCGAATTCTTCGTATATACACATATATTTTATATACATAAAAAGAGTTTTCGAGAATTATTTTTGTATGTGAAAAAACAACAAACAATGATTCCTCGTGATTTTTTTTCGCTCGTGATACACGTAAAACGTGTTGGAACGTTGAAAATTATTATGGAACGAAATAAAAACGTGCAATGTTATTATAAAACCGAATATAATTCTTATACAAATATAAAATAAAAGCCGTGAAATAGAAAAAGATTTTTGAACACCGTCATCCCTTAGTGGACCGCCTGTTGAGGATCCCTAGTGTGGGGTATTATATGAAGAACAATAGAAGATTAAATGTGTGTGTGTATATATACTTAAACGAAAAACTTCGCGTTATTATCAAAGTAAAAACGAAAAAATGTATACATTTTTTAATGTATACATTATAATGCAATATAGGAATAATAAAATAGTAAAAACAAAATGATATTATATAAATAAAAGAATATCGTGAAAAATAAAGAAATAATATATAATACAAGAGTTTGTTGAACGAAATTTGTTTGATAATTACCGATTATTGACAAAAAGTCATTAGCTTGTATTGTAAACTCCAGTGCTTTTTATTTTTTTTTAAAAAAAAAAAGATACGATGTTTTAAAACCGTCATATTCTTTCGTATTAATCAAAGACGCATATTATCCGTGTTTAAAATATTATTTGTCAGTTTTACTTCTTTATTATACAGTCTTAGTAGCTACAAACTTCATAGTTTCCAACACAAAGTTCTCCATAATTCAATATTAATATTCGCGTATTGGACGAAATATCGGATAACTTTATTATAAAACTGCAGTCTTTAAAATATTTAAAAATCGATTTTTAAATAGGCGAATTTAGTTCTCTCTAATGATTCTATCGTGAAATTATTGAAACGTTAACTATATTTTAATGTTTTTCAATAAACATTGTTCTCAATGCAAGCCCGTTCGCAGGATTTCATCAATATCTTAATATAACTTATATTATAAACTGTATTCATATTTAAAAATAAGTTAATCATTATTGACTATACATATTTTCGTTATTGTGTTACTATCATTTATATAATTATTAAAAGTTGAAAACTATTATTTCTGTAATAAATTGATATGTCGAATAGTACGATGGAAAATGTACTTAATACTTTTTCAACTTCAACGTGCACACCAAGGATTCTCAAACTGGGAAGGGAGCGCTTCCCTAGAGAGACGTTACAGAATTTCAAAGAATGCGTCAAAGTTTTTTAAAAATAAAGTTTTTGTGAAATCTGCATATTTCTGAATGACAAAAAAATGCCATTAGACAAAAGTTAATTTTTTTTTAATTTAGACATTTTTGAATTTTTAAATTTTAAAATCATGCTTGTGAAAATGACATTGGAACCTTGCTTGATACGTTTTCTTAGAGAAAATTTCATCAGCTATTCAATGCGATTTTTTAATTTGCTATAGGACTAATATTTCTAAAGATACGGCCAGTTAAAGGAGAAAAATTACGTTTTTTCGAGAGAAAAAAACACAAAAATTGAAATTTTTATCTTATACTTGAGAATCGGATCATAGTCAAAAAGAGCTTTTTTTTGTAGCGTTTTTGGTGTACAATAACCCCCTGAAGTTTGTAAACTTTATCACTAATCACTCTGTATACTATATATTTTATACTATAATCTATTTAATAAAGGGGGACGTACCTAGTACACTAGCATAAGAGGAGTATGAACCACAAATGTTTGATAACCCTTAGTTTACACAACGATGCGTGTATTAAACGAAGTAAGTCTGTTCAAATGATCTTCACTCATTGTGGAACTAATAGACATTGATTTAAGACGACGACGTAACGTAGGAAAAGAACGCTCATTTTTATGCTGTCGTTACGAATTGTTACAGCAATAATTATACAACATAAAATTATACGAATATTCAAGAAGGAATTTTTGCTATGAAAATCGAGAGCTGCTTCGTCAGTGACATTTCGTACATTTTCCCTTACAATTTTCACCTCCGCCGAATTTTCACTCCATTAATCCATATTTCAGATGAATTATCGTTTTAAACGTACATCCGTTTTAAATAATTCAATGCAAGGCAATTCGTTTAAAGTCTGTGATTACAGCCTATTTATTATTCGATAGTATTATAATTTATGGTAATCTTCTATTCTTGTATACTATAAATTTCAACGTTGCAACGCTTAATTTGATATGAAGCAATTTTCGGTTTAACAATATTAAATGACCGTACTAGTCACGAATTATTTGTATTTTATTAAAAATCGTATTATTATTAAAATAATGCGTTACGTTTCGTTTCCTAAGTATTAATCACGGGCAAATATATCTTATAGGGACCATTTTGCAAATGTAGTAATACAAGAAAAGAACGGCCTAAGTGGAGGGGTCCCTCCAACCCTTCAAATCTACCACAGACCCGCAGTCTCATAGGTATGTTATTATTATTTTTTTATGTTTTCCCGCTTTGTTTTTGATTATTTTCATGTATACTTAAACACATATTGTTATCAAAATATTTTATTAATATATTAAATTTTCCAATTACATGTCCGTAAATGACATAACACGTTAAACACACGTTTATATGTTCTAAAATATTAATTGTGCACCAAAGAGAATATACTCGTAACCATAACAATTACTTAAACCGATGTCGTTTATTATAAAAATAATAATTACTTGTCATTGGTATAAACGTTTTTAAGTTTCGATTCTGTCGTACGTTCACGGACCGACGACAACCGTTTTTTTTTCTACGCCAATACGATGAATCATAACCGATATATAAAATTAAAAATACAAACAGTTAAAAAATCAGAAACGAATTCAAGATTTATAAAAAAAATATACACAAAAAACGAATATTTACTCTTGAATATGCGTTTCGGATAAATATAGCAATACGAATATATTATTTTCACTCTGAAAAATACGTAAAAACGAATGTGCATAAAATAAAAACGAGTTGGCTGTTAAACCTCGAATTAAAAGAAAAACCTATGAATTCATATAAAAACGTATTTCGAATGTAACGAATAAAATTAACGCACTATTCGATAATAATCAATAAAATATTTTTTATGTGATACAGAACGATATTAACAATCTGTATAATGTGACGTGTATTAAAAAAATTGTATACGACGAGAGAGAGAGAGAAATACGGAGAGCTATAATATAGTTGAGGAGTACTGACTAACGGAGAAATGATATTTTTAGACTGAAGAATTTCAAACTCATAAATTTGTGTGCGTTTTGAGCTGCGATTCAGCAGAAATAACGGAATAGCAGCAATTAGATATATGTATTTTATTATTATACGCGCGACCGAGTTCCGAAGAAGCAAAGAAATTTGTTTATTTTTAAATATTATTTAAAACCGTTCTTTATTATATACATATGTAAACACGATGTTGTCACGGGTAAATCGACCGAAATCCAAAGGACTACGGATTCCCGTCAAAATGCCAGCTGATGGCAGTAAATATATTTATTATGTCGGGACGAAAATCCCAACATTTGGTCATCTCTCGTCGTCAAATGCTATATTATCATCTAATATTTCTTGAGTTCAGAAAACAGTATTCGTAGAACATTTTCTTTTCACGAAAACCGTTCGTTTGAGTGTGCAAATAACGAAAAACTAAACGGTACTCGTATAGTTTCAAGAGAAAATTCAGAAAGCTTGCACGCCGAATAAAATACGTGTTCGGGTAATACAGTTTTATCGAGATCACCAATAATCAAAAAAAAAATAAATTTTCATTATTTCTTCATTTGTAAAACACAGTGAAATCTACAGTAAAACGAACAACAATGAAAATTTACGTTCCACACGAGATGGTGGTGATCTAATGGAATCTAATATGCATTGGATTTACACGAAATCCTTTAGAGCGGAGTAATGAAATTAAAGGATTCGTTTGTGTCGGTGGAAATTTTGTTTTATGCGTTTATTAACTGTTTCAATTTTTAAATCATCGTGGAGCGTTGAGTTATAGGTGCGGAAGTGACAGGGCGGTGAGTAATGGATTGGAAGGCTTACAGAGTACAGTGCGGAGGATTAGGGACGGTTTGGCGTGACGCTATATTTAAATTGCATAAGCTCAACTAGATCTTTAGAGGGATTTGTATATAATATTATTTTAGTGTAGATTGAGAATTTTGATTTTAATTACGAGCGTTGTGGAATATGCAGCAATCCGTGTTTTATATATATATATATATATACACACTCTTAACCGCTCCGGAATTACCAAAAGAATAGAAGGGCGGCTTAACCTCGAAATTCTGAAGTGAAAAAAATGTTTTACAATAGTCTGAGACGCGTATAATATTGGTTATTATATTTTTGACGTATGCGCTGAGTAATGCAGCGTTGATAACACTGAGGTGTGTACACGGAACATCGATAAAATACGTTATAAAATTATTTTTGGTTTTTCAACGTAAAACGTTTGGAAACATAAAGTTCATTCTGAAGTATATCGGCATTGACCCAACGATGGAAAAATCACGACATTATTGTACTTATGTGTATGTTAATAAAGGGTTTAGTTTTACAATTTTCTGTTACAAAAGTCAGCCCTGGACCTTCTTCGCGTAGTTTCACCACTCCATCGCGCGCGTTTCCGCAGCACACGCGTTCCCGTAAGATACGAAAGTCACGGAGGATAATACGATGGAATATAATTATCTACATGACATTTGACGTGTTTTATTATGAACCTCGAGATCATTACAGGACACAACAAAACAACGCGCTTATAGTATCGATGATACGGGTTATTTCTCCATAATGAAAATGGTAACAAAATATAGGAGAATAGAAACGGAACGCATATTACGGAAGCTGTACTAATATAATAAAGCTGAATAATTTGTTTGTTTGAACACGTTAATTTCTGAAACTATCAGGTGCATTTGAAGAATTCCAATTGCATTTGTTAATCCGATTCTCGAGGTAGGTTTTTATAAGATATTTAACATCAAGTTACGACGACCCTTCGGAGCGATTTGAAAAAGGAAAAAAAAAAGGAAAAATCTGGTAAAGTTTTAATGTAAAGTCCTGAACGCCCTTGCACAGATCAACGAATAAAACTACTCGCACGAAATTTGAATCGTATAAAACGTGGAATTTTTAACGAAACGGCAAGGAGACAGATAGTATAACACATATCGTGTAGAATTATACACAATACGCGTTCCATGTATTCGAATACAGTGATAAAGGTATACACACATACGCGCGCGCGTGCGGTTGACTATCGATTATTCGCGTCACGCGTTATGCGTCCACACGGGAACGAAACTCGACGGGATCGGCCACGGTCTGCTGAACTTTGAAAGTGAAAATATTCGCGAAAATGCCTCCCGCCACTTGTTTTCACAAACAATAACTGTTGCCGCTGTACCAACGTATGACCGCAAAAAATACGCACGAACGAGACGGCGAACGATTAGAAAGAAAAAAAAGCTTTCACACGGCGGACATCTCTGATTTTCTCCACTCGTCTTTGATAATAAAACACCCCACACTCACAAATATTACAAATTGATTTTCAAAGTCTGTGTAAAACTATTCGCTCGACGTTAACCTCTTGTGATCTTTAAACATTTGTATTCATTTATTAAAATCGTAAATATTTCTTTTTATAATTGTAATTCAAACGTATTTAATAACGACGATGCGTCATACTAATAATATTACCGTTTTATCGTAGTGTTCAACTAAAAACTTTGTGTAAGAAAATCGAAATTTTCTCTCCGTACACACGGCGTGGAATCAGAACACGATTAAAATCCGCTGAAGTACGTGCACGATGAGAAATTTTACAAAAGCATATCGTGTAATCCGACGACAACGTATTGTGTTCGCTTAGAGCGAAACGCGTTACGAGAAACGAGTTAGCAAATACTTATTTCGAATAGAAAAATGAAAGAGTTTCGAAAAAAAAAATTCATTTGATAATCACTTTTTACTTTTTCGACGAAAGCGAGCAAATGCAAACGATTTTACTGTTGCGATGGAAATAAAGACGCAAAAAAAACAAAAATTCGACGCTAGTGACTCGTGTACGTATCTTTAAAACAGTAAGAATTATATTTGAATATGTGCGCACACGTTAATAGAGACGAGATTAAATTTTAACTCTTATGAAACACATATGAAAAAATTGAAAAAAAAACTGGAATATATAATATATGAACGAATACGCATAACGGACGAGATTAAACGTCGCGAGAGACAAATGCCGAATATGAATTGCGTTAGTATAATAATTAATAATAGTAATTACCGATATCCGAACGATTTGAACGGTACAATCAAACCTGTAATAAATTATTACAACAATAACGGTTGTGTGATTATTCCCGATTAAGTAGCCCAATAGTAAAATTACATTAGATATTAATTTGAACTGTGTAATGGAAAAATAACATTCTATGAAACGCAAGTAATGCGCGCGATCAATTGGAAAACTCAAATGAATAATAACGTTAACGATTTGTTTTCTGTTCCCCGCAAGACGATTTTTTTATAGATATTTTCCCGTAAAAAAACAATTTACCTATTCACGCGAAATTTATATATAAAAAATACTAATAAGCTTTCAATCAAATTTTAAATCGACGTTAGTCGAAAACGAGTCGTATAAAAATCCTCGAAAGAATTCGATAAATATTTGCGTTTAAAAAAAAAATTTTATTAACTAAGAACATTGCATATCACATTGAAATCTGTACGTAGTTTCAAGTAAACTTTTTCCGAGTAGATTCGACGATTTTTCAATACTTTATTTCTCATTTTTTCAAAACTCATTTTATTATTTCGTGTTTATTATTTATGAGCGTTTAAAGTTCAAAGGACCAGGTTACGCGAATAAAAACAACATGGAAATGAAATTATTATCAACGCCGCCGATGATCATCGTCTTAACTGAACTTTAAATGTTTACCATAAAATTGATGACTTCTTCT
This sequence comes from Chaetogeoica ovagalla, assembly GCA_032441825.1. NCBI lineage: Eukaryota > Metazoa > Arthropoda > Insecta > Hemiptera > Aphididae > Chaetogeoica > Chaetogeoica ovagalla. The sequence continues at coordinate 2,313,219 of CM063727.1, read as the reverse complement.
TAATTATTCTCTATACGTATAAACAACTTTTAAATATAATATGTGTGAACATTTCCAGAAAAATATTTATTCGTTTGACAACTGCGATTTACTCGTATAAAACAGAATGGAAGAAAAAGTCCAACACATAGACAGATATCCAGTCACATATTAGTAGAGAGGACGGAGACTTAAGATGTTTGGCAACACCCTCCAAACAAGTTTACAAACGTAAAATTGTTAAATATTTACAATAATAATACTAACAATATTATGTGAAAATGTGACTTAAAATATGAACTATAAAGTATAAACACTATAAAAATACAAGTGATCCGTAGAGTTTAGAATACAGATTTAGTGGTCCAAGAGGTCCAAAAGGTTGGCGACATAAAAATGAGCTAGGTAACATAAAAATGAAAATTGAATATTATGATCGTAGTAATATTATTATACTATAACAATGTTTAGAAAATGTATTCAAAAATAGTTTCAATACTTATTATTTTAATTTTATTTTATTCTACGCGTTCGATATATGTATATAAAATAAGTTCATCTTGTTCCATAGATGTTCGTAACCGTTTTTATTTTCCATGTGGCCGAAATACATCCTTCCGCACGTAGTAGAACTATATAATAGAAAATGATCAAGCGAGTTGGCACATTTTATAAAAAATAATAAAAGAAATAGAAAATACTTAAAAGTGAAATATTCTTTTTCATATCTTCTTTTCCAAGTTCAACAAGACATTATTTTTAGAAACCGTTACCAATAAGTTCACCTTGACAATTACTCGTATATTTAAACCAATAATAATTAGGAGTCACTCTTCAAGTTTGTTTTTTTATTTACATTTTAATTCATTTTTATAACTCATTATTTACACACACGACCATTTACAGTACTTATAATTGACAAACAACAATTATTCAAACAATCGCTATTGTGCAATTTAAATATATTATAAATACATATACGCAAAATCGAAGAAAGTTTAATACGTTTTTAAACGTACGCTAAACTATTTTAATTGAAAGTGTTAAATATATACGTGAATCCCTTTTGAAATTAATGGAGACAAATAAAATACCCGAGATGTATAAATTAAATTACTTATTATTAATTAATTGAACATTTTATTTAATTTAAAATAATGTAATTACAAATTATTATTATTATTAATATTATTGCATAATAACATGCGTACCAAAAATGCGTAAAAATCCAAATGACGTGGTCAGATGACAGTATACAAGCTGTACATTATTTAGAACCATATTAAGAATATAAAAATGATTATAAGAATTTACTTAAAAAAGAAGATTAAAAAAAAGAATAAATGTAAGATTTAAAACGCTCGATTATTAATATGGAATGTACTAAGACAAATACATATTTTATTATATAAAGGCAAAATGGAAATTTATAATCACATGTATAATTAACATAGACAATCGATATGTTCAGTAAGTATGTATTACTAAATACCTAAATTAAATAGTTAGGTTGAAATTTGACTTAACTACAGTCATATAATTAGAAAAGCGTTGCGTGTAATTGACTGCATCGAATTTTTTTGCCAATAACGAACGAGAAGATTTACATTTAAAAAAGAACGATAAGGATAAAGTGAGTAACTACATAATAATATATATTTATCTCCATAAAAATTATCTTTGTTACTAACAACAACAACTTAGGATGAAAACAAAGAACACAAATAAATCTTACAAAAAAAAAAAAACAATTATTACGATTTTATTTTTATTTAAGTAAAAGAAATAAAGTAAGTGTACTTTTTTTTTAACAACCGCGTATGATCTCTTATTAAAGTTACATAACTATTTAATTGGTAAAGTTTTGTTTCTGTATTGCAGTTTTTTGTAATATTTTACTGTATACTAAAATGAAATAACTATACGATGTAATGGACTGTGTATAAAACGGTAAGTACTTATGCGGAATTTACGGATGAACGATATAACACAATACTGCAATGTTTTTATTATTACTGTTTTTTATAGAAATAAAATATTTCAATACAACCCGTGTGAACAACATTTTGTTTTAAATCGTTGAAATCCATTAATTTTTATTATGAATAATAATCGATTTGCTTATAATAATTGTCTAGAACGGATTGTAAAAAAAAATAGCGAAAAAAATGCGTTTTGCAGCGGCGAATAAAACTGTAAATGTACGGAAAAACAGAATAAGTTAGCCGCTATGTCGAGAGACGGACAAACCTGAGAGTTTATTAAAAGAAAACTTACTATTCATTTAACTTTGCATAAATCCAGATAGGATATGGAATTCCCTTCTCGGCACAATATAAAATGTGTGAAATGAAATTAAAATTCGAATTATAAACAGTACTATAAAGAATGGTTTATGCGCAATATTAAAACACAAACTTTTAAGCCTACGAATAATGTAAAATAAAAATAAAAAGAAAAAAAAATATCTCTTATTTAATTATACGATTTATTAAAACGTCATTGAAAATATTTACGGTGAAATAATTTGTTAATTAATGTCATAAACAACAATTCATAATCGATTAAGAATATATATAATTCTTTTTTTAAAACTAGCGTATTGTAAGGTGAAAATCAATAGAATAATATTTTGAAAAAGTCCGTGGAAGTAAAAAAAAAAAAAAAGTGTCTAAATATTAAGAAAAATATCTCTCGAATATCTCTCAATAATGCATAACAAATCAATAGAACATGAGGAGTCGATTGCGTACTATCATTAATGACTAACCATCGTCAGACCAATGTATCTGTGCCACACACGACAGACGGTGATAAAAAAAAAAATATATATATATATACTATATGTATATTGAAATCGGTAATATGAGTAGTACTAACTATTGAGTGTAGTGGCGCGAACGTTGATTTCCAAACGTAATTATTCGTCGCGATAATTAATCATTTTTCATATAATATAAATTTAAAAACAAAAGAAAAAAAAAAACATTAAATAAGAACACGAAGCTCGTACATTCGATTACAATTACGTTCCGTAATGCAAAAGTATTAGGTCATTGGAATTTTGAGAAATAAAATAAAAACGTAATTGAACCAAAAAAAAATAAATAAATAAATAAAATTCATCCAAAATTTTACAAATAATTTTTACAGGTTTCTCCAAAAGTAATATCACCAATATTTAATACGGTGCAATATAATAACGCTCGTGTCTTAACGCTCTTCTACCATCGCTACACTACTTTAATAATGTATGAATGACGTAATGTTCTAAAATTATAAACTGAATAATTTATCGAACGAAAATGTTCGTGTTGGTGGTAGCAATAAAACATAAATTGACCTATGGTTTTATAGTGAATATTTGATAGTACTTTTTCGAGCCGGTACACATTGTATAATATAATATACTCGTGAGCACACAAGTACTATAAATTATATATTATATATATATATATATACTGTACAGTGGAACGAAATTGTTATTGTTTTTAGAATAATTAATAATTAATTAAAAAAAAAAAAATGACGACGAGAGAAAAATGTTGCTAAAAAAAATGTTCTCAAAAAATGAGATAAGTTTTTATTGTAAATCGACTGATGAATTAATAATGAGGCGGGGTTGACGACACTTTTTATTTATATAAAAAAAAAAACGATTTGCTAAAAAAATTATTTTACTTAAATAATAATACCATTTATAAGTTTTTAGACATTTCGTTTACACATTCGTTCGTTTTACATTCGTAAACGTGTTATTATTAATTTTGATACCTAAACGTACCATATCTCGTTTCAAATGTATTCAACATTTCCTCAAACACCGATTGTGAACGTCAAAATAAATTTAACTCGGTTTAATTTTCTACTTTACGAAAACATAATAAAACGGTTTACGAAAACGAAATTTTGAAGAAAAAAAATAAATATGTTTTTTTTATACTGAATGGATCAATAAAAAATAATTAATACAGCATTCCATCACACGTTAGATATATTTAACGTATCCATTACCCGTGTAACGTTCATAAAACGTGTTTTCAAAGAGTTTTTCGAAATTAAATTAAAAAAAAAAAAATGCATTCATTAGCAAGCACCACTGTAGAAACAAAATACCTAATAAAATGCGACGAATTTCAGTTGCGTGTTAATCGTTTTCATTAAACTTAATATTTATTTAAAAAATATATTGAATATATAAAGAAGTTTGCTTTTAAGTTCTTAAACTGTTAAACATGTCCGGATAAACGTTTGACTCTACACTGAGTATGTGTCTACACACATAGACAGAGATTTTAGCGCTAGGCTGTATCATGGGAAGTATAAATAATTATTTTTTTTAGTCACATTCATTTTATATTATATATTTTAATCGCTTACGCCCGTTTCCCGTACTTGTTATAATTAATTATTAATTTTTAAAAGAAAATCTATAGGATTATTGATAATAAATTCTTAATAAAACATGTTGATTTTTAAAATTCTACGAATATTTTCCGAGTAATAATAGTATTCGTATTTAAGACACTGTGAAGTAGAGAGCACTATTACTACTACTGTACATTAGCGGTTGAAAATTCACCCTCTCGAAGACACTCCATCAGAAATCGTAGTAATATCATATAATAAATGTCATTTCTCGTCAACGTAGTTATCACCCAAATTTCTCTATACTAAATCGTATAAATTCATCATCGTAATAAATATATACGGATAGAACCGTTTTCATTTGAATTGCGCAAAAAGCGACTCCTATGACGGCCCAATAATAATTTATTATTCATAAACGGAATATTGTAAAAGCATTTTCATTTATTTGATTATGTTCTATAAAGTGTATAGGAAGAAAAATAAAAAATGTCACCATTTAGAAATCGAAAGACTTACGTTTGTTTAAGACGTGGAAGTGATAATATAATTTCGAAAATAGTTTATAAATAATCCTAATAATGAATTGAGAACACCGAAGTGAAATTTGTTTAAAATCTCGGAAAATGCGAGGGAAAAAAATCATTCTGTACATTATACGGCAATTACAGCAATAACATTATTTACTCGGGGCGATCAATAGAGAAGATATAATTTTCGAATGCAAAGCCGTCTGAGATAGATTTTTAATACGTGCAGATCAAACAATATTCTCTAAACGAAAACGTTTAATTATATAAATTTATTATAAATGCATTACGAGTATAAAATTTAATAATCGCATTTAAATTATTTATTTTAATTTGTTAATTTGAATGTGGAAAATAATTAAGTACGTTTAATTGAATTCGAATCATACAATGCGTATTATTTTAAGTTTTTGTTAAAATTCTAGTAAGTCAGTCTTAATAACTGGAAAAAATTTAAGTAAAAATGAATAGCGTTATGCGTTTAGAATACATATTTTAGGATTCTGTCTTCTCGCATCGTTGGATGATCACTAGGGTAGATCCGCCAACGGTCGATCAATTGACGAATAAAATAACAACACACATGCGTGTACGCGAAAGCAAAAATTATACAGTTCGCAGTTATTTTTTCCGACATCAGAGACCGTTGAATGTTTTACATTACGATTCTTTCTCTTTTTTTTTTATATAAAAAAAACAATAAATTATGTATACGGTGTTAGTCGGGTCGACTTAGAGGAGAATTTCCGAATTACCTCGGGGAAACAAAACACACGCACCTGCTCGCCTCGAACACCACTCGCCGAAACGCGCATTATGATAATATAATAAAATATTTTTACAAAACCCTTATTTTATAATAACGAGGAGAAGAAAAAAACAGACGTTTGCACGTATACGAATAGAGCACTTGAAATTTCGTACGATTCCGCGCGATTTTCCACGGAAAACGATCAAAGAAACGCAAGAAAAAAAAATAAATAAATATTTTATACACGAATACGAAGTTTATGCTAAGTGCCGTGTATTTTTTTCTCAATTCGAAAAACTACGAAACTACGTCTATTTCTTGAGGCCATTTACCCCCCTGACACTTCTATGGTACAAAAATCATCGCGTAACCTACAAACATAAATCATTTACTCGCGCAGTAAAATAAAAGAAAGAAATGCGTGGAAAAATTTAAAAATTTGACAAAGAAAAACCACTTTTTATAACAATGATAATGTCGTAAATGTATCGAATACGTACTTACTCTTTTTAAACTGTGTACGCATATTTTTTTTAACCTAAAATTTTTACGCGACTTTTTTACGGCATATTTAATTTGATTCCAATACAATTTTCAAAACGTCAACAGCAGTTTGTCGTGAAAAAACCACCTCGGGTGGTATAAGTCGCAGCATTTTCGAAATAAACGCATTTTCAAGTCTTGTGTGAAAAAAAAAATAGATTAAGGAAAATAATATTTTGTTAGTCGCGGACGTCGAAACTGTGACTATATTCGAATTTCAATCGCAAATATTATCATGGCATTGGACGATAAATCATATGCAAATGTATTTCACCGGCAGTGTTCAAAACAACGGCGGGATTCAATTCGATTTAAAAAAAACTATATATATATAATAAATTTTAAATGTAAAATAAAATAATATGTTTAAAACGGGGATGTCTCGATTTTCTTAGCATCGCGTCCCGCGGTTAACAGGAAACACTTAGAATGAGACGCTTTTTTCCCATTTATTATTTAATTTTTTTTTTTTTTATATTCGTATTGAAACAATGGTGAAGCGATTTCGCGTTTTAATCGTAGAGTTGTGTATTTCAACTTTGGAACATACCTCTGTTGTATAAGAATTACTAATAATGTCTGCATGCGCCGACATTCAAAAAAGTTTTAAACATTTATTCAAATTACAAAATTAATAATAATTCTGAATTGAATATTCGATTCAGACGAAGAGAAAAAGTTAAAATACAAACGGATAGAAAAAGAAAATATTTCACTAAAACAATTCTCATCCATTGTTGGATATCTATCAGTCGTTCATGGAATAAATGTACAATCAATAAAAAAATACAATAACTGTGATGTAATAAAGGACGTGACGTTTCAATCCTTCGAGCAGGATTTTTGGACGTGCCCAAAGCCTGTTATTTTATAATGTCTCATATTCTCGAGATGACACACAACGTATCGTATATTTGTTTTATCCGTTTTACTTATATACATATACTATCCCTGTAACAATGTCTATAGTGTTATATTATCCCTTAGAAATATTACCCTCTGAATAAAACGCGACAACCGGCATACGTATATATATATATATATATATATATATATATATAAGCATTTTGCATAATCCATGTGAAATAGCAGAAAGTAAATTCCGACATAATTCTAATGCCGAGTTACGCTTTATTAAATGCAATATACACACATTAAATGACGTTTGAATATTGTGAAATTACGTTTGAATTGGTTGTGTAAATTAACAAACTAATTTATATTTGGCCCGCGGTGTTCGCAATCAGTACCTATAAATTTTAATGGAATCTATTTCGAGTGCTTAATGTGTATATTGTAATAACGTGCACGGTGAATCATTTTCTTGATTACCGTCAATCCAATTAAGTGAATTCGTTATTACTCCGGATATTTATACAAAATCTTGAATGTCCTTTGAAATTCTGTGACATTTATTGAGTACTCGACATTGAATTGATATTACACAATTTGTAGGAATTTTTTTTTATTTGCTTAACAGTGGGGAAGAGGTAGGTTTACACAGAATTGCGTTTAAGAACTGCGTTCGACCTAATTTTCGGTTTTTTTTTTTTTTTTTAATATTTTACAATACACGATGTTATCACGTGCAAAAACAAATTTTATCAATACGATTTAATATTATATTTCGCGAGTGGTAAATTTTCTGGGAGTGAAAATTACAGGACGTGTTTATGTTATGTAAAGTGTAGTGTAATTTCAATCATAAGCTACTCCTCCCCCATATATATATATATATATATATATATACCGGTGAAGGATTAACGTATAATAAACTGAATGTAATATGTGTGGGTTTACATGCAGTGATAAAGCGTACCGTTCTCGTTTTAGGAATTATTAAACCGAATCATTTCGAACACATACGAGTATTCGATTCTAAGCAATATGAGCATAGGCCTTACAACGATGCGTATGTGTATATTTTTCGAAACTTTTTCGTTTTTTCGATTCACTCCTTTCTATTTTTAATACGTAACACAATATCTATAAATTCGTCTACCACGCAACAACAATTTTGTACAAAATAGGTTAGGCTGATCAGTCTCGCTGTTTTTGCACAAACAGGACATGCGAAAAGAGAGACTAAAGCTACTTATAACACACCACCCTAGATGTACACGTCCGTATGATAAAATTACGCAGAACCTGAATTGATATCGAATTTAAAGAAAAGAATATTTTCGACTCCGTCTCACAGCTACCCCCTCCCCACTCTTTTGTAAATTCACGGCGACCAAACAACGAATTTACGATGTTACGATATGTTGAATTTTATAAACAGCTTCATCGCCTCAGACCTCAGGCGTTATTTTACGAGAAAAATAAAATGCCACGAAAAACCATCGAAAATATTCTTAATAACGATATTATGCATTAACATTGTGTTTGTTAACAAACGGTGGTTTTATATATAAAATGTAGTTTTAAATTAACTATTGTTTTGTTTGAACGGCACGTATGTCGTTTTAACACATTGTTTACTAACTAAATGTTAAATTTATTTTAACCGTCAGTTGTAGTTCGTAAATGTTTTTATTGACAACAGTGTTTTGAATTAATCTACGGTGGGATATTATTACGATATTTGTTGCTTTAAATTAAATCAAATTTTTTTTTTTTTTTTTTTGTGTTGAAAAACAAACACCATGCAAATTAGTTATTGTCAACAGACAGAATACACTTGCGTAAAATCACTCAATAACTGCTGTTATGTTGGAGTTATAAATTGGTTGTTCGTATTATCATTATACTACAACCACTTTAAAATAGCTGATATTTTTGACACAGTTAATTTTAAAAAGCCCATATCATTCCGCGAATAATTTGCCGTAGAAATCGTTGAAATAATTAATTAATTCGATTAAATTATCAAAAAAATTAAATAAATAATCCGGTATATTCGAAAGTATATATATACCAAATTAGTGTTTCTCCAAAAACTTGTCGACGTCGTTGCATGTTACGCTATTGCCTAAACAAACAATTATCTACATTTTCCCTTATTTTCTAAATAATCGATATATAATAATTAATAACAATGCAAAATTGTCAGCAGTAATTTACAGTTTTTTTCCCCGTCCATACTACCATAGCTCTATACATTACATAGGTTAGGTTAGGACTCGACATAAAAAAACATTGTATAAATATATATTACATAATACTCGTCAAACTTAAACAATCTCCACCGTCCCGAAATCAACGTTGAACTGCTTCGTGAAAGACGAGCACCACACCTCCATCTACCACACACACACACGCACATAACTCAAAAAACGCTTTTAACTGGCAAGCTTACTGTCATGCTATATAGGAGGAACTTTTGCGCCTACGCCCCGCGATGCGTAAAATCATAAACATATTATACCTAAACGCTATAATATATCACACGGGGTTTCGCCAAACGCTCGCCCGACCAATCATCACACAAACTCTTTAACTGCCATCGTTTTAAAAGGTGCGTTATTATAATATTTATATAAACGCGCAAAAACTCATCTGTCCAAGTACGTATATACGTATATTCATACAGCGCTACCTCGACTGAATGCCGCAGTCAGACCAACATTCCGGGTTTTAGGGGATTCGAGCTTAATTTCCAGGCCCAATATTAACGACCAGTACGTTATTGCAATATAGGAATAATAACGCATTTGATAGGGAAAAAAAGTGTGTATAAAAAATAAAATACGTGTCCACTAAAAATAATTATTATCATATCGAAAGTCGAAATAAATATCATATAAAACGCATATTTATAATATATTTTATACGCAATTATTACGTATTATTAAAATGTGTATGATAATACTAGCCCGACGGGTATAATATAAAATAACGATTATGTAAAGTGTAGTGAACAGCAAAGGTTTCAATTTGTGGCGAAAGCTAAGATTTTTTTTTTTTTTTTTTTGGTTTTTATCTTACTGTATAATATACAGGAAATTTATATACACTGTGTGATTTCCGCGCATGACATTAAAAAATATTGTTAAAAATCATCGCTGATCGATATAATAAAAAGCGAAAAAAAATATTGTAAAAAAAAAAATGAATAAAATAAAACTATAAGACACAAGTCAATACACAAAAGTTATAACAATTATATATATATATATAGAAAAAATTAATATTTATATGATTTTTGAGCAATTGTTATTTATTTATTTTTATTTTTTACTCTTGTTTTGTAAGGAAAATTACTGTTCATAATTTACTGAAAAATAATTATAATAAAACCGCACGATACAGCGTTCGCTCGCATAATTATCAAGTGTATAGATGAAAACTATTCACAAACAACGCAGACTGTACTTCAACAAATCAATACAAATCCCTCCGCAGTGTCAAATGTCTTGTGCGTATATATTATATGTATATAAATATATAAATCTGTATGGTACAAATCTATTCAACAGTGTGTATTGCCATTGTTGTGAATATATATATATATATATATGTGAAGTATTTACGTGGAATAATTTTCGTCGAAGAGATATAATATTATTAACATATGTATGTAATCTGTAATTTTCACATTTTTATATTTTAATAATATACATTTTTTTGTGACAAAAAATATTGACGAATATAAGATAAATGAAAACTGTGTAGTTTGTCAGTTGATTGAAAAGGTAATAAAAAGTTATTAAAAATTTAATTATACATTTGTTATTCAAATAAACATTATTTTTTTCTGAAACACGTTTTATACAATTCGAATGTGAGGGGGGGGGAAATATATATATATATATATATTACGAGAATTTAAACAAATTTAATGTCGAAAAGCCGAAAAAACCTCGTAGAAACACACAAATAGAAGAAATAATGTATTTCAATAGGTTCTAACCACCACCTTTAAAACCAAAATGTAAACATTTATTATTTATTAGCTCGTAAAGATCGTCTAAATACCTCGCAATACCTAAACTTGTTTAAATAAATATATCACATTAAGATATTTGTACTTTTACATAAAAATACGTATCTATTTATAATAATATTATTATAAGTATTTTCAGTGAGAATAATATTTTTGTATACATATGATTACATTATATATTATGTAGATAAAATTTATTTCCATCCACTTCGCACGATAACATTAAAAAATTGTGGTAGCGAAACGTCATTTTCACAACGTTGATACACACTTCGTGAAAACAGTCGATTCACTAAGTGAATACGACGATGACAACATATAATTCAAAAATTTTTAAACGATAATTTTATAGATTTTTTTCCCCCCACACTAAAACGAATGACGTAACTCATATAATAACAATCTTATTGTGTATTATATTAATGTTTTGACGAGAAAATATTTTCGGTATATAAAAATAAAATAAAAATCCCGAACATTTTATAGTGTACATAAATATATCCCATAATTATTAATGGTATCGATTTTATTTTTCCACAAACGTCTATACGAAATAATAGAATTTCGTTCAAATTAGTCTCTGGACATTAGATGTCATAGAAATGTCGAGGGTTGAATGTGCTGCTAACCCGGTATAATTTTTATTATTTTCTCTTTCGTTCCCCGTGGGACTGGCAGGACGCATACGAACTAAAATATTTTTCATCTGCAACTACCCATCCCCATCCACAGCATCGTCGAACCGTAAACCATACAATAATTTTCGTGTTATGAATTTTTAAAAGCATAGCGTCGACCTACTTGTCCTGATGAGAAGAAGAGGATAAAGCCAACACATTGTATTTATCGGCCGGTGGCGAAGAAAATAAAGCGCGGCTAGCGTTGTTATTATACGAATGTAAATAATACCAATTACCTCAAATAGAACGACAAATAAGTTTTTCACTAACGGCAGTTTTTAATCAATTTCGGTGATAGGTTGACAGGTGAAATAAAGAAAAGAAGAATAAAATATTATTATACAAGAATCGCGTCTCTCATGTCAATAGTAACGTGAAAAAAGTTATTATACGCCTTATCCGAATAAAATATCTGTAGTAATATTTCCGCCGTGAACGGGCACATTATACGAGCGGTAAATGTTCAAATTGTTACATTTTCTACTTCACAATTAAAATGCATCTATACATACATGTAGTGATGTAGTCAAGGGTGGTGTGCTAAGATCCAATATTACTTAAGTGGATAATAAAAGAAAACATCAAAAAATATATCGGTGTAAAGTTAAATATTCAAATAATATAACAATTAGGAATATAAATTTTTTTTTAAATATATGTATGTCTTATAAAAATAACAATATATATACATAATAAAACAATATATATATATAATAAAAATATTATAAAAAGAAAATATGCCCAGAGTATTCGCAAAATGTTTATTAAAGTAACAATTACCTTTTCGATTCATCATCATCAGGTTACAACCTGATACATTAAAGTAATGATATAGGTTAGCCTGATGATGTCTTATAGGCTATCACCAATTTGGTTTTTATCATTATAAAAAGATATTGTGAACACTCTAGACTCTAAGCATATATTTTTACAATACAATATATTAATTTTGTATTATATATATATAAATATTGTTATTTTTATAATATATTATTTTATTTTAACAATTAAGATTCTCGATCTGCTGTAACTGCAGTCTTCTTAGAAGAGTATTTCTAGAAATAATTACTGAATAACTACAATTAATACAGCATAAATAGCTATAATAATATCTAGTCATATAATATATTATGATACCAGTTATACGAATCTTGGCGATTCGAAACTCGAAATAATATTATACCTTTTACTGAATTCCGTAAGTCATATCTATAACCGTAAAGTTATAACACTTATATGATATCTAATATGCATTTTTATTTAAAACTATTCAACTTTACTGTTATAAGATTGTATTTTATAACGGTATTTAATACAAAAACACTCGTATATTTTTTTTTTACATTCCATTTTAACATTACTATAATAATTATTATGCACGCTGAAATGAAAATTAATATCGCGTATTCGTATAAAACATTTACGCGTGTAATTTTACTCCAAGATTATCTTTAATGAATACACATTATGATATAATAGGGAAGCCGAATCCATTCGAATCTCTGTACAATCGTGTATATACGTATAATATACACTCGTACGCATATATGTATTACGTTATAAATAAATATTTTGTCTCGGGAAAATTATGTGTATAAACCAGAATAATTAAAAATATTAATTGCAATTAAATATGGTTCGAATTCTTCGATACAAACACATTAATACAAAAGGTTTTTTTTTTTAAACTGTGAGTAAATTAAAAATTTACCCCCCTGAAAAATTTTTATAGCGGCGATTCGATGGATTTCCATTCGAATTTGCCGACAACGTAGTCAAATTATTACTACTCCGAATTATACATCGCATTTGTTAGTTACCCATTATTACTACTTGGACCGCGGCGGTCAAGCTAAGAATTTCATGTTATTTGTTAAATAATTTAAAATCAATCGTTTATATTTGTATTTCGAGAGAAAAAAATCCACGCCATAATTAATATTGTTATGAATTATTTTACGGTGAGACTGAACCACGCGGAAAATCATTATTATACATTATCTGAAAAAAGAAAGAAGAAAATAACGCGATAAACGCACCTATTAAAAGAGCTAATAAATGTATATCGATGTTTTTAATAAAAATAATAATAATAAAACAGAATTTATGATGTGTGTTCGTTAATATATATATATATAGACCATATAATATGATACACGTACGTGTTATTATATAATATATTGATTGAAGCGTTTTTTTTTTTTTTTTTTGTTACTCAATATTATTATTTATACGAAAAAAAAACTATGATAAATAATACGTCAATACCACACTTGGAAGAAATATACGACATACAATATGAAATAACGGTTAATAAGTATATATATATATATATAACACGTTCAATTTCGAAAAATAATACATAAATGTATGTTACACTCCAAGCGTGAAATTGCCCGGTTCACGAAATAACTTGCTGGACAATAACGTGCTCGTTTCATGAATCGGGCCCAAAATCAATTTTCAATATTTATATAAACTTAAAAAAAATATTTCGTATTACGTTTCATTTTCCACTCTCGTAAATCGTAATTAATTAGTATTCAATTCAAAACGATATGTATATATATATTGAGTGTTTAAAATCCGAAATGTAAATATTTACATTAAAACGGTATGTCACAATGAAATATAACGCTATGAGCACTATAATAGAAAAAGTAAAATCGAGAAATTTCGTAATAAGGAAAACTAACAGAGAACATTAAACGTCCGAAAACGAACGAAAATTAGCGATGTTTAAAGAAATAAATACCGCCGATGAGAGTCTGATTTTCAAGGACTAGAATTAGAAATTGTATCCGGAAAAAAATGTAGTTTTTGATCATTTTCTCGGAGAAATAGAAAAAAAGACTATCGAGTATTATTATTCGTCAACGACATTTGGCGTGACATTTTTACCTTCATCAATGCGCCAAATAATTATATTACAAATAGTTCGTCAAGTATTTCTCGTCACGTTGGGTAAAGTTGTTGACTTTTAATACATCACACCTAAATACTCTGAAAATAAGTTTAAAATATACGATAATTCAAAAACGAAAAAACCATAAATTATTAAACTTAAACGCATAAAACAATTATAATAAAAAAACGACAATAATAAATGTCGTTAAAAATATTTTTTTAACGTTCAACGTGTTATTATCGAAATGAGTGAATATAAAATGTTCACGACAAATAAATATCAATTTGTTTTTTTTTACCCTAAACGTTAATATTTTAGTTTAACCGTAATAGCTTAAGTAGATTTTAATAATTAAAAAAAAATTATCTATTGTTTACATACGTGTGATAATAATTATATGAAAATAGTATAGTAAGAAAAATCGAAAACCAAACGAACGTATTTGTGTAAATCACACGTGGTATTCCGAAAATAATACATACAATATTATACCTTATACTTACTTATTACCTCATAATTGGACAAAAGATAAATGTTGGAAACGCGAAAGAGGAAAAAACGTAAATACCTCCGTGTTGTGTTACACTATACACATTCAATAACGTCTACATAATTTATAGTAGCCACGTATATAACGTACGACGTAACACGTTTGTGTGCCTATTTTCGATTTATATTTATAACGCGCCGTAATCGAAACGCAGAGCTCATTCCGATATTTTATGCACATCTTTTATAATATGGTGCATTATAAAATAGTCACAAAACTCTAATTATACTCAAGTGTACATACTTTTTTTTTTCATTTTTTTTTTTAAATATTCATATATAAGCGCATTATTATATAGACCGATCCTTTAAGCAATATATGTATTGCTCATGAACATCGTTTTCCGAAAAGTGATATTCAAAGTGTCAAAGCGCGTTCGTAATTCTACGATAACACAATCCGAATAATTGGACGAGTATCCATTCAAACAGCGTCCCCGCGCCGATGCCGGAAAACAACACGGAAAAAATGTTATAAACATACAAATAATGTATCTGTCGACATTTTATGAAATTTCCGTTGTCGTCGAAACATCTCGTTTCCGTATTTTTATGCGCGAGTAATAAAATAATAAAACAAGCGACCGCTAAAAACTCACGATGACGACGGAATTAATAATATATAATCGAATACGACTTACTCTCTACGATGAGTTTCGCTCCTTGGCACGTGACTTTTACTTCGATTCGTCCTCGTCGTTCCGTGTGATCGCAACCGCATAAATTCGGGACGCTCTCTTGGCACCGCTTGTGTACATTCATGTCGCAGGCTAATTTTTTTTTTTTTAACGTACAACACAAAATTGTATCGATTAAAATCACAATACGCACAGATATAATATTTTTACTTGAAAAAAAAAATAAATAAAATCAAAAAGTATAAGGTAAAAGCCAAAAACAAAAAAAAAATAAAAAAAAAAAATAGTGAACGCAATAATATTATGTAAAGTGACGAAACAGCATGCTTATAATATGATAATAGTGTGTGTGTGTGTGTGTGTGTATAGGAATCAGAAAAAAATTAATTGGCGCATGCGAAGACACTAAATCGTGAAACCAAAAATTCGATAAGGTTGTTAATGAAAAATGAATGGTATACATTAAAAAGAAAAGCTAAAAGCATCGGAGTCAATCATCGATGAACATTATTTATTTAGATAGGACTATTATTATGCGTATAATATTATCTCACGGATTGCGCGTCGTATTATATTAGTTATCTAAACGTGATTATCTATATGGAAAAAATACGCAAAAATAAATGAGATCTCAAAAAAAAAAAAAAATTAACGACATATGATGTAATTTCAAATAGTTGAAAAAAGAAAAAAAAATGATAATACTTATGATAGTCTCTATTCGTGTTAAAACACTAATTCGTTATATATATATATATATATATATATATATATTGTATATGTGTGTATTACATATGTCTCGTTTGAAACGTTAAAGCAAAACATTAAAAAAACAAAACAAAAACAATAAAATCGTAACTATACCTTTGTACAGAAATTAAACTTATTAGAAAAATCTAATTTTGTTTAAATTCAATTAAACATGTACTTTTTTTTTAAATTATTATAATAATTTTTTTTTTTTATTGGCTTAGTTTTTCTAACCTGTACACTTGAGACCCTGATGGGTAATGCCGTGCAACATAGATCCACAATGGTCGCAAAAAGAAGGTGTGATATACGTATGAAGTTCCCATTGATGTTTCGCCGTTTCGGCCTAGATATATCCGTTAATTAGGATAACAGAATTTTAAAACGTTTAAAGGACTTGTCGTCTTGTTTCAGTCGGTTAATTTTTATTAATTTCGTTTTTTTTTTTGTTATTAATTTTATTTTAAATTTTATAATAAATTTATATTTTGAAAATGAATTGTCGTTAACCAAATGGACCATTCGAAATAAAAATTGCGAAAACAGAATAACGTGCCATACGTCAGGATGACCACATACAAAAATAAAATAATAGTTAAACAAACGAAAAACAATTTAATTCAACTATGCACGTATAATATATATAGTATATTGATAAACTACTGGAATGATTTAAACTCTGTGTAAGAGGAAGTGTACTTGGAATTTATTTTACTTGCACGACAAGTGGGTTCAAACGTCGTCATCTCGTTTAAGTAATCCGTATTTAATTTGTATAAATCAAAAACTTTTATACTACTTTTCTCATTAGGATTGGCTCGTACGAAAATGTGTTTTACGAATATAAGAATAAATGAACATTAAAAAATAAATAACGTATTCGCGCGATGGTAAAACAAAAAGGGCATTCAAAGAAAATTCAGAGAGAAACATAATAATAAAAGATTTGTTGGAATTTAGTATTATTACATCACGAAACAATGTATTTTTCAACGACTTTGTACTGTACTTGAGTATAGTTCTTGGATGGAAACCTATGGAAGTTGTCAAAATTGTACAGTCCTGTTTCATTTCAAACAAAAATGAATTATTTCTACGCTTATATCCGAACACGCATCCTATATTATAACTTATTCAACCTACATACCTAAATTAACAAACATATATATACGTTATACGTTATTTAGCTGCGCTTGTTGTACGTTACACGAAATTCGACTAAATAAAGTTCTACTTATTTATGACTACACAATAAAATCTGTTTTATTAGAGTTATTTTACAAGTTCTTCTTTACATAATAAATGTATAGGATGCGACTCAAAGAGTTCCTATGAGCTTTTTTTCTTTATTTTTTTCTAAAATGAAATCTCGTTCGAGAACTATATGGAAATTTCATTATCTCTCTACTAAAATTAAATACGAAAATTCTTATTTTCCTGTTCAATATTACAAACTTGTTTTAATGTGAAACGAATTTAAATTTAAAACGCGTACGAAAATATAAAACCTTTAGATGTCTCATTCTTATGAGCACTTTAATGCAGATTTAGTATGAACAATACGATGTCATAATCATCTTAAAACAAACGAAACGGAGATGTATTTCAAATAAAACACAGGCGGCTTATTTAAAACGAAAAACTTCAAGTCATTTACAGAGCAAATCATCTAAATTATCGGTACTCTAACGGTATTTGTTAACAGTTACACGAATTAAATATTGTTATCCCATTTGCTCGCGTGAAACGTGTACAGTTCGTTTCAACGCGGTCTTCTTTCTAAACCTACGTTTTAAGTTGTGTAATATAAAAAACTACGTGTTTGCATTGAGTCAATATTTGAACCAAAAGTGTCCTATATATGTAAAATAACAAGTACTCTTCCTCTAATTACGAAGAAAACCGTAAAATATATACTATATATATATTTAATTTTTTAAACGTTTAAATGAGGTCATAGACTATAATAATAAGCTTATATAATATATATTATTATGTTATATACTATTAAAGTCTAAACGCTGGATGTCTTTCACTTTTCATCGTGTACCCCGCGTAGTATGTGGTAGCCGAGTAAAACCCACGCAATGTGAAATTTCTTTTTTTCAATCTATGCCTCATTTATTTATAGACAATATCATCAGCAAACAAAATATTATCTGAATGTAAATTTATGTCGACGCGGCGAAGAACTAGAAGAAAGAAATCTATTTCTACACGGTCAAAAAAAAATTTTGCACGAGAAGTAAAACAAAGAATTTTACGTGTTGAAAAAAAACTTCCCCCCAAAAAAAAAAAACTTTACCAAAATCACAAATCGATAACCTGCGCAGCAATTACATATAAATTACTCCCCGACCCTCTCATCGCCATCGCCGACACACACACAGTGGTACTATAACGCGCATATACAACAAATGGATAACGTGCCCAACCGTAAACCAATAGTCGACATTCAATAATATTATTTTCGATCCTTATGAAAAAGAAAAAAAGCTCTATAGGAAATTCGAAGCCTTTGAAATGACGGAGCTAAACTATGATGAGACCAGGCAGTGATGCATGACGGAAATATCAAATTTTAAAATTGAAAAACGTACGCGCAGCAAATGATTCAGTCGACGCCGTAATTAAGCCCACATAAATGCTACGGATAAACGATCCGTAGACAACTATAGAAATCGTAGGGGAAACGTTTGGCAAAGTCACGTTTGAATAAAATTTAAAAAAAAACCTAATTTTAACACGAAGCGAACGATGTAAAATTATTTTTAATTACTTTTCTTCTTCAGCCAAATCGATCCGAGACAACGAGAAATTAACGTCGCGAAATTCGTTAATTTTCGAACGTCTCTCACGCCAATGTACACGATGATAATATACACGTATTAATTATTATGATTGCAATAGACGCACTTCTCTCTGTCTTCATTCTCCCTCACCCCCCCTCACACCATTAAGTAATTGATTTAAATAATTTATATGTATAAATAATTAGTATTATTTGTATACGGTAAACAACGATGATATGGCAACGTCGAAAGTTATTTATTATACATTATAATGTACAATAACGAAGAAGTCCCCGACGATTCTCTAACGCGACACGGCGCGTCACCACGTCACGTACACATGTAAATTCAATGTACAAAACATATTATTACAACAAAACGTATTAGTAGTAGTTAATTAAGGACTGTTTTGTTGTTTTGGCTGTTCCGCACACAAATGACCACTTCGTACATATTCAGTACGCATATTATACACGTACAACCGGCCCCAAAACTCATCATCGCATCCGTTACTGTTATTGCGTCGAGATTATTATTATTATTATAAGTAGGTAAATCACTAAGGTATGTAAATCAGTGTACGAAATTTTTGATAACATTGTGGTCAATCGTGGGAATCCTATGATAATCCTATGAAATCAATTGTCTATCAATTCTACACATAAAATTAATCGACTCTGACGTTGACCATGTAAAAGTTCCGGATCAAAACACTACAACCATTCTTCAAACAAAAATTATATTTCGTGCGATAGGAATAATTATTATATATATATATATATATATAATTGTCCATGCTATAAACACACGCTACACTACCACGATTTGGGATTTTTGTTTCTAGGATCAGTGTAATAGGTACTGATGATAACAACTTATAACATCATACAATTAGTAAATAACAACCGAATCTTTACAAATTTATTCCTGCGGATTGAGATTTTTCAATTTTTTTTTTCTAAATACGTTTACTCTTTACACGGTTTTAAACCAAAAGACTGAATTGTTATTTATACTTTTTTTTTAATTAAATATGTTTTTTTTTATTTCGTTAAATTAATTATAAAATAATTATAAAAATCATTAAGTATTTAATCACGTTTGTATTCGATATACTGGAAACTAGTATACACACGATTTTTATCAGTGATTTACCTCCTTATTATTATTATTATTATTGTTATACCAATATTTTCGCAAACTCTCGTACAAGCTTTAAGAGTAAAATTATACTATTACTAATCGTTGTTGTTATTATTGTAAATATTAAGATATATGAATAGAGTTATAAATTGGTAATTCTATAATATTCAATATGCTTAATGTATACATACTCTTTGTGTATAATATGTAGTTAAAAAAAAAAAATTAAATGTTACGAAAAATAAAAGAAAAAAAATTAATAATATATACGTACATAATGCGTATATAGAGATAACACAGGCAGGCATCATTCAGGTAGAATTCAGATCAAACCAAATAATAAGAATAAACAAACACATGAATGTTTTTTTTCCAAAAAATAATAATAATAAAGAAAAAAAAGAAGAAATAAAAATGATATAAATTTATATATGTGTATGTATTTAGGATTAAATATAATATATTATATTGTATAAAATACGATAAAAACGAATTTATCTTTCGGATTTGCTGACCTTCACATTTCATTCCCTGATGTATGACACCGTACAATAATGAGCCACAATGGTCGCAAAATGCTGGGCTAGCGTACGAATGAACTTTGAACCTGTGCTTGGTCCTGGAAGACTAGCCAGAGAAAAGATCGTGTTACAAAAAAACAAACAAAAATTTAAGAAGAAGGAATACAGAAAATATACAGCAAAACGATTTGAAAAATAATAAATAAATAAAAAACTTCAAATCCTGCATCCTGCGCGCGTCAATAATCAATAAATAATAGAGTTTTTATAATTAAAATGTTTGTGCGAGAAAAATAGTATATATTATTATTCCCCGCCCCCCTTTCTCGTCGTTTTATTGAAATCATTAAAAATACACTTGAATAGTTAAATTATTTTATAATTCCAGCTTAAAAATTAAATAACTATTTATATATACATTCAAACATTTAATTTGATAAATTATAGTCAGTACAATTCCCAAAAAAAAAAAAAATATTATTATTATTATCATTAGTATTACTCGTTTAAATTTTAAATTTTTCAACTTTTCATTTTATCGCAGCGTTACAAAATAATTATTCACGTCCTATATCGATTTTCTATGTATACAATATTGACAATTTAATAAAATATAACAATCCGTGGATTGTAAAAAAAGTTTTTAAAAACTTGAACGCCAAAGGTATTCGAATGTTATTGTACCGATTTAAAATTTGTTTTACGACAAGACCAAAATCTATTGTACAATAAATTGATACTGTAAAAAATAAAATTATAATTAGATTAAGTCTATGCTCTCATTTAAAAATACAATTTTAAAAAAATTAGGATTTTAACTTAAAAAATTTCCAACAAAACGTATTCATTTGTACGTGCATAAATATGTATTTTACGTTCAGTAATTGTATCGTGTGTTTTGAATTTAAATACATATACTTTAAGGCTTATTTTATTTTCACTGATTTTTTTCCGCGTATAAAATCAAAAGATATATATAATGTTTATATAAATATATATATTATGTTTTTTACTCTTCAAGTATCCGAAACAAAATCAATAATCCGTGTAGGTACTATATGATATATTTCAAGGCAATCGTATAGACTATTATTAATATAGAGGAGTATTTATTAAACATTTTATCTCAACCAGACAGAAATAAGAGAAATTCGTTTACGGAGTTATGTAAAAGTTTTGAAATACCTTAATTTAATAACAACAAAAAAATGTTTACATTCGTTTTATTTTTCTTCCTTTCTTTTCAAATAGCAATTTAAAGTCATTACGATTTTGAAGCCATACACATGTATATGTGTGTGTAAGAAGAAGACGACTGTCCGATTATAAAAGTAAAATAAAGTTTCTACCGAACTCCATTGTTTCGTTCGAATATACATAGTACACGTTATACAACATAGACGTTTTCGATATAGTTATATAAAGGAGTGGAAAACAAAATATTTGACGTTAAAGTCGTACACAAGAATTAAGAGAATTGAGCAAGACAACTTTTATTATTAATATAATCATAACTTGAAAGTAATTCAGTAAAAAATTTTAAACAATAAACGAACTCCAAAAAAACTATGTCAGTATTTTTTTTTTACTAATAAATAATTTAAATAAGTAAAAAGAAAAAAATTGTTACAACTTACAGTTTTATTTGTAAGCAAACGCAATCCAATGTTTTGCATGTACAGAAAATATTATTCAAACACAGGAAAAAAATTATTTCATTTAAAAAAATAATAATAACGAATTATTTAGTATGTATTTCAATAACAGATATTCGCGAAACAGATACGTCAACGATAAGCAATATGTAAACGATATGTTTGTTTCAATATTCATATCTAAAACCGCCTACGAACACGAAAAATTATATAGAATTTACATTTATTTAAAACGAGCTCTGATATACTCTAGAGCGCTTTCTGAAAACAATGAGTGTAATGAATATTTAACATTTCAATAAAGGTGATAAACAAATCATCTACAAAGTAGTATAATGTTTCTGCCGTGAATATTTCATTATGAATAAGCATTTCCTAGAGTAGAAAAAACCATGTTTTATATTATATATTTTCTATCGAATAAATAGCAAAAATGTTATATTTATTTCATTCTGATGTCCATTCGACACACATCAAACAGTTCACAATCGACTGTATCCACCTACGATTATATGAAATAGAGTAATATATATATATATAAATATATATGTAACGATAATACTTTATAGCGTCGCTTATATAATATTTACAAAACAAACAACAGTATTAGTATACAAATACATATGTGTATAAATATTTTGTGTAAACAGCAAAAAATGAAGAGAAGATTTTTTTTTAATTTAATTTTTAATGCCTTCCTCAAACATCAAAACACGTGAACGTATACTTCTTTTATTTTATTCGAGGATAACACGAAATTAATTATTACTGATAAACAAAATATTAGTGTTAACTTTATAGACACAAAAAAAAATCATGAAAATGCAGAATTGAATACAAAAATAAAAACATTCGATCGAAACCGAGTACGTCATAAATTGTAAATGACCGATAAATACGAGCATATATTTTTTTTTATGTAACGTCTCTACAGAAATAAAATCGTATTCTGATATAATCTCACTAAAAAAAAAAAAAAAACAATGTATCAACTATAAAATAAGTTACGCATATACTAAAATAATCTTATGATTTATATCATAATTTATTCGCTCGCAGCAGCGAATTATGTCCAACGCGTTTAATTTTATTTGTTGTCGTATTTGAGAAAACGAAACATCGTTCGAACGTCAGAAAAAAAACGTAATATATAGACACGAGTGTCTTAAATCTATGAATATTATTATATTTGTATATAATGATAATAATAATGAATAATTCAATTAAATAACCGTAACGATCATTACATTAAATGTATTATAAATACAATGCTGCTGCAATTATAATACTATAAATAAGAAAACAAACTGAAAATAAAGTTATTCGGAAAATAAATACAGAAGAGTCGCCTAATAATAACGAAGTACACAGAAATTCCGAATAGCGAAAACAAAAAAGAAAAGAAAACGCCAGCATGTAATTAAGTATGAGGATAATAAATTCGACTAAAATATTCATTCATAAACATTAAACATATAATGCAAACTCTTCATATTATCTGATGTGCCGAAGATCATTAAATTATTATTTATGACGATAACAATTTAAAGCTGTGTAATTAAAAATCGTGAACCAACTACAACACTTCGTCGTATTGTTTATACGCTTAATCAACATCGTTACCGCTACTTAAACTTTTACAACTCGAAATGAATTATGATAGAAATAATTGAATAATTTGAATTTCTCGAGACAAACGAATATTTTAAATATTAAAATTACGTCCACGACTTATATAATTTTAATTGGATTTAATATTTATATTAAAAGGTCGAGCGGTATGCGTATACCTTCAAAAAATAGTTTAGAGTAAGTAATTAATCCATATATACTAAAAAAAGTGACATATAATTTAATTCATAATCAGCGCTATAATGCGTTGTACTTCTTGTTTTAATAAAGAATATATTATGATGAAAGTTCAAAACTGAAAACAAAAAATACATTTATTATCCTAAAGTAATAAAATGTAATTAAATTTATTAATTTAATTCAGTACAGTCGAAATATGATACACTTGTATGTAATCGTCTAGCATATTATTATTGCTATTATTTTTAACATTTAATGAAAATTTGGAAATGTAATACTATAAATAGACTGTACATAATCTATGACCAAAAATTTAAATAATAATTTATTGAAAACGAAAACTAATGAAACAATTTTTAGATTAATTTTTTTTTCAAAACACCTGCAACTGTATTTCATATTTGACAAAAATTGATTCGCTTGAAAATCAAACTCAAAAAATAATTAGTAAATTGTCAAAACAAAATAACAACATATATATAGATTGTCGAAATGTCAGTTATTTGAATAACAACGAAATGACAAATAATATTGTAGTAATATTATACTCAACATCAGTGTATTTTTGATTTATCGCATAAATTCCACGAATGCTTAAAACTTTTTTGCAAAATAAGAACTCGACACGACAATCTCGACCTAATTTTCGATCGATTGAATATTCGAAATTTTCGAATGTATATAATGAAATATAATCTCGTATACGTAGTCGTCACTTAACGAACAAACGCACAAATATATGAGAAAAAAAATATACTTATACGACGAATGTTAATATTATATTAGTTTTTTTTCCAAACGTCTGTGTTTACATTAAAAAAAAAATCTATTTCTCGACAGTTCTACGAAAATGCATTATTAAATACGTATAATAACTATTACAACAGAAAAAGAAAAAAGGTTTTGAAATTTACAGTATTATAATAATAATTTTTATGATCAGAGAAGAAGAAAAAATAATAACCAGATGAAAGAGAGGAATATTGTTAGCGCAGAAAAAAAATATATACATGATTTTATTATTATCATTATTATTATTATTATTATTATTAAAAGAAATGATTGAAATTGAAGACGGAGCAGAAGAGGCGACGTTCGAAAATATTTTTTCACACGCGAAATAATGATCTAACCGAACTAAATATGATTTGTAAATATGCACAGTCGAGAATCTAAAAACGTCCAGTCAGAAATTAAATGTCAGGATTAACGTAATAAAGAAATCAGCAGGCACTACATGTAGCGTTCAAGCCACAACGCTTAATACTATCACTCTATAGTTTTAGTGTATTTTGAGCACTGCGCTCTTGTCTTTTTTTCTCAGTAGCATTTCCACTGTTTGAAACTGTTGTGTAATGATACGAACCGACCAAGGCCGCTATAATTACCTAATGAACAAGTGGCGACTACGAGACAACTCGTACAACGATTGTGGAGCCGAATCACAAACAAGGTTCAATCACATCGTGTTGGCGAATACAAGTAGAGAGAATTCAGTGGCACTCTTCAAGAGTTACACGCAGTATCAGACGAAGCTATCCTACATAATATGGCTGAACAACCTAGACATTACGACTAAGATATATAATCGCCAAAACGTTACCATTTCAATTATATTAATAATACAATTTGTATTTCATGAGACAAATTGTATTTGCACATTATTGTAAGATCATGCGAGAATTATACGATAATGGAAAAAAAAATTCTAACCGAAGTAGATAATTCGGAAAAAAATGCATTGAATAAACGACAAATCGCGTTATTCATAACAGATAACAACGTAACGGACGCGATATTACAATATTGTAATATTATATCGTCGTGCGCGGCACGCGTGTATGCTATCTGTTGAGCTTGGTCATCGATCGCACAACAGTTTTACGACTGTGCACCATCTGTACATGACGCGTGTGCGGTAGTAGCCGTCGAGCTTACACCTTTTTAACGTGCGCATCTTTCGCCACTAAAGACATGACCCAATTCCAATCCCTCCGCCGTCGCCGCCGCCGCCGCCGCGATATTCGAAAGGCCACACACATGCATTCACAAAATTAAAGGCTTAAAATAATTTCTTCGGGATAAACGGGTGTAGAAATACGCCCTTAATTCATGTATTGTCACTCGTCCGCGTGACCTCGTGATGTTCGATAAATCATTACCGTGCGAGCCCATACAGCATCACTATCTCATCGAATACGAAAATGTACGCCTGGAGAAAGGGGCACATTCATCACTACAGTCGTTTCGCTAAACCCCGGGCATTTTGAAACCGAATTAAAAACGATAAAATTGAATATCTGACATTTCGATTTGTAGTAATTATTTTTGTTCTTCGTTTAATATCGTTTCTCTCGGATATTTCAACATTATATGATACCTGTTAACAACATCACATTAATATATTCCTATTATTTTCTAATAATAGGGGAGAAAGTGGTATCATGAAACGGCGGAGTTATAATGCGAAACGGCACAATATTTGGGAATGACAAGCAGCTATTTGTCGATGATACCTGTCGTAACTATAATGATTATTTTACGTTTCGATATCCAGTGTCGGGACAGGTGACAGTATGACATTGCATGCGGTCATAAATAAAAGCATTGTGTTATCAAAACTTTTCGTAAGGCAAGATTATGTTTATCTATATTAGTAAATATAATAATAATATTATAAGTGTATCAGACAGTAATGTTATTAGACTTCAAAATGTTAGGGATATTTAATTAAAATCATGTTTTACGAAACATAAAATTTTTTATTGGAATAGATTAGAAAACGATGACGGATAGTAATATGAAAAAGACTGTTCCATAATACATATCAGAGCCAATTGTACAGGAAGTTCCAGTGAAAGAAAAACTTGCACAGGCTGTCTATTTTGTGACGAGAAATCAAAGTCTAGAGAACTTTGGATCCAATATGGGATGTACTAGAAATTGGCTCATATTATGTTGTGTAGTGAGTGTAAAAATGATGTATTCATTTGCGACTTCTGCTCATAAAGAACTTTAAAGAGACCTTTGTAACTATTAATCTTTTTTCCTATCTAAAAGTATAATTTGCTCCTTTTATGTTTAAGAATATAAAAAAACTGTAATCATAAAAGTAATTGTACATAAAATAAAATATTTTCGATTTATTCTTACACTTGTATCATATTACCACCTCAGCTTTCTAAAACCCATATTATGCAATGTGTTATAAAATTATAATATATCATAAAACAGTTCCATTTTTTTTTTTTTTTTTTGCTCCATATTTACTCTTATTTCATTATATCAAACATATTTGTTAATTGTACTGAGAATTAATGGTACAATATCTACATTGAAAATCGAGTTTTTTTTTCAAAAACAAAAAAAACGGTCCCATATTACCACCACCCTCTCCCCTAATTTATTATTAGTGTTACACACGATTCGAAAAAAATTCTACAACACTTGTAACAGAGAATACCTCAGTATACTCATTTATTTGATTCCGTTAAAAACAGAAAACACTTTTATTTATGCGCTATTAAACATAACACGGAATACGAATTAATAAAATCGAATAAACCCACCCTGCCAGCTATCCGTCTTAATTCGTCGTACACGTTACATACGGCTACCGCGAATCCCAACGCTTTATACATATATTTATACTTTTTTTTTAAAATCATTTTAAAAAAAAACCGTATTATGTGGGCCGGCCAATGACTTTAAAATAGTTAAGACCATATGACCAAGAACATTTTTATTAATATTTGTAAAACATATGTAAAAATAAAAATTATTCAAGCTATATGATTTCAAAACGGAAATACATTATTAGATATAGTACCGTACCACGCGATTAAAATAATATTTTATTATTTCAGACACACAAATAAATACGTTTTGTTGGACCACGGCAACTGTGGCGTATCGATATTGCCTATACCGGGAGCCGTTCTACAATAGTTATTCTACAATTTGTTATCCTATTTTATATTATAAAACAAAAAAAAAAAACAAAAATACCGAATGCAAAAAACATAATTACTCACTGGATTACAACGTAACACAACATACGCGTGACGTATGCACATTATATTGTAATTTCGTATTACCTACTAAAAATACAATTTATCTTGTTTGATATTTTACTGATCAATAGAAATATAAAAAAAAAAATCTGATCCAAACGTATGGTGGTCGTCCTGCACATTATATATATATATATATATTTTATAAAGAAATCGTCAATATATTATATAAATAGAAAAAAACAATAACATTAATTATAACATATAATAATAATAATATTATTACATATATGTGAGATTTTCGTAATAAATCATAACGATATCGCATAACTTACGTCGGAATCCGGTCCCTTGTCCGCTCCGGGACATGTAAATGAAACGAATTCGTGACATCGTTTGTGTACCACAAAACTGCATACTGTAATAATAAAATACAAAATCGGTGAGTATTACAATTTTTCGTATTTCGTATTAAGCATTTCACATTTATTTATTCTCGTTATTAAATCTATAAACCTAAATCGCAAAAATAGTGAAATTTAATTTGACTATTATTCCCGGTCTATCAAGAAACCACGTATTGAAACAGTCAAATTCATATTACATTTCATTCGTTTACAAAGATTTCGATTTTAATTATTCTGATTTTGATGTTTACACTACAGGAAATCCGATATTCGAAAAAAAAAATTCCGCGTGCTATTTCAATACACTTTTTTATATATTACCGAATAATTTCATTTTTTTTTTTTTGCCATCAATATTTCGCAAAATTCATAGTTATTTAATTATAATTTGATTATTTATCAATAAGATTAAACTATCTATCACACGTCCGTCATAATATTATATAGGTCATCGAGTCGTTATTATATAACGTTTTATTATATGAATTTCTCCCGCTTGCTTTTATTATGGTTATCCGTTGGGGTATAAATTATACGGTGACGTTAGCAAACAAAAGACACACTCATCTGACACAGCAATTACATATAATATTATATTATATTATCAATATATCTGTTAAAATCTAAAAAAGTCACCATCGTGACCAGAAAAAAATTTAAATCTAAAACGTTCGTTTTGTCGTATAGCTGCATACGAAACGAGGTGCCAATTTAAAAAACATACTAATTCAGACCAAAAAAAAATTACTGTCGAGTCCATAATAATTGACTACATAAAACAGTTATATCGGCATTCTCTTAACATTATTATACACTTCCTTAACTAAAATACAGAAGAAAAAAGCCGATGACTTTTAACTTTCAACGCGCTTTTATTTTTAATGCAATTGTGGTGATTAAAAATGATGATTTTTTTTAATCAAGACGTAAACTTTAATATAATTAATAATATAACAGTAGAAAATTTTCATGCTAAAAGTTTTACAATTTTAAACGATCGATAATTTTTGTATTTTTATTGTATTAAATTAAATCGTACGTCAATTAGATTAAATTTAATTCAATTATTTTATTTAATGAATTTTAAACTTTTAAAGAGTCACAATTAGTAAACTAATAAAAGAATATTTAAAAAAAAAAGAGGATTACAATTATTCTTTAATATATATATATAATAAATTTTTAATTTTAAAGAGTTATATTTTTATTATATTATTGTTTAGTTCACCTGCGTGTTTACAGAATTTAAAATTGTCATAAAGCGTGTTTTTTTTTCTCAATTACCGGAACTCCATTTTATCATTTTAAAAAAGGCGAACAGTGGCATAAGATACGAATACACCATATATAACAGTAAAAAGAAGAGAAAATGACCGACGCGAATTGATTGCTCCAAACGAAACACGCTGTTAAACTCGCATGGTGCGATGCAACATAATGGACCGACTATTCTTCATATATATATATATATATATATATATATATATATATATATATATAACTCTGTCCGTTTTATATAATATTACTGAACGTTGATTGTTCGAAAGGAGATTACCCCGTGCATGTTATATGTACGGAAACGATCGTTACAATAACCGAGAGAGTAATTTAAAATTATTGGAAAAAAAGACGAATAAAAATGAACCAATACCAAACGGAAAATACAAAATTATTATTATTATTAATATTATTGTGCTGACTTACGCACGACGAGTCCATTGTCAAATCGATGGCCATATACTGAGATTAATAATAATATATATTGTGTAGATGTGTAATAACGATGATATCGATATTTCCGATAAATAGACACGTATTAATAAGTGAATGAATCTTGTAAGAAAACAGCTAAACATAAGCGCGCGTATATATTACCACGCATGTCAACATTCCACAAAATCGATTTGTGCATAGAGATCAAAATCAAGAAAGTAGCGAAATTATAGCACGTACAAAAGTACAAACTAGTACGTACATTTTTATTACATTTTGATGATCAAAATTGTTCAATGAGACACTCAGTATTTTTCAGCGTACGAGTCGGAAATGAAAAAAAAACAATTTTCAAAATAATATTATCGCCACACTACAAACAAATTTAAGCTTTTAATTTTTAAATAGCATACTATATTTTTTATTACACTATCTTTAAACTAAATATTTTCGCATTCTTTTTTCTTTTAATTATAATATTCCGTTTACGAATGTATTTATGTAAATATTTGATCATATAATGTAGAAGTAACTTTTTTTGGATAGTTTAGTGGAGAAACGATAAAAACCGCCACTGTATATGTAAATATCTGATAATGCGACTCCAAAAAGGTGCATTTTTCAAAATCTACTAAACGGTATCTCTCAATTTCGCTATCATTTAAAATTTAAATGACCGCTATATTAAATATCGGTAAAACATTCACTGGTTTTATATAAACTGACACGTGTGTATTACCATAAAAATATTTTTTAATTTATATCGAAAGTCTAGTCTCGTGTGACAGTATTATAATATATATAGACCTAGGGACTGATATAGACTTTAGGACGATTGACAACCGCCCTGACGTCTTCCTCTCCTTTCAGCTATATAAACACCCACGGAATGAGTTTTCCTGAGTTTTTTCTACCATAAAAGACGGCAATAACTACAAATAGAGATCGGATAACAGTGGCAACGACAAATTCCGTGACCTTAAAACATACCCACATCATATACAACAAATATCGATACGAATATCGTCTCAAAACCATGTGCGTCAAGAAAATTACAAAAACCAAATTTATTTTTTTTTTAAACTAATTTTTAAAAAAAAACTCAATGCGATTTCGCACCGATCGAAATAGGACATTTACAATTCCCCTCCCCCCCCCCGTTCTCAATTACGACAAATAATTGCGTTTGTAATACTTCTTCTAGTCATCAATGATTTAGTTTCAATGAGATAGTTAAATGCCTCCTCTCTAATTCACAAATTAATTCCTCTAATTCTTTGTATCCATTTTCCCGTATCTTTCAAGATAAGACTATACATGTATTCTATTATTGGCTTTTCTCTTCTAACCTTGTTAATCGCCTTCAATAATTATCTTTAACGCGCATTCACGGAATAATGTATGGCCTATCTTATTACTCCTTTTAAACTTAATTATTATTGCCATATCCGCCAGGTCTTATCTTTCACTCTACATTTCATTTGTCACTCTTTCAATCCAAATAATTCTGAGCATTCTACAATAGTACTACATCTCGAAAACCTTCATTCTTTTTTTCTTCTCTGATATTCCTATTGTCCACATTGTAGCTGCAACATTACACATACACCTTCAAAAACTTTTTCCCATTATTTAGTGTAACAATGTGAATAATTTATTTTTGCTTCCAAAGGCTTTTTCCCCGAACTATTCTATACTTTCTATATCTCATTTACATAAATTATATTTAAATAGTAAATGAAATTTCGTACTTGCTCAATTGACATTCTATGCTAATGTCAATGCCTACTGGATTATTTTTACTACAAATCTATTAGTTTTCTTCATATTTAGATTCATTTCACATATCCTTATTATTTCTAGCAAATCGGAGTGTAGATGGAAATTATTTTTCCATCTACTATTAACACCTGCTCATCTTTAACCTTTTTCATTGCTTCTTCAACGCACATGTATAGAATAAAGTATACAAAATTGTCTTACGCCCTTGCTTATTTTCATTTCTTCTCAGCCAACTACTACATCGTCATTGTTTAATTATTATATAAATTAATTATAACTTTTCGCCTACTACATTTAATTCATACATTCTTTTAACATTACAAACGTTCTATTCCACTGCACATTATCGAAGAGTTTTTCGATATAGACAATGGCTATGTATGTACTTGTATTCTTCTT
Organism: Chaetogeoica ovagalla; assembly: GCA_032441825.1. Taxonomy (NCBI): domain Eukaryota; kingdom Metazoa; phylum Arthropoda; class Insecta; order Hemiptera; family Aphididae; genus Chaetogeoica; species Chaetogeoica ovagalla. The sequence goes on along the minus strand of CM063727.1, from coordinate 2,280,398 downwards.
TAATTGGTTTTCCAATAATATTCAGTAAACCTAGATTATTTTCTTTAGTTCCTGTAATATTTTCTAGAGCCAAACTAATCTTTTTCCCAAATTTATCTCTTATAATAGTTTCTATTCCCTATTCTATTTTTATTTTTTTTTTTTTTTTTGTAAAACCCACAATAGTATTACGCCTTCATTTTTTAATTTTAAAAACTTCCAAGAACAAATCCAAGAAACAAAATTGACGTACAGACGAATCATCGACAACCTATCATCACATCAGCTCCATAATTTATCATCTATGACATCCTATATTAAAGTAATCACGGCTAACAGACCAATGATCGAAATAAGTCAGGCATCTTACGTTAATCGAATTTATAACTCAAAACTCGAAAAAATGAGACTCGTATAAACGTTATAATATTTTCATTGACTTGAGCAAAAAACCTGAAAACAGGTGGACGTAGTTTATAGCACAATTTAGCTATGAAACGTTTTATTCTGAAACGCTGAAAACCGACCGACGGACCGAAAAAAAAACAACGAAAACGCGCACATCCAGAAACACCGAAATTCACTTACTTTTTCGCTTTGCGGCCATTTCGAAACCGCTATAAAGCGTCCTTATAAAACACACGCGTACTATAAAAGAACAAATCGTTGAACACACCGGTTTCGTTTATTAATATAACGCCATTTATAATATTTTAATAACATTCGATCGATTTGACTAATATTAAAAATTATTATCGATAACGACAATTCATTATAAATGGTTCACTGGTTGCAGTACAACTAAATTTGTCGTTAACAACCCGTTGTGTTCAAAGACAAAATAAAAAATGTTAAAAATCGAAAAACGAGAGATTGTTAATTAGGTTATGTGAATATAATATTATATAAAAAGGGAGAATAACATTTTTTAGCATTTGAACGCCTAAGTAATTTGTGTTCTGCAGTGCTCAGTATTTTGCAGGAAACCATTTTTGGACGGGGTTTCGGATGAAGCAAAGTGAAAATTCATTTCGGTATTTTGCAGCTGTTTTGTTAAACACAGATGATTTAACAACAAACTTTCCTCAGTTACAACCACCTCGATTTTATCAATTATTTGTCAATAACAACAAAGTAATAAAAACAAAAAAAAAACCATGAATAAATAAAAGAATGAAAAGGATATATGGAAGAAATGGAATTAAAAATTATAGATTAATACTCGTAAATAACAAATATATACATACATTTTTAAAAAATCATAAGAATTCATTGCAAAAAAATGTTATTATTCAATTTTATATACTATAAAATTATTCAAATCTTTTGACGTTTCAACGTATTTTTTTTTTTTTTTAAGAATTTCTTAATTGAATATCAAATTTGATACTCGCTATTAAGTAAAATAACTTTCTAAAATGTAACGCACGTCAATCAGTACATCAACGACATTATTGTTTGTACTCGTGTAACGAGTTTATTAATTAACGTGTACACTTTGCGTCTATAAATACACTAGCTTTAATAAAAAAAAAGCTACCTTGTACTTTTAAAAAGACTACATAATATACAGGATATCAAAATAATAAATAATGTAACCAAAAAACGTATTTTCCTCTTTAAACCGGAGGAGAATTACACTTGCCTAAAAATATTTATTCTTTTTTTAATACTTAAACTACCTCACATGTACGTGTTTTGCGTTGTAAAAAATGAACTCAGCCAATGCTTGCTAAATGTTAATCTCTACAATAATGAAGCGCAATATTAATTTGAAATTTAAACCAAAATAGGTATTCTTGATATTTGTCATTTTCAGCGTTCGCTGTAAAGGGCAAAACAATTTAGACGCGCTACTATGGTGGTGAGAACACTGAAGATGACAACAAACAAATATATTCTTATTATTACATCGTTGTCGAAATGTGCGTAATATAGTAATTCAAAATTAAAATTAATATTACGGAATTCCGCGGTCTCAATTCAATGAAAAATGTATACTATATAACCACGAGATACACGTGTTTTTATTTATAATAATATACGTTACGGACTGATATTTCGTAAGAAATTTCAACCAAAATGGATTTTTTTTTTTTAATTGTCAACAACTTGTACGGTTAAAGGAAAACGTATATAGAATTTTATTGAATTCAAATTTTTTTTGTCGTCTACTTCATCTCCGTTGTTTTACCTCTACACACGAGTATTAAATCGTCTATTATAATCTTATAGCCCCCCCCCACATCACACTACACAATCTTTTTTTTTTCAAATTTTAATCATCTCCTAAATTATTATTGCAATTTGTATGTACAAAAAAAAATATATAATTACGATCAGTAATCAAAATTGCTCACGATATACGTATCATAAGGTATACCCTTATAATAACGTATTTTTCATGAAAACCGAACATCATAATTTCATCGGCTTTCGGTGATTTAATGAGATTGTCTGTAAAACTCTAATTGGAGTAATTCGAAAAATTACATTTCATAAAGGTACACAGTGGTTGTTAATACCAATGTAATTTTCAATCAATCGGTGAGCCGCACAAATCTTTTAGCGTACACTTACTGTTTTCCAACCCCCCCTACCAAACCGTTTTCGCTTTATATATAAAAAAACCCACTAAATAATTCATTCGTATATCTCATGACAAAAAATAAAATGTTCAAAAATCACGTACATAATTGATATTTGAATAGCTCGTTTGCTGTGCACTGTGTAATCCAACAACAACACGTCTAGTAGTATGTTTTAACAAATACTATTAAAATTATAATATTTTTATTTTAATAAATACAAAACGTGAAAAAAACCGTTGGTATTTAGTAAAAATAAATTCGTATGCGATTTGAATATAATTTTATATTTAACGTGATATAAAACACAGTATACAATTTGCTATAATGAAATTAGCATTTAAATTACCTCCTACAGTAGATCGAACGCTGTTATTTATATTATCATATGAACAACAACGTGCATTTTTTTTTCTTTTTTTTTTAAAGTGATATATTTAAAACAATGTTATATAGAAATAATTTTAAAATCGTATTGTTTATAAAAGCAATGCGCGTAATCAGAATCGAATTCGGAAGAGGTGTAATGAACACATAAATATTATTATTATTATTATTATTATTATTATTATTATTATTATTATTATTTTAGTCGGCAAGTTTGACGTTTTCGCGTGTGAATCATCAGTTCGCCGACAAATTATCCGATAAATAAATTATCTAAACATAATCTAATGAAAACGTTGTTTCAAATGTTACTGTCTTGGTCTAATATCGGATTGTCATAACACAAAAAATCAGTTGAAAAAAATGAAATTTATTATATTTGTGAACAAGATTATATATATATATATATATATGTGATATATTTGAACGTTATATAAAGTAAACACGTCATTGTGTTCGTCTACGAAATATATGTTACGCGATTACGGACAATCGTTAAAAAATTAAATCGACCGCGGTAAGATAAAAATAAATAAATGATCACAGTCGTGCGATAAATTAGTTTCCATAACTAATCAGACGTAAGACGGCGGCGAGATGGTGACAATATAAAGTACTGGGGTACATCTTAAATCGTGTTAGCGGTAAATGGCATTAGCATGTCGAAAATACGATTCTAATAATCAATCGATGACAATCGTGTTATATATATATATATATATATTTAATTCGATAGCAAATATAGTTTCGATATACTATACGAAACGATTATTTAATAATAATAATAATTATACAAATCAGATAAGTATAAAGAAAAAAAAAGTGTGTTTATTAAGAAAATAATTCTTTTTTTCTCTCTGTTCTTTTCACTAAGTAAACGAAAAAATTGTACATGGGAGCATTGAAAACCGGTCGCAAAAAAAAAGTATCTTATATTTAATACTTACTTATTTATGTCATTTATATTTAATAACGAAATGTTAATGAGAGAATAAAGTGCGTATGAACATTAGTGCGTATATTGCAGTATAGCAGAGTAGGTCGATAACCTTTTAACCAACGCGGGCCATATTTATTTTTTTTTTTTTTTGCTTTTTGACTTTTCATCGAGGATCACATATTAAAATAATCATTATTACAAGTAAAATTTTAACATTATAATATAACGATATAATAAAAATCATGAGTTTTCATTTTCGGTAAGTTCATATTTAATATTTCTGAATAAAATAGTTTTAGGACTTTTTTTTAATAATAATTATTTTGAATAAAAATAAATTAGTGCAAATATTTAGTGAGATTTTTTAGGTAGAATATTTTTTCACTAACTTTTTTTATATCCGCTTTCATATTGACATTCGTTAGACTGCAATCGAGCGGATGATTTAACAACAGAGAACGACATTTTATTATTTCGTTATTTTTAACAAGGGAAAATGTTTGCCCACGTGATCTGTTACCGCAAAACTGTAATTATGTTTTTAGCAAAACTTTTAATAACTTTGGAACCTATTTTAGAAAGGTTTGAATAAAATATTTGTTAATTCACTACTTTCTTTTAATGCAGTTTTAAAAACATCGTGGTTTTTCAGTTCGATGACTTCCATCTATCTGTAAGTCAACAGATCCAACGTCATCAATGTCAACAGAAAAAAGGTTTCGTAACACGACATGATTTTTTCTCGAATTAGAAAATCTTATTGAAAATTCATTTTCAATTATATTACTCTGCACACATACATATGTTTAGTACACGAATCAAGAGCAACGTATATATATAGTTAGAGGGCAATTTGTTCGCAGTGTGTACAGTATGATAAAAAGACACATGCCGTTTCAAAAACAATCGTTTTGGCTTTGTAAGTAAATTTTTTTACACGAATAATTAAAAAATACTATAACTTTAATAACTATAAATAGTGTATTAATGAATATCACCGCCTATTTAAAGTATATTGTTTTTGTTTCATCAATATTATTGATGTACACGTTTCTGTATATCCTACTTCGTCTTTTCAATCCTACACCAGCATTAGTTTACCAATTTCCATTCTCTCGTTCGTATTTAATAATTATCAACCGAATTGTTTTAATACAACTTTGCTTCTTTATATTATACGTAAAAAGAAAAATGATTTTAAAATAATTTTTTTTTTTAATTACGATCTTGTTTAATTTTAATATCGTGTCTGTGTACGAATATTATAATTGAATAAAAAAAATACCATCTCATTCTGCGGGTAATTTATTATGATGTTCGTTTTAGAAACTATAACGTCACGCCCGAAATGTGCGTTTTATGTTACTACCTACACTCGTATATTATACTTATTTAAAAAGAAGACGCGCCGTGTAATAATATCAATTTGCCATTTCTGACTATCATGTTATATGAAATTCGTATATATTACGGTATCTTATGAAACCGACACTCTATAAGTATACATACAACAATGCATATTTAAAGTTAATATTCGAATTGATTGACCCAAATTATTACACCAATAAGAAGTTTAAAAATGAAAACACGATATTATATATATATATATATATACGTTTACAGGTAGTTTAACAATTAATTTTTTTTTTTCATTCATTTCAAACGAAACGGATATGTGTTTGAAAAGCGGTGTACTTTTTATACCGTTTTACACATAAAATCCAAACTAAAAATATTCGAGCGATTTTGAAAAAAAAATTTTTTGATCCCATCAGTCTCTTTTCCGTGGGTTATTGTGGAAATCTATGTTTGATATTTCGATTTTTTTTTTTTTTCAATAATGTTAATTTTACGTTTTTTGACATTGTTTTCAGTACACTAAACTAAGAAGAGAAAAAATAATAACGTTATAAATTAGTTCAATCTCTTACTACTTCTCGAAATGCCGTTAGGTTCGAATTACATGGACTAGCGAAATGTTTGTTCGAGTCACTAATAGAGGGCATACTAGATCGCCCCTTAAATTACATTGCCTCGCTGCACCATTAGAAATATATTTTATCTTATTTCCCTTGGTGCGAAAATTACATTAAAAACTCGTTTTGTGTTTTCCAGTTACTCAGTACGTATAATTTTGATTTCATTTAGCATTTCTCGCATTATTTCGTAACGCAAATTAGGAAAACACAGACACACCAAGTTTTAAACGAAAATGTATGTCACGACGTCACGTTCTTACATTGTCAGTATTGGACTTTATGTTCATACATATTTAAATAACTGTACATTATATTGTAAAATTAAAAATATCGAGGGAAAGAAAAACACACAAAACATATGTGTTATTAAAATATAAACATTTTGACCCTACTATTAAAACCGCCACGCGTATTAGTCCAACAAAGTGCATTATGAAAAACTATAACATAATATTACACGAGTATAACATTAAAAACAGAGGGATAACGAACCGAGGACGACGATGCAGTGTTTTTTAATGAAAATGACGATTTGAATTAACCGATCTCAAACAACAACTAATATTCTAATTAAATGCGTTAAATGAAAATTAATTAATAATACGAGCAATAAAAATCCTCATCTCTACCCGCCCCTGCCCCCCTCGATTCTCAATGAAATACTCTATTAAACGAAACTATATTATGTGTAAACACACTCGCGTGATGTACATATATATATGATCTGATTATGACAAAATTTACTTAGAATATGCACACAGTTGTTTTGTAACAATTCCGTGGATATATAACGTTATATATACAAGTAAGCAGAAAAAACTAGAACTAGAAAATATATTCACAGAAGGCGAGTTATTATTTTTATTCTTTTTCTCCAACATACATTCCTTTTTTTTTTTTTATGAATTGAGACGCGTTCTACACACGTGTATAGTGCACGTGATAAATATATACTTGTAACTCGAATACACACTACGAGAAATACACATCGAAACCGTATTAAAAATGTTTTAAATAATAATGAGTGACGGAAACGCTGCAATTACGTAATAATAACAGTGCTTTGAAGTAAATTACAATATATACTATTTGACTTACATATTTTATATTTGATCAAACGAAAGAGGATAATATAATATTTTCTTTTTTTACAGAAATTTCGAAAAACTCTATAGACAGATCGTGTAGTCACATTTATATATATATATATATTTGTTTTTTTCTATTTTCAAAATACATTAAAAATATACCTATATCTTACGACTAAACAATGTTAACGACAATGACTTGGACGAGACGAACGATTAATATTATTATGGAATTCGCGTATTTTGTTCGATTCTATATATTTATATATATAAATATATAGAATATATATATATATATATATATATATATAGAGAGAGAGAGAGAGAGAGAGAGAGAGTAATACCAAGAATGTGTGTTATTTGTACAATTTTATAAATTCCATAAGGCATTCTACTCGATCCGCAATTCATACGAAGCGCAAGACGTGTAATAAAAAAAAAAATGTTCACATTTTCATTGACTTATAAAGTGTGAAGAATTATATTTTAATTTGAAAATTATATATATATGTATTTTATAAAATATTAATTTTGATGATGAAAAATCGATACAATAATATCAATATTTTTAATTATTTTAGCATGTAACGTTTATATCACCTTAGCACTGTCACGTTGTTTGTGTTCAATTTAAAATGCGAATTACCCAACTGATAAAATTTAAAATCATTTCTGACTTTTTCAAAAATTCAATTATTTCTAAAAAATTTGCAATTCAAAAACAAAAACTAAATTAAATTCTATTCCGCATTTAACCCTCCGCAAGACTTAATATTTTATAATTCAATTATATGCTAAGAAAATCATTATAAATACTCCGTATATTCATAATTGATAATCGTTTTACAAAGTGTTAAAAATATATCAATTCCCCGTATGCTAATCACGTTTAGTCCGTAATTACTCCGAATTACACCGAAAATCCAATTAGTTCACTAATCAAATTATGTTTGTATTGATCGAATTTCGTGTCTAAAATATAATAGAATATATTATATTTACTTCAATATTTTACCTATAACACACGTGTACTTTATACACGAATGATACAGCGACAAAATTCACAACTCAATTAAGTTCATAGCATTTTTGTTTTTTTTTTCCAACAAAGTATCTATAATACATTCTTTAAACATTATATTCAACCTTCTGTAGTATAATATATATTGCATGATATAAATATACGAATAAGAGACGATAAGAGATCTCTAAAATTAAAAAAGAAATTTCTGACAATCCTCTCGTAAAAAAAATGAGCACACACACGACAAAACGGTTGGAATCCTAAGTACAAAAACAAAACGAATTTAATACAACCGAGATGGGTTGAATAAATACTAAAAACTAAATATTATATTATGCCTAACGCGTTTTTAACCAGAATAATAGCAACAATTATTCAATCCTCAATTTCGAGACGACGAGGATAATAATCGTATTTCCTTAAGTAATTAATAGTGGAGACGCACAATTAGAAACGCTTCTCGAAATATAAATCAACCATCTGGGCTGCTTTTTCTCAACGTATCAGTTTTTATATGTTCCGAGTAATTCAAAATATTAAAATTGTACGTAAATGTTTTTAATTATTATAATAACAAAATCTTACATTTTTACAAAATATGCATTTTTATTCGATCAATTATGACTTCTACATCATTACAAACCAAAAACGAAAAGTACCATATAAAAGTAAATAATTATTTACTTATCGACTTTTCAATAAAAAAAAAGGGGGGACGACGGTAACGATATGTAATTTAAGCTTAAAATAGTAGAAATAATTATTATAGTGATTTCCTTCGAACAATGTAATAAGTATTATGAAACGAATAAGGCTATTTTTAATTCTTTCTATTCATGTATTCATAAAATATATCCTCGAGCGTATAATTTTTCAAAATAACTTCCATACAGATTATATTATTATAATAAATATTTAATAGAGTTTATACGAACGAAATAAAAATAAAAATAAGAGGTATATTTCCAAATCCTGAAAAATGAAACGAAGTTTTTTACTTTAATCGTCCTAAAAAGCTGGCTATTTAAATAATGTACGTTTCTTAATATAAAAATAAAATAAAATCGCGTTGTTTTAAAATTAAAATTCATAGGATGTTAAACGTTAAACGATTATTTTGTAAAAAAAAAGAAAAACGATCTTTTATTCTTAGGATATATATAGCGCACGTATACAAATCTTTTAGAATAATGAGAAAATAATAATGTACGAGTATAATACAAATCTATACTCGTATATTATGTAAAATATTATACTCTATACGAAATAAACATATTTATTATTCGTAAAAATAATAACATGTAACGTAATTAAACCGATTATATCGGATTTTCTATAAGTAAAATTACAACAATAATTTTTTTCTTTTTTTTTTACGTTTGGTTTCAAAATTATTTATAATATCTAACGCTACATTATTATTATAACTTATATATATATATATACATATTTTATATCGTCTTTATAACGGGCTCGGTGTTTCAAGATACGCAAAATTATTATTTTGACGTCTATATTATATATGTTTTATTATAAATCGAGTATAATACGTTGAAAATGAGAATATTTTCGAGGGATCCGCGAAAAACTTTAATAAGATACTTTCTTAATAAAATACACACACACAGAGAGTAACCCGGGGTGATTGTAAAATGACTGCATTTTTATTTAACGTCTGTTTCATAATATTAAACACATTTAAAAAAAAAAAAAAAGTTTTCGTTTTCATATAATAATTCTCTAGCCTACATTTTAACCCGCATCACCAACATTTAAAATAACAAATAGTAAGCGTACAAATACGAATACATTACATTCATTATTTTCTAACGTTTTATTACAATATTTTATTTTTAAATATGTTTTGTTTCTCGCAACAATTTATCTTCACGCAAGTAATCACGCTCTAACAACACGATAAATTAAAATCGAAAATATAATAATCGTTATGGACGAGACAGTACAATTCGCGGGTAATTCGTTACAAAAAGTATGTCTGTACTTTATATAAAACCAAAGTCATACACAGTTCGCGGTATAAAAATCATTGAAAAATCGAGTGGCTCGGGATTCCGGACACTTATTAGTGCAACGTGTCAATTGCAAATATAAATAAAATACATAATTCGCGCATAATTAAATACGTTACAATAATATTACGATTATTGCGCGTCCAAAGCCGTGCAAACTGGAATTACTGGACACGCATCAGTACCGCGGGCGGTACTATTTACTAGTCAACAAAATATACAAATTATATACACATTACATACGAATGTGTTGATGTCGATGGTCGTTTACATTAATTTCAATTCGTTTCGCACAACACGAATCGTGTTTATTGTACCGCAGTTTTTCGGCCGTTAACGCCCGAGAACGAAATTTATGTAAAAATGCGGATAATGATAATTGTTGAAGAAATAATGTTATGTACGAGTGTTATGAACGAAACACGGTATTGTCCGGTAAAACGAAATGGACCTTCGAGCGGAGGAAAAATAAGAGAGACTCTGAATTCACAAAAAAAAAACACGTCCGACAATATTAGACACGGACGCGAAGCCCGCTAATATTAACGAATAATCACGTCACGATTGTTTTCTTTAATATTTGTAAACCGTCGTAATCGCATAGTCCTAAAGAAATTTCAAGAAAAACAACAACTCGTCATAAATAGAGAAATACAGTGTCGCACAAAAAGTTGTAAAACGCGAGATTCGCCTCGTAAAGTTTGTCACAATAGCGTATATTATAACAATATATTATGTTCAAACGACCGTGATGTATTTAAACGCATTGTCTTTCGTCTTTTTTTTTTTCTTTTTCCTTGTAATCGTGTTTTGGCGTTGAACACGCATCAGAACAGTCTAAACGGACTAACGAAAACCCGTGCAATCGTATTATTAATAATAATAAATATTATATTGTCGCGCGCGATTATATATTTGAGATGCTGCGGAGTAAATCGCTCGGGAGTTGTGTGTAATATATTTTCAATTTCGTAATTAAGCGTTGATTATCGTTCACCCATCGCACCGCATAAATTATATTAAACGTCAAGCGCAGACTTGGAGAATATTTGAACAAAATAATTTCAAACGCACCCCCGTCCACTCACTCACTCTTGACACGATACGCTTTGAACAACACACGCTGCAAATATTATTCACTTTTCATTCGTGTCGACAATCGAAACGTTCGTAATCGACCGTAAAATCGACAATAACACGTAATATTTATTTCAAAAACGAATCTTCTAAATGTTATACAAATCGGTTAAGTTAGATTAGGTCTAAAACAAGACTGCGCGTGATATACTTAAACTTGTACAGACACAACTTAGTGTCATTTCCACGAGTTTACAAAAAAAATGTATTACGTGGTGACATCGAGCGCTCTATAAAATAATCATATAATATTAATTTATTTTTACTTTCATAAATGTGCCATTTTCATTTTTTCCATTATAGCTGTGAACACTGTTTGTCGGAATGACAACTGCGCGCTCGCTTATTAATATTGAACGGAGCAAAAGTGAAGACGAATATGACGACGTGACATTCCGATAAAACTACGCGTTTGATAATTAAATAATGAATAGGCGTGCAGAATACGTGGGTAATGTGGGGAATAATCTATTCGATATGAATCAATAATGTGCCTGTTGAAATTGTCGATATGAACGGTAAATTTCGTTAAACGCGTTCATCTCGTACAACTGCAGACGAACACTTAAATAATAACGTCGAATTGTTCACGCCGAACCGAAAAGGTAAAAAGTGTTTTATAGATTATCGTATCGCGCGATTAAACGAACGATTATTATAATATTGTAATTAATTGATGTTTTGAAAAGTAAGAAAATAAAAAGTTTCGCGTGTTTTTATCAAAATAATAATAATAAAAATAAGTTTGCGTCCGCGCGCAGTGCTCGTTATTGGCATCGAATAAAAATATAAAAAAAACTCGTATTTTAAATATTACAAAAAATGAAAACGATTTGATATTTTTCCCGAATTCCTAGAAAAATTTAAATTAATTTAAAAAAAAAAAAAATCGCGCGTTCAAATAGACTTTCGAAATTGTTGTTTTAAAAAAAAAACAGAGACATTTTTTTTATTTTTATGACAAACTGAATTATCTTAAAACACCTACGCAAACCAATATGAAAATAAAAAAGTAACACAATGCGCCCACCCGCCGGTTTATCTAAATTCGTTCGCGTTTCCGAGGCTTTGCGTTTTTGCTACTGTCCGTCGATCAAACAGAATACGTAATATTATGCCAATGCGTATTTATTATACACGGAAGCATAACGAGAGAGCCGTCCCCGACCCTCCTCAAATGGACCACCCGTCAGGCAGCCACCTGGTACGGTGGGGATGTGACGGCGAGATGTGTCAAAATCAATTTCTAGGGTCGTTCACTTGGTGTTATACACTGACGATTTACCGAAAAAAATAATAATACGTATACTGCTATATATTGAAGGGCAGCGAATTCTGGAATGAAAATTGAACGAATTTTTTTTTTTTTTGTACGAAAAATTCAAATCATTCGCTTTATGCGCGTAAAATATTTAAATAATAATAATAATAATATATAGCTGGTTAAAACAATGACTTTATAATATACGCGTGTGTGTGCGAAGACCATGCGATGTATATGAAGATCTATACGACGACGAACGTAAAAGGGAATAAAGCACCGGAGCGGATTTCGTAAAACTTAAAAATGACATCTATCCCCCCACTCCCGTTCAAAGTACTATTATTTTTGCTTCGAAACATTTTTTTATGTATTTCTCTTTTTTTGTAGGTGGACGTTTTTTTTCTTCGCCTCTTCCACATTAGAAAATCGCTTTCCATTCGTCGTGACTTCTTTTCGTCAGCGGGAACAGAAAAAAAAATCATACGACGATGGAAAACAGTGCAATGGAGAGAGAGAGAGAAACAAATGTTTCATTCCCGGACTTTGCGATTAAATTTTTGACCGTAAATTATACCGCAATATTTTCAGATTTTAAAGGACGAATCGCTGTTGGCAAGTGTTTAATCAATAACTTATTGTTACTTCTCGTCAATGGTTACGTCAATCTCAGGGCTAACCGATTTGTATTCGATATTTTCATCCCGAACGAGACGCGGATTTTCGAGTGGCCGTTATTAAAACGAGAAAACCACTCCTCTCGCGTCTTACTCGCATTTTCACGTTACTTACAAACTCCTTCGGCCGTTTCCTCGCCGGAATTTTCTTTTTAATAGAAAACGGGAAATTGCGGGTCCGTAAGTTGTTTTAATTATTCAGTTTTTACAATAATCGACGACTGGCGCGGTGGTGGTAGTGGTTCGAGAAAACTTTTACTGCGCAAAAGCTAAAACACTCGCCACAATGATACTCGGTCGATACACCAATCAAAGAAAATAATGTATACCTTTTACACATTTTTATATAAAAAAAGAAAAATATAAAATAAAGAAATCCCGTATTACAATCCCCCTTTGGGAAAAAAATCCCCGTTACTTTTTGGTCTACCCTGGTACTTCAACACTCTTGCACTTCATAAAATCCAATCGAAATAATTACCTTACAGCTCTGTTATTGTGGAGAATTCGGCAGCGAATAAAAACGAAAATATAATAATCCGCGTGTTCGGAGACATTTGCCCCAGTGGAGCCCAATAGCATACACGTCATTTGTTTGGTGTATCCTAATCATACAATTAATCGCGCTAAACAAACCACTTATTTGCAGAGATTCGAATATAATTTTTTTTTTACATATATCAATATTAATCTATGTACATGAAATGTAAAAGAATAAATCTATTCGAGTACCGCGATGACATTCAACAAACCCACTTCACTTGATTGCGCAGCGTAGCGGATGTCAAAATAGGCACCGTTTCAACCGAGATAATGCGCGGTTAACGCGTTCATTAAATAACAATTAATAACGGTCGAAACGCTCGAAACTGACGTTAGATTTTGTGTTGCGCAAAAGTCGTAAGATTTCAATTGAATATAATAATAGTCGCAGAATTTCAAGACCGAGAACGTGTATGCAAATACGAAAACAATACTTAATACACGAAAAGTTTTTGAAATACAGTATTCATTCATTAAACACGCGAGAAGTCATCGATTTTACCGCGCGCGCGTTAATCAGAATAGCGTGGACGTAGTTACTCGATTCATACGGATATCCTTGAAAACGTATGCGATCAACAATAATAATTTCAAATGTATACCGACTTTGGGGATATATAATTTCGTATCTCACTCGCGCTGTTATAAAATATTAATTACAATGGACCGATTTCACGTTGTTTTTTTTTTTGTGAGCTATTAAAAAAAAAAATTGGATTTTTTTTTTTTATGTATACACCGTGAAATCGATATACGCATTTATAACACAGTTACAATACGCGTCAATTACTGATATGTTTTTTTTCTTTTTGTAATTTTACAATTTTAAACACGTGAATCGCATAAACACAAATAACACTCTGCCCCTTCGCTAACCTAACAGATTTATAAACAAAAATGTTAGTATAAAAAAAACAACAACGATCAAGGAAGAATAAAACTTATTAATAGCAGTAGTCTATATATAGTCGTTTGTGTTATACGCGATTGGTTCAAACTTTGAAACGCGTTAAATTCAACATCAGAATTTAAACTACTTGAGTATATTATACGTAAACACAATTTTAAAATCGCATAAAAAAAATAATAAACATAAAAGTGTTCGTCCAATAAAAACACGTATTACAGTCGAAAGAAAATAGTGCAGAACGGTCTGAGAACGTGAGACGAACGCGTGCTGATTCAATTTCAAAAACTGTACGTAAGCGCAAACGTATATAACAAATCGTCAAAATCGACGTTATAATATGTAATATACAAGTGCTCGACCGGCGTTTATACGCGCAGGTGAATTTTAACAGTTTGACGTTTATCATATATACTAATGAAACTTAAAACAAAACAAAAATAATGATAGTAATAATAATAAAACACTTGTAGAGCTGATATATATATAATACGCGTGTCTACGTCTGGTTATACTTTTCATTTTATATAATTGTAAAATTAAAAATTACGTAATGCAAAGAGACACTTTTTTTCGTTTCATTCAGCTCGACACAATACCATAACCGATTCGTGTCTTAAATTTGAAAACTACAAAATCTCGACGGTTCTAAACAGAATTCGTTGGTTTACTACTACAGTGGGAAAAATATAAGTAAAAATGTTCGGAAATCTCGAAATTATTCAATTTCAGTAATAAAAATAATATGAAAGAAATTTTTTTTTTAATTTATAAATATTATACGCAAAAAAAAACCAACAAATTCTAATTTTTTCCCCTTTAATATAGATTGCGTAATACGTATAATTATGAACATTTTTAACAATCAAAATACTCAGTTACTGAAATACGGAAAACGATAAAAAAAAAAAAAAATGAACCGAAATGACAAATTTCCAAAACGGTGTTTCTGATTTTTGACGTGAACGAAATATGACGAAATATTTTCATACAAAATTTCAATAAAGTTCTGCAAATGGAATATATTCGAGTCCTTACATTATTTTCTAAACGACATCGAAATAACCAAAATCAATTTCGTTAACACCCCACAAAGTGTACAATTTTTTTTCATGATTTTCCGGTCGATTTTCAAAAGTCATTCTATAAAATGGAATGTACCGAAAAGTACGCAATAACGGTATAAAACTTTTCAAACTATTCTACTAGGAAAAGTTGTGCACACAGCGGAAAAAAAATACGCACGCATCATTGTAAAACCAACACATCATTCCTCGCGTTTCATACCGAATGTAAAACGCGTATATTTATTATTACAACATTAGCAGTGAGAAAAGTTTCGTTTATCAATTATATACGCAATAATTATTTTACGAAATATTGACGAATAGAATAATCATAAATTACGCGTTCGAAACAAATAATTTAAAAAAAATCGTATAATTGTCTAAAAACAAAGTTAAGGTTAAATAAATATTGTACGACACGCGAGCGACTACGAGTCGGAAAAAAAAATAAATACATATTTTCGCATTCTATTCAATTCACGTTCGACGACTCATTGACGACGTCCTCGACGATGATAAACGCCACATGATTGTTGTAGAGTACATCCAATTACGTTCTAGTCGTCTGCTGCAGTACACAATCAGCAATTATTCTAACACTAATGAGCGATATATTCAAAACATTTTAAACGGTATAAACGTTTGAGACTCGTTTTCGACATGCAATAATGACTCCGGTGATAAAACGGAATATAAATTACCAAAACGAACACGACACGCCATTTTTAATAAAAATTTAATTAAACCAAATAATCGATTTCTAATAAACACACTCGTGTACACTCTCATAAACAACTTATTCATATACATATAGTTTATAATATTATTATAATAAAAGTATTCCGATGATTTGTTTTTTTTTTCTTTATAAGATAAATATATTAAAAGGTGTGAGTTCCCATTTTCGTATATCAGAGCATTCCACTGGACTGCCAACTCTTTCTTTCCAATCCATTATCTACCCCGGATTATTTATTTACTCCGAGTAGCAATAACCTTTCGGTCAACACAAACTATTTTTATTTTTTGTTCGGTTTCATTAAATTTAATTTTTTTTTTCAAAAGTATCGACAATGTAACAGACTGCAACGTTCCTCTTAAAATTAAAATTATCCACAAATCGTTCAGGTTGGAAATAAGTAATACGCTCCAATCTTAAAACACCTCATCTAATCGTATCAGACATTTGAAGAAAAATTTAATATCTAAAGCAGAGGTTCCCGAACTGTAGGTTGCGATCATATTATTAGTGGGTCGCGTTATATTTTTAAATAATACATTTTTTTTAGACATATGTTACTATAATTCCGTGTTTCTATTACTTTTCGTTGATGTTCAAATTCAGTTTTATCCTAAATCGATATCAATGCAGTAATGAAAAATAAGAAACAATTACGTCCTTCACATTAAAATTATATGCCCACTTTTATAATATACATAAATTTATTTACTATTCGACTATATATAATTAAAAATAATCCTTTGATAAAAATTAAAAAATTAAATTTACTGTTCTTTTTCTGTCGTAAGCAACTGATCTACACGAAACAGCAAAAAAAAATCCATAAATGTTATTGTGGCTAGCCAAATTTAAATAATTTCCAAAATTGGTCGTACCATAAAAAATTTGACAACCTCTGATCTAAAGAACACTAAAGATCAAACAACAAAAAAATCACAACAAAATATATATATATATTTTAGTCTTATTAAATTACATTATAAATAATTAATTGGAAAATGTCAAAATCAATTCGGTAAATACATATTATATATACATATATAACGTATCGAAAAAAATGAGAGAAACGCAATTAATTTCTGAATAAAATATAAATATTGATTTTAATTATTTTAATACCCAACCACGTGACAACAAAATAATAATTTATTTCTTCGAAAACTACGCGTGAGAAATATAAACTATAACTCTGTTATCCCTTATTTTCTTTTCAATAATACATTAACATAATACATACAAAGATTTTCTTTAATTTGGAAAAAAAAGATATTTAAACGAATTTTCATTCACATTTTGCATCTTTAATTACTTGAACATATAAAACAACGCAATTTTCAAAAAAAAAAAAAAAAGTTTAAATATACACACGCCTGAAGTATAAAGTAATCTTGATTACATATTCGTTTATGAAAATAAACAATTCATATTTCAAATAATCATCGAATGATTTGTCAAGAGATTTTTCGCTTTTCCTATTTCCGAGTACAGGAAATTCGTATATTGAACATAAAACATAAAAGTCATTATAAATTAATAATACACGATATATAATAATAATATATATTAATAGTATACGATTTACAGCATAAGAGTGTTAGGTTGACCGTAGACGTAATATTATTATTGGATGAAACTCGATTTTGTACAACAGATTATGATTAGGTCAAATTTTGTTTTTATTCAATTTACAAACTTAAGTGAACTCAAAATTAAAAAACGATTCATCTGTTGTTTCAATAATTTCATAAATAACAAACCATCGTCGTAAATAATTATTTCAAAATTTCAAAAACTCAAATAGTATTTATATTTTCAATACATTCAATAGATTTTCTTAATTAGTCAATCCGCTAATTGACGGTAAATATTTCATAAATAAAAGTTGTTTTCACGAATAACAAAAAAATAATTTCGCGTACGGTTAAGAATACATTTTTCACGAACTCGTTATACTCGCATAATATGTTATGTACCTACTTTAAAACAAATGTATACGTTATCAATACAATAAAGTAAATTGGATTGTATTTTCAACAATTAAATTAAATCAAATAAACAAATTGATCGTTTTAATTAAACTTTTTTTTTTTAAACAATGAAAACGTATTATTAATATTATTAGAAGTTCAACAAAACACTGAAGTCGTTATATCGTGATTAGCTTTACGTAAATATTTTTTACATTCGTCTATATTGAACAAAACAAAAACGATAATTAAATACAAAACATTATAATTTCTCTTCGTTTAAATAATTTTATTACAATGTATTATAACATTATACTATACGTCATCAATTGTAATACACTGTTTTACCATTACACAAAACGAAAAATGAAAATGTTATTGTATTATTATGAACAGTTATTTATATAAATATCGCTTTTAGTACCTCTCAATTTTATCATCGTTATTCGATAATATGAAAATATCTAATACTTTAATATTAATTACGATATTTTCATTTGTTGTATATCTAATATGAATAAAATATATCGAATAAAAAGAAATGCAGAATTATAATTTCAATTAGGAAACGATTTTTTTTAATTAATTGGCCTCTATTTTATATGTCTTCGATAAAACGTTTCACCAAACCTCCGTGTATATACGCAGCATATATGACTATATTGTTCTTACCTTGACATTGAAATCCTTGTTTTCCAAAACCCCTAAAACAAAACATTTCAAAAACATTAACGTCACGAAATTAATATAAATACACCACAATTGAATCTTAACACTATTTATTAATTTGAAATCAAACAATAACTTTTTAAACAGTCTATTATATACGTCCGATGTAAAACGATAACATTATATTATTATTATTATTTATTTGTTACGTATATCTCTCTAACAATCAAAACTACAAACAAAATTCAAGTTGTTTGATCAAATTCAATTTGTGATTACTATATTGGTTTTAATATTATGAATTCAAACATTGGCGTTACTAAAACGGTAAACAGTAAATAGTTTAAACACGTTTAAACGTCACTTGACATAAACGTTGGCGACTCTCGCGCCGATACCTGTTCAATAATATGAAATAATACAACTGTACGTAATGGATATACGAAATTAAAGTTGAAGATGTGTTTTATTCGTTAAAGAAAAAAACTCAAATTATAATCGAAGAATATTAATAGTATCGATTAAATCAACTTATGGTGGAAAAAAAATGGCCATGGTCAAGTGGACGAAGACACAACGAGAAATGAAAACGTAATGATAGGACCCCGGCGATTTGTCTTATCATCAGATATTTTACTGCTTATATTTTACATTAAAAACAAATATTAAAAAAATAATCAAATTATATAATAATTATAAAATAATCAAATTTTGATACACTAATAATAAAGTAAATAAAAAGACCGTGAAAAGTTCAACTCCCGCGCTCAGTCCGTCGTGCCCACCCGAGGTACACTTAAAAAATAAAATTATACAATCCGTTTACAAAAAAAAAAATTATTTGTTCTTTCAATACATCCGAAAGGAAAAATTAAAGTTAAGGCTTGAATGTCTATTTCATACTATAATGATCGTGTATTTAAATTTAAATAAATAATTCATATTTTATAATATATTAATAATAATAATAATAATAATAACTACTGCGGCACATCAAAAAACATAACGTCGAGTAATTAACTAAAACCCAAACTCTTGTTTAATTTGTTGCACAGTGAAATGTAATTATGTATCGTGCGTTGTTTCGTAGTTTACGTGACGAAACTTGTATAAATTACGAATCCCCGCCGTCTCGTTGTTTCACTCGTTTCTCAAGCCTGTCTACCGCATATTATTATATTATTTTAAATGTTCAAACAATCATCGCAGTACCATCATTGTCGTATCTGAAAATTTCCGGCGATTTATCCGAAAATCGCATATGTAACGTGGTGGTATTCATCATCCTTCCCGAATGTGTTTAGAAAATGCGATCTCATACATTTGTTACCTAATTTTACACAATATTCGTGTACAAAACGAAATGTATTATTGAACATTGTCCCGCCCCTAATTGTCCGAAAAAACAAATATGTGTGAAAACATCGTAGGAAACAAGTACGTAAGTATATAATAATTTGCAAAGAAATATTACTATGCGTGCACAGGAAACGCGTAGGCGTACCTAATAATAATAATAATAACATATACTATACAAACTTCACATAACAAAAAAAATAAATAAATATTACCACAAGACAAAGCAAAAAAGTAAAAAACGAGTTACTGCAGTAAGCTATACTTGTTTCAAGAAACGAAATAAATTTTTGGAAAATACAAAAGATGGGATTTGAAATTCTCTCGAATTGTGTCGTCCGTCTAATCGTGAAACGCGGCGTGATACGCGCATAAATTGGAAAACGATTGAAATTAAAACTAGAACATTTTGATTACTTTTTAAAAAATAAAAACGGATTTCGAAAATTCCTTATCCGTGCGCGTTTATGCAATCGAAAATATTGAACGACGATTTAAAATTATGTATTAACACAAATGAAGATTTCAAATATATAGGTGTATTAATAATCAAATTATTATTTAATAAATAAATAAATGAAATCTACACTGTCTGGGTACACGCAAACAATATTCAAAATTTAATAAAATATAATTTGTAAAAATGTACAAGCGTGCGGCGGGCAACTGTAATCGATTAATTTCTTTTATTTTTACCAATTATTTCACGTTTACCATAAAACTTTATTAACTCGGACTGTGTTTAATTCTAATCCGTTTTAATGACGATCGTTAGTATTTATTTATACGATTAATTCTAATTGTAATGCGAGTTTTTTTAAATATATTAAACACATACTCAAACGTAATTAATAAAACGAAATATGATTGGACTAAATAAACTAGAACTAAATTAGATTGTCTCGAGTTAACAACACGTAGAAATCGGTACTATTACAGTTTCGCCTGTATGAATATAAAAAAAAAATTGCGTAATATGCGTCATAACATTGACAAGATTTTCGAAATAAACCACGTTATTTTTTTTTTTTTTAATATACGAATTGAATTACGAATGATTCCGAAACCCGTTTAAATAACGTATACTAATATTCCTCGATCGCGACTTATATATCAGATGATTTTTTTTTTATTATTCTACATCTGTATACACGATATTATTATGCATAAGAGCAATTCCCATAAATCATTTCAGTCTAAAGGGATATTACGTTGTTACAATATTCATGAACACATCTAATGTTATTTCGAGAGAATTTCAAACTCGGTCTAGAATACTTAAGGCGCTAAGATTTTATTAAATATTTAAATAAATTATATACATATATGTGTGTGTGTGTGTAATTTATTTAAATTTAAATCTGTTATTTATTGCCAAAGGCCGTATAAAGAGTATTAACATTATACGACAGCGTGCACGTTGGACACGTTTATCTGACGATATAATGTTATAACGATTTAATATTGAAAGCTAACACGCAGTTTAAATTATAATTAGAGACAATGTTAAAACGCGAGAATTTCTAGGCCGTTATAGGCCTAATATCGATTATAGTTTATAACAGCATTATTATGACGTACACAAGCACCTACGTCGTCGTCGTCGTACAAGTTACTTGGATTCAAAATATATTTAAATAATTAATAAATACAATTTTATACGGTTAAACGCAAAAAATTCTTCAATTATTATTACCAATTTATAACGCAATGTTTTATCGCATAATAATTTGTCGAACATAATAGGATAATTTATTACAATAATATAAATACTACTATACATGCGCATCTACTGTGATAATATATCCGATTTGCCATTAGCACTACTACATTACAGTGGAGTAACGAACGAAATACGATGAAAATCCGTATGGCTAATTAGTGTAATCGGTGAAAATTTCAATAGTTATTTTATTAAAATTATTGATAAATTATAATAATTATTGTATTCGAAAAACGATTCCGAGCGACGCTAGCGGTTTATCGTTATTAATGATAAACATAGTCATAATAACGTTTTCAAATAAAATGTATTTTTAAAATTACAACTCAAGTGTATCCGAGTGGTGTCGGTGTGAATTAAATTATACGATACGAGAATTAAGTTATACGTGAAATGTAATATTTTATTCGTTTAAAAATGTATACAATTCGATTATAGGTTAACGTCGCAAATACAAAATATCTTCTAATAGAATTTCACTGAAAATACCGTTTTAATTCGTATAAATGTTGTACGCGTATACGGAAAAACAACCAATTTGACCAAGCTAAAATAATAATTAATAAAACGAAAACAAATTGTTCCTTGCTTTTGATAAACGGTTTGCATTTCAAAACGCGCGCCCGTATAATAACATTGTAAAATCGAAAACTCCGCGTTAAAACACTGAACAACCCGTTTTTACACGATTGTTTTGTGAACGGAACAAGTTAGTCGTTATACTTCTCAACGATTTCAAATTTAACGTGAGTCCAACGTATGATTATTTGACGGCGACCATGACTCGAATCGAAAATTAAATTAAATACAAATGTTTTAAAACAAATACAGAGTTTGTAGAAGACGAGAAAAAGAAGCCAGAGGGGTGCGTACGCGTAATGTGTATGGAACAGTGTTTGGTGATAATAAAATATACACGTTTGTGAGCAAAATGTCGTTAACGAAAGCCGTCTAAAAACGTGTTGTAAAATCCGAATAGCTAAAAAAAAAACGAAATATGAATTTGGAAAAATTCTAAAAAGAAAATATAATTATTATACAAAGTCCGTAAGAAGACAAGAAAAAAAGTAAACGTTTCGCAGACGTATAAATACGTGCTTACACAACCTAACCACAACGCGTATTTTATTTAAAAAATTAAGTGTAACGCGAAGCGACGACACATTTACCGGGTAAAATCGTTGTGAACAGTACACACAGCCAATGAATGTGTGTGTGTGTGTGTCAACAAAAAAATTTTTATAAGAAAAAAAAGTATATATACATATACAATCAAGCCAAAAAGTACGACGAAAAATAAAGAAATATATATGTGTGTGTGTAGAAGTCGTTGTATTTAATTTTTTTTTTTTTTTTAATTACTATCAGAGTATCGACAAAAGAAATCATCGTCGGGTATTAAGTGAAAAAAAAAAGAGAATAAAAATAAATAAATAAAAATGAACAAAATTGCGTATAAAGAAATTTATAAACATATAACAATAAAAAAAAAACAGCGAAAAACTCCGTGTACAATAGTGAATTAAGTTGTTAAAAAAAAAAATCGTCTCACGCAAACGTGTTGACACACAACACTCGAGAGATGACGTATTTCGTCAATCACCATAAACTTAATATAAATCGTCATCGCCTCGATTGACGACACCTGATGATAACAACTAATTATTTCAGGACTGGCGTATCGTTCTTACTGCGGCGTGCCGTACAATGGCGAATATTACTAAAACTTATATTATTATTATTATTATTATTATTATTATTATTGTTTTCGTAGTTCCAATACACTGCACTATACTCAACTTAAAAAAAAACGTGTTTTTTTTTTTTTAATCTACGAAAAATAGAAAAATTACACGAATGTTTCGTGAAAGCCACGACATCGATATTTCAATCAGTGTTCGACGGCCAAACGATCGTACTTTTATTCAAAATCGAATAAGATTTTTTTTTTTCAAAATCTACTTCCGTCAAACATTTGTAGAACTTCTTGTCTTTCTATACCTTTTTTTTTATTTTCGCGGTTTTCTAAGTCGATCGTATTAAGGGCACGAAATCGCTTTTTTTTTCTTTTTATCTAATATTTTCTGCGTGAAATGTCTTCTGTATATTAATATTATTATTATTTCTATTTCCCGTGTACGTGGAGAAATGGAAGAGCAGCAACGACGCGACACGTCGTGTAATATTTTGGATTTATCGATCACCGGATGATAAATAATAATATTTTAAACAGCCATTTATATAATAATTAATATGTAGTAGAGCACCTGTGCCACGTGAACAACGAATCGATGAAGGTTTTGTTTTCCTTCAAATTTCTTTGACCTATTTTCCAAATTGCCGACTAGCCCATACTTATAATTGCTTATACACATACGCGTAATACGCTATACGCGAACGAAAGGAGTAATTAAATATACATAAAAACCCTGAAATACAAGAACTACTAGATAAACATCTAATAATAATAATAATAATACAAATCTCAAACGAGAAAAAAATAACAAACGGAAAATACAATAAAAACAGTCGAATACATACTAATTATTAAAATTATACTCCAATACTTTCCACAAAAAAAAAAACAAATTATTTGAGTAAATAATATTCGAATACTTTCGAGTGCTAAAATAAAATTTGGCATTTAAATACGAAGTATTAGCCGTTCACCCACGCAATCGCAAGTTACTTTTGCAATAGGCAACGAATTGAATTATTATACTCGCAGTATTTACGATTAAGAGATGAAAATATACGTGAGATTTTTCTTTAACTATGTATAAAGAAAAACTATTATAATTATATCAATTAGTGACTAATTGTTGTATATTCCACGGTAAAAAAAAAACATTTTAAACGTAACTGCATTAATTAATAATAGCTCGAAAATTAAAAACTATAACGATTGTTTATGTTGGGATAGAAAAAAACTAAACTCAATAGATACTGATTTGAAACCCGTTTTCTATATACTGTTTTTAACACAAATTATCAATTTTGATACGCGTCTGACAACAAGACACGTATGAAATGAAAAGTGAAAGAAGAGCCAAAACTTTATATCCATCAAAGAGAAAAAAAAGTCACAAAATGAGAAAATAGTAATTAAAATGAAACGCGACTAAACGTCGATAAGTACTATGTTTTATAATTGAATAAATTATATATATAAAAAATGAACATTAAAATATAACTCTTAAAATTAAAATGAATATTATGTTTTTTTTTCTTTTCGTATACACTAGTTGTTCTAATGCGTATCTCTGAATAACATCAATTTTAAAAATTTTTAAAAATATATTACATTATAAATTATTCTTACATATATATTACGGTAAATAATGAATACCCGAAATCCCAGTATTATAATTAGAATTTACTATTAAAAACTAGTTATACCTTAAAGGGTATTTTTGTAAGAACGTGATTTTTACTACATACAAAGTATTATTTTTATCATATTCGAAGGTAATATTATTAATAATCAGTTAATTTTAAAGAACGAACAATATAATATTCGAATATATAAATATTTGAAAACTGATTAATTTTAGATACCACCTACGTAAATATAATAATAATAATAATAATGTATTGAAAAAAATTATGTTAATGTACATTTGTTAAGTACATTAAAAATATATATTGCTAGTGTAAGGTAGATAACCGCTTACACGAAATATTAAAAATACATTACTATATTAACAAAAAAAATAGCAAACAAACGTATCCTGCATTTGAAAAAAAAATGCAGGAATACGTCTTGAATTATGCTTTATGCATAATAATTTACCGATTTATCATTTCGTTAAATATATACGATTCCATCGTTTTTAAATTAGTACCAACATATAACACTAACTAAAACAATTGAAATAACTTTTGTAACATAGACGGAAAACTATTGTCCAATTCCTATTCGTACCATTCGTACTTATAACAATAACGAATATAGACGATAAGTAACGAAAGCTGTTTTATAGGTGTTTACATTGGCACGGGCGTGCTATAAATAAAATATGAATAAAAACTCCGGAAAATAATAAATCGTGGAATAATTATTCACTTTCGTGTTATAACAACCGCGATTAAAATTGAATACATAAATATAAATCGATTAACAATAATAGTTTAATTTTATCATCGTGCAAAAAAAAAATAATAATAAAATCAATAAATACATCTACACTAATTAGAAAAAAAAATAACACCGAATATAGATTATATTACACAACACTATAATATTATAATAATCACAAAATCGTAGAAAACATGAATTTTCATGAACGTTTAAAGAGAAAACTCAGTTAATTATTTTCATTACAATTTATATAGTACTAATCAATGTTGTGACAGAGAACCCGCGTAAATTTTAAATCTTCGTCAACGCTTTTCTTCAATTTTTTTTTCTATTAAATTACAAGACCAATAATCGGACCGAAATTTAAAACTTTTCCATTAGTACAATTATTTTAATTCTGAAACAAATTTCAATTCGTTAGTGCACTCTACTTATACACAGCTGTTATACATGGCAAATACATTTAAATTTTTTTTTTTTTATTTTTCGATCCTTTATTGTATACGTTAATTTTTTTTTTTTTTTTTTGAGGAAAACATTTTTTTTTTTTAATCGCATAATGGATTACATAAAATGAATAAGAAATAAAATTCTAAATCCGCTTCGTACAAAACACAGAACAGCGACGGTATAACGAAACCAAATTAATTTTTAATATTAACATTGGACTACATCATGTGTGTATACACGCGTTTATTTTTAGTCTACTTATTGTACTTTTAGCATTTGTAAATATATTTTCGGACGACGTGTGCACGCACGTACAAGCAACAAGATGCTGGATGAATCATCACGCACGTTAATATGATCATTTACAACTGGTATTTATTATAAAAATCGCCAATAAACAGCTCAAAAAAAAAAAAAAAAGATGTCATCTGAAAACCGTAAATTTACAGCTGTTACACGATATTATTACTGTTAAGTTTTTTCGATCAACGAGTAACACAAAACATATTATAATTTTCATCTTACCCGGGGAAACAATTTTAAGCGCGCGTTTCTCTCTCTCTCTCTCTCTCTCTCTGTTTCCCGGCAAATGAAAACTATAAGGTTTTGTAAGGCCGCTATATGCAGACTAATATATACGAATAGTAAAATGATTTGTATAAAAGTCGAGATTCAACAACGAAGAGTACCACCGTCTCCCGTCCGGACGAATACTTTTCGCGCGCGTGAGACTCTACTCTGGAATGTTCCCCGCGTTCGGAAATCGATCCCTTATTATGTTTCGGCGCGGAAAGCGTTCGCGTTACGTAAGAGAACTCCTTGGAATCCCCGCGAACGGAATGACCCCGCAATGATGGCGGTAAATCATTGTATCGAAGACGAGAGAATCTCACGGATCCAAAAGCCTCTTTCGAACTCATATCTCATTGCACACCTATATAGTGTATAAGGAACAACAACTGACCGACTCCATCTCCTATTTATGTGTGTGTGTGTGTGTGTGTACACGGAGGATGTTTCGGGAAGAAATTCTCAAACTGGAAATATTTAGGTATAAGTGATCGGAGTCGCGTTTTACAGGAATTTCGGGAGGAATTTTCGGGACATTATCTCCCTCGTTCTCTCGTCGCCCGACGACAGACAACATTCCCGCCGCGACGCAGAGGCAAGAAAAAATAAATAAATACATTTATGGCACTATATAACCACGCGTAGTAGTAAATAAATTACGTTATTTTAATATTTTCGCATTTTCCATTTCTTGTTGTAAAGTAGAAAAAACTGCTTCGGTTTTGTATTGTCTTTTTGTTGTGTTTTTTTTTTCTGTTATTTATTGTTATAGTTTTTTTTTTTTTATCATTATTATTGTCGAGCCGCGGAATAACGACAATGATTTAAAAAAAAATAATAATAATAATAAACAAACACTCTCTTTACCTAAATTAAAGTCAATCTCTTCGGTACATCCTTACAGTGTATACTGGATATATTACTGTATGCGCGTTGTAACGTTACGATTGTAATTATTAAGAAACGCGTATTCTACTGTAATTTTTATTATTATTATTATTATTACTATGTTTCGCGAATTTCCTTCCGACATGTTTTCCCGTTTCTCCGTGAATATTATGCGCACGATACGAAATAAAATATTAAAATTAAAACCTCTCTGCTAGAATTTATGCGTATAACTCATACCTACTGTATACACGTCCTACCTACATACATACATATATCCTCTACCCACGCCGTATGAATTCGTGAAAGTATATTATTATTATATGCGTAGATACGTACCTGCAAGCTACGTAACATTAACCAATATTCGTGTAATGTAATATAAATAACGTCATAACTTACATTATTGCATATTCATTTCTTTACGTTAGTTATTTACTCGTTATTATACGTATCGTCGTATTACTCTCATCCCTTAACAAAACATCGTGTTGTTAATAATAATAATATTAATATTAATATTAATAATAATATTAATATTAATAATAATAAATGCGTTTAATTAAAAACAAAAATACCGTGCGATATCTAAACGGTAAAAATTGATTATTTAATTGACAGTGGATGATACGTATCCACCGCACTATTGAACGCGCGATTCGCGTACAAATAACACAATTTGAATTTGTGAGTGGTACAGAAAATAAAAAAAACCCGAAATAATAATAATATGAAGAAATAATCGCAGCGGCGTATAATTATTAATTTACAAGGTTAACACGCGTGTACGCGGTTTAGGATGAGGAGAACATAAAATAAAATCGTGTAATGCCGCCAGAGACAATGCGCCGTTTCGATATTTCGTTGCCGTGCCCATCGCCGCCGCCGCCAACTACCGACTACGACGACGTCATTACACTGTTTATGGTAATAAAAATTACGAAAATAAAAAAAAAAAGTTGTTTTTTTTTTTTGTATTAAGAAGAGAAAAAAAACACTCAAGGATTTTCGTACAGAACAGACGATAAAATTGTATTTCAGACGCGCCTGTGTGATATCTGTTGTTTTAATAACGACACTAATTTTCAAGGGGGAAACCCTTCCCCCCCCCCCGCGTAAAATAATACCGAATTTCAAAAACGACTTGTTTTGCGCTCAAAACAGACACGCTGTAATGTGCGGATTATTTATCGTTTTTTTTTTACACGTGCACGATAAATAATTTTCGTGTACCAAAATTGTAAACGAATTTTATTCCGGCGTGTTTTTTTTTTTTGTTTTTATTTCTTCTCGAGTCGTTTAATAAATGTTTACACAGACCGTTTTCGAAATATCTATTGCGCCGCGTTTACAAACGTAAACTTTTGATTTGCAATTGGCGACCTATATTTCTCTTTCTACCGCTGTCCTCCCCCCCCCCCCGTTCGGAAACAAATAAATAACAACGCTTTCACAATCTTATATTGAATATCCCGTTTATGAATAAAACGATCGCTGGAAAATCGAATTATTTATATTGTTAAAAAAAGTGTAATCGTAACAGTAGTCGTTTTTTGGCGTAGTCCGGTGTGAACACGTCGTACCTGCACTGTCGTTGTCATTACCAAAAACTAATCGAATACCAGACAAATATTAAATAACGCTGATGTGATTATAAAACGAACATTTTCGACAGCGTCGTCGGGCGGGCGTTTGTCTGTCGCGAAAAAAACGCGTCCCCCGCGAGGGGTAAACAAATTTTCAATATCAACTGCAATCACATCTCCGTGTCAATTAAACTCGTGTTCGTTCCGAGAATTCGCCATTGAAATCACGAGCCGTTTCCATTTGAAAATCAATAACGGCGACGCGAATACGCGTATGTCGTAATGTGACGACGAAAAAAATGGAATAAATCAAAATCGTAATCGGTGAAACCCGATTAACGTAAACGTAGACAAATAACGAATTGAATCGATTCGCCGCCATTTTACGTGTAATACGCGTATTATAATACGCCGCGGCGATCGCCTCGCTATGGCATCTAATTCCGTACGGACGCGATTCCTCGTCTCTTGATTTATAGTAATAAATTATTTAAGAGTATTTATCCGGTTATATTCCGATACGGTACCAGCGGCCGCTATTATTTATTACTACGACACGCAATTTTCCGCGCGTTTTTTGACAATTCCGTTTTTTTTTTTTAACACGGCCAGTCGATACATCGCACTGTCGCAGATCTCGAACCAACGCGCTCTCCGACGTCAACAAAAAGTCTAAAGTTTTCTTTAAACCGACTTGTCGACACACAACGTCGTAGAAACGAGTAAAATATAGACCGCGCGCGGATATGTTTCCCCCCTACAGTCGCGTATAATCAAAAAACAATTTTTCTAAAAAAAAAAAAAAAGACAAACGAAAAATCACGTGAGCCGAAGTAGAAGAAAAAGAAAAAATATGTCACAGCAGTACTCGTATATTATTACAACCGCGTGTATATTGTTTACGGTAAAGTCGTCCGTATCCAAAACGCATGAATTACACATTAAACAAGAAAATCAATCGACGACATTTTCAACACGAAAACGTTTACTGCGCCAACCGGAGCATATATACGAGTATACTGTAATACGGGAAAAAAAATCCGTTGTTTTTCAATAACTATCGATTTGTATAACAGTTAGGAAAATATTACGCGGTTCGAAAACGAAAATGTGTGGTACGCAACAAGAGATGACCGACCGTGGGTTATTCAAAGAGAGAGGAAAAAAAGAAAAATATCGAAAAAAATGTAAATAAAAAAAAAAAAAAAGAGAAAAACGTCCTGTTCGAAAACGCGCACACACTCTCGCCGCTGCATATGTTTATTCACTAAAATATATTATAAACAAACGAAACGTTCGTACGATAACTACCGCACAGAGCCGAATAATAATATTATTTTAAAAAGAGCGCATGGCAGTCAAAAAAAAAAAAAAAAAAGGAATTTTCAAAAATCATCGCAATGACGTAATATTTATCGTCCGCGAATTTTTATCGTAAAAAAAAAAAAAAAAGCAATAATAATAATAATAATAAAATTCTAACGCGAAAATATGCAAAACGTTGATAAGTGAGCTAACGATATATTCCGTATAATTAATTAATTGTTATTAGTGTAATTAATTCATATAATAATAATAATAATAACATCGAATATCACAAAACGTTTACTGTTTGTTTACCGTGTGTGTGTGTGTCTACAATCGCGTCGTTTATAAATATTATATATTACGCGTATCATCATATTATTGCGATATTAATCGCGAAAGATTATACCGCGTTCGATAAACTCTCCGCCGCATATGAGTATGTGTACACGAACAACGTTACGGGGGAAGTTTAAATAAAAATCGTGTTATGAAGTGGTCGTCGTCACACGGGCGCGTAATCTCAACCGAAATGAAACAAAAAGAAATCTACATAAAAACGTGTTTTAATAATAACGCGCCGTGGATTTTTTTTTCTCGCCTATGACGTAATAATTTTATACGATATTTTAAAATATAAATCGTATAATAAGAATAAAAAAAAAAAAAAAAAATCCAAATAAATAATAATTTATATGAAAACGATATGGCGGCCTCATTATTTCGAACGAGAATTTCTAGAAAATAATAATAATACACGCGTGTCATAATAACGACGATGAAATATACACGTGAATATTTTATTATTTAAATATTTTATAAATCTAGGTAGGGAATTGATCGTTTATTAGTTATATATATATATATATATAACGCATAATAACAATGGTTAATTTCCCAAGGGATACAATTGTTGTTATATAATACACTCGAAACTTTGCGTTTCTTTATGCCGGGGGGGGGGAACCCTTAAAAGTTCCTCCGCGGTAGAGGTTTGTATTTAGGTCACCTGTGCAGCGCACCAAACGCAATATAAAAGCCACATAAGTGTACGTTCTCGCCATAAGTCTTTATACAGCGCTAAACATATTTGTCGGATTAATTATTCACTTCGCGGTACACGTATTTAACAACCGCCGTCGCCGCCGGTGTTCTATTAATTTTAATTTCACATACGAGTGCATTGTTATTATTATTATTGTTATTATTATTATTATTATTATTGTTATTATTATTATTATTGTTATTGTTATTAAATCGACTGGTGCGTAACGCGTACACGCAACTTGGGTGTATAGAATTATATAATATGATGATGGGCCTTTTGATAAAGCAATAATACGCGAAACAAATTTTTTTTTTTTAAAGATATTCAATTCTTCTCGTTGTCAACCATCGATTCCAACGTGTATTCGAAAGCGATTGCATAATATTAAAATGATAAAAACGTTTGCTTTTTCTTTTTTCGTCCTAACGAAACGACGAATTCATTTATACCGCGGCAGCAATTAAAACACGCCGCTGTACATCGACAACGCGCATCCCCGACTATTATCACGTGCGTCTATTAGTTTCTAATATTAATTCAAACGAAAAAAAAAAATTGTCGTACGTGCTTCATATAAATTATATTAACACTATAACGTATAGGGCCGCCGCTGCTAACATATTATTACGGTACCTGCAGTGTACACCTCACTAACACTGATCTCGTTACGTAGAAAGTCACAAGAGCAATAATATCGGTTTAATACCTCCCCTCTGGGGGCGAAATAATACGGTGAAATCGTTGAATGAACAAGAGACCACAGAACAGCAATTTATTGTTGATTGACTCGATTCCGCGCGTAATAAAACCGCCGATAATATCGTTATTATAATAATAACGTACGATTAGAACAATAATAATTACGAAACGAAAAATAATACGACTTTTTTTTTTTTTTTCGTACACCATATAAGAGGCAAATCTTATACACGCGCTGAATAAAAAATTTCTTTGCGAATTCCGCACCAACAATGGAAATCCGTTATACATATTTGTTTTATTCGCCGTAGGGCAATTGTGACGTGGATTACGAAACCCGATTGAAGTTTTTTTTTTCTTCTTATTATTATTATTATTATTTTATAAGTAGGTACTCAAAAAGTTAGCGGCGTATAAATAATTGAAAAACGTTGCAAATTAAAAGTATAAAACGAATTAAGAGGACAATGCCTGTATGTCGTAATAAGCAGTATATACTTATAAGTGTACGGGGCAGAGTTAAAAATCGAAAAAATGAAATACGAATATAATATATATATGAATACGTATGATACGAGCGTGTATCGATTGGTAGAGAAAAAATATTTAATAATACATATGTAATATATATATATATATATATAATAATTCTAGTTTATATATATAATATATACAAAGTATATATAATATATATAAAGTAAATTCTATTTCAAAATTACGCGCACATAATATTATATACGCTTGTATTTATTTTTTTTTTTTCAAATCAATCACGAAATAATAAGTATTGCCTTAAAGGAATGATTAAAATAAAAAAAAGCGAAAGTCTCGAATGCGTTATTATATAGATATATTAATATATTATTAAATGAAAGCTAATTTGCAAAACATTTTGTTATTGCTAACAGGTAACGATGACCAGCGCCGTTGTAATTAATTCGCATGTGCTAAAACACAGTTCACGTATTTAACCTATATAAACACTATTGCAGTGAAATGGAAAAAAAAATGTTTTAAATGTGATCGTCGTTATGAAAACTATACGTACACGTCGAATAAACCAAATAAATAACATTGAAAACACTATATAAAATACAAAGTACAAAAAATAATCAAATTCGTTTTAAATACAAACGCGCTTATATTGAATAAATGACAATTTGCAAAACAAAAACAAGACGCGAATGTAGGTTAGTAGTGAAAAAACTGAACTATACGCTAATATCGATAAAAAAATTATACATGAAAATGTTTGTAAACAATATATAGACAATTGTTTGATAAACATTTCATAAATAATTTTAAATCGTTAACGATAATATATTTCGAAACGCATTGTTGACAAAACAATATTCTCCGTATATATTTCTTAAAAATGTCTTTAAATGAACAATTAATACGTTGAAAAGTTTCAAGATTTATTAAACAAATATTGTAAACACAGATACACTGTTACAACTTTAAAAATCAATTTTTCTTTTTTTTTTAAATTGTGTGTATTAAACAACACGGAATAATAATCATGTTGCACAAGCAATTTTTCATCAAAACTGGAGGAAAAAAATAAGAATTAACACATCAATTATTTAAAATTATTTTTAAACGCGCAAAGATAAAACAAATAGATAGTTTATGGTGACTAGACGCGAAATATTCGAATTATATAACAAAAAAAAAAAAAACACGTGGTTTAATAGATATTGTTTGAAATATACGTCAGAGTAAATATTTCATTAAAGTTTTAAGTTCTGCAAACGTGACTTCCCGAAAACTGTCGATTTAATATCTATCAAAACGAATTAAACTACTATATAGTGATTATATAATATAAACATGTATAAATGGAAACCCGAAAAAAACTATTACAAAATGTTAAAATAAATATTCGACCGGAGGTTGAAAGTTTTATGTGCATCATCGTTTGAATAATGGCAAAATTACAACACGTTATGAATTCATAATAATATATTATATATACTATAAAATTTAGTCGCTTTTTAACAGATATATACACGATTTTCTTTCGGTAAATTATGGACTTTACGTTTATTACAAACAATACAACATTCTGAACTTCGAAACAAATTGCCGTTCTATTTACCTAACTATACAAATGAAATAAAATATAAGAAACATTTACTATATATAAAAACATAAAGTTAATTATTTCCGTGTCTATAATATTACGATACTTTCGAATTTCGAAAATATATGTATATTAGAAATAGTTAAGCGATAAATTCGAATAAATTTTATAAAAATATGACTAATATATAATAAATGGTAGGTACGGGATAACGACAAATATACAACCACCGCATTTGTCCAAGGCGGTTAATCGATTTATAAAAGATCGCCCCAAAAGTTAAATAATTTGATTTTCTCTCTGCGTTTTACACAGCGCAACGGAAAAAAAACCGATTTTTTTCTCTAATGATTCGATAATAATATTTTATAAAATATAGATTCAATTCAATTCGGAATTTGTGAAGGAGGCTTTTCGAAAATGTTTTATTCAAAACCGATAGTACGCCGTCCGTATAGGAATAAGTGACATGTCGAACCGAGAGACAGTTACAGAGTTAAGCGTGGAGTGAGACGGGGAAAATATTCTACACATTCTGAATACCGATGTATACTTTCGACATTTTCCGTTTTGACGCGTTGCAGTTATACGCGTGTATACATGTGTTAAGTTCGTTAAAAAAAAATAAAAAGATTCAAAACGTTTTTTCAGTTTACAATCGAAACAAATAACGAAAGAAACACGTGCGGAATATATATATAATATATATACACGCGTATATTTAAAAAAAATAAAATCGACAACAAGATAAATATCAACGCGTAAAACGGCGAGAATGTCAAAATATGAGCAAAATTAACGTTTCGAAATTGATCACCTATTGAAATACGTACGATTCAAACGTTGTACTAAAAAAACAAAAAACTATATAATTTTTATGGCGAGCGTAAAAAAAGAGGGTTGTGAACGTCGCTTAAATGAATTTTACTTAGATAAAGTTTTAGAGTTTTGTTATTACTACAAATACGAGAGCGATAATAAATCATTGCATTCAACAAAACGATTTGAAGCAAAAACTTCGGTGTACTATGTAGGAAAATTTTAAAGTGGACCTAAAAATAAGGAAAAAATGTTACTTAGGATCGTCAGGATTTTTTGAATATAGCTGAAATAACGACGTAGGACCTACAAAGTATCGAATTTTCAGCCCTTAAAACCAAAAATTATCCCTTTTAGCACTTTAATAGGTCGACGTCTAATAATTGCTAAAAATAGCCCAAAATTTGAATACATTTTTTCGAACATTCTTTTGCGTGTTCGCTGTAAATCTCGAGATTCTTGAACCGTTTTTTTTTTTTTGGTAAATTTTTTATGTCGCGTTTTTTTCTCAGCTTCTCATTTTTTTTTAATCGCAATTAATGCCAATAAATAATATGATAAATTAATGCCAAATATGATGGTGTTCAGTCATTAAATTGATGGAAAACATGAGTACCATTATTTGTATTCAAACCCTGTAAGTCAAATGTAATGAATGCCAAAATTGGTACTGAAATATGGTGAGTTAATTAATGTATTATTATATTATATTATTATGTATTAAGGCCTGAAAGACAAAACTAGTGAATGCCAATAACAGTATTTACGGGGCGATTAACTTGTTAAAAACTATTGAGAAAATATAGTTTTTCGTCCAACTTTTTAGTTTTTTCTTTTTTAAATAAAATACAAACTAGACACATAATTTGTTTCTGGAACGTATAACGCGCGTGACGAGATCGTTCATCATATTTCGAGCATTCTTTCTAGTCGAAAACGTGTACACAGAATAAAAATAAACGCCGTTCGCTCAGAATCTAAAAAAAAAAAAAAAACAATGAAACGAATTTACATTCGCCTAGTAATATTTTTACAAAAAAAATTATGCGAACACAAAATTGACAATAACAATGTTTATCAACGGATAAAGGTGTTTGAAAATAGGCGAAATTTCGGCGCATTTGTTTCTCATCAAATTAATCGTTCGCGATTTTCTAAAGTAAGAAAAAAAAATTAGACAAATACTTTTTGTAAAAACGAGCACCCAATTTTTTTATTTTTTTTTTTTTCTTCTTAATATTTCTATACGACCGGATCGTTCGGCACCACCAAATATATTTATGTGTAATTCGAAACCGTCAAACAGTAAAATGTATATATTCGTCGATTTATTTTCATTCGAAACGTTTTAAGTACCTACGTCGAAAATTATATTTTTCGATAAATTCTCCCGGTTTCTTTTTTAATATTATCGAATCAAATGGTTTACCATATAAAGTCCTTGCAGTGGCTGCAGAAAGTCGGCTGCTTGAAGAATCTCGGTATGAACTTGTGGTCCTTGACGTTGTACACGTTCTTCTTTTTCAAAGCTCCTTTGCGCCCGCGCAATCGCAATCCGAACTTGGTGTTCATGTCGCCGGCCGTGTTCTCCTCCATGTTCCCGTCGTCCTCGGCCATGATTCTCGGGATGGGGGGGGGGGCGAGACGACGTCCACGAGACGATTATAAATAATAATATTAAAAAAAAAAAAAAAAAACAGAGAACGTGCTACTGTGTCCACGGACACGAAGCGAGATCCGGCGCGTTCGTCGCTCACTCTCCTACCCCAGAACCACCACCACCACCACCGTTACCGTCGCCGTTACTCTACTACACACTGATAACAGAGCGAAAACAATCGAGTGGCCGCGAGACGGCGACGCCGCGAACAGGAATGCCCCCGGACACGGACAGACCGACGTACACGATCGGTGAGTGATGACTGAACGGCGGAGTGGTGACTGGCTCGCAGCGGCGACGACACGGAGGCAGCTTGCTCGCTCGGCACGGGTGCTATCGCATTACGTTATCACACATCGCTCTCTATCAAACGACTACAGTCAGTGTCGCTAACGTCACGATTATAAACACGGACGGGTTGAACAACGCGCGAGCGCTCTGATATAACCTCACTGGTAAACCTTTTACCCGTAGAATTCTATACACTAGCACTCCTAGCGCACAATGTCTGGAATAATAACTATTATAATATTGTTATTGCCGACTATAAATCTAATAAATAACACAGTTATATTTTTAACAACGATTTATATTAGATAAAAACAGTAAGTGTTCTCGTAGGATACAGTGGCGCACCCAAGGGGATGGACTCCGGGTCCGGACCCACCCCTTGACTAGTGCAATAGTATTACATTTATAGATGAAAATCCAAATTCTGATACAACTTTCATATGTTTCTGTTAAAATTTCGCATACGATATAGATAACACCAGGTGTTAACAATTTATTGATTATATTATATTATTATAATATATAATCTATTTTTATTATCTATTAAAAGTTTTGTTTTTCATAATGTAGTTTTTTAGACCCCCCCCCCTTGAAAAAATCCTGGGTGCGTTACTGGTAGAATATGATTATTTTCAAATAACGTTTTATTATTTAAGAAAAAAATACAACCGTACCGATATAGAAATGTATCGTTCAGCAGAAAATAGCAAAATATTTACAAAATTTATAAAAATTCTTGAAATTTCATAATAATATGCACTGAAAACATTTTTTTTCTTTAATGTTTGAAAACGTCTTAAACGGCGTCTAGACATTTTTGCTTCGGGAGTCAAAATTGTCGAGGGCTACCCTTTTTTTTTACGTTCCCCCCCCCCCCCGTTGGCAGAAATCGTAGGGGGGCTTAGCCCCTTTTCCCAAAGTTCAATTAGCCTCCTCAAAAATGATTAGATAATATCGAACGAAGGGAGAAAAGCTTTTTCAATGGTACATATTTCATTGTCTTGACGACTTAACCCTCCCAATAACTTAACCCGATTTCCGCTAATGGCGTTCCCCAATTCTGCACAACTATTTATATATACGAATACGGGTCAGAGTCTGTAGACAGCCGACGCCGCTGGCCGTCCGCGAATACGGGCCAAAGTCCCGTCGGCGGGACCAGCTATTTCATAAATAGATATGAAATCCCTGATATTTCATAAATTTCTGTACTTTTATTCATTGAGAATATATAATATTATTTCCCATTCCTATATTCTGATCGTTGCAATCGAACGTCATTTTTATTTTATTCAACACATAAATTAATTGTACACCGAGAAATAACATTTTAACAAATACAGTATTAGAAATACAAATATTAGAAATTTTTGAAAAAACCGATTACTGCAAATAGAGTATATAGGCCAGGGGCGTATTTATTGATGGAAGCTGATTGAGCTCCAGCCACTCCTCGTCCCCCCCGAAATTTCAAAAAAAAATGTCTATGCATTCCCCCCGTGTCTCATATTGGTTATTATATTTTTTTTATAAAAATTATTACATCAACGTTTTTATCGTTTACACGACGGTGGTGTAAGGGAAATTTATACTGAATTCCTAATACACACTTAATTGTTTTTAATGAGTTGAGAATTTTGGTACTTTTTCCTAATTAAGTCCTTAATTCAAATTTAGATATTACTCAACGATGACATTTGATACGTTGAATACCTCAACTCCTCAAGAAAATAAAATATTTATAAATACGCACCTGATGTAAACATATGTTTTAGATTAAGAATATTTGCCTACAAACCCTACTTCTCTATTGCTAGGCTCGTGTTATAAAATGCATATATATGCTATGGATCTCGAACTCCGATAATCATCAACGCATTCACTAGTTATAAGAGTCAAATTAACCAAAATCAATATATTAACTTTATTATTTTAATTCTTATAAGTTAGGTATACTTTTTTTTATGGATCTAACATTTCCGTTTAAAATCAACTGTGTCATAATGCCATACTATCACAAATACATCGAGTTTAATTTTTACAATAAAAACAATAATCGCAATTTTTTTATTATTATTATTACAGTAACATTACGTTCGTGATTGGTGTATGAAATTATAACTCGATAAAAAAAAAAAAAACGGGAGTGTTGCGGATAACATTTGGAAGATGTGAAAACAAGAGACTAGCAATGGAGAGGCATTATGCAAATATTCTTAACTAATATACATAATTATGTATTTTGAATAAAACAGAGATGACAGTCAATTGAAATCGCGAATAGGAATGGAAATTATATTGTCGATAAATGAACCCGGGGAATCATCCATAAGCCATGACAGAATAATTTTAAATCTCGACAGTAACACATCAGAGTGTGTGTAGGCCGTTATTAGATCGGAAAATATTTAATAGAAAAACCGAAAATATTTCACTTTATTTCTCTTTTACACTCGTCGTAATATTTGAAAATCGTCTACCCCTCCTCCTGATGATTAGTTTTCAATTATCCGATTACACTGTGTTGTTATAACCGGCTACAATTAACAATGATAGCACTTATCAACCGTAGTTGACACGTGAAAACATGCCGCAGCAGTCGCATTTCCGTACTCACGCTAGTGATAACAAAATTTCTCCAAGATTTACTTGAATTTACGTACCTGCTCGTTTCGTTATAATTTATGAGCATGTCGTTGTTATAAATTAATAATTCAGAATGTGGAAAAAAACCATAAGAACTCTAAACACATACGGGTCGTTCGAGAAAATCAAATCGTATCTGTTCGATCCTTCGTATACATCGTCGATCAAATGGATTGTCATTGCGATCGAATTCGTACTGAATTTGTACATCATACGGACGGTCAAGTACACGGAAATCGACTGGCGGGCGTACATGCAAGAGGTAGAAGGTGTTGTGGTAAACGGTACACTCGATTATGGTGAACTAAAAGGAGACACTGGGCCGTTGGTGTATCCTGCTGGGTTCGTATACGTGTTCACTGTACTGTATTACTTGACCGAATTCGGCAAGAACATTAAAATCGGCCAATACATATACATGTTGTTATATCTGGTGAACGTATATTTGGTGTTCAAAATACACGAGCGCAGTAAAAAAGTGCCACCGTTTGTTATGTTACTGCAGTGTTTTTCATCGTATCGTATCCATTCGATTTACGTATTGCGCTTGTTCAACGATCCGATCGCTGTGATATTGCTCTACTTGTCTGTATACATGTTTCTGAAAAACAAGTGGGCGATCGGCAGTGTAGTCTACAGTTTGGCCGTTTCCATCAAAATGAATATCTTGTTATATTCTCCTGCGCTTTTGATAGCGTATATTACGAAATTCGGCATCCCCGGAACGATTAAACACATTACGTATTGCGCACTCGTACAGCTGTTATTGGGATTGCCGTTTTTAATCAATAATCCTATAAATTATTTGCGAGGCGCGTTCAACTTGTCCAGAGTGTTCATGTACAAATGGTCAGTGAATTGGAAATTCGTTCCGCCCAACATATTTGTGAGCGGATACTTTCATACGTTATTGCTTGCCATACATCTTACAGTCTTATTGTGTTTCACTACTACATGGATTAAAAATTTGGATGCCTATGCCAAAATGAAACAAATTGAACACGACTTGAAACCACAATTAAAGAAGAAGAAAATCAACATCAATATGGATATCAGCGCAAATCTGTTTTTGTTACCCATGTTTTCGGCCAATTTTATTGGAATCATGTTTAGCCGTTCGTTACACTATCAATTTTACGTTTGGTATTATCACACGTTACCATTTCTATTATGGTCAACACCGTATGGAAATAAATTTAGGTTAATTGTACTTGGCCTTATAGAAATCTGTTGGAATACGTTTCCAGCAACAGCATTTAGTAGTGCTCTGTTACACGTTTGCCATTGTATTATTCTGTATGGATTACATAGGTACAGGTATAGATATGGGTCTATAAAAAAAAAATAAGTACCTAGTAGCAAAATTTATATTATGATAACAATTATACAAGTAAACTGAAAAAGTTTTTTTTATTTTTCTTTGCATTTCAATTTGAGCTTTTCTTTTTTTGTGTAGTGCTCAATACGGTTTTCTAAACTTTCTGGAAAAAAAAAAAAGAAAAATTATAATCAATTACTTTTTGTAGCAATGCTTGTATACAATAAAATAATATATTTTATATTTATATAGATAAATTTTAAACACACAAATATTTAATTCATTTTACATCAAACATATCATTTAATTGATAATATTAAATGTTTTTTTTATAAAATGTTATCCACATAATTCTAATGATTTTTTTAAACTCTATGTAAAAATGCAAAATGCTTAAATTTTTTTTTCAATTTATGACTTAATATCGTAAGTCATGTTTAAGATTTCAATCAAAACAGTTCCTGTGCACAGACATTGACTGAGTGCATATTAAAAATTGACTGATAATGTTAAGAACAAAACTGTATGAAGACAAGCTACTTAATTCAATGAATTTGAATTAATAAATAGATAGTAATAAGAAAGTTTTAGTTCATAATAGTTGACACTATTGTTATTATTTCTAAACAAATTATACTCATTTATAAATTATTTATTGAATATTTATAATTTTTGTTTATTTTATTACCACTAGCTGGTCTTTTCAGAAGTGGCTGATACATTTTAGATTTAACACCTTGTATTAACCATTCGCTTTGATTATTAACCTTCTTCACTGCTAAATTTTCGGTATTTTTTAACATTTCTCCCAACATTGTAGCTCTGAAATTTATTTTAATAAACATAATATAATTCTAGAAAACAATATTTTGTATGTGTTAAATTTGTTACATTTTTAAAAACATATTTATTTATTTAGATTAACACCGATAAATAAGGTTCAAGTACTATAATTTATATATAAAATTTTAAATAAAATAAATAAAAATGTATGACATGAGTTTAAAAACAAATTACTTTATCATATGTGTAGACCATACACATTGTAGACTGGAAATTACTTCTGAGAAAGACTCATCTTCAATAATCCAATTGACATTTTCAAAGTAGCAATCAAATAAATTCAATGGTAAATCACTAGCTAACGAATATTGAGGTTTTCTGAAAATATACATTTAAATAATACATTATTAATCATAATGCACTCATTTAAGACTTAAATGTTAGACAAACCTTGGACAATTTTCTATGTTCAACAAGTCTTTAAATACACTTTCGGTTTCTTTATGTTGTCCAACTAATATAAGTACTGATACTATACACCGAATCTGATGCCAAAGAAAAGCCTTACCCACAATAGTAAGTTCACACATATCATAATCTCTATTAGTTGAGAATTGATTGTTTATTGAGCATACTTTAACACTGGCACTCATAATCTTTCTGAAATATTCTACTACACCATTGGCAACATCCATTTTACATAAATTACGAAAATCGTGAGTCCCAACTACATGCTGTATAGCTTTATTCATTAACTACACATAAAAACATTATTAGTATTTTACTACACCAAGAAAAAAAGGAGTACAAACATCGACATCAAGATCACCTCGTGGAAACCAATACTTATATGTTCGTGATCCACAATCAAAACGTGCACTAAAACCTTCTGTTACTGGACTCCAAGCTAATATCCTTATACTTTTTGGTAACAATCTATTGAGCATTTTACAGTATGGTAATTCATTATTATCGTCACCATTGCTTCGAACAGTTAAAGAGATCACCTAGAAAACAATATAATAAAAAAAAAAAAATGTATACATATTTTTAGAATAAGACTGTTACATTAAAAATTAATTCTGTATAGAAAATGCATTAGATAAGCAACATTATTATAATTTGTTTCCAAACATTTTTTATTTGTTTTTGATACATAATATATTTTATAATATCTAATTTATACCTGGCTAAAAGAACTAACACCTTTATCAGTTCGTCCACAACGGTGATAATTTGATGTCTGCCGGCTTTCTATTAAACAACATACAGTAAGCGCACGAAATAATTCGTATTCAATAGTTTTTTCAGTATCTTCTTGTGTTGCAAATCCTTGAAAATCCCACCCTAAGTATAATAATTTAAACGCTATATGCCTCTTTTGATATCTAAACCAAACAAATATATTACTAAATAATTTAATGTGCCATTAATAACATCATTAATCGTAATATGGTTATAACTTCAAAAATGTCAGTAAATTTATTAAATAAGAATTAAGTCTTCTGAATAGTTTTAGTGTGTAAGAAATTAAGTAAATTATTTTATACATATTATAGGCTTGTAAAAGGTTTACAGAAGACGTGTATATCCCTACACATTTATCTTAAATTCATCATCAATTAAATTATAATAAATTCTATAAAAAATAAATAATTTTTTTTTTCAAATTAATACAAATACTAGGTATACATACAAGTGTAGTACGATATTTTATCATATAATCATTTGCGATTATATTTTCAAAAATAAATAAATCTCAAATCAAAACCGATACAAAAATATAATAGGCATTTCATTACTTGGAGAAATCGAAATGTTTTTTTGGTTTCGGAATTTTTCTATTTTGCTTTTTGTGATTAACATTCCGCTCTTTAAGAATTATATTAATGAGTTCCTGTAATAGAAAAACGCATATAAAATGTTATATTTTTACGCTTGATTAAAGTATAAGCAAAATTAATATTTTTTTTTTTTTTGTAATTACCTCTTTAGTCAGACAATTAAGAGTTTCGAGATCATAAAAATTAGTATTTAAATCTTCTTCAAATGACATTTTGTGTATTTAAATTTATATTATATTATAATATGATAAAATTGAAATTGTTCGAATTACTCAACTACGTTTATATTAATGGAATAAGTTTTAACTTTTAAAATGTAATAGTGAAATTCGATTTTTTGAATCTCCGGGAATATATTGTTTATTGAAATATGATAAGCACCTTATCAGATATTTACCGTTTCCATTTTCCAAAGAGTCTGTGGAAAATACTGTTCCCCGCTTAAATATCGAAAATCCAATCGGTCAATTCCAAAAATCACTCTAAAAAATGAAATAGTGACATTTTGTTCTCTGCTATATGCGCCATACGTTAATGAAGTTGCCGAGTTCCTGAACTAATTAAATTCAGTAGAAAGTTCGAACGGTAAATAATAACTCGACTCGACAAATCAAAACTATTTTGTATTCCATAACTTTTCATGTAGAAGCATAGCTGTTCCAGAATTATCTATATTCGTGCTTACAAAACAAGATAAATACTGTTACAAAACTCATTATGTTACCCAATGCTTTAATTTATATCAAATTTGAGTTGAATTCCTTCAGTCTTGGTGCTGTTCATCCCATTATTAAACAATGATTC
Organism: Chaetogeoica ovagalla; assembly: GCA_032441825.1. Classification (NCBI taxonomy): domain Eukaryota; kingdom Metazoa; phylum Arthropoda; class Insecta; order Hemiptera; family Aphididae; genus Chaetogeoica; species Chaetogeoica ovagalla. Next base: position 2,235,456 of record CM063727.1, on the reverse strand, counting down.
TACTTGAAATATATCCATTTAGATACGAATTCCATTCCTTTGAATCCCAAAAAAATTGTAGTTAAGAAACTCATTGAGGAGCGTTATGGGAAGAGGAATGACGGTGAAGTCACTCTGCTACATTACACTCAAAACTTTCTAAAAATGCCTTGAAGCAATTGGTTCACGAGACATTATTAAGAAAATTAAGAAAATTTTTATAAATCCAAAATTTTTATTTTTAATGCTTTAATTATAAAAAAAAAACATTTTTAGCAGCTTCAGCTCATTTATACATTTTATTACCATCAATAAACTTTTATTTCAAATTTATTGAATTATGGATTAATAATAGATTTTAATAATCATAAGTATCTTTTTTAAATATTTCTGAATTTCTATACATACTTTTCCAAAACTCACAATGTTCCTGTGCCAAAAATCACCAAATCTAGAATTTAACCTTATTCTTTTTTTTAAGTTCATAATAGAAAAAAGATTAATTTTCTCATTGCCGTACAATGAATGTGGTGACAATGACTAAAGAAGGAAACGTAATTGAATTAAACTGTATTATCAATAATGGAGTTCGATATGGAAATTCATATATTGCATGGCTAAAATCTAATTGACTAGTTTTACACAAAACTAACTGTAACATATAAATATAACAGTATAGTATTATAACTTGTACAATGGACGGACATTCGAATAAACATCATAAAAATACTATTTGTTATAAAAATTAATTTTTAAATTTTCAATTAAATATTATATTCATTTTCACCAAAAGTTTATTTAAGTTTATATTTAACTTACACTGTTGATAATTATGTAAACTAATACAATTCAACACAAAGTTAAACACAAAAATCTGTTTAACTCTACAATAAAAATAACTTAATAATTCAGTACAAATATGAATATTCCATTTATATGCGTAAATACATACAGTGTAATATTCAAGTGCTTTTTATACTATTTTTATTAACAATATCGGTTTTTATTCAATTATTGTTAATTACTGATGTATTAATATATGCCTAACATTTTTCCAATGTTCAATTTTGATGTACAAATCTCATAATTGTATATCGGATATGAGTTTTAAATTACAATATTTCCCAATACTGTATTCAATGATTATTTTTTAGTTAGATATACCAATGATAGAAGATAATTTGTGTTTATGGTGTTACCAAGATTCAAGAATGCTATTCACACTAATAATATATTAAAAACAATTGAATTTTTCATTAAAATTATCATAAGCACAATAGTTTTATTTCTAATAATTATTAAAAAAAAAAAATTACAATAAAACTGCTTTGTGTAATTGTACATAATTTATTAAATTTTTTTTTATAACAAATTTCGATTTACTATGTTTTACATTTTAATGTCTAATGTCTAATGTTTTTGAAACGTAAAACTTGAATGAATAAATGTGAAATACAAAAACACAACAAATAGCACTTGTAAAATGGCAATAGTACTACAAACCAACAGTCTGATGGCAGGTAATCGAATAGTTAATAATATTATAATACATGTTCTAAGGACACTAGTGCCAGTAAAGAGTATCATAGACAAATAAAATATTATGTTGTTTGTTTCGTCCGATATAAAACTAATGACAAGAGTGAAAACGTAACCATAAAGACCATAACCTAACAATGACAATATTTGCAAAAAAGATATACTAGAATTTCCTAAACGAGTTAAAACGTAACAAACTGCTGGCATCGTCACACAATAAACGGCCAACACTTCAGTCGGTGATCTGTGATAAAGAGATGATGGCACTTTGTAAGCATGTCCATATCCGAGTATCGTGACCAACAGTATGAACGCTAAACACGGTCCTAAGAAGTCGACGTACACGAATCTTGAGCGCAAAGGCGGCGTAAATGAGAGCAGTATCCTTTTAGGTAAATCGTTGGCCGGCATCGTGAAATACGATAAAGCATGCGACATGAAGTCATTGTTCTTCGAAGGTTCCGACCCGAAAAATATTACTGAATGGTCTTTCATTGTAGACAGTCGGGTTGATGGTTCAGTTGATAGTTCCTACAGAGTGTATAAATGCAAAAACCAATTATTTTTACTTTTTACCGTCCAATTTGTCCTTTTTGTCCTTGAGTTTTTCCGTTATGTTTTTCAACGCTTTTTCAAATTGTTCGGATCGCATGTCCTCCGTCAACGATTTTGCGCGAATCGCTTTGTGAACAACAAATCGTGCAACCTTTCTCATGAAATTCGATTCTGCCAATTTGTCTACCAATTGCTGGTGGTTGATCAAATATTGTAAAATTCTAAACACCATTTTCAATCAAGCACGACAGACGTTCAAAAACGTTTCTCATTTCACGATCCCACAACGATTTTACAGAAGCGGACACAAGTCACAAAAGCAACAAAAAAAAAAAAATCGCACTTGGAAATAATCCAATTCTCGACCTTATCAATTTCTCATCGGTAACTGATAACATGTTTACGAGCGCAAAATGCAAATGATAACAATTGGGTGCGCCACATAAAAGCAGTGTAGACCGGTATATTCGATTTCTATGCGGATGAATGTAATTTTGTCCATTTATAATAAATATTTATTATATGTTTATGTTATTTATTTATATGTTAATAAATATTTTCTCGTTTTCCGTAGTTGAACGTTTTATGGATTCTCCGATTACGCACATTTTTAGATTGTCCAGCCGTTAAATCGTAACTAATTGGGTGTCAATTCATTTTATAATGAATATTATATTGTATGTTTTTCATAGATGCCTAATACTGATGGCGTTTCGTCGGTATAATTCTCGAAGCCACAGCGACGAATGCCCTAAAACTATGCGTAAATCGGAAATTCACAAGATAAATTCTAAAAGCGGCGATTTGTATTGCCGAACGTGTATAATAAGGACTAGACATCCGCCTTAATAAATAATTATTTAAAATTATCAAGAAAATATCGTTTCGGCGTGGCATCGCTGCGGTAATAATAATTGTTAAAAAAAATATTTGTTCCAAATTTGGAACATCTGTCCATTCGAACATGTGTCTCCCCTTAGAAGAAATAATTTCGAAACTCGTTGGTGTTTTTGAAACATGTATACATTGGAATAATTGTTTTTTTTTTTTTTGCTAATAATCGGAATAAATGTGTTAGTGTAACTAAAGTCAATAAAATGACTCCCCGTGGCCCGTCCGACGTAGGTACGCGGCCCAATAATGTGTAACACAACAAACTACTTTGTGAAAAAAATTTGCAGGTTCACCAGTGATAAACATTGTAATGTTTTTGTCACGGATTCGCCGCTGGTGGTTTTTTGTTTTTTTTTTTTTACAATAGTCAATCGTCATCGATGATATGGTAAATACTTTGAAAACCACCACCTATTGTAAATAATAACCAAGTATAATTCAATGCTTCAACCGATAACAAATCAAAAAACGTATCCGTCGTCACACTATAGTTGTTAAAGATATGTTACCCAGTCAACTGTAGTAATCAAACACATACCTTTAACCACGACCGCGAACACAAAATATTATATTTGAACATCGCGATTGGAAGAAAAGTCTATTTGATCAAATAATCAATGGAAGATAAATTCATTTGGAACAAAAGTTATTTGGATTATATATGATATGAACAAATGGTAACGTTTGGAACAAAGGTCGATTGGAACATATATTTCTGTGTTACATTTGATAATTTTGGAACAAAAGGTCCCGTTATCGTTGTCGTCATAAATCGCGATGCGTTGTTGTTGTTGTTGTCAGTGTTTCGGTGGCCGTTGAAAAAAAAAAAAAAAAAAAAAAGAAACAGAAAAAATACTAATCAATAATACACTCGTCCGGAAGTCGTGCTTGTATTTATTGTGCTTTAAGAATTCGTTCGCCGTAGTTTACGCGAAAATTCGCGTAAGAATTACTCGACATGGTGTTACAGAAGTAAGTTCGAATTAAATCAATATTTTCTATTTGCTTTAATTGTTGGAAATACGAATAGCGAATATTGAGGTTTGTGGTGGATATATATATCGGCGAAAATAATGACGAATCGAACGAACAGAGCTTTGGAATGTTATAACGAATATGTTGACTTCACGCAAAACTTGCCTTTGGACATACAACGTCACGTGACGCAGATGCGCGAATGCGATTTGGAGTACCAGGAAATGATATCGAAGATCAGAGAGTTGACGGCCAATTTCGATAGTACCTCCTCATCGTTGAATTCGAAGAAGTTGATCAAGTTATTAGTGTCCGGATTGGATCTGGGCGATAGAAAAGTGCAAACGGTTCAGCATATATCTGACTTGGTCGACGATAAAGTCAGACGTCTGGAAAACAACAGGAGGTGTTTGATCTCTGTTAAAGAACCCGAAGTTCCCAAGCAGAATGTCAAAGAAAAAATCGAGGGCGGTAATTGTTCGAAAGAACGAAGTTTACCCAGCTCCAGCACTAGTACTGTGCCCAAAGAACTGAAGAAACGCAACACTGATAACGATAGTAACGAATCCAATAACGAAGTGAAAATTGTCAAACGTCCTAGACGTAACAGAGCTGACGAGCCCGATTACAAAGAAATCCCTGAAGATATTGTTCCATTGTCGGCTGTACCACATTCCAACACTCCTCTGCCAAGAGCTACAGCAACTGCGCAGATACAATCCCAGGTAACGTTGAAGAAATCTACTCAAAAAACAGAAACTAAAACCAAAAAGAAGGGCAAATATAAGAAACAACAGAAGGATAATTCTCCATCATTGGATGATGACGATGATATTGCTGTGGATCCGGATGAACCGACATATTGCCTTTGTGATCAGATATCGTACGGTGAAATGATATGTTGCGATAATGACCTGTGTCCAATTCAATGGTTTCATTTTTCGTGTGTTGCATTGGCAACAAAGCCAAAAGGGAAATGGTTTTGCCCAAAATGTCGTGGAGATCGACCAAATATAATGAAACCTAAGGCACAGTTCCTTAAGGAACTAGAACGTTACAATAAAGAAAAAGAAGATAAAGCTTAAAACATTTTTTATTTAACATTATTAATAATCTACTTAATTGATTATAATATATACCTATATATTTAAACAATTAAAAATGTCTACAATTTAAGCCAAACGTTTTAAACGTATACAATAAAATTATCTTATAAAAATAAGTATATTTTCATTAGAACACAATACCTAATGTTTATAAATTCAAACTTCAATGCATTATATACTTATCAAACTTAAATTTAGAAATAGATTATTCAATATTATTTAGTAATACATATATATTTGTACTAATATTTGTATTTTATAAGTTAGTATATATTTCGTTTTTTTTTTTTTTTTTTTTGTTGTCTAAATCTTAACTATAATATTTATTAACAAAACAGAGTGTCAATTAAAATTTCCATTAAGATAACATTTTATAAGTATCTTGAATATTGTTTTTTTAATTATAGTTATAACTATGTTGTAAAAATATTTCATTTTTAAATGTCTCCTATCAATATTTATCTTTTTTGAACTCTTCTTATTAGAACAGAGTGCAGCAACGTATCGGACTTTGTTGAGCTTGCGCAGTTGGCTGGTGTTAAAATTGCACCCAATGTAGTGAGGTAGGTAACAAGTTATTGATAGCTATAGTTTTTTTTTTTTCGGTTTGTAAAATTTAACTCTCGAGTTATTTATTTATCCTGAAGTTTATGACGATTAATTTTAAAAATACCTTTACATACACTTTTAAATACCTATTTAATCATTTTTCTTCATATTTTAATAGCATAAAATGGTTTTGTTCACAGTGCAATGTTAGACTTATTAAACTTAGGTTATTCTCCATCGTCCATCAGAAAAATATGCCGTGAAGTGGCCAAATATAAAAGTCGACTTGAAAAGTGTAGTTCTACAATGAATAGTACCAGTTCCAAATAAAAATTAAATATATATTGTTTGATTTTAATTTTATTTTTAATAACATGATTTAATGTAAATTTAGAATTTGTAATTCAATCGAAAATTATTCATTGAAATTGTATTATGTCATTGAATATACGTAATTAACCTTAATAAAAAGTATGTAATTTCTCACACTAATATGATAATTAAATTACTGTTGCACACAATATATATATAATTCTTAATTCTTTACGTAACAATTACTTTGTGTGTCATTTAATTATACTAACAAATAAGACTGTACTCTATAGTTGTATAAAATATATTTTAGCAAAATAATGTATTGATTAATAAATATTTTTTTTGTGTAATGAAGTCTTATGCAAAATTTTAACTGAATTTCTTGTTTTTAAAATTAAAATTTTATAACTGATGTTAGTTACAAAAATAAATATAAATTGAATAGGTTTTTTCTAATTTGAAAATTGGCGTTTTTTGTGATTGCATTTAAAATACTTAATATAATTCTATAATATGAACAGCATTATTGTAAAGTACAGGGAATGTTCCGAGGAATTTTCCTCGACTATTTATATTGTTTTTACTGTCCATTTACAATTTTAAATACATTTTCAGTATAAATCGATATATCTTGAGTAAGATATAATCTAGAAAAGTAAAGTATTATGTAACGAATAGCAGAGTCGGATTAAGCGGGGTCTTAGAGGGCTATAGCCCAGGGCCCCCGAAAAAATTTGAAACTGTCATTTTTTTTTAAATTATCGCACAATTGTTAAAAATTTAATAAATAACTACAACATTAAAAAAACAGTTATTTACATCAAATATTTTTATAAAATATTTATCAAAATAATAATAATAAGTACAAATTTCAATGTGTTTTTAATTGATTTAAAGTCCTCTACCTACATTTTTTTTTTCATCATTAAATGTACATATACGTTATATATTTATATATATATATGCAAGACATTTTTTTTTGTAAAATTAGGGCCCCTAGATTGAACCGGCTCGGGGCCACTTATATCAATAATCCGGCTCTGCTCATTAAATCTCCTACACGAGTTATTTGGATATCATGGGAACCATACAATTTGGCGTTTTAATTATGTAATTTACCAATATATTTAATTAAAATGTACAACTACTATATTAAAAGGTTCAAGAGTAATATTAATATAATTAATAAATATAAACAAAATGATAATGCAAGTTGGTGTTTTCTATGAATTTTTCATTACAATATACAACACGATTACAATAATTTTATAAAATTAATTATCCGGAAATATATTAATTCTTCCATGAACTATTTCATTTATTCCAAGTCTCGGGAACAATTTCTGCGCCGTGTTGTCTAACCGACATACCTATATTTATTTATGTCATGATGATAACTGTAAAGTTCCACCGGTCGCATTGTCTGTTCGACAAAACAATTTTTCTATAAGTTTCCGTTTACGAACTTATGATCTATTGAAATTCATTGCGTTTTAATTCGATATTGGTTAATTATTATTAAGATGAGAAGTGAACCAGCTAATAATGCCAAACCCGAAATGTGTATTAAGAATAGGGACAATTTATACAGACTTATTATAAGGTAAGTTAAAATTTATAATAATGTATTCTCATCCTGTTACCCATGAAGACGTCTACGAGTATTCTTTTTTTCGCGCGAATACACTTTTAGAATGTCAATATTGTATTGATAAAAAACGTATAACAGATATGTATTTCATACAGATGTGTGAAATTGAAATGTTTAGAACGAAACTACGAGAAATGCTCGTGATTCTGAATTATTTAAAAATAGAATAATTCTTATTCCTGCACTATATATATATATATAACCCAAACTGTACAAATGGCGAAACAATAAAATGTCCTTCTGATGTAAAAAAAACATTTGTCTCTGGGCTTAATTTTATTGATATACGTAGATTTTTTTTTCTGTGCGTGAATATAAATTTGTCATTTATAAATAAATGAATATATTTATTATTAAATAAAATAATATAATGAATTAAATGCACGTTTGTGTTTTATTTAGCCAGCTATTTTATGATGGCCATTCGACAGTTGCTTCAAGCTTAGCGACCCAAGTGAATGCTGACCCGCCTTGTTCTCCTTCGGATCGGCTCATGCATGTTGTGACTAAAGGTTTACAACATGAAACTGACAGGCAGAAAGAATCTGAACAAGTATTAACCTTAAATCCAATCCAGCAAATGTTGATTGGACCCGGTCTAGGTACAGTTAACGGAAATATTATATTCAGTTGTATATTATATTTTATGCTCTATTAGATTTGGAATTCGAGACTAATGTCACTTGTACTGCTCCGGAAATATCACTTTATGAAACAGTGTATGTAACGTCTCATAAAGGAGCCTGTAGGGCTGGTGCTTTTAGTCCTGATGGACAGTTAATTGCAACTGGAAGCAGTGATGCATCGATCAAAGTAATTTATATTTTGTAATATTTTATAACATTAAATATGTTTTAAATGTATCATCTAAATAATATTTATAGATTTTGGATGTTGAAAGAATGCTGGCTAAAGCTCATGATATTGCTAGCACTGATAACCAAGAAGGACAAGGACATCCAGTAATACGGACATTATATGACCATTTAGAAGAAGTGACTTGCTTAGAATTCCATCCAAATAAACCGATTTTGGCTTCAGGTTCTCGGGATTGTCATGTTAAGCTTTTTGACTATTCGAAAACGTCTGTAAAAAAAGCCTTCAAAACAATTAACGTAAGAAATAGGCTGTTTAAAATGTATGAAATATGTCTGATTTCAAATGTTCATTTTAAATGTGTTTGGTTTTTATATTAACACGTTGACTCGACAATACCATGTCGCCGCTGGCGGTCATCTGGGTATTAGTGATTACACTAAAAATGTAGTTGCCGACTGTCATATTATCATATTACCTACACGCCAAGTGGCTGCCGACTGTCACATTCCAATATATTTTCTTTTCCACTTTGATGTGCTGACACTGAAGTAATGTAAATATGATATTACCAATGCATAGAGAATATTTTACATCGAAACGTATATTCTGTACCTTGATTGGATATTTTTAAGGTGTGAAAATAAATGTTCATTTAATGGTACTATATTGCTTTAAAATATATTTATTATTTATAATAGATTCCTGAACAATTTATGTGTTCAAATTAAAAGATGAAATAAAAAAATTCCTATTTTTTGAGTAAATGATTGATTTATAATATTAGAATATTAATTTATATGGTGTATGTTAAAACAATTTAAACAAGTAAAAATTTTACTATTTATTCAAAATGTAACTTTTTTAACTTCCCTAGCTTTTACAGCCCCCTCAACGTTCTGTTACACTTTAGTAACAATGAATGCATCTTTTCCGTAGTTTATTAATAAACTATCTAATCCTTCATTATTAATCGAATCTATAGAAAATGTAGTACAATTTAAATTAGTTATACTAACCTAAATATGTAATAACTATGTTAAAAAATGATATTTTTATTAAAAATTAAATTGTATAAAATATATTATTTTTCAACTCCCCTTTCTATATTAGTGGATTTCACCAGGAAAAAAAATACTTTTACCTTACCACTTTCATCACCAGACTCTGAAGAATTTGGATTATATGTAAAGTCTTCATCGGTGTTAACAAAACGCTGAATTCACTAGAATTACTGGAATTATCGTCAAGTATTTGATTTATAAGATTGTCATTTAATTTAACCCTTTTTGGACGAGAACTCATGATTACTACAAATAATTATTTTTTAGTCAAAAAAAAAATCACTTTATACATAAAATGTAGTGTGATTGCTGGTATTCACATGACATATAAATAATGACTACACACAGGACACTAAGTGGCTGCTAGCTACCATTTTAAAATAATGCTATAATCTTATTGGCGGGAGAAAATTAAGAACACCGATATCATTTTTGTGAATTTCGGTTGAATAGTTTTTAAAAATATCAAAAATAACATTTTATGAATTATTCTCTAAATAGTCTGTGGGGTGCAGCAAAAGATTATCAAATAACCGCTGGTGGGTACATAGTGGTCAACGTGTTAATGTTGTTATATACTAATTATTTAAGATGTTTTAGTAATGATTTCAATTTTACTTTACAGGATGTTGAACCAATAACATGCATAAGCTTTCATCCTCTTGGCGACTTTTTAGTAATGGGTACCAATAGTCCTGTCATTAGACTTTATGATATAAATACTGTTCAGTGTTATGTTTGCTCAGTTTCGAGCCATCAACATACTGGTCCTGTTACATCTGTCAAGTATATAATTAATAACATGACTTTTTGATTATTGATTATTTGTAAATTTATATGGTTGTTTTTAATGTATTAGATATGAACCAAGTGCCAGGTACTTAGTTTCCGCTAGTCGAGATGGTTCAATTAAACTGTGGGATGCCGTGTCTAATAAATGTATCAATACTTTTGAAAAAGCACATGACGGTACTCAAGTATGTTCCGTGACATTTTCAAGAAATGGAAAGGTGAAAACATCTATTCGTGATATTGTATTTTACATTTGAAAATAATATATTTCTTTTGTAGTATATATTATCGTCAGGTAAAGACTCATTAGTTAAACTTTGGGAGTTGTCCACTAGTAGATGTCTGATTGCATACACTGGAGCTGGAACAACAGGTAAAATATATAATTATATAATATTTACATATTTCTTGACTTTATATAGACCATTCATGTTTTGTGCCATGGCAACATAATTGTCTTCAGACATTTGTAATTAATAACTTTATGTAGAGTTATATCTGTGTTTTTCTTGATAATTCTTTTTTATTAGAATATGTATGTAACGAATTTATGGTTATTGAATAGGAAAACAAGAACATCGTACACAAGCATTGTTTAATCATACAGAAGAATATGTCTTGTTTCCCGATGAAGCTTCTACTTCTTTGTGTACATGGAATGCGCGAAATGCTTCTCGCCAACAACTTTTATCCTTGGGTTAATATATATATATTTTTTTCCCCTCATAAATTATGCAAAATCTTTATTCGATCCTTAAAAAACCATATTAATATGTATCGTTAAATTATTTATAGGTCATAACGGACCCATTCGCTCAATAGTACACTCGCCAAATTCAGCAGCATTTTTGACTTGTTCAGATGATTTCAGAGCCCGTTTTTGGTATAGAAAACACTTAATTGGAGCATAATTAAATTGAATTTTTTATATTATTTGATTTTGTTTGATTTAATAATTAATGTATTGGTAAAAATAAAGAATAAATTTCTTAAGTGAGCCAAAGAAATATTTTTAACTTTGAAAGTAAATTAAAAAATAAAAAATGTTAGAACAAAACTTTATTGTGGCATCAGAAGGGTACTTATCTAAAAGTTAATTTTACATACTTGGTTTTAAACAACGTGGCATTCAAGTGATGTCTTTCATTGGCAATACACTGCTATAGCCAATTTTTTAAGTTCTACATAACTTTGCAAAGCATCTCTTACAGAATGCGGCCAACTTCAGTACATATTGCATGCTTCAAGGCTTCTAGGATCCTGATTCGATATTTAAACCCATCACACTTGAGATAGTCCTATAAAAAGTAAACACATGGTGTTAAATCCGACGAACGCGCGGGCCATGGAACATCATCGAACCGAGTGATCAAGTGCTCGAGGAAGATTTCCCTCAAAACAGCAATCGAATTTCTAGCTGTTTGGGCCATGGCACCATCCTGTTGACATCATACTAGTCTCAAATAAATCTGTTGAAGTTAAAGAAATTATTTGATTATGTTTACATACCATTCAGAATTTATGATAACAGCATGGTTGTTCTTTTCAAAGAACTGAAGGCCCAGTAACATCTTCATTGCTGATTGCACACAAAACTGTCTCTGTGTAGAGGCATAAATTACTTTAGGGTTTTCAGCATTGCAATAACGCGTATTCTACTCGTTAACACTTCCAGAAATGTGGAAGTTCGCCTCGTCACTAAACAAAACACGTGCATTTTGAGGCAAGTTTTGAATCAAAGCTTCGCATGCCTACAGTCGATTTTACTAGTCCTTTTATGAGAGTACTTAAGCGATGATCATTTTGTATGGATGGAAACGAAAGTCCTTCATAGATAATTCGACGTGTGTGAAATTAGCAGTAATAGGCAATTTATATTCGTTTCTTATCACCTGTTGGGAAGCCTCATACTAATTTCACAACTGTTAAATGATAATTACTAAAGTTGTGTGTGTGTCTTCGGATACTATAGTGGTGGGAATTATCGTTCATTTTATGGAATCGTTCCAATCGGTACAGTTACAATAAAGTACCGATTACAAAATACTCGTTACATCGGTACATTTTTTTTTTAGTTACTATTGTACTCAGATTCGTATTGTTTCACGCTGAACGATCAAGTATTCAAATTTCAAGTGTGTACTCGTTCTTGAAATATAATGGATAATGGATATTTATGAACGAATATGCTTCGTACACCCATTATACAATACCTACTATTTTACTGTATTCGGAAATTATCACCGTTTTAATAATTATATAATGCAGTTACAATTAAATAAATATATGATTCATAAAAAACAATGTTTAATATATTATTATAAAATATAATGACATAAAAGTGTTGAAATATACAATATTAATATTAGTTTATCACCTACTATTGTTAAATACAAGCACTAAATAAAAATAGTAGTAATAAGTAATACTTGTTTATTTTTAAAAGAACACAATAAAATTAAGAAATAAATTAGAAACGCAGTGGAACGAACAAAATATTTGTATTTCATGTCCTATTGTTAGTATAGTCGCCAGTCGGTACTCGGTACTCGGTATCGCCTGATGGGGACCATTTTGTAGTTAGAAACTTTGTACCGATGGAACGAACGTGGAACGATCAATGTACTCGTTCCATTGTACCGAATACAGCAGTAACGACCCACCTCTATCGGATACTCAAATTTTGATGAAAATGTGCCTATATTTCATTTCATTAATTATCGCACGATAAGCCATTCAATTCACATCATAATTTAATATATACATACGAATTAATTTTTTTCTATTCGATTTATTTCGAAATGAAGTCATTGCGGTAATAGTAAGAAATAATTTTAATACCGCGATTACTTCTGTAACACTAGGCGGCCATCATGTGATTATTTTTGGACAATCAATACTAACTCTGTTACTTCTTTAACACAACTACTGCGTACAGACTTACGCGGAAACCGTGCTTTTAGTTTTAATTCTATCGGAGTTCCAATAGTTACGATTTTCTCCTATTTGATTAACATTAAATTTGAAATAAATTCAACACATCATTTTCTAATTAATACACCCGTACAGGGTAATTGTTGCGTAACAGCACCGCCGAATTAACGATGGTCTCTTAATAACTACGCCACTGTTTCAAATTCAATATAATATTCAAATAATAAATTTGACTGACGTATTTTATAAAAAAAAAAAAGCGTACAACGATGACACGCGAAAAAATTATTTTCTGGCTTGTGTTACAGTAAACGTGGTCATTGTCCGTTACCAAGGTACCATAATTATTTTGGTGTCTTTGGTCTTTATTGTTTTTCCTTTTTTATAAATCATTTTAGATAATGTAATCACGATAGTACATAACATAAAAATGTTATTGGTTACATCTCAGTGAGTGGGTTGTATGTACTGTTCTGTGCCCCATCATTCGGAACTCTGGTTTCGAGTGTTTCGTTTTTACATTTTGTGTAGATGTAGTAATTGTTTAAAAAAAAAAAAGAAAATCTGTTGGAATTCGAAATGCAAATATCGTGAATAAATGGTGCTTACGACCAAATGGATTCAACGATGGATGCCCCCAAATCGAAACAGTTCTGCTGCACGTTTTTCGTCAAGACGGTCAAAAGCATTCCGGTGATATTTATTTTATGCATTCTTGCGTGGTCGTATTACGCCTATGTCTATCATTTGTGCCTTGGTATGTGTATACAAGTATCGACGCATAATGGTAATTAGCAGTTTCAATTGATCGAATAAACTTTTTTCTGTCCAGGTCGAGTTACGTCCGTCGAAGTAAAAGTGCTATATCTACTCGCGTACCACGTCATATTGTTTTTTTTCCTATGGTCTTATTTCAAAACGATTTTCACCGAGCCGGGCAGTGCACCGACAAAAGTAAAATATTACCATACTGTTTATTAACGTGCCATAATATTATCGCTGTGATTATAGTTCAGACTGTCCGATGAAGAGTTTGAAGAATTTGAGAGAAATTCTTTGGATTTGGCTAAGCAAAAGGCCATATTACGTGAATTCGCTGAAAATTTGCCCATCATGACTTTTACAAATGTTGACGGTAATAACTTGTACAGAAAACTATGCTGTTACTTGTATAGTTGTAAAAAATTAATAAACGCACAACTTTGGAATTGTAGATAATTTTTTTTCAGACATTCGCTTCTGTGAAAAGTGTAAAATAGTGAAACCCGACAGGTCACATCATTGTAATGTTTGTCGTAAATGTGTACTCAAAATGGACCATCATTGTCCATGGGTAAACAATTGCGTGTCATATTCAAACTATAAATATTTTATATTGTTCTTAGCATATGGCCTTATGATGTGTATTTATGTAGTAACTACAACGGCAGAATACGTTATCAAATTTTGGGATGTTACTTCAGATATGGTAATATATAATTTTACGATATAAATATATAATATACAAATTTACGACAGTTTATTACTATATTATGTTAATAATATTCAAGCTATTTTAATGAATATTGAGATTCATTAAACGAAGTTGATTTCTAATCAACAGATATTAAATTTAAAATGATTAATCATTTGTTTATTTAAAAATAAATAATTTTTTTGATAAAATAAATTTATTATTTATTAATGCTTATAATTTACTGTTATTACTTGTGATTCATAATCATTTGGACATTTTAAATTTATCTGAAGTACATTAAGGTAATATAAATTATCTTTACATAAATGTTTAAAAGGTAGTTTATTGATTTATCACTGGTGTTTATATACAATTAATATACTTATACTAGTAACTAATTTTCGAGTAATTAATAGTCAATAAAAAAATATATATAAAATATATATATATATCAAAATGTATACTTAAATATACAATAAAATCCAAAGAGTATTAAATAAAATAAAATAAAAGAAGGTTGTTGTATAAATTATTTTATTACTACCGGTTTCGACAAAAAGTCATCATCAGGTAATTTAAAAAATACAACAACTGAAAAATATAATTAATAGTCAATAGATAGTAAACTAAAATATTTGTTTTACAACTGTTAAATTAATACTTAAAAATTTAACATAAGTAAATAATATAATGTTTATATTTGACAATCTTTATACATGAATTAATTTTAATTATAAAATATCTTAGTATAAGCACAAAAATTAAGAGAAATAAATGAACAACAAATAATTGTTTATGAATCATGTATTGAGAATTCACATCAGATGTTAATGTTGTAATGCATGTAAACATTCCACAATTTTAAAACAAATGAGAAAACAATGTTGGTATTGAATGTAAAATAAAATATCTCATTGTAGGAATTATTAAATATAAATTATATTTTGTACACAAACAAAATAGTACATTCTTCATTATAATACATATATATATATTTTTAATTATTATTTATTTATTTTTTTTTTAGAAAATTCCAGGAGGATCATATAAGATTCATATAATTTTCTTGTTCTTCATTGCTTCAATGTTTTCCATTAGCCTGTTCTCTTTGTTCGCATATCATATCTATTTGGTTTCTAGAAATCGGACTACATTAGGTAATTAAAGTAATGTTTAAAAAATGTTCAGTAAATGTGTGTAGTAAATATTTTTTTTATTTTTTAAACTTCAGAGTCCTTCCGTCCTCCTAAATTTTTGGAAGGTTGTAATAAAAACGGATTCAATCTGGGATGCTGTAGAAATATACAAGAAGTATTTGGTAAAGAAGTTCTTTTGTGGCCTTTTCCAGTTCATACAAGGTAAGTTAGAAAATGTTGATATTTAACGTATATAAATGCACTTAAAATGTATGAAAAATGTGTTGATGAGTAGATCATTATTTTCATTCGTTCGTTACATACAAAACATATTCATCACGCTCCTCGATTTCCGTTATTGTTAATTTACACACATATTTCCAATTAAAATTAGATGAGTATTCAGAATTTAAAAATCAGATTAGAAGTATTCATTTTTTTTAGTTTATTTTATTAGAAGTTGTAATTGTTTTTAAAAAAATTATTTCATAGTTAGAATTTTAATTAATTCAAAAATTAGAAATTTTGATAGTGCATATTTTGTTTATAAAGTAAATTATTGATATAAAAATTACTAAATAATAACAATAATAATTGATTTTCAAATTTGATAATTCATAACACTGTAAAAAATGAATTTTGAGACATTTTCATTGCACAACATTCGGAGCTTATGGTAGTATGTTTTGTGTGCAGAGATTAGGGAATATATAGTACTTTTTATTTTAGAAATATATTTTCATATTAATAATTTGCTTGGGGATTAAGTTACAATTATAAATTAAACAACCTAACCTAACTGTGTATATAGAAAATATGTAGATACTTATTAAATTTTATTATTTTCATAATTTTGTTCTGAAGAACTTTAATAGTAATAATATTACGTTTTTATGAGGTTAAGTGCATTTAATATTAATGGAATGTTTTTGATAACGTATAGAAAGGCTTATATTCTTGGTTATTTTTGTTTTTTGTTTTTTTATTTTATAAAAATAAAAGTATACATTCAAGAACATGATAGAAATGAAGCTGTGTTTATGTAGTCATATGAGTTAAAATAAATTATTACTGGGGATTATAGCTTATGATAATCATTGAACTTTTTCATTAGAATTTACTATTATTGATAAATTTTTTGTACTAGCCATTCTGAACGTTATCTTAACATTTTTATAAAAGAGAAATTTAAATATATCCTGGGATATTGCATCGTAATATCGCGATATTCGTAACATATTGCCTGTATTTTAATTTTTCTGTTTTAGTTTGGGGGATGGTGTTATATATCCATTGGCGAACGATCTGAGGTCCAATGATAGAGTTAGGCATTCACCAAACAAATCCAGGACACCGTTTACTGTTTAAAAACATTTTTGATATTCCAAGACACCATTAGTACTTATTCTAAATAAAATATTTAAGTAATATATACAAGAAAAGAGTATACATTAGGCTCAAGTCAGTATTGTGTTGTGTTCACATTTATTATGTTAATAATATTATTTTAACAATGCAAAACCTATATTTATATGGGTTCATAATTAATTTTGATTTTTATTGATGTTATTGGTCTATAGAGACATGTTATATTTTAACTTATATTTGGTGGCGCTGATGTCTGCTAATATATCTAGGACAAATGTCATATTATTAAGATGTATACATAAGTTGTATATATAAGTCCTCCTAAATAGGGCTACATTTAATTTAAAAAAATTAGTCGATTATATTTACTATGGAAATTTGTAGCTGTCAATATTGTCATTTCAATTTCTATGTTCACGGATATAAATGTTTTAATAACAATACCACACGTCTTTGTGTACATTTTTATTGTCAATTCAATAATAAATAACTTTGATTTAACCTTACCTAACAAATATAATAAAACAATAAAACGGACTTACTCATTTGCAATGCCTTTGAACACTATTATATTTAATGTATAATTAAATAGTTAATACTTATATTATGGTTTACTACCACCCAGCCACCCACTTTTTGAATTAACTATGACATTTGTCGTAGGTGAACCATAGGATCAGCGCCATTGCTTATATTTATACTTATATATTTTATAAGATGAGCAATTTTATATTTTTGACATTTTGTATATTTTTGGTAATGCTTATTTATTATACATGTTGTTGAACTTGTATAAATAACTTTGTATAAAAGTAACATCAGCATTTTATATATATATATATATATATATTGTATTAGAATAATATCTTGTTTTTTTTTTTTTTTTTTTTTTTTTGACACGTGCATCAGTATCTTAAAAAAATGTCTGTGATTTTTTTATTCTCTCTGATTGTCAATTTATATAAATTAATTTTTAATTTTTCTATCAACTGTACGTGTATTAATATTAATGATTCTCCTCCTACAGCCTTGGCGAGGGCGTGTCATTTCCAATCAATAAAACATTACCCGAAACTCAAAGTTTATTATTCACAGATATTTATGACCAGAAAACATCAATTGGTAATATCTACTGAATATGAGTCTTACTAGTTTTATCAAAACTGTAATGTAATGATTAAAACAATATTGTTTTTATAGATATTGAATGTTCTGATATGCAGTTATTTAATTCAATTTTAATAAGGTAAATATTTAACAACTCAGATATTATTTCTAATCAATGAAATAATATTTATTGACTATTTTTTTTTTTTAATATTGCAGTGATGATATGAACTCGACAGAAACAAATGCCCCAAAATATCAAGATCTTATACAGATTTAGTGTAACTTACTCAGTTATAAGTTAGTATTTAACATATTATTTCTGTGATAATATTTACTACTTGTTGTAAATATATTACGTCATATAATACATTTCGATTATTAGACAACATTTGAATGTATTCTGTTAGGATTTGGACCAAATAGTCCGAAACATATAAGCGGTATGACTTGTTGGGTAAGGTTGAGTAATCGCGTCACCAGTGTATTTTCTACCATTTTCTTACGATTTTTAGACGTGATTATGACACCTCCTATTTCTTGAACCGGTAACCTTATATAAGGTTCAATACGTATATTGACATTTATTCCTGTATTTGCTTGATACTCTGTTTTTAATGTACTGATTATTGATTCTACGTATTCCACATCCTCTGTCACCAATATAAAGTTCATTTCTTTCTCTAAAATCTTTATATATATATATATATATATATTATATATATGTGTGTGTGTGTGTTTGTGTGCTTGTGAATACACATATTTGAAAAAATATTTATATCAGTATTACTTGATACATTGCCTGCAGTATTAATTTATTGAGAATTTGCTTATAACATTTTTTTCTGCTACGTAACTTAATTAACTCTTTGTTGACACTGGCCAATACAGATTTAATGTGGTTTTCTCTTTTAAACAATATTTCGAACTTGGCACTAGTCATCTTGGTAGAAATCATTCTAACAGTGTGCGAACAATTACTTATAAGTGATATTGTTTACAATATATATATATATATAATTTTGAATATACTACACTTACGTCACTGTTTCCCTGTTAATGAGTTTCGTCTTTTTGTTGTACAACTGATTAATTTCTATTATACCTATATGCAATAATTTTTCCTTTTCTTTACAATAATTTTTTTCCGTTAAGATGTCAATATCTTCTTTTGCTTCTTCTGCATCGTGGTCAATGAACTTAACCATCCTTTCTAACTGAATTAAAATATATACATTGGAGCTATGTATAACATTAATTTTTTTTTTTTAAACGGATGCTCACTTGTATATTTTTCTGGATTTCGTTCATGTTTTATTTAAAAATTAAAGAAAAAACAATTTTAATAATAAATACAACTGATTAAAAATATTTAAGTAGTCAACACTGTTGCTAAACGATCCCTTTATTATAAAAATATAAATTTGTGTTCAAATAATAACGTATAATTAAATTAAAAATTTAAACAAAATATTAATAATTGATAAATAATATGTTAAAATTTCATTCAGATGCCATTCAAAGGTTCGGGAAGCATATCACCTGGGCTGTTGAACATGTCGTAATTTTGTAAACCGACCAGCTCTATGCTTTTTTCCCAAAGTCTTTTTGCCAATTCCGGGTCTTTGGCCAATGAAGATGGTTGTTTTACTTTACAGTCACTAAAAAAAAAGCCAAATTCTAGTAAATCAGATATATATATATTTATATAAAATTTGAATTTGAAATGTTATTCCAATATATACAGCGTAGTCACCTGTAATAAAGTCCAGTTTCCTCTCCGGCTTTTTCGTCTATCGAACAGTACAGAGTTGTCTGCGCGCCTTGTTCTGGAGTCTTAAACCATGGGTAGAGAAAGATATAAGCCAGGAACTTGATGCCCGGGAAGTACACTTCATCCATCGTCCTGAGCAATTCAGTTTTCACAATCCCCGGATGTAGACTGTACACGTGCACTCCAGTTCCTGTATATATATATATATATATTATATGTGTGTGCCCACATTGTCTAACAGGGCTCATCATAATATTGCTATTGCATTTGTATACACTTTATTACAGAGTCCTATTAGGTTAAAGTGGCTGGATTTAATCGATAATGCATAGCTTTGGAGGGCTCCTTGGCCACTGAATAAAAATAAAAAGTAATTTGAACGCTAGTTTATTATTTTGGTAAAAAAAATAAATAAATAAATTTCCAAAAGTACGAATAATATTAAAACCTGTTATTATTAACATTAATATAATACTCAATTGAGCGCATAATGAACGATATAATATATATCTTCTAATTGTTTTTAAATACATAAATTGACTTTTGGACACTACTCGCAGATTACTATACTTTTCTTACTTCGAAAAAGATTTGCAATTGCAGCATTATAATTTGAAATCTTATAAATTCCATAAAACATTTAACTTTTAATATTATTAAAAATTAAATTTAAATTTCCTTACAGTCAAGAGTCATCAATGGGTGGCTGCTTAATCAACCCCTATCATATCTTATTACTTTCATCACATAAACTTATTGTGCACTATTTATTATTTATTTCATATGAAAATAAAAAAATGTCCTTCCAATATTATTTATGCACACAGCATTGCAGCTAAACTAATGTAATTTTTTTTTATCGATGAAATACGAGAGAAATATGGAAATTATATTTTCAATTGTTCGAAATCAGACGGACTTAAATTTTAAAAGTTTTTTTAAAATTTTTTTCTCATATAATTTTCTAGTATTTAGAAGCAAAAACGCCCCTTCCTCCCATTTTCGAGTTCTCAGTTTTATATGCATGTCATTACCTTCGAGTCTCTTGGACAGTTCTCTCGAGAATAGCACGTTGGCGAGTTTGCTTTGAGTGTAAGCCCCCATAGCCGAGTAATTCTTGTCATAGTTTAAGTCGTCGAAATTGATTATACCTTCTACACAAGAACAAAAAAAAAAGGAAAATATATTGTTTTATTATTTTCCGGTTTGCATTGCGTTCACGATCACAAAGTATCCGAATCGATTCCCATCTTGTCGACCCTTAGTCATTTTGAAAATATCCTTAATACAACACTTAAAAATGGCAACTTTAAATGTTATATAGTTTAATAGACTTTAATAATTAGACTGCTCTAAAAACAAATGACTGCATACTTAATGAAACAGAGGAATCTAGAGAAGATTAAAGAAAGAATAATTGGTCCCATACCATAACCTTACACACCGATGAACACTACAAAACTATTAAAACTTTTCTGATATCGCACATTATGGGGGTCAATAATATTTTTATCGTTTATGAAATTATTTTGTATTTTTTTTTTAAACACGATCTTGAATATTGGAATACTTTTTCAAGAAAAGGTGGTTTTGGTAATTTTCCTAAATGATGTATGCGTACTATACCTATATATGGGGAAGAACTAATGTCGAATTCTGCAGCGTAGGATTTGGTTCCAGAATAAAAAAAAAAAAGTTGCGATTTTTAAAAATATTGTCTTATAAAAATATATTCGAAACAAATTATATTATATAAATTAAATATTTTGTAAATCGTGTGAAGATTTACGAGAGAGATGGGAACCGATTCCGACTCGGGAAAGACACTCGCTTGAGAGTGCGTATAAAATAGATAATATGTATACGGACTTAAATGGGCCAGAGACGAGACGTTGACGATGCGTGCCGGAGCTGAACTTCGGATTCTTGGCAACAGCAGTGACGTGAACAAAAAGTGTCCCAGGTGGTTCACTGCAAAATGCGTTTCAAAACCGTCTTGGGATTTACCCTTCGGACATGCCATCACGCCTGTATACATATAGAAAATAATTTAGCGCACAATATTTTACCAGTTATGTGTGTTTTATGCTGCAGGATTTTGTCCTTTTCTGTGATATACACTGTGTTCGACTTTCAAATGTAATAAGTACGAAACAATTTCAGTTTCAACCTCGAATATATGTGATATTAAAATGCTTATAATTTGAAAAGCAAAAAAAAAAATAATGTTTTTATTTCCCCAATAATATCTAACCGGGTTTTATTTTTCAATCGTATAAAATCTCTATATTCGAGACCTATAAAATCAGTATGCTTTCTTGTATATTTTCATAGTTGCAAACTGATTGAGGACGACATAAAGTTTCGATTTTTTTTTTTAATTCGTATTTAACGTTTTTATTTTTAAACACGTCCTATGATTTCCGTATACATATAAATGCGTAATCAATGAGAGTACAGAAAAAAAATATCGAAATCATACATAGACTGTTTGTTTTAAAGCAAAATTGCTTAGAAAAACTATTGCTATTCAAATCCAGTAATCGGTTTCAAAAAGATGTAGGGAGAACTGCGTATTTTAATGCCCTAAATTTAATGGTACAAACCACCAAAATCGAATTTAACAAATTCAATTTTAATAAGATCTGGTCTATGCGCGAAAATCTTTTCTTAGGTTCCTTGAATTGTCATTTGGGAACATCCGGATATATTATTGAATAATGATGTGTAATCGATTCTTTTATCAATATATAATTAATTTGTATCTTATTATATCATTTTTCTGACAGAAAATTCTCCATCCGAAAAATTCACAGACGAACAGACAGTTGTGTAAAGGGACCTTTAAGGGAAAACTATAAAATTATGAGTGTACCGAAACGTTACAAAATGGAATTTGATTTTTTTCTTTTTTTAGTTCTTATATTTTTGAGAGAGGTTACGAAAACACTTTTTCCCCCCATTAAAATTGCAGAGATATATGACTGGAGTTTATATATTGTTGTCAATTTTTCAAATGCTGAATTGTTTAAAATGTATTTTTATGTAATTTGTATAGCAATAATGTTTATTCTCCATTCGTATATTTTGTAGAACATAAATATAATCTGATTTTGCTTATTATGTTCATAAATATATATATATATTTTTTAATGTCGCCATTTTAGGCCCTTTTGGTCGTCTTGTATGTGTATACACTTTTGGACAACGTATTTGTGCGGGGAGCAAACCGCGACTGCCTGACTGACCGGCGTTGTTCACTAGCAGGTGAATCCGTTTTTCTTTTTGTAAAATGTTCTTCGCGCACCGTTTGATCGACGTGAACGACGCCAAGTCCAATTCCTCTACGACCAGTTTTCCGAGATTGTCGCCTTTCACGTCCGCCACGATGTCCGCAACGGCTTGTTCCCCTTTCTTAACGTCCCGGCACACTATTATGACTTTAGCGCCTGCAATCAATCAATTCGTGTAATATAATAATATTTTAATATTAAATTATTATCATCAGACTACACTGTGTAATGGCAATCAAAATATGCCCGTAATATACGCATATTAGTCGTATAATAATAATTATCAAAATATATAAAATGTGTAAAGTCGTGTGTTATTTGTACGTGAGCAATTTTACTGGAAACTGGTTGATTATTAATTATATTTGTTTGTTGAAAATTGTGTGTTTTCAATGAATTTGTATGAGACATATAGGACGACACACCTGCAATTGTCGTTGGACAACAGCAAAATCATCGTTATACTGCAGCAAGTATTCTTAAATATTTAAATATTTTTGCGGCGAATCCAGAGTACGGTTTAAACATTTATTTACCAGATTTGAAGAGAACGTATATTTTTCTATAAAATAACACCCAACGAAGAATTGTTTTGTTACGTTTTGAGATTTTGACTAAAAAAAAAAAAAAAAATTATATAATATTCTTTTCTAAGTCTACTCTAAATTCAACTCAAATGTCACAGTTTAAGAACATTTTAATTTTAGATAGTGACGAAAAATACATGCAGTCATCATCTTAATGTTTTAAAATAGTTAATCGTAGTAAAATCAATTGTGTTTTTAGTTTTATAACCATGTGTAATAATTCTTATTTTACTTGATGAACTCTTTGTATTATAACGTTGAAATCATTAGTATTATTATTTGCTAAAACATGCGAAAAATTACAAATTAAAGAATAAAAAATGTACAAAAAATTGATAGGTATATACATGCATTGACCACGTATGTAATAATGTTAATATGATAAAATGCAACAAAAATATGACGTAATTATTACTATATATTATTTGAGTAAATAAACAAAGTGAAAAAAAATCAAATAAATATAATATATTGTTTTACATTAAATTATTATACTAGTATTTATGCAAGTATTTACAGGTCCGAATCTAAGGGTGGGCTGCAATCCAGGAGCGCCCTCACAGTTTTGTAATTATTTAACGGTAATTACCGGAAAATATATATACAATATTTAGATATATTGAAAGATGATAACTAATGTGAAAGATTATTCCCTAATTTGACAAGCGTAAAAAATAAATTATATACATTAATCGACCGATCAAACTTTCTACAATAAACTCAGGCTGTGATATTTTAAGTGTGAAAATTTGATTTTGAAGATATGTAATAGATGATTTTGTAAAAAAAAAAAAAAAAAAGAATTATAATGAATAAAAATGAACGAAGAGTTCCATATTTATAATATTATGGTTTTTTTTTTATATTATTTTTATTTAAAAGTTATTTTAAGCTTTGTTTTACTAGTGATGAATAAAACGAGTACTACAGATAAGATAACAATACCTACATTTTCGTGTATGAGTAAAAAAATTATGTAACATATACATTTAATTATATTTATCTGTGAGTGTAAAGGTTTATGTTTCTCCTCGTCATTCGTTTTATTATGTCTTATAAATAAATCATTATTGATTATTTATTTATTTAAAAATATATAAACGTACAGTTTATTTATTTATTATTAATTAAATCGTGACTAGATTTAGACTTGCTCGTAGCTCTAAAAATATAAAAAATGAAATAACCAAAAACTAAATGTGCGCAAGTGTATACAAACAAGACATTTAAAAGCACGAAAATAAGTAATAAAACTATATGGAATTAAAATTCAATTTCCCGTTAAATTACGTACTATTAAAATAAAATAACACTAGTGTTATTTAACAATACGTAAGAAATAATTACGTGTTGAGACAAATGCGTTTTTCTCTTGGCACTAAAAAACACATAAAAATGCGTCGAATTCTAGACGAAAATAATAATTAAATTCCTGGGCTTATACTTCGGTGTACGTGAGAAGATTGTAATCAGTCGGTCGCAATCGCGTTGTATAATGAATGTAAACAACTACTGTATACCTAATGTCTATTAAAATACATTTAAATCTATAAAACGTGCTATTATTTAAACAACTATTTTTTTTTTTTTTTTTTAAATGACTAATTATTAACATTAATATAACTTTCAATACACTATGGCATTGTTATATTTTTGAAAAATGCTAAAATGTGCGTAATGATATATAACAAAAATTATGTAAAATCGTATTTTGTACACCGACTCTCATGTGGTTAAGATTCAAATTTGCGTCTTACTCATAGCTAATATATTATTATTTTAACAATTAGGATATGTCGATTGCAATCTTCTGGGAATATTTTCTAGAAGTAGACGGTAATCGTTGAACGACCGCAATAAATATAACTTCCTTAACTACCTCCATAGGCGCTATTTGGGGGGGGTGCCATAACACTCCGTCGATTTTTTACTTGTTGTAACTTATATGATATTATGTCATAGGCATTAGCATCTAGCATGAATTTAATTCAAATTGCACCGCATTACTCTATCTCTCTTGTACGACTTTATTTATTTATTAATAATTAAAAAAAAGTCGCCTATACAGTTAATTAATACTCTCTCGCGATAGACGTACTCGCCAATTATAAGTATTGTTTATTTTTTTTAGAATAAAAACATACGTCTTATGACGAGCGTGTGGTTATTATTATACGTTTACGTACGAATAAGCCGTTTTCACATTTAAATTAATATTATTTTTTTCTTCTGAACTTTCGTTAATATATTGTAGTAGTAGCAGGGGCGTATACAAAGGGGGGGAGGGGCGATGTGGCGATCGCCCCCCCCTAGATACTTGTGTATGTACCTATATCTACTGACAACTAGAATTAATCGAACTAAAACTAAAACGTCATAAAACATTCTTTTATTTAAAACTTATTGTTTTTATATAATTTTTCGATAATTCTAAGTTGGCAACAGATTCGACGGGCCGTTTTTCTATTCGCCCCTCCCTCCCCCCCCCCCGTAAGGGATGAAGTAAATACGCCCCCCCCCTCCCGAGTAGTGGCGTAATTTCGACGGTCGTTCGTTAAACGTTAAAAATGCCGTCGATCGTCGATAAAAAAAAAAAAAAAAAAAATCACCGTTTGATTTTCTCCCTATTTTGCAATATAAACGACCTGCGGCGACCTGTGGTACGAGCATAACGGCGAATTCGCGCTTTGTCTTTCCCTTACCGATTCTGTAGAATTCCTTGGCGGTGATTTTGCCGATGCCCGTGTTCGAACCGGTTACGACAGCGGTCTTGCCGTCCAGCCGGGCCTCGCTCGTGCATTTTCCGCTGAACATCGTCGTTGTTCAAAACGCGAAATAATATTACTGTGTGTGTGTGTGTGTCGCGGCGTGCAGCGAAGAAACGCGCGTGGAACTACGTGAGCGAACGGTTGACGACTGCCGCCGCGGCTCGTGTCTCGACCAGAATCGGCCATAGGCGAACCGCGGCAGCGTGCGTTATCGAGCCACCCCACACATACTCGTCGTCGCGTTCGTAGACAAAGACACGCTGTCGAATCGTTTGATATTCACATGTCGTCGTATCGCCGTAAATAAATAATAAAAAAAAAAAAATAATAGAAAAAAGCCCAGTCCATAAAAACCGTGTGGATTTCAAGTGAAATAAACTCCCGAAGTACTCGTTGTCCCGTGCGTTTCGAAACGTTTTTTTTTTTTTTTGTCCGAAAAAAATTTAAAACGGAGAAAAAAAAATCCACACTCCTGTGATCGTTGAAGATCCATTCAAGACGCGCGAGGAGTGTCGAAACCATTCGATTCCATTACGTCCGCACGGCGAATTAAAATACGTCTTTTTACAGAATCCTCTCCTCGGCATACCGATTGTTTCGTGTGCTACACACACGCACACAAAGAGAGAGAGAGAGGGAAAAAAGTATCATCCGATCATCTCTTATTATATAAAGTGTATCATCGAACGAATCCGGTTCTGCTGTCTCCGGACCGTTTGGAATTTTTTTTTTTTTTACCGTATAAACTATTCGGTCTTGTAGTAACGTACGTCAATGTGCGCGTCGCACATCGACGACACAAAACGCGTGACGTGGCCTCTTCACGCCATTATACGTACGCGGATATTATATTCATAAAATGTTTTTCAATAGTATTTGGTAACCGGGATTTCGCAAAAAGTATTCCGAATAATTTTTAAAAAAAAAAACTGTTCGTTTTACTTATTATAGTTTTCCGTACGAATGTCGAACACGTATAGTAATTACACATATTATTATTATTATTACCTATTTAATAAATAAACAATTTATAAATATATAAACGGTTATCGACTCAATCCCGTGTTCATAAATCAACGTAATAATTATAATAAGACAACTGTACGAATTATTCGTTAAATATAACACGATTATAGTAAAATACACACAGTGTGTGTCCTATCATACCTGTATATAATATTCTCGATTATTATTCGCGACGAGATTGGGTTCAAACACCGAATACAACGAGATTATCTATAAAAATAATTGATGTTGTTTTAAATGCGCAAATCGTTACTATAATGTATTATAGTCGCTACTCGTATTTTTCTCGGAAATAATATAATTTTTTTTTACTATATTTAAAATACGGTTGAGCTTTAAAAAATATTGGGAATAATATTATCCAAGTCTGCGAATATTTTGAAACGCGACGCTTTTATATAATTATATAAATCACATCTAATTATGTATTATTATTATTATTATTAAATATTAATTTTTAATAAAACGAAACATTTTCGCAAATAAATTATTTCTAACCGAATTCTCAATTGTCCAGCAGCTGGTGTTCACTGCGAATGATACTCGGATGCAATAATGGTTTCATATTATACTGGTAAAACGAGTAGGAGTTTTATAACTGTAAATTATTATACGTTCATTTCGCGTCTATGAAATAAAAATTAAAAAAAAAAAAAAAAGTAGAAGCTAATCCGAATTTAAATGTCGCTACACGCGTTTTAGAAAATAATGTCGCAGTGTATATTGTATAACATTTTTAATATATACGTATGTAGACATAACGATTTAGAAAAATAGGTGGGATAACACATAATCCAGGGCTCGACGACAAATTAAAATTCTTATAGATACAACTGTATATAAATATGGCTATGGATAGGCTTCTAGAGTGTAGACTCGCGTTTACGACCTGATGAAAAAAGAAGTCCATTTTGTCAGACGTGTGCCCCACGATCAAACGCATGAAATGTGAACAACGAGCAGCCAGCCTCCCCCTGCCAATCAATCGACTACGGACGCTTTAAGGAAATATCTCCAAACTCATTAATTAATTTGAAAGAATTCGGTTTTGATAGAACGTTACGTATATTATGCAAATTTATTATTTAAATCGTATAGTTTTTACTTCTATTTCTTTCGTTTCGTTTGTTTCACTATTTTATCAATTATCGTGTGTTATTATGAATTTGTGCATAGTACGCGGAACTGTTGCGACACACGGTAGGCAGTCGTTCAAGGTTTCATACGTCAGACCGGTAAGGTTGTATTTTTTTTTATTTTAATAATTGTTTCCCGAGGTTAGTTCTCCGCGTCCAGCTCTACGTAATATTATTTTATTGTCGTGTCAGAATTTCGTCGTAATCGAATAATCTTTTTTATTAGCGATATGAGATTTTAACGATCCATTTGTCCTCGACACTTAAAAGAAGAATAAAAGAGCACTTAGCATAAAAAAAAAAAAAAAAAAGGAAAACGAAAAATCTGCGAGCGAAACTCTTGGAAAAAGGTTTTTTAAACGCGTATTCTTATAAGATGTCATCGATAATAGTGTAACGTTCAAATAAACCGTATTAATAATTTTATTTCAAATATTTTTGCGCGTATTTCACCGTATATTCGTATGGACGTTTTGACGTTTAAATCTTTGAACCCGTATAACACGCGAACAGCGGACAAAAAGAAGAAAAAAAACCATTTCACCGAATAATATCGGTGTGTTTTTGGCTATTTTTTTTTATATATATAAATTGTGGAATTATCGCATTTGCAAAAAGTTTTTTTCTTTGCACACATATTCTATAAATTACATATGTATTTATATATTTTAATTGCATATATATATATATATATATTGGTTATTTAGTAATTATTATATTTTATATAAAATTTAAACTTTACACAATTAAAAACAAGAATTTTTTTTTTTAATACTTTTTGAACAATAAAGTAGTGATAAAAAATAAAAAATAAAAATTATAAGTTAATACTTGTAGTTTTAAAAAAAATACAACAATTTTCTTTAAAATTACCTGATAATGACGTTTTGTCGAAACCGGTAGTAATAAAATAAATTATACAACCTTTATTTATTTTTGATTTTTGTTTTATTTAATACTTTTGGCTTTTTTTGTCTATCTTGATGTACATATATTTTTTTTTATTTATTATTACGAATATTAACTTATAATTTTTATTTTATTTATCTTTTCTTTTCATTTTTTATTTATTTTTTACTTTGTCTTCACTACTTTATTATTTGAAAAATATTATAGAAAAAAAATTTTTTTTAAGTATGTAAAAGTTAGGTTAGGTTTTAAATTTTATATATACATTATACATATATATGTTTTTACTTTTTAAATATTATATGTTTATGAGCTATTGTTATACATTTTTAGAATTTAAATACACGAAAAGCTACATGTGTCCAAAACGGATAAGGTTGAAAAAATTTTTTTTTAGTAATTTCACGAACATTTTTCGTATTTTTCCTTTACGAATGAGAAAGAACAAATCTACTACTGAACAAATGGAAAAACGTGTCAAATAATAAGTGCCTGCAACTGGATGTAATTTGTTGTTGGAAAATGTATCGTGTAAAGATTAACAGAGTAATACTTCTACACGTAAAAGCATTCACGGGCAAAAAAAACCACATTGTTGTAAAAAATATGAATTTGTTTCTTTTTATCCAATAATAAACAAATATCTTGGCAGATCTATTCTGTTAAATACTTGTATAATGAGAAAAGAAAAAAAATTCTTATAAATCTATAATTAAAAAAAAAACCATTTAAATTGTATAAAAATTTCACGATATATATTACTAAAAATACTATATATATATTATATATAGTACCTTTTACTTACCACATTGTTGTAGTAATTTTGTGCGAAATGCACAGCTTATAAGGATAATGCGTGATGCTAATTCGTCGCTCACTTTTATTTGATTGTATTTATTTTTTATTATTATTCCTTTTTAAATAATTTACCATTGTATATTATCTTATTAATGTTTTGTTTCTCATATTCCATGTTATTAAATATTAAAAGAGCCGATTGGCGTTTATATTGTTATTATTATTATTATTAAAATAAAAATTAATTGAAGATATAAAAATGACGAGAAATGTAAAATGAAAATTATATGTTCCGAACGTTTGTACAATAAAACGAATTTGTAATTTGGTTGCAATGAAACTTACAAAAAAAAAAATCAAAATTCCATCTTTATAGATAATAATTGTTATATATTCGTGTTATTAAATGAATTTCTGGTTATATATGATCTTAAAATACATATAAATCAGTTAATATTGTAAAATAAGTTAGGTATATACGTATTATTATAACTTGTACATATATTTTTTTTATATTCGAACGGTTATATTATGTATTATAGTGACAAATGACCAAACAAACGAAAAATGTTAAAAATGATAAAAAAAAAAAATGTGTATGATAAAATTTTCTTCAGACGTCTTTCAAAGGTCCGGGAAGCGTGTCGTCTGTGCTGTTGAACATGTCGTAATCCTGTAAACCGACCATCTCTACGCTTTTTTCCCAAAGTCTTTTCGCCAATTCCGGGTCTTTGGCCAATGCCGACGGTTCTTTTACCTTACAGTCGCTGCAGGACAACAACGAGAACAAAATTTTATTATGTCACACACACGCATATTTACATAAATTTAAATTCGTAACATTATAATCGTAACGTAACCATGCGCGCGACCATTACCTGTAATAGAGTCCGGTCTCCTCTCCGGCTTTTTCGTCTATCGAACAGTGCAGAGTTGTCTGAGCGCCTTGTTCCGGACTTTTGATCCACGGATAGAAGAAGACGCTTGCCAGCAGCCTGAGCCCCGGGAAGTATACTTCGTCAATCGTTCTGCCCAATTCGGTTTTTACAACTCCGGGATGCAAACCGTACACGTGCACTTCGGTTCCTGCGCAGTACACGTATTATATTATTATTGTATTATCGACAATGGTTATAAAAAAAAAAAAAAAATATAAAAAAAGTCGTCGCTTAATTCCGCACCACGGTTCTCCCAACGGATAAGTACCGTTCGATTCCACACTACAATATTCTAAATTGATTTCAATTTTTCACAAAATAAAATATAAAAATTCTATGATTTTGAATCACGAGCCATTTACGACTCGCGAGAGAAGCTGCCTGTGTTCTACAGTTAATCGTCAAACGTTATTCGTAACAGATCAGCGGCGTCTAACTAATAGTTATGAAGAGCGCGCTCCAAACGTCCTTTGTAATTTTCGGTGTGTGTTTTATTACCTTCCAGTCTCTTGGACAGTTCTCGCGTGAACAGCATGTTGGCGAGTTTGCTTTGGCTGTAAGCTCCTGAAGCCGAGTAACCGTTTTCGTGGTTTATGTCGTCGAAATTGATTACACCTCCTACAGACACCGACGCGTAATAAGACAAAAACAGAAAAAAAAAATTACTAATTATTATTCGCGATCACCGACGTGCGGCTGTAATTGTGTTACGAGGTATACGAACTCGTGTGGGCCAAAGACGAGACGTTGACGATGCGCGCCGGCGCCGAACTTCGGATTCTCGGCAACAGCAATGACGTGAACAGAAAATGTCCCAAGTGGTTCACGCCGAATTGCGTTTCAAAACCGTCTTTGGTCTTACTCTTCGGACACATCATCACGCCTGCGCAGTATTGTTAAAACCACAATATTT
The DNA here is from genome assembly GCA_032441825.1 of Chaetogeoica ovagalla. NCBI lineage: Eukaryota > Metazoa > Arthropoda > Insecta > Hemiptera > Aphididae > Chaetogeoica > Chaetogeoica ovagalla. The sequence continues at coordinate 2,203,078 of CM063727.1, read as the reverse complement.
TACCGGTGACAATTTGTGACGAGAGCTATTGTAATGGACTAGTCCAATGGCGTAATCAGGATTTTATATAATTCGTGTGGGGGGGGAGGGGCATTTTACGCTGAGTAACTTACACAGAAGAAAAAATTAAACATAAAATATAAAACACGAAATGAATAACTTGATTAATTCAACTGCTCTCAATAATAATACCGATAAATATGAACACAGTAATTTATTTAGATCGTTACCGATTGTTGTTTGCCCACCGTGCTCAGTTGTCCACTTGAGTAAACCGTTATCGAGTAAAAAAAGAAAAAAATTACAATATATGTTGTGTTAAATGGTCGGGTGAATTCGCTAGTGCTCATTATATGAAATTCCCGATTATTGTATATGCACACTGACCGGCGTTGTTCACCAGCAGGTGAATCTGTTTTTCTTTTTGCAAAATGCTCTTCGCGCAGTGTTTGATCGACGCGAACGACGCCAAGTCCAATTCCTCCACGATCAGCTGTCCGAGATTGTCGCCTTTCACGTCCGCTACGATGTCCGCAACGGCTTGTTTAGCTTTTTCCACGTTCCGGCACGCCATTATGACCTTAGCGCCTGCGATCAAATTCAAATTTTTATATTCAATGATAATTATACCGCGGTTAAAAATCTCTGTTCTATCGGATACAAATGCCTACAAGTAATATCGGTTCAAGTGATAATTACATATAAAAAAAAAAAATCATAAATCCCGCGATATAATGAGCCACGACAAATATTATCATTTTATTAAATGCGCATACACGAGTTGACACACAATATGATTGTCCTATTTAATCGATTTGTGGTCGTATAATACCTCCAATAGTGGTGTCACGAACATTTTAACTACGAGGGAAAACATTAAAACGAATTTTCACCCGTTCGCTTAAAAGGAACAAAAAATAAAGACATATACGAAAATAATCGATTTTATTTGTACGAATTTTTTTTTTTTTTCACTTCGTCCAAAATTACTCCACTACCCGCCTTTCTTTGTTTGAAACGATCGTCACTCAAAATCATAAATTCCTGCAGACGCCATTAATAATAATAATATACCAGCAATGATTCTCAATGTGTTATATGTGTTTATACATATTTAATGAAACATTATAATTATAATAATGATAATATGTTCAAATAATCGTTATCTCCTTAAACGTTGCAAGAACAGATGACTTTTATTATATAACAAGCCATTACGTTTACGGAAAAACACGTTATAATTATTACTGTTCCAGTAAATAAAAAAAACAATGCGATTAATCCTGTACACAAAACGCTATAACATAATATTTTATCGTTGAACTATTAACGTATATTATAATATAATGCGCGTTTAACACTGGTTTGCGTAGTAAATACAATTTTTACTAAAACCACTATTACAAAATAATTGTGAGGTATTGGGGGGGGGAAGTAAGATAAATTTATATAACTGCAGAAAACGACAATATATACGTATACATTTAATCATTGTAAAAGACGATAATTTTATTTAAAGTCGTCCCCCCCACCTTTATGTTATTTTTCCAATTCGAACACTGCGTACGATATAATATTGTTTCAGCATCTTCAAAATAAAAATGTAATTATATTTAACACGAATTTTTGTTTAGAGAACATTGTCAGGGCCATTTTTTTCCCCCCCGTAGTCTTCTTCAAATCACAAACGCTGTTTTTCAATAGGAATTTTTTCGATATTTTTATAGGGTATTTGAAATCCGAGACCTACTAGCAGATGTCTTACCGATTCTGTAGAATTCTTTGGCGGTGATTTTCCCGATGCCCGTGTTCGAACCGGTGATGATAGCGGTCTTGCCGTCCAACCGGGCTTTGCTCGTGCATTTCCCGCTGAACATCGTCCTCGTGTTGTCAGTGTTGGTGCGAATATTATTATTATTATTATTATTATTCGAATTTTACAACGATAACGACAGCTTACTGAGAAAAAGCGAGGAAAGAGAACAAAGAAAACCGAACGCTACACGACAGTCGACTGTTGTCGCTAGCGCGTTACTGGCAAGTCGTTGAACGACGAACGCTCGTCGTTGTGTTGTTCCCCGTCCCCGTCCGCGGACCAAGGTCGTTTGTGGTGTCCCCCTCGCTACCACGGCGACCAGATGCGTGTTTCAACTCCCAAACACGATATTAAAAGACCGGTCGTCAAACGAAACCACGCGAATGAAACGCCTGAACCGTAGAATACATGGAAAACAAATTTTTTTGATGTTAAAACGGTTTGACGGAGACAAAAAAATAAAAAAATCCACGGAAAGGCCTCGTAATTACGCATCGAATTTTTATTATCTGTAAAATAATAGAAGCGATTTTTTTTTTTTTTTAATATCCTTAAAAACACGGTGAAAATTGAAAACGTTTGTAATTTTTTAAGAATTAAAATACGGCCGTATAGTGTTGTATAGGCGTGATATTATGTAAAAATATGAAGTGTATATACTCGTATATATGGTCTTTGGAATTCTTATCCGAGCCAAGCAATTGTTTTGATAGAAATCATAAGAATGTAGCGTAAAGTAATCATAGATTACTATAGCACAGTATTATCCAGCGACACGATAGTGTCGCGAAGCTAAGTAAAAAAAAAAAAAAAAGAGCGTAGCATCATCACCATAGGCGGATCCAGAGTTTTACATTTGAGTGTGCCCGGCCTTTTTTTGTAGTTATTTTTGTATAATACAGAAGAGTGGCTATAAACAAATTTACCCGTTTTATGCATTTTTTTTTTTTTTTTGGCTTATACTTGTCTTCCATTAAATACACTATAGTTAAAATATTTTAAGTATCCAACTTACTAATCAATACTATAACATATTGTATAATACGAGGTGTGATCAAAAAATACCGGGATTTTTTTTTTTTTATTTATTTAAATGTACAAATAATATTTCAAATATTAGTCTCCTTCAAAGTATTCACCGCCCGATGTTATACACTTGTCCCATCTCTCCTGCCACTTTTTGAAGCAGTGTTGGAAGTCTTCAACTTTAAGTTGTTTGAGTTGATCCACCGCATTCTTTTTTATTGTTTCAATATCATCAAATATGTCATAACCATAGACCCAAGTTTCATCACCAGTTATTACATTTTTAATGAACCCTGGGTCATTTTGTGTTCGTTCTTTCAAACTTTGACAAACTTCAATTCGATGATTTTTTTCATCTTGAGACAACAATTTTGGGACCACTTTTGCACAGACTCGTCTCATGCCTAAATCTTCAGTCAAAATAGTTTGACATGATCCAAAAGAAATGTTACACTCACTAGAAAGTTCTCTTATCGTCATTCGTCGATCTGATCGAATAATTTTTATTTGATGTGTGTATATTCCCGATTCGATTATTTTTAGCGCAGATATAATTTTAGTCCCGGTATTTTTTGATCACACCTCGTATTTAAATAGAAATTAATTAATTTTTTTTTACATTAGGGTGTGCCTTGGCACACCCGTAGATCCGCCTATGATCATCACTACCGTGTACAGTTACACAAAACCAAACATTCCCGTTTATACCGTGTAAATATTTTAGTTTCCTTTTGTGGAGCCTACACAGCGGCTCAACCAGGGGCGGGGTTTGGGGGTTATAACCCCCCCAAAATTTTTTCTTTCTTCACACGTAGAATGTAGAAATATCAGCTTAAATAATAAATATTTTATTCTACGTATGTAATACCAATCACATCAGTCAAAAAATAATTCATATTAAAAATAAATATAAATAATTCATTTTTATTGAATTCTGATTAATTACTAGTATTTACATTTTACACATCAGACTATTTACTTAGATTCCACTTTATATCGCACATTTTTAAGCAGTTATCTTTAGGTTTTTTTTATTTTACTTATCGTTTTTTTTTTTTATACGGAGTGCTTTTGTTGGGATTTTAGTTACGACGACATTTTGACGATTTTAAGCAGATCTTAATAACTATTAAATAATTATAAATACGCGAGGCATAAATATCGTTTTAAAATGTATATTTAAATTGTTCAAACGTAGAACTAACTATACATTTATATATATATATATTTTAGTCAATAAAAATTTAAAATTCCGGAGATATCTGCACCGAAATGAAAGTAGAATTTAAAAATTTTTTTTTTGTTTTATTTCATCTATTTATGAAATCTATGGAGTGAGAAATGTTCGTAAATGATTCGAAATTGCGAAACATTAGACGTGTAGAGCAATGAAATATATTTTTTTCCTGATTTATACGTATATAAAATTACAACTTTTTTTGTCTTTTCCTAAGAAACGTTCAAAAAAAAACATTTATTTTTATTATTTAAAACGATCGAAATTGATAAAATGAATGAAAGAAAGCAAAAAATGAAAACTTCATTATCTATATCATTCTTCCTATTATTATAATAAAATAACAATAATTTCCAAGAATTAAACGTATACACCACCGCCGCAAATGTCTAAGAATTGATAGACCCTCGTGCGTGGCTGTACTAGAACTGCCTATTTAGTTCGCCGTATATTTTTCTAAATAATATTTTGTTTGTTTTTCCCACATCAAGACGTGATCCGACACAAAATAATATATGATTAAAATATTCAGTTGTATTATTACATATGTAAGCGATAATTGTTGTGTATCAAAAGATATTTTAAGTGCAACCATAATTTATTTGAAATATAATTATGTAATATATTTACATAATAACAAAGATAGACAAGATAAAATCAACTGGATAAAGTAAAAAATATTTATTTTTTTTTAAATACATAGTTTAAAAATTTTAATCGGGTTTCAGTGGATTTAACTCGACAAATTCCAGAGTTACAACTTTTTTGATACTTTAAATGTTTATATTTTTTTAATTTCGCACGTGAAAAAAATTATCCGTTTATTTAAAATAACAAATGAAATGTCAATTTAGACAATAATCGACAAACAAAATATTAGCGAATAATTTATCATTAATTTTGTTTTCAATTAGAAGTAGCGGTGTTCAGTAAACACTGATTTTTTTTTTTAAAGAAATTTGTTTCATCTTAATATAAAATATGAAAATTATTTTTTCTATAATATTTCTCATCACTGTGTGATTATTAGGTATAGATAGTTCGATTTTATTAATTACACATTACGCGTATTATTGTTAAATATTTTTGATGAATCGGATGAAGAATTTTTCGAGTATCAAATACGTGTACGTATCATCATAAGAATTTATTTGAAAAATGTCCAATTCATACAGAGAAAAAGATTTTGATCGAAACAAAATCAACAAAAATAAACGTTATACGAAAACGATTTTCTATTGAAGACAAATTTAAAGTAAATGTAAATAAATCTATTGCGATTCGTCTATTTCAGTCGCCGCGATTAATTTTTATTATTACCAATCGATATTTTGCGAACGTCGGCGTGTACGTTATGTTGCCGATACGTCGGCTCCTAAACGTTTTCATTGTTATTTTCCTATAATTTATTAGTAAAACCAGAAAAATAGTTTTTAAATATTTAGAAAACAAATTTTACGAGCTATACGAATTTTAAATTACACGCCGATGTAATTCTTTTGCATTGAGAATAAACACCAAACGTTTATTTATCGTGTTAAGTATAATATAAAAGTGCTTATTTTTTTAAAATTTTATTTGAAAAAATTAGCGATAAATGAAATTAATATTCGTTTAATTATTTGTCGACATATTTTACCTTAAACACATTCGAGAGGAATGTCAATAATGAAACGTTGAATGCGAGTACGGAGTTAAAAAGACATGAATTGTTGAACCAAATGTGTTAGTATAAATTTTACGAATTATTTTTTTTTCGTACAAACAAAAACCATACGAATAAAAAAAAACCCCCGAATACAATATGCGTTTTAACGTTTTAACTGATATATTTATTTGCATTTTTAATTGATTTTACTATTTAATTCGATTAACGATTTCGGTTAACTACTAATTTTTGCAGATTAAAAAAGAAACGTTAACTTGGCCGCTACGCTGTTCTAATATAATATTATCAATTGATTACTATTTACAATGAATCTGCAACAGACACGTTATAATAATAATAATAAAAATGAAATCGTACACGGCCGGGTATGGAATTCGTCGCGTCGTATTTCCTACTTCGAGCGACCATAATTTTTTCTCCATTAACAACGTTAAAAAAAATATTTATAAGTATAATATAACGTGCTTTATCTCAATATAGATTTTCTAAATACCTACGAGTATAGATTATAACAATGATTATAAATAGTAACAAATACATTTTGCGTAATTATTGCGAATTTTTTTTTTTTAATAATAATAGCGGTTTGATTATATCACATTATCCATTGAACATTTCGGTTTCGGCTCTCAAAACTTTCTACAACAATAGCCATACGTCATATATTATTTAATCGATTAATCTGTACAATTCTGTCGAGTCATTTTTGATCAAAAAAAAAGAAATTGAATGTCGAAGAAATACTACCGGTACAAATGTATATCGATACTGAATAGATAATAACTTAGACACACTCGCATTCATGGAAAACGACCAGAAAATATTCTCAAATGGAAAATTAGAATTTAAAAACGCTGTTACAATTTTTTTTCGATACATACCGAATAATGTGTTCTATCGTAACACAGTTAACAACCGTTTTATAAACACATTGTCATAAAAAATATTATAAAACTAATATATTAACCCACGATGAACGCGTTAATAATCATATAATATTATTAATTATCGTTATTATATTGCTTTTATTACATTTAAATCAAAATTGTCGTTTATTTATTTTCAGAAAAAAAAAGTAGGCGGTATGGTAATATTGGAATTCTATATTTTCCGTAAATAAATAAATAATAATAATAATAATTATTATAATATACATTTCTGGATATTATGAAATATATAATAATAATTCGAGAACGTTTTTAGATAATGGACATGTTCGTAGACAAAAATAAAACGTGTTTACTCGAATAATTCAATTTTTTCTCATTTTTTCCCCCCTCGTAACTACATAACAATTGATTATTTACGAACGATATCAATCGATAAATTATAATTTACAATAAAGTCGGCAATTAACGACTGATGGATTTTAATAAGTTTTATTTTATTTACTCGACTTGGACTACCTTGTATTTTATAATCGTCTTCACTTCCAATTACGTACGCAACGTCAACGTGACATTATTATTATTATTATTATTATTTTGTCTTTCCTGCTATTATGCGAGTTACACGCGTCGTATAAGTCTTGTTATATTATGTCGTGTAGTTATTATATAGAGCTGATGTATAGAAACGAGCGTATTAATTTTGAATTTTGTAAGGTTTACGTTGGATCGAATTTTCCAATATTAAAATTAAAGAAAGCTACACACTTTACAATCTCACTGGTTCTACAGTATATTGTCAGTTTGAAAAAACTCATTATTTTACATATAAAAAAAAAAAAAAACGAAGAATTTTAAATGATCAAAAAACAAAGAATTGACGACGATTTGTCGATTGTGATACACTAAAAAATTGTTAATTTATAAGTAAAAAAGAAAAAAAACGTTATTAATACTTTATAAAATAAAAAAACCAATGCACTCGGCTTATTATTCGTCCGTTGATATTAATACGAGTTTAATCGTTTTTCGACATAAAAGTGTCTTTTAAAAGTCCTTTCTCGGGACAGATATATATATTTTTTTTTTCTAACGTTTTAAAATCATTTTTCAAACGACAACAGCAACGGTAACAGACAAAAACAATTTCAACCGAGTGAGTGAAATGCGCGGCAGACTAATATACACATACACTTTCTGGTGTACATATATTGGACTACGCGTGTGATATATTATTATTATTATTATTATTATTATTATTATTATTATTATTATTATTATTATTATTAAATGTTATATAAAGTACATGCGGGTGTACGTATGTATAATATTTTCGATAAAACATATTATAACACATTGTGCTTGTTGTTTTTTTTTCTATTTGTTTCGAATTAGAGAGCGATGAATCATCGGGGACGTTTGAAAAACTTCGAAACACTTGGGCGTAACACATTGCAGGTCTTTCGAACGGCGGGGGCCTAAATCGAATAATTGTTATGGGCATTGTGAAAAATAAATTCGAAAGACTCGTAAAACCGCGGCTAAACGCGGAACGTAGGAAAAAAAAATTTCGTTTTCAGCTATTTATTAATAATAAATAAATATACGTTTGTATAGCAATTATTATTATCGTTGTTGTAATATAACAAAAAAAAAAAGAAAATCTTTTTTTACACACACTACGACTATAAAATACTCTGCTACGGGTACACAAAGTTTTTCTCCGTTTTTTTTTCTTTTTATTATTATTATTATTATTATTACTTTTGCATTAAATTAACGCAGGCTATTGCGGAGGATTTAGATTTTTTTACTATAATAATTATACAATATATAGTAGTACGGGATTCAAAGGAGGGGGGTCACGGGAGCAATGTCTCCTTCAAATTCAGAGAGAGAGAGAGAGAAATAAAGATTTTTATTCTTATTTAAAATATATTATTATTATTATTATTACTATTATTATTATTATTATTATTGACGCAAATTAAAAATCTCGGGTCTGTCGCAGGATTAGTAAGTACATATTAAGTTTTAATAAATTATACGGACACACGATTCGTATACAATATTTTCAACTATATTTTTTTTTTCAATTATAATATATTTTCCATGTATAATTATCGTTATTATAATTTATTTTTTCTTTTCACGTTTAGTGTTTATTAACGACTGACCAATAATAATTCGTATATAAAAATATAACGAATTTTTATTTTGTTTGTAAAATACTAAATATAAGAGCATTGCACGCACCTATATATATATATTTATATCGTACGGCGGAGTTCTACAATTTTTGGCCTATCGTATACGTAACACAACAAACAATTAATATTGTAATTAATATAATGTACGCGTACGACATAGTATTATTGATGTGTAAATATTTAAACGACATACGCGCGTACGTGCGTACAATATATTATTATTATTATTATACGCACACGAATTGTAATATAAACCGTACGCCGTATATCAAATAATTGTGCTGAATTCGTGTATTATCGCGGGAGGAAAAGAAACGAAAAAAAAAAATCGAAATTCTCGTTATCGTCACAACATTATCGCAATATCCGCACGCGTCTTACACGCGGTTTATTATATATTTTTCTCTCTCATTCTCTCTCCTCGATTCCGTGAGAAATTTAAACGCCGTTTCCCCGCGTACAGCGCCAAAATCCCCGCCGCCGTCTCACGCGTTTATGTACAATCGAATTTTTTTTCTCTCTCGTCGTTCACACGTACACAAAATGACACATCGTTTTTGTTTTATAGAAACGGAGGATTAATACGCGGCGATTTCGTAATGTATCGTAATATTATTATTGTTTTTTTTTTTTTTTTTCTATCGAATGGCGGCCGCGCGCGTACTGTGCGCCTATATATTATTCCGGCACACATATAACGCGCACGTTTCGAGAATAATTCTAACAGAGACAACGCGGAATTACGTATACATAATTAAATGTAAACAGATATGATAATAAAATAATGACAACACTCGCTATACGAAATATATCGAAATTTCTATCAGTAATAAACGTATGTTTAAGGTTTATTCGATACGGAGCTTCTCTCTTTCTCTCGGGGTTCACCTCGGACTTCTGGTCTGGTCTTCGTCGCCACATCAATGCATTCAGGACCGTTTCGACAATAACTTCTTCCGCGTTGCACGTGTACATTTTTTTTTTTTTTTTTTTATAAGCAGTCACCCAAAGTCGAGGACTTCGGAAATACGGATGGACTGTGAAATAACGTAAGAAATTCTTTAAAGCGTCTTGTTTAACGATGATTTTGAACCCGATTCGCCCTTACCTCTGATATTGAGTGATGTGATGTCTGACAATGCCGCGGAGCCGTTCCACTGCAGCAGTTGATTGCTGTTGAATTCGGCTGAGAAACACTGCTATAGTGCCATTATTTAGATCCCCATCCCGTCTCGGTCAATTTTCGTTAATAAATTCGCTCGTTAACATTTTCTGCGAGTTCTTTAAATGCTCCTCGAACGTCAATTTACAGCGGTTCGCGGTCACTTTTAGACACCCTAGTGAGAGACTGTGAATCACGACGTATCGCAGTCACGCTCGGTCCGGTATTATTATAAAACGCGTATCGCATGGTCGAAATTTAACGTACTGAATTACGCGTGGGTTACAATAATCCGACAGCGATCCGAGACGTCGAATATTTCCGTGTTATCCCGCGGCGTCGTGTTTGATTTTTAAAAAATATTTTGAACGACATTTAGGTTTTTGTGAATATATAGTGAAATTGAAAGAACGAAAATATACGCGTGACGGTTTGAAATTCGAATACACTACAATAATGTACGAATGGGTTGTGAAATTATAACGTGTGCGCGCCGAAATAACACCGATTAATGTGAAAAACAGAGTTTTTCTAAACGAATGACGAGTAGGGGGTGTTTCTTTTCCGACGTTCTCTACACATTTTTCGAATCTGTAAACGATTAAGGAAAAGAACGAACAATAATGACCCGTTTGAAAAGAGTGTATATCGTGAAAATATTTCAGGAAACGCGTATACAATAAATCGTGCGCGCCGCGGTGAAACGATTAGTTTTCAAAAGTGCGTACGTATTCCGTTAGAATTTCCGTTTAGAACGATTCACTTGGCGGGGAGCGATGATAAATTACAACACCACCACTTATCGCCGCGGTCTCCATCGTTCACGGCTCTTAAACGCTATTTTATATTTTCCACACACGCCGAGTATAATGGTTTCCCCTATACAAGTACCAAGTTATACTTTTATATATATAAAAAAAAAAAATATCACGTTTAATACGTAATAATAACTAAATTTTTTAAACATAAACGTGTACATTTTCCTCTATTATTGTCATTCGATTGTATTGTGACGACCGAGAAACCGCGTGTGTAATAGGAAAAGCAACAACAAAACCGGATAGTAATCGCGCACATTTTTACTCATCGCAGAGTATTTTTTTTTGTTTTTCGTCAGCCGATTACTCGCGCGTCGTCGGTTTTTAACAGACTCGACGAAATCGCGCATTTTTTGTTTTTCGTCAAACGTAATTTTTATCATAAATGCATTTATTTATTTTTTTTAAATTAATACTTTTGTTTCAAAATAAACTCGCCCCGAATCCAGTATATTATATTATGCGCGCGAATTACGGCGTAATAACGTCACTAACAATAATAATAAAATACACACGGTCGATTGTCGAGAATTTTCACGAAGGGTCGTCTAAATATTATTACTCACTAGCGTATTGAAGGGTGCGCGTAACCAACCCCCTTGTATAGTAGTCATACCGTGCATTATAATAATAATAATAATAATAATAATAATAATAAGCGAGTTTGTATGCTGCAGTATATATGTACGATATAATCTTTAACGGACATTTCTCGTTGATTTTTTTTTTACATTTTATTATTATATTTCGACGAGGGAGACGCGTATAAATAAATTCAAACGTCTAATCATTATTATTTGTTATTAGAGTCGTGCGAAATCACTTTATCGTTAAACAATTTTAAAAGCAACACGTGGTGGTGGGCACTGGTGTAGTTGTACGCGATAGCGCCGGCTGTGCCAGTCGATCGTGCGCATGCACATTTTATATATTGTGTCGACCTGCGTAGAGAAAAAAGAGACAGGGAGAGAGAGAAAATGGAGATTTTTTTTTTCTAATCCGAAAGTTATTATATTTTTAGTCTCAAGTTAAATAATACGTTTAGATGGCTCAGAAATAAGAACGTTTAAACGGCGTAAAATAATATTATCACTGTCGTATTGATAGGCTGTGATTGTCGCACGTTGAGTGCGATAAACGTATAGACAACATTAGTCGGGTGATTTTTTTTTTTTTATAAAACTCTCAGATTTAATATAAATATCTAAACAAATCATCCGATTTTTTATCCGCCAGTTCAATTTGAGTAGAAAAAACTTTTTCTTTTTTTTTAAATCCTTTAATAATTACATTTAGAAAATTGTTATTTATTATTATTATTATTCAAAAAATTATTATTTATTATTGTTCATATTTTTATTACGGATATTACCAAGTCAAAACGTAGTAATAAACGTTTTGAGTGATTGACTTGGAAATAAATGTGTTGCGTTGAAAGCGTGAACACATATCGCGTTCGCATTCAAAATGCGATGTTCGTCGTTATAATAAATCTGACCTAGTGGCAGAGTTTTCTTTTTTTCAAATCGAGCATTTTCTAAAATCCTGTCTAAACCGTATACGCGCGATTGGGTATACATCAAGTTATCGACGATATTAATACGACGGGACTGTATAGCAAAGTAACCGAAAATATTTTATCTGAACGATATTCAAGTCGAAAAATATGTACGCCCCCCAACTTAAGACTGTAGAAAATATTTATTTTTTCTCCGAAACGCGTAGTTCATCGGAAAATATATCATTCGAAAAGAAACGATCGAAATAATTAGAAACGTGTAGGAGCTGTAATGTCGTACATATATTTTTAATCGAAAATTTATAAACATAAAACGTGTGGATGAAATATTTTACCAACAGAATAATTATTTTCGACGCGAATAATTTCAGTTATAAATACTTTTATTTTAGTTTTTTTTACATATTTTTCGCCTAAAAATGGCATTTTAATATATAAATTCAGTGCTCGAATCGAAGAATTATAGGAGTTCTGATAAGTAAAAAAAGGGGGGGGGAATAAAAGCGTTTTGCAAAGGGAAATTCAACTTTGACTGGACGTGATGGACAACGCCCTTCAGACGCCCGTTTAAAATTTATTAAACGTTGCAATACGTTACAAAATACGTGTATTTGACACGAATATTCCGATAGCTGCTGGTATACGAGACTACGAATCGGCCCACTCGTATACAGCTGATGTCATGATTATCAAGTACATTTTTATTTTTCTGATCCACAAAACGTTTTTGTCTGCACATTTGGCGCGTCAAAGACGCGATAAAAAAAAAAAATACTGTAACAGTATTTAGTCCAACAATTATTTTTCTTTTAATTGAACGGCCTCCGCGTGTATAATTTCCGTCATTTAAATATATTATTTAACTATTATTAATGGAATACCCATTGAGTGGTTGGCTGGTCTGTGTCGAACCAGATTTTTTTTTTTTAATTGTGTCTGTATGTATCGACATTCGATTATTTACATCCCATCGCGTTCTACACTTCTCGCCTTGGGCGGCGTAACTCGTTTTTCGCGCAACAGTGCAAATATAATTTAAACAAATATATGCTCCGAAAACAACACCTACGACGCTCCGTGTGTGTGTGTGTGTAATGTAAGTAATAATATATGAGTTATATAAAATATAATATACGATTTTGTTTTTCGAAGAGTCGACTTTACAGTATATAAAAATACGGTAAATATATAACGTCGTCGTCGTCGGCGATATTTTATAAAACAATAAAGAAAAGAAAATTTTCGGTGTACAATCTAGAGGAATTCTTTTTCAGTCTACAGTTAATTCTGGAAAACGTTCACTCCGAATGTTGTAAAATATACCGAAATAATATAAAAATCGAAACAATATATAATTTCTTATTTTACGTTACTCAGCTATCAGTGGTGTTACGCAAATATTTGGGCTCTTTCGCAAAAAAAAAAAAAAAAATATATATATAAACGATTCTATCATTTTTTTTTCAGTTATATACATTGTATTTACTTGTATAACTTCAAAACACTAAATATAGGAATATGTAAACTTGTTTTTTATTGAAATTTCGTCCGCGTTAAACGATTATTCTTACGATTTAAATAAATAGAACATTTCTGGTTGTTATTACCGTAAAAAAAATATTGCAATTCACTCAAATGTCTGTGCGTTCTTTCGAGCGAACTGGCCGTTAACTACGCGCGCGGTATTTCGGACAACTCGGCTGATTCTCGGCTTCTCGGGTACTGCTCGGAGACAGCGATTTAATTCCCGACGGAATTCAATAGACGGAAAATTTGAAATCCATACATATATATTCTAATACTACTGTATAATATATCTCTGACAACACGCGTAGTGCATAGTAGAAGGGAAACAGAGCTTCTGTTGGGTACGCGTCATCTGCTGTAGGTCGACTAACGTGTACATTTACGGACATATTGTCTAGTCACTATATATTATATAATAATATTATAATACACAGCGGGCAATCGTGTAATTTTCTCGCGTTCACTATCCACGAGTGGGCAAAGAAAATCCGATGACGACGACGACGTCGAGTGGGGAAAAAAAAAGAAACAAAAAAAGAACGTATACAAAAATTATTATTTTTGTTTTTAACCGACTGTAAACATATGGCGACGACGATACATGACTGAACATACACCTACACGAATGATGAAAACGATAAGTTCCGACGGAAAGCTGCGTCGTTTCGTGGAGTGTACACTGGCGTGGAGCGGAGTAGGCAAAAAAAAAAAAAAAAAAATGGTAAACACAGACAGCGTATTACCGAACGAATGAAACGACAACGAAATGTCCCAAAAGTAAATATAATATGTACGACACGGCGTAGTAATTATTGAAAACAGGTGGTGCTCGCTCGCTCCCCACATATACCGAGCGACACCACAACGATAATAATATGTGGTGTACAGGACGATTGAAGAGCCGTGTTCGAAAAGTTGTTTTTCGAAAAATACTACAGCGGCATCCGAGTTTTAATCATTCAAAGCGTATACGATCTCGTATGTAGCCGATAATATTTAAAGTCCGACGACTGTGTTGCGAGTAATGTGTGGAAAAAGCGTTTTTTTTTTTTTTTACTGGCACCGATAGTGTAAGTGTCGTCCGTATCGCGTCAATTTCGAAATTTTTTTTTTTTTTGCGAAATTATTGAAACGATTTTCCTGTCTCGTTTGTACACACGCGTAGCGATTCGGAAATGAATGATCTTTCAGTTTTTCCCCTGACCGATATCGTCGTGTACATCCAATAAACGAGTTGTAAACGACATAAATTTCCCACTGTAGGCATGCAATAAAAAACAAACAAAAAAAATCTCCGTTATTTCTCTAACATGTATGGTTTGACGATAGGTATTTTTCTAATACAAGCAGGGTGGGCGCACGTTAAAAAAAGACTTCGGAGTCGTAGAATCGTGGAAAACGATCGTCATAAATAAATATAGAATTGAACGCGCGTATTTAAATCGTGAATTCAGGATGAGCATAACGATTTTATCCGTGTTTTTATTGAGTTCCGAGACGCTTTTTTTTGTATGTGAAGAGTAAAATTTCACGGTAATACATTCGAATCTCGTGACGAATGGAACTGCGAGATTTGTGTGTACGGAAAATTGAAGAAAAAAAAATAGCAATAACGGGCACATTTCAATCACGAGGACAAAATAAACATACGCGCGATATCTCGTGAAATTCTACCCAAATATTTGAATCGATTTTTTTTATATATAATATCAATAATAACCTGCAAGAGACTTTCACGCCGGATTATTAGCCCGCGGTATTATAATTACGTTCATTTCAAACGCATTGAATTATGTACGGATCAAAAACACAAGATATAATATTTTACATGACAATATTATTACAACAATATTCAACACGTGGTAACATCGTCAGAAATTATTATTATTTTTTTTTTTACACTTTTTACACCCTGTATACACACGGTTATACGTCACGCGCGATATTATATTAGTACAATTAATATTAACGCGGCAGCAATAATATGACGTAAAACGGAATTTAGAAGAAGAAAAAAAAACCTCACTCTTTTAATAATTGCTAATAAATTATAATATTATTGTTCGTTATAAAAATTATTATTACGAAATATAACGTGATTGAATAGCGATTACACCTGAACTGCGCAACAGAAATAACGCTCAAATAATAAATAAGTTTTGTGCAAATTTTATACACGAGTATATAAAAAAAAAAACCTCGTTTATAAATACGATTTTTAATTGCAATGTCAACCGCGGTCGCGGTGTGATTTACTGTAAACAACGCGCGTTTTTCGAATGAAAAATCGATTCAAAAAAATAATAATAAGTTGTTCGTATACGTTACACGTATCTGCACTCGAATGTCACGAATGAAAATTAAAAAAAAAACCCCCCGTTTTTATTGATTACGTAAAATTTCATAAATATATCGAAAGCATTGTTTTTTCATCGCGTTCTGTGTACACGACACGCATGAAGCGAACTCCAGAAAAAAAAAAATAGTCCACTCGGAGTTCTGGTAAAATTAAAATATAATCGAATTATTACTTGGAAACGTGTTGCTGTACATTATAACAACTCCCGCGTGCAATAGCGACTAGAGCGCAGATTTTGAAGATTGAACACAGAATATTATACGACGCTCACAGAGCAGTAGAAAGTTCTTTTCCATATTTCCCCCCCCCTGCAACAACGATTTTAGGTTATAAAATCAGATCGATAGACGAACGAGTTATATTATACCGGTAAAAACTTATACAGGGGAAAAGTACACACTAATCGATAAATCAATAATAATAATAAAAAATGTAAAACGCCAAAACATCTAAATTTAATAAAACCACTTTAATCGTATATTAAACATTATTATTATTATTAGTAAAAATAACCAATCGTTAAGAAAATAAATAAATAACTGTACTTGATCTACGGGAAAACAATTCGTCTTATTGTCGACTACTGCGAATTTACTAATAATATTATTTTTAAAGTTTATTCGTTAAATCCACTTTGGACAATGACAAATTTAAAAACCGTTATTGTGCCGGAGTGCTGTTAGTCATGTGCCAACTTTTTTGTTGCTTTTTTTTTTTTTGCTCGCGTCATAACACAAGAGAAACACTTTTCACAGGTCGCTGAACTCATTGTGCGGTAAAGGCAACCTACTACTGTTATAACAATGCGTATGAATTCGAATACACATCTTCCGTTACATAATACTCTAGAATGAATGATCGAAATAGACATGACTAAGCTGCTGTGTCGCAAATTTCATATTGCGATCGAATTATTTAGGAAGCGCTTAGAAAATATTTTCAGGGAGGAGGATACTAAACATCCCTCGGCCCTAATATAATTGCGTGTGAATTATCGATTTTCCGATTACCAAAACCCCGGTCACAATGCGGGCTCTAACAGTTTTAACAATTTTAATAGGCGTGCGCGCACGAAATGTATGCGAAGATAATTTACGAAAAACACAAATATTATATTTAAAATATAGTCTCAAATTGAGAATCACGGAATTTTATCCGTTTCGTTTATACGAACAGACGCGCAATGTATTACGAGCGCGGACGGGAAACAATTCGAACGTAATTTGCGGGCGGTGATCGATTTTTTTTTTTTCTGGATTTGCCGATTTTTCATTATATCGTGGCTACGAATATATATACTTGTTACGTAAAAAAAAAATAAACTACAACAACGAAAACGGTGAACGATTATTATTATTATCGATCACGATCGTCGATTGTATAATATCATTTTTATTTTTAACCGTTTCTGCATAAATTTTTTTTTTTTTTGCTTTTAAAAACGCGTTTATCACGCTCGACAAAGGTGGAAATGGACTATTATTGTCACGTGTTACGAACGAAGTTAACAAATTTAAATCGTATAATATCACTACCACTGGGGAAATAGAACGCAATGAATTGCCACATATTCGTACAACTGGTTGCAGTCACGTGGCTGTGATCGTGTCATTCATGTAAATTAATCAGTCACTGCGGATAAGGAGAATCGGTTTTTTTTTTTTTACAAATAACGAAAAATTATGAGATTAGATAAATCTAATATTGAATACACAAATATATGTTAAAAAAATAAATAAATAACGCGTGTGACCACGACGAATAAGTATAACGTTTTCGTCGAAATGAATAATATACGATATATATATATATGAAAAATATTTTACTATATTATAAATAATATTTATCGTTGGATAAGAAAAAAAACGATAAAAAGAAAACGCGATTTTGGAAATATCGTTTTTCCACTTAGGTTTACGGTACACTCGAAAAATCCGATGATTTATTTTCAATATAATCTACGTTATTCCTTTTTTACTTCTCGACTGAATCGTACCTTACAATCCAAAAAACGAGAAAGATTTATTTTTTAAGTTTTCGACGAATCTAAGATTTAAGAAAAAAATAAAATAAAAGGCGTTTAAAAATATTATACGCTTTAACGAAAAAAAAAAAAAGGCCGAGAAAATATTTAGCGCGTCAAATAATAACAATTACTGGAAATTGAATTATAATAAATAAAATATTAATTATAAACGTGACAACAACGATGGACCGCGGAGAAAATGAGAAGTGTTCCGCGTTAGATAATAATTATTATATTACATAATATTATTATATGAATCACGCGTTGATACCGTACGGCTTTATTTCTATATAAAAACACATATTATTATTATTATTATATATGGATGTCAAAGGACATTCAGTTCACACTTCTTCTTCTTCTTCTTCTAATAATAATAATAATAATAATAATAATTTATAGTGTTGAAATAAAATATATAATATTATGTTGTACGCTTGCGTGTGACACGCATATTGAGAGTGTGAATTTTTCTTTCATCAACTTTAATTAAACTTTCGCGACAATTTTCACTTTCATTACGGATATATATATTATTCGATCCACATATTGAATATTGTCACGCCGCCGCGTAGAAATGTATATGTACTTATAGCGTATGAATCATATAATATAGTATACGTATACATACGGGCGCGTTGTAGGCGAACCTGATTTTCAAGTCAATTAAACCGAACCTTGCACGTAGTAATAATACACGGGATAATATGATTTATTATTATTATTATTATTATTATTATTATTATTAAATATACAGATGACTGTGTATAACGTTTACATACACTCGTGTATACGTTTAATTCGTGATACGTAGTTTGACACTCAAGGTTGGACGTTACGCGTATTTCATACATCACTTTATGAGTAAAATTACAAGTGAAAAATTAAGAAACTGACTACTTATTAGGTCACGAGTGGATTGGAAAAGCTGTTTTTGTTAAATTTCCTTTTTTTTTTTTTTGTCGGTGACGACGCTTCTGTCTGCACGAGGCGGCTCCTCCAGTCGATGTCGCTACAGCAGCAGAGCGAACGTTCTCGACGTCGTTATTAAACGTGATCAAATATTATGTAAAAAAAAAAAAACCACCGAAAATTTGAACTGCAAAGTAAACGTAGAGAAGACAGGGTCGGATTTAAAGGATATCGGGCCCTGAGGCAAGCAGTGAAGACAGGCTCCACCAGACATATATACGTATAACTTTCCATAAAAACTTCTAAAACACAAAACACTGTGAACATAACAAGATATTTCGTTTGAACTGTTTAAAAATTGAAATTGCACACTTTGAAATTTTAAAACTATAGATGTTTCAATTGAGCAATTTCATTTCAAATACAAAATTCACATATTACATTATAATTATACATAGTCCATTATGTATAAAACATTTTTTTCCTCGCTTTATCTACGGCAATATAATTTGGTTGAAATCAATTAATGGGGTGTTAAATCACGTTCAGAACAATTTAAATGATTTTTAAGGAGTTTATAGTGTTTGACTAGTTTTAAAATTGTTTTTGTGGGCCCCGGGAAAGCGTTCCTCCTATACCTCCTTCCTTTAGTCCGGACTCTCAGCCGAAGCGAAAATCCGAGCCTTTGGCGACATCAACCGTAGTGTCATAAACGCATATTATTTTCTAATAATAAAATTTTCATTTTTAAATTGAAAAAATAAATAAACATGTTTTTATGTGTCAGGGCAGCGTCGTTCTAATATATAACGCTGCTTTCATAACATCAATTGCCCGACAGTTTTTTTTGTTTTGTATGACACAAACATTTTATTATTACTATAATATTTAATCAATATTCTTATAAATAGATTTTATTTATTTTTTCCTTTTAATTATTACTCATTATCCAAGCGAATTTTTTTTTTTTTTTTAGATTAAATTAATCTAAGAAATTAGATCATCGATGGTGCGGTACATCGTCGGTATTGGTTTTTTTTTACTCAATTCAATGCTTATATAACATAGTAATCAAATCGAATTATATAGATCACATATTATTAGGTCACCCATTACTGATCTCTATAATACTACGATAGCGCATTATGTTAATTCACAAATATTCGTCGTTTTTCCTTATTATAAGAGTTTTTTTTATCGTGTGCCCGGTGTGACACAACATATTGTCGCAACGATTTCCGTAATTTTCATCTGGTCGATTCTCGTCACGTCCAGTTTTAACGTAAGAGAATATATATAGTTTTAAACGGCCGAATATTTCTCTTTTTTTTATTTGTTAACCATTTCATGCATTTCTGGCATTGTGTCTTTATCCGAACTTACTCCAGAGTTTCCAATACATTTATTCACGCATCATGAATTCAACCTCGAATTCGTGTCTTCTCAGTGTGTCGTTTAATACGAAATTTAATAATAATAATAATAATAATAAATTTTTTTTTTTTTTTGCTATTAAATATTACTCTAGCATTCGAACGATAATTTTTCTTTTCAGTGATATTTTTGACTTTATTGGGCGTGATTTACGATTCTCGCTCACACTCCGCTTAATAAAACGTAAAAATTACCCCAGGGTGTTATGGATGTCGCTTAAACGAATGACTTCGATAGTTTTAGAGTGTCGTTATTAGTGAACATTTGAAAGCAATGCGATGCAAAACGATCTCGAGCGGACCGTCGGTGTTATTAATACGCTAATAAATGTATTATAATTAAAATGTAATGTGAAAAATTCAAATTGTGAAAATTTTTTTTTAACATATCGCTGAAGTAACTTATTTTATACACAACTTTTAGCAATTAAAACAGAAAATTATATTTTTTTTTTTTACTTATACAGCTCATTGAATGCTATAAACAGTCCAAAATTGTGCAAAGGTGTATACAATATTCGGTATAAATTTTTTAAGACCGATTATTTTAGCAGTTTTGTTTTATGGCAAGTTCAAAAACCATTAAAAAAAAAGTTTTTACTTTCCGAATTAATAAGATTTTTTTCCCCCCATTATTTCGAATCATTCGTTCATTATATTCTCGTGCGGTTTTCGATAGATTTCGAAAACAGAATTATATTCCGCGTAATTTGCGCAGTAAAAAAAAAAACGAAAATTGCTAACAGTACGAAAACAACTAAAAACAGAAACTAAAAACCGACGTTAATCGTATACGGAAACTGTTTTCAAAACTTCCATTTTATTATACATTGCTCGAATTTCCGATGACGGCGCGTAAACACGGTTTATTATTTATCGCGAGAGAAAATAGAAATTACGAAAAACTCGACGGTGCGCATTTTATGTAGCGAAACGTTTTTAGAATATTTTTTTTTTTTCAAGTTTTCACACCGTGTCGCCGTCATCGTCTCGCGACGATAAAACTCCGCGCAGTTCACAGATTACGGGCGCGAATTACGCCGTCGTTATAATAAAATATTGAAAAAAAAAAAAACAGTTCGAATACTATTTAAATGAGTACAGACACTCGTGTTCCAAACAATAAAAAAATAAAACCGTTTACGTTTCAAATAATCAAGTCCCAGTCTTTTATTTGGTTGAATGTCACGCAAAACTTTTGATTTAAAAAAAAAATTTTTTTTAATTATTTAAAAGTGAAAATCAGTGGGCATCATTTTCATTGGGGCGTGCGGTTAGCACCTCTTATTTTAGTCCCAATCGGTCTGCTTTGGTAACAATCGCATTTTATAATGTTTAAAAGTAAAAAAAAAAAACGATAATTGGAAGTTGACGACGATAAACGATCTAGAGATTTTTTTCTAAACTCGAAAATTGCCTTTATCCCCGTATATTAAGTTTCAGCCCGTGTAGCCCCATCCCTTTGTATCCGATCCTGAAAGTATTTGTACAATAATCGTAGTCGTTTTGTTCGGGGGTTGGGGTAGATAAAAAAAAACGCTCTTCACCACTAGCCGAGCGTGTTAATAAACAGAGCGCGAAATGAGTATTATTACAACGTTTTTCGGACAATGTGTCCGCGTGAAAAACGGAAAGCGGACGTCTGCGCAACAGTCCCGGCAACACCGGAACCGGATTTAGACATTGGAACGTTCCCGCGGTCAATCGACGCCTCTATCGCGCATCCCGCGATTTCCGGCGTAACACCGAATCGAATACGACGATCGACCGGACGTCCCTGCAAACGCGTTAACGCGGTTCCGACAACGAAACGTTACGATTTTCGTTTTATATTCAAAAAAAAATAAATAAATACTCCGTCAGTAAAATGCTGACGATAATGGTGGTGGTCGAACACTAGACAAAAACGTTTAACCTAAGGAGGAGAGGGAAATACTATCTCCGAACAATACCGTTTCGCGTATGCTTTTAAACCTCTAATCCGCAAATTAACGAATCATACGGCCGACTAACGTTCTCGTCTACAAAACTCTGCTGAAACCAACACTTTCTTCACGTTCAAATCGTCTGATTAAAAAGACCTATCATCTCTCTCTTTCTCGATTCCAGGCAGTCCTCCTAGACCGTGCCTAAAATGGTTTTATACAATAGCATAAACAAATAAATAATTTTTAAAAAAAAAAACCGCCTTTTTAACACTTTCAATCGAAATTCTAAGCGTCATCCGCTGAATGGTCTCTTTTCTCACTATTTAAAAACAAGTCACCTAACCGTTAGTGATATTTAAATTCGATTATTCTAATAATAAAATGAATCACCGAAATTAGACGTCGTATAGCTTATTATAATAGCGACGGTCTTATTTTCGTGATTTTTTTAAACGACTGTGAAAACGTTTGTAGAATTGAACGGTTTAAGCTCTGTTACGCGATTTTTATACGGAAGTATTCGTTCAAATATTGTAATTCGTTATTATGCATGGGATAACAGTAACACGTTTTAGAATCGTTGTTAACATACGGATTTGTTATTGATTTAAAAAAAAAAATGTTTTGACTGTACAATAAATCCGATATTAGATTTTAGACGGTATTATTGTATATTTTCTCTGTTATATAGAAATATATGTGCGTGCGCATGTATTACAGGTATATAATATTATCAATCGTCAAAATCCTCGGAGCCGTCTACGGGACACAAAATTATTATATTATAATATTATAAACTTTTTTAAACGGTATCGGAAAAATCGATGTTTGCTCGTATATTACGTAATGTAAACATTTTTTCTTTTTTTTCTTTTTTTTTTTTGCGAAATTTAACCGTTAAACAATTTTCAATGTTCGTTTTTTTAATAGTCGATTTTTTTCCCCGCGGATAAATAATCACCGAGACGATTATTTTAAATTGTCGTTTCCGATTTCGTGACCCTGCGGCCGAATCGTTTCACGAAAACTCTTCGAACCGTTTTCGTCAAATTTTCTACGGAGGACTTTTGCGTTGCAAGACAACGATTTGTCCGAATTAATTTCGAAAAACCTATGTTGATAAAAATTATGATAAATATACGCCGCTGCCCGCTGGTGTCCGTTTTATTCGTTTATATCACTTGATCGCGACAATACTCTTATCGCCGCGTAATTCGTTCTCATATCGTTATATTCTTATGCACTCGTGTGTGTGTGTGTAATAATATTTTCTCTGCTTATTCGAAAACCGTTTATGTAATAACGAAGAAATTATAGAACTGTGACGTTGGCCGTCATTTTTATGTTGTCGTGATAAAAACGTGGAATCACACACGGAATTCGACACGTTCCTACAAATCTTGTATTTTTAAAAGAAATTTGTAAAAAAATGAATGCGTAAGGAATGCGATTATTATTGTAAGAAATTAAAAAAAAAATCAAAACACAATATCGAAACGTCATTCAATGGCGGAAAACGTGCGAAATACGTTTTGGTATTCGATGAAAGACCCAGAAATATTCGTAAAAATTTCATTAAAACAAAAAAAGCCGCTCGACGTTTAACGCATGATGTTATGTCAATATACGTAATAGCGTTAATTACAGCGAAAAATCGATTCTCTCCGTGTTTTTCAATACGACTGACACAATAATACCACCGAGGTCTGAACAATTTATCGCGCGCGCGTTCGTTATTACTATCTCTCCCGCCTCGGGGGGACTCGTATAGTTGAATATAAAATAGTATTTAGTACATACAATGCGTCCGTGCGCACGTACATTTCGATATAATTACCGTATATAAATATATATATTTTATTTACGCTGAAGTGACGGACTGACTAACTCTCGACGATACGGAGACAATTTATAACACCGCACGTATTCACACTGCGCCGCGTATTTGAGTATTGGGCGGAGTAGTCGACGGTTTGGTCGTGTACCGCGAGCAATTTTCACGATCTACAAAATGAAAAAAAAAAAAGAAAAAAAATTCAATTCGCATTAGATCACAATGTATATATATGTAACGTTATTTTGTCCACTTGTGCGTATTCGCGCATTTACACACACACTCATCGTCCGCGTCGCGAGTCATACCCACCGCCTTGTAACGGCCGTACACGAAATATTATATCGTACGGAATTTTTCAGTGTTATTACGTCACTTTATTTCCTGACTCCGGTTGAAGGATTCGCTCACAAATCATCCGTACATTATAAATAACAATATAATGCGACAATGACGTACCTGCAATGATGTAATCGTCTTGATTGTTATATTACAGTAGAGATGTGCACACGGTCTGACGTTAACAATAATGTATCAACGACCTTAAAAGGACGCTAAACGAAACGGCCGTGCAAGTGAAATACGGAAAACGTTCATAAAATCGAAACGGAGACACTACCTCCGCGGAGGCTTACAAGAGTTTCGAGAAATCGAAACCGGAGACAAAATTTACTATTTGTTTAAATGTGAAAAACGCAGGTGATTTACGAATATGTTGTTTGACTGGAAAAATAACCGACGTGGTTTGGGATAACAGGAAGGGCAGTTAGGAGGATTTAAAGAAATATTGAATGAAATGTAAAAAATTTATTGTAATACGCTGTTTGTGCGTTCGAGTTTCAATACATCGTTTTAAAACGTCGAAAGTCCAGTAGTAGTAGTCTGTCATTCTAAAAAAGATTAAAAAACAAAAAAAAGTTGGTCGACTACGTTTAGGTTGTATAAGTCAGGAGCAACTCATCGGTACGGACAAAAATCTATTCTCTACCGCAGTTTTTGGCAAAATTTACATTTTTAAACTGATCGGTGCATTTTTAAATCAACATCGATGTGTATGTTCTAAAACTGGAAAACAAAAAATAAAAAAACGTTTTAAACCGTGTAACCGAATACGATTATAATAATGAACTTTTCGGCGAACGCGAATTGAGTTATCATCTCCTCGCGGATGTTATGCATCGGCATATATTAGTAGTTATTATTGATCACTCGTAGTTTTTAATGTTCGTGTCTCGTGATAATTTCAATACGTTCATTTCCACGTCGTTTATACGCGATTCGCAATGAAAATGCGATTAGTTCTAAATAAATAAACGGCAAACGGCGGTCCACCACGTCCTATAACGACTCGAGTTCTTCGACTTTTACGGTCAACGCGTTTTTTTGGAAAACAGAGAAGGAAAACGTTGGTTCAAACATACACGCATTATCTTTTCGTATACGGCCAATAAATTCAAACGGGACGATTTTGACGAGAAGACAAAAAAAAAAAAAAAAACACCGTCAGTTTGACATTAAAATGTACGAAAAACGCGTGCTGTTCACGATACGTGTATGCGGCAAAAATATATCGCGTAAAAACAGTGCGCGGTAGACTTTTACACTATAGGGGACACGACGCGTATAGACGGGCCGCGATGAGAATTACACAGAACAGAAACGAATAGAGGGTCCCTTAAGTAAATTATTGTTGACAATCGATTTTCGGAACAGTCAATATATAATTCTATTTACGCCGTTAACGGTTTAAACGAATTCGACGCGGTGTTATGTTCATATGGATTTCCTATCGTTTCGATCAAATAATAATTTCATTTACTTAGTCGCCGACCGCCGCCTCCCTGATTCGATTGTCCGCTGGTACACGTACACGTACACACCACAAGAAAAATTCCGCAATATACATATATATATATGTACATTTTTTTTTTTTTGTAAATGAGAATTTATGTAATGACCGAGCAAATTCTGAAGGAAAAAAAACGCGGGCGGAGAGCAAAAAAAAAATCGAAATTTCCCTTTATTTGTAATCGGAGACGAATTTTCGATTTTTTTTTTTTTTTTTGCCAGAAGAAATACTGTCGTAATGTTAATAATCTAAACCGGATTTTCACACAAAATAAGCGATTTTTTTTTATACGAAAGACAACGCGATTCAAAAAAAAGAAAAAAATTAAATAATCAATTTTTCGAAACGAAATTCGATTCTTAATAACTATAACGGACGAAACGGTTTTCCTGGTAAAAAAATAATAAATAATAAACGCCTTTGTATACATAATGGCTACAAACAGTATTTCTCCGGCAGTACTCGAGTAATATTGTAAACTGATTTATATATTTGAATTTATATGTTCACAATTGGACGGTCGTCACACAACCCGGTACAATGATGATGATGATGATAATAATAATAATAATAACACGAGTTCTTATAACGACCGTCCCGAATTCCGAGACTGCGGACACCGCGATCGTTATAAACCTTTAACATGAGTTCCAGGACGTCGAACAGTAAAATGAAAAAAATAAATAAATAAACGATTCCCATTAATCGTATGACTGTCGCGAAAATTAAACGGAATCGTCAAAATAATACGAAAATCACCGGGAAAATAGAAACCCAATGAAAGAGTCTTATTTCACAGAATTCAAACAATATCAATAAGATTAAACGCGTCGTGTGTACTACACTGCGCGCGCACCGTTCGAAAATAGCGTGGACATGTTTAAGTGGGAAAAAAACAGAAAATTTTTACAAAAAATATAGGCGAATAAGAAACATTATCTAACGGATGGTCTAAAAGCATTTTAAGAAGAAATCAACAGCGCCGCTACAACGCTGACCGAGTAAACGAATATTGTTGTCGTCTGGCCAACAGTGAAACGACAAACGGATGGATGGATGGTTCGTGTTGTTCAGGTATTAGTAGTTGTTATCCGTTCAAGGCGAAACCTCCTCGTTTTCGTAACAAATATACCGTTGCGCAATAATGCGTATGCCGACGAATAAAAACAATCGGGTATTCCTTCATTCAGTTCGATATGAAAACGAACGCATGTTTGAGTAAAAAATAAAAAAAAATTACGTATTAACAACGCGTTAAAAAAAAAATAAAATCCATTTGACGAAAGATCACACGAATTACCTAACCTATCCGGCGATGAATTTTGCCGAACTGGACGTCCGCCGCGTATCAAACGATTATTTCGTATAGTCATAACCGCGTTAAAAAATGTCTATAAACCGTTTTTGTGCAGGTGATTTCGTATAAATGTGCGCGCGCGCGTGTAAATTTCAGTACGAATTATATAACGTATTGTGTAAAACAACGCGTCTCAAAGAAAAAATAATAAAGAAAAAAACTCGCGGAATTTTCTCGTTACTCATTATTGATAATACTACGCGTATACGCATTTATATGGTTATTAGAGAAGAGCGACGATAAAAAAAAATGATTTTTATAACATTATTGTACGATGCCGAAATACGCGTAATGTACGTGTGTGTGTGTGTGTGTGTAATCCGATACGCGAGAAATCGACGCGCAATTCTCTCGAATTAGTTACGCGAAAGCTACAGCTCGGATTCGTTTTATTATTTTCTTCTCGTAAACGTCCTTATTTTAACCGCGTCATTCAATCGTCGGCATACATTTATTACACGTCGCGTGTTATATTTAATAGTCCATATTCGTATTTCGTATACGTGTAGACAGACGACGAGTATATCGTTTGTAAATTTTTCTTTAACAACAACACAACACGATTTTTACACGTGCACAAATACGTCGGTTTACGCAGCCCCCGTTGAGAAGACCCGAGTTCCCCAGACCGAGTTTACGTAATGATATATTGGAGATTCGAGAACGTTGTTAATAAAAGACGAAGACGAAGACCGCTAAACAGTTTATTGAGAAACTTAGACAGAATACATTTTCTTTAAATCAATGCGATATTATTGAAATAAAATACAAAATTAAATGAACATTTTAAATTTATATCGTAGGCGGTACTCGTTCCATCATATTTTACGTGTATTCGAACCAGTTTACATACACGTAAACACGTGCGTACGTTCCGAACGAACGTATTCTTGGACGCATCGTCCAAAACCCGAACTGTAAGCGATATTTTATTTACAACGTTTTCAGATCTATTTTTTTTTTACAGCTCGAATCGTAATTTGTGATAATATTTAAAGAGTCCGTTTGAAAACCCGCGTACGTTTCGACGCGTAACCAAACGAGTCATGGAATTGTTAAACGCGCAAAAAATCGCGCGGCATGTCCGCCGCTGTCGCGAGATTTCGCAATCGGTCGCGTGTGTTTATAGTCAACGTGTGTGTGTATACGCTGCTCCGTTTTCGATAATATTTACGATTGCGTTTTTGTAATTATTACGAATCAGAAACGATAATGTGTCGAAATCGATGGCCGTTTTATTATTATTATTATTTTTTGTCCGAGTGTTATTGTTTAAACAATACGGTTTTCGTCGCGCGATTAACGCGCAACACGGCGCCGTGCCTGAGAGCCCAAGTGCGCGTTTTGTTATTATTATGATATATTTGTCAAAAATTTTATTGTTTAAATAACGTTCGGTCAGAAAAAAAAAAAAAAAAGAAAAGAAAAGTAAATACGTTCGGATTTCGTCTCTCCGATTCGTATAACAAAAACAAAACGTGTGAGTTAGCATAACACGCGATCGAAAATGAATTGAATAATTATTATTGAAGTATATAAGGAAAAAATTGAATACGATTTCGATATATCGTCGGCGCACACGAATATTGAAACAATTAAAAAAAAATAAATAGATTTTCCACTACAGCCGTAGTCCGTAGGAGTGGTCTCTATTGTTTCGTTTTGTTTTTTTGGAAGGGAAAATCATAAAAATTATGCTGAAATTGACAAAAACGTTGTTTTAGAACGTTAAGAATCACGTCCGGGGAGCGTTCTATTTCTTTTCGAGTTACGACGATATTACTGAAAACTGTATGTTTTCGCACGGTGTTGATATTTCATCGTAACAGGTTTTTAATGTGAAACACGGATCTATCGTCCAAAGTATGAAAAAGATAGACCAGAGGCGATGGGGATGTGGAGGAAAATGACAGGAATCAGTTGGATACGAACATAAGACGAATAAAGCAGTATTGGAAGAGGTGAATGAGAGAAGAGCGTTAATGAACACAATATAATGAAAAGGAAAATAAAGGCAATTGGGCGTCTGATAAGACATAACGACGAGTTCATCGCCATCGTCGTGGAGGGAAAAATAGACGGCAAATGAATTGGAGGAAGACCGCGTAAATGCTTCTTCGGAGAAACCTTCCTATGGATCGGTTTTACCTCTTACCAACAATTAAAGAAGACAGCGAGCGACACAGACATGAATGGATACAACGACAGGGCTTGGCATTTAGGAGCCGAACGAATGAGGTTTCCAATTATTTATTAATATACAACCGGTTTTACATTCCGATTCGACGAGTCCCCGTTTTAATCGAAAATATCGTCGATGTCGTCGCTTTGACCCCGCGTGAAGCGCGCAACCCAGAACCGGAGAGTCACTTTTATCATCGGTAAACGGACCAGCCAACATTTTTAGAATTGTCAGAAATGTCACGATTGCGCGTAGAAAATACGGGTATTTTGATTAAAAAAAAAAAAAAAAAAAAACGTCTTCGTTTACTACTAGGTTGAATCGACGATAATTTGCAATGGCATAGCCGTCCGGGAATCACGTATGTTAATCGCCGCAATAGAGTGAAAAAAAAAAACCTAATAGAGTCTGTCGATGCGTGCATGAAAACTAAAGGTTACACGCGCACGTGTTTTCGAGTGAAGCGAGAGAACGTTAAAAGTCCTTCTCAAAAAAAAAAAAAATCCCGAACACACGCCTAACTGCCGCTTGTATTTTCCTCCGCGCGTAAACCGTCGTCGTCTCCTCTCGTGTTCCGTTCGCCGACGACGACCACGAAATCGAAACGCTTTGAAAACAACGGAATTCCGGAAAAATTACGCCGGGATTATTTTTTTTTCTTTGCCGCGCGTATTTTCACTATTGTAATACGCGGAAATGTGCGTGTGCGTGCGCGCGCGAAAGTAGCCCGGCCGCGCGAGCGTGCAGTGTACTCCGCGTGGTTGGCAACCAGTCGCTCCGCCCCGCAATTCGAAAATTGACTCCGATTTGTCGCGGAACGCGACCGTACCTCGGGCGGGTGGTAAAACGAACGCCGGCAATTGCGCGGAGACGCAAAAGTTTTTACTTACTACACTACCTCGCCTCGCGTTAGCCGTTAAAACGCGTTATTATTGTGATATAAATTAATATTGTGACTACAATTGTAGTACGAGTATATGGGGCGAGGTGACGTTTCGAAACGTTTCCGATACAAATATTATAAGATGTAATAATTATAAATATATGTATAGAAATAAATGCTTTTCGGCCGACGCACGTTTTCGTTTTTTTCCTTTTAACGTTTTGGCTGAGCGACGCTTTCCTGGGTAAAACGAAAAACAATAATATGATACGAATCCAAACGATTTTTCAATGATCGACAGAAAAATTAAGAGTTCACTACGTCTATTATTATTTTACGTAATTTTTTTTTTTCGTATAACGATTACAATATTAATTGTAATTAATAAAATAATAATTGATAACCGAAAAAAAATATATATATGTATAAACGATCAATTCATGTAATTCGAACAGTTGTCGATATACGTTATTATAATTAAATTTTGTCGTAATTATGACTTGCCGTTAAAAAGAACTTGCCTCGGAACCACAGCAATAACAAAACTCCAAAATCATTATCCGATTAATTCACTTAGTAGCGATACCGAGCAACGGCTCACCATAAACTTTTTGAAAATAATGTCCTGTACATTGTCTTCTGCTCGTACCGTTTCGTTTGCCCGTCTCCTCTTAAGTGACATAAGCTACGTCTCTTTTTTTTAAAAGTATTACGAAAATTATTGTATTATTATTCGTTGTTACTTCGTAATTCCGAAACTGATGGTCGTAGAGGGACTTGGCACAGGAGCACAGATTGCGATGATTTTATATCGAATGCGACGATTGTTTTCGGACTCATACAGCGATACACTGTGAAATCTTTATCCGAAAAACAAATTCACTCGAGCGACATTCACAAACGCCCTCCGCGACTCGTTACCTTTTAACACTCTTTATCGCTCGCTGCTCGTTCCGCGTTCTGTTTCATTGCCGTTATTGACCTAATCGAACGGCATTCGCCGGCCTGCCGTACGCGCACACGGGCCGCCCCGAGCTGGTGTCGCGACTTTTCCGATTATTTCGACGGGTCCGTCGTGTGTCCTGCGCGCTCGCGATTTATCGTCATTAGTCATATCGCGTTTTTCCGCCCTTCCGCGACCGGATGATGTCATACGATCCGCCGCAGCCGCTCTCGAGTACGACGTCCCGTACGCTGCAGCCAGCAGCTACGCTCGTTATTTATATACACTCGCCGTAATAATAATAATAATAATAATAATAATAAAGAGAAGTGAGGAGTGGAGAGGAGAGTCGTCGTTGTCGCTATACGCAGATGACTAATAGCCCGTACAAAGGGTAAAAAAATATGAATGGGACTTACACACACACTGGCACGGTTGTTTGAAAAGGGATTTTCGGTTTGACTCATCATCTGCGCGCCCCGCGCCGCGGTCGTCGACAACCGGCCCCGACTCCCTTTGCAGCCTGCTGCTGCTGTTGCTGCACGAGGCGCGCCGCGTGTTTCTGCAGCGCCGTGCAGAATAATGTGCGGCCGAGCACCGGTGCGTAAAAGCCGCGTGGAAAACCTGTCGAGAATCAATCGCGGCGGCGAGACCGGTATTATAATACGAAACACGGTGTGCGCGGTGCGAATACGTCGTGAAAATCCGGAGGGCAAAAACGCACGACGAGCCGCTTATTATTATTATTATTATTATTATTGTAAAGGGAACAAAATCGGGGCCGCCCTTTGAGTATGCGGTTTAGGCGGGGGGGGGGCGGTTGTCTATATAATCCCCTTCATCCCTACCGTGCTCGGTAAATTTTTTTTTTCCATTTAGTCGGCGAATTCGACACTTTTTTTTTTTTTAATTCCGAGCTAATATTCGTTACTGTTTTTCAAAAAAAAAATAACATTCTTCAAAAAAAAAAAAGTACCGTCGAAATTGAGAAAAACGGTCTGGCGGTGATCGTTTTCAAATAGATTCGTTAAGAGACGTCGGCAAAAAAAAAACAACACATATTTTTATTGTAACGCCGAACGCGAAACGGTACACGAGAGCATAATATTTGTCGCGAAGCAAACGTTTCAAACGTTTCTATACTACTTTTTTCCTAAACACGCGTCGTCTTATGCGTTACGATTTGTATTTTTTTTTTTTTTTTTAATTAAACGAAAAAAAAATTCTGTTCAGATCGTCTAATTACCCCTGCACAGTTAGTACACTCATGAACCAACGTAGGATTTATCGAACGCGATGCGATTTTCGAACGATAATATTGTACGGGAGTTTTTTCCAAGCGATATAATCTCATTCGTTTTTTTTTCTTTAATACCACCAAATACGTTCACCCCTATGTTTATTTTCACGTTTTTCTTCTAGCGTTCCTTTAAGCTCCGATCACTGAAAAAAGCTCCTTTTATTCGTTTCTCGAAAACATTACGACCTTTCGCCGCCTTTCTCGTCGAATAGAACATAATATTATGTTACAGACGGTGCTCGAATTGGGGAGATGCGCGAGAGGACGGAGGAGCTTATCCACTGTCTTTTTTTTTCCTTTTTAATCTGCCTACCCCAACTATTTTCGCTTTTTTTTTAACTACAACGGGGATTCAAAGGACTTTTACTACGTAAAAGCGGTGATTGATGAATGGGATAGGGGCAGGGCGTAGTCCCCACAACGTAGTGAAGTAAATTTCTTTGTAGAACGCTCATATTTTTTTTTTTTTTTTGTTATTAGCAAGGCTCCTCTTTTTTAATTTTCTCTTTTCCAGGCACTTGTTACAGACAATGTTATTATATGTAATAAATAGGCAAACGCAATAAACACGACTGTGTATGGTCAAACGACTGTACGATGACTTCGGTACGCATTACTTACCACGTGATAAAACAAAAAAAAATAAAAGAAAAACGTTAAAAACACACACATATAATATAATCGTTTTGAGACCGAGATTAAAACCAGACTATATATTATATAATAAATAATATATACTCCGTACGGTGACTCAGAGCTAATCGTCGTCGGCCGTTTCGATTTTTCGTCATCGTATTTCTGTTTTTTTTTTTTAAGTTTTACGGGTTTAAAACGCACGCGCTCGGACGAATATACTTACGTAATTTATTCTTTATTATCACTGTAAACACTGTTAAGTATATATAGAAGTACAATAAATACCTTTCACACGGGTATAGTCGTAGTGTAAGTACGCATAAATTTCGAATAGGCCAACACAAAAAAGAACAAAAATAACTTCTGGTCTCGATATCGTCACCACTCGTGTGCATCATAAAAAACGTTTAAAATCTTCTTTTTTTTTTTATTTCGTCTTCCATTTTCCCCGCCGCGTGGAACGTACGTGAAAGCGTAAATATCTGATTTGATTCTGCAGGAGCGGCTGTAGGTGTTATCACCTGTAAAGGAGGCGAAAGTGAAAAAAGAACCGTGACCATTAGAAAAGAGAGAATCGATGTTGTTGTTAATGTAGTCACACATTGTTTACTAATGGTGCGTAGAAGACATAGAGGAAACGAATTTAAAAAGAAACACGGCACGGGAATGATGGAGAAAAAAGTCCGAAGACGGGAAAAGGGCTTGACAAGTCGTCTGGGAACATCAAGACTTATGAACCGCGGACGAACAAATTGTTCTGTGCCAAGAGGCACGATCGGAATGGAGGACATTGACGTTATTCAAATGTAGTGTA
Organism: Chaetogeoica ovagalla; assembly: GCA_032441825.1. NCBI lineage: Eukaryota > Metazoa > Arthropoda > Insecta > Hemiptera > Aphididae > Chaetogeoica > Chaetogeoica ovagalla. Next base: position 2,168,751 of record CM063727.1, on the reverse strand, counting down.
TTATTTGATTTTCATCCTTATATTTGAACGTTTCCTTTGATTTTTTCTTACGTTATTTGATTTTTTTTCTAAATGACAGAACACATTTTTACTCATATTCATATACGATTTCCTTCCTACTCTATACGTCCAAAGATATACACCACCTGTGATGTCATAAACGCTATATATATAATGTCCTAAAATTTCAAACTCCTATTTATTAATATTTATAGTAACTAAAATGTTTATATATGTATATTATATGACTAGGGCTCAAATATTATTACAGTAAAAAAACAAACAATTTGAAACTGCATCAATGAATGTCTAAAAAATACTTGAACGAATTACACGCACCTCAACAGTGCTAGTTCCTAGTCAGACAAGGTCCCAAGTCAGAAATGACGTTGTTTTTATCTACAGTATTTTCAATACTTTTTTGTGCAGTTATATCAGTTTCTATACTAATATTTTTAGATCCTAGTGTTTGTTGTTGATGAGTAATCGGTAACAACTAATTTTTTGTTTTTTAATATTGAAGGTACCAAACACTCTTTTAGCCGTTATTGAATTAATTATAATATAAAATTGATTAATTCACACAATGCACATAAATAATAATGTATAGCACTTACTTAGTTTATGAAACACATTCGTATATTATTATTTTGTGTATGAATACAAATGTCTCAATTGTGTTTTCTTATAAAATAAGATATAATCGAAGTAATTTATTTAAAAAAAATTTAGAATTTAATAATTTTACTTGTGAAGTATAGTTCTCTATTTTTAGGGGGAGAGGGCTAAGCTTACTACAATTAATTTTTGAGAGGACTAAGATCCCTTAGTCCTCTCCACCTCCGATTCCCGCCAATGTTCAACGCAACTGCACTCGTACGGTATAAAACGAGTCGAATTTTAGAAGAAGAAAAAAATTCTCTTTTTCCGAAACTCTCTCGTATTTCTTTTTTTTTTTTTTTGTGCTCAATATGAGCTATTATTGACTCGATGTATCAGCTGGATACAAGCGTTAGACACTATAAAACGCGGATAACGACCGCGCGCGGTTATTGCGGTAGTGTGCAGTAAAAGCAAACGGCACGCGGCGAGGGTCATCTCGTTAGTGCCGGCGGCTGTACGCAACTATTTTAAACGCGGATATAACGAGCACGATCGTAAACGCTCGTACAATAGTATTTCATACGTCGTGTTACTTTTTCAATTTTTTTTTTGATCCACGGAGGTCATTGTCTTCAAGTCCATATCGTATTGTAAATACGGCGTGTATATCCCTCCCACCGACGATCCCTTATAATAGCGCGTGCAGCATCCGCGAGATACTGCAGACGGACGGACGGCATAGAGTCTTGGAACCCAATAAACTCGTCTGTACGGAATTCCTCGGTCATGATATTATTGTTTTCCGTCCTGTGCTTCAGGTCTTCGCCCTTGATCCTTCACATTGCATGAAATCCAAAAGCGGGAGAGGAGGTTTTGAAGGGGCTAAGAAGTGGCCATAAAAATTTCCACGGTCGGCTGACACTTTTAAGTGTCCCGGGGGGGGGAGGGGGGAGAGGGGGCCTTTGAATTGTGTGTATAATAAATAATAAACTGTACGTGTCGTTTTCATTATACGCTCTGTGATCGAGTCAATGTCATGAGTATAGCCCAAGAGATCAGCAGCCATACTTGGTTAAGTATAATCCGTGTGTACCGACGCCTATTCGAAAACCCGAATCTGTCGCATACGAAAACGACGACCGAGAGAGGATTATGCATCATCAAAAACAAAATTGTATTTTTTTTTTGTCTCTTGAAAACGTCACTTTATCTTTAATTTTTTTGTTTTTATCGACTTCACACAAATATCGTAGAAAGACGAAACACGAAAAAACGAATCGTTTTTTTTAGCAAACAATGACCTGACCCGCGATTTTCGATGCGTGTAATTTTTTACTATATTAAAAAATAATTTTTTATTTAAAATTTTTAAATAAATGATTTTTTTAAAAAGCGATTTGATTTAAACTCCCCGTTCGCCGAGAAACGCCAATGCGAGTTTTTCACTGAAACATTTTTTGTATACGTCTCTCCTACGCTGCAATGCATGCACACACTCTGATGATACGAGAAAATAACGATTTCGTCCAGTTTCTTTTTAATATTTTGATAACATCTTTAGAAAGAACAAAAATTTTCCGTTTGATTTCTTTTTGTTTTGTGTTTTCGTAATGACGAAAAAAAAAATTGTCATTACGATGGAATTTTTCGTGTTTTCTTATCCGGACGTATTTCGTATACGATTCATCTATTGTCCGGATATTTTTATCGCGTACACACACACTGCATATATATATATTTTTTTTTTTTTATGTACGCTGGCTCGTCAAGGTATCCCCACCCCCCTCGCTCTTCCAATCGCTCTCTCACCATTTATACCACAAGCTGGCCGCCGCACACCCATCACATGATTCATTGCTTGTGTTGTGTGCATACGGTGTGCTCGCGTGATTCATATATTTGTTCGCGATGTTTGCGCGCATTACAATCACTACTGCTAACAAATAATTATTATTTTTTTTTTCATATTATAATATGCACGTGTGTATACAGAGAGGAGTTAGAAAAGGAAAAAAAAATGCCAAAGCTGTTAATTTTTTTTTTAATATATAGGCGACACGTTATATACTTTATTTTATTTCGTTTTGTATTTTCACACGGTAAAATATCAAATACGAATCGCAAACACAAAATATATTATATAATATGGATTCGAATTACAAAAAAAAAAAAAAAAAAAATAATAAATGGAAGCGGGATGTGTACATGGTCATTAATAATAATAATCTATAATATCTACACAAACACAGCCTTTTTTTACTTTATGTCGTTTCTTTTTCAAAAAAAAAAAAACATATTTTATATTCAATCAAATTGTATTTATTATTTTTTTTCTTTTAAGAAATAACTACATAATAATAATATCATAATAATAACGTAATGTTGTAACTAAATATATATATATATAAAAAAAAAAAAAATAGTAGTCTCGGCGGTTCTTTTTCTTTTTTTTTTTTTCATGTCGTCTATATAAAATATACTATTATTCATTACGACAACATAAATACGTGTTCTCTCTCTTACAATATAATAATTATATATATATTTATTTACTTATTTATATAAAACGTACAATTTGCAAGACTAGATAATGCTCGTTTTATTTTTTATTTTTTGTCTCCTCGAATCGCCGCCGCGCGTGTCAAATAGTCCGACGACATTTGTCGCTGTGTGCTTTATAACAACAACACGTTAGTTATAAACACATACGCGTTACAATAATAATAATATCTATTCCACGACATGCATAACACATAACAATACACAATAAATAATATATACTTTTTTTTTCTTATACATTTTACGAATACGAGATGTTCTTGATACTTATAAATTAATATAATAATAATAAAATAATAATAATAATAATTAAATAATAATAATTTACTTTACGCTACATTCGAGTAATTATTTCAAAAATTTGATTTATTATTTTTATAAATTTATCCGAGATAAAGGGAGAGTGTGTGTGTGTATGAGAGAGAGAGAGAGAGAGAGGAAAAACTAATTATAGGAACACATTAATAGGTATATTTTTTTATTATTTTTTTTGGAATATCTCATCGTCTCAATCAATCGATCATCGTCTCGTCAATTTCACATCAAATATAAAACGATATAAATAATATATATATATATATATATATAAAAAGTTTTTTTTTTTTTTTTTGTTTTTTTGTTTTAACCTTGCACTATAGTAAATTTGCATAACTACTACACCATACACAATTACATACAATAATATTAATTCATTTTTATACACATAATATTATATACGTGCCCGAAGCGGGGACACGGGGTACCTTGTCTCTGTCCTGACGATGCCTGTTGTATACGTCCCCCCCCCCCCGATTAAGCATCACAATCGCCGAACACGACACACCGTTCACGCGCCGAACCCGGACGACAGTTCGTCCGCGGCGGACTGTTGCTGCTGCTGATGCTGGTGTTGCTGATGCTGTTGTTGTTGGACGGCCGCCCAAGACTGACCGCACCGGGGTTGGGGTTGCTGTTGCTGCTCGTATTGCAGACTCTGTTCCAGTTCGAGCAGTTGTCCCATGAAGTTAAGGTTCGGCGATATGATGGGCCGGGCGGCTTTGACCATCTTGTACGCGTCCACCATGGATATCTTCCGGTGGCGCATCACGTACGCGATGGCTATGGTCGGCGAACGGGATATGCCGGCCTGACAGTGTACGAGAACGCTGCCGCCGGATTTCCGAGCGCCTTCTGCGAGAAAAACACGAGAAACAAACGTTATACAAAACGTTGCGTGACGTACACGAAAAAATAGTATTGAAAGGAGTGGGGTGGTCATTAGGTCATCTAATCCAACTGCTGCTCCTCGGGCGACCGGTCGTGTGGGCGAAGCGACCGTCCCGGCGTGGGACGAAGGAGTTGTTTTAAGGAACCGGAAGGAAAAGAGCGATGAAAACCACGTATAACGCCCGTGTGTGCGTGTTTCGGATCCGTACAAATGGAGCGGGTTTTTTTTAATCTCACCCACAGCGAGTACACGGGGATATTTTGAATTGCTCCGACGTAAACGTCCATTTATATAGAAGCCGTTATTAATTTTTACAAAAAAATATATTTGTTTTTTGTTTTTTTTTTTTAACAACTCGCACGCGATTAATATTATAAATATAATTTACGCGTCGTTATATAAATTATTGCGCGCGTTATATTGGCGAGTGGGTCGAGTACATTTTTTTTTTTTTTCATAAATACAATAATATAAAACTTTTGAACGACGAGAATAGTCTATCAGCCGAACGAAACGCAGGGAATATTTACCGGAGGGACGATTGTGCTATCGAAGGTATTTGCCGTGATGTACGCGGGCAAAACGAAACAACGGCCGTTGAATACACGCGGCCGATATTATAATAATATCGTAATTTGTATCGCGTCTATTTAGAGAGGTGCCGGGGCGGCGCCGCTCGGAGAATTCTTTCGAAACCGGAGAGTAAAACGTTTCGAATTATAATCCGACGACATATTTTTCTCTGCGTCCAAATCGTTGAAATTAATATTTTCTCCCCCCCCCCCGTCGCACATATTCTCCCGTATAGGTGGTACAACAAATGGCATTTTTATTATTATTATTATTTATTTATTCGCACGTTTCGTCGGTGAAACGCGTCGTAATAGCGAAAAAAAAAAAACAAATTATTATTGCGCGCGTAAAAAATACGGTGACTCACGGCGGCGGCGGCGGCGCATCGATAAACGCGGCGAACGGCGTAGTAGCGTTTCGCGGTTAATTTTAGCCGCGAGTCCGGGGCCAGAAATAAACGCGGGTCGCACACACGCGGTGCCCGAATTTGGGTCTAAAAAAAGTAACGGCAGCGACCGAGGCGGCGGCGGCGAACAATTTTGGTACACGTCCAGACGGCGGGTTTTTATTGTGTAAATCGAACGAAAACATCGTCGTCGTGTAATACGCGCGCAGGAATTAATCGTTTTAATATTACGACGATTCTATACAGGAGCGTTCCACACACACACACTCTCACTCTCAAAAAGGAAAAAACCACTGGAATTTTCGTCGACCCTTAGCGTCGTCTCCGAATTAAAAAAACGTTCCCGAAAATCGTTTCGTCCATCAGATTATATTATATATACACACGCTTTTTTTCTTTTTATACGCATACGCGACGCGGACCGTAATTTCGGATTTACGCGCTTCTCTCTCTCTCACTCTCTCACTCATCTCGATCCCTGCCGCGGGTTTATTGAAAAATTAATAGTCGTCGGGCCGGAGCTTCCGTGACGTCATCTATTGTGAAATCGACGGCCGGGGGGGGGGGAATGGGTCACGTGCGCACACCCGATGGGGCTGTGTTGTCGTCGCTGTGTGTTCTACGAGACACGGTGGGAAAGGGGTGACAATCACGGGGCAATTACGCGTTATGTCCGGGTGGTATACATTATATGTGTGTGTGTGTACATATGAGTCATTATCGAGTAATAATAATAATAATAATAATAATAATAATAATAATAATAATAAATAATAAAAATCGCTTGTCCGACTGAGAAGAGAACGACGGACGATGATGATACACACCACACCGCCGTATTATATCGACGGATATATAGAGTTTTCATCGTCTAACGGTGGTGGTCGGAAAGTGTTTTATCATTGTCGTTGTATTACCGTTAAAGTTCCGGGTTAGCACGAACTTATATTATGCAGAAAAAAATTAATACATATAACGACGACGGTATTACGAGAAACGAAAAGAAATACGTTTATATTATCCGGTTTCGAGCGGGGGCGGAAAAAAAAAAGTCGCCGTCGTCATCGTCGGGCGTACGTGAAAAACGCGAACGGAATTACCTAAGCGGACAAAGTCCCGCCGAATATTACTACAATAATAATAATAAATTAATTTTAAAATTGTTTCCGGGGGGAAAAAAACTCCCCCCCCCCCCGGACCGCGCTAATAACATTATTATTTAATATGTTATACATTGTTTCAATTTCTTAGGCGTGTGCGAAATTCGAACCAAAAAATAAAAAATTATTTACGAGTAGTCCGTAAATTCGTTTATTTACAACAACCGGTTTTCGACAGAAAAGAAAAAAAAGTATCGTCTTCGGGTGAACAAACCTTACCGCGTATATACATTTTATTTATTTCTCATAATATACGAACACTTCGGTTCGATCGTATTTTTAAATTCCTTTTGCGTATCGTTTTTTTTTGTTTAAACGTTTTTTTCTTTCTTTACGTTTTTACCGTATAGTATCGTTTGTTATAATTACACGACGTCGTCTCCGTCGTATAATAAATATTATTTGAAAAAAAAAAAAAACAACGACAATTATTCCGTCCGACGAAAACCGATTGTACTGTTCATTTTTTTCTTTTTGTTTCTTCTATTACATCGCAGTCGATTTTGATCATAAACAACAACGATTTCGGTCAATTGAAATCCGCGTTTCAAACGTTTTTACCGACGTACCACCGCGCGAACGACTCGTCGTCGTCGTCGTCGTCGTCGAATTCTCTCGTCCTCGTCGTTTCATCGACACGTTTGGAAACGTTCCCGCGCGCGATTTTATAACGGTTTCGTAACGAAACGCGCAACAGGCGAGAAACGACGTGGCGCTCACAAAAGGGGGATTGTTAATCAAGTAAACGGGTCACATCGTAAACCCTTACGGGACGAAACGATTTAAAAACGGTGTACAAAGGGATGTTCTGCGAGAGAAAAAGAAACACTGCGCGTGTAGTGGCGTACTCGGATTTGAATTTTTCAATGGGGGTCGGTCAATTTTCAAATAAATTACATAAAACAATAATATTACGAAGATAATTTAAAACGTATGCCGTTTAATTTTATACGATGGACGATTATTTGCTATACCCAAACACAATACAATTAATTATAATACGTGCAACGAGCATTTTAGTTTTCCCCGTTTATCTTCCTAAAAATATCGTTTTTTTTTTTTTAGAGGAAGAGGGAAGGGAGTCTGTTCTCAAAATCTCCTTCTCGCCACTGTCTATGTGTGTGTGTGTACACCAAGAAAACCGTCGTCGAAATCTCCGAGGAATAAAAAAAAAAACGGAATTTGCGTAATTAGGCACCGGCCGGTGGTACACCGGTCACACGCGACGACTGCAAGGACGACGGACGCGCGCGTCGGTGGTACCGGTGTGAACACAGCTCCGCGGAGCAGTGTGACTCACTGCAGCGGGCGACGACGACGACGACGACGACGAGAGTTCGCGACCGCCGATGAGCGGCTATAAATGGCTAAACGCACGACGACCGCTCTCGTCTAGAAAAATCCGCCGTATTGGAGCGGCAAACACGCTGGGCGCCAACGCGCGCAATTCATCAAACGTTTTTCGTCGTCGTCGTCGTCGTCAATAATTATACCCTTATTGAAGGAGTCCCTTTGTGTAGGGGGATCTTCTCAGGCACCGCACTTACAAAACAACTTACACGAGTCTATACAAAACACAAAGTTCTGTCTCGTGTTGACGCCACTACTGGTTCTCAGGAAGGGCGGGAGGAGGAGGAGATGGAGCGTGCGTCCCGTTTCCGGACGGGTGTCCGTCGCCCGCCGCGGCGGTTGTCAAACAATAACGGTAACGCGGACGAGGGCGCTATCCTCCGAAACACACACACACACACAATATACACAAACAATAAAACTCGGTCAAACTCGGGTGACGTCATATGTTTTGTATATTGAATACAGAGAGAGAGAGAGACACTTCACAGCTGTCGTTGTGACTCACGTGCTAAGGGGAGGGGGGAACCGGCGGGGAAAGGGGAGACTTCCCGGTTTCCCCGGACCGTTTCACTGGTCGTATAACGCACACACACGATGATGTGAAAGAAAGTAAAATGCGTCCCGCTCTTGAATCCCTTTGATGGGTCACACAGACGACGTATAGAAGGAAGGACGACGAGATGTGAAAAGAGTTGCGTGTGAAATACGTAGAGGGAGGCGGGACAGTGGCATGACACGAGCAACGAGCTCGTCACTCTGAGGGCCTATCAAGAAATGTCCAAAAATACAGCATTACCAGAATGATTACAAAATTTAAAAAACGATTCGTTGTAAAATTTAATTTTTTGCTTTATAATCGAAATAAATTATAAAATAATAAATACATTTACTGGATGCGCGGTCGTAGTTTAATTTTGTCCGTTATACCGGTGGTGTTTCCTCGTCCACGTCGGCGATATTATATTGTGGAACGAAATTCAAACTTATTTCGACAACAGTTTTTTTATTTTTCAGCTTTTAATGATAAAAAAAAAAAAAATCATTCTTTAACAGTAGTAAGTTTCCCAGAAATACGTACTTTTATCTTTTGACAATTCGCGTAAGCGCGGACCGGTCGTGCTTCAGGATAAAAGGATATTTCAAATGTATAATAATGACGTTTAAGCGCCGTAGTGGCGTTATACTTTCAATCGGAACAACACCGGAACATAAAATAAGTCATTTACAATATCTAATTAGCGAACGGGGGATTTCGAGAAGGAGAGAGAGCCCTTCTCCGAAATTCGCGCAAAACGGGGCCCGCCGGATTATTTTGCCAAAGGGCATTGGGAGGGGGGGGAATGGGCGTAAGGTGTGTGTCGTCGTCGTCGTCGTCGTTATAATAACGGACTCACCGATGAACTCGAACGCTTCTTCGAAGTACTGTTTGAGGTTCGCGTGACCGTTGTCCAGGACGGACAGACGTTTGTACACGACGCCCGAACTCCGGTGGTCCATTACCGGTGACGGGGACTGTTGGCTGGTGGTCACGTTCAGCACGCGGGTCACGCCGATGGACGTCATGCCGTCCCGGTCGTCCGCGTCCTTCCTGTTGCCCAGATACAGGAACGGCAACACTTTTGTCAGCGGATGAGCGTCCATCAGCTCGCCGGTCATCGGCTGCTGTTGCTGATGGTCCTGCTGCTGCTGTTGCTGTTGCTGTGACGGACAACCGTTGTTGGACGTCGGCGAGGGCAACAGCGAATTCTCGCACATGTCCTTGTGCCGGGAATGGAACTCTTTGTGACCGCCTGCGGAAGAATAAAAATCGTTTTACAACGAGGACACACGTGTGGGATGGGGGGGGGAAGAGTGTGCAGGGGAACGATACGATTTTTTTCCAAACAATTTTTCTCCCCCTCCCCGCCCCTCGTGAACGACGAATTCGTACGAAGTGTCTGGTGCCGAGCACACGACAATTTCTAAACGCGTTTAAAAACGAAAATTCGTCGTTAGGTTTTCAAAGTGTGCCGCGCGCGCGTACTGAATTTTTCCTACGGCAATGTCCGCGAAATTCTCGCGAACATACCTCGGCCAATTATTACACTCCGGACGTCGTTACAACGAGAGGAAAAAAAATATTAACATTTTTCGGTCGTCGACCGAAGAAAAATCGCGCAAACCACACCCTCCCCCTCCCCCATAGGGCCGGCGACAACGCGCGAAAGGTTACCTGAACGGATTCTACTCCACGTGGGCGGACACGGGTCCAGAGACAGTTTCAGCTTCAACGTGAGTTTCTTGTGTCCGACCGCTGCCGCCATTGTATCAACACGGAAACGTTGTTTACGGCGGGTGTAATTGTTATTATTTTTCAACAAAAAAAAAAAAAAAAAACGGTCTACTATTCTCTCTCGAACCGTTTACGCGCACGGCGAGATGAAACGTATAAAATAAATAAATAAAAATATATTCCCGATAACGAACGTCTTTTCGAAAAAAACGAACAAACGCGGTTTTTTTTTTTTTTTCGAATCGGCGAAAAGAAGCAAAAGAGACCGGGGAAAAAAAAAAAGACACTACTATCGTCGGCCGAGTGAAAAACGCGTGTGTGGTGCGCGTCGCGTACCGACTGCGAGCCCCGCCGCGAGTGTGTGTGAAACTTTATTGGCGGCCACACGAACGGCGCGCGGCGGGTGTGCGTCGCTGCTGTTGTCACACACACACACACACACACTCGCTCGCTGGCCGCCGTTTCTGGTTGCGGCGATGGTGGTGGGGAGAGTGAAGCGTCGCACGCACGCGAAAAACGACACTACAAACACCAGCGGCGGCGGCGGGCGACCCGTTGCTTATGCCAAACCGGCTGTGAGCGAGCGCACACGGGCATTAGTCATCCGTCCGTTCCGACCTTGTCGTCTCCTCCGCCGCGGTGAATGAGACACACACACACAACTTCCTCCCCTCGTCATCGTCGACCCCTCTCCATTCCCCCCTTGAACAGTCTACTATTATAATACGGTACAAAAACGATAAAATACTGTTGTTGTCGATAAATACGCGATATTTTTATTTTTTTTTATATATATAATATAAAAAAAAATTGCGTTTTCCTAAAAAAAAAAAAAAAACGTACTTTTCCTACCGACGAGTGTTAAACTCGGATTTTAAACGAAAAAAAAAAAGCATACGAAAACACGTTATACGATTTCCAGGGCGAAAACGGCTTATAATAATAATTAATTTTAATTATAATAATTAATAAATTATTAATTATAATAAATAATTAATTATTATCATCAAGAAGAAAACGCGTTTACGCGCGGCGAATTACTCCGGGAAACGTATTTAGGAATTTTCAAAAGAGCGAAGGAGGCTTTTAACCGTTTTCCTTTTTGTACATTAAAAGCGTGTTTTTATTTCTCCCCAAAAACGAAAGTTTTCAAAAAATGACTATGCCGTTGAAAAGCTTATTTACAAAAAAAAAAAAAAAAAGAAGGAATTTTTTCGCGAAATGTAACACCACACCAAAAAAATCGTAAGTTGAATTTTCATATTTTTTATACTTTGAGCTACTACTATTAATATATTAATAATAATTAAATAACTTTGTACGGTACGGTTTCTTTTTTTTTTTTCGAAAAAAATTTAATGAGATTTTTAATCGAGTTTTCGAACTGTTGGCTTACAGGGCCAATGGTTCGGAAGGCATGGACCAGGAGAAAAACCGAAATTTTTACTCTCACACGCTTAAGAATCGGACAAGAGAGGATCTTTTTTGTTGCATTCGAGGTGTACACACAATGAGCCCTCAGAGGTTTTTCACCACTCGCCCCGTGTAATGATGTACAATATTACGAAAGAAAATACGATGAAAAATTAAGTATGGAACAACAACAAATGGTAGTTTTCCTGCGTGGTTAAATGTCGGATATAATTTTGCAAAGTTTTCGAGAAAATCGTTTAAAAAAAAAAAAATAAAAATAGCGTGACGTCAATAACCGAAATCCTAATTATTATTATTATTATATGTGAAATCGCAATAACTGAAGAGAAATATTTTAAAATAAGAATATACGATCGAGCAGAAGCAAAATATAGGGGGGGAAATGTTATATTTTGTTTATTTACTGCCGTTTTCGATAAAAAATCATCATCAGGACGTTTATTTTTTATATACGTACTTATATATATATATATTAAAAAAAAATTATTTACGAATATTAATTTATAGTTCGTTTGTGTTTCTATTTTTCTGTTTTATTATTATAACTAGTACATGACTAGATTGAGGAATCGATTATAAGAACGAAAAAGCAGCGCTGAAACATAATGTGCGGCGAGTGAAATTTAACGTTTTCCATACGTCGTCATAATATTCTATAGTGATAATAAGAAATTAGAAAAAAAAAAAGATTGAAATACGTGGCAAAGTCTATTTGGTAGAGATCGATTTCCGGGCCCTCCGCAAACGTAAAAAACGTGACAAATTGAAAATGAAAAACCGATCAAACGATCCGGATATATTTTTTGCGCGGTAAAATAATGCGCGAGTAGTAATAATATTATGAGTCGAAAAATTCTTTCTTCTTTTTTCCCTATCGAACACAAAATAGCAGCAGCTCGACGATACGACGAGATATCGACGAGATATTACGATTATATTATAATTTTACAACGATATTTATCATCTCTGCGCCGTGGGTAATGTGCGCAATATAATGAGTAACACACGCGCGCGCGCGCAGTATTTTCCCATCTGCAGCATAAACCACCGTCGCGCGTGAAAATCATTAAAGGAGAAACAATTTTGTAAATCAACTTTTTACGCGTAGTATTTCGATTTAGAAACAAAAACATAAAAAATCATAAACGTTAAGAGAAGAGATGAATCGTCGCAGCAATAAAACAAAAATTTTACTTTATACGCGATAACGATCAAATTATATGCGTATACACGACCCATCATCATCGATTATCACAATTAATAATAATAATAAAATCACGAGATTATTTTATTTCTATATTATAATAATATACGTCTCGTATTGTGTGTGTGTGTTTGCCGATATAGTAAAAATGATGTCATTACACAAATAATATATTTTAAACACCAATCGTATTTAATTATTATTATTATTATCGAAAATCCGATATAACGCAGCCGACGACGATATTTTTAATCAGATCGCCATATTCAATTAAACGTTCAATATTAATATCATTATTTGTATTATACACGCACACGTATATCGGATTCGCGTTTAATTATAACGAATATTATTAATAATGAGTCATTCGCTCGACATAAATATATATATATATATAACAAAAAAAAAGAATTGTAATAAATATTATATAGAAAAGTTCTCCGCAACAGAATACTCGTAACGAATAACCGACCACTAATGCGGCATTTAAGTTAACGGATTACCTACTCAAAAGACTTTTGGGGGGTTTTGTTTTTCTACGAGGGAAGAAGAACAACAGAGTAGAGGAGTATTTACATCACACACGTTTTCCGTCACGGAGTCGCACGATTTTTATACGTCATTTTATTAAAAGCGATCATTTATTGATGATTTGGCGAAAGAGAAAAAAAAATTCGAATATTACGTACGGATACAAGAGTAACACTATAGTATATCGTTATCGGTTGAGAACTATTAAAATTTCTCGTCGCGATCGTATCGAACTCCTCGATAATTCGTCGCCGCGTACCACCGCATGATCGCAGTTTACTTTCCGATGACAAAAAGAAGAAAAAAACGAATTTCCACGCGTTCAAATTCTAAGAGTTCGCGCCTTCTCCTCAGAAGAACAGAAATTCGTCCGCTCTGTCCTTCGCAAAATCCTAAACGAGACGGGTCTCTGCAGTATTTAAAAGCGATTTTGAATTTCCGTCGAAACAATAAAATATACATTTGCGCGCGTCGCGGGTTATTAATTATTGTTTAGTTGCGACGGCGACGACGACGACCAGTCCCCCCACGACATCTCGGAAGAACGAGATATGAAATAGAATTTTTCAAAAGAAAAAAAAATCGTACGAATTCATATCGTCGTGTAAATAACACAAACGGCGACGGATTTACGCTAGTTAATATATACGAGAGTAACACGCACACACGTGAGAAAGAAAACACAATCGTCGGACGAATAAAATTTGCTACGAGTATTAAAAAAAAAAAAAACGCTGTTCGCGGAAAATGCACGATCAATTTATTGCGACACCGCGATGACTAAACGCACTGACTAACTGACACGTCAATCGGATTTTCGTCGTATTGCAAACAAACAGACGCGAAAATTCAAACGCTGAAAACATCGATTTAATTAATTTTTAAGAAAAAAACCGAAAATAATCGCGAATAAGATTTATATAATATTTTATTTGATAAACGCCGCCGAGTGATTAAAAAATCGGGCGATAACAGGTGTATCGCGCGCGCTCGTATCGGTGCGCTTTAAGGACTGACACGCTCCCAACGAGTTCAGTTCGGACTTTGTTCAGCTTCAGGAGTATAAAACCGAAGCCTATATAAGAAGTGGGTTTAACGAGCAAAAACGTTTAATCAATAACGATATATGTCGACTGTTGAACGAACGTCCGTTTTCATTCGCGACGATATGAATTTTGTTTTTTTCTCTTCACCACCGCTCCACCACGCACCGCCCGCACGACGGCCGTTCATCACGCGTCGCAAAATCGACGAATACGAATTTCGAATTTTTTCGTTTAAAATGTTTTCACAACAGTCCGTCGTCGTCGTCGTGTGGACACACACAGCCGCCACTCGCGGCATCGTGTTTTTTTTTTTTTTTTACGCGAACAAATCGTCGAAATTTCGCGGATAATCATAGAAGAAATCAGTCCCGGTGATCCGGTTAGGAGAATCTTAAAAGTTAAGTAATTTGGGACGTCTTTCGGGAAAAAATCTATTTACACAAACGAAATTTATAGAGCCTCCTCACACGCAACGAGTGCGTGAGATTATCCGTAGCGATTTTATGCTTGCGCGATACGAGAAAATTGTTAGAATTGGTCGTGTTATAGTAGTGACCTCCCTCCCATCCCGCGATGACGTATTTTCTAGCGTGAAATACATTTTTTATTTTTTAAAGAATTTAAATTTTTAAAAATTTGAATTTAAATTTTTTAAATTCGCACGAAGCGAATTACGATTTTATTCATAGAGAAGATACATTATGTATATATATATACATATTATATCTATCTCGAGAACAAATTGTACACAACACATCACATTACACCCACCGTAGCTGTGCGCTGCTCACACACGAGCGAGCGCATATTTCGATAAGTCATCGAAATTTAAACGAAATGTGTACAAATGTTTTTTTTTCTACACTAAATTACTTCGAAACGTTAAACGGCGACGGCACGTTGGCTATTGACAATTAGCTGAGTATAATTTTCGAGATTATTATATTATAAACGAGTACGCTGCACGCAGTCGTCGTACTAGCCATCGCAAGCGCGCGTTCGTCTACAATATAATTTCTTTTTATTTTCACACACACACAAACGCGTATATTATAATTACGGATTATATACGAACGGCGATTTTTCGCGAGCTTTTTATTTGTTTTTTTTTCTCTACCAGACATTCACACAAGACAGTCTGAACAGAGACACACTTACGAAATGTGATTGGGGAAAAACGCACGAGACGTCTTCACGAGGCTCCGAAAGAAATTCGTCTGATTTTAATATGGAAAAAAAAATACTTTGCGCGATTTATCCTTTTAGAGGGAATTGTTTTTTTTTTTACTCGCAAAATATTCTTCGCTAATTTTCCGCCACCGCAACACATTATACGCCGCCATAGAAATCGATAAACAACGGGTACCGATCAATTTTATTTTTTTTTTTACACGTATAACTAAATATCACTCGATATTTTATATATTTCATTTGGTTCACGTAGGGGGAAAGAGATATAAAATTATTTACCAAAAAATTAACGAGAACTTTCGTTTTTAACGGTCTTATTACGGCGCGCGTGCGTACGCGAAACGGGCAATTATATCATAACGAATTTCTTTTCTTCTCGAAAAAATCTAACTGCGTTCGAGAGTAGTATATACACTTTTATGATGTTTCATTACGAGAAATATTATATTATCGAAATCGTCGCGCGTTATTTTCTATACACGAGGAAAAAATTTCCTCTACATTAGGTCATATTATTATTATTATACGTTAAACGCGTGTAATTGGCATTAATCAGAATAAATTACACGATCCGTGTACATACTTATACGTTATTATATACCCTACAACGTATCCCACGAAGCGGAGAGTTAAATAGTCATGACGAATTTGAGAGAAAAAAAAACACGTCCTCGTTAGAGACCTTGCGATTTTTAAATTCGAGTAGCAAAGAAAAAAAAAAAAAAAAAACAAATACGAACTACGGAAAACATTTCAACGCTGCGTTACTTTTATATCGGCCATTCGCCGCGGCATCTTTTACGCCATCCGAGATCACACACGTATACGACGACGATAACGTTGAATTGTACAACAAAATTTCGTTTGTACTTCCTAAACAAACGTTAAAAGAAAAAAACAAATTTCGAACTTAATTTTAATTAAATTAAATTTTTATTTGCACTGTAGTATCGAGTCGAGTTTGAGAACAGACACTGATTTTAAAATACCGATACGCATAATATTTGGGCCCTCGCTAATGAAACGAACGAGTAAATCAATATATCCGGATAAACGTATAATAATAATAATAATAATAATAACAGAAAAAAAAAAGAAAAAAAAAACGAGGAATGATGATCGAAATACAACACGAGTCAATATTAAACTTCACCGACGTACTCCGAGAATCGGTTAATTTTATAGGAACAAAAAAAAAAAAAACGATCCATTTAATTTTTAGGAAGTTAATAATAATAACAAACGGAACGATTGACTTGCCCAACCTTGCGGAGTAGTAAATAACACAATAAACGGATTATATACGACGATGCGCACACAGTACTCGTACGCACGGGAGTGGTGTAGTAACGCGGCAAAAGCGGTCGAGCGTACAATTTTGTTTTTGTTCTTTTCTAATCGAATTTCCTGCGCCAAACAATAATATAAACCGTATTACTAGTATTATTATTATTATAATTATTACTATTATTATTATTATTATTATTATTATTATTATTATTATTATTATTAAACTCGTATTGTGGCGAAAAAATTAAGTCGTCATCGGTGATCGTTAGGTTAACCTATTAACTCATCATAATATACATCGGTATACATATAATCGTGTGTACAGGACGTTATCCGCGTGGATACGACAAAATATAACTTTTGTTCTATTCAAAGATAGCAGTTGTTATTATTATTATTATTATTACTGTTAGACGCGTTAGGCTTTGCAGATGACCGTAACCGCGGGAGACAAAATAAACTGTAGCGTACAAGTAGTACGAAATACAGCAACAACGCTAATATATATATATTATATATATTAGGGTGGTCCTTATTTTTTTGTCTTGGAAATTGATGGCGGCTGGTTCTGAATTTCGTTCAATGTAATAAAAAAATAATTATGGTAAATAATTATGGTGTCATAGGTCAACCCTTTCCTGTGCCTCAAAGGGGTCAGAGTTATGTAAAAAGGGATACATTTTCATTGTTATTTGTTTGTTTGTATATGATACTATTTTACACGAGTAATGAATATATGTGTATTAATTGACGATATGTGCAAACTGCAGGTCCGTGCCGGTCCCGAGTCGGTCCGTGCCGGACAAGTGTGAATCCCGCTTTATCGTTATTAGTAATCATAACTGCAACAGTCGTGTTCTAGTATTTGAACAAGTTAATAAAACACAGTTACTACCTAGTCAATTTTAATTATGGAATCTAATAGAAAAATTCGTGAAAGTATTTATTTAATAGGAAATACTTCTCGTCGACTTTTTGGATGTAAATTACCTTCAAATAAACAAATTTTGTCTGTTTTTTTTTTTTTACAATTTACGCGAAGTTAATGTGGAAGTATACGTGAAAGTTCCCCAATGGTTATCGACGAGGTGCTAATATATTGGCAAAAGGCACGAATTCCAACGATGGAAATTCGAAACTGTATACCTAAAATAGAAAAACTTTACGATGATTGGCGAAAATCGCAGAAAAATTCAACCAGGCGAACTGAAACCCGGTTAACGAAAGAAAATTATTTTGTTAACGCATTTGATGAATTATTTGATATTGCTCACACGAACGCTTTAGACATAATGAAAATAGTCTTGGATAAACAGTTCTTACTATGTCAAAGACAAAAAGGTCGCCCAGGTTCGTTAATGGGCATCGATATAACCACACATGAAAAAGAAGTTAAACAAAATAAAAAAATTGAAAATATAGAGAAAAAAAGAAAATGTAACCAATATGAATTTCAAAAAAAATGTAAGTATCTTTTATATAAAATAATCTATTGTTATTAAATAGAATATTGTTATTAAAAAATTAAAGGTTAGGTTAGTAAGTCAAAGTGACCCTTGAAAATCTATGAAACCAGTAATAGAAGAATCAATATTTTTCTAAGTTTATACGGAAATGTCTTTCGATTAGTTTTACATAAAACGGAAATTCGCAAAAAAAAAAAAAAAAATTAAATTCGATTTCTTTACACCGATTGAAATTAAATTTAGAAATATTTAGGTACACAGCGCAGAAACGTATAACTACGATAATTGAAATCATAAAATTTTAAAACATCATCACGTGTCATCATATCGCATTTACCAAATATCTCCGTGGAACACTCTGTATAACAACAGAAGTGTATCTCACTATTTCCAAATGACGTAATGTTTCTTCCAGTATGATATCACTAGGTGGTACACTATTTTTACACCGTTACTGCATTCCATCATTATTTCCCGCAATCGTCTTCGTCATCGTACGACAAATATAAATTGTTATAATAAATACGAGCGCGCGCAATATATAATTGATTTTTATTATAATTATTGTACCGCGTAAGTCCCAACCTTACCGCTACGTATAAGGACGAGGGATATTTTAATAAATAATATACGATATTAAATTGAGTCTCGCAGACGTAGCGTCACAGTGATCGGTCTAAATAAGCAAAGTCGACAGCAATTCCGAGTAGATTTTCTCTACAAATTTCTTATACAAATAATTGTAAATATTTCCACGCGATTGTTCTATAAATGTACGAACAATTTCTATTACTCAAATCCGATACATGACATACGCGTGTACACAAAAGACTCGGTGCGTTATTGTGCGTATAATATTATGTTTTATACGAACACGTTGTTATATACGTACATATAGTTTTACAAGGTTTTGAACCGCTTTCACGACACGCCATTGTAATAAAAGGATAATGATAATTTCGTATGAGTATAATAATAATAATAAACCCTATAGTTTGAAAAAAAATTTAGCCTTTCACCTCAACGTTTCTCGTGATTTCTATACGAAAGAAGAGAAGAAAAAAAAAACGTTTTCTGAGCGTTGCAATGAGGAGGAAAACCGCGTGTATAATCGCCGCACACACCAAGGCCGGTTATAAAGGACAATTTTTTTTTTTTCTAAAAAACCTTACTGAAATCGAATCGACAATTATTTGTTACCCACTAAGCTAACTGTAATATTTCTAGCTGTGCAACGGTTATTGAAATAATATTGAAGTCACATACCATAGACTGAGAAAAGTGTAGTTGAAAAGAGGTTAAAAGGACGAGGGATGAGTGGAACGAGAAACGAGACTATTTTCTATATTAAACGGAGGAAAGCGAAGAGATTATATTACGATTTGATAGTCGAACTGACGGACTGAAGAGTCCGTTAAAATTGTGTGTACATATGCGGTGGTCAAGTTAATAAATAATTTTTTTTTTACACTCGATCGACCGAGAGACAATATTATATGGTATATAAGGGAAAACGTGACTGTAAATTGTGAGATTCGATATATATATATTATATATAAGCGAAAAAGATATCGATTGAGTACAAAATTATGTATATGTATATACGCGGAATCAGTAAATTAAAATTTTTTGTACATGAGATTGTTAAAAGTTATTTACGTTCACAGTCAGCGTGAAGGGAAATTTATTAATTTTAAAATTAAGTCGAAATAACGTTCAGAACGATCAAGTTGAAGAGTAAAAAAAAAAAAAACACAGATAACTTAATTTTTTTAAATTTATCAACTCCTCAAAACCGTATCCTGCTGCATAGAAAACATAAACAGTTTATATAAATATATATACAAAAATCGACTAATATAATTGACATAGAAATATACGAGAAAAAACAAAATAACTTTCGCTGCGTTACTCCTCGTTTTCCGATCATTCTTAGACAATAAAATTAATGTTTTTTTTTTCTCGAAACGATTTCGGCAACACAGTGTACTTAAAACGATTAATTTTTTTAATCGAAATGCGACGGCCGTATAAAATAACGATTGAACGCGTCAAGTCGAACGATTACGGTTGCAATTTTCGGTTTTTCATTTCCGCAGCCAGTCATCGTTTCTCGTCCATTGGAATCGCGTGTATTTTTGTTCGTCTTGCAATTTACGTGCCGAAAAGTGAAGACGCGTCGTATAAACACGTTTATATCGCGCGATTTTTCTCTCTCTCTCTCTCTCTCTCTGCTGTTGTTTCTTCGAAACGCTCACTAGGCCGTTTCTCGGAGAACTCTAATAATGTATAAAAATGCGTCATAAATTGTATATATATATGACGGAATCGTTCTAGACAAAAACCGCGTTCTCTTGACGGCGCGAAAGGAATCGTTCGAACGCGATAAATAATATTGTCATTACGCTGTAGTAAAAAAAAAAAAAAACTGATAAAACACGAATGAATCATGTCGTCGTACCGAGTCTTAAAATTTTATTACACACCAGACGTGAGTGAAGAAGAGAAGTAAAAAAAAAAAAAAAATCTCGTTAAACGCTTGACGGTTGATGATGGCCGAGGAGATGAAATCGGTATATGACGACGGCGAAGAGAACAAACAACAATAGCTTCTGGTTCACCGGAAGAAAAAAATCGAATTTCAATAGGAAAAAAATAAATAAATAAATAAGCCGCTTGTCGCCTTCGTACATCTCTGTATATATTCGATTATGGTAAACATTTCTCCGTATACACACTATAAATAGCTTTTTCAAATGCGTTTCAAACAGTACCTACAAGGCGGTTTCCTCCGAAGAAAATCATACATTACATTACAAAAAAATAAAACTCCCGTCTTTTCGTACGTATATATTATTTTTTTTTGTAATCGCGTCGTTCGTCAACGACATAATATTATAATATGCGTAATGTGAAAAACGCGTATATTATTATTATTATTATTATTATTATTATACAGCGTGCGCATAATAAACACACACACATGAGTCAACTGGCGCAATTCTTATGTGCGTGTGTGTATTTAGCATTTTGGGCGCCGATAAATTTAAAATCCGTATGACTCATTTAAACGCGCGCACAATCGTTTGTTGTTAATATGTCAACGATTAAAAACGATCGGATTTAATAATAATAATAATAATATTTCTGTTGTAATTACCAGAAAAAATTAGTACGTTATAAGAATTAATAAATAGCGAAAAATGTAATTTTTTTTCCTTTTCCGTTCACTTTCTGCGCGTATTTTACAACACAATTTGCAGTATTAACGTCGTTTTGCAACAGTGCGATTAAAAATCACGTGTCGTACACACGCCTTATTATAATTACAAATTCGGATTTTAATAATTTAATGGATTGAAATTTAAAAAAAAAAAATTGTCCTCGAGCGATCAAAAAAAAAAGTCACGCTTATTTGTCGTTATAGTTTTTACCTATAACCTAATATGCGTGTGTGTGTGTGAAAAACGTATTATTTTATAAAAAATTAACCCGAGTCAATGAATAACTATTGCTTATAATAATAATAATAATAATAATAATAATAATAATAATAATAAATCGTCCAGCAGCTGTACGGAATAATTTGAATTGCGTTTAAATATTAATAATGACTGTGTTAAAAAAAAAAAAGAAAAAAGAAAATCTAAGGCGACGAGTTTATTTAAAAAAAAAAAAAAATCACACTTAAGATTACGACTGCTGTAAATTATACGCGCACGACACGTAGATATAATTTTTTAATATATCGATTTATCGAATTTTCATAAACGAATAAGAAAAAAAAACCGAGAAATATTCGTAGCTGTTATTATAATATCATATAAACCGTTAAATATTATTATTTAGCCCAATCACCGTTGTGTACAACTCTAATACGTGAATGTTTTCCGAAAATGTTTTAAATCGATATAGAAATTAAAAGACGTCCGTGCACGATAAATATTGTACCTGTACACGTAATATACAATAATTTCAAAAATACGCGCGAGAATAATAGAAGAAAAATAATAAGAGCAATATCGACATTAAATAAATTTCGTATTTTCTACGCGTATATTTATAATCATTTACCATATATGATAAAAAAAACATATTTTAAGATTCGCAACAACAATATTTTAAAGATTTCATCGATTCCCTGACGCCACCGCGATACTGCGCATTTTTATTATATCGTGCGACGAATGACGTAAATGACAAACGTAGTAATAATAATAATAATAATAATAATCACTTATAATAACGCGGCGGAATTATAATAGTTCAACGCACTGTATATATAAAATAATATTTTATGTCGTTTTTAAATACTTAATAACAATAATGAGTTTAAATCTATTATTTTGTAAACGCGCGAGTTAAACGAATTTTCTTTTTTTTTTTTTGTGACTCCACTACATTTAGAGACTACGGTATTTGAATGATAACCAGCATATTTATACTTAACATAACGATCCAATAACGGTAACACAAATAACTACCATTAAATAGTTCGAAACGTAATATATATATATATATAATTGTAAAACGATACGTTTTAACGAGCACCGCGTGTCATCGTGATATTTCGATATGAATATATGCACACCGTTAATTGCCAACGACGATTTTACACGGGAAACGTCGAGGGAAAAAAAAGAAGAAATTAATGAATTGCGTGTAATTTTGTGTGTCGCGTATAATAATAATAACAATAATAATAATAATAAACGCGGCGCGCAATGACGGACGAATTAAAATAATAATTTATTATAAAATATTATTAGAAATCGAACGTTTTATTCGGACGATGGAACCGAGTCTCGTCGTGTTATTGAAATTACTTTTTATTTAAAGTAATCGTAAACGTTGAATTTTTAGATTCTGAGCCGTGCGGAGGGTTTTACAGTGCGATGCCTGTAAAACAAAAATTCCATTCCAGAGAGCTCATTGCGTTTTTTTACAATATATCGTATTAAATACTCCCAGAAACACCGCCCGGAATCGTTTTATCGAATGCAAATTTTATCGTTGTTCTCAAATTCATATTCTTAAACGTTAAAAACTCGTTTAAAACCTATAGGAGAGACTCGGAAGACGAATTGAAATCCCGGAGGAAAAAAAAATTGAAATTCGCGTTAAAAGTAATTTGTATAATTTCGCTACATTTACGCACTCGGTGAAAAAAAAAGAAAATCCTTTTCGTCGCTATACGAATTCAAATCATTCACGCGCATTATTTTATTATTAATTCATTATTATTATTATTATTATTATTTTATTAATAAAATAATTATAACGTTTCTGCAGTTAATTGGCCAACTATTGATCTAATGCGCTGGCAAATGTGTATATATGGGGATTTCAAGCGCGGTATAGTTACTGGTTTTACCGCACCGTATTACGACACGACGAAGTTAAGGGCCGTGTCGAGGGTGGAAAAAAAGGGATACTGCAATATATTTAGTTAGTCATCATATTGTGTACACGTAATCCTTAGGGATTTCTCAATTAGGGACACACACACACACCGCGCGATAACAACCCTCGTGTGTGTGTGTGTGTATAAACAAACCAGATGTTTTATGTTCCGTATATAAAAGCCGCGACGTTTTGAATAATTTATTTAAAACAAAAAAAAATCTCCCGGAAACAACGTCGTTTTTCGTATAAGTAATAGGAATCGGATTCGGTTTCCAGACGAGTGCGCGTTGCAGAGATATATTTAAATGAATCGAAATGGAATTGATTCCTCCCCCACGTTATTATTATTAAAGGGCTTTTATATAAGCGCAATACATCTATCTATTAACAATCAATATATAGTCCGACAGTATTAAATAATACCGCCTACTACTATACTACCACTAATTATTATTAATATTATTATTATTATTATTATTATTATTTGGGAGAAAATAAAAATTGAAGTCGAACGGACGGAACACGCAGGAAAAGAGAAAGGAAAAAAACACGAAAAAAATTGTAAGAGAAAATCCGCGGAGGCCGTTTGTTGCGTTTTATTGCTGTCTGTGTGTATACGTTTAATATAATGACAAAAACAAAAATTACAAAAGTCGAATCGTGTTTTCATCATATACGACAACATAAACTTTGAATCGTCGGAGTTACGCTTTGCACACATTACATCTATATCGCTTGAAAAAAAAAAAAGAAAAAAAAGACGTTTTTACACCGCTCACATACGAAAAGGTATCTGGTAAAATAGGTCCCCACTGCTATTTCGCGTACAAACGAAATTGTTGTCTACCCCGAGCGTGAAAAATATTTGATTTTCTCGTCGAAATCACTTTTTTTTTCCTCCCCAAAACACGTTAACACGTTAAATATACAATATTAGGTAGGTTTCCTTACGTCTTAAAACACGTACGCGTATATATTATAATTATAATCTGTTTTTATTAATACATAAAACGAATCTGAGCGGAACTTCGGTATAATATTGCATTTTATTGGAAAACTTAAAGTGGTAATATATAAAAAAAAAAAATTGTGCCTTTAGAGTGTCAAGATTTTTTTTAAATATATAGTTGAATTAACGTGGGACCCCTTTTTGTATACAATATTGTCAGCCCTATACAACTAAAAACTACCCTTTTCACGACTTAAGTAGCTGAACGTTTAATAATTGCTATAAACAACCCAGAATAGACATTTTTTTTACGTATATGTAGTGCAAAGTTACGGATTCGGTGTAAATGTCAAAGATCGTTATTTTGATAGTTCTTTTTTTTCGTGCAGCGTTTAATAAAAATTATTGAGAAAATATACAGTTTTTCTTTCAATTGTTTTTAGTCGTTTCAAGAATTACGCATAAGGAAATCTATACTAATGAGAAAATCGAAAAACGTTTCAAATGAAGTACCAGCTAGAAACACAATTTACTGTAACCGGAACGTAACCGCGTCCGAGCGTTCTTTCACATTTTCACACACACAAAAAAAAAAACAAAAAAAAACGTTAATGTAAAACCAACAGCTCTCTCCTCGCTCAAAATCTAAAAAGCGCGATTCATAATTCGTAAGCGTTTTAATTATATTGAAAAACGTAAATAAATTTACAATAATCAATGGGCCCGTTGGTGAAAACGAAAATTTCTCCTCGCACCAACTGGCAATTTTTGAAAACCCGCGGCCGGATCCTGCAGGACACGCAGCACGTCAGTTGGTCGCGATCCCTTGTACGGGTCTATACGAAATTCGTGTTACAAAACAATACACAAATATAGCTGCAAGAGAACAAAGCGACATGTACTCACTGTGCAGTAGTACCCTTCGCAAACACTCGATGACACATACACAACACTTGTAAGAAATCAGAAGGGTTGCCGTCACCGGAGGGCGGGTCGCGGACACTATTGTTTATTGTTTTCAGAACCGACAAAATGTATACGAAACAACAGCAGCGGCGGCGGCGGCGCACAACTCTCGTCTAGGAAACCCTTAAAGAAGAGAAAAAAAGAGCTCTACCCCAATCGGCGCAGGGTCCGGGGCCTTTTCATATAATATCATTTTCCCTATACGAGGGGTTTTTTTTTTTTTTTTTTGTTCCTCCCGAACTAATAAAAATCCGAAACGTTTTGGAGATATTAATACATTTAAGTCCACTCCGTTTCCGATACAAAAAATCAATATCACTATTTTCCATATTCGCTGACATTACGGATATATCGAAACAAAAAAATAATCATTTTTTTTTTTTTTGCATTTTCAAGCAGTGTATTATTCTCCGTCTATTTCCACTATTCGCTCCTATACATTTCTCCCGTCTTCACCAGTACGTGTCTTCCGCCGACAATCGGTTTCCCCGTCATATCGGTTCTCCGCCGAGTCCGTTCAAGTTTTATCGCTAAAATATCTTTTCTATATAATGCGTTGAAAAAGAGTTCTCGATTATATATCCAATCCCTTCACTGTTCATTTTCATTCGCGTCCTTACTACGCGCATGGTCAAACGGACTCAGTCAGAATTTTTCTTTCGAAAACTCATTTATTCTATTTTTCCTGCAGAGATGTCTCGCGTGTTTCCGAGTTTCGTGTACATTTGGACTTTTAACACGTTTCCCGAAACGCAGTAGCAATGATTACATTTTTCAAGTGTGATGTGTCATATTGTCCCTTCGCAGTAGCGACTAATTTATGAATAATGTTCAAAATGGAGCATAATCGGACAAGTCGGTGCGCATTTGGTTCGGAAATGTACTGAATTTAAAAATATCAAATCCCTCACGGGTGCGGCGGCGATTCATCTAACCACCACCACCAATCCTTTCGATGTTTATACGTTTAATAAGTATTTAAATATTTTATAAATCTGTTGTCTCCTACTCCCCGTGTCGGTGCATAGTTAATCTCTTTTCGCATTAATGTCCTCTTTTATTATCATTAATAAAACACCAATTTATAATAGTGAAATACACTATTATCAGCGATTGGCGAGAACTCGGTACATACACGACGACGACGACGTTTCCCCATATTATTTTCGTAACTTTTGTAACACTCGCGCATTTCGATCGAATTAAAAACGCGTGAAAATACTGCGCAGTACATCTGTTTTCGGACGGCACACTCACGTGTGTGTGTTCGATGAAATATCGACTTCTTTTTTTGTTTTGTATTTCCAAATTTAAAAAGAATATCTTATTATAAATCAAAACGGTAATAATAATCCCATAACGTAGTAAAGTACACAGTGCGTTTATATGTCAGAAATAATACACCGTATCGTACACTGGGTATTATTGTAATATATATTTTATTCTAAATCACGTGTTTTCTTCACTTGTCAATATACTAACTGTGTATGTGTATTATCAAGTGCTCGCGTGTTTACAACGTATACACAGAGCGATTCTGAAGAGAAAAAAAATAACACTTGTTATTTCTAAATTTCGCGTAGAAAAACAATTTCATTTCATTTTCTAATTCCTATTAAATAACATTTTTTATTCGTCGCGTGATTATATTTTCGATTCGTCCCTTGTCCGGATTTGTTGTAGTCTCCCAACTGCTTTTTCATACGAGTTCATTTGTTGCGCGAGGATTTTCTTTTTCACGCACTTGTCTTTTCGGAAAATCCGTAGAAAAACAAAAAAAAATTCCAGAGGATTAGTAGGAACCAAAAACCACCGGCCCTTTCGAATCTTTTTTCCCGGTATCCGTTGGGGGGACACACAACTGCTGTACGGCATTTTTCCCGTACACGCACACATAATCCAACATCGATTTTAAACGGACAACCATTGAAGTTTACTCAAATAAACTAACTACACGCGTATTGAAATATTTCAGAAACACGGCACATCAATATTGCACATTATGAACTGATAATTAAGCGTATTTTATTATTTCTAAACGGACCCGTATAAGCGTTTAGCGTTTTTAGCGCACAAAAACCATGGCATGCAAAATGAAAATAATAATAATAATAATAATCGAAAATCAACAAACGTCTCGTGAAATCGAAGGGGGGGGGCGGAAAAAAAAGCAATAATTACTACGTCCGGAGACGCGTGTACGTTTTTATTTCTCCGATTCGCGCGCGTTGAAAACGAAACGGAAAAAGAAATACACACGTGACTATACACAGCTGCCAGCTCCTATATATATAGGGATTTACTACGTGTGTGTGTATATATAGTAGTCGCAGGGACGTCGCGACGCAGGGTCCAAAAGAATTCCTCTGTACGATTTATATATATATATTATATGCGTCGCAATGTCTGATGCGTTGCACATGTTTTTTTTTTTAAACGCGAGTGTGTAATATTATAAATACGAATTTTCGAAGGGGGATGGTACACACGTACGAGTTTGCAGGGGACGCCACCAGCTGCTGCTGTTCACGTATATCACCCAGCCGCGCGGTGCCTGTTTCACATTATTCCTTCTTTTGTCCGTTTCGATCGTAACGAATTTCGTAATATTTAAAACGCGAAGACTGTATACTTTTCGGCCGATTATCGTTTCATTTAATTCGGGTAAATATTCAATACTTTTACTATAATATACTAGTGGTCGGTCACGGGGTCATTTGCTGCTGATTATTAAAAAAAACTGCGCTTTTAAATCGAAAAACACGCGCAACACATTTCCACCGCGGCAGCGACGACCGACCGAGACACGATGTTTTTTCTACGCCGTCGCTGTTTTTATATATATATATATATATAATTAAATCTGGAGAAGACGACGAGAGGAGAAGAAGATGAATTTCCACTCGATCGAGGCAATTCAAAACTATCGTTTACAATCGAATACAAAATAAAAAACCGGACGCGTTTTTCCATTTCAACACGAACGCAACAAGGAAATCTTTTGTTTTTTACTCTCGGAGAATAGAATAAAAGAGTAAACAACAGTCTCTCACGCAAACTTTCAAGGAGTTACAAATTCGTTGAATGAAAAAATTTGTCTTACAATATATATATATATATTAACTGAAAAAAATTCCGGATTCAAATGAATCTTCGAAATTCTAAGTACGAAAGAAATGTGAAAATCATTAATTCGATGTATAAACATATAATCATTCGGACTGTAATATTACTCGTGATCGAATAATATTTAAACGTGAATTCGACCAAACGAAATTACGAGAATTTCTTTCTTTTCTTTTTCTTTTTTTTTTTGTGCCTCCAAAGACACTGACCCAGACGCGGTGGTACGTGAGGACAGGAGAAGAGTAAAGCAAATTTCCAATGAAATTTCATCTCCGATAATTCAAATATATTTTTTATCGGGTTCGATTTTTTTTCTTTTTTAATTTATTAATAGATTATAAAACACCGCGTAGTATGACGTCGTTTATATACTTTGAACTAATAACGAACGCGATATCACCATATTGAATATATTTATATATATATATATAATAAAGATAAAATAATATATTATATTAAATATTGTTTTTCTTCTTTGAATATTTTACGCGAATGTACGCGCAAAGCAGTTAATGACGTTCTGACGTCTGAGAAGTGCGGGGAGATAACTCTCTTCGTCTATGGTTTTTTTTTTCATTATTATAACGCGCTTTTAATAATAATTCATTACAGAAGAGACTGCGAAATTTCGTAAGCCACGTACGTTATAATTTTTAACTCTAAATCGAACGTCGCAAAATTAACGTAACTCATAGTGTATACATTTCAAACAAGACGAATTTCTAGTCGGTATATAAAATAATCGAACAAAGCTCGCGGTGAAATTTTCGCGTTTTTCTCTCTCTACCAATTGACACAATTAAAAAGTAAATAAAACCATGGAATTGATGGAGTTGTGACGATTTTTAAATTTCACCACGAACCGCGGAGACGATGATTAAACGACGGACAATTTTCGAAAATTATCGACAATTCCGAGCTATTTATTCGAACAGTACACA
This sequence comes from Chaetogeoica ovagalla, assembly GCA_032441825.1. Classification (NCBI taxonomy): domain Eukaryota; kingdom Metazoa; phylum Arthropoda; class Insecta; order Hemiptera; family Aphididae; genus Chaetogeoica; species Chaetogeoica ovagalla. Next base: position 2,139,068 of record CM063727.1, on the reverse strand, counting down.
ACATTGCTATTATTATTGTATTATTGTTCAGATATTTTTTTTTCTTCTTCTTCTAATGATAAACGTACAGTAAAAAAAAATATATATATACATATATACATTTTATTATTATTAAAATCGTATTTAAATATAACACGCGTTTACTAATCGGTTTGCGAGTATAACTTTTTATTCGGAATTTATTATTATTTATTTATTTATTTATTTATTTATTAATGGCCAAAGAGTGATTATACGTCCACTCAATATACTACGTGATGGAAGTCACGTTAAGAATAATATTCTATATATATACACACACACACACAATGGTCTATTGTATAAATAAATGATGATGATTAACTACAAAAAGCAGCCTGATTATATTAGTATTATATTTTTTCTTATATCGTTTAATTGCATTTAATTTAGTCATATTATATCCTTGTTACGACTGTACAATATATATATAAATAATAACACTTACGATTATTAAATTATAAAATGTACGTTTATTTCGTAATTACATTAATTAATTTCTTATTCTTTTTTGACTTTAGTAAATTGTATATTACATATTGTGTATGCGTGAAATTGTATACAAAGTCTTTCTTACATCTCGTTTTAATCTTAAATCATAATTATAATATTTTAGAATTTAGAATATTTAAACATTTTTTTTTTGTTTTACGTTACTTTATATTATACTGTTTTATTGTATATTTTTGAATAAGATTATTAAAAAAAAACTAATACGAAATCGTACACATTCGTTTTTATTTTAATAATAATAAAAAAAAGCGCTAATTAAATATTATATACTCGTATCGGGTTTTAAAAACAATACATCAATATTATACACATATTTATTTATACAACATAATCGAAATTAAGATAAAACGGTGCTATTTTTCTCCGTTATACATCTTGCAAATATGAATAAGAAAAGTTAATTAAATATGTAATCGACGAAAACGTTTATTTCAAAAATATTTTACGCAAATGTAAAATTCTACACTCGAATAATACAAATACGTATTAATAAAATGTTCGAGAATTTATTTTCTTTTCTTTTTTTTCCAAGGGATAATGGCTACTGTTATAATAATTATAACGACACGGCGTTTACTGTTACTGTTACATATATTATAATATATGATTGCAGTAATAATAATAATAATAATAATAATAATAATAATAATAATAATAATAATAATAATAATAATAATAATAATAATAATGATAATAATAATAATAGGAAAATCAACCGGTTATCTAATCGCATTTATCTACGACTTTAAATTATATATATAAAAAAAAAATCGCGTTTTAAATTAAAACATTAAAAAAAAAGTTTTTCCTGAAATAAATAATTCAATAGCCGAATAAATTCTAAATATTTTTCTTGTATAGTATTGTTATGAAACTCTGAACACCACGAAAACACGAGATCGTTTCGATTTTCTTACTTTCGTGGGATAAAAATCGACGAAAGGAAATTCGCGTCGTACCGAATTACGCAGGAAAGAACGTGAAAAGATCCGCGGGGAGACGACACGAAATATTTTCCATATATTATTGCGAAGAAAATGTTTTGGTTTTGCGACCACTCTCCGCTAGGTCGAATGTTCCTCGGAAAACAAACTTATTTTAACTGTATGAAACGCCGAAAACAACGGATTTCTATTGAAAACTGGCGATTTATAACAACTGTAGGCGAAATATCCGGAAATTTTTCAAAAAAAAAAAAAATTTCTATAATATAAACCGATTATTGTGTTATCGCATGGGTGTGACGTAAGAGTGATGCGAAAAGAAGAGAAAAATCGAATAATTGAACACAACACGGTGTATTCGAGTCCTCTCTAAATTACTGCGTCGTATAGAGTGATATTTGCGCCACGAGAGTAAAAATTTACCAGAAAAAAAAAACAACTGGCGTCCGTACGAAAACACCGCGATCGCAAATTTGAAACGCATTTTGAACGACGACGAGAATTCGTTGAAACCATAAAACGCGCGCAAGTTCTACAGATCGAATAAAACGCGCTTTTTCATTATTAATGCCGCTCGGACGTTAAAAAAAGAAAAAAAGTGTACGGTTTTTTTTAATATTTTTTGGAAATATCGTTCTTGTCGTTATGAAGATCAATTTAAGTTTCTCGATTTCGGTACATAAACGTAAACGACACCCCACACCCGGTGCGGCGACTAAGTGACGTATTTTTTTTGGGGGGGGGGATATCGACCGGGTTTGAACTCTCCTAATGAAATAAGCAAAAATAATTCAAACCGACCCAGTTTCTGACGTTTATAAAATTATTCTCTGAAACTGAACTACGCGAGGAGTTTGCGCACCATTTTATTATTTTGAGAGTAATTTAAAAAATAAAACGAAACCGTATTTTGCCCTCCGTTTCGAATAATCTTATAAATTATAATTTATTAAAAAAAAAAAAACAGACCGATCGGAGGAGCCGGTCAACCACTGCTCCCCGCGATTTTTTAAACGCCGGAAAAACTCAATCGTCTCTTCCTGGGCACACGGCAGCGCGGAATGTTCTAAAAGGAAAAACTCCCGGGACTCACCGATGAGAAACGACGGTTGCCGTTCGTCGTCCACCAGCGATCGGAGAATCAACGCCAACGGGTGGTCGTGCGGCACCCGGTCCAGGTCGGCCGTCGAGTCGTCGTACACGACGATTTCCCGGTAACCGCGCCTCCTGAGCGCGTCCTTCGCGTCCCGCGACGACGCCAGCTCGGCCAACGTGGCCTTACCGGTCTGCAGCCGGCGCTTGTTGATGCGGTCCGCGACGTTCACGTTCACCGCGCCACGCACGTGGCTCACGTTGTAGCACACGAACGACCGGCAATCGACGGCCAGTACCGCCGGGCCGAACAGCTCCAACTTTTGTCTGAACGCGTCGGCGTCCATTCGTTTCACCTGCGCGACAAGTTAATCGGTCAATAATAATAATAATAATAATAATAATAAAAGAAGGGATGGGGAGAGGGGGGGTGGTCGCTGGAGTAAAGAAAACACCCGGAAATTACTTTCTTTTTTTTTTTCGCATCGGAACAACGGAGCGGACGAAATATTTTTATTATTATTATTATTATTATTGTTATTATTATTATTATTATTATTATTATTATTATTATTATTATTATTTGTTTTCTGGCGCGTTATCGCCACCGCCGGTCGCGTAAAAGTTGACGTTAAACCGCGATAGCAGCAGTTTACCGCAGACGACGACGAGCGAGTGCCGCCGGTAACCGGTGATCGATACATAACCAAATCGTCTCACTCGGTGGTATTACAAAATCGATCATTCGATCATTTTTCATCATCATCATCATCGAAAAAAAAAAATCCACTGGGTTAGAAAATATGAAAAGAGGAGGCGACTCGATCGCATTTATTATTTATTTTTTTTTTTTTTTGAGTACAATTTATTAAGTGAAATTCGCCTAAACAATATGTACGTAAGTGGTTGAGTACGGCTGTTTATTTTTTTTAACCGAGTAATTTTTCGACTATAACGATTTATTTAACTATTTTTATAAATTGTTAGTTTTGCGTTTGATTTCTCAGTATTCCGCAAAAAGAATAATTTACGCGTATAAAATATTATTATTTTAACGAAATCGCAGTACAATTTTACGATATGAATGTGTGCTCATAATTACAGTTCAGCCCGATTTTGTTTTTTGTTTTTTATACAAACAACGCCGTCGTTACAGATTAATTGGAGGTGGTCCCCCGATGATATAAAAAAAACTTTTAATATATTCCGCTTTACGTTCAGAAAAAAAAAATGAGAGAATGACGTACGAGCTCAGCACGATAATTATTATTATTATTATAACACACGGCACAATTTACTACATTTATATATATAACCGAACTCAATCAGTTCGACCTTTTGACATTATAACACGGATACAATAATAATAATAACATATCACCTACACATGTGTGAGATAAACGCGTTATCTATATCGAATAATAATAATAATAAATTTCTAAAATAAGCTATTAAGTCATCATCTCGGATGAGTCGATTTACATGTTATAACGGGGCACAGGGTAGGTAGAAGAACTTATTGTGTTTTATAAACGTTCCGATTCCGCGTGTAACTGAGATTTTTAAAAATACATTATAGACAATAATATCGCATGTTTAAAATTGAAGAAAAATGTTTTGAATTTAAAAATCGTAACTCATCGAAGACAGAAATGCGTGCTGTTGTCCACACGTGTAAGCACGTGATAATCATCGCTCTCGTCGCGGTATAACAACGGCGGCAGATTCACGGAAGAATCACAGATGTATCCGCAGATCTGCGGTATGCGGTGCGCCGTTCGTGTCATTGACCACTGTAATAATATCGTCTACGAGATGATATTCTCGCGACACAATAAATAACTCTCTCTCTCTCTCTCTCTCTGCATCGCGTGGAGGTTAGAAAAATGTAAGTGTTTGGGGAGGCGCGCAATAGTAAAAACAGAGAAAATAAACCAGAAATTCACGCGATTTTCGCCATTATCAAGTACCTTGTCGAGCTTAATCGCGCTGGTCAAATCGGTACCGTCCGAATTGGGACTGGCGGGCAAGCTGCAGGCGGGCTGGAACAGGCCGCCGCCGCCGCCGCTGCTGCACGGTATCGGCTCCAGACGAAAACGTTTCGTATTTGTCGGCGTGGTGACGGCCGCCGCGATCGGCGGTATAGCCGGGCCCGGTTCGCTGATGCTCCTGTTCAGACTGAGCCGAAGTCCGGCACGGGATCGCCCGCCGACTCCGCCTTCGCAACACACCGCCGACATGGTGGTGGTGGTGGTGGTGCCGGTGCAACGTTGCTGATGATGCTGTCTCGACGAATTACACGCTATAATTAAAAATAAATGCACGGACAACGGTGAGAAAAACGTACACGGACGAATGGAGAACGAGGGGGGAGCGCCGCATCATCTCCGGGGTCGCGTATGGATTTCGGAAGGAGAAAAAAAAAACGATTTTCGTACAGGCGCGTTTTTCTTCTTCTTTTTTTTTTATTATTCAAGCGTATATAAATTTATATAGAAAACATTGCGATAAAATGGTTTCGTAACGATTCACAAAGTTCCAAAAATACGACCATCTCACCGAGATCGGTCGTCCACCAATACAATCGCCGCGGTGTACAAGTGGTTTCACGACAAATTATTACCGATTATTTTCTAATCGTATTCGTCGTTTCTATTAATCGACATCGTCGTCCTTTAACAACGACTACGACGCATTTTCCAATATCCCCCCCCCGAATTCTCATCCCCCAGAACGAATTTCCCGCCGGCACGGCCTGTTCTAATATAACATCTATTCTGACCGGGATAACGCATACCCCGCGACTCAATTTAATACTTAAATCGTCGCGTCTGCGAGTGGTATACCGATGATATACACACAGAATCGGTTACAGTTTTATCGCGTCGCCAATTATATTATAATAAACTCACTCGTTGTTATTTTTTATTTAATATATTAAATAATTAATTTCTAAAAAAAAAAAAAAAAAAAAAATTTACGTTACATTAAAGTAAATTATCGGAGAGTATTGTAAATAGAATTTTGTTGTTTCGTGTTTATTGTCCTATAAAAAAATTTTCTTGTTTCGCTTATTGGACTTTCTTTTTTTGTCACACAAATAAACGTATACCGCGCGCACTCTTTTCGCCATCCCCGTTATTTTCCTTAGAAATTTACTAGTTTTTGTTCTTTTAACGCTTCGAATATAAAATCCATCAGCCCGCCCCATATGCCTATTTAAACCTATTTACACCGAAATAACGTAGTAATGTAATAGGTGTAAACGGGCACGCGAAAAGAAAGAAAAGTTATGTAAAATTAAACGACGGGAGTTCCGCTTCTCCTATTAAAATTACGTTTGCTTTTTGTTTCGCGGAGGCTTCTCATTTCATCGACGTTTGATCGATGTACGAGCGAACTGAAATTCTGGATGTTCGAGGAATACGTGTCTGACCGAGAGATTACAGGAAAACGTGTTTCGCAATGAATCAACGTATGACCTTTACGCGATTTCTAATGATCATAATATAATGGATTTTTTTTTAGGAAATATTTTATTTGATAGAAAATGTTATTGTTACATAGTTCGTTATTCCCGTTGAGATTGCCACAAGGACTATAGATAACTTTGTTTTCAGCGTATTTATTGTTTTGTTTAGGAAAAAAAAACACGTTGTCGTAAATATATACACCATTGAAGATTTCATAAAAACCGTACTCTTCTCTGTTACAATCGTATCATCGTTTGAATCTATTACAATTCTCGTTTTCTTATTTCAAACGACGTTGTTTTACTTTCTATTACCGAAAACAATAATTGGAAAAAGTGAAAAAAAAAATCGAATGCCAGCTGACACGATCTCGTAACCCCGCGCACCGCCTTCGACACCAAATAAACCTTTTCGACGTGGTGTAAAGGCCACGTAAAGAAATTTTCGGCATATTTTCTTACAAAAATTGTATTATCACGCAAAACTCTTAATACAGTTGTTGGGGCGGACGAAACGCGAACGCGGCGTATGTGAGGCCTGCAGAGCGACAGATGAATTCAATATTAATTCAACGAGTGTTTTATAATAAAATTAAATCATTCAAACAATATACATTTATATGTGCCCTTTGATTGATCAACAATGCGCGTGTCGTCACAACAAACAGTGGTAACGTTTAACCGTAATAATATATAATAATAATAATAATAATAATATTATTATTATTATTCGTCGGATTACACTTAAATCACCGACACGCGTGCGCGTTTAAAACTTTAACGAAACATACAACAGTTATCAACGCAAATCGATTTTTGTTATTTTATTACACAAACACGCGATATGATTTTTTTTTTTTTTTATTTTATCAATCACAGATATTGTATGTTATTATTGTTAACTATTGCGTTATACAGAGTATATTATATATATAAAAAAAATCAATTTAAAAACGATAAAAAATATTGCGTTAAAAAAACACGCATGTACATTAAACAAAAAAGAAAAAAATCGTAACAATTGTATATTATATAATAAAGAGGAAAATAAATCTTTCGATTCTACATTTATATGTTAAAAATATTTTATGAGGACAATAATAATACCAGAGCTTCTGATGATTCAGTTTATAAAATATAAAATTATTTATACACGTTAATAATAAATGTTAACGTATAAGGAGCGCGCGGGTACCTGATCTGAAAACATCAAATACCCGCAATAATTAAATATTATCCCACTTATACACCACATATTTACGTATATTAAAACGCGTATACTATAAAAATAACAATTCGGTATAAATTATTAAATTTAATTGGACGATTCGTTTTTAAAATTAGTTGAAAACAGTTTTTTTTTTCTTCTCCTTCGCGTATCGAAATAACTCGTATTATATTTAATTCCTAAATAATAATAATAATAATAATAATAATAATAATAATAATAATAATAATAATAATAATAATAATAATAATAATAATAATAATAATAATAATAATAATAATAATAAATAATAATAATAATAATAATAATAATAATAATAATAATAATAATAATAATAATAATAATAATAATAATAATAATAATAATAATAATAATAATAATAATAATAATGATAATAATAATAATAAAAACCAGTCAAATACTATTACACCGTAATAATATATTTTATCGATTTTCATCATTGTTACGATGGATTTTAGAAAAGCATTTATGGTTCTCCGAGAGAGAGATCAAATAAAATCAATGGAATCCCTTCGGTCCGAATCGTGTTTAGAACACGCCAAGTAATAAATAACTTTGGAAAAAGTCACGATTTTATTCGTATAGAGTCGGACGATTTTTTTTATTTTTCTCTCCCTCCCTTCCTCTCCCTCTCTCTCACTCTCTCGACTATAACACTGGCAATCGTTGCGAAATTAAAACGTATCGTTCAACACGCGTTTTTCAGATATTATAAAACATATTTGTATATACGAGAACAGATGTTTTATATCTACGAAACCGCAGTGTTAACGTCCCAATTTAAAAATTACACGCTAAACACATAACACCATAGAGTAGTTATTTATAATTTAGTGGCGTTATAAGTATACTTGCAAGTAAATTAAAGTACGTGTGAGCTGTGTACAGTGGTGTAAAGAATAGACGAAAAATTCAATTCCGCATATTGCACAATAATCTGCGTATAACTATTGTACAAGTGACGACGTCGAAAATTACAAAAAAAAAAACTATTTTACATTGCCCACCACAGGAGGTTTCTTTCTCACAGCGAGGAAATAATTTCTCTAGTAATTTTGAAAAACAACGTTCGTCTTGCGCGGCCGAGACAAAATTAAAAACATTTAATTTCTCGCGTATTCGGAAATAATTCGAAAATCGTCATTTAATTGTATATAATTTCCGATATTCTTCGACATTTAACTCATTTAAAACGGTTTTTCTTTTCCTAATCGTTCGCTTTCAGAAAAAAAAATAAATAAATAAATATATTAATCAATTTTTTTTTTTTTAGCCGTGTTCATTATTATTAGTATAATTATTATTTATTAGTATAATTATTATAATTTTACCGTTTCGAACTAATCGACATATTTTATTTTGTCCCGTTTCCAATACGCCCTACGTTGAATTCACTTAACAAGTTTACACGCGCGTCTCGAGTGCGTATTTTATTTTGTCGTTAAAAACCGATTGTGACACAAACATTCTGCACGAGCCGATCGACGGATTATAATTGTTTAAACACGCAACAGCAGAGTTCGATGCAACGGTTTTTCGACGGCAAGTTGATGCATTGAAAACGTTTTTTTTCTCCATCGGGTCGTCTCGGTTTAAACAAAAAAAAAATGCAAAAAATTTCGAATCGCATTCGTTTTAAACAGCTGTGACAATTCAACGCATCAAAAAAAAAAAAACTACCGAATATACGCACTTAAAACTGATGAAATACGCCATTTATATATATATAAAAAAAATAAATATTTACTCTTAAATATACAGAAATATGTAGGGAAGAAGAAGAAGAAGAAGAAGTTAATCGCGCTAAAATACAATCGAATAATTTCGAAATATTTTTAGATAAACAACGTCGTTTTGAACGGAGGCACGGCGATATAGGGGGAGGGAATGGTCCCTGCGCGAGAAATTCGAACGTATAAAAAAGCCAAATTTCCATACGATTCCTTTTCCATTGACAATCAGGGACCCGCCGTTCGAGATGGTCGCTTTTTCCAATAAACAAATACAATATTTTTGTATTTCATAGTTTCCCTCCCGACGGACACGCGCGTTTATAATAATTAATAATTTTACGAAACCCGTATTAATGGGTAACAGGTGGGCAAAACGTCGGATTGAAATGATTTCAATCCGTCTATCGGTGCCGTGATCGTACAAAAAACGCGTATGTGCGACCGGGATGAGAGAGGGAGATGGGAAACGCGATACAATAGAATAATTATTATAATAGTATATTTATCATAAAGTTTCTTATGAAATACAATCGAAATCTCTATCCGCCGTCCCCTCTGTGCTACTCTAACGATTATTGTCGAACGTTCGGTTCCGTCGTATCAAACTCCGTACGGGATGAAATGTATGCATTAAAATTCATTTTTCGTGGCGAAAATCAAAAAAAAAAAAAAAAAAAACATAATTCTACGGGGACTACTGTCGCGTTCGGAGATCGGAGATAAATTCCCGATTTTTTTTCTGTCTAATAGTAAAAACGAAACGCGTTATTATTGAATTTTACAAAAATTTGTAGGTCCGTTAAACAAAAACCTCCGATTGTAACCGCGCGGATTAGAAACGAAATCAAAACAATTCCACTTCACCACAACACGGGGGTGCGGAAAAACTATTCCGTAGATATTTGTTGACAAAAAAAAAAAAACACAAATAATCGGTCAACCGATAGCCACCACCTCAACGCGACTTATTTCGGTCAAATACCGGCCAAGCAAATACTTAAATTAATTGTCAATTTCATTGTGTTGCCGACTGTAGTTTTAATCGTTTGTCAGTGTTTCTTTTCTTTCCTGAAATTTTTTTTCATTCGTTTGTTTTTGAAAATGCCGTTAACAACGGAGTAGATCCGTTCAGGGTGTCTCCTGAACGGGTAAACCACCACGGGCACGCTCGTCCGAATTGTAAATCGGATATGTATTTATTTTTTTTCATTTTAATTTCTCTCTCTCTCTCTCTCTTGGCCGGCATTCGGTTTAATATTTGATCTATCGCATTTTATTATTATTTTGCGTTGCTCGTTAGCGTGTTAAGGTCATTTTCCGTCACAAGATTTTTTTTTTTTTAACTCGTCATTATTATTATTATTATTTTTCTTCGATCGTATAATTTTTTCCTTCGATTGGAGTTTTACGACGCCCGACGGCTTTCGCCACAATAAAACAAATTTTTCCGCCAACCGTAAGGAGGAACCCCGGTGTTTAGCGACGGAATAATAATAATAATAATAATATTGAATGCGAAAACGCGCGCCGACGAAAAACGAATTTCGCGCGTTAACGTATACCGCCGCGACCCCGGTGTAACGCGATTTTTTTTTTTTTTGAAACGTCCTCCCGCCCCTCCACACGCGCACTAATATTACGTATGGACGAGTCGATTTCCCCCCCCCCCGCAATACGGAACGCGACGAGATATACAAATGCACAACGTACGACGACGAGTTATAAAAACCGGAGAAACGAGTAAAACATTATTATTATTATTATTATTATTGTTGTTGTTGTTGTTTTAATATAATATTATAAACGAACGCGCGTTTCAAAACGTCTCCGCGGCGCTGACAAAATAACACACACACACACACACCTCCTCCTACTCGAAACGACGTACTATGATAATGATACGTATATGAGTCATTACTACGTATATTTATGCGACCGAGTATAACGTGCGAGCGGTTAGGTATTGTGGCGACGATAAACGAAAAAAAAAAAAAAAATTGTTCTCACTCTCTTCGTACGGGGGGGGGGACATTATTCTGGAAAACGTCGATTTAATTCATTAACGGACGTTTTAAAAAGCATAAATGACAAACGCACAGTGTGCCGCCCGTCGTCGTTGTTATTTTCACTCGTTCGGTCCACGGCGTTCAGATCCCGTCGTTATTATTTATTTTACGAAGACAACGCGGCAAATTGTTTACGAATCTTTCGGTGACGTTATTACAATCGCGCGCGCGCGCGCACGTCTATTTACATAATATTATAACTACGTCACGAAACGAGATTCGGTAGCGGGAAAAAAAAAAAAACATCATTTTTCTCTCTTTCTTTCTTTCTCTTTTCTCGTTCGAAACGCGCGCAGCCGTTTTCCGTCATCGGCGCGGCCGGGAGGGGAAAGAATCGTCGTGCGCGTTTTCTCGGATAAAATCCTCCCACCTCGACCCGTTATCGCGTGAAGAACGAGAGAAACGATCAAAAAAAAAAAAAAAAACGTTTGAAAAGAATCGCGAGATCGCCGTCGCCGCCGCCGCCGCGGTGAAAGTCGACGATAAAAAAAAATACGTGTCGGCCCGAAAATCGTTTCGAACAAAAAAATAATTCGACCGGCGGCGGTGGCGACCGTTTTTTACGAAACGATTTCACTGAAAACTAAAATCCCCCCCCCACATTACCGTTTTTTTCGATACCCAGTCGACCGAACACTTACCCCGGTCACATGTACGAAGACGACGACGAAACGACGACGGAGGATTTTCGATTTTTCCAAAACGTTTTCGTGACGGTGACGGTCCGCGTTGTCATCGGACGATGGCGGCGGTGCACGCGCCGACGGGCTGACGACGACAGGGTGGTATCCATTGTAATCGTCATAATATTATTACGATACCGCGCGCGCCAATTCGACGACACCGGCGGTTTTTTTTTGTAATACGGCGGTATTTGACGACGAGCATTTAAAAAACAAATATTCTCTCCTCGCCGCCAACGACGATATTTCAATAATTCATAAAAACACGCGTTAATCGTTTATTTTTTTTATTATTTTTGTTTTCCCCCCGGAGAGGGGAAAAAATTACTCCGGAAAAAAAAACGTCGCCGTTGGAAATTTTCTCGCGATTTCCACCGCCGATGCGCGTTTGTGTGAACGCAGGGGGTAGGTACCGTCGGTATATTTCAACGGACGTCCTACTAAAAACGGGGCATACACACGCACGGATATAAAACGCAGGAAAAAAAAAAAACAAGTGCGCGCGTCGGACGGACGACGAGTCGCGCGCAATGTGAACGGACGGCCGCGCACGAGTTTCTCGGCCGTGTACGACGACGGTACGTACGCGAGCGCCGCGACGGAGACGGCGTGCGGTGTGACGTGCAAACCTTCGGAACGGGTGAACGGCGCGCGCGGAGTAGTGGGGCGGGGTCCGGCCGTCACCGCCAATCGATTGTACGGCGCGCGTCGATTATCATTTTATCGCCGGTGCTTTGACGATATCGCGTGGGTAAAAAGACAAACACAAAACAACAGGAGGCGGCCTTTTCGTTCGTTTTATTTCGTTTCTGTAAAAAAAGGAAAAGGAAAAAAAATAAAAAGCCTCGGTCCCGTTGCCACACCGGTCTCGACATCGATAGTCGCGGCGATAGTAGTGAATCGTCGTCGACCTGTAGGCCGCGCGCGCGCGCGATGGTCCGTCCACGATGACTCATCGCCGCCGTACATAAAATAACGTGTACGACGCGATCACATGCCTATACACAACACGCGCGCACGCGCACGAGCCGCACGCGGCCCCGATCGACCTTACGAAACCACCGAGTCGCGGCGGCAGCGCACCGACCGACCGACCGGCGACGGCGCGCGGTGTTACGACACGCTCTGCGCTGCGGCGGCGGCGGGTGAACGCAACCTTGCGCGGACGGAGTGTGTGTACACACAAGAGTGGCGGCCGTGCAATAATAACGTTAAATTCAATATTTTTTTTTTTTATCGCCCGTGTTTATTATCATCCGATTGACTCTCCGGCGTTAACAATAAGGCCGGGCGCACACTGAAAGAGCAGAGCTGCTCGGGGATCAGCTGGGAGCTGTTTGGAATCAATTATAACCATGTGTAGAGTAATTGACGCGCGCGCACACCAATCAGTCGACGTCGTCGGAACACGGGCGAGACAGAACAAAACGCGATCGGTCTCCGGGTTCTATTTTTGCTCCGATCGAAATACGAAAACCGATGTCACCGGTTTATTTTACCCGACCACCACCACCACCACCACCGAACGAACTCCGCGTGAACGCGTTATTTTACGCTTATTGTATCGTTATTTTATTTGAATCTTTTCGATTTCAATACGAAAATTTTATTATGTCAATTTTTGAACGGCACGCGGCGGCGATCCAGAAAAATCAATAATAACTGTAGTATTTTGTAAGAAAATCTATTTACACAGATAAAGATCATAGCGATAAATTGATTACAAGACGACGGGGATTACGGAATGAAATTAGCAAAGAAACGGGAAACGATTGATTGTTTATAATTTTACAAAAATTAATCCGGAATTAACGCGTCTCGTTCTGTTCCGTTTTGTCAGTGTGAATGGAATTTGTTCCGAGCTGTTTAGGAGAAAATGTTCCGAGCGCAACTCGGGGAGCACTTTTGCTCTTTCAGTGTGCGCCCGGCCTCCTAACAACAACAATTCCAAAACATCAACGACACGAGCGTTTTGAAAAATATACGCGCAATTCCGTCGATTCGTAAACGTTTTAATAATAATAATAATAATAAAAAAAAACCTCCCTCGTCTACGAAATCGTCAGTCGCGCGAAAAACGCTATTGCTAAAACGGTTACCCCTGCGGTATACGTATTTATAACCCCTACAGCAGCTGTTCTCGTACGAGCCCTATTGCATATACGGGGTATAATGCGAGAAAACTATAATCGACTCGAAACACACGACGTCCTTCCGCACGCATACGCTGTGTGACACGGTTGTTTTAAGAGCGAAGTGTAGAACGAGACAAAAGCGAACCGTTTAATATATATGTTTATCGGTATTATAAAAACGAAATGACAACAAGCGATTCGTGAGAAAAACCTTATGCGCGCGCTTTTACTTTCGAGCAATCGTTGAAAGATTTTTACACATATCAATGAGAAAAATAACGAAATCAAACTCGGAATGAGCGCAGCCAATAGACGTTACCCCGTGGCTGCTACGGCGGAGTTGATATTTTCATTAAACTACGAGACGCGAGCTAATAAGGAAAACAGGGCAGTGTTCGAAAGGGAAATGTCGTGAGAAATCTATTGGCCGCCGTGTACTGGGAGACTTACGAAAGGAGAAAGAACAACGATAAAGTGCAACGAAAACTCCCTTCCGAATATTTGCCAGTTCATAAAAAGTAAAACGGTAGAATGCGGGTGGACAACGTGTGGCGGTCAAATGGATATTTTATAGAAAAAAAAAAAATAAAAAATAGCGATGATTGAAAAACCAAATGGAAAGAGACCCTTGGGGGGGAGGAGGCCTCGACAGTGATGGATTGACACGACGTAAAGGGATTTGGCAAGTATAAACGCACCGTTTTCAAATATCAACACGCGGGCAACGAATGGAGATATATCAGTGGAAAATGATAGTTTTAAAAGCGGTATTAATTGTCCGTTTCCAAAAGGCCGAAAACGAATTAGACTAATACGATTTATTAAACAAAAACGTTTCCGTGGTGCAATTTTTTTCAACTCGTCATGCTAATGTTATAGTTACGGAAAAACAATAACTTTTTTTTATATATGTTTATAGAAATATACTCGTTAATGCCCCTTAACTTATTTTTCAATGAAGTATCGCAACCGTTTTTTTTTTTTTTTTTTTTTAGGGATCCCGCAAGGGAGCAGAGTACTCCCTACACAGATCGCTTAATCTAACTTAATCGCAGTATAATTTCTTTTTTTTCGTCAATCGACTCCGACGGCCCCTATACTCAAAAAAAAAAAAAAAAAAAAAAAGACATAATAATAATTCAATTTCGATCATTATTTCATATTATTATAAAAATGAATTACATACCGTGTTATTTATAATGATTAAATACGTATAAATAACAAATGTAATATGTATTTGTCTTATATTACGTTTAAAAATCATACAAACTATACATACGACGAGTATATAGAGAAATATGCGATAAAAAAAAAAAAAAAATTCGTTTCGGTATGATAGCTGATATTGTTTTAATTGTATAATTGCCTTGAAATCAGAGACCGTCCTGGAAAGGATTACGCACGTATTATCATTGACAACACATCTGTTTCACGATTTAGTTTTTATTGCAACCGATGTAGAAATCCGAACTCGCTGATATCGATGCAGTGGCAAATGAGAGGAATTAATATTGTTTCGTCGTAACTATTTGAAAACAATTGTTTTCGCGTTTAAAACGAAAATGCGGAGCAACTGCGTGGACCTCCGGCGGTCCACTCTCAAGGAGGGACTTCTGGTTAAGAACATAACCGCTATCAATTTAAGCAATTGTTAGCGGTACAATATGTATATGATTTTGATCACAATATAATCGAAACAGTCTTGCAATACTCGAGTGACTTTTATTTCTTTCATTTTTTTTATATTTTCATTTTACACTGAATTTAACTCTAAAAAAAATAAATAAATTTCCACTCGTTAAACTATTTTTTATAATGATTCATGTGACAATTGATTTTTGAATTAAAATTACCTGCGTTCAAAAACCGATATTAGTTTGTTTTTTTTTTTTTTTGACATTTGTTCTATTACATTAAAACGAAATGTATTTAATTAAAAATGTTCGTCCACAAAAACTCAGAAAATGGTCGGTGATTTTATATTTTTTCGAAATTTATTTCAATACATAAGAAAAAAAAATTTTGTTTACCAACACGCGAACGGTAATATTATTAAGACATTTTCAATATAATACAATAAGGAATAATAATAAATTAGACAAAGTAAATTAACTCGGTCGGGGCGAGACACGGAGGACACCCCATTCATCATCATCATCATCATCATCATCCGTCGTAGCGAAATTTAAGAGACGAATTTTCAATCGCGAATCCCCCGAGGCTGGACATCAACGAGTTAAAAAAATTATAAATAATTTTTAACGTAAAAAGTTTCTGTTTCGTCTATGCGAATGACTCTATAAATAACGAATTACTTTTCACTTCAATGTGCAACGCGAACTTAACGAACGATGCGATTTATACAGAATTTAGAAACATTTAAATGTATTTAACTATGATATTTTCGCGTACGTTATTTTCCGCGCAGACAAATTTTTACTTGTCGTTCGATTGCGTCTACAAAAAAAAAAACAAGAAAAACCGTGTCACAACATCACGTCTAGGTATGTACAGGCGCAATCACTGTCATTAATTCACTGGTATAAGAAATAATTTGACAATATAATATATATATATATGGTAATAGGCGCGATGAACTCGAGTGTTTTATTATTTTTTATTAAACTATATCGCGTAACTCGAAGAAATTTTTTTTACTCTCAAAATCAATACCTAGTTAAAAACAAAAAAAATTTTTTTAACTATGGTTTCAAATAACATTTATTATGTATTCGGCCGTATATAGGAATAATAAAAAAAATATATACGTATATATATATATATATCTAAACGAATCCGTAAAACATTGTTAACAAAAAATAATAATCATTAACAGATGCATAAAATATATGTACACAAATAATACGATAATAATTGTCGTCGTTTTGTCCGTTTCGAAAATGGATAATAATTTGTCGTGTTTATTACGTGCCACGTTCGAACGAGTCAGTTATTACACACACCCGTGCGTGTAAGTACAATTATTATACAGATAAGTACAATGCGTGTATATATATAGGTATGACGTATATATTTTATTGATTCGGGTTTTGAACATCCTACGTTTACGTCTGTTTTTAACGCTTTTATGTACGAGTGCTGCGTATTATTATATATCCGAAATGATGATGCGATGTCTTAAAATATCGTCGACTGTAATTTATAGATAAAAAAAAAAAGAATAAAAATGAAAATAGTAAATCGCGTATTACGTATATAATGTGCCGCAGTTAATCTCATATGTGCGCGTGTGTGTATGTATAAAACGATATACGTGTACTCTCTGTGCGCGGCGGTTCTTTATTTCAATGGAATCATATCGTATATAAGGTCAGAGCAGTTCGACGTTTATTATAATAATATGTACAAAAACGACGATATTCCGCACGTATGCGATACGTGCGCAATACTATGATAATAACAACATGATAATCGTTCTGGTATAATGGTAATTAATGGATTTTGTTGTTTTTGCAAAAATTTCTTTAAATTTAATTACTATACTCGGCCGTAAATAATACCAGTGTCGTCGGATTGCGTTTAAAAGCGGTCGGCGAGACAGATTTTGCTCGAATAATTTGTAATAAAATCGTATTTCCGAATACTTCGTTGTTTTTTTAGCTCTCTATCTACTCACATTATAAAAACAACAGATACAACAAGGGTCTCGAGTCATAAAAGTGTTAATTTTTAATTTTAAATCCTGAAAATTAATAAACAGTGCCAATCTTTAACTATACAATAATAATTATTACGTGTTCGTGAAAATCATCTTGGAAATCTTTAATCGCAATTTTTTTTTTTATATATATATAATTATTATAATCAATGGCGTAATCATGGGGAGGGGGATGGGAAATGGGCATAAAATCCCTCCTTAGCCTTTTATTATTATTATTAGCGGGATGAAATTTCGAAAGAAAATTCGAAGTGTTTCTGATCGAATTTGTACAATCGCGTGTTCAAAATCATCTCAAATAGCACTGTTGAAAATTTATTCGAAAAACGGACCGCGCGCGCGATAATCAACTGCAGACAACAAATACGAGAACGAGGAACGGTTTTGGACGCGAGGACGAGCCTTATTATAATACAAACTGTAAATGTCGTACGTTCACATTATAATCGATTGAATCTATAAGAGTTGGTGAAAATGTGCGAAATCCGACACACACTCGACGAAATGGTTCTGAAGCCAATACCAGTGAGAAACAACTTTTGTTTAAAGCGAGCCGTCCCACCGAGCGGGTCGCCAAAAGCCACAGCATACCGCCGATCAATATTGAAATGCGTAAGAAAATTTTAAGTTTCACAACACACAAACGGATCTGAAACAGGAAGTATAATGATTTGTCTAATTTTTCTTCGTATCTATTGTCGTATAGAAACGAACAGGAATTTATTTAAAAAAAAAAACGCATGCGCGTTCGTATGAAAACAAATGTCCTCTTCGCGACCAGAGCACTAATTACGCGACCGTTATTATTGCTAGATTAAACTTCGCGGATCGCCCGATGTGTACGGTGTACGTCAAGTCGAGATGCGCGACGACGACGACGCTGCAACACATAAGAACAAGGGGCGCAAGAGAAAATCATATTGCGTATGACTCACCTGCGGCAATATTGATCTTTTATTTTTGGGGAGACGTATTGACGGTTTCTTTTGTAACACTACGGTGGTTATATATCGTAGTATGTCTCCGGCGCAACAGCATCCGTGGTGTATACGGCCGACTTCTCCCGCGGTTGCAGACGACGAGTGTTTTACGCAAAGGCGGCACGCGTTGCCCCCGCGGGATTATCTCGTAAAACACAATTCGTGCACATGCACGAATATTGTTTTCTTTTTCAAACTCGCGTCGCGTTATGCGGAGAGATTTTATCTCGGAACCGTAGCGAAAGGGAACGAAGGGCGCGAAAAGTGTTCGCGCAACATCTTAACGAAAATTCAAGGAAACTATAAAAATCAATACACAACGTGTCAATATTATTTTCAACGATAATTGATTCGAATACAAAGAGAAAAAAGAAATTATTTATAAAATTAACACTTTATTTGTACTGCGTTGAAACCGAACGGGCGCGGTTTTGAGTATTGCCCCCGGCGCAATATTCAGTTGCTACGGTCCTGAATTTTATAGAGAGAGAGAGAGAGAGAGAGAGACGGAGAAACGCTAAAGCGTGACAAAAAAATAATAATAAAAATTATTATTATTATTAAAATAACGTAATATTAATAATAATGTATTACGCGAATGGAAATGTTTGTGAAACGATGAGTTTTTGTTAGCGTCGTGAACAGACGAGAGGCCAAAACTCGATACGCCTAACCCGGGTGCCAAATTTATAGTTACGCTCGCAGGCACATCGAAAAGAGGAGGTGAGGAGGACTTAAGGTGACGACGACCACCCAATTGGTTTTTTTTTTAACACCGTTTAGAAAAATCGACGAATATTTTTTCCGCTCTAATTTTTATATTATTTAAAATAACCGAAGCGAAAAATAATAAATCGATACCGTTTTCATAGAACGGAGAGTAAAAAACTTTATTTAATCCGTTTTTCGAAACGGATAATTTTTAATTTCAAACCATTCCCCCCGGTGGCGGATTTAGGATTTTTTTTTTTTTTGGGGAGAAGGGGAGCCGCCAAAAACTTTTTCGTGAGTACGGTATTGACGTTATGCCCTCCTGAAAACAAAGGGGAATTCGTCGAGAGTTTTCAACTGAAATATTTTTCCAACGTGAAAAATTGAAAAGTATATTTAATTTATTTAAAAAAAAAAAAAAAAACTTCTGAAATATTATAAAAAGAAAAACTTAAAAAAAAACTCCCCCGTTCAACAATATCGTATTATTTTGATATAAATAAAACGGTAAAAAAGCCCCTCGGGCTCCACATCCTCAAACTGTTCTCCTTATAAGAAAATCCTGGCCATACGCCACTGCACCGACACGTGGTATTCTCTCGTTTTTTTTTTTTTGCGCGCACGCGATATAACAATTTTTTTTTTCTTTAAATACCGGCGTGAAATAAACAAATGTACGCAGTTCACGGACTATGTAATATATATATATAAACGAAATAGCGCGAATTTTCAAGGTCCGACCTACAAGCGGTTTCGCTAGTGAATATATTCAAAAGTATAATAATAATAATAATAATAATAATATGTTGCGCGTATAGACGTACACGACGAATACTGTGTGTAATGACTCACTGCAACCGCGCCAAAAACTGACGGACGACGACGTATAATTTTTCTTTCTCGCGATTATTCCGCCGCGTATATTTCCAGTGGAAGGATACCATCCCTTTACGTTTTTTTTTTTTTTAATCAACTTATTCCCTCCCCCACTTGTTCTGTTCAAAACTATTCGCATCCCATTATTTTCCCAAACCCGTACCAAATCGCGGTAGGCGAGCTGTGTTTTTAAAAAAAAAAACCACGCGCTATATGAATTCGCGCCATCAAAACGATAAAAAAAATTATATGTAATAGAGAAAAAAAAAAAAAAACCTCGGAACTCCGTGAGAAAAATATTCTCGATTTTCCTGCACGCCGTAAATGTAATCTGCGACTCGAAAGTCTAAGCCGCTATATACACGTATTATGGCGTAATATAAATCGTGTTAGAAAGTCCAATTTGAATTTCGAAACGTTTAAATAAATACGCACGCACATGGTATACGAAATTTAGTTTTCGTAAAACGTTTTACAATAGAATTTACGGTTGTTTAAAAGAGCGAAAACGTTTATTTACAACTCATCAAGGTAACGCTGTTATATGGATTGACGAGAATATATATATATCTATTCGATTGCGGAAGAGGCCAATAGATACATATGACGAATATTATCATAAAATAAAAACACGCTGTGTTAAAATATCACGGCCGGCCGCGTACAACTGTTTCAAATGCGGTCGTAATAACTATTATGCTCGTTATATTTTATATTGATCGCGATTTTAATAATTGACCTAAAATTATCTAGAAAAAAAAAAAAAAAAATTTGCCGGATATTTAAAAAAGAAAACGTTTTAAAACGCGCGTAATACGCGTTCGATTCGTTATAACAGAGATTCTCAAAGTGTGGGGCGCGACCCTCCAGGGGGGCGCAAAAGCTTTATAGGGGGGGCGCAAGACAATTTTAAAAATCAACATTGCATTGGTAGAAAAAATTAAAAAAAATTGGCCTATTAATTAAAATATTTTATAAAAAATACATTTTATTTTAAAATAAATTTGTAATATTAATATTAATATCAATATTTGTTGTTTGTTTTTAACATTTTTTTACTCTAAACATGACTATTAAAATTATTTTTATGAGGGGGGGGGGCTCAGGTCTGGGGTTAACTAAATAGGGGGGGCCTGGCCTGAAAAGTTTGAGAACCTCTGCGTTATAATATATTTAAACGGTTTATACTCACGTCGGTCGTCAGTGGTGCCCGCGATTGACACTACTGAACGTTTCCTGGATGGCGACGATTGAATGGTCAACATAGGAACGGCTATTTCCATCATGCTCGAGTCTGGAACAGACGAATAGAACACGACGGATCGTCAGTGTGTTTTTTTATGCGCGATCATCGACGAAACGACGGAATAATGAACGAACCGAAACAACGGCCAAAAAGACGTCATATATTCGCGTATTAATTCCGTCGTCGTTGTACAATACGATACGATTGGACCGCGGAGTTCGGATTTTATAACACTATATATAATACGAAGTAGGTACTGCTGTATTTATTCTCTGTTACGATACTATTATCACACACTGATACACGAAGAATTGACTACTGCTGAGCAGGAGTGACGACGGTTTAAAATATATATATTAAAAAAAAAAAAAAAGTATTGCGGGCGAAAACGTGTAAATATACTCGATGCGAGATGACCTCATCGAACAACATTTATAAAAAAAAAAACGGCAAAATATTTAATGCGTATAATAGCGAAAAATAGCGCCAAAAATTTTAGGCGAAAATTAACGCTAAAAATATTAAATGTCTCAAATATGCAATATAAAATTGTATGTTTAGAGTCTTTGATTCGCGAAACAAAACGTATAGCTCGCCTCTGCTATTTATATAATATCCGTATTCTATACAATAATAATTAGCAAATGCTACGGAATCCGAGCTCTGAATTATAATAACGATTCGATTTTTATCGATAACGCTGTTCGGGGAATCGGTATACCGTATTTTTTTTTTTTGTTTTTAATTTACACATTTTAAACGCGCAACGTATACAATAATAAAAAAATAATACGCAATAGTTTTCACGAAGTGCATATAAAAGCGAACAAAAGTTTCGATAGCGTATAAACGGACTTTCTAATTACGATCATTAATTCGAGCGCGTCTGGATCGGAGTCGTCGTATTAATAAAACATTTTAGATTTTTTTTTTCGAAAAAATCTCCTAGTAAAAAAAAAAAAAAACCGCGACGTGAAACCTTTAAATAAAAATTCGCATCGCATTGACGCGCGTTGAAAAACGTTTAATATTATTTCATTTATACTACGCGGACGTCACACGACTTATATATTTATAAATATATTATTGATTTCTCTCTCACTCTTTCTCAGCTATTGTGCCGTAGTCGACAAGCTGCTATGTATTATTATTATTGTATACCGCCGCCCCCGCGCGCGCATTATACATTATAATAATTTTACAGAAATATACGACACGTGGTACGATTATTATTATTATTATTATTGTTATTATTATTATTATTATTATTATTGTTATTATTATTATTATTATTGTTATTAATAGCAAAACGGAGGTCGAAGAACCGAAGCTATTGGCTACATATTTCTTCTATCTATCCCTAAAATAAAACGTAAATATTCGCTTAAAACGTCGAGGCCAAATCGTTTCGAACCTAACCGCGTATAATTGTCGGCCGCCGGTTGACGTATTTCACCCCCGCGCGGTCGTCAAGACGAGGGCGTTTGCTATTTTAAAACAGACCGTGAAAATATTTCACCCAACGCGCGTTTTACTAAAAAATTACTTATTTACTATACATATACCAGTACAACATTTTATTTCAAATCGCATCGCTTATTACAGCGATACTTCCATACGACAAAATCTAACGAGCTAGTTAATACTGTTATAAAGTTAATACTGCGTATTATATATGAGTTTTTGAAAAATTCGTCGTGTAAATAAACGGTGATAAAAAAAAAAAAAAAAAAAAATGTATACGCGACGACGCGTATACGAGGACATTTTAATTTCTCACGAATAATATAAGCGTAACCGAAACACGCTAATACATTTTTGTGACTCAATCGGAATGGAATTTCGAGACTGAAATCACCGCCACTAATACCTTTTAGAGCACGCTTTATATATATATTTATTCCTACACGAATTCGTATTATATATATATATATATATATAGTGTTCCTATATATATATATAACACGCGCATTTCTCTTATATTATACGCGGGCGCGCGCAAAATTATTAGATATTACGCGTTGTACATGAGAAAGAAAAAGAAAAAAACAAGAAAACTGGTCGGTGAAAAATCTCAGCGACTTTTTTCAAAAGGCTAATATAATATTCGAACTGTATTATTATTATTGTTATATTATTCCATACGAACGCCAATGTGAATATACAACGCGAGTTTACAAAATCAAAACGCGTTCTGCCGCTGCTGCTGCTGCTGCTGCTGCTGCTGCTGCTGCAAATCCGCGTGTTAGATTTAAAGTAAAAAAAAAATAATCGTTTTTGAACCGACGTTAAAACGGTATACGCGCGCGTATATAATTACATATTTATTAATATAACCTAACCTAACCAACCACTGAGGTGGTGTACATTTGTCACTATAACGGACAGCTTTTGAGTCGTTCCGATACGACATTTTCATCAATGTAAAAGGACGTCCGGCGGGACGTATAAATTCCGAGCGATGAGATCATCAAGAGATGAGTTGAAAAGTACTAGAGCGCCACCATTGACTTGTAATGTCATTTTTAATATTTCCGTTCGAAAACGAGAATAGGTTACGAAAATTTCACGTCCACTTTGATTAAAATTACTATTATTATTGTTATCATTATCACGAAACATACAGTTTTATAAGCTGAGAAAAAAAATTAATTTATATTATTGTTATTATATCGGTATATAGAAAAAAAAGTACACGAGAACTGCGCGTTTAACCGGCTATTAGAATAATTTGAGAAATAATAATCAAAGGGCCTACTCAAAACGATTACTGGCCTCGGGGACACCTCACATATTACGTATAGTCGCGGTATTGAATCAGAGGGAAGAACACGCTTAATAGGTATAATAACTTGGATTTATATAAAACAAAAAAAACGTTTCTTACTCTTAAATTCTGAGACTGTCGGTATCCGTGTGTGTGTATTTTTTTAATCCCGCAGACGACTGTTTTTGGGATGCAGTGCTCGGAATCGATAGACGTATACGTGCTAATGAAACGGAAAGTATAAAATACCAGCGAACAACACTTTATTGTAAATTATATTTATACGATATATATATATTGTAAACCGACGATATCGTCGCGAGCAATCCGACGACCACCACCGACACTGTTGCGGTCAAAAAAAGAAATGACCGATAATATTAATTTTTTTTTTCCGTCACCGCCCGCGTGAATATATTACACATATTGTACGTTAGTCTGGCCGGTTTATATGTATATCACAGCCTTGGATATACAAGCATAATAATAGTAATAATAATAATAATAATAATAATAATAATAATAATAATAATAATAATAATAATAATAATAATAATAATAATAATAATAATAATAATAATAATAATAATAATAATTGACCTTATTGCGGTGACATTAAAATTTATAAATATATAAAATCGCTATTAATATTGTTGTGTAAAGGCGGAAGGACGAGTTTTATTTGAACGCGTTTTAACATAATATAATACGAAAATAGTATAAAAATTAAATAAACGAATGAATAAAAATGTGTGAAAGAAATACGGAAATAGAAAAATAAAAACACAAAGACACACATTAATAATACGCGGGTAACCAATAAATTCGTATACGAATAATAAATAATAATAATAATAAAAATATTTATTTAAACGTATATAATATACAATCAACCCGAAGAATATTATTTAAAAAGAAAAAATACAACAACGAAATAAAAAATGAACAACGAGACTACGCGTAGAGAAAATAATTATGAAAATTACAATAAAAATAAGAAAAAAACAGCGAAAAAATCGTGTATTGAATTAGATTTTTAAAAACACGCCTATACGACAGTTTTTATACGTTTTTCTTTTCTTTTTTTTTGTATTAAAATACACGCCTGACGATGACGTCTTATTAAAACCGATAGTTATAACAAATTCAAACACAACAACTCCCGTACATATTATATTTTCTTTATTTTTCATTAAAATACTCTTTGGTTTGATTATGTATATATATTTTTTTATATATATAAATATGTACAAATTTATTATTTATATATTATCCGTAATAATACACGAGTTAACTTTTTATTTTTTTTATTTCCCCCTTCTCGTTGTCATATTATATCGCATAGACGAGCGCGTACAATAAATTCTAATTGTTTATTTGTGTGATGTATACTGCAAGCAGTACACCGAGCGAAGGATGACGAAAAACACATTGGAAAAAGTGTGAAAATTAATTGCGTATACTAAAAATAATTAAAATATGCCCTTAACAAAAAAAATTCCAAATTACGATATTTTATTTTGAAAACAAAATACGATATATGCACGGTATACGATACCCGTTTGGGGCGAAACAGGTGATATTTTATTTAAAATTCGAATAGTAAAAGTAAAAATAATCTCGAACAATATTATTTTATATTATTAATATTCGTTAAATTTTTTTTAATCTGTTTTTTCTTTAAATTCGTTCAAAAAGAATAAAGTCCTCGAGTATCACGTCAATATCATAAAATGTTGGCGACCTTAAAATCGTATATACATAGACTATTGATTATCGATTAGGTCGACAAACACATTTTTTGTTGTATAAACCGTTTTTCTGCATACCAACCAATACAAATGCAAAAGCGTTGTACATCCACCCTAATATTATGATAACAATATATAATTATTTTTCATCCGCCTGCTGCTGTCTTTGATATAATCCAAATATGTTCTAAAGTATAAAAAAAAAAAAAAAATCAAGGAGCGTACAGTTATTTTTTCGATTATATTTTTATATAAATTTAGAAACTATATACGATTGAAAAACTATTGGAATAACGCGATATAGGTGGGATATTGTCGGATATGGTCGTTTTAATGCATTAGGTGTATTAAATCAAACCATACGCACATATATTACGCGTCGATCATCGGTCGTGTTCCGAGCGTTTAGTGCTTAGCTGACGGTAAACTCAGCCGATCGAGGAAACGTGTGAATGTGAGTAATAAGTAAAAGTTAATAAAATAGTAAAAAGTGTAAAAAAAAAAGACGAGTAAACGTGTAAACGAGTGTACAACGGGGGAAGATGAATCATTGCGTTAATTTTATTTCGTTGAAATACGCGAAATAATAATATTATTATTAATAAAAATAATAAATATAGCAAACGCGCACACGATTAATCGCTTGGTCAGCACTGCTCTGAACTTGACATAGCACTCAAACATTTTGTCTGGACCGTTTAATTTCCATCGGTGCGATCACACACTTTCAACACGGTACAGTGCCGGAAGCACCGACTTAGGACTATAAAATATTTTTCTTAAGTATTGAGTTAAAATTTGAACCGAAACGCTTAAATTGAACTAAAACGGTTTTCAATTAACAGTTCATAAACCGTGTATAATCTGTTAAACTGTCACGACGATTGTTTTAATCCGACATTGAACGGCAAATATGTCAAAATAGATCGTAACGACGACGTAATATTAATACAGTAACGGATAAATATTTGTCTTAACGTTATCACATTTGGATTCCGAACGAAACGAGCTAGTACAATGATAATGTTTATTTTGTTCTTGATGTGTACAAATTGTAAGAAAGAATGTTCCGATGATCAAATCGTATCCGTGTAGTTTGTATAATAATACACACTATTTATTTGTTTAACGTTTATCGATTCTCTCAGTACACAATTCCTTTATGCGGAATTCAAAACAACCAACAAAAAAAAAAAAAAGGAGAGGAAGAAAAAATTCATTTATATTGATTTCACGTATATTGATCTAATAAGATACGCGCGTCGTCGTCGTCTACGGTCTTTATATAAATTCTACGTTCAGCGTGGCGCGAATATTATTGTACAAAATACGGCAAAGTTTCCCAAACCGGAGGTACGCGAGATGATGTGAAGAAGTATTCGAGAAAAAAGAAAACGTTGAATTCGATGGATTTTAAACGGTTCGATATAATATTATGACGTACGCATTAAAAAAAAAAAAAAAACCATAATAATTTTTGTCACGTACCTATAAATAAAAACGATTTTATACTTATCCC
This sequence comes from Chaetogeoica ovagalla, assembly GCA_032441825.1. Taxonomy (NCBI): domain Eukaryota; kingdom Metazoa; phylum Arthropoda; class Insecta; order Hemiptera; family Aphididae; genus Chaetogeoica; species Chaetogeoica ovagalla. The sequence goes on along the minus strand of CM063727.1, from coordinate 2,111,634 downwards.
GCGCGTTTGCCGATCCTGCGGATTTTTTAAAAAAGCGCGGAATAAAATCGAACATTTCCTGCAAGGTTCTTAATTTTCCGTTATTCAACTTATTTCGTAATTTATCCGTTCTGTAAATATATATATATAAATATGAAAATCTCGCGTGAAACGCACTATCGGTACAACACGTACGAAAGACCAAAGTGAATCAGTTTTCGTATCTCTGTAGACGTGTTAAAATATTACAATATTCTATATTTGCAGCGATCTCATACGGAATAAAACGTATCAGTAAAAAAAAAAGAAATCCGATATTATATTTCCGCAGCGCTCTCTATACAAAGGTGCCAATATCATTTTGTACGCGCGAACGATCGAGAAATTTCTCTGAATCGTCGTAAATCATTCCATCGGCTATATAAACGAACATCGGAAGAATATTTTATGAAATTTAAAAATTTACGCGCCGGTTAAAAAAAAAATCTATTATTACGAATTTTTAACGCGTGATTAATCGATTTCCTATTATATTATCACCGTCCAAAAATTATAACGCATTACTGCAGAGTTATAACGATTAGAAACGATATTATACAATAAGAGGAAACATGTGTTTTCAAATAAATCCGACACACCGAATAATCCGTTTACCGCGAGTCGAGTACAGAAATAAAACGTATTACAAAAAAAAAAAAAAATTGATTTAATGAGCGCGAATCGCGTAATGTTTTTTTTTTTAATTGTATTAATACACACGCAACACGGTACGAATATTATAAATAGGTAAATTACACACCGTTATTGCATATGAATGATAACTCGTTTATAATATTATAATATATATAATATATATAATAGATATAATATATATCTGCGTCGGCTTCTACAATTATATCGATTATAAAATACGTATATAATACACACGACGTGATATACTCTCTTATCGAACATAATATTATAGAGTGTGGTACACGTACGTATATCATAACGCTGCACTTCAATAAGAAGTAAAACCTAACCGGGATGATAATATATACAAAATATAATTAATACACGCGATTTATATGTACACATTTTATTCTACTATAATATGCATATACTATGCATTTGAACATTTGCAAAATAAATAACGAGTTGAAATAATTCGAATAATTTCGTTGAAAAAGAAAAAAATTTTACCGATATATACTAAAATGAGAAAACACGCACTTTTCCCCCCCATTCGTATGGCACGCGATTATTAATCGCCTTTTTTTTTTATATACAAATATTTAATAACGCGTATATATTTGAAATTTATATATATATACGAGATTAATAAGTGTAATTTTAACAATCGCATAAGGTAAACGTTGAGTGAAAAAAAATGTTTTTTTTTTGCTTTATACGGTAATCGAGTGAATAGCTCGTGATGATTTTTGCAGGTTTCGAACAACGTGCGACATATTTCTCATAATATAGTCTCGCGATGGGAATCAATTTCAATATTTATTATATAAACCGGAATTTATTTATATTAATTGGATTATGTATTCGTTACGTGTGAACAAACTGTGCGGGCGGGGATGCCGTATAATAATGTCGACTTATTCAAAAACGCCGAGCAGTTTTGAATTTATTTTGCGCAGGGAAAGTTATTTGAATGTGCGCGGCACTTGATCGATTATAATTTTCGCGTATACCCGCATACAGCTGCCCGACTCGTAAAAAAATGTTTAAATAAATATATTTTGAACTGGTATTGAAAAAAAAAAAATAACGATAAAATTTACTCATATACGTAGAAAACTATCCATACGCGCAGCTGACGTTTAATCAGTAAAAGTAATATATTTTAAAATCGTCGAATTTTCCAAGTAAAAACTGTAAACGAATGATTTGAACGTATACGCGCATATCCTCTTCGAGATCGGGAACCGAATATATATACAAATGTGAATAAAACGAAATGAACGTCGTTTCGGCATCTAAAGCGAAAGAACTGCAGCGAGTAGTACGGTTACGTGCGTGGGTATTTGGACTAAAAGCGTCAAAAATAAATTCCGAACAAAGACGAGAAAAAAACGAAAAAAAAAACGAAATTTCACTTCGAAACAAGAGAGGATTTTATCGTGTTCTTAAGACGGAGAAAAACAATTACCATCACGAACGTTAGATTATAAATTATAAATAAGCGTTTACTCTCGTTTAGTTTTAAAATTATTATTTCCAAAAAACAATCTAGTTTTTCGAATTTATACCATTTCGTATTGATATTCACGAATTCTGAGACCCAACGTCATCCGATCGTCGCAGCAGACCAATATAAGAGAGCCGCTGTTTATTCACTATTCTTCGGACGGCGTATAACAAAGCGATAACTGTTGAAATTATGTAATTTTCGGTTTTTTCTTTCTCACTGAATAAACCGTATGAAATACGTGCAGCGTATCCGATGTAAATAATAAAACGATAATATTTTTATTTCGTTTTTACTTTTTGCGGGATAACGTGCGATATTGTTGGAGCCGAGAGTGAATTTGCGTAGCTCCATTAAAAATAATAATCCATCGAATATGCGCACATAAAAACACGAAAATATGCGTGGGGAAAATCAATCTTTTTCCTCTCACAATTATGTAAATTACGTACAATTTAAAACAATAAATAAATATCGAAAACGGTTTTCGTGTCGCAGAACATATAGTTATTATAGTTAATATATTACCGTGCGAGCGCTGGTAAACAACTCTAATACGTTTGTCAAAAAAAAAAAAAAAAAAAAACAATACATATTAAAAAATTTTTTTTCAATTACTAATTATTTACTTATCAACTACAGTCAATATGAAACGTGTGAACAGATATGAAAAAAAAAAATACGCGGCAAAAAGTTAAACACGCCGTTTATACGCAAAAAAAAAAAAAAAAAAATGATGTGTCTCGCCATATTATGTTTTTCTATACGTGAAACGCATTTTTTGTTTCTTATTTTCGCGATTGTTAAAAAAAAAGAAAAAAAGACAAATGCTATAATAGTATCATCTTAGCTATATCATCTTGTTTTTATATACGCGCAAATAACGCGATTTACCTCGTTCGACGGATTCGCGGTTAGCAGCCGATTTCTGCAAACGTTCTTTGCCAAAACACATTTTTAACGTTTTCATTCCCCAAACTTCTTTTTTGCGCTTCTTTTGTACCGGACGATAACCGCTACGTACGTCATCGCACATATTATATTTCACAGGGAAAAAAAAAGAATCAATAATAAATTCTATAACCGACACGCTTAAACGTCATAATCGAACACACATTATATACGTATGCGTGTAGACGACAAATGTTTTTCGGACAACGACAAAAAAAATAAATAAACTCTTGTAAAGATAATTAAAAGGAAAAACAAAAACTTTTTAACATTTTCAAAAACGTGTTATATTTATACAAAACGTTCTAAACGCGCCAGCAGCAAGCAACAGCAGCAGACCGAGTCCCATTATTGTCACTGCAGCGTCGTTTCACACGCCGTTACGATGATATCGGAGGAGTTTATTTTAAACGGTCGAAATTCGCCGCGCGTACCCACCTGCCGCCAGCCGCCGACGATGAATTTAATCTGTTTGCCGCGCGAACCGACACGATAAGATAAAATGTGCGATTGAAATTACCCAGAATACAATTTTATTTTCGTTTGTTCTTCTATACCGCGAGCTCGAAATGCACGATGTTTTAAAACGTTTAGCATAATTATTATTGGCGTCTCGTACGTTTTAACGGATTCGCGCGAAATACGTATCCGATCGGTCGGTCTACACATGGCCCCACTCGTCAACGGTTCTGATGCGAAAAGCGTTAATCGTTTTCGACGCGAAACGCGAGTTAGAAAAAAAAATAAACATGTTCTCGAAACGAAATAACCGACGAAACCGATTTAGCTGAATTCGAAATTCAGTGTTTGTATTTTTGACAACTATTTTTATCCGTTCTACGGTTCGTTGATCCGCTAGTATTAGGTCGTGAATCCTGTTGCGCGCAGAAACAACGGCGTATCGGAAACGAAACGGGAACACACACACAACGTTGGGAGGAGAATCGCGGTGTGCCGTTTCTAAGATTTGCTGACGGCCGACGTAGCGCCGCTCTCTTGTACGGCTAACACCGTGTAAATGTATAGAGACGAATTATACGGAAAGACCTAACTATGTATGTTACGCGCGTATCGAAGAAATAAGTCGAATTCGCGTACAACAACCCGTCGAGTCGAAAGCTTCGGACGCATTGACGAACGAAGACGAAAGCTATAATACGGATGTGAACGAATGGTGGAAAAAAAAACGACAACGCGCGTCATCGAAAAGACGATAATTTTTTTTTTTTTTTTGACGCCGTACTACGCGCGCGAGATAACCGAAGAGGCCTGGTGAATATATATAATATATAGAGACGAGTGGAAAAGAATTATTTTTTTTATACATCAACGAATCTTTCGCGCCGCCGTCTAGTGAAAGCTGTGTAATTTCTCGAGGCGGTTCTTGTGACGGCGGAGAGACCGGGACGTCGACGAGGCGTACAATGGCAAACGAGAATATTGTGTTTGCACCGCAAGCCGCACGCGCGCGCGCGCGCAGGAAAAACTCGGAGGGAAAAACTCGGCGGCGCGACGTCGTGACAACGCTCGGTCGTGTCGTGTTGTTGTTGTTATTTATCTTTTAACCGGCACGCGTTGCCGCCGTTGTTTTCCCAGCACTTGGCCCCGGTGTCCACGAGCGCCAAAAGGATTTCTGAACCGGGGGGGACGCGCTCGCGGTGCGAAAACGGCGTTCGGCCAGTGTGGAAAATATAAATAAATAAAAACTCGAGCGCACCGGGTCACCGGCCGCGCGACGCGAGGGGGGTATTCGCAGTAATGTTGCGTGTAAATGGTACACGCCGCGGAGAGGAGGGATAAGACGGAAATGTCCGCCGTGAGTCATCGGCGCGCGCGCGCGTATTAATAGAGATCGAGCGAGCCGCGGACCACCTCCCACGTCAAAACGGCGAGGGAAACAACGGCGTGCACATAAATGGACCTCTTCCGGCCGCCGCCGCCGCGCGATCCCTTCGCTGGGCGACAAAAACAAAAGGTTCTTTCATTGCAGCATCGGCATCAGCTGCTGCTGCTGCTGCTGCTAATATATATACGTCCGAGACCCGGATAGAGTCCTTTATGGAGACCCTGCAGCACCGCGGCCGGTACTCGGTTCTGCAGTGTACACCGAAAAACTGCCGGTCTCCGCGACAGTTCGTATACGTTTTGCATATAATTATTATGAAATTATTGCGCGTTAATAATAATAATAATTACTTATAGAGTCAATGACGAAATTACGGTTAGATCATTGGGAGGAGAGGGGGATTTTCATAAGCAAAAAAAAAAAGATACTTTTTTATCTCATTTTAGACGAGTATTTTTTAACGAAATATTTGAAAAAAAAAAAACACTTCCCGCCGTTTCCCCGGGTGAACTCTCGTGGACGCACTTTTAATATAATATCCCTGTTGCGACGGCGGATTCCCGTACGTATTATGATAATGCTTCGCTGCTCTTCGACGCTACGGTACTGACAATTTTATAGTTCATTGAAATATATCTTTCGTATATATTATGGTAATCATATAATAACAACCGGATCGAATCGGAGGGTAGACACGAATGTGCACTTAACGCCATACCCACCCTTTTTTCTTTTTTTTTTTCCACCCGTCCACTAAGCTCTATATGCGATCGAATCGTTCGGTTATAAATTACAATATATTTAACGCGATAAAATCGATATATGTTCGTATTTCAGTGATTATCAAAAATATACACTAAAAATAAAACGAAACGCGCAAAAAAAAAAAAAATAAAAATATATATATATATATTCGTGTTAATTACGTGTATTGAATTGAAACGAGATGAAAAACGTTTAAACAATTCGTTGAATAACGGATTATATATAAATCGAGATAAAAAAAAACGTATTCTGTACAATATTGTAATTGTATTTAGAATATATTCTCACACGTTTAAAAAAAAAAATATATATATACGAAAAGTCGACGTGTTGGAGAGATAAATGGGTAAACAATTAATTTAAAAATAATCGAAACGCGTGTATATACGTTTTTGATCTCGGATAATAACTATTTTCTTCGATAACATATGCGTTATATTTTTTGAAAAATATTAAAATTTTCGTAATAATTCGAAATTTTTCACGTGTGCAAACTTCCCATACACAAACTCGTCGCGGGCTAGTATCCAAAGTTGTGTCCTTTATCTATAACGAGTTTCTTATTTGTTAATAAGAGCTGATGTCGTGTTACTACTACTACTACTATTATTATTATTATTATTATTATTATTATTATTATTATTATTATTATTATTATTATTATTATTATTATTATTATTATTATTATTATTATTTTATAATGTTATACGAAATATGACAACATTGAAATCGTTTGTGTGTGTGTGTGTGTGTATAGGTACACGCGCGTATATTATTTTTACCTATTTCAAACCATATAACGTATCTCCGAAAACGGGGCAAAAAAATTATTTTTTTTTTTAATTCTTAAGTTTTGTATAGAAAAAATGTTTGTAAAAAATATGGTACGTTTTGTTATACGAGTATGCACGCGATACGTAAAAAATATAGAAATATTTATAATATAAATAACTCGTTATGTAGTTCTCCGGGCAGATGATACGTATATTCCCTCTGCGATCGCGTAACGCGTAGTAAATATTTATTTCCCCACCCCCTTCTCTGAACTAATAATCGAGTTATTAATATTATAATATAATTTATATTTATATATATTTTTTCTTATACAGTTACCACGACTATATGAATACAAACTTATATATTTAATACTATACGCCTATACATTTCCCAATATTGTTTTCGAGTTCAATGACGTGTGTGAATAAGTAATAGAATTTACAATAATATATTACTAAAAGACATACTCGCATGTTCGTATTATCGGCATGAAATATCTCAAAAAAAAAAAACCTATTTTGTTTGCACAAATTATTTATTTACCGCGCGTTTTTTTTCTTTTATAAATTCTTCAAAAAGAGTTCCTTGTATTTTACATTCCGAATTATTTTAAATAATCAACAAGTTATCGGACGAGTACGCGTGTGATATTGTTAAATTGCGCGTATCGTATATTATACGTGAAATTACGAAACGCTGCACGGTTAAATAATAATAATAACAATAATAATAATAATAATAATAATAATAATAATAATAATAATAATAATAATAATAATAATAATTATTATTATTATTATTATTATTATTATTATTAAGAAAATATTAAACAATCTAATAATCGTGTTACAAAATTGTTCTCTTCTTAGTCACACATATGATTATTATTTAAGTGGTATTATCAACATAATGTGTATATATTACAGTGAGTCCTCGAGAGAAAAAATAGTAATATATACTATACAAATTCGACGATCGTTATATTATCAATTGTTAACGAAGTACAATAAACAAATAATAATATCGGCCGGAACGTTTATTTTTCTATCTATAATATATGTAGATCTTGTTTGAATAAAACAAACGAATTATTTATACAAATGCGAAACGTACTCTATTCTGTTACGACGCGGTTTAAAGCTGCAGAACGTCTTTTTATAACTGATATACGTTAAACTGTACAGTTAGACTTAAAACGTATTAACAGCTTTTTTTTTCTTATCTCTAAAAAAATCGAATACTAGTAAAATAAAATCGGAAAAAAATGAAATTCGATTTTCAAGTGGAATGAAAACGATTTTTTTTATTGATCACTCGCGGAAAATGTTTTAATTAAAATTACCCGACAAATCGTATCGATTTCATATATATATATATATATATATATCGTCTTAGTGATTATTATACTATTTTTTTTTTTTATAATAAAACAATTCAACGCGTATAATATATGTACGCTCAATAAACTCTGACAGACTATTTCAATATACTCGTATTAGTATTTCCAAAGAAATTTGTATTTGAACGTGACGAATATTTTTTAATTCGATTACAATATAATTATTATATATATATGTATAAATACAAAACAAATTATTAGATAAAATTTAAGGAATTTGTGATATATAACATAATCGCGCGGATTGAAACGGGGGAAAATTTAAAGGGAAAATTCTGATGGCGATATACCGTCCCTCGAAATACTTGCAGGGCGAGTATTTCATACTCACTTTTACACGCTATTGTATTGATAATATGTTTTTAGCGTAAATGACTGCGCGCGGTGTCCAACGTGTATATAACGCGTGGTAATAATCGCGCTTAAATCGAATGGAAAATCGATTATTTTCGAGTACACTCGTGATTGAGTTATACCTTCCTCTCCTCCACCAAAAAGAACGATTTACTGGCTTTCGTCGAGTGCCTCTATAAAATGTACAAGTGAAAACTTACTATAACTACTCGTAAAAATTAAGTGGTTTATAACGCGCGCGAAATATAAAAGTTCGTACATACGTATATGTGTTCGTTCGCAGATTTTTAATTGAATTTTCCCCTCGCGTCTTGTGTCAAAAGCGTATCATCCAGGAATTTCTTATGCCGGGCAGTCCAAAATTTTTATTTTATTTGTTCTCTAATTATAGTTTAAATTCACGACCAACGGAATTTATTTCTTTTGCTTTTTCTATCAATCATTTAAACTGATCAAACACACACCTACATACCATGCATGTTATATAGATGGATTTACTACGACGAATATCTATTATAATTCGGAATCAATTCTTATTCGTTAGTTACATTTTATTATTAAAAATAGGTTATTCAATTTACAATAATAAATAATATGTTGGGAAAAAAAACCGGATGTTAAATCTTTGATTTCTTGTTTTTGTTTTTTTTCATATAACTTCCTCCTCAATCATATCATTTGGTATAGGATTTAATTTCGACTAATATATTTTAAGCACGTCGTCGCAAATCTGTCATTTCTATCGTTACTTACTTACGTAACACGATAAGTACCCGTTAACAATATCGTTACAGTTGTGTTTTATTAAATGGGAAAATAAGAAATATTTTTAGTTGAAACGACCGCGGGCTGTAATGTGTTCACTATCACGACATGTCTTCCACACATCAGTGGAAAACGTATTATGTATTTATGTTGATAATGCGATAAGTATACGATGTAACGTATATAACAATAATTTCGATTTCGATTTACGTGTGTATAATATCATATAATGTTTTCATTCGAGTTTTTTTTTTTTCATCAGTTCATTACATCGGTATACATTTTCAAACGTTGACATTTCAATGGGGACGGGGGGGGGGGAGGGATCCAAACGAACGAAATCGTTATTCCCTATAACAGGAGTGGCAAACTTTAATAGACTTGCGATCGACCTCCGAGATTTTCTAGGTTGTCGCGATCGACTAAAAAAAAAAGGTTGTCAATAAACAAAAAATATATTATATGTACAATGTACATGTGTCATGCGTGTTACACTTCTTTTATTACTTTTTATTTCCAATATAAATTCACAGTTTCACACTGTACGTATTTTAATATATTTGATTATAAATTATTACTTTTAACTTATTTCTATTTACTACTATAACAGATTGGTTCGATTTATCAACGCGATAAAGGCCGTTAATAAGAGGTAATCCATTAGATTACGTGATACACACATGTACCTGTGTATAATCTCGTTTTTAATAGTTGTTTATTGCCTTTTTTTAAATCTAATTTTTATATTCGTATACACGAATTTACAACAAAAAAAAATAAAAATATTTTATTTGTTTTCTGAAAAGAATTCAAAAATTCGAGAAAATGCGAGGGGGTGTCACTAGATCGACTAGATCGACCGGTTGGTCACCCCTGCCCTATGACATGTCGGTCAGCTCATCCGATCCAAATTTTTTTTTCTTCTCGTATTTTTTGGCCCCCAAAAAACAAAACAGTAAGAAACGAAACCGGCGTGAAAACGTCTTAGCCCTCGGCGGGAGGAGTGGGTCAGTAAAAAAATTTCGTCGCGCAAAGTCGTCAGGAAAATCGTCGATCACGCGGAGTTGTGCTAAGCGACGACGTCAAGCGTCGAGCGGAGAAAAACGCGTAAACGTACTATCCCGCGGACAACTCCCCTGTGCGCATATATAGTTCAACAACCACATGACACATTTATCCGTTCGCAGGATTTTTTTTTTGTTTTATGTACACAATACATTTAAAGTATTATCTAGAAAACGGCACGGCAGCGGCTTATGTGTAATAAAATAATCGGTTGTTGTATTCGCGTTTTATCTGCAGGCGGTCGCGAGACGCGCGTAATGCGCCGCACGAGGCGACGACGGGCGCGTTTTATCGGCGAATCGCGCGACGGCGGCGACGGCGGACACGTGTGAGACGGCGGCGTGTTCAATTCGTACGCGCGCACGTGTCCGTTTGTCGTGTGCACGCGCGTTGGCTCTTCGTCGGACGGCGGCGGCGGCGACAAATAGTGTACGGGCGGGGAGGGGGTGGTCCCCGTCGTCGGTGAAATACAACGGGAGGGATGCGATCGCGATAATATAATGAGTCATGTACCGTCGCGAGAACCGCAGAACCACCTAACCGGGGCCGCTCGTCCGCCGTAGTAAAATGTCGGGCGACGGAGCCGCGATTTCGACTATTGTTACGACGAGACGTGGTGGTATTAAAAAAAAAAAAGGATTATCTCGTTTCTTTTCCCCCACGTCAACGTTGACGTAAGAAAACGATTTTCCCTCGTCGCTCGGATTCCGGACCGGTGGTATGAGTTTCGAATGTTTTTATTCCCTCGGCGGATGATGCGACGGCGGCGAAAAAGCGGTTTTTTTTTTTTCAATTCTAATAAGCCGTTTTATCCTTATAAGAATAAAAATGAAAAAAAATTACGATTTTTTTTTTTTTATACGAATCAATTATTAATTTTTAAATTGCGATTACACGGAAATTAATTCGACTTAGTACCCAGCGCTTAAATTATTTATATAAAATATTCCATTTTCAAACGCGGCTAAACACGCGAAACGATTTTCTTAAATTAATAATATTTTTTTTTTTATTATTATTATTAGCTTTTAGCGGAAACTATTATAGCTCAACACTTAGTAAATTACAGATTTATCCTTAATGAAATTAATAATAATAATGTAAAAAAAAGTTATAATTATATATATATATATAACATTAAATTTGTAAAAAAAAAAAAAATTAAAACAATTTTCGTAATAATAATTTGTACGTACGACGTGAATAATAATTGCATCATATTCTTTTTTCTGTTTTTTTTTTTTTTTTTTGAAGGAAAACAATATTTGTTTTTTTTTTTTTAAGAAAAACCAAATTAAACGTAATTTGTTTTATTATTTTTTTTTTTAAACGACTCGCTCATTTTATGAAATTACGGTACACAAAATAAACTACGCGTTCATATTTTACATATTATATACGCATACATGTATAGTGAAAATTAATAATATTATCGCGTTAAAAACTAACATCATTAATATAATAATGTCCATTTATCGTTTGTCAATGACAAAATAAAAATCCATCGTCGTGACCTAGAAAACGAAATATCGTACACCACTGCTACTATACGCATACATAACATTATATTATTATTATTATTATTATTATTATCAATTATCATCTAAAAACCTATATCGCGACACAAAGCTGTACAAGATAAACGTAGATAATATTTAATAATTATTTTGTCCGCAGCAGTTCTCATTAATCTGCAGTGGTTTTCGCGATGAAAATGATCATTTAAATGTTATATTAATATCGTTTTAAAGGGATTTTTCTTTCGAATGACAACTATTATGAGTGTTACACCGCTGGGTTTTGCGTTACACCGCGTAGACCTGCAGAGGAGAGTGATCATACGATGAGTTTCAGCAACTCAGGACATTGGAACGTTTGGATTTCGGGGAAACGTCTATAAGAAACCGATTACCACCACCACCACCCAGCGAGTGTCACGTTATTAATAATGAAAATAATTCGCAAGAAATGTTTATAATTTCACGAAACCTCTTCTTCGGTCTTTTAATGCGGTAACGAAGAATTTCCAACGCGGTGGAATGGGAGGAAATCGCGAAATTCAATCCGGGGAATCTTTGTCGGAGAAAAAAAAATTGTTGTACGGAAAAACCATATTAGATCGACATTAACAAGCGGTTTCAAAAACCAGCAACAGTGTCTGTACCAACACCGGTCAGAACGCATTTACGTCGCGTAAACATTGTACGCGATATAATACATACTCTTGTACTCTCTAAGACATCCTTTTCCGGATCTTTTCTAGTATAAACAGCGAAATATAGGACCGTATATTGGACAACGAAGCAATGCGCATCACCGACGTCGTCGTATCGGATTCTGTTTCGATCTCGTTTTGATCACGAAAATAATAAGCATACGTATTCGTCAATAAAGTTCGGCGATACAAATTTATAAAACACACGACAGCCTACCCCCCCCCCCAGCGTCGGATTCGTCGAATCCAAAATTTGTTTTCGCGGATTATTTAAAAACAGACGCTCCGCCGGTTAAAAACTCTTCCTCCTGCATGGCTCAAAGAGTTTTCAAACGTTTTCTCTTCTTTCATAAAAACGAAAAAAAATCGGAGACCACTGCGGTGCACAGTTTATACGCTGTACGTGTAGTTTATTTGGAAATGGAAGCAATCGAACGGGTTTATAGGTATTATATTATTAAATATTTTATTTTAATACGTGCACTATACCGCGTTATTATAAGCGATCAATGTTATTGTTATTATTTTAAGCCTCCTCGTCCCCATCAGCAGACGTTCGTCCATCAATCATATACGCGCGTATAATATAGTATGTGTTTTCCGTTGCGGTTGATTTTCGCAATTCAAAAGCCGTGAGAGTTGGCGGTGATGGTGGTTTTCTTTTTTTACGACCACGTCATATCTCTATATACAGCCCGGGGGTGGTAATTCTATTATGAAGTCATCCCCGTCCCTTCTACAGTTTGATAAGGGTGGACGAGCCCTGGCGTATAACGGTCGTATATGCGCGTGTATGACTAATGGGCTATGTTAACACCCACGAAAGCCCGCCGAACAACCGAGCCCTCTAATTTTTAAACACTCCATTAATAATGCGGAACGGCACATTATACATTTTTCACCGTTACCGCCGGGAATCGTCCGTGTCTCCCCCAGGGGAAATAAACCATTTATTCCGTGATACGCCACGGGGCACGCCACGGACACCGGGATTTGTTTGGAACGCGCGCGGATTAAAATCTGAACAATTTAAATTGTAGATTTATGTGCGCCGCCGCAATTATACACATAATATAATATTACGTTTAACCGGGCGCGCGCACGCGCGCCTCTCTCTAAAACGAATAGTTATTTAATTTGGATACGTACCGTGTACGTTTTTTTGTCCCCGCGATCGGACGCATTGGAAATCGTAATGGAATCGGTCACGTTTCTGCAGAAACGACGCTTGTAATAGATTTTTTACGGTATTGAGCGAACGGGAAAATCTCCCGTTTTATCTCCGGCAATTTTTTGAGTGAAAAAACAAAAAAAAATATATATTTCTTTTTTATTTCTACAAACGATACGAAAGAAATCGGACTTTATTATTTTAAACGGTAAAAGTATACGCGGTAAAACGTAATGTACTGCGCTTACGTCTTATCGCGTAGAGTCTTCGACACATGAATCCATTGCAGCAGCAATATGACCGCTATTAGATGTTGGCCAATTGAAAATCGTGTCGCGTACTCCCCTTTATAGCTATTCAGAATGTCGTGGATCTCACTTTTTTTCTTCTCTCGTTGATAATCACTTTTTCTGATTGACATGCTAATGGTAGATCTGAAGAATGAGTACTCGCGGACTCGTTTTCTTCTTCAGGAAAAAAAAAAAAAGCGCACCAATCCAAATGACATACTTTGACCGTGTTTATATAGTTCAAAAAAAAAAATAAAAAATACGGCGCGTAGTATAAACGCATAATTTTATACGCTAATCGCATTATACCGAAGGCGGATCGATCATCAGTTACAGCTCAAACGTTTGTAAAGCGAAAGAGTATTTTAGGGTCGGTTTGAGGGGGAAACGGAGACTCGGATTGCAAATGCACGTTTTTGATTCCGTCTTACTTACAGTTACGAAGCAGATCGATCGTAACTACAAACCGAGGTGAAAAACCGGAGCCGTTCCAATTCAACGGTCGGAGGGAAGATAAAACCATGAGGGATTTTTTTTATTATTATTATAACGATGTTATATAATTTTTCATCGGTGAACGTAGCGAAAAAGTCGTTTTTACAGCACACCTCCGTCCGACGCGACCGTGTGACAGCCCCGCTGTAATTCGTGCCATTTCCCATTTTCCCGAACACAACAAATACGCGGCGAATTTCCTTTTCCGTTTTATAAAATCAATTGTACAAATATTACGCGATCGGCAAGATCACACTACTGCGGCGGACCACACTGACAACAACGAACGCGACTGTGGTATATAATCGCACGCGCGATTTATTATTATTATTATTATTATTATTATAGTACGTTCGTATTCGTTACGAAAACGTTCGAGAAATACATTTATACGCGCAATTTCGATTCGATAGAAAACGAAAAAAACGAAAATTCGCCGCCATTAGTGTCGTTACAATAAATAATAATAAATAGTGGTGTGGTGATTTACGCGCGTACGTACGGGTTACGGAGAGCCGCGCTGGGACCGATGGCCGACGTTGCGTCGAAACACAAACGAATCGAATCGCCGCGGCGCGATCGTACGTTCGAAGTAAAAAATTAAAAAAAGGTAACCGGCGCGCGATAAAAGGAGCGCGGCGCAGTGTTAAGCCTTGGTTTCCTACAATCACGCATCCGTGATTGCGTGATGCGTGATCACGTAAAAGTTGAAATACCGAAAAATCAGTTGGTTGTTTACTAATAATTCACGCGCGTGTTTAGACATGTGCGCGATTGTCATTTCACGCGCGTGAATCGCGCTGTGGTCGTCACAGTGTCGACATTTGCGTTTCACGCCGCGTGAAAGACTATATTGTTATAAAATAAATTTTTAATTTTCATTCAAATTTATATAATTTTGTTTATTAAATTTTATTACTATTTTATTAGTCCCTATTCCCTTGTTTGGGAATAAACAAATTAATATTTATAGTATTAAATATTTTTGATTCGTTGCAGTGTTATATATTATAGTAGTGAATATAGTTAATTATAAACACAAATCAATCAGTAGAAGGCAAGTATCAATTTCATATATTTTATTTTACAAACATGCTTATTTATTGTAAATCGTTGAGAAATTCAACAAAATCGTAAATTAGTTTTCGGGCGTGTTACTAAACACTAACTGATGAAAATTTTCTAAGTCCAAACCACGCACTCATAATCACGCATATTGTAGCAAAACACCTCCATCACGCATCACTCAAGCGTGATCGCGCAAACGCGCATCGCGCACCACGCAATCACGCATGCGTGGTTGTAGGAAACCAGGGCTTTACGGAGAGCCGCGCTGGGACCGATGGCCGACGTTGCGTCGAAACACAAACGAATCGAATCGCCGCGGCGCGATCGTACGTTCGAAGTAAAAAAAAAAAAAAAGGTAACCGGCGCGCGATAAAAGGAGCGCGGCGCAGTGTTAGCCCTCCTCTTCAAGTTCCCTATTAATTTATCGCGCGCCGCAGTTGTACACCGGTGAGTTGTAATCTTTTGAGTGCTGCTTGACACGTCTTGACGTCAACACGCCGGATCGGATCGCACGCGGCTGTAATGTAATTGCATAACAGTCGGTTCGTCAATAATAAGAACGCGCGCGTCGTCGTATCAATTCTCGTTTCTCGCGTTCACTTCGCGCGCGATTCGTGTGAATTGCGAAACGGAATTTTATTTTCGTTCTTCATTTTTCTTCGTCCTTTCCGGTCGTCCCGCCGACCGCCGCCCCCGTCACGTTAATAATAATTAAAAATAAATCGCACGCGTTTCCATTTGCCACGGCCCGACCTCAGCGAGAAGGAAGAAAACGCAACAAGGAGATGGCATAATACACACGACCTTCACTTATTATTGGTTTGCGATTGATATTATTATACGCTCGAATGTTATATACCAGGTTTTCCGTTGAAAAATAATTTCGACCTTGTCTAACGTCGTAATACAGGTACATACGTATATTAATTGGCGAATAATAATAATAATAATAGTTTATCATGCGGTATACAGCGGCGTACTTGTAGTAAATAAAAGCGAAATTACGTATATACACAACATACGTACTGCAATGTTACATTTTTAAACGCCACTTCACGTGTTCCTATATAAATACGAGAACCGTTGCGGGATCTCCGACAGTTACAACTACTCATCATCCGCCCGACCATCGTACGCGTAAGACAAATAATCATCACCGTCACCAATAGCCGTCGTTCGCGAATATATGGCGTTTAACGCAATATCCGGACCGAAAATGATCGTGCAAGACGAGACAATAGCGGAAATGTTGGCGAAACAAATGGATAACAACAACGGTCTTTTCGCAGTAAGAAATCCAATGAGACGTTACATAATAATAATAATAATAATACGGTTTTGTTCTGAGAAAAATCGCGTGCTGATTTTGTTGTGCAGATAGACTGTACTACGGGCGAACAATACGGTTATGCGAAATTGAAAAAAGACGTTTTAGCCGTAGCTACGGCATTTCAAAAGCGCTATGATTTCGGACGCGGAGACGTGATAATGATTACAGGATTCGGCTCGTACGAAGGACAAGTGATCATGTTGGCCGGGCTTTTTGTCGGGGCAACTGTAGCCTCGTTTGATTACAATTTAAAACGGGGTAAACTTTAAATTTATAACGCACGCGTTGTACTTGTAAATTTTTTTCTTCTTTTTTTTTTTTTTCCGATTTCTAGAAACGTTGGCTTTGCTTATAAGCGAATCCAAACCAGACGTGATATTTTGCAGTGAACCTGCAAGTGTTGCTGTGATATCGGACGCGTTGAAAACGGTCGCGCACCGACCAGCGTTGACGATCTCAACGACAAGCCGCGACGACGGGTTCACCACCGCTTATTCGAGTCTCGTCCAGACCGATCGCGTGCGCGCGCGTCCAGTGAAATCCGCGGTAAACAACAATCATCCGTGCGTTATAATCTTCTCCAGCGGTACTACAGGCGTCCCGAAAGGAATATATTTGTCCGACTATGCGCTAAAATCCACTCTAACATCAATCAAGTATATAAATATATAATATTAATAATAAATCGTACGGTCGCGCGTAATTTCGTGTTTCGTTTCAAAGGTCCATGATGGACGAACCGATAGAGAACAAATGCATGACGACATCGCCGATGTTTTGGTACTCGGGTGTAGTGTTATTGATGTTTGGAGTTTATTTCGGCAAGCCCAGGCTATTCTTCTCGGCCCAACCGTCTACCGAACAAACACTCTCGTCGATACAACGTTTTAAAGTGAGTTGACGCCATGTCGTTTTTTTAAGCGCGATTTCCTCCCCGTTCGATCGCAAACGATTGTAGTACTCGTGTTGCAGCCGACGTTTCTGTTGACCGGTGTAGCTGTAGCCAACGAAATGACGTATTGTCAAATGACGAACGGCCACAGATACAATATCGACAGCTTGTTGACGTTCGCGGTCGGCGGATCTCCGATGAGACCGGAACTGCAGAAGACGATTACCGAAAATCTACTACGGGGCAGAATACCGGTTAAACAAGTGTACGGGTCCTCGGAACAAGGCGTCGTGGCCAATTGGACAACGAAATCGGATATAAATACCGTTGTATACGGATGTGTCGGAAAACCGGCGGCCGGTATAGAAATCAGAGTAAGTGAAAAAAAAAAAAAAAACGAAGAAAACGAAACGCGTTTAAAAGCGCGTTGAACTGGAATGAAAAAGAGAAAAAAAGAAAAACGCGACGGTGTCCTCTTCGTTTCCTATCCATCTGTAGATCGTCCGCGACGCTAAACGTATGTCGGCCCAGCGGTTTACTATACAAAATAGATTCCAGCGCTATTCCCCGTCGTACAATAATAAATTCCAGTACAGCGATAATATCGTTTTGTTTGTTTGTTTTTCTCCACCGTATTATAGATTGTCGGCTTAGAAACCGGCGAATGCGTGAACAGTCCAAATACCGAAGGCGAAATCCGTATTAAATCACCGTCCAACATGATCGGCTACATGAACGACATGAAAAAAACCGTTATTTCGTACGACGAGGACGGTTGGTTTAAGAGCGGCGACATCGGTTATTACACGGACGACTGTTACTTGTTCATTGTCGGCCGAATAAAAGAGCTAATGATATACAAAGGCAAGAGGGTGAGTTCACTACAATTCGGATTCGTTTTGCTCGGAGTGTAATAATATTTTACACCGTTATTTATTATGTTTGCGAACGACGTGTGACGGCGCGTGTTGTTCGCAGATAGCGCCGACCGACGTAGAAACGGTTTTGTTGAGTCACAGTGCCGTGTTGGACGCGGGAGTGACGAGCCGAGAATGTTTGTACGGCGATTTATTAATAGGAATCGTCAAAGTAAAGCCCGGTGTAAACGTCGAGGCCGATCGACTCGTCTCGTACGTCAAAAGTAAGACTATACTAATAAGGGATTGTCAAAAACACAAAAAAAAAAATCGTACAATAGAACTAAATCCCGGTCGAGAGACCGTCGTTTGTCCAAACCATCCACCACGCGTTTAACAAAAAAAACTTTTTTCTCTCTCTAACTAAGCGGATTCCATTTAAAAAAAATGTTTTCCATTATAGTTGTTAGAACAATTGTTTACATATATATATATATATATATTGGTATAAATTATAAAAAGAAAACGAGCTGATTTCAAAAAAAAAAAAAAACATCAGGCCGTAATATGATCCAAGCCATCTGGAAAACTCTCACTTTCCAGACCCCCCGGTCCATTCAGCCCACGATGTGGTACATTACGACACGAAGCGGCACCGCTATGAGATTAAATGAAATTTTAATCCCACCGAAGATTTAAACCCGTCGGCTTTTTGTTTTCTTTTTTGCTACGGAGTATAAGATACCGAAAGAACAGTTTTGGCGATTATTCAATTATGTTTCATACCAAGAACATCTGGTTCGACAACGTTTTTTTTCGTATAGTTTTTAATTGAAATATCAATAATCGATTTCCGCAATTATAATATTATTTATGCGATGGATTAATTTATTTTATTTTTTTTTTTTTTGTTACACGTGTAGCTTAAAAGATCTAAAATTTCGTACGAAAAATACAGCCCCGGAAATAAAATTGTTTTCGTTTCAGATAATGTAAAAGACCACGAGCAACTACGCGGCGGTGTGATATTCGTCGATGACGTGCCCAGGTCACCGGCTGGAAAATTAAAACGGGATGAACTCAAACGTTTGGTGAAATAAATCGTATAACGGAGTGTGTGTGTGTAGAGAATGATAAAAAGCACGTTTTTCCATATTGTAATTAATGATTAATTGTACTCGAGCACTTTTTTAATAAACGAATAACTCTACATTACAAATATTGTCGTTCGTGAGTGGAGGGTACGTTCGGTATTTCAGTTATAATAATAATAATAATAAGTATATAGGCGTATAAAGATTGAAATAGTGCGCAGCAATGAACTAAAATTCAAGACAAGACGAGAGCTGCTGCGCAATTTACACGTTTTGGATTTTTTTTTTTATTTAAATATACGACGCGATCGATGCGTGTTTCATTTTTCGTTGTATCTAATGACGAGATTTCATAAGCGCATAAACACGCAAAATCTACGGAAAAGTAAAATCAAATATAAAACTGTCATATAAATCATACGCTGTTTAAGTGCTCTCGTCAATTACACCGATTTCTGTACGAATTATTTTCAAAAATAATTTGTACGTATATAAGTAATGGCGCGTATGTATTTCCATTTTTCTTCCCTCGAGGGAAATATAGACACACAGGATTGAAAATGTTAAAATACGAGTAAGTACTTGCGCGGGATTCGTTTATTTGTACAGAGACGGTGTCTGTTGACCAAATACCGTTTATACCGATCGCACGACCGGAACAGCGAAACTACTGCGTTAGACGATTTTAAATTGTCTTCTCTTTTTTACTAAAACAACTCGAAATCGTTTGTTTTTGTCGAACGCGCCACATCAGAGACATACAAAACAAATATAATCGATCATCAAAATGTCATCTGACGAATGGCCGGAGGCTGCAATAATTCGCAATTTACGCTTTAAACAGTATTGGGGAAAAATAAATTATTGGGTTCACCGGTTAAAAATAAACAACGAAGATCACTGGTGTTATATATTATAATATGCTGTTTTTTTTCTTTTTAAATTATAATACGTGAATTTTTACATAAAGTTCCGACGGTATATGATGATGAAATTAATAATTCATTACAAATAAACTGCGATCGAATAAAAATATTAGGAAAGATTATGCGGAGGTTTTAAGACGACGTCAAGCCGATGAATTGCACAAGGCGTTCTGGATAGGCAATTTGTATGACATTATCGCACAAGAACACACAACGGGACAATAATAAATTATTGTAGATTTTATTATTTTATAAATGCGCATTTAAAAGTGGAAAAAAAACTGTTAGACCTATATAGAAAATATAAATTTCCAAGCGAGTAAATTTTTAATATAATTTTAAACAACAGTTATATATTTTTTTGTATGCGGATTATAATAGGCCGTTTTAGTCTTATTCGCAAAGGCCGAAAAGTGAAATATAATTTCCACATACGGTACAAAAATAATCCCTACAGTCGTTATGATAATTCTTAGTTATGAAGTAGAACAATTTGAATGTAATGATACAAGTTTCAAGCGACCAATATTTATAATAAATTGCGCATTCGTACACAAAACAAGTACACTTTTTTTTCTTCTAAAACTGAAACCTAAATATATTAATTGTGTTTAGTTTTTTAGTTATTTTAAAAAGTATATAAAATACAAATACTTATACTAGTATATATATATCTCATCATAACAAATCAATAGGTGAATAAAATAAGAAAATTTCCAAAGTATTACAATATAGCATAGTATATATTTATTTAATATATTTCACATTTTATATGAATTTAAAAATAAAATAAAAATGTATACCTAAAAATACACATTTAGTTAATTCTTTTTTTGAAATATCAAAATTTAATACCACAGTTATTAATCACATTATACGTAAAACTCAAGCGTCATAGAACTATAAAATAGTCATATACGAATATTTTATTATAATTAAATGTACTATATATATATATATTTTATACATCAGCACACAGGAGAAGTAAACCGTTCCGCCCACACAGAATTCGTACTACACTATATACATAGTTATATATTATACTACACCTTATACAGCATTACCGACCGTGATCGGACACGAATTACTTTTCTGATGGACTACTTATAGATTGAATCGTCACAATACATGCTTTATTAGAAATTTGTACTATTATAATTTTAAGAATATTGATCATTTAGTAGTAAATTGTATTAGACCTTAAATTAGATCATACATGAAATTTAGTAAAAGAAATGGACATTTTTTTTTTCATTAACTAATTTAGAATTTAAGTTTTATTTCATCGGAACATTTTACTAGAAAAAAAAACTGTAATGTTATTATCATCAAAAATTAGAAATGAAGTAAATAATGGTTGACATTTTTTTGAAAAAAATTTTATTTCACTTAATTCGATACATAATATAAGTGGACGCTAAGTAGATTAAAAAACGTAAATGTTAAAACTTATTACAATTCAAATAAAAACAATGGGTACAATTGCGAGAAATGAATGGTTTATATTATTCTCAAATGTACAAATAACGTATATATTATGCACAAATCATTATCTCCTTTTCTTTTTCAGTTTTTTCATTTTCCTATTTTCTTTTCTTATTTTGGCTGCCATCTTAGGATTGGCCATTAATATATTTTTGTACCGTTTCTTAGTAGTTTGTTTGAATTCTGCATCTGCTAAAAGTTCATCAACCATCGTACTCTTCCGTTCTCTGTTAGTCAGCCTTCCAGATTTACTTTCGAATGGCGAATCCACAACGGTTCCAATCTAAAAAAAATATAAATAAATATGAACGAATATATTTTATGAAAATAAAATATAATTTGCGTTAACTATTTTATCAATTTACTTGGAAATATTTGGGATAAGCTTCGGTCTCATTCTTTTTATAAAAGCGCTTAGTGTCCAACGCTGATCTCATACGTATCAGGTCCAGGTCATGTCGAACGCTGTCCGTTATTTTAGTGGCCGGTAGATTATACCAATCTTTTCCTTTAGTTTTCGCTTCTTCTTTCTATGTACAAAACAGAATGTACAAATTAATATTTAATTTAAACACAACACAATTACTACACCTATAAATATATTTACAAATAATCATGGCACCTATGTTGTACAAATCATTAACAAACATATATTAAAACCAGTGGCAGGCCCATGTATATGCGCAGTACAAATGCATGTACACTACTCAAATCCAATACAAAACCGACTTAAGATTATTATAAGAAAATTAATAAAATATTACCATATACATAATGTAATGTATAGTACGAATAATATGTATATTTTATTGAGTAAGAAATTAATAGCAGAGCTATAAATATACAGTTAATTTTGATAAGACTAATGCGATATGCCGACCGTGATGTTAGCCGTACATAAATTATAAGTTGTGTACAATTTTATGGTGAAAAAAATGTTACACGTAAATATTATACGCATCCAGCGATTCAATGGTATTGACGCACACATATTATACTCAACGCGATAGCAGTAACGGCGATCGGTTTGCCATAGTCGAGCATATTGGCATTATTATATTAATATAATCCTTTAATTGTGCAGTGCTTATTCAAAATCTCGTGAACCGCCACTGATTAATAACATAATAAAAATTATTAGCTCAATTTAAGATCAAACGGGATTCGTGTGCCACGAGTCGAGGCGCTACATAAACCGATACACCACATTAAAAATGTCTATGGACACGACTAATGGACGGAATGGGTCGTCTCTACCTTTTCGTAGCCCACGTATAAACGGACTGGTAAGCGCGAACATTACGCAGACGCCACAGTGGTCCACAAACCACTAGATTTAGATTTCCCAGGTGTACTTCCACGTCCGATTGCATTAAATTACGGCGACGAACACGGCGGTACGATTTACTACGGTGACCTTTCAAAGTGCGTATCGAATGTTTAAAAACAAAAAAAAACCGTACAATAATAAACGTAAGTAAGTTACCTTTTTAATTCTTTTCAGAATTTTCGTGCTCTTGTCGTTCACCGGCACTTTGTAATTCTTATGGAAACCCGGTTTCAAAACGCTTTGGTTCAACAACTCGTCCATTTCTCTACTTATAATTCGAATACACTCAATTCCATGCGTAAACGTTTCGAGCGCATAACGAAAAAACAAAACGAAACAAAATAGAGACAAAAAAACTTCGCGT
The DNA here is from genome assembly GCA_032441825.1 of Chaetogeoica ovagalla. NCBI lineage: Eukaryota > Metazoa > Arthropoda > Insecta > Hemiptera > Aphididae > Chaetogeoica > Chaetogeoica ovagalla. The sequence continues at coordinate 2,088,034 of CM063727.1, read as the reverse complement.
AATAAGTGTGCGCACAAATTACGTTCGATTTTGTTTACGGGAAAAAAAAAGGAAAGAAAATATTTCCGTAAAATTAATGAAAACGAAATTACGAGGAGGTTGGTCACATGGCGTTTCAGTGATAAGGACAGTGAAAAGAGACGGCCAAAGACGTTGTGAAACGCGCCGCGCGAACGTAAAAACGTCCGAACGGTATTTTTGCCGAAAACGTAAATGGAAACGGATTTCGCGATCGCGGAGCACAAAAAAAGAGAAAAAACGTCGTCTCCACACTTTTTATTTATAAAATATTTTTTTCGTATAACACATTTCGTTCGTTCGTCTCGGCCCAAAGGGGAAACGATTCTTTTTCTTTTTTTTTTCATTTTTTCCCCTATTTCGTTCGCTACCTACCCGTTCGTTTCGCGTTTTGTTTTCCCTCCACCCGCTCTCGAGAAACACGTCTGCAACCGGAGCCATAGCTATAGGGGAGAGAAGAGGCGACGACGAAAGGTGTCTGCGCCCCCCCCCCTTGGGAGCAAAATTTAAAAAAAATTAAAAATATCATTTCTGATTATCCTCAACGATAATTCATACGAAATTAGGAAAGAAAAAAATCTTTGTGAAATTAATTATTTACGGTTTCGTGGTTGAAACGAAAAGCCAATTCAGTTGTTTGTGTCGGTCCTATCCGCAGCACACAGTACCATCGCACACCGATGCCGCCGCCGCCGTCGTCTCGATACGACGGAAAAGAATAATAATAATAATAATAAAAAAACGCGGCTCGTGTAATTTTTTTTACTTTTCGCCGCGGCGTCAGTATTTTCTCAGCGTAATATTCGTAACGTGTACGAAAACCGTCTGGGTTTCTGACGCGCGGTAAAAATAATATCGCAAACGGAGCCGCGCGCGCGTTCCGAGAAAACAAAAACGCGCGCGACAGAAGAGAGAACAACAACGATAACAAAACTAATAATAATAATAATATCCGTCGGACTTTGCTCGGGGGCCCCGTACGTGATAAAAAAAAAAACGTTTATTATTATTATTATAATAGACGATTGAAGATTTTACGTTTTTCGAGAAAATGAAAAAAAAATTCCGAGACGGGCCGCCCCGCCGTCTCATCGTCTCCTCCACACGACGGATTTACTCTTCGTACGTATAATATAATGAAAATTATATTATTGACGCGTTTAATAGCAGCAGGTCGCCGTCACGCCGATTTCGCGTTTTACGTCTCGCCGCCCCGCCAATAAGTGCGCTCGTCGGTGATAATTCTCCGCAACACCACGCGACACGGCGGGCGGGCGGTATAACGCGATCAATTTTTCCCATATATCGCTAAATATTCGGATGACGTATTTTATTGGTAACGAATTTGGTGAGGGGGGGAGGTACTGTTAAATACACATTTTGTGAAATTTTCAAATTAATAATAATAATAATAATAAAAAAAAAAAATACGGGGAAACAAAATGATTTTATTCGTTTACGTTTTTGTTATTGCGGAACGGTCGCGATTTCAAAAATTATCCACGTCGAAATCTTTGTAAACACAAAGCAGATTCTCCCCCCTCCCGCCGCAGATCGTCACATTAGTTTATATAATACGACCCGCGAATATATAAAAATAAAACTAAATTTTTATCCATAAATATAATATATAGTATAAAAATAATATATAATATATAGTTTTTTTTTTTTTAAATATTCATTAACACTTAATTTCATTATACAATTATTTACGTTATAATCAACTGGAAGGTTAACAAGTCTAGTAATTTTATTACTTTTTGTTTTTCATAATGAATTCGGTAAATCTCGTTATAATTACGTAAAAATTGTTTCCTTTCCCCTCAAAAAAACTTTTCTCGCTTCACGCAAATCAAATATACACGTTACAGATATTCGTTATTTTATTTATCTAATAAAATTAAATTAAATTCGGTGTGTAACGGTAATCCGCATAGTTTTTTTAATTTCTAAATCGATCGAAAAACGATTGATATTGATCGGAAAAATTATGATTTTTATATAATACACACTTTACGTAAATAGTTAATCGTTTTACTATATAGGATTCTGGAATAAAGAAATATTACATTTTTAAAAAGAGATTTCCCCGCGAAATACGGATTTTTTTTTTTTTTTTTTTTTTTGTAATCTTATACGCGAATTAAAAAAGTTTAGATTGTCTGCGAGCCTGCAATAAAGTACCGAATTTATATTGACCGAATACCGCGTAGCTATATGTACGTTTTCGTTTAGTTTTTCACAAAATATGTATGAAAGGGAGGAGATGAGAGAATCGAGCTCACTGCCCCGCAGTTGGGAAAAAATATGAAAAATTACTTTTCTCTTTCCTTTCTTTTATTTATGCGAATTAAACAGTTTAACCCTTAAAGAATATATATATACTTTCTAACGGGCGTAACAAGTTGAATATTTTGTGGATAAGTGAAATATAATATTAATCTGACTGTTGCAGACGGTATAGAAAAAAAAAAAAAAACCACAACAATTGAGACTAATTATTATTATATATATAAGGTTTTTTTTTTTGTTTTAATAATACCTAATCATATACCGTAAACACGCTCGCGTAATTGGCAATATTGTTGAACACTACGACCTTATACATACACGTAAATATCGTGCAGTGTATAAATCCATCGAAATAATAATTATCGTTAATAAATTTCGAACGATTTGCTACGTTTGAAATGCGAAACGAGTTTATTTTAATTTACACAATCGAAACACTAGAAATTATATTATTCTAATTATTTTTCTCGATTAATTATACATTGGAGCTATAACTGTATTACATACTGGATATATTGAAATCTTCGAGAAAATTACTTTCGATTTTACATCAGTTTCCATAAGAGTTAAAGAATTTTTTTGAAAAAAAAAAAAAATAGATAAATATTTAAATTATTTAACGCTCTTCACAAGCATTCGTTGTCTCCGCCGTCTGTATTAAGAGGATTGCAAGCGAGTATTTTCTCTCTTCGTCTTACACACACACACAAATGATAGTAAAAAAAAAAAAAAGAAAACGCTTCTCACTTCCGACGTACCGATCGACCTAGTGATGCGATAAAGATTCTCAAAACAGATTTGAATTCGTCGTGAATTTTACTATAGAATGATTCTCATTTCTTATCGTAAAGTCTTCAAAAAAAAAAAAATGATTATTAACAATTTTTTTTTATTTTATATTTAAAAAAAAAAAAATATATATATATATAATTGAGGCGAAAGTCTATTCTATAGCGAAAATTCACGACGGATTCAAACCCGTTTTCAGAATCTTTAATCAATACGTTGGGAACGGGGGAAACGTTTATTTTACTATGATTCGTGCAGTGTACAAAGAAAAAGACAAAAAGACAAAGGGGGAAAATACTCGTTAGTCCAATCCCCTTAAGCTGGGCAATATGGCAAAACATCATTCGGCGATATTCAAATGCTGCGTAATTTTTTTTTAAAAGATCGTACCGCTGCAGTTTGTAAGACAAGAAGCCGTGTTTTGTTGGAAACTGATTTATTTTTGACAAACTGAATAATAACGCGGTTCATGAAAAAACAGCGTATTTAGTAAAATAAAACGTTATTTTGAAAATCTAATGTTGAAAAAGTTCTCGTGTTTCAAACATTATTGGTATACATATCCGTTCCTACGCGTTCTTTAAAACAACGTTTAAATTGCGGAATGGCGTTCTGTAAATCGCATTTATCGCACGTTTGGACCGTTTAGAGCGTCCTCTTTACGCGGTAAAAAAATCCGTGTTATCGAAAATGAAAATATTATTTCTCGCAGAAAAAAAAAACGTATAAAAATTAAAGAATTAGCGGGGGGGGGGGTTTGTTGCAAAACCCGCGAGAAACGCGTTTAAAATTTTTTTTCTTTCCCGTTTTCTCACCGTCATCGTAATGTCTCGTGATGATTAAATACGTCGTTCATTTTTGCTTGGTCTGCAGTGTATACGAAATCGAAAGAATATGTGTGTGTATACACGCCGCGCGAATATTACGAAAACGAGCAAATCTCTACACCGCCATCCATTTCCCATAATAAGTAACGGCAATTTACCCGTCGAAATTCTGTAAACACGTAAATGTATATTTATGTAGAGATACAGAAATTTCCATACATAGTTTTTTTTTTTCTTTAATTCCTCTCCCATCGACGACCGTCACTATACGTAATATATATTACACCGGCGGTTTTTGTAAATTTTCATCCGCGGTTTCCGAGCAACGTCTCTCTGCAATAAATCAAGGTTTTCTCGCATACGAATCGCGAACGGCGGAATTTCCACAATCAGAGCGAATTCACCCGATGTTATACTGGACGACAATCTTTTCGCGCGATCGCAGACAGTTTTCTAACGAATTCCGATTAAATTGTACCGACAGTTATGGGAGAAAAGAAAAGCAGCTACGTAAACCGTTTTGTAGAAATAATTTCTGTACACATTTCTGTACAGACCGTTTTCTTCCGGACGATGTTTATTCCGATAAATAATCGGATATTGGAAAAGGACGCGCGGCGGCGTCCATTTACCGCGGCAAAGACCCAGGGGATATACGTTAGAACAATGTTTTCGACACGTTTACATTCGGCGGAATATTTGTTTCGGAAAATGTTTTAAAAATATTTGCGGCGTGTGTACACTATTTCTTTATTTTTCAACACGGACGATCGAACAGAAAATTATTCTCACAACGTATTACATAAATGTTTTTAAAAAGTTTTTTTTTTTTTAATAATAATTACAATTTGAAGAACCGCCGGGGACCACGCGACGACGATAATAACAACAATAATAATAATATAAAATATACGGCCTTGGCCATACGGAGAGACCTGCCGCTTGAATACGTATTTGCAACAAGCGCTGTAAATATAAATTATATTTCGCGCAAAAGGCGGACGTCGTCGACCGACGCGATACAAGCGAGTGTAGTAATGGGCGAAAAGTGATGCGCGCGGCGTTTGTCCTCGCGCGCGCACGCGCGCGCCGGTGAATTCATTACTGGCGGAAAAAAAAACGAGATAAACACAAAAACCGTACGGTTAGGTTAAAAACCATACGATACCGTCGTCGCGTTTTTCTCGTATACCGTTTCGCCGCCAATATTACATTCGTGCGGCCGGCGACCCCGTTTCCCGAATCCGACGACACTTATTACCGCCGCGGTTTTAATAAATGACGATGAAAAACAATTGATAATATCCGCGTTTTTTTTATTATTATTATTATTTTCCAATAAAAACGATAAATAATACGCATTTTTATTCGCCGTTTCGTTGTAATATTTTTATTATATCTATATTATAAGAGGAGGGGAGGACTCACTCTATACTCGTACGGGAAACTGCGCCGCCGCCAACCTGTAGTACCATCGTTCCGCCAATATTGTGGACGACGGAGTAGTATTCTTCTTTTAAGAAAAAAAAAAAATCAAAAAATATATTCTCTTAATAGGAACGTCGCTGATCAGAAATAATAATAATAATAATAATTATTAATAGTATTCCGCGATTTCTACGATAATGTTGTTATCAACACAAATCAGTTACAGTTGCGAGTTTTTTTAACTTAATTCCGAATTCGTTTACGCCGGGTTATTTATTGCGGGAAACAAAAACGATTTAAATGACGAGATCGCGCACATACGCTGTAGGCGATCTCATTCGTTCGTGTACATTTATACGGACAAATTTATATATATATATATATATACGTATAATACATGCGGACAGTGTCGTAGCGAGGATTTTTCGAAACCGAATTTTTTTACTCTAATGTGTGTAGATAAAACACGACGTGACGTGACCACGACACCGCGTATACAGGTCGATAATTATGTTTTCGAGTGGACTGCAGGAGTGTTCGGGTCTGACGGAGCTAACTGAATCATCATCTATTATTATTATTATTATTTTTAACAATCTTTTTCGTAATGTTTGCGTATTATTATTTTAAATGTGTAGCCAGCAATAAGCGAAAAATCACACTTCTAGTACCGTTACGTCAAATTTTACAATCAACCGTTAGGACTCGCGTGGAGCCGTTTCACCCGTCAACCCGAACTCACGGTCCGTGCGGAGGATCCCATCAACACCGCGTGAAAATGCAATATTATATTATTGTTTATTTAATAATTATTTGTTGAAATAAACCAATTCCGTTACTGCGTTGGAAATACAGACTGGTCATAATTCCTTGGGATCTATTGAAAACATCACTTAGAAAACTTTTATTTGTATCGGTCCAACGACCCGATTCGAAATAGCGGTTAATTGTAGTAGGAAAAAACCAGCCGCGACTGCTCCTGAAATGAATAAGAATAGGTATAAATATCGACCGCCCTTTCTCAATTCGGACGAGGTGTAAATATTATCACAGATAATGTTCATTTTATCCGTACATGTATATACTAATTTTATTATATATATATAAATTTAATATTTGTGTTGCTTTCGAGTTAATGGATCACCAATATTGTTATAAACAAAACACGGATCAAGAGGAATGGTCCTCGTCGAGCCCTCCTAAATACACTACCGCGTGTGGATGAAAATTATGGCTCGTGGTAAAACGTTCAATTTTTTTTTTATCGTATCTGCACTTACATCGTTATTTCATATTGTGTTATTGTGTTTACAAAGCGACCGGCAATCCGAGTGTATTAATAGGAAACTGTTTTCAGAATATATTATTATAATTTATAACATATTAACATACGTTGTCATGAGGCTGGGAAGTCACCTTTTGAAAAAAGGGGTCGAAATGTGGCCCGACTTCGACACGGACTTCGGCGCCTGTTGATTGGCTAAATATAATGTAAATATATTATATTATACGCAATGTAAAACGATAAACTACATTGCAATAATATTGTGTTAATCATTTTAATTATAGAAATCTATTTAAAAAAAAAATTAAAAAAAATACGCGATAAAAATCTTTTTTTTTCCTCTTATCGTTGAAAATAAAACAATATTTACAATAATATGTATATATATATAGAGGCTGGGTAAATATAAAAATAGGTCACGTTAATATCTCGGAAATATTTGTTTCTCTTTTTCGCCGCATTGTTATGGACGACGAGCAGTAGAAAAATTTTACGAAATAATATTGATAATATGTAATTTAAAAGCATTAATTATTGTATTACAGTGGCGGTTATACATGATATTCAAGGTGCGATGAAAATGTAACCAATCCCCTCTGCCAACGAAATATTCACATTGACGAATAACGAACTTATTAAGTGTAATACGTAAACGAAATGACAATTTACGTAAAAAAAATGGTTGAGCACTAACTTCCAGCCTTATACATTATATTCAAAGGGGGGCATAATCATAACATAATTGTACCTAACTTACAAGTCAGAAATATGGTAAATTTAAAAATATCAAAATCGAGGGGGGAAGCGATCGCCCCGATCCCTTATAACCGCCACTGTGATATTATAACGATACGCGTTTGTAATATGATTTAATTAAAACACACTTTTCTTACAATAATTACCAATCCGCCCGTAACCGACCTTATTTTATTTTTAAAAACATTTTTCAATCATTAAATTTTCTTAAACATTTATAAAAAAAAATAATAATATGCGACGACATTTAGTTTCGCGGAAAATTGATATTTTTCTTTTTTTTTGTAAATTTAAACATTTCTTTTCTTCTGGATACTACGTCTTATTATTATCTTCTCGACGTTCGCACTAAAATATAAATAAACCGGAGAACACCGCGCGGTGGTAGTGTTGCAAAATCCATTACACCGCCGACCGTCATATCGGTTTGTCGACAGTCACAGGATTTCCGGCGTGCAAATAGAAACGTTCGAATTCGCAATACAACAGACGCCGCGTATAATTTTGCGTAAAATACAGCGGCGTACGCAGGGATATGTCGGAGAGGTCCTCAAATAGTTAACGCGTCTTTTTAAATTATGAAACGATGACTATATAATATAAAAAGGATATTTTCCTGATAAATCATTATCGTTATGTTCGGTGGGATCCATTTTTCACTACACGTCCCCTTGCACGACCCAATATTCCTTAATAAAAAAAAAAAAAAATCAGCCCTGCAGATGATATAATATAATATGCGATCGGAAAACGATTCGTGTGCAGGGGGTATGACAAAACCATTACTATATCTGAAATGGTTTCGCTAATTATTGTTCCCGGAATCGGAGGAAAGTTTTTCAAAAATTACATTCGTTTTGTTTATACTTAAAAAAACAAAAAAAATGATTTTTCGTTGAAAATTTCAAAAAATATCCATTCCCCCAATAATATCGAAATTCCGCGCGGATATACGTATTATTATATTTACGCGATTTATTATTATTATTATTTTTTTTCTATAAAAATATTTCGGTTAAATATTTGTAGAATTATTTTTATAAAATTTAAAACAAATTTCCTACCGGATTTCCAAATGTACAAAGCGAGCGTGTGTACTCCTAGTCCCGAATAGTCGTATACGCTGCAGGGATAAGGTTTTCGCGTCGGACGACTTTTCCGAACGGATGAAATCATTGGCGAAAACAAAAAAATATCTTAATTCTAACGGCCGAACTATACATTAATAATATTTTCATAGCGATTTGCTATGCGCGACAATAAAAAAAATGCGTTTTTATATTTTTACCGCTGATCAACAATATATATATATATTTTTAAATTTGAATTTAACGAAATATATATTAATGTAACAGGTTTACGTATAAACTATAGCTAACACTGTAAATATTAAAAAAAAAATAATAACGCAAATACATCTAAAAAAAAGAGTAGAAAAATGCTTTAAAATAGCTAAAAAAAAAAATGACACGTAAACCAAAAATTACTGGAAAAATGCAAAATTAAATTCATTGAATTCTGCGTGACACATAAGTATATATATAAGCATATGTGTCACGCAGAATTCAATGAATTTTATTTTGCATTTTTCCAGTAATTTTTGGTTTACATGTCATTTTTTTTTTTAGCTATTTTAAGTACATATAAGCATTAGAAAAAAAAAGATACAAATACATTAAGTTCTGGGCCCTAATAATAATAATAATAATAATAATAATTATTATTATAATAATAATAATAATATCGGGCTGTAGTGTGCCCCGGCCGGCAAACATGCTCAAGGTTATTCGCGCCAATGTTAAATACCATTTTGTTATTTAGTTGATTGTCAATATTATTTTTAGAATACACGCGCATCTTAAATCGGAAAGTAAGAAAGGAAATTTTGTTGGAGTGGTTAACATTGGTTAACTATTTATATATCAATAGGTACGCCTCTGGCACTATAGCAGAGAAATCATGTTATATTGTTTAAAACCTAAAACATCATTCGTGATCCTTCGTGTGTCTTGTGATAGATCGTTTTCGAGGAGCGTGCTATTATAGCGAAAATCAAACTAATGATGTCATATATTCAGGCGCATCAAGTCGCAGCAAGAACGTTTAGACGACAACCACGGCTGTATTTTGACCGTCTTCATATTATAGAACAAGAACGCATACAGTGTAAATTTCGAAAATGTTTATAATTGGTACATTCGAGGCTTCTGCCACAGACATTATTATTAAATTATAATGTTCTTGTTTTTAATAATTTAAACATTTGCAGTAACAATAAATGAACCTGCGTTTTCAATATTAAGTAGAAACAAATCGTAGCTCCGTTTTTTTGTTACATCGAAATTCTGATTTCTTCATCAGCTATTCCGTCGTGTAAGAAATTTCAGCCAAATACTGTTTATAATAATTTATCCCCGCAGTAATGGATTTGAAGGGATGACAAGGCGATATATATACATATTGCGCGGGACCGTTTTACTTTTCTCTGTGAATTCTTTTTTCTCAAAATATAATACATATTCGCGGAAGTTTATTATAAAACCGTTGTATTATTATTAATAATAATAATTCTCTAGTGAAATCGTGTGTAGGTAAAAAAACGTTTACCGCCGTGCAACGGTCTTCTGTGAAATATATAACACACTGAAATATATTATATTCGAAATGTATATATCAGTCAGTTGTTTGACGGTTTGGCAGCGTCCCAAATATGAATATTGCCGGCGCATTATACGACCAGATGACTACGTTCGGCCTCGCTGTTTTTTTTTTTTTTTTTTAATATATATTTTTAATTTATTATTAAAGGATATATTAGTTTTTAACTATACACGCAACAGTATATATATATATATATATATATTATATATTTATACGGGACACCAAAAATATTTATATAAAACTCTTTGCGGTAACATATATGTGTAGTTGCAGAATGTATACGCGGTAAATCTGTCGTCTCGCAGCATACAAACGATCGAGTTTTCTCTCTCTCGCAAAAGTTCAGAAAACGATCATTTCTTTTTCGACATGAAGTAGAATGTAGAACCCGCGTTCCCCTTGCACACCATCTAATCGCCACGATTTCCATTTAAATCATACGGTCAAACTTGTCCTCTTTTCAAGCATCAAATTTTTATATACTTCCTCGAAAACCCTACCGCACCCCATAATAAGGCCACGAGAATCGTAAAGGAATTACATTCAAATGAAATACATACGCTGCTAGCGGAAAGGATTTTTAGTATTTTACCTCGCCGTTGAATCGCAAAAGAGAGATTAAAAACACTTATAGCTGTAAACGATACTTATCTGCAGCGTACTAAAAATAAGTACCACCGCAGTCGCGGCGAGTAATAATAATAATAATGAGTTATCGAAACATTTTCACAAAAATGAAGAGAGAAAGAAAGGAGAACAAATTAAATCATAATTTAATCGATTTTATTATAAATAAATATATAATTATAGTTTTAAACTGCGCAGTGAATATTGGAAATATTTCGATGTTTTACAGTTTTTTTTTTCTTGAAAATTTTCACCGTTCCGCCTGCGTCACCGAAGTAAAATGGCGTTTTGGTCATAAAGTTTTTATAAGCTCTTGAACTTTTGGAAAATGCCGGTCAATTCTTCTGACCCCGTATATATATAGGTAGGTCATCGATTGCGCGCGTCTTGTTATCGAGCGATTTTATCATCAAATGTCTTCAAACATTTTATTATTAGAGACGGATGCGCGCGGCGCAATGCTCGGGCCTCCTCTAAACGCGTATATAATAATATGAAATACGCGCACCGCGGCATCTGGCACGCGCCACTCCGCCGTTGTTGCAGCTGTCTTCTCTGCGGTCAAATAATACACACATACAAAAAAAAAAAAAAAAAAAAACATTGTTATTTATTTTCGTATAATAAACGGGGGAAAAAAAACAATATTTATAAAAAATATAATAATAATAAAAAAATTTATTTACCGACGTTTTACAGACACAATATGAAATACGATCGTGTGCCGCCGCCGCCGCAGCAGCAACAGCGCGAAGGATAATCGACAACGCGCGCGTTGTAATGGAGAGTGCGCGCGTACAAAGATACTTTTTTTATTTCTTTTACCGACTCTTATTTGTGGAAAATAAATGTTTTTCAAATAATATTTATAAACGTCAAAAATCATATGGTCGAATTATTACGATTTACTACGCCTCTTAGACAACGTTATTATTATTATAAATATAGTGTATAATAATAATAATGTATAAAATAGCCAGAAATCCGTGAGTGAAAAAAAGTGTGCGTACGAAGGAGTTCTGTAATTTTTTTTCTTCTCCAATACACATGACATGGTTGTACACGCCGCGTGTTTAATTTATTGGTAAAAAAAAAAAAAAATTATTCAATCGCAAATGTGCGTTTATCAAGTATAATATATTATTATGCCGCAGCTTTGGTATACGTTTGTGACGATGATATTAATGTCTCGAAAAAATAATGAGATACAATTTTTTTATTGACTCGATAACGTTATAAACGCTTATATAAAAATGTTTATCTCATATTTAAATTAATAACTAATTCATTATATAATTATAATAATAATAATATGCGCGTATATGATACGATAGGTAAGTATAATTCACTTAGATTTGTAAACGTGGGCATTATATAAAAACAATAATACGCGACGCTGCAGCGTAGGAATTAAAAAAGACAATTAATTGAGGAATGCGTATGGGACATTATCTTATACTTTTTCTCAAATAGTCGTAGAAATGTTCATAAATTTTTTTAAAATCACATTAATACATCACGCACAAATACATAATATATATATATGTATATAAAATAGCCAGAAATCCGTAAGTGAAAAAAAACGTGTACGAAGAAGTTCTATAATTTTTTATACATATATTTTATATATATGGGGAAGAAATAGTTCATATTATAATCAATAATAATTCGTTTCTTTTTTTTCTCCGTAGTCCCCACGAATATTCCAAAATATACGTTCGGAAAAGTTTTGCTTTACATACCTATATTATAGTTTTATAATATGTCGTCGTTAATACTTGTATAATATTACACGTCATTTATAGAATTCCAATAAGGTTTTTCAGACAACGACGATTTTCAGTACGACTTAACAGTTATCTCTTTATAGCCATCAATTTCTATTTTATTATCAATTTATTTAATTACATTATTATTAACTATTATCGATGAAATGTTCTCGTCGTAATCGCCACGGGGATTTTAAACGGAAATATATTTTTACACGCGACAAATAGTATTGTAAATAAACTCTCATTATTGAACGCGCGGGGTGACGGAAAACGTGGATTTACGAATTTATTCGTACGGACAATTATTTGGGAATAATTTTATTTGTTTAACATTACGTTACGAGGGAAAAATGCGATATTTGCCAGGAAAAGCGACAATTATAATATTATTACGGTAGTCGTATAAATGCGAAAAAAATGTCCTCGGAATTACAGAATCCCCCCCAATTACATTCACCCGTCGTTGGACATTATTATTCAAAACGGATTTCCAATACGGGATTCGCACGACAATCATAATCGAATTTATATAATATAAATTATATAACGAGGATTTTTCCGATACGTTTTTAATATCGTTTTCCACATTATTTCGATATATATATTATAGTGCGGATAAAATAAAATTTTTCCAGTTTCGACGGGTAGTCTCATAAATCGAAGTCATAATACAGAGATATTTCGTTTTTAAATACCCCGATAATTTATGTTTGTTTTTCATTGACGAGAAGTAAAAAACGTGGCGGGGGATCCGTCGGTAAACAACAACTCGTAAACGTGGTTACAACGTCCCCGACTCGTAATAGTTAAAATAAAGTCTTTTTTTACGCGTTCTTTTGTACAAAAGAATTATTAGAATTTAAAAAAAAAAACGCGCGAAAGCGAAAACAATTACTTAGTGTTTTATATAATCGAGTATAGATTTTGAAATCGTTAGTGAAACAGTGCGCGAACGAAATAGAAAACAATCCGAATTATAAACTACCAACAGAAAGCCTGTAACGCGGGGTTGTTGTCCGTGTACGCACAGAGGAATACACGTCACGGCGTGTGTTGTCTGCCCCCCCCGAAACGGAAAGAAAAAAAAAAACGAAATTTTTACACCTCCGCCGAAATTACATTTTTATCGTAAAAATAAACCGGCGGCGCACGACGACAAAACGAAGCGAGACTGACCTCGGAGCGTATGGAAAAATTTACGAAATAATAACGAAAAAAAAAAAAAAAAAGAAGAAAATTGTATTTTCGCCCGTACGGTGTGTGTGTAGTGCGAACGTTTTTCCGCGACGACGGCCAACAAACCCGCAGCGGAGAATTTTAATAATATTCGACATTAGCAAATACGACGCGTCGTTTTTTTTTTTTTTGTTTTGAACACCGTCGCCGCCGCGTCGATATACGGCCGGAGGACACACGCACGCACGGAAGGAGCGATAGTTATAAGAGAAAAAAAAAGAAAAAAAAGAATAAAATATCAAAAGCGAGCGAAACGCGGTACAATAGTCCCCGTCATCGAACCAGCACCCTTTAGCGACGGGTGGGGGCGGTCGGAAGGGAAGAGAACGCCGTCGCCGCGACCGGCGTTACCAACAGTCGGGTTGTTTACCGGTCGCGCGACGACGTTGGTCACGCCGCGCGCGCGTCACCGCGTCCCATTGGACCGCGACGCGATCGAGGTCACTGCGCGTGCGCTCTGCCGGTTTAACGGTTTTCGCCCACGCCGACCGGCCGCCCGGTATCGGCATCGATGGCCGTTCGATTTTCGCCGGCTAAACGTCCGGTAAACCGTCGGCACGGCATTTTCCGCCGCGGAAAACGATCGCGGAACGCGAGGCCTTTCGTTCCTGTACGTTTCCGGCGTCCGCGCGCCCCGGGAACGGGCCCTGCGATCGCGGCACGCGCATCCCACCGACATCGATAGTGGCCCGGGACGCGGCGATTGTCGCGGTTACGCGCCGCGTTCCCTCCATTGTTGCCGCCGACGCTTCTTCTCATTCGCGAAACGCAAACGCCGCCGCGTCCGTCATTCCCTTTGTCGCGCCACACACTCCTCTCTCTCGCGCGCACCGTTTATTTATTCCGAGTCCGTTACCGCACGCACATCACACCCGGTCACCGTCACCGTTTCTTTGGACACTGCCGCCGTCTACGACTAAAATTACCGTACACAATGGCCGACGTTGTAGCAGCAGACGTGAGGTGAGTGGCGTTTTTTTATTTTTCGCGCGTCCGCAACGCTTTTTTTTTTCGTCCGTTCGTCGTTTCGGGGGTGACGCGTTTTTTACCCCGGTACGAGGGCCGACCGATTTTTTTTTTTTTTTATTATTCCTTGGCGTCCGCGTGCGTCGGCCACCACCGGCCGGGCCGGTACACGACGTTTGTCCGCGCGGCGTTTTTTACGCGTCAATTATTTATTTACTTTTTTTTTTGTTACCTCGTGCGCGCGGGCGCGTGCCCGTAGTATATTCGTATGGAATTCGGTTCGCGTCCCTCCGTCCCGGTTCCGGGTGTGAGAATCACATGGTCACCTGGGACGCGCGCAAACCGCGTGACTTTTCGTCGGCGTTTTACTGCGGTCGCCGCCGCCGCCGCCGCTACCACGCGGTCTCTTCGTTCGACCGGTCGGCGGCGCGAAGTTTTTATGGACCCGCGCGCGCGCAAAGACAAAATACCCCCCAAAAAATAAACAACAACTTGAGGTTCGATTACGCGCGCGCGCACGTTTGTTTACGAAAACCCGGGTCACGGAGGTCGCTCGTGCCGGTGTGTGTGATGACCCCGCGTTCTTTATTTTATCTCAAATCTCCCCCGGTGCCCCGCAATTACGCGCGGTCAATTAATTTATTGCTATCAACTTTTTTTTATATTTGTTTGTACCGCGTTCGTTTCCAAGAACGAATAAAAACCAACGTTGTGTCCCCTCCCTCCCTCCCTCTTTACACCGGCGGTCGTGTCGCCGCGCTATTCGTTTTGTGTACGACGCGAAATTCCGAGACCTCCTCTATTCTCTAATATTTCCTAAAACTTACGACGACGACGCCGTTGTTTTCGACTATTTATCGAACACACACGTGCGCGGCACAAAAAGCAGCAGCACACTGGTTAGGTGTGTAACACCTGGCCTATAAATCAAGTCGCCCCGACCACCTGCTAGAAACTTCCCGCGCGGTTGCATTTTACCACCGATCCAGACTTTATATATATTTTGTGTGTATTATCGTTATTTATTTTTATTATTATTATTATATTCCATTTGATTTAATTGGTATTTCGTTAATGAATTTTTCGTAGTGAAACCGTCGACACTCCGGAAAAGAAAGTAGCAGACTCGCCAGTGAAGGAGAAGAAGGTGCCGGATTCTCCGGCAAAAGTTGCTGAATCGCCGGTGAAAGAAAAGGCCGCTGAAAATGGATCCGCTAAAGTCGAAGAAGAAGAAGACGACGACGATGACGAGGAAGACGTCAAAGAAAACGGCGCTTCTGAAGAAGAAGACGATGACGAAGACGTAGTGGAAAAAGACCAGAACGGCGATTCCAAAGGTTTGTCGTTGTAAAATCCCCGATAGGGGTGGGGTTATCGTACAAAACTGCATTGCGCGCGTTCTGTGTACTTTATTTTTTTCGTTTTGACTTTTCAGAAGAAGAGGAAACAGACAGTTGCCAAAAGGGGTGCAAAAGGAAATCTGGTGCCTCAGAAGCGGCTGTCGAATCGGAAGAAAACAGCGAAAAGAAGGCTAAATTGGACGAGGCCGAAGAAGATCCGGCCACTGCTGAGCCACAGTTTGTAGAAGCATAAACACCACACATAATAATATTTATGTCTTTGACATTAAATTATTCTAGACCCTACCCTCTTGTTATAATGATGACTTTACCATTTTAATTTCAAAGCAGATCTCTGATACATGAATTATATTTTCTCGTGTCCAATTTGTAACTGCTCTGAATTATAAAAAAACGACGTACAAAATGGCGTTTCCTTTTTCCTCCAAAAAAAAAAAAAAATCTACAACTATGCAGCACTTTGATAATATTAATTAATTTTAAACTATAATTTTAAGTTAATGGTTTTTTTTACGTCTTAATGAACTTAACTATTTGGTCAATTTTTATTTTATATCTTTTTAATATAGGATATGGTAAAATTATATTATACAAAAATAGTTTTTAGACAAGGGATGGTTTCTTTTTAATTTTAATGTTGGAAAAAAACTCATTATTTCTCAAAACTACGATATAAGTAGGTAGAAAAAAAAAAATTAGAAGTACCTGTTTGTGGTCCCACTTAGTAAGGTTTTTTTTGTATTATATTCTACTCTAAATTTAAATAAAATTATCTATTAAGTTCTCAAAGTACAGTTTTGTAAAATTATGGTATTAATATTACAACAATTACCTATTTAGGATAATGCAGTTTCTATTATTTATTTTTGATGTATTTGTTGTCTACCAATAGTAATTATTTAATATAGTTCATTGAAATCTTAACAGTAATTGATTTTTTTTTACCCTTGTATACACAATTTTTTCATATTTGATGTAAATTTGATAATGATTTAAAACCTCTTGTTTTTTTTTTTTTTTTTTTTTTATAATAAAATACTAAAAGCTGTGTATCTTACACGGTTATGATTAATTGTACTGTACTGTAATCTGTTTTAATTAATAAATTGTCTAGAATGTATTTTTTGCCGCATTTGTGATTTATTAGACTACTACTATTTCATCGATCCTATTCATTTATAAAACCGATATTTAATTTTACTATATTTTTTTTTCTAAAATGTCCGCTAATGTGATACAAAATTCGGTTTTAAATAAAAATATACTTGTGAATAGAAAATTGTATTTTTTTTTACCAATATTAATTTTATATAAATATTGAACACGAAATATTCAGTTTTTTGGATATGACCGATTAGAAATATATTAAATAGTACAATATAGATGAGTAAATATAATATGAATACACTTTGATTGTATGTAATCATGATAATCCGCAGGATTCTTTAGGTTCGTAATAACTTTGCACTATACGATAAGAGTTATTGAATTAATTGGACTGAAGTAAATAAGTTTTCAAATGGATTTGGATAGTTTTTCTTTTATAATACTTTTCATTAAAAACTATTGTAAATATATATATATATCGTGTACACAATCAGTATTTATTTTTCTTTTTGAAATTTTACATGTACAACTTTTGATGTTTGTCAACCGATATTGTATTTTTACTTTTCACTGTGAACATATTTGGAACGGTATAGTAAAAAAATTTTTGTATTTTACTCATTTCAAAGTAAAAAATATATGCAGTGTTGCAAAGTATTGGTATTCATTCAAATAATTTTATCGTAAAGTATAATTCAAATATACATTTCCTCTGAGACCGGTTATCCGAGCATTATTACAAATGTATTTTTTCACAACACGATATAATATTTATGGATTTGATGCGTTAGTCGTTTGTATAAGATTTTATTTGATCGTGTTTAAAGAAAAAACCAAACTAATTGTATAAATCGTGGACGTAATCCGAAATGGAATATTGTCTGAAAGTATACTGTGTTTACTGTTACTCGAATTCATTTGATGTTGTGTATTATTAAGTGTGTTTTACGGATTCAGCGCTATTTTTCAAACACTTTTTTTGTGTACTCGAAACAGTTGAAACGACGACACGTTACGTTTTGTAATTAATTAATGCTCGGAAGTTGTATAGTAATCGTAACGTTGCCCGTTTGTATGGTATCGAGTCACAAATTCTTCTCGCGTATTGACGGGTTTTAAATAATGGTATTATAGGGAAAAATATAAAAACCAACGGATATCAATTGATTTTCATATATCCCAAATTCAATAATAATATCGATTTGTGTTGGTCAAGAAAACAATGACAGACAGAAAACGCGATTAAAAAAAATTTAGAAAACGACGTTCACGGAATTTTTTAAACGTTTTTGTTGTTATTCGTCATTTCCCGAGACTACGATGGAATATTTTCAATGGACATTTTGTTTCGTACGTGTTTACGCCGTAGTACGTTTAAAAAACAATTCGTCAAGTGTTCTTCGGTTCGAGACAGTTTTTCTTTCTTTTTCTCCCATTGTAAATTATAAACATTTTTTTTTTTCGTCAGTCGCGTTGTTTCGCGATAGAAAAAAGAAAAGCGAATGACGACGACCTCCCCCGATCAAATCAAACGGACGTTTCTCAAACATTACTTTTTATTTACCGAAATTCTCACTCCCCGCCGTTTACGCGTTATTTTTTTTTACGCCCAGTAAAAACTCGACAGTTATTCTCGTTCTTTTTGCAGAAACGAAATGCTAATAAAAACCGTCGCCGTTTTCGAAGCGATTATATTTTTTTTATATTTAAAATGGCGTCGAAATAATCTTTTCGGAGTGTACGGACGCGTACGAGACGGCCACCATTTTTGTTGTCGCGGTCGGCGCTCGGTCGTTTCGCGTTTCCGGCCGCAACGACGACGACGACGACGACGACGAGCCCAGCGGCCGGTCGACGGCGTCCGCGCCGCGTGTTTTTCTTCCCGGACCGCGTCGCCGTTTCATCCATGGCCGCACGCAGCTGGTCGATCGGCCATTTTGAGAATTTTGGTCAGGAAAGCAAAAAAAAGGTAAAATCGTTTTCCTATCAATTTTTTTTTTTTTTTATTATTATTATTATTATATTATTATAATAATAATATTATTATTGTAATAATAATATTATTATTATTGACCATTTTGTTTATGTATTTCAAAGATTTTAGTCCCGTTCGTCGTCGTCGTCGTCGTCGTCGCCGTCGTTGTTGTTAACAACAACGTTAACGTGCCCGAAATCCCTGTAGCCGTTAATTATATTCATACAATTATGAAAGTAACCGAGCGTTTGCGAATACCGCCGTCGTCCCGTCGAATCAGCAGTCTCGACCGACTCTGAGGTAAGCCCGCGATGATTATTATAAACCGCAGAGGCCCGCCGATGATTAGCCTTGTAATATTGTAGACATACACACACACACACACTCACGCGCACGTAAAAAATTTTAAAAGAACTTTTTTTTTTCCTTCAAAAATGTATCGACTCATTTCGTGTTCTGTTTGACGTTTGTGTAGCGAAAACGTTCGGCGACGGGAGCGGAGCGCACGCGAATCGGCTAGACGACGTTAGTTGATGACAACTCGTTGGTCGGGAGCCCTGGAAGGTAAAAAAGCGAGCGCAATGGGCAACGCCGCAACGGCTAACAAGAAAGGTGACGCGGCCGAGAGCGTCAAGGAGTTTCTCGACCAGGCCAAGGAGGACTTTGAGGAGAAGTGGAAAAAGAACCCCACCAATACGGCAGCCCTCGAAGACTTCGATCGTATCAAGACGTTGGGTACGGGCTCGTTCGGTCGCGTTATGATCGTACAGCACAAGGCTTCCAAGGAGTATTACGCGATGAAAATACTCGACAAACAGAAAGTGGTCAAGTTGAAACAGGTAGAACACACGTTGAACGAAAAAAGAATTTTACAAGCAATCAGTTTCCCGTTCCTCGTTAGTTTGAAATATCACTTCAAGGACAATTCCAATTTATATATGGTGCTTGAATACGTGCCGGGAGGTGAGATGTTTTCTCACCTGCGGAAGGTCGGCCGTTTCAGTGAGCCTCATTCGCGTTTTTACGCGGCTCAAATAGTGCTAGCTTTCGAGTACTTGCACTACCTCGACCTTATATACAGAGATCTCAAGCCAGAAAACTTGTTGATCGATTCGCAGGGCTATTTGAAAGTGACTGATTTCGGTTTTGCGAAACGTGTCAAAGGGCGGACATGGACTCTGTGCGGTACGCCCGAGTACTTGGCACCCGAAATTATATTAAGCAAGGGGTATAATAAAGCTGTTGATTGGTGGGCCCTTGGGGTTCTAGTGTACGAGATGGCTGCTGGTTATCCGCCATTTTTCGCCGATCAACCCATACAGATATATGAGAAAATCGTCTCGGGTAAAGTACGGTTCCCATCGCACTTTGGTTCTGACTTGAAAGACCTGCTGAGAAACTTGTTACAAGTGGACTTGACCAAACGATTCGGCAACCTGAAGAACGGTGTCAATGATATCAAAGGACATAAGTGGTTCGCGTCGACAGATTGGATCGCTGTGTTTCAGAAGAAAATTGAAGCTCCGTTTATTCCCAGGTGCAAAGGACCAGGAGACACCAGCAATTTCGACGAATACGAGGAAGAAGCATTAAGAATCTCTTCGACGGAAAAATGCGCCAAAGAGTTTGCCGAGTTTTAAGGTACGCATATTGTCTATATTATTTAGATATATATATATTGTTTTCGCAACCTCAGTACACAATTAATATTAAAATAGGAGGACCAAACTGTATATGAGAAATTCTGCTTGTATCGGATATTATGATTTAGTATTCTTTTTTTTTGTTTTTTTGTTTTTTTTTTTTTGTTACTAGGACGGCTTATTTTAGCCAGTGGCGTTCGCAGGAAATTGTTTTGTTCAAAGTGTCAGAAATATTGTTATTACATCACTGTGTGATTATTTTTACACCACGTTGAACTTTCAATGACAATGGTAGAGAACAGAATATCATAAATTACAATTACATTTCGTGTGTGTGTATATATATATATATATATATATTTATACATATATATGTATTTTATATATACAATATTAAAATCTGGTTTTACCTTAAATAAGATACAATCTTTTTCATATCGACTGTGTTTTTTTTTTCTGTTTCTTTTTCGTTAATTTTTTTACATCTGAATTAATAATATTTATTTCTTTCAATTTTGACAAATTGGGACATTAGAGACATAGATAATTGAAATATAGTATTTGTAAAATAATTAAAAATATATATATATATATATACATATATAATAATAATAACTAATTAAAATTAAAATATTAGTTGTTACCTATATTATATTATTATTATATAGTGTATTCTGACCTCTGCGTACACCACTGCCTAAGTTTTCTCAAACCTTTTTATTTACTCAGAATAATCAAAAATGGTTTAATTAACTATTAAAAGTAATAGAACAATTTTTGTTTAGCCAATAATATTTAAGTGTATACGTAATGTATTTTTTTTCTCATCATATGTATTATTTTATGTTTTAAAATCGGTGCCATTTGTATTGAACCGCCATTTGAACAATAGGTATCCGGTTTCATTGCTTTTATTATTATCTGTTAATAAATTTTAAAGAGCTTGTCTAATATTAATTACTGTATAGTAATTATTATTGTTAATCATTTATTATTATTAATAATTGTTTCTTTTTTTTTTTGGAAATGGTTAGTTCCTAGTGAAGCCACATGATAAATCTTCAATGTTATATAAATAGTTCTTTTGTATCTTATGGTTGTCACTTTTTTCCATCATACAAGTGCTGCATGGTGGGCAAAAACAAAAAAAAAGAATATTTAATTCTAATTAATTAAATCCATTATGTTAAATGCTAAAATTTTGAAAAATAAATATTGCATTTAAATAATTTAATACTTACATTTATGTTTAGTTCAAATGTATAGTTTCTTATAAAACTGATATAACATTTATTAATTTTTGTATAGACATAATTTTTTTTGCAATTATATGTTTGGATACTTTGATGTTGTGTTTATTTGCAAATCACTAGGAACTTATTCATTTTATATTCTAATTTGCTTTTCTTTATACATATGTACCTATGTATTTTATTTATTTTTGTGTCGAGTGCAAAGCTATAATGTGTTAAGTGGTATTTTTTTTTTTTTTTTTTAGAATTCACACTGAAAAATGTTCTATATAATATACAATAATAATTAATATAATTATAGACTTTAAACAGTTTAAGATATTAGATTTTAGTATTTTAATAGGTTCATTAAAAAATATTTTGTCCAATTTTATTATACCTATTTAATATACAATGTTAAATTGGCTTGCCAAAAGTTTGTGACAGAATACCAATACCCATGTTTGTATTTTTTTTTTGTTTGTTTATATATATATATACTTATATAAACTAAGCTCTAACTGATATTTCATTTTTCGTGCGGAGTTCAGGGTATATTTCCCAGAGTTAGAAGCATTTACATATAACAACTTGTACTTAACTTAAAATTATTGTTTTTTTCATTATCAGTCTTAAAATGGTGTCAGCTCATATGATTTCTAAGTTATAACTAAATTAAATATAATTTTAAAAAATCGCTTTACTATCTACTTATTTAGTACACATCTACAGTCTTTTTTGTGATTTCTCTTAAATTAATTAAATAAAATATTGTTTTTTTTTGTCATTTTCTTTTTAAGAAGCACAATCTACGAAAATGTATTCTTGTTACCAATATTTACCATGTTTAGATTTTAAATGTGTAATAATTTAAATGAGCGTAAAAGATCCCTAGTCAGTATTTCAAACAATAAAAATAATAATTATTATTGTTTAATATTCTTTCACTTTATTGTTTAATTTTTGTTTTTTTTTTCAATTGTTTATCTTTAGTTACAATTAATGAGTATTATTTATTTATTTATTATTTTATTATTATTAATTGTGATGTTTTCGTTTTGTGTTTTAACAAATCATTAGGCTATATGATAAAATTTTGAAATAATATTTCTAATAATTTAGATGCATTTAATATTTAGGTATTGTTTGTGTATGAATTTATGTTGGTTTTATTTATATTTTATTTTGTAGTGTTCTTTTAGATCTATCATAATAATTATAATACTATGCTGTATATATTATATTTTATTAAAATCATTTAAAAATAATACTCTTGTTGTTCTTATGTTTTATACCAACAACGCAGATGGTTTTTAAGGTGGAAAAAATAAAATACAAAACCCATTTAAAACAGGAATGCTATATTTTGCCATAAAATAAAATACAAGAGAAAAACATTTTTAAGTCGTTATGTTTACAATTTAAATTGTCTAAGTAAAAGATACACGTACAATAAGCGAGTATACTAGTCTATGACATTTTTATAATATGTTAACATTCTATTGAAGGTAGGGTAACATTCACAAAACAATGGATGGATTATGCTTATTATAATCATTGACTTGTAATATGTCTATATAAATATATATTTATATTTATATTATTACATATATATATCTATATATATATATTTATATATATATATATATATGCGTGTAATTCATATATTTATATAATATTTAGTGTATTTATTAATGAAATTGTTTGTATAGATATAATTTATAACAAACTAAAAGTTCAAGGTGTAAGAAGTTTAGGAAGCATATCACTGCGACGTCGACGACCTGGACCACCAGCGAAATTGGCTGCTGCCATGCCCATTAAGTGTTTTGCAGCCTGTGTGCCTGAATAGCCTCGGCTTAAGCCCAAGTCAAGACCACGTTTAGAACTGGAACATACGTTAAAATTATGAAATTTATAAAATAGTAAGTCAGTATAATGTAATATCTATTATTTGTCTAGTTTGTAGGCGACATTATATCGTACATGAAATATTGTTTGCCAATAATACAGTAATACAACTGGAATTTTAAATTTATTCCTGTGAAAAATGTTACATGTTTGGTTTTGTCATAAGCCCAAAGAAGTCAAATTGATATATATATATAAATATTGTAATGTAAAATAACTGCTTTACTTTTAGAAAAACTTGTCGTTACTGAAATTTGTTCACAGATAAGTTGTATTGGTATATCTAAACTTTGGTTTATGGATAAAGTTGTTGTCGATTCCCCTCAGGAAGTTTGGAAAGTATATCAGTGTTTTGCAATATCGGGTAATAACATAATATAATTCAGTTTTTGATAAAACAGTATTTGTTATTATAGTTGAACATAATATTCTTCATACATGATATATGAATATATTTAAATATTATATTATTTTATTTGATTTTCAGAAAAATTGGCATATTGTGACTTATTATTGATAATAATTTATAATACTAAATAATGAATAAACATAACATAATGAAATAATGTTGATTATAGATATCGAAGCAGGATATTTGAAAAATGTAAATATGAAAGGAATAAGTATGTAAGGAAATATAAATTTTGTAATATTATTATAAAAGTTTATTAATGAAATTAGTGTTTTTCAATTATTATTAAAGATGAATTGAGTAATATATACTAATGTGTGTTTTGTTCATTTAATATTTTGTTGATTAGTCGAAACTTAAGAGTATTCAACTGAATTACGTTTTACAGATAGCAAAAAAATACTAAGGTATTCGGAACTTTTTCTTTGAATAATGTTCCGTGATATTATATAATAATTTTGTATGTGTGCTAAGTATGGGTTACATAATTGGTCCTACAGAAATGGTATTTATGAGTAGTACTAGCAGTAAAATATCTTGTTTGTTGTTTATGTTATGCAAAGATAAGATGATTATTGACGTAATGAGAAAAGTTTGGATTGAAACTTCATAGTACCTACTAATTAGTAATATATAATAAATTCATTAGGTGTTGTGTGTTATTTATTTTTAATCTTATTAAATGGTTTTCTATCCGACTATTTACCTGTTCGACTCCAATTAATGAAATTAATTATAGGCAATTAAAATATATCTAAAAAAAATTTACAGGGTTTATGATGAATATATAAAATTAGGCAAGACCGGGTAAGTTTATAAATTTTCTTTAACTTTTTAAGTTGCATTTTAGGAGAGTAATTTATTTATAATTTATATATAACTCTAAAGGTTAAACGTTAATTAAAAAAAAAAAATTTAATTTAATTAAAAGCTAATGTTTTATTATTAGTAATAATAAAAAAAAAAAATTCGAAACTTCCCTGAATTTTATATAATTTTTAATACTACCTCATACCTATATCTAGGATTTGGTATTACTTGTATATATCATTGTTTAATTTACTTAATTTTTAAGATATATCTTTGTATAAAGTCAACTTGTTGTAGGAAACACGTTTAAAAAAAAAGTACATTAATTTTAATTTTTAACTCATTAATGCTCAGTCTTGCAATACGTTACCTACTATAAAGTATACTATTTTTTCAGATATTTTAGATTTTCTGTAGTAATAAAATAATTATACAAAGTATAACTTTGGTTTTAAGTGTATACAATAAACATTTTTACGTTTTAGCAATTACAAAATAAGGTATGGACACTTTAAGATTATCGTAAATGTTTATTTTATATTACGATTACTACAATAATAGGTAATCATTCCAAGTTTATTGTATACACTAAAATTTACCATTAAGAACAATCGGTAAAAGTCTAAAATTCGGGCACACTTACCGTTATACCGAGTTCTATAAATATTAATTGATTAAATCAACAACAGTCGAAGGTACGGGAGTTATAATAGGAACATTATTCCGGTCGGTTATTGCAATATCGAACTGTGACAACTATTACTATGGATTTGTCGAAGGTTAGGTACGATTTATGTATTGATCAAATTAGGCAATATTTCCATAGCGGATAAAAGTCACATTTTTCTCTTATAAATATTATTAAGTAAATACCTACTTATACACACGTACCTATATAATATGACGCGATGAAAGAGTATAATACTGCAATTAATATTATACTTGAGCTCTACACGAGATTACACATATAAAGTTGTAAAAATTGAATTCGTTTCAAGTCATTTTGTATACTTATACTCGAGTAGCTTTGTAAAGTCAACGCGGTGAGGTTTCAGAACCGTATCCGAATAATACGGCTATACAGGTACTATTATATAATATGTAGTGTGTATACATTTTACAATGTACTTGTGAATTCTATATGACGTTTAAAACAGCTACGAACGATGTACGGTATTAGTTTTGTCAATAGGACATAGATTAATTTTTTTTTTGTCGTTTTCAATAACAACTTTATATTTTTATTACTCGTGTTCCGCTAGATTAAAATGGCGAGGGGGGAGGGTTTATTTTATTTTAATTCATTCGGTAATTATAATATTGTAGACCAAACACACACGCAGTTACACAAAAGGATCAAAAGTCAATGCGATCGAAAAAATAATAATCGTGTTCAAAAATGTTTAATGGTATATACAAGTATAGGGATACGTACCTCCTAATCTCTAGGGATTTTATTTTATTAGGAACTCGTACCGATATTTTGGGGATCGGTGAAGTGCGATCGGACCGAGTTCATGTCAACCGTAACTAG
Source organism: Chaetogeoica ovagalla (assembly GCA_032441825.1). NCBI lineage: Eukaryota > Metazoa > Arthropoda > Insecta > Hemiptera > Aphididae > Chaetogeoica > Chaetogeoica ovagalla. The sequence continues at coordinate 2,061,392 of CM063727.1, read as the reverse complement.
AATATCAAAATCCTCGATTCGGCTCGATTTGTATTTTTTCCTCGATCCGTGTATACGTGTCAACTAAATATAACTGAATTATGCATGACATTCATGGGTTATATTAAATGTTAACTTTCGAGTTAGCGTTGGTGATTATTGAATCCGTATTAATCTTTACTTTTTTTTTTTTAGGGCTAAATTGAACGATTATTTTATATAGTTTTACGATTTCTATATAAAAATGGAAATTATTAATTTCGATTTACAAAACACGCATGTTTTCACCAGATACGTATTTTATTAATTATAATATTTTTCAAGTCGTTTAAATAAATCTTGCAGTGTTTAAAAAGATAAAGAAGGAAAAAAAACTCGTTATTAAATCGTTATTTTGAAACTAGAGGAATGACGACGTAATATTCGAAAAGAATGTTATCAACAGCCGCACATTCACAAAGCTTTGACATTTTTTTCAATTACGCCGATACGATAAATGCGTTAATATTTGTTTACTGCGGTTGACTGATCAATTTTTCTATTAATCCAAGTCGATTTTCGAAATTGTATTTCTAGTTTGTTGTACTTTTGATTGATGTATAACGCGTCATATCCATGACATTTCGGTTGCTCATGCATATTTATTATTTAGTTCTGTTGCAGAGAAACAATAAGTCTGAACACACAGAGTCCCGTCTTAAGGCATGGGCTTGAAGGGCCTGGGATCCCTGAATTCCAGTGTTTGGATAGAACGACGTTCCATGAACGCACGTTCATATTTTGTGAACGACACTCGTTTTTTTTTTAAAAATATAACCTTGACGTGAACGATTTTAATGAACTTGAACCGTGTGCAGTATAGGCGGTATGTTACCGAGTTGTCCGTGTATATTGGAATTTTTTTCAAATAGCTTATCTGACACACGGTCTATACAATTATATATTATATTTATATAAACTAGCTCTATATAATATAACCTTCCCTTAATAGAATATAATGATGGTGTTACCGCACCGTCTGCTCTCAGGACGGATTCGATGTGTGTAGGCATAGTCAGCTCGTAGTGCAAAACTAATTTTAGCGCTTCTCTTATACTAGGTTGTAGTTTTTACGCCTGGAAATCCGCTAAAATCTTATTTAATTCTGAGGAGTTAACCGTTTAGTGATGTCAAACCGTTAAAACGTGTTATTATACGGTCGATGTCCAGTACGTTTTTATTAATTTTCGGAGTTCGGAGCGGAAACTTCTCTTTCCGTTTGCTATGGTTAACAAAACCCATAATAATATCCGTATAATACATAACGATATAAATTTTCCATTTGATTTTTTTTTTCTATTTAAGTTATTACCTCAAGAGGCGTATTGGTAATCACAACGAAAAGCTGCATTAGCCGTAAAGTGCGATTTAACGGTTAAAACCAGTAGTTGAACGAATTGCATCGGTAAAATTAATCTTTTTTGAAATTACAGAGAAATCCCAGTTTATATGTGTTCCTCCTAGGTATCGTTTTTTAACGGATTTTATAGCAACAGTGTCGAGCGAATCATTGAACAAATTCAATCTCGCATTATTTCTTGGGATTAATAAATATCAACGGCTCATCATTTCTGTATTCATAATTCGCACTGATATTGTCGTAGAGTAGATAATATTATATTGAAAACCCCGCAGGGAAGTAAAATGATCGCACGGAACACAAGTTTGTGCATAGCACAGTTTAGCCTTCGGATTTATTACAAGGTGCCTAATATAAAATACTTTTAATAGTAGTTCTTATTGAGGCATTGGGCATTAATTGTGCGAGGAACAACAGGATTTCCTTACACAATCAATGGTATTAGATAGTCGAAAGAAGCTCGTTTAAAAATGTTTTTTTTCATTCAGTCTGCTCGCCGTGCTCTTCTAATTTTGGTCGCTCCGTTCCGTCACGCACGCCGGTCGGTCGATCGTCGTAACTATAAAATCGTGCTCCGTGTGCAATGGGTATATAATATTTACGTTGAATTTATTTTGACATATAACATAAAAATCAGAGCTGGGTATTTATTATTTATACGGATATCAGTGCGTGGTTGTGGTGTCAACTTTCAAGCCGTCATCGATAGAACTACAACCGTATATATATATATATATATATATATATCGATTATTCAATGTATATACTGTATATACGCGTATATTGAAAGAGATCTAGTGAAATAGTGAACGTTCGCCATAATAAGGCATCATGTTATTTTTTTTCTCTTTTTTTTTTTAAATTATTTATCCGAATTCGGTATAGGAGGTACTCGTAGAGCTAGATAATGCTTGTAATTATTGTAACGCGCATGCGTGTGTACCAATAAAATAAAAGTAAACTTAAAAAAAAATATATAAATCATTAATTTTTTAATGAACACTCGCGTGGTGTTTACTTTTCTGAAAGTTTTTATAGTGGTCGAAATACGTTTTGTTTCACTATACTTACCATATGACATTTTAAAAGTTTAATATGTATAGTATATGAATATTTTATAGTTAAAGACGACTCTGGAATAAATCTAACTTCGTTAAAACTATTTTAATTAAAATTTTTTTCGACTGGCTGCGTCAATATAATATATGCTTTTGAAAAAACGAATCGATGATTATTTATTAAACTTTTAAATGGTCATAGTTATTTGTAAAGCGTTAATTAATCGAAATGTTCAAAACGATAAACGTTACGAGAATCTATTTTTGGGAAAAAAGTGATTTTCGCTACGCCAACATGATTTTAAAATTGTCATAAAAAAAAAAAACAAAAACGGTCAATCATAAAGAGACGTGTGTTTTTCATTTTGTCCAAATTCCATTCGATCATTGCCGTAATCATTAAAAAATTTGCGTACTTCAATTACAATACATAGGTCTCGTAAGATACGCACGTGCATTATATGAATTCCGGAAAAAAAAATGTCAAACCTACAAGGGCTTCTTTGCAGGGATTTGTTAAATTATATATTTTATTTAAATTGGTTTTATATATTACGTGTACGCATATAAAATTGAAAATATTTGTCTACAGTTAAAGAAAAAAAAAATTGATTAGTTTTATTAATAAAATAATATAAATACGCTATTTGAGAAGTGAAAATTTTTAAATATAAATACATTTTTGTACAAAAATAGTGTGTTCTCCCAAAATATATAACAATATTATACGCACTATCTACTAAATGATCATATGCTAATGATACCTGAGGTATTATTTAATTATAAACCCAATAGAAAATGACACTTTAAGTAATATAAATGTAATTTATATTTCATATTGTATATTCGTTAAAATATAAGTTTGAAACTTTTCTCGCGTTCTATATTTGTCGGTATTTCTATCTATAGAAACAATCCCTGTGCAAAAGATAGCCGCATGAAAATATAATGTGAATACATTTCTATCAAACATTGTCTATACGCGCGTTGACATTTATTTACATAATCGTACCTTCTATTAAATAATATAAAAAAAAAAGAATCTGTTTTTTTTTGTCATCGTAATTGTTATTTTTATCCAATAATCGTTAAATTAAACAAGGACGTATACAATATACAGTGTACGAATTTTAAAAATTACTTCGTTGAACGATACTGCAATTTTATTTTATATCGCGCGTAACGTTATATCGTCGGAAATAATTATCTGGAAATCGTTGTATATATCGTATATTTTATGCGACGGATGTTTAACAGCAGCAATTGCGCAGTATACAGAGTATGAAATTATTATTTTTTTTTACCGTTATTTTGGATTGAAAATATTTAAAAACACAAAATTATATCTTTATAACCGAAATAAATATTGGTGTTTTGAATAATAATCGTGATAATATACTGCCTTACTTTTCCAATTCGTTCGCTCTCATGATATTTTGGCCTATTCGGGCTAATAATTCCAACATGACTTCAGGATCTCCGTCGTTTTCTGATGACAAGTACGCGTTATTATTTTGTCTGAAATAAACAACAATTTTGTATCATATTATACATAAGTATACGTAAAATACAATTGTTTATCAATAAAATATATACAATTAATTAACGTGTAATTTGTTTTTTCTTTCATAGCAATAACGACGAAATAACATCGTCACGACACGTACAAATTTCTACAGAGGTTGGGGGTTTTTCAAACATTTTATTGAATATTTCCTTGTTTTGTTGGTATTTATTTTTGTAATAATTAAACATAAAACATATTAAATGTTTATTTTACATAGTGTTTGCTCATAAGTCATAATTATAATTTAATAAATTTACCCTTTGAATATTGAGTTTTACAAAAATAAACAACGTGGTGTGGAGGGGTTGATCTTGTACGCGGGCATGTACACACGTTATATTCGCGTGTTTTCATTAATTTCTATTTTTTCCTATATCGAGATTTCAAATTAAAATCCATAAGATTTTTATTATAACATTAATTATGGTTCATATAATTTCTTCGGATTTCTCCGAGGCTCTTTATTAATTAAGAATATTATTTTCGAAACACGTTTTCGACGATACGTCAAGCACTTGCGGCTCCGGAACGTTTTCAAGGTGGATACATACTTGTTAAAACATAGGCGTTTCAATTAAAAAAAAAAAAAAAACTTGTATATATACGCACATACTATGAATTAATAAATGTTTTTCTCAGCAATAAAAATCAATGCGTTTATTAATCGTATCGATTATTGTTGTATTATTTAATTTTTCATCGGGGTTGTTCTATTGGATTGAATTCGAATCGTACGAAAACACTGTGAAACGTTGAAATTTCAATCGGGATGTCCCCGGACCCGAAATCCTTTCATCGTCAATCCTATCATTCTCATACGCTCGCACTGTCCGGGGCGTGTGTACATTTAACGGCGAGTTTTCACAGGCTCGTGGCGAACGCGGTCTCCGCGGGACACGAGATTTATATCTGTTGCGTGTTGTTAGGTCAGGCAAGTGAATATTCCGGTGGAACCATCCAATTACTTACGCATCACACGAGCCGAATCTGCGTCGTACAATAATAATAATAATATTATTATTATAATAATATATCGTTATTGGATTAATGTGCGTTGTTGTTAATACACTACGTTCTCTCACCCCCATAGTAGCATGTTTCGATAACATAATATAGAAATTTCCGCGGATTTATCGCGCAACGTACTAATACGCGTTTTGAATACAACGGATAGCGGTGTAATTAAAGCGTGCGCGCGCGTTGTCCAGCTGGTGGTTAATCGACTCCTAAATGACGTGCAGGTGAACGCCGGCGGACCCATTGAAGCCCCCCGCGGGAATCCGAAACGCGGTTTTCCGAAACATTTCGCGCGCGTGAAAATGCGTCGTGGCGGCAACTTATTGATTTTGTCGGTTGCCGCGCGAGTCGGACAATATTGTATTATACTTAATATATATATATATATATTTTTTTTTTACTTCGTTTTTATTCGCTGTTTCAATTATAGTATTTCGGTTTGACGTGCACCGTGTTTTATCGTGACACGTAATATTATTACAAAAGTAAAATATTTTTTTATTCTTATAAGACGAAACGCGTTTTTTCTTCTTCTAGATTTGGCGTTAGTATGTTTTTACAGTCGTTTTTACTATAGACGCGGTTCCCGAATTCGTCGTGTAAAAAAATAACGAAAATAACGAAATCCGCATCAAAAAAAAAAAAAAAAAAAAAAAAATTACGTAATTTACACACAACGATATTTATTGAAAAAACGTCAATTATTACCGGATCTATTTATTACTTTTTTTTTAATTTCACGTCGGTTTTTTCGCGTATAAAAACTACGTAAAATATATTATCGTGTACTCAATTCAATTTTATAGCCTGTGTGTTTTACACATAACAATTTTTATTTATTATTATTTTTTTTACTGTGTAGGAGGAATTATTGAATCTACTGCGATGGGGCCTATATTATAGTATAATATACTATAAATTGAAAAAAAAAGAATTTTTTTTTTTTAATTGCGTTTACATTGTGCGATATTAACACGGATTCATAAAATTTACATATACTTATGTATATATAATGTATATACATAGTAGTAAATTTTGTTTTCGGCTGCTCCCCGGTCTGGAGTGTTTAAATTTATAGAGTTTCGTTAATATATATATATATATACACGTAAAATTTTTAGTGTTATCCGTCGATTCGTTTATTGTTGAATGTTTCGCCGTGTGATAAATGTAATAAATAATATACAAATATTATTATTCGCTCATTATTACATGCGTGTATAACTTTTTTATTTCCATTGATATTTTCTCGTCATTGTATATAAATAGATTCCGAATCGATGTCGGATATTTTCTGTAATACGTATTTATAAAAATATCGTTTTACCCTTGTAACAACGGATTATAAGGTGCCGATAAAGATGCTGGGACGGTGCACATAAGTATCACGACTAACAAGCCACACGCCACTGAAGCTCCCATCATCATAATACGTGTCCTGGAAAAAAAGAATTAACGATAATTGTATTAAAATCGCGTTACACACGTTTTGTACAAATATAACACGAATCGACGACGGATACAAAAAGGCGTACAAATATATTGTTATTTGCAAATTCATTGTCAAAATCACGCTTTTCCTTTTAAATTTACGTATAGTGGTCGATTTATATAATATACACTGAAATTATTCTCTATTATACTTTCATAATCAACGAAATACGATTTCAATATTATAAATAGTAATAACAAATTTTTTTTTGAGAGCTTAGGCATGGACGGGGATTTGGTGGAAATCCATTTGCTACGCCACTGTTACCGCGATATGAACAGGTATTTCGAACAATTCGTGTCTTGATAATAAAATATTACTGAGTTCGGGTGTACGGAATGAAATTCAGACTCTTATTATTAAGTTTGTTACTATTCTTACGCAATCATTCATAAATGCTCTCGTAGTTTACCGACGGTTTTTTTTTTAATAATAAATAATATTTCAATAATATAAATATGTGTGGGTCAGTTTTGATCACGCTCACGTACGTGTATCATATTTGCCTACACAAAGCGCCCGTTTTTTTTTACAAAAAAAAAAATCTCACATTTTTTAAATTTAGATATATTACGTTACGCATTGCCTTATTTCTTCAATACGTTTATTTCGATATTTTTTTTTTCAGAAAAGTCAAGCGTATATTGTTTGTGTTTTTATTTGGAAAATATTTTCGAAATATCTGTATTTTTATAAAATATTCTTCTGTAGATCTTAGTTCTTTGATGTTTAAAAAAAATGTATATATGTAATATATATTATGTGAAAAAAAACCAATTTATGTTGTTCTTCTATAAAGTGAACGCAGCACACATACGTTGCGAAAGTGATGAATTCAATGGCAGATGTGTGAATAACATTTGAAATTTGAATATCTAACAAAAAGTATAATATATATATATATATATATATATATATATATATATATATATATATAAAACCCGTTGTACGTAGGTATAGTAGGTATATACGATTTAAAAGCTAAAATTATACTTTAAAAAAAAATTGCGTTTTATTGATTTAAATTTGTTAATAACTACCTAAATAAGTATCGTGAAATTATAGACAGGATAGGTGTAGGATAATATATTTAATCGATTTAATTCATTTAGTATTATTTCAGTATGATAAGTAAATAAAAGTGCGCAATGTTCGTTGTACGTATACAGTTAAACACTTTCTTTTTTTTTCCGAAAAACTCGTCGATTATATTATTTTATTAGGAAATTTAATTATTCAAATTTCTCATTAGCATAGCACGTATAATTTTATTTTATCGTTAAGAAAAATATATTTACAAACGAAAAACATAATATAATTGATTAATTGATTAATAAAAATACATTCTACCACTACACGGATTCTGAAGTGACGATATTTGATTTGGATACGTGTACGTAGTAGTAATACTATAACGTGTGTATTTAGGAATTTTATAAAAATTAATTCGAGATGTACGAATAAAGGTACATATTATATAATTGTAATGTACTTACTATAAAAACATGGACGCGTTTTGAATATTTAACATGTATTTGAAATATATTTATTTTATTTGTGACGATTATTATTTTTTTCGCCGGAGAGTTAATAGCTGTGTAGTGTATCGTATAATTCGGCTACGTTATAATAACATATTATGCTTGCGAAAACATTTTAATTTTCGAAATGTTATTATACTTCTGTGATAACATATACGGTATTTATAAATACTACGTTTCATGTTATTATAACGAAACGTATAATTAATAGAGAAAGGAATAGTATAAACACACGCTAAGATGGAAAATAAACGTTGAAAGAAAATAGCAATGTTTTTTTTTTTTTTTTAGTTATATATGCGAATTAATGTATAGACTCGCGTATTTCTCTTGGAATTTAACCGACGCAATTAAGCGTATAAACAGTAATAATAATATACGAAGTATTTTTTATATGAGTTGCTGCCCAATGAATTCCTATATGATCGAAACGGATTTCATCGTGATACGATTTGTCCATAAAATTGCGCACAGGTACGTTAAAATTTACGCTGTATTTTATTGTTAATTAAATTTTAATAGGTTATTAAAATCGTCAGTATTTATTTGTTCGGTGTATTTTATGTGTACTTAGCAGAGAAAAAAAAAATAAGTGCGTAAACAATTATTGTTTGAAATTCAAATTTTATCGCAAGCGCATTTCACGTTTTTTTTTTTACATTCTTATAGCCCCGTAATTATACCTATAATAATAATAATATATTATAATTATTAATAATAATAATAATAATATATTGTTTGTATGAAATAGATTATTGTTAATTTCGTTATACGTGCCACTAGTGTGTTTCGGAAATAATTACTGTAGCCTTTGTGTAATCGAAAATTCAGCAATTACCTTACATTAAAAATATTACTGTACGTTAACGAGCGTTCTGTACAGAGATAATTTAATGATTGTGGAATGTGTTAAAAATAAAATTAATTCAATTTCGATAAAATTAAAAAAAAAAAACAACACGTGTTTTTCGTTTTTAACGGGAACGCTGATTTTTGTTTCTCCCCGAATAATTTGAGTATTATAAACACTCCCCGCGGTCGTTGTTCGTTTACAGTCAAGATCAAAAATTGTAAGGTTTAACATGAGTTTTTGGAAATTTTGGCTTAATTTTCATACTTGAATTTGGTTCATAATCGAATATTCAACTAAAACAGTAGCCTAGACGAAGATTTTATGATATCATGCACGCCTCAAACAGCACTAACAGTTAATTATATGGATTTTGTACATTTTTCGCCGTCTAAAATGTAGATTTTCTAAATTCCTTACATGTCTAATGTTTTCAACGTTAGCGATGCCCTGCATATTTTTAAATTAAAAAAAAAATTACATGATAATAGTCACAGCTGATTTTCACATGTAAACCAACATAAAACATGTAAACATGTTTAAAAATCTGAGACTTATCTTTAAAATCTATTCGTGAATTTCAAGTGTTTATATTCTATGAACGACAAAAATGATAAACCGTTGTCAAACACTTATTGAACCGTCCGGGTTTGCCGAGTAAAACCAGAAAATATAAAAATCGCTCTGGTTCCTTTTAATAGATTCTTTTAGCGTTTACATTTCTCTGCAAATGTTTAATGAGTATACGTCGTTTATGGTAAAATGTCTACGGCAAACGACAAGTTCGCGACGTATCAAAGGATTAAATTATATTGTTACCGGTTCTGCAAAATGTCTCGGATTTCGTGGTTTAATTTCCAAATAATACCGTTTGAGCCTCGGATTTACACGAGTATTTGCCGTAGTAGTTGTGGCGCACGTTAAATTATTATTATTGGAAAGTAAACGTACGTAGAGTACGACGACACGGCGCGGTGCACGCGAAGGTTTAAAAGGTACGCGGCTGTATGGTGTGATGCAGGCGCAGCGGGCTGGGCGGCGAAAAACAAAGCTCAGCTCGGTTCTGAAAACAACTTCTATATACAAATATTAACGGAACACGTGTTTGAACATATCGCGTCGTCATTCTAAAGGGCTCCGATAAGTAGGGAAAATGAAATTTGTAAATCGGGGACTTATTCTCTGGGCGTTCTTTTCTCTCTATAAGAAGCGCGCGCAATGTAACATTCGTTTTATGAATTTTCACGCGTTCGCACACATACGGTTTATATAATTTGTAAAATCGTCCTATTCCGATTTTACCGTATTAGATTCCGAGCGGAACGATCGGTTTTACAACGATGCACTTTTTTTTTTTTGTGCCTGTACTCAAAACTTCTAATACGACGTCATATGTATGCGTTGCTTCAATTATATTTAAAAAAAAAAAAATCTTAAAAATCGTGTTTAATTCTGGTTCGAAACGTATTATTTCATTAGAATTAGTGATAAATATAATATTACACGCCGAAGCTCTGCTCAGAATAGTTTTAATCGAATGCGATGCAACGTCGACTGGATAAAGCAAAAGAAGTATTTTGTATTTGACAATTTTCTATACGCCAATATTGGCATTTGGTAGTAATCGTTTGTGTAAAATAAATAAACGATGGAAAAGAGTTGTTGTTTAAATTAGTAGTAGTAATTGAAATGTGCCTCGTTCGCAATTTTTATATACGTAAAACATCAAATATAAATTGTAATAACCGCAGTGTGTCTGAAAAATAATGATTTCCCTTCTCGCAGAGTTCAGTTTTATAATTTGTCTTGTATATACTGAATGTCGATTGTATATATATATATATATATATTATAATATATTTTATTAATAATATATATATATATATTGCGGATTTATGACTTTATACATATTACACAGCGATAAATAAAATGTATACGATACACGAAGGGAGAACGAGAAAGAGAAAGAGTAATACAAGAGGTTTGTCAAGGAAATTCATCGGAACGTTTATTTATTATAATTATTATTATTATTATTATTATTATTGCGTCTCAACGTTTTCTTCAAATATTCTAGAAAACCGTAATATAAATATAATTATTTCCCCCTCACTCCCATCACGTATGACGGCTGCAAACGCCACGGAAATATTACTCGTATTTTATTTAAAAGGTATTCAAAACCATATATATAATATTATTATATAGTGGAGGTATACCGTGCCTTTGGCCTTTCACCTCGACTGATTTCTATCTGCATATGTCACAAAAACAATATATAACCTATACATATGTATATAGTTTTTACGAAAAAAAAATATATATAATGGTTTAAAAATATTTAAAAATACTCGTATTCATAGATAATACTTTTAATATTACAACCTATATACAGTCAAATATATATATATATATATGAACATCAATATTTAATATTACAATCCATATTTATTTTTATTCATCCGGTGTATAATATACGAAAGCTTTTGGTGTTCAGATAAATAAAATATTTGTGTAAAAAATATTATATATACGTATATGTCTATATAAAAATACACATATTATATATCTATATGCGAATATAGAATCAAGTCAAACTGTCAAAGATTATTTGTAAAAAATAATGGAAAAAAATATAATAGTCGGTGTATATAAAACGTGTTTATTTATTACCACCGGTTTCGACATCATCGGATGATTAAACGGAAAAGAAAAACACAACAAGTTACACGGAGAATATAACGAATATTACAACGAAATGACGTAGAATTGAAAATTATAAACAGAAAATAACTGCAGCAATATGTGTATTAGGTACTGGGGATTTATGCGGGTTTTTAAAAACAAACAACGAGATAGTGTTTTTTATTTTACAAAAATAAAATATTCAAAACGGTTAAATAGAAATAGAAAACTAAACGATGCTGCTGTCAAATGCGTTTAATGATAATATTATTTATATTCATCGCGAATGACGTGGATACACGGGAAATTTCTTCTCGAAAACGCGATTTGTGAAAACGCTTTCGACGAAAACGAAAAAAAAAAACGACGAGTTCGGACGTGACGAATATTTCTTCTCTACACGTTTTAGTTGGAACATTAAAATAATATACGTCGTATAATACGAATAAATATATTTTTTATACGGCGCTCAGCCCGAATCTATTAATATTTTTGTAGTCCTAAAGTGCGTTCACATGTGTAGGCGCTCGCGCCAACTTTATAATCACGCGAACTTAAATAATCACGTGTCCCCTTTTGCGTTTGCGTCTCGTTTTACTTGCCCAAAGTCAATCATCGCGATGATAACATACGGATTAACCGGATTTATACTTTCAAACAAGTCCAAACATATTATAATTCGTATCAAACACAATGTTTTCGACAATTATTGTTTCACTCGGAATGTCGAAACGACCGTATATTAAAATATCGAGAATTATTTGTATGAAGAATTTTCTAGAGAATAATGATCCCCGGTAATTATACGGACTCCCTCGTAGGCGGGCGTTGTTTTATTTTTTGAAAAATCTTTAAATATTAATTTTAAATCCGTCTCGTTTAGAGAAGTTTACGATAACGAATGACAATGTCTGCGACGAATGCTCCTCGTTGCAAGTACACGGGGACGAATTCGCTTTGATAGTTTCGGCGCGCAGTGCTCGCTGTAAGCAATATTAATATAACTAGCGAGTGCTTATAATTTAATTTATCGTTAACGTTAAGATTGTTTTATTCTTAATCGTAAATCCTTAGACGATTTTTTTTTTTTTTTACTTCGTGTAAACAATATTATACACGAATAAACATGTACGTAAGACACCTACTTAGTCCTCTAACTTGCACATAATATAATGCCGTGATTATTTGAAATTAAACCGCGGGCAAATAAGTGAATCGTTTGTGATAATTTTTTTCGTTCTTGCGAAACATTCACTAATCGGATTATTTACTTGTAGAAACCTTGGTTGTTATGGAAAATATGCGCGAATCGTTTATGATTACGACTGATGTCGCAGAACGGATTTTTCTTATTCTGCGACGTCTGTTTGATCGTAAATGTTACGTTGCTCGAATGTATTACAATATCCAACGGTCGACACACTCATTAATGTTTAATAATTGCACTCGTGTTATACGTTTTATTTTCTCAGTTTGCGGTGTATTCGGTTAGTACCCACGCTTTTAAACACCCGTTTCTAAACCGTATGTTTTAATTGTTTGCGAATTTAATATTGAAATATGTTAATTATCGGCGTAATTAGTTTATCGTTAGTCGAAATTATAATAATAACGAGTTACGACGTTTAAATCGTGCGAATCGCACCTCGAAATTCGAACGGAACGTTTGTAATCTATTAATGTATAATTATTATATGGTTAAAAATGCATAAATTTGTGCGGTTGCGGGTAAACAATTATATAAATAATAATAAAAAAAACGACTGGCTATTCTAAAGCATTGACAATCGTCTCGCACATATTTCCTTCAATATATACGCGTTTTTATATTAATATTATTATTTTAAATTCGTGTAAAACAATAAATCCGTCGAATTCGAAAAACAATATTCCAATAAAACGCGTTTGCTTTTTTTTTTTTAATAATATTTTTTGCGGCGATTTCCCTACCGCTTCGCACTATTTTTCCTTTTTCAGCCACTGGAAATAAATGACAATTCAATTTATCCCGGTTCGCCGATAATAAAGCTACACACGTGTACAATTATTCGTCAAAATTTTTATACTTAAATTCTACATAAATTCAATTCGGAGACGAGAAACGCGTTTTATCTTTTAGAGATATAATGTTTCAGTACGCGTTTGAAAGTATATTACGTATATACGGACAATACTATTTGTATACACGGTGTTATTATAATATAGAAACAAAACCTTTGGTGTAGTAAAACGATATCATTTTATTTTATTCTACAACTGTATCACACACACACACACACACAATTTTTTTTTAAGTTTTCAGACCACGTTGTTTTCCTAATACGTATGATTTTATTTTTAATTAAAATTTTACGATTGATATCAGTCTTAAATTGAAAATAACTAATGACAATGGAATTACGAAATTTCGTATTTTTCAAATATAACTTAAATGCAGATTAGTGTATGTGCAGATCATCAATATACTTGTATAGTATTTATATTTTAAGTTTATCTCGTATAGATAATTTACGTAAAGAGTGATTTGAAAAACGAATTCGCTTAATACGACATTTATACGTTTGTATAAAATATTTTATTAATAATTTTTCGATACAAAAACGTGTTTTCACCATCCATATTTGTACAACGGATTATAATCGGCGTTTTATACGCGCACGGTTAATATTAATACTTGTATATTGTACAAATGTCACAGTGTTGAAGGGTGAGAAAATTTGCCTAGTATTCGTGTCCAGGATTAGAAGAAATAATTTTTCTTCGTTTATTGGTTAGTTACGTGTCAACAGAATGTTAAAAAAACATTATACAGATCGACCACGATCTGTATTCCACACATTAAATCACGATCACTGCAGTAGACGTTCAAAATATTTAATATCATTTCTTTTTTTTTCTTTTTTTTTGCGATAGAGGCTTAGTAATAATTTTGGTTTTGACGACATCATTTCTAGTGAATCGCAATGCGTACGGAACTTAATATTTTTCGTCGTTTTCATTTTATGGTTTCGGCATATTATATTTATATTTGTGCACTTATACACAGCATTAAAAACGTTTCGCCTCTGTAAACGGTGTGGGGGAGGGGGGGGGAACGTTAAACGCGGATAACCCGTAATATTTATATGCCCTCGAGTAAACTGATTTGAATTTTTTTTTTGATTTTATAGCTTTTTATTGAAATCATTATAAAAATTTTAATACAGGCGCGAAACTTTAATTTCGTAATTGGAACCGCGCTGTGCATACGATCTCAATATAAATAACGTAAAAAATAAAACGGAGTATTAAATTATATTATCGTTATCGGTACACGCACAGTAAAAGTTTCAATTTATTTCCATACGCGCTATTATCTCGTTACGCGTACACCCGTATCGGAAGTGGAAAGCCGAAAAATGGGTTGGAAAAGAAATAAATAAGTACGTGATCGGCATTTTAGCGGACGAAACACGTTATAAAACGGCGCGAATAACGTCATTTAGAGCCGACGGCGGCTGATCGACGATAATCGCAAAACATATAAATTTACATTACAAAAGTGATATTTAATATATATATATACTCGTAGAGAAAATGAAAAGCTCGTCGCGAACATTAAAATATTTCTATTGACGCCCGTTATGCCTGCCGTAAAAAATAATTTATAATTTATTCGATTTACCATATTTAGTGGATTTGTTAAAAAAAAAAAAAAAAAAATAATAAAAACCAATATTATTCTTTGATTGAATGTAAATCATATACGAAAGCGGGAAAAATATATTGGAAAACGTCCGTATATTTACCGCGCGAATTAATCGATTAGGAAAATATTTTCCACGACGAGTTTGTATAAGTTTCGAATTATTACCATCGCAACAATCAAAATCAATATAACGCCATAAACAATGAATGTTATTAAAATATTAAATACGATTTCTTTTTTTTTCTTACAGACGTTTCACTCTTGATAATAATAATCTTTGTAATGATTAGAGATCGAAATGGTATTGCGCACATCAATTTATACTGTTTCCTTTTTAAATATACGTAGAACGTTTCGGGCGATTGGCCCGAGGTGAATTCGTGTTTTCATTCGAAATTCAACGGTCGTTTATAGAAAAAAATTGGCCGTGAGCGTTCGCTGTGTTTTTT
The DNA here is from genome assembly GCA_032441825.1 of Chaetogeoica ovagalla. Classification (NCBI taxonomy): domain Eukaryota; kingdom Metazoa; phylum Arthropoda; class Insecta; order Hemiptera; family Aphididae; genus Chaetogeoica; species Chaetogeoica ovagalla. Next base: position 2,045,667 of record CM063727.1, on the reverse strand, counting down.
TACATCAAAACGACATTGCGTATTCGCGGAAAATATATAATGTCCCGAGTTGCAGTTATAAACGAACGTTAAACGCGGTTATTGAAAACTTCGTAACATTTATTTAATAAAATAGTAAAAAAAAAAAAAAAAAAAAATACGACGAAAGAAATAGAAATAAAAAGTAAAAATAAAAGAAAAAAACCAATACACGTGAATATAACAAAATGCGTATATGTATATATGTGAAATGTAAATATACAATCGAGCCAGTAAATATTATAAATATATATATAAAAAAAAAATATATATATAAGAGTTTGTTTGTTTACTGTACACGGTTTTGATAATAAGTCATTAAAAGAGCGAAAAAAAAGAATGAAAGAGAATTGTGTTTTAATATTTCTCCTAATTCGCCTGACGATGACGTTTTAAAATGGAAGTCGGTAGGAAATAAACAAAAATTAATACGACTTTTTTTTTATTTTCTTTTTAAATGGGTACCGCCGTTTGGCTTGATCGTACGTTTACGTGTACGATAATCGGGTTTATTGTAAATTATACATATTATTTATATTATATGAAATAAATTTTAATTTGTTTTTAATACCGTGTAGTATTGAATGCAATAGTGGCGTAGCATCCAGGATTTTGCATTGAGAGGAGGAGGAGGAGGAGGAGGCTGACAAGTCGTTTTATAGGAAAAGTTTAACTGAGATATTGATCCCCTGTATGTGTTTGGTGTGTTATATTTTTTCAGTTTTGGTTGTACGCGTTCGCCGAAAACCAATAGGGCTAGAAAACAAAACGGAATAAATTCCGTAGAGTAACCTTTTTTAGACATTCGCACCGATCTCCGTGCTAACAATATTTTAACACACACACACACACATATAATAGAACGCGTTTGCAGAACACTGAAAGGATTATTAAATTTTTTGTATGACGAGATGGTGGTTGGTTGGCATCCACTTAGCCTCACTGGCTACTGCTACGCGTCTACACCGGGGGGACAAGGATGCTGTCCGAAACCTTTCGGGCATTAGAAATCGAAACGGATTTCTCGCACCTGTGTAAGCACGTCAAAAGTTTTGCGAAAATATTCTTTTAAAAGAACGCGATATTGCGCCGTGCACGCTATAGAATTGATGTAGCGCCGGGCAAACAAAACGCTTTGTCTCTGCCAAACATCGTATTACAACGCCTTGTCGTTGTTTCATACACGGGGGATAAATGTAACACGGCCTTATATATAATTTTTTTTTTCGACTTCGATATTGTTTGACCACGGTGTAATATATTCGTGTAAGTTTTTGATGTAATTTAATAATAAAAAGAAAAAAAAAATGTTTTTTTCTACCTTTTATTCATAAAATTACGATTTTAATTTCTCGTTTACACATCACTACAACATATACGCCGTATTCTGGTTGAATTTGAAACACTGATCGATGATATAAAACGATTTTCTTGTTTTTTTTTTTTTTACAATTCTCGGAAAAAAGTTTTGTTGGATTTTATAAGGAAATAAAATTAGGATTTTTATTATTCGATCAGGTTCAGTGGCGGGACCGGAATTTTTTCAAGGGGAAGGGGATAAATACTTGTTTAAACATAGACATATCAGATGAAGAAAAAAACATCTCGTGTTTATATTATTATTTATTCAATTAAAATTACGCGTATAATATTAATATTATATTATTTAATTTTCATTAAAATTTTATTAGATTAAATTTGAATCGTACGAAAACATTTCTAGATGTTGAAATTTCAATGGGAAGCGTGAGTTCCGGACTCTCCCTTGGGTACGCCACTGATCAGGTTTGTTTAGGTTAAGGAATCATATACTCATTTCATATAAAAATCATTTCGCGTATAAATATTATTATAGTTTGTTTCATAAAGTTATAAAAAATAAGATAGAAAATAAATGACAAAATATTTACCACGGGGGTTTTTTTTTTAATTTAACTTAATAAAACGGCTATTTTTGGATAAACAATAATGTATAAAATATTTTCTGTAAAATTGTATAGCATTAATAGTCATAAATATTATAAAGTTGCAGACACACTTTGCAGTATAATAATATTGGAAAGAATCCGCCAATAGACGCTAGACAATGTGACCAGGATAATATTATGTTATTTCATTATTAATAGTTTTCAATATATTTTATTTTTCTTCGATTATTTATATATTATTGTGCAAGCACGTCAATTTTGTAGGTCATCATAAATAGAATTTTTGTCATCGCGAACGGGAATTATTTCGCACGTTTTTAATATACGTAAAAGCCATTGTACTACAGCGGTTGTTGTTGTTGGAAATAAAAACCGTGGATTATTTTATTTGAGCCGTTCTCTCTGGTCGATTTACGGCGATTTTAATGTTGAAAAAATATTTTTGTAGTATAAATTATATTATACGGTGTAGATTTTTTCATATTGTCCAACATAAAGGAATTGTAGAAAAGTCAAAATCATTGACCGAGGATATTACAATCAATTAAATGAAATTATTTTGAAGTATTTATTGTTAAAATATTTTTCGAAGTATTATTATTGTATTAAGTAATATTCGTAATATTATTGAGATGTCTTACGGCATACCGAGTGTTAATATAGTTAAAAATAAGTCTTTTTACAAACTGAATGTTTTTATTTATTTATATACTTTTATTTATTCGTTTATATTTGATCAGGTGCAATGAGGAACAAATTTACTTTTAACGAATATTTATTGACACCCGTAATCACGTTTTCTCCTCTATTCTAACATTTTTAGTTCACGTTATTCGTTATTTTTTTTCACTCATGTCACGTATATTGGCGAGCGCTTCTTATAAATGTTTTTGGACATTTCTTTGAATACTTTGACTATTAACGTTATAATTAAGCTATAGCGAGGAACGACCAAACCAGTAAACCGAATTCATAAATTCTTAAATTAAAAAAAAAAAATGAATTATATATTTGTTTGTCTAACACATCCGACAAATTTCTTCTTCTCTATTAGGTTCCGCGTGTACGTACACTGCAGAAAAAATAAAGTAACTCTGAAAAAGCTACAAAAAAATTTAACAAATAAAAATAAAAAAAAATACCACGCTGTTATATGGGCCTGGGAAGCGCGTTCGAATATTCTGGATCTTACTTCTTCGCATTTTTTGAGACTTACATTCAAAAATAAGTGTTTAATATTTATAAATAATAACGATTTCGCGTGTCCGATATGTGTTCGGTAAAAATATGTTGACTATCACTTTGCCGGTCGATGTATTGTCGATTCAAGGCGAGCGTTAAAATATCGTCGAACGAGAAACATTTTCAATATGCACTAGATTAATGTGTACAAAAAAAAAAAAAAAAAAAATAGATAATAATATGAAGTTATTTTGTGTTTGTTTAACGTTAGCTATTTATTTTTTTTTAAACTTTTCAACGTTGTATGATGTAATGAAAAATAACCGTGATAATATATTATTCAAAAGTTTCTAGATTTAAGTAAAACCGAACAGACCTACATATAATATGTGGTAAAATTGTTTGTGAAAAAAAAATCTATCAGACCACTGGAAAACAACAGTTGCCAAACAGTCAACAGGAAATCATTTTTTCATTCCACCAGAAGAACATAAACAAAAGATAGAAACTTTTTGCTGCAAACTCTGTGGTGATTATTTATATTGTTTAGACCCGTATACGTACTATATAATATATTATGTTATGTATGCACGTTGAAAAATAACAATTTTTAACTCAAATGTCACGAAGCAACCTATATAATTCAACGAATATATGAAAAATATAACTTCGTACTAATTTTACTGTTTCTATACGACGGAATTCGAACAGTCAGAAATTACATACACATCATATACGTATAAATAAATAACAATTAAATAAGACGAGCGTTAAATTATATTTTGAAAAACGTTAACTGTTATACGATTATTATATCAATCGCCGCGCACTCTTCATATTCATAATATGCCAATTTATATTATTAACAGGACAATTATAACATATGAATATTAAAGGAAATTTATTATACGTATTGATGTTATTTAAAGGACGAAAATTGGTTTATGTCAAACTGGAATCAACGACGGTACGATAAAAATGCAGATTAAATTTTGTTATTAAAGTAAAAAATGAACTTCGTGTCGGATTTATTATGAAAACGACGTAGTTTAAAAATTACATCGTTAACAAGTTTTTTTCGAATAAAAATGTGTGTGTATATATATATATAAATATTAACTTTTATTTATTTATTTTTTTTTTAATGATTGAAAACGAAATGGTAACTGCGAGAAACATGAAAGTAATTTTTATATTATAATTCTTAATAACGGTTGTGGTGAATTACGTAAAAAACTACGTATATAATAAATAATTTAGTATTTACGATGTTTACAAAAAAAAAAAAAAACAAATAATTAAAAACAAAAGGACTGAAAGTTTTCGGTTAATTTTGTTTTTTAATGTTTTTTTTTCTCGTTTTTGTTGTTTAATAACGGTAAGTAATTGTAATACTTAAAACGAAACAAAAAAAAGGTTGTTTTACTAAATATATTATACACGCGCGTTGTTTTGGTTTTTTAATACTTCTACTCGGATTCGATATTTCTACGAACGAGTAAAACAAACGCGTTTACGAATGTCTTGTGGAGTTTAAACATTTTTCGTCTCTTGTAAAAAAAACGTATCGTCACCTAAAAATACTAATGCGTTTTTTTACAAATACCATCCGGGGATTTTATAATCCGACGCGAATTCGCTTACTAAAACGCTATGAAAAATATAGCACAATAAAATAAAAATTTGTATATTCAGTCGTTTAAATGTCGGATTGATGTTACGGAATTATATATTTTAATAGGCCTATTAATTCTGTGCCGGGAGAGATTTAATTGTACACAATACATTAACGCGGTATTTTTTTTTTTTATATACACACACGCATACTCGTTATATTTACAACATTTTTACGCCTGATTAATATTACCGCGAATCACCGCGTTGATGCACGGTAATCGGTTATATAAAAAAAAAAAATCGAAAAATAAGGACGTGGACAATTATTATTATTATTATTATCGTCGATGTTCGACTGGAATACAACTATTTCCTATCGGTTTTTATATTATAATTCGACGACACATCCGAGAGACATAATTCCATCGATTTCGGTGTACGCATAATTCGACGCGCGTATTTTCGATTAATATTTTGTCGCCCGTAGTTCGTATATAAAATTATATATTGAGAAGTACGCGAGATAAGTCGAAAACGGAAGGAGGCGACGGGTACAGTTTTAAAACGCGTTCCGTTTAATTTGAAATTAATTCCCCACTCGTGTCGTCTTTCCGCCGTCAACTTCTTCGGGACCCGTTTAATCTTAGCGCGCGCGCGGCAACGAATTTTAATTAAAGTTTACACCGCCCTATATATATATAATCATATACGAGTGATTGTTTTTGATTTTAGCGAAAGCGTATATATTTACATGGAAAACACCGCGACGACGGGTCCATCGCCAATGCACGAAAAATCCGTGTGAGTATTGTATTTTGCAAATGTAGGAATCTCACGATTAAAGACGTCCAGTCGCGGAGAACGGGTGGTGGCGAACCGAAACGGAATCCGACAGATCGGACGACATACATATTATTGTACGATTCGTCGATAAATTTATAGGTTTTCGACGGTAATTTTTCTGGTGTATTGAAATATATTTTCTTTTTTACGATTTTAATCGTATACACGCGTTTCGAATGACGGTTTTCGTGCAATCCGCGGTGTTTGTGTATTTTTTTTTCGTTCGCAGTAACTGCTTTCTATAAATCCGTAAGAGTTTTAATAGATTTTTTTTTTTTTTTTTGGAAATTAGCATCACTTCCGTTGACCATAAGTCACCTCGAAGGCGTGTTGTAGCGTACGAGAACGGATCGAAAAAAAATAAAATAATTTTACGTTATAACGGCCGCGTCTCATTGCTATAATACTCGTAGTATTATTATATTGTATACCGTGAAATCATCGCGTTTATGTTTAATTTAAAACCGTTACGCCGTTGCAGTGTGTCGACGAAAAGTTCTACGATATAAGTGTGTTTTTCAACGCGCCGAAATTGGATTCCGAGTTAGAAAATATGAATAACGCCTGTAGCCGTGTTGGACGTTTAAAAACAATAATTACACGCGCATAACTGCTGCGGTATAATATACGTATGAACAAAATTAGATTTTCACGCGTTGAGAGATCATATTATTATTATAATTTTTTTTTCGTTTTTTTGTAAGAAGTTTGTACAACTCCATGTAATACGTGTATGATATTGTAATGACTACACGCGCGGGGCGAAGCGACGGCGCGAAACTTGTCCGATTACGTACGAGTAGTTGTCTCACTCGACAACTCTCTGCTCGATCGCGTGATATTACGGCGAACACACACACACACACACACACGATGTGTACCGGTATAAAGTAAACAGAATATATTTTTAAATAAAAAAAAATCATTTTGAATATAAATAATAATAATAATTTTATTTATACGGATTGTTTAATAAAGGCGATTTCGAATTATCCTCCAACGCCATTCGCCACACGAATTCACCGTTTCGATGGCCAATCGATGCGGAAAAACGCGTATTTTCGTAATAGATTCAAACGTCCCGCCGTTGTATAATTTCTCTTGTTTCCCTCTCCCCCACCAAGTAATTATTTAATTACGTATTATATAATAATAATAAAATATGATTAATGAAAAAGTCGAAAAAAAAAACTTTTACGTAAATCGCAAACTCTTAAAAGTAAAAACAGAAAAGAGAGTCCCTCTTCTTCCTACGCGTGTATACGGCCATTCGCAATACAATAAGCCCCGCAGTGTGGTTTTGACACACCGACGAGAATACAAATTAAAACGCGTTTTGTTACGAAAATACCAATTGAAAAAAAAAGAAAAACAAAAAAACTGCGAAACGAATTACACGCGGAATCAGTTCACTGCACGTTGGCATAGGAAATAATAATTAGTATTTTTTTTTTTTCCTTTCCGTTATCGTTTCGCAATAATTAATTTTTCCGTTTACATAGCGTTATAAAAAACAAAAAAAATGAAATCCGAATCGTATTTGTGGAGAAATACGAAATATATGTTTGCGTATACGTCGCATAATATTATGTAATAACGATAAGCGTTGGCCTCGGATGAACTCTGGCTGTTAAAAAAAAAAACCCTCCGGAACGGAATCGACTATTTTCTACATTTCGCAGTCGTCGTGCATTTTCTTCACACAGAATCGTGCCCTCCTCCCCCGTATGTGATATACGAAATCGTCATTCGGAATAATCTCTAGAGATCTCCCCGTCAAGTCGTTGTCGTTTCCACCGGCAAGACATTTCATTTCGCCGGTGAACACGTTCTCCGCGCATGTCGTCGTCGCGTTTAATCGGATACGCGGCGCTGTTGCTGGCCGTACTGCGTTACTGTATAATATACACACTTATAGTTATTGCTAACCTTATAGTTATTGCTTTCATGAAAACACTGTAAACGATTTCGGCGATGCGCGTAAAAACTTAACCGAAATCCCGAGGGAAAAAATGTCGTTGACCGGGGAGGGCCCTGCGTTATACAAACGCGGAAACGAATCGGTTTTTTTCCTATAAGACGTTCCCGGCAACACCACCAATGACTAAAATTCGTGTGAGACACCTAACCTGATTCTAACCGACATGAAAAATTAAAAAAACACGTATAAGAAAGCTCAAAAAAAAAAAAAAAAATTACTCGACGAAAGCTGAAAATATTGAAAAAAAACATTTTAATTACGTCATGATTACGCGTTGTCGTCGTCACTCACCGTTATAAATAAACAATGCTTTAATTAATATTATTTTTGACGTTTTACTAAACTACTATATATGGGCCCGTGATTAGTAGAAGTAATAACCGATTATTATTATTATTATACGGAAGAAAAGAACATTTTATTCGACGCCGAAGAGGAATATTTACATCATCAATTTAAACAAATATCAAATAAAACAATTGCGGCATTGGCTTCTTCCGTCCTGTTTCACTTTCTCACATATTATTATTTTACACATACAACAGTACAGATGACGCTTATTACTTTTATAAAATACAATTTAAAAAAAAAATCGGTTTTGTGCGGTGCACGAGAATTACTGTGTAAAAACAAAAAAAAAGATTATAAATCATAATGTACCGCCCAATATTATTATTATTATTAATTTATTAATGTCTCTCTCATTCTCTCTTCTTCTCTGTAAATGATATGATAACATATACATAATATATAAATTTTCGTTTTGTCCGTCCCTGTTCCGCGAGTCGAGCACCGAGTACCGTTTGAATATTCATGCGCCAGTGTAAATATACGCGCGTACATATTTATTAACTCGCGGTCAACATCGGAATTCGCGCGTTTACAGAGGTTATTATAATTCCATAATAATAATAATAATAAAAAAACTAAAATTGCGCCGTTTGTACGTCATAAATCACGTGAAAATATCCGTTTCTAACGGATATATATCGTACAATAATAAATTAGTGCCAACAGTTTTTTTTCCTCATCTCTCATAAAATATATATAAATAATAACAGTTTGCGATGCGTGTATACGGGAATTCACGTGCAGAAATCCCGAAGTTCGCGCATTAATTTTAAGTGCAAAAAAACAAAAAAATATTACATATTTTCATTCATATTTATTAAGGATATTTTCATATATATGTGTGTGTATGTGTATTTATTATATACGGGTAAACATCATTTGTTTTTATTTTTCGTTTCCTGAGGAAAATAAAATTATTCCATTATTCGAAAACGGAAAAGTAAAACGTCGGATTATGTATGATGCGGATGTTGCCGGACCGAAAATATACCTGCGTTCAACAAAAAAATAATAAATAATATTGTATTTCTGTATAAGTAAAATAGTATATATTATGTGCGTAAATAAAAATTAATTGTCTAGATACGATCGCTTTTACCTATAGACAAAAAATTGGATATTTTATAAAAAAAAAACGGCATCGAGTTTTATAGATATGTAAAAATCGAAAACATCAATTTCTCCTCGATTAATTCAAATAAAAAAAAAAAAATCGATTTTTTATTATTTAATATAGTTAATGAATATAATAATATAATCAATAAAAACCTTTAAACGTACATTCGACTCGTACAATAATTATTTCATAAAAATATACAGATATTTTTTTATACATAGGTTTTTTTAAGTAATACACAATAAATTAGTAAATATATTGGATGTAATATGTAATCTATTATTATTATTATTGATAAATAAATAAATAAATAATAATAATAATAATAATAATAATAATAATAATAATAATAATAATATTGGACTTAATATGTTTATAAAAATTAACTTTTCCGATTACTGATCAAAAGGACGTTGAATGTCATTTACCATTATCAATAGCAATGCGCAATTGTACATAATAAGTAATAATTATAAATAATAATATATGGAAATCATACCAATAAAATATTTGCTTTTAGAAGACTAAAAATTACTGTTATTATTATTTGTAACACTTGTATACATCAATCAAAACGTAATATGTGGAATTCAGTCGAATATAAAATATAGTATTTTTGAATTGTCGTTAGTTTTTTTTTTTCATTAGGCTTGGATTTGAAAAAAAGATAATGCAATTTGTGAAGTAAAAACTCCAAAAAATGCCTTAACAATTTAATTGTAAAAAAAAAATTCGCTTTAAATAATTACATTTTTTTGTTTTAAAAAAGAAAAAAATGTACATAATTATTCATTAGTTAGTTGAATTTTATTAAAAAAAAAGAAAAATGAGTTTGATTTGTTGAATTTGATCGGGAACAGAAATTAAAACAACAAATAATCCTATTTTAATTGAATAAATATTTTTGATTTATTTAAATTTATAATTGAATTTCGTAATATTACTAGAAATAACGTAAAAAAAGATTAAAATAAAAGAAAAAAACGTTAAAAACCGTATAAAAACGTTAAAAATATTGAAAAAGCAAAAAAAAAAGTTGCTTGTTAGAATAGCGTGTTAGATACTCAAAACATTTGTATTGCAAAAAGTGTTTTAGAAAAAAAAAAATGACGCAAACGCATCGAACACCAAGTCCTATTCATGACTCACCTACACATATTTTATTTAAAATATATATTTTTTTTATCTTGCACGAGAATCAAACATTATTAAATACATTTAATATTTAACTACGTTTGACTAGACGAGTCTTTATCGATTGCACCGCGTATAAAACATAGAAGTGGTTTGTGAGTTATCATCCCGTTTGATTACGATTCACAAGTTTCATTAATACATTCGAATACGCGTTGAACAACTGTTGAATTTACAATATTTAAATTAAACGCTTTACCTAAACCATATTATATAAACTGTACCCGTGTACGCGCATGCATAATTCATCTGCAAACGTTCGCACCAAATAATAATAATAATAATAATAATATTTCTGTTGGTTCGGCAATTGAAATGTGTTGTTCGCACGGAATTCCTTCGAGTGTGTTTCGACTATTCTAATCGCAATTCGCGCTATATTTTTTTTTACGATATTTTCGAAGCTCGACTATACCGCAATTCGTATGTAAATACAATCGACTGTATTTTGTACACACGAAGCCCATGTCTAATTAAATCGATACACGCGTATCGATGATTTAATTAAAAAACAAAAAAAAATCACCAACCTATATTATGTACATTACTCGTCGACGATTCTGCGTTATTCACATTGCACTTCTGCCCGTTGTGTGTGGGACGTTTAACGACGCTGTACTTGACAGTTATAACAATAGTCGTTTCTGTTCGCGTATAATTATATCACGTTATTGTGGTTGGTACGAAATTAAATCTCGAGTTTGAGTGTGTTTCGTAAAAAAAGAAAAAAAAAGATTTTTTAAAAAATATCACGTAAAAATCCGGTTTATCGACAATTGTGACGGTATGTTAACACTTTATAGTTTTACGTGAGTTACTCTCCGCAGTTACGATATTCTGTCGTATCGTATAAATCACGCGGCAGACGCCTATAATATATTATAATGTTAGCCTACAACAATTCGCGACATTTTTAACAACCAGACAGTGGACTCTGATTATTTTTTTTCTTTATTCAATTTAAAAGTCTCTAAGGTCATATCCGACGAATATTTTAATTAATTAATTAATCACCGCGTAATAATCCGAGTTAATTGTGTTTTATGTCATAGAAATAAAAACTTACGTTTATGCGCGCGTGTGTAGATAATTTAAAGGCGCGAAGAAAAACTTTTTCATTTAAATCTATTCGTTTTTGTCGTTATAAAGACGTTTTATGCACTGTATAATATATATATATATCTTCATAAGTCGGTCTAATAAATTTTCATTTATTTCGGCGATGAATTTATACTCCTCCGCCGTTTTAATCCTATAGTTCTTAAGGCAATATGTTTTCTTAACTATGCATACACAGCGGCAAACATTGATTAGTCCTCGTCGAAGTTTTAGTTATTAGATTTGTTGCGGAAAACAAAAACATTATACGCTGATGCTGCTGCTGTGGTGTCGGTACATTATTTTATGTGGCAATCTAGTTTTGGATTAAACTCTGTAAAGTCGACGGAAACGTATTTATAATTATTTTTTATTTTTTTTTAGTAAAAAAATAGTCTAAATCTTTGTACGCGATACTATACGTATCTCTCTTCCACCAAAACCCCCCCTCCGTTCATTTGAACACAGTATAATACGTCTTTCGAAAGACAAGAGAATCTAAATTAGCTCGAGTTGCTGCCGCAGAGTGAATTTAATAGGCAAGGTGTGTTCCCGTGCAAACGCTCGAGTTTTGCGTTAATTGCGAATATTAATTCAGTAATAAATTAGTTTATGGAACGGGCAGAGAAGACCGAGTAGGTATAACGCGTTTAACATTTTCCCTCCTCCTTTTTTTTTCCAGGATAAAAATTCCTCGCACTGCTCTAAATTAAAACGACGATTCGTCGTAAAAAATTACTACTTCAGTCGCGGATGTTACCGTTTTTTTTTTTTTTTGTTTAATATAAATATAAATATCGTAATTAAGAAGAAGAAGAAGAAGAAGAGAAATGTTATTTCACAGCTGCCGTTTTTTTTTTATTACAGATTAAAGTCATTTCGGGGCGCGAATTGCGAGTTTGTTTGCGACTGTCCGGGAAATAAAAAAAAATCACCTCTCCCTCCGTGAATTTAGGTAAACGTTTCGTTTGTTTCGCGTCAATCGGTTTAAATATGTAACTTTAATTGACACGCGCGTACACGCAAAATGCGATTACAAAACCAAAAAAAAAAACGCACGAATGTATTAAACGATTTCAAAATAAGTAAACATTTTACTGTATATTCGTGTAAACTCGTCGCATTTGTATATCTAATAATTTATATACTCTTTGATCGGGTCGATTAAACGAATATTTGTGTTTTGAAGTCCGCGTATTCGTACACACATCGGTTTCAAAGTAATTTTTAACTTCGCACGTTCCAAATGCGTTTTATTGTAATATTCTATTCGTGTGTCCACACGTTCCACTTAGAAACACGGTTTAAAAATGTACACGAAAAAGAGAAGTTCTGCAAACGAGTGGTGGGAGTGAATTATTATTATTATTTTTTTTTTTTTTTAAATGTCGCAGCTTTACTCGATTTGAGTAAAAGTACGATTATAATCGACGACCGATTATTTTTACGAACCATTTGAATACAAAAATTTCACTTCCGCCATACATTCGTTCTTTATTCCCTACACGTTTTTCAAATCGTTTTGATAGTGGACTTGGTTATCGGTCGAGGGTTAAAAAAATTTCCCAAAGACAATGTATTTTCCAAAGAACATCGACAAAATATACCTATGACTTCCTGTATGCATACATATACTCTTTGTTCGATATGATATACGGACGCGTTTGTTACGTATTATAAACGTCACACTGGACTCTCTTGCTCGTTCGATTAAGATCATCAAGAGATTACTACGTCATACCACCCCAACTTAACGAATCGCTTCGACTTTACACCCGATGATTAAAAAAAAAAAAATCATCTATTTCCGTCACTGACAGTTTGTAAAACTATGCTGTGTATTTTTCTATTTTACGTCGTTAAATCGTACTTGTAAGAGACGTATTGAGTGTAGCGGGTGCGGTATAGTTTCGTCCTCTTAATATTTAGATTGGAAATATTTGAGAATCAGTCGAATGATAATAAAATCAGAGTGAGACATTTTCATTAAAATTTCTTGTAATAGACGAGATTTTTCAGTATTTCTCCCTCATTTGCCGCGCGATTATTATTATCATCAGCGAGCATATACGTATGAAACGGGACGCTGTATTAAAACATTTAAACCGCGAAATGGGAGCAATTGAAAATCAACGAAGAGGAGTCGCGCGTATAGGATTATAAAATATTTACACCACCGCGTACGGCGTGCAGCAGATGATAATAATATAACGATGTTGGTTCATCTCGATTTAAACGCGTATTCGACTATATTATGTCGTCGTGTAACGAATTAATCGCATATTACATATCGCTGGAGTGTATGTGTGTATTAATGACGGCCGTTATATATGAGGTCCTCGGCGAGTCTGCGACGGTTAAATATTCAGTTAATTACGCGCGCGCGCGCGAGCCATAAGTTTAATATACGGAATTACGTGTGTACTTACTTACACGAGTGTTTGGGCCGGAAATTTAATCTCACCAAACGTCTTTATTCACGTATAATAAACGAGTGAATATAGGGAACGAAGGGTTGACGAAGACGTGTTAATTAAATAAATTGGAGTGGGTTTTTTGCAAAAAAGAGGAAAAAAACGATTTTAATTTTTTGTGGAGTCTACTTCTCGAAATCGACTGCGTCTCCGCAGTGATACGATTTTGAAAGCGCATTAGGATTCGCTTCTTGAAGTCTACGCGATCGTCTTTCCTGCTCTTTTCGATTTTTTTCTATCTAATCCTAAGTGATCTTCAAAAACAATTCTTCGCGGTTTATGTAATCGATTTCGGACGGATTTTTAATAATAATAATAATAAAAAAACTAGCAGTGCGGAGACACAGTCGATCTCGAGGAGTAGACTTCACGAAAAATTCAAATCGTTTTTTCTTAGTTTTGTAAACTAGTTTTATTATTATCATTATTATTATTATTATTATTATTATTATTATTATTATTATTATTATTATTAAAAATCCGTTCGAAATCGATTGCACAAAACCGCGAAAAATTGTTTTTGTCAATCTTTTAAGATTAGATAGAAAAAAAAACCGAAAAGAGCAGGAAAGATGATCACGTAAGCTTCAAGAAGCGAATTCTAATGCGCTTTCAAAATCGTATCATTCGATAGACACGTTGGAAGTATAGGAACTCGATTATTATATTCTTTTCGTGTGATGCAAGAGCTGAGAATGTATCCGTTTATAAATCACTGTTTTTTTTTAGAATTTTTTATGATTCCATTGTAATGTTTCACAATCATATGGTATTTCCTATTATTAGGTGGTAAAATTTTCTTTTTCGCTATTGAAACTCAACAATTATGCGTGTGTTTAATTTTATGAACTCTCCCCATTTTCTAAGTGTATATACGAGTATATATATATATAGGAAAAAAAGTTTGCCTAAATCAAAATATTTATAAAAAACGAATTATAGTTTTTAATTTTATTAGTTTCTTTAAATTATTTAATTTTGTATATTTGTTAAAATTGATTAAAGGAAAATGAAATTATTTAAGATAAGTTTTTTGAATTTTCGGATGATAAATGTAGTTTTTTTTTTAAGAACATTAAAACAACAATATGACGTAAGAAAAAAATAAAATTTAACGAAATATTTTAATAACTATGTTAAAATCTCGGCGCCTTAAATTAAATTAATAAACATATATTAAAAAAAAAAAAAAATTACAAAAAGAAGCGTATTGTGTATTGAGATTTTAACAAATTACACGTTAACGTAATAATATAATAGTAAAATTATTTTTAATAAGTTTTCCATATATTTTGTTTTGTTCCAGAAAGTAACTAATTCGATGGAAGATTCCGAATTTTATTTTGTCCGTATAGTCGAGTGTCTTTTTACACGTATAAAAATACGCGTATAGTGTCTTTTTATAACTCATAAGACGATTTTCAATTTTCGATTAATTTTTGCAGGAAACCTTTAATTCTCACGGACAATAAATAATTCGCGGACCCGTTCAATACTTTTGACTGCGGTAGAGAGAAAAAAAGAAATTCTACGCAAAAGTTACGCGTCACTTTTAGTGTAGTCACTTGTAGTCTTTCATCATTAAACATTAATTAATTTGCAAGTAATTTTGTGTTTGTCATCAAATCAAGAAATACCTGCTTTAAATTAATTTTTTCGCGATACATATTTCATCAATGAAATTTTCTCCCGTGTTAATGTACTTGAATGCACGTAAACGTTTTTATGATTATTATTTGTCGGAAAAATCTAATTTATTGCAGTCCGTGAATTGAAATCCTCTGCGTACATACGAATCGTTAACTCGCATTAATCTTATTATTATACACTTATACAACTGTGGCAAAACCGCGCGCAACGTTTCCTCGAATATAAATAAATCTATACGGTCCGTACAGACCATAATTCAACCAGGTCAATTTTCGTCTCATTCAAACTTATTGGAAAGCCTCCCATTAGGAAATTAATACGATTTTCTCCAGCGAGATCCGACGTACATTGCAGTATTATAAACTCATAATAGTCGTATATAGAAAAAACGACGGGTCGGCGAGAGAAATCGATTGTACACCGTCGTTTTACAAAATAATTTTTAATAATCGTCCGAAAAACGTACTTGTATACGTTTTATTGTGTAATTAATCAGACGTTTTTTTTTTTGTTTTTCCGAAGCTCTCGCACGTACTGTTCGGATTTTCTTCATTTCGTTTTTAATCTCGCGGTTTTAGCGTTTAGTCCGGCAATCAAACGACGAGTCACGACCACCGTTGATTACTGCTAGTTCAGCAATTAAAGTGTGTATTGCAAGCATTGCGTACGAAGGGATCACACTTTTCGTCATTGTAGCACACGCGTATTCTGTATGACGTCAGGGCTTGTTCAAACAAGGAGATCACCTGCGCATGGTCTCGATGGCGGAAAACTCTCAGAATGACAACGAGATAAAAACGGCCGTAATTATTCAATTTGTGCTGCGGACGTGTTATTCTTTTAGAATCACTACAATTCAACTGGCGAATAATTTGCACTTTTGTAAACCCCGAACGCGTTATACGAGTGAAAACCACTGATCTCAAGACACGAATGAATAATTCCCGTACGCGTGTACCATGGATAGTGTAGTATATATGGCTATGAAAGCGAGCCGCCATACGCCATATACCGTTTATCTATTTTCCTGTTTTTGTTCATTATGCGAGAATAACCGATTTTGGTTGATTTCCATCCCGTGATCTCAAAGCGAATAATATTACACGATAAACACCATGGAGAATATTATACTCGTATAGTATCCACCCTGACGTTCATATCTTACGGAATGCGTATCCTGGCGGCTTTCTATCTGGAATCGTGTTTTGATTGACATACGCGTTCCGTGCACTGAGTTTAGCATAGTTCAAGTGATGAAAATCCACTTCTGAGATTCAACTTGTTGGATATGAATTTTGGTTTAAATTCGTACCACTAGACCGCGATAATATTATAATATATGACGTATAATAACGTATCGGGTTCCGATCTCATTCAAATCGGGGGTGAAAGTAATCGAAATTTTCGTCATAGGGTAATGATTTATCGTGGGGAAACGGTAACAAGGAACTAAATTTACCGAAACGGTGTACTCAAGGAATGTAAAATACGGATATGTATATGAATTTAAAATTCGGGAAAATGTTATAATTATATTATTATATGAGATTTGACGAATTTGTATGAAAAAAAAATAAGGCGCATTGCACTTTCGCGTTATTTTTTCTCGAATTTTACGTTTAAAATATTTTTCTCGATTCCAAACATATTGTTTTCGTCAGGGGGTTTTTTTTCTATATACATAAAATTAAGTCGTTATTATTTTTATCTATCGTCCTTTTTTTTCATTTTCATCCATTCGGATCGTTACGCGTGTATTGCGTTTATGGTTTATAAATGCAATATTATAACATTACAGAACACAATAATTTGTTGTCATCGAATCTCGCGGCGAACGTTTCTATACGTCGCTATATATATATATATATAAAAAAAAACGTATCGAAAAACATGGAAATTCGTAAATTTCGATTGTGCGTGTGTACGAACCGCGGGGCGCGTTTATTCGTCACGCGATTTGTATTGCTCGGCGGTATAATACAGCTGTTAAATCTGTTATAAATACAGTGAACAAAGAACACGTTTATAATGCACGCACACCGGTAGCCCCGTTTTTTTATTTCGAGAAAAACGTTCGATTTTATTCCCCATCCATTCCCTCCTCGTCTGTATAATATAACACACTCTCAACGATTATGTTTTTGTTGTTCGAAATTAGTTTTTAAATAAATAATCGAGGCGTTTCGTATATATATATATATATATATAGGAGAAACGAAACATGCGAGCAGATGGCTCTATATAGAAGCTCTATACATTTTTTTTTTATCCACGCGCGTTTATAATAGGATACGTAATTACTTTACTCAGTTTTGAGAAGTGATCAATATAATAGAGTGGATTTTTTTTCCAACGGATTATGTCCGTCATGATTTTAAACAAATTTTTTTTTTTTTGTCATCAAATTCGTCGACCATTTGTATAGAATTATATTATTCATTCGTCAATTATTATTATTATTATTATTATTATTGTTTACTAAGCGAATGTGAATTTATGACTGTCAAACGGAAATTTGCAAATTTTTTCGCGTAAAATAATTAATTAATTAAAAAAAAAAAATTCCCTCTATGAATTGTATTTATAAATTCGGTCATACAGTCTTTTTCATAGTCCGATAATAATTGCTGCCCATCATCATTTCAATAATAAATTTATATTTGTTAAAAATACGTATAGTTTTAATACAAACGCCAATAATATATTGACTATACGCGTGTATCGAAATGAATAAAATCTAACGAATTATTACGATATTAAAACCGCAAATTAGAACCATTAAAAAAGAAAAAAATTGTTAATATGAAAAATTATGATATTCAATTGAGATTTGGCTGAAATAAAACGTTTGTATATTAAAGCTTAATTCACGCTGGTATTTTAGACTGTCATATTATGTAGAGAGAATGTTTTGTCTGTCTGTGTTTGTCGGAATCGATTAATACGAATTGTTTATATTATTATTGTCGACGAGAGTCACGAATTTATATTTATAAACAATGTCAGTACGAATATTCGAATTGAAAATTATGATTTTTTTTGCACATTTCAACACTAATCCAAAACAAAAATCGATTAAAAAAAAAAAAAAACCGATACATATCAGTTAAAAATGTTTTATAGCCAAGTAAGTACAGTTGTATAGCTAAGGGATTCATTTTTTATTTACCGAGATATACTATAAACAGTGCTTGTTGAATTGAAGGAGTTCTTTTTTAAAAGTATTTGATCCCGTATCCCCCTTATAATTTTTCATAATGCGACGGTGGTACGGGACATTTTTTTTTTACGGTTTTATCGAATTAATGGAAAACATTAAAAATGTCTTTAAATTTCGTTATCAACGTCCAAAACACTAAAAATTCGATGCTGATTTTACACAAACGCAATCGATCTATTTAATTAATTTGACGGCCGCAGGGAGATGAAGTGAAACGTCCACGAATTTTCAACATTTTTTTTTCTTTTTACGCTTTTGCATTCCTCCCATTCTAATACGTATTTTTCCAATTCAAGCACTGGCTACAGGTATATGGACTCGGTTATACACTTTCTTTCGCCGAATGAAGTGTTACGAAATATGGGGTCGTTAACATGTCCGCGCGTGATTTACCGCCAACCATTTGTCTTACAGGAAATCTCTGGGCGGACGCCGAGAAATAAATGAACGATGGTCTGGTGCTGTTGCACCTGTTGCGCGCCGATTCATCCGAATCGTCCGATGAATTTGAATAATTTTGGACCCGTGGCAAAACGATATATTTTATATTTATGTTGTACGAACCGATTATTAGAGACGTGTCGACGGCATAATACGTATTGTATACGAGCAAGAATTCCTCGGTTTCAGACGAAAAACAAAAAAACAAAAAAAAAAAAAACGTTTCGGTAGACGGATTAACACGTTTAAGAAGATATCTTGCCCCGAGAATATTAGATTAAAAAAAAAAAAAAAGTGATTCCACTGTTTATTGCTATACATGTTATACCACACTGAGAACTTGTGCGGAAACACGATTTAAAGACAGAAAGACGAGAATTTCTACAAATGAGGAAGTAGATATTTTTTTCCTTAAATATCGTAAACCTAAAATAATAATAATAATAATAATAATAATAATAATAATAATAATAATAATAATAATAATATGACTTTTAGCATACAAGTGCGATATCATTACGGTTGTTGCTTTAAATAACTACTGTACTACACTATAATTAATAAATTGCGAAAGTCAGAAAATTTTAATAATAATAATAATAATTTTTTTTTTTTTGCTTTTCACCCTTGGAACCAATTGATTATTATCTGACGCGAAGTTGATGTCTCCTCTTCTTGTGCATAAAATACTACTCCCAAAATTCAAAAGCATTGGTAAATACGCGGGGAAAAATAAACTTTTTGTTAAAAAAGAACCGTGTCTGTTGAAAAGTGTGTTAGAGAATAAAAATATTTATTTTTTTTCGCGTTATTATTTGCTCATTTATATTGTTGTATTGCGCTAAGGTAAATAAACACGGAAACAGTACGACAATTTAGAGGCAAATTTGTTTTAACGAAGACTGCAGAGAAAAACATTTTAAATACCAATGACTCTACGTATAAACCGTCTATTCCTCTGATCTTAAAAAAAAATAAAAATCAAAACATCGCATTGAATGTTTGAATAATTTCCGTGTAATTTGACGACATTTAAATATACGTTTTTCAAATCGAAACGGTTTGAGAATATTTTTGTTGTTTTTTTTTTTTTTTTAAGTATATCGTCATAGATAGGATTGTAATCAAACTGGAAACGAGATATTTTGAAATGAGAAAAGTACAATACGCTGTAAGCCACTATAGAGCTGCTGCTTCAAATAAAATCTCCCGGGGCCCGCTCTAAAGGAGCCATTCCGCGATACACTCGTGTATTACATCATCCGACGTTCAAATCTGAGATTATTACGCGCGCGCAGAATTATTACATCAAATCGTAATAACGACATTCGCGCGCAAATATCATTCAATTAAACATTAATTGAATATAACTCTTCCGGGACAATACGGTGTACGTGTATAGATTAATCGTTTTTCCAACGCAAAGTATTATCGTTAAAAAAAAAAAAAAAAATTGTTTTGCGCCATACAATTTATTGCCAAGACGGCGGCATACATTTGTCCGAGTATAAACAATTTACGAAGCCGTCGGATCCGTGTTATTTATATGGGACCGGTGTTGTGTGTGCAATATTTGACGAAATGCTCGTTTACTACCATAGTATATATACACGTTTAAAAAAAAAATAAATAAAAATATGTAAACGTTTTGCGCATTAAAAACGAAAAATTGTTACAAAAAAAAAAAAAAAAAAATAAATAAAAAAAATAATGTTTTTATTGGCAAACGCGCGTTTTGAAAATGCTTTTTTTCGATTTCGATTCGAGCGAATAAATGCGCTTGAACAGAGAGACCGATATTATTATATTATTACATTTACGAGAAAATCGAAAATACCGATGCAAATATGCGTATTTCGTCGGCATACCATGTCACCACGGGTATCGTATTTTTTTTTCATTTTCATTTGAATTTTTATTTAAGTGTTTTACATTAAATTTTGTTAGAAAATTATAATTCGATCACGACGTATTTGAACGTACTTTTTAAACGTTATTCTTAAATCTTGATTTTAATTTTTCATTTCCGTTGACGGTTTACAGTCGTATTATTTTCGTTTTGCTCGAATGTTTCGTATAAATTGATAATAAATATAAAACGTAAATGACGCGTTAATACGATGTTAAAGCGACGAGAACGTAACGTAGAAAAACCATTTAGCCGTCTAAAGAGACGTACGAAGACCGTGTCTGATGTCTACGGCACTACATATTGTTACAACGTTTTAATGTAAAGGTTTTCTGGAGAAATATAGAAGGCTTTTTTGTCCTCCTCTGTTTTCCTTGGTGATTTCAATTTACGATATAATATAATAATAATAATAATAATAATAATAATAGTTTCGACCACGACGCTGAGGAGAAGCTAAAAAAATATCATCATTTTTATATATTTATATTTCATAAAAACTACCCGATTTCTGTTTTTATTTAATTATTATTATTATTTTCCGTTTGAACGTGGTTTTTTTCAATAATAATTGCGCCAGTTTTTGAGTATATATTTTTTTCCAAAATAGATACGCGTTCTGCGTATATCGCACTATTAATATGCTTTACGAACAATATGCCAGTAGACAACGTCAATTTCAATCGGTTCATTAAAAAAAATGTTTTATCCTTTTAATACAATCGCGAGTTTGTATCGTTTATTACGATATACGAGTACAACACTTCAGTCGAGAATATCCGACTGCAATATTCACAATACGTATAAATAAATTACGAGTACGCGGGAGCTGCAAAATATATAGAAAAAATATACATTGTGTATGTGAGTGTTCAAGTAAATCAAGTCAAAAATTATTATGAAAAAAAAATATATACGTGTATAGGAGTTTGTTTATATTCATACCACCGGTTTCGACAAGAGAAAAAAGATCATCGAACGAAATCGTGTACATACGAGTAATTTAGCGAATTGTTTAAAAAAAAAAAAAAAAGACTATGGCGTGTTATTAATATTATATTCGATATAAAATAGTATTTTTTTAAATTTGTTTTTGTGCATTTGAATTATTTAAAAACTCTGTTAACGTTTAAACGTAAAATTGAAATTATGTAAATAATAATATAAATGTCCGAGTGATGTTAAAAGTGATAAATGCGAATGTTGCTCATAAAATACACACGTTTCGCAAAATTCGCATTAGGTTTTTTAAATTTTATTTCACAAACTCCGTTGTACGCGTACGTCTTATTTTACAATTTCTATCCGTTTTATCGATACATAAGTAGTATGCACAAACATTTTATTATTACAATTATTCGGTTTGTAAATTTTGGTATAATTAAATTTGTTGGAATAATAAAAAAAAAAAATCGGTTTTCCTAATAAATTTATTCGTTTAATTAAATCGCGCATCGAATGCAATTGGAATATTATTTACTAATAATATGTTTTATACGTTTTATGTTATCCCGTAAAGTTTTATCGCCAAACGATTTTATCATCGGCGGCACACATAATATGCTAAACGGAGAGACTCGGAAACGTTTTGATAAGATTATTATTATTAACATAATTTTACGTTCGTACCGTCGCAATATATATATATAAATTATAATATGTGTCAATATGTGAATATATTATAAACGTGTATTAAATGACGACTTATACCGTGCGCTCTTTACGATCTCATATAACGTTCATTTACGAGAACAGGAATTTAAAAAAAAAAAAATGATATTATTTACACGATTTGCGCGTATCGTTGTTCCCGTAAAACTAACAATCAATTTTCGTTTTATAAATATTGTTAATCGAATACGGTTTTCATTACTATTCCATACAATAAATATGCGTAATAAAGATGAATGGAAGTCGCGTTAAACTTTCGAAACGTCCCGGCACACTTGAGTGCGTATGTAAATGTATTTAATATTTTAAAGGCGATCGAATTTTGTTTTTTTGATGATACGCTTTATTTATTTTACGTTTAAAAAAAACGAATTTTTTTCCCCCTAACGCTATACAACGGTTGTGTGTACGTTTTAATATACGAATGTGTTTGCGTTGTCAGTGTCATTATTTTAAACGCCCGTGTTTCAATTACATTATACTTTTGAAAATAACGGTTTTACTGGCTGAGGGGGTGGGGAGGGAAATAGACTAATTTTTATTTGTATTGTAATATGAAAAATAAAAATTCGACCGAATTTGATCAGAATTTCGTGTTTCGTTGCGTTTGTTTGGTAAAAAAAAAAAAAAAAAATGTATTTCAAGTATACGATCGAATTATCCTGAATTAATTATTATATTATTATATACATTCAACCGGTTATTATTTTACATACGTTTAATATCGTTTAAATGAAACTCATAATACACGTACGATTATAAAATACGATTTTTTTTTTTAATTTCTGAAATCCTATTTCATTATTGTTAAAATTACTATTTATTAGTGCGCACAGATATATGTTTGAATATTAAAAATTTTCATACGTTTATTAATATTTACAGGTATTATTAAACTTTTTTTTTTATCGAGAAATGCTCTTTTGACTACATATATTTGTATTGATTGTAAAATTGTTTTCCGTAGTTATTCCGCAATAACGTCGACGATGATTATAATATACGGGGCTCAAAGGTGAAAACGACAACCGTAAAACGATTTTTCTTTTTTTTTTATAACTGAGAATTAACAAACGGATTTTCGTTGAACGAGAATTTTATACGTGAAAATCGATAAACGGACGAATTGAAATATACAATAATACCGACATTTAAAAACGACGAAAAACCCGCGAAACTAAGCGATTCGATGACGAGGAATTAAAGAGTATTCTATATGAAAAATAGACATTATAACGCCAAGCTAAATTCGTTTTTTTTTTTTTAACAATTCAATTCACCTTAACTCGTACGTATTTTTTTTCTGAACAGATTTTCTCTACGCGATTCCGTTCGGTTTCGTGTTTTATGACGATTTATTTTTCGCTCGATATACCCGCGACCGATGACTTTTTGTCGAAACCGGTATAGTGCATCAACAAACGGATTTAATATTCCCACGCGTATTTCTTTATTGTTCATAATAAAATATCTCTTTGCCGTTCGATTGCGCATGTTCACTAACAAACAAAATACGCTATTTACCGTTATTGTTAATTATTATTTCTATTTTTTTCGCCGTATCTTTTTTGTTTTTTTTAAATAATTTATTAAAATGTTGTTTTTGTCGTTTACCATTCCACTATTACCACTGTAGTGTATAGCACATTAAATGGTCGGATAGTAGAAGCACGACAAGTGGAAATAAAAAATATCGTTCCCTCGCGAAAACCTCGCTAAAGACAAACGTACCGTGTTCCGAATATAGATGGATTGCTTGACTTTTAGTAATCAATCTAAAGAGTAATGCGGACGATAGTGTAAAGTGTATTCTGCTATAATAAAATGTGCGGGAGAAAATACTGTTGATAATAA
Source organism: Chaetogeoica ovagalla (assembly GCA_032441825.1). NCBI lineage: Eukaryota > Metazoa > Arthropoda > Insecta > Hemiptera > Aphididae > Chaetogeoica > Chaetogeoica ovagalla. The sequence continues at coordinate 2,021,119 of CM063727.1, read as the reverse complement.
CGCGTGTTAGAACAAAAAAAAAAACAAAAAAAACAAAAACTCCGAAGTGACTCGTATCGAATGATTTCTCGTGAAGTCGTGTAACGTTTTAGATTCTGAGGGGAGAGAGATTTTGTGTCTGAATCCAAAAATTTTACCAGAAGGTGTGCTCCGATCTTTACAGTCGTCGTTGTTTGTTTCCAGTAACGAATTGCATTTCTAGTCGGTACTTTAAAACACGTCATTATTTCGATTTTCTCAATACTTTTGTCGAGCGTACGAAAGAATTACCTTACAAAAAAAGCGATTTCGTCGACGAATTTCTAATGGTTACAGAATTACTCGAAATATTTATTATTCACTAAACTTTATATCATATTAAAGAGGAAAAAAAAAAAAGACAAACTTATTCTGGACTGTTTATAGGACTGTATTATTATTAATTCGTAGAGAGAGTCAGTTGTACTCGTATACTCAAAACATAAGGCCGAAGCTCCGTTCGGAATCGTTTTTCTTTTCTCGATTTTATCATTGTTTACGAATTTATAACGATAAATTTGTGAAATTTCTATCCGAGGAATTATCGCTTGAGCGACATTTCACAACACACAGCGGCTCGTTACTTTTTTCGACAATATCATAGTAATTTATACGTGACAGTGAAGAAAAACAAAACATTTTGGAACACTCGTTAAATGTCGTTTCCTCACCGTCTCATAAATGTAACACCTCGGCGGTGAGTCTAAAAAACCAAAAAACCAAAAAAAAAAAAACAATTGGGCATTTCTTTGAAATTTCCAGACGCCGCCGTCATACGCGTTTAAATAAAACGGACGGGGAAATGACCGAAATCGTGAAAACGAACGGCGGCGGCGGCGGGGGGGCGGAAAAAAACGAGGTTTCATCGGCGTTTACTTACCGACGGTAGACTTGTCCCGGTGTTTTGTCGGGGCGACAACCGATGAGTGCAGTGGCGATGGCGATGGCGCTGAGTTGTGCAGCAGAAGACGGTCGAGTCTATATAGAGAAGGACTTGGGCTGTTGCTCCAACGACCGTAATACTTGTGAAATGCTGATCAACTTGTGGCGCTCGTTTATAGTACCGCCGCCGCGCGCGCCGGAACGAGTAAAGGGACGCGCGGGCGGGCGGCCGGCCGAGTGGATCGCGTGCCCTCTGCCGGCCGCGAGGGATGCCGGGGGACCGGGGGAGACCCGGCTGGAAGGGATGCGGGATGATGTTTTCCGTCTGCGGGGCACCGCCAACGTCGGACGGCCAATCGGAAACCGTTGCGATTTCACCCGACACGACGACGACGACGTCGTTACCGGCCGTTACCACTGCGCCGTGCGCCTAAGCGGCCGGTGCTGACACGGGTGTGACGGAATGTGATCATTTTCTCCCCATTTTTTTTTTTTTTTTGTCTCACTTGTAAAAATAGCGGTTGTACAGAGAAAAAAAAAAACTACTCGTGTAACGGTAAAGGCCGCGGGAATGTTGAAAAATCTACCGGAGAGTTTTCCTGGTTTCCGAATTATTTTGTGACGCGGGGTTCGTACGTTTTAGACAACACCGCGTACTGGCAATGGTCCGGAGAGGATAAGGCTTTTGAAAATCTAAACGTCTATCATCAGCTCTCACGAAGTGCCGTCAACCATTTTTTTTCTCCTTAAATTTTTCCTAAAAACACGCGTAAGATTTTTAACGTTTTTCCGTCGGTCGAACGCGAGAAAAAAAAATAATCGAACGAACGAACGAGTTCATTTATTTATTTATTTATTTTTTTTCCATTGAAAATAATCGCGAAATTAAATCGTAATAGAATTAAAAGAAATCACGCGCTATAAGTATATTGTAATAAACGCCTGAAATCGATTATTTCTTGTTACTATTAACCGGCCCTCTCCTTTTGAGATTTTTTTCTTCATCTCGTCGAACCTATCGTGTGGCAGAGGAGAGGACGAGGACAAATCCTTTGGTTTGCCCGAAAACCCGACTCAACCTATCCTTGCTCTCGGTAACGAATCGCATCTAACTGGTAAATTCTAGATAGGTCTTTATTCGATTTTCTCAAAAGTTTTTGCGGAACGTCAGAAAAAAACTACCGAACAATTACGTAGAAAAAAACGCGATTTCGTCGGACCTTCGTAATTTTGAAACAAACGCAGTTATAGAAACTTGAAGTGTTCGCCGAATACGTAATGTTATAATATTAGGAAAGGAATTACATTCGATTTTGAACTATTTATAGCAATCATAGATTTTTGAAGTATATTTCGTGTTCGCGGTAAAAATAGGTAATTTTTTTGTTTCAAAGTTTCAAAATTCAACTACTTATATAATATTGACAAAAAAAAAAAAAAAAAAAAATCTTGAAAATCGCGTAAATCACAATTCTATAAACGTTTTTTTTTTATAAATTTTTTCGACAGACTGTGAATTTCATTCATGTGTGCGTGGAAAATCATTTCATTAATATTATATTAATAATAAATAATATCGCGTACCGAAACGCCGTACAAAATCGTTTTTACCGAATGGCAATTATCGCATTTTTTTCGGCGAATGTATAAAAAAAAATTCTTAAATCTTCATTCGCGAGCAATGTTGTTCACTCGATTGGCATTCGTAACGCGCTCGTTACATTTTTTTTTTTTTCGCTACGATTTCTCCAAAACCAGCCAATTGTCAACCAGCGTCCGAGGCAAGTCAAACGAATACAGTAAATTTTTTTTTTCTGTTAAACGACGATTCGACGATTTATTTATACATTTAGTAATATTGTTATACGCGCCGCGTACCGTTGTTGATTGTTATTATTGCTGCAGAGGCGTCGTCGACTCGTAATATTTTTACCTACCGCGTAAAGTTTATACGTTATATACAATTGGATTTAAACGATTATTTTACACACCGCTTTCGTACGATTTGTTCCGAAGCAATATGCTCACCTGTTATACACACGAACGGGATTTTGAGCGTAGTCCGCGAGTCGAATGAATATATTTTCAGCGCCTGTGGCGTATGTTTTATAATATTGTCGTGCAGCGGTGTACGATATAACGTTATAATGATCTCGAGACGTTTTGTGTACCGTTTGCATTGTTTTCTTTCCATTTACGCGTAAAATATTTCGTAATAGTCGGCACGAATACTCGTATCGGCTCGTCGTCACCGGCAACGTCGGCGGCTGAGTGGTATGAAATAACAGCGTTTCTTTTTCTCGCGCGCCAAAGAAAACGCCATCATCACGACTACAACGACGAAATTCGCGTAACGTATAATATTTTATACGTATATAAACTTATTATGCACACACGCGCGCATCAGCCGTACGCGTTGTATTAAAAAATAAAATTTGGTTTTTTTTCCTCTCCTATGATGTGTGCACGTGTACCACTTGGCCAACTTGGTGTTTATATTGTATGTTATAAATATTTTCGTATAATGAAACTCACGCGCGGGCGATAATAATCCGTTTACAAGGCTACTTTGGAATTTCAAACGAAAAGATAAGTGTTCTCCGAGCGTTTTTCTCAATAGATCTCAAAACGCCACTCGGCAATAAAATGCGAAGAATTTTTTTTTTTTTTTCATTTCATTTCATTCGAAGTAAATCAAAGCGACGCGACGTATAGACGTTTATGATTTTAGAAGAATTAACGCGAAATGAATAAGTCGAAAAGAAAGGGGGAAAAAAAACCGTCGGTAAAATTAAGGACTAGCAGGATTTGTACGCTATAGATCAGCGGTCGCCAACTGGTGGTCCGCGGACCACTGGTGGTCCGCGGTAAAAATTTGATGGTCCATAGAAAAATTTGAACATTATTTGTAATGTTATGAGTTTAAAATCGTAATTTACGAAAGTAGTGTAGAGTATCGCTGTCTGTAGATTCAGTTTACAACAAATAAGAATAAACGTATAATAATATTGTTTATTTATTTATTATCGCAAGTTATAAAATAAATAGACCTAATTTCCAACGACGGTGAAATCAGTCAACTCTATCAAAATCTCAATTTTGGCTCTCCGTTAAAAGCGAATACCCATTGCTAAGTGAAAAAGCCATGAAAATTTTAATTCAATTTTCAACTACGTATTTATGCGAAAAAACATTTTCATCAGTGACAGCTATTAAAACTCGTTACCGGTCTACACTTGAAATAAATAAAGCTCTCCGTCTTGCAGTTACTTCATTGGAGCCAAAAATGCACAAACTTATTCAAAACAAGCAAGAACAAATCTCACATTAAAACTTTTTCAATACTTAACAGTTTTATATCAAGCTAATTTTGTTTGTAATCAATAATAATTAAACGAACTTAAATAATTTTGTTATTAATAATAAAACTCTTTATTGATATTTTATAAAATATGCATTAATTTAATTTTTTTTTGAACTTGGTATTCAAGACATGAGTATAAGATATAAGTGGTCCGTAGAATTTAGAGTTATGGATTTAGTGGTCCGTGAGGTCCAAAAGGTTGGCGACCTCTGCTATAGATCGTTTGTGGAACTATTATAATAACGTCTAGGGGTTTATTTTTTGGTCCATTCGACTGCGTCTCCATTGGCTGTGCAGTAAATATCGTTTATCGATTACAATATAAGACTTATTGGCTTACAGAGACTATACTTAAGCGTATTACAGTTTCCGTTCGTGCATCAGCTGGTGGTTACACCTTCCGCGGCCAGTCCGCAAGCGATTTAAAGTCGTCCAAAATTATTCGTAACCGATCGAATCCTGGTCGACGTGTAACAATGTTTTGCCCGTCAGGGTTTTCCGATAATATCCAATCCTGATACCATTTGTTAACGTCTCCGTCGACGCATTTTCCGCAATAATAGCTCTTTTTATTTTTTTTTGCTAAAAACGAGGCGAAAACGCGCGATTTTATCCGAAATTCGCTATCTTTCTCAGGCGCGGTGATTCGAAAATAAACGAAGCCTTGAAATTTACACGCCGAACAACGTTATGCACGTAAAACAATTCCTTTCAGTTTTTCAGCTATTCAAAGCGCCTGTGTTGGACGTTGATGTGGAGAAAATTATAACATTTAAAAGCGCTGGAGAAATGTGTAAGTATACGTCATTTTAGATGAGGTGGTATTGTTGAAACGTGAGAAAATCCGAGTGTCGTGAATAAGCCGTTTAATTTGGTAGACGCGCGCGCGTCTGTTCTCGGACCGTTTTGAAAATAATTAGCTGAGGAGAGAAGGAGAGAGAGAGAGAGAGGAGCCGGCTCGAGTTTCGGTAAGATTACACCAGATTAATTTCCCCTGAAAAAACAAAAAACACATTATCCGTTACAAAATATAATACGTATTATTAATATAATTTCAACGACAATATCGAAACGGGCTGCACTTTTTCTGTCGTATACGATTGAGTTTTTTTTTCGGACATTTTCTTGTTTTTCGTCTATTATTTTTATTTGTACTCTTTTTTGCTAAGAAATATTGTAGTAATCCGTTGTCACGTTATATAGGACGTTACAGGATACGCAGGGATGGACGGAACAGTCGTTGGAAGAGCCTGTGGAGAATTCACGGTTGAATATTAAACACATTTGTAAATACATTTTCAAATAGAATTTACACACCGGTATTCAGCTTAGCGTGTGTTTTTATGAATTGAGGAAACATATATGTATATATATATATATGGGTAGAAATAATCGAAATTTGAATACGACCGATATTGAGGTAATATATATATATATAGTATTTGTCAGTATAATTTTTTTCTTCTACCAATATATGTCATATTTTTGAAAAAAACGTGCGTGTAACCGCGTATTAAATATATTTCAAATACTATTAAAAATATGCGAATTTTTTCACTGGACTCGTTTGGGCCAAAATATTTTTACTACTTTTTACTAATAGAAATGTGTACGAATGCGTAGCATAATTCCGGGCTCATAGTTTATTGTTAAAAATTTGACGTTAGAAACGCTGCGCACTGATATAGTGGACGTGTATGTGTGTACTACCTATTACCGAGTATACTTTTAAGTGAAATAATTTTTTTACGATATATTTTTTATTTATGTATATATTGTATACGCGTATTCTACGTAGGTATGCAGCATACTATAATCGACAAACAACGATAAAAACTGAAAATATGTAATGCGGTACCAAAAAAAAAAAAACAAACAAATAATAATCGGTAATAATAATAATTTTAATAAAACGAGTATTTGAAAGAATTATTATAACGCGTATAATATTATAGTGTTTGCGCGAGCACGTATATGGTTGTGTATATATTATGAATAGAAATTCTTGTTTGCACGTCGCTTTTAGTGTATAATAATATTATATAGGTACGCTCGCGTTTTTTTTCCGATACCGGTAGATTTTTTTTCAAATGACGATTTCCTCTCATTTCTATACCGAAGTAGATAAAAAAAAGACGATGTAAAACTATTTCATTTCCATTGTCATAATAATATATATGGGACTCACATTTATATATGCGCATTAAAAAGAAAAAAACTGATTTTAAAAAGTGTATCGATTCGGTTTGAAATTGATAACAAACAACTTACAACAATATTTATTACATTATTATTGTGTATTATTACGATTTCCGCAAAAAATATTATTTGAAAATTTAGAGAAAAATGCAAATGTAAAAAACAAAAAACGTATACACAAGTATACTTTAAATTAATTTTTTTTGTTTTTAGTATAAAAACAATGCTTATTTAGGTTTTTTGTTTTAAAAATAGATTTGAATTAAAAAATGAAAAAATTTTTACCTAAATCGTTATTGCATACTGGACTACTAAAACTTGTTTGGTATATTTTTCAATCGAAAGCTGCACCGTTTTGTCGTTCAACTCGTTTTTATAACAGGAAAAACTGCGTAACTAATATCATATGTAAGAATTTTCGACACCTGTACAAGAATATCGTTAGCCGTTAAAATTTACTCGACATTTTAACTCTTTTTTTTTTCTTCTCTTATTTAACCGACGGTAATGAGTACATAACTACTCGAATTCGACTTAAAATCGAATATTAAAACGCATACACACGTTTGCGTCATAAATACGGCAATACGCCGTATAAAGACCGAATACGACGTTAAAAATGTAAAATACGCTCAAAAAATCGTGAAATGTCGAAACAAGAAAAAAATATACTGTAAAAAATAAAAACTCATAATTTTTTAATCACATCTTTATGGAACGTATTTCGAGCTTACGCGTACGATCCGGGCTCTAATCATAAATAAAATAATTGTATGCATAAAGTGTATTTTGTTCACTTTTTCAATTGAGAATCCACTATACATTATTATACACTCAACCACGAACTCAGGTCGGTGTGCACGCCGGTAATATAAACGTATTAATATGTTAATATAAATTATAATTTAAATATCATTTTACACGGCTATTTTCAGAGTAATTGTGTATTGTTTTTCAGTGGCGCGTGGGAAATGTCATATACGAAATGTGTGTACCTACCACGCGTCGCCACGTTTCTCGATTCTTTTAAAATATTAACTGTCTAGTTCAGGGCTTCAATTATTTACACATTACACCGTGCTATAACAATGGTTTTCGACTCTACCAAGAATAATGTAATACTTGTTTATATACGTGCGTACCGATATATTATTATATTATATTATATTCATACTCTCGCCGGGTGCATTTAATGAATTGTGTATTCGAGACTTGGGATTTTGCGGTTTTTAAACGTGTTCCTTATGCAAAATCTCTCCCGGGGAATTACGCCGAAAGCGTATTCCTTAAGGATTTCGGAAAAAATGTAATTATGTATATATATAAACTATTGATATATTACAGGCGGTGTTCGAATTGGGAAAATTAAAAAAGAAAAACTTCGCTAGTAGGAAAAATGATGAGCTCCGTTTCCCTGCACACACTCCCCACAATTCGAGCGCAGGAAATTATAATAAAAAAATTTTTGGTAAAAAAAACCGACTTCGAAAAACGCATTAAAAAGTATGAAATTATCAATAACTTTTTCGAAATTGGCACCGAATTTCAAACAACATTATATCGCAGAAATGCATTTTATTAATCTAATACGGATATTGATTTCGAGAAAGTTACTGATTATTTCATACCCTTTAGTGCGTCTTTCGAAGTTATTTTTTTTTTCTAAAAATTTTTTATTTCGTCTTTTTTAGTCAGCCACAAAAAAGGACTTCCTTTTTTTAGTCATCTAAATAGGTCTACTGCACTTTCGGGAATAATCGGTGGTCAAACATTAAAAAAAAAACGATCACGGGTCGAGAACTTCTCCTCTTGCCAAGTCGATAAAATTTTTTTTATCGCTTGAAAATACACTGGTAGTAATCCCAAATAAATCCTATAGAAACGCATAATAAAACGAAATAAACTGAATCGGTTTCTATAATATTTTAATCGAAAGTTTTTTCTCCTTCCTATATATTCCATACGTATTTCTTTTAATATAACATTTACGCGTACAATATTTTTTTAATTTAATAGCGATTTACCGCGGACTGACTTTACTGATTTCATTGCTATAAACGCGAAATACACGCTCTCGATTGGTCATAAATATCATGTCTTGGTTAAAAATCTCATTTTGAGTTAAAACTATTTGTTTTGTTCTGAGCACGCTTGCGTGCGGCTTAATGTACGACGTTATTGATTACAAGCCGCACGTTTTACGCAACTTTAAACGTATTTGACACATTAATGCAAAAAAAAAGATGTGAGCAGAGGTTATATAGTTTATTCGTAATTATTTCATATTTTAAAATATGTATTTATTACTTCAATGAAGACGTGTTGAATGATCACAAATCGTTCGTACGTTTTAGCCGAGTTACTTGCAATACACGGTCGATAGAGAATTTAAGTGTAAAATAAAATTATTATTGCGTTTCGACGTAACCTCGAGACGCAGTTCGTTTACTTCGTTTTATTTCACATTTCAATCTTGTAATTTGCTCTCGTTAAACGAGGACAATTAATCTTTTATCGTGTGTGTGTGTGTTTCAATCGTTTAATTAAAGATTCGATACGACGAAGCTTTACCTTAGATTAGTAGTAATTTTCCTACAAATTCGATCGTTCTGGGCGAGTACACGCTTTCCAACAATAGAATACTGCAATGCAGTACGAGAGATTAGAGAAGCACAACACAATAGAAATTTCGTGTGTACATTCGTCGCACACATGCAAAACTTTAAATACCCACTTGCGATATCTATGGACAAAATTTACTGAAATAATAGACGTCTGCAGTAGACTCAGTTTATGAAATATGAATTTTCATCTGTTATGTTGATTTCGGCGGATTATTGGGGCTAGTGAACCTGACAACAGCTTATGAACAAATAAATTTAGTCGAAATTTTCTATATGTGCACTTCAACAGATTTAGTCGAATAGAACCCAAAACCCCACAATCGATCAAATGACCGAATTAATATTACTCGAGCTGAAACCGAATTCAAAATAAATTCACTTATTAGAAGTAAAAAAAGAAAAGTTCAAAGGAAATATTAGAAGAACATCAATCCAAACAATTTAAACAAACCAGACCTTAGCACTATGTCAAAGAACAAGAAAAAACACGTACACAAATTACATTTTTTGTTTACTTATAGTTTTGTAAAATAAAGGATGATTTTTTTTTTTTATTTAATCTTATAATAATATGTTAAATATTTTTTGACTTATGCAAAGTTCAAATTCGATGCATGTGACGATTTTGAGTTTTGCGTGCAGTAACAAAGCTTTGTCTACCACGAGAAAAGTGATAAAAAAACGCGAGCAAATTGCCAAGAAAGAAAAAAAATTTTTATTATATTATAAGTACTCAATTTTTTATTTGTTAATGCTCAAACATTTGGTATTCATAAACATAAAACCAACGTTTTTGTTAATTTTTTTTTCTTCTAATCTATCGGCCGGACTGTTTGGAAATAAACATTTTCAATCAGTGGCGTACGTAAAGAATGATGTATAATCTCATTCGCCATATATATATATATATAATTTACACGAAAACGGAAAGCGTCCCGAACCATTTACGAACCGAATATATTTAAATTGATTTCGGTACAACACACCTGTATATTAATATTAAATAGTGTACAGGCTCCGGCGCATAATAGCCGGGATTACTTCACCTGATCCCGAAGTGTGTTTAGTCTCTCTCGAACCAAAGTCAAATCATCCACTATAATAATAAAACCTTTTAGACAGGTGGATCTTTTGCTCGGCGAATAACGTTGTAATTCATTCGGAGAGAAAAAGTCATCGCAGTTTTTTTATCGCGAAGAAGGAAAATGAGAACCGTTACTTTTCTCTCTCTCGACAAAAACACATGTAGAAATCCACGTTGAATAAAATGTCTATCGCGTTGCTCCGAGTTTGTAGAAATCACGATTTTGAGAAATTCTGCAATTGATTTACACGCGGCTCGGGAACATTTTGGAAGTATTTTTCTTTTACGTATTTGTTAATTTTTTTATATTATAAAATTTCAATTTACGATGTGGTCCGTTTGAAAAACAGAAAGAAATTATTTATTTTTTTTTAAATTACTTAAAATATTCTTTAAATTATCTCTTCCGCGTATTTTTCTATTTTTTTTTTATATACAATTTTGGCACTCTCGTTTTTGCGTAATACATTATTCGTGTGATTTTATTAAAATTCTGAGGCGCCCTTTATACAATAGTTCGCCGATTCAAATTTTGATGATCATGAAGTAAATATGATGATGAGATGAGAAAATAAATATATTTTTTTTTCCAAACGCCTTTTTCGACATTCTCGCGAGTTCCTTCAGTAGCACTCGTGCTTTCCTCATCAATTCGTTATGGATATAAAATAATAAAGTCTTAATTAAAAAATACGCTTATACTGCTCTTATGGTTTTCATCAAAATAATTGTTTCACGTTTAGAAACAACTCTGAAGTACAGCAACAGTGTATATACTTTAGACGCTAAAATTTTTACACAAAATAAATTACAATATTATATGGTAATTTAATAATTGTTGTGTAAAAATTTAGTGTCTTCAGGTACGACTGGCGGGGTTCTTTCCGTCGTGAAACTGTTTTATCGCAAACATTTTGATTTTTGAACATTTAACAGTGCGGACGTTGCACAGTTGGGTTGACGTATTTTTTTTGCCGTTTATTATATCAATCTTTCACCATACATTTTAAATGCATACTTTTACGAGAAATCGAAGCTTTTTTTGAACTAAAACTGTAGATTGGTGGGTATCATTGATATTGGTGAAACCAAAACGATTTCTCCGGTTCCACGTCACACCTAGCGAGGATTCAGTTGGATTATGTTACCGTCTCTGTCCAGGACAGTTTTTAAATAGCAACAGACCTGGACATTAACATTTATTTTATTGACTCGATGTTTAGGGCACCGATGTGAATAAAAAAAAAATCCTGAAATTGTCCATATTAGATAGGTACACCATATATCGTTATCGAGACATACTCCCCGAGTATTTGACGAAAAAGCGATATGAAATCCGTTTAGTGGATTGTGTTGTTGTCGTGAGCGTTTCATTCAGAGGAATAAATAAAATACTAATTTGTATAAATAAATTAAAAACGGGACCGCCGTTTTAATGTTCACAACGAAAATCACACTATATGCATACGATATCAGACCGATTTGAAAAAAATATTTAATTTCTCGATTTGTCACACGGAAATCGTTTAATCTTCAAGCGGTTAGGTTAATATGTACACGCAAAGGGCGTTAAATTAGTCATCCGATCGATAGTCGCAATATCGCGATAAAACGTGTTCGGATGACGTGCGATTTGTTTCTGTTTCGTTATATACAATCCAAACACGGCATACGAACGGAAAATTTAATTTTAAAATATCGATAAACGATTTAACGATATACGCAATATGTAATGCATAATAATAATAATAATAATAATAATATCGTAATTCATATTTATAGGTGCAGTACTTATGCGATTTTATGTTAGCAACTCGACCACTAAGCTTTTTTCGTAAATGTGTTTACAAAAATTGTGTGTATTTAATCGATTTAAAAATGTTAAACCTAACATCGCATTTCATTTTTTTTTTTTTTTTTTATAATTATTATATAATAATTTATATATTTTATCGCGAAAAATGCATACTCGCGTATGTACCTATACGCTTTGGACGTATTATAATCTTTTTTTTCGTAAGTCAATTATTATTATTTTTTTTTTTTTTGCTTTAAACATGTAAAATACGTTAAACACATTTTTTTGATCGTGTTCCAAAAAAATAATAATACAAAACCGAACGAACCGAGAGGTGGAGAATTTTGAGTTATAGTGTATTTACAAAGGTTTCTAAATCGTGTGCCACGTGAAAAGAGTTGTTTCATACGAATAACAACGGAAAAATTAATCTATTTGAAACTTTGAAGACCGGAATTCAATAAAAATGAATTCCAATCGCTTGTTTACTATTGGAAACACTTTTTGACAAAACAGTAAAAGCTGTTCTTCCTATTCTACAGCGATTCTCTTCGTATAATCTTGTAAATTTGAATTTTTCTATCATTTTTTTGTTTGTTTGTATTTTGTTGACCAAATAGATCATATACACTTCACTTAACATATTATTACTAAATGAATTATTTTTATTAAAATATATTGTCAATATTCTAATCATCCGTATTCATAACAAAAAAAAAAGAAGCGATTTGGGCCGATCACATACATTTTTGAAAACCGTTAAAAGTGTATCGCACCTATAAGAAATGCGTATACGCATTCCGTTTCGTTTAAAATTTGCGAACAGAAATCAGTTGAAACGTTTTCTTTTCCGTGCATAATTTCTCGATATTGACTTACACCACTCGCGATTCTCTGCAATTAAGGGAAATGTTTACAGTGTACGGTTTCGCGCGAATCGTATAATTTTATCTTTTCATTTTATTTATCGTATATTTCATTTCAATACAAAGCGTACGCGCGCGTGTCACTCAAAGTGAAACAATTTTTTTTGCTACATTCGGTTATTGTGTTTTTGAAATGTCCCTCAGCTCCTCTCTAGTGAAAAGAATCTCGTAAAAAGAATACCTAACGTGTATGCACTTGTGTTTAAGCTTGTCAAATCGCGGGAAGGGGTGGTAGTCAATAACGTTTGCGCTATTATCACGTGTTGAAGTGGAAAAAGTATACATGTGGGAATCGGTTTATTTATTGAGCCCGACGTTTCAGATGGTATGCGAAAATTTTATTCGCGTGTCCTAGACTTCTTTTCAAATAGGACCACGAAGAAGAGGAAACAAATAAATACGGGCGTTTTTTTTTTTTTTTTTTTTTTACATATAAAATTCTAATGCGATTTGTACTATTGCAGGCTCTTGATATCCAGACGCCGCAGTAATTAGTATTAATTCGAGTCGGGTATACTTCACACACTCATATGTGTGTATATTTCCAGATCGCTGAACTTTATTTGTTGACCGTACACGGTTTTTAATTCGAATTGAAAATCACGCGCGACACGCGATTTAAGCGTGTGCGGACTATACCGGTAGAGTAGTATTATTAGCTTTACGACGAACCACCTCTAACGCGTCCGACAAACTCGTCGGAGAATGAAATCGAATTAATTTTGTGAACTAATTTCCACCGGTACACACATGATTCCGGAAAAGGCACAAATATCGTATATTCGTTGCGTAATACCGAGATACGATATAATTTTTTAATTTTTTTTTGTTATCGAAATCATAAAATACTAGCAAAAAAAAAAAAAAAAACCCCCATTGCGGAAGTATAAGAGGACGTTATTATTCGCTATACCGACAAATATCATTTTAAAAAATAAAAAAAAAAAGGTAAAATGTCCTCTTTTAAAATGCCGTAGGCCGGAGGAGCATATTCTTACGTGCAATACGAAATTCTGCTGTATATAGTAACGAAAGTACGAAAAAACGTGTAACGTCATGGTTTTTAAAGCCGTAGTAGTAACTCATTGCTTCGTGTCTGTGCGCGAAATAAATACTTCTTTTTTAGAAATATAATTTTAAGCCAAGTGTGGGGGAAATAAGTAACGAGTTTCAGAGTACCGAAAGTAAGTTGAGCGTACGTACGCGCTATCAGTTGTACTCATAAGTTTGTAATACGGAAAACAATAGACACTGCTGCAGCGAGAGTTCGCATTTCTCGTGAAATCGTTAGATCGGAGAGGCGTCTTCAGATTCGAGGAGGGCTCAGGCACTGAATAATATCATCGTTAAGAAATTTCTAAATTCCAATCCAAGACTAATTTTTACAATTAGTAAAAAGTTTATCAAATCCTCAACCTATGAAAAACTAACTGTACACTATGGAGCCAAAATCACAAAAACCAATACACTTTTATTGCGTGTACGTACTTTGATTTGATTTTAGTTCAGTTTAGCGCGAATTACTACTAAACCGTTAGACCAGCGTTTTCCGATCGGCGTGCCGCGAGCCATCTATAGGCGTGTCGAGAAATTTCATGATTATTAATAATAATAAACATTTTACGGGCGGGTTTTTTTTTTTTTATCGGAAATCACCTGACTCTTATTATTTTGATAAATAGTGTAATAAAAATTATTTCAACTGAAGAGCTATTGGAAGAAGACACGAGGGGGTGTTTGTCCGTTGTTAAACTATTCGACCCCGGAGGAAACGTATAATGAAAGGGAAACGGAGAAATTTTTCCCACTAGTTTCTTATAACGTTTTCGTATTATAAAACTTTACAGTTTTTCCATATAAATCATAAATTTAACATTTGTAATAAATTAAAATATGATTCTCTATAAGATTATCGAACGTAAATAAATACACCATTTTAAGTTATTCACTAGTAATTTACTGAAATACAATTGCTTTAGTATTTAGTACGATAAAAGCCTATTATTAATAAAAATAAATATTAGCGTGAAATGTGTCACGGCTAAATATATGTTGTAATTAATGTGCCGTGAAGTCAAATAGGTTGGGAAACGCTGCGTAAGGCACTATATACACCCGAATTTATATAGTTTGTATCTTCGATGACGTCACCACAAAACGGCCACGCCCATTGCAAGTCTACGCTGCCGCCATCTGGTTTCCATTTCTGGTTTTCAATTTTAATAATAATAATTTTGTAATGGACTTGAGTCCCAGTTTAACAAGTTTATGTTTATTTTTTGACATTTATATTGCTTTTCTTACGTTTCCTTAAAATTATTTATATTTTTAAAAAGTTTTGTTGATTTAATATTGCTGTTATACATAGTATTCGATAAATATTTCGCAACAGGAGATTTTTCTTCTTGTTTTTTAATATATTTTTCGCATTGAATTTTATAAGTAACCGATTACCTTCCATATTATTTTATTTTATCCTCCGCATTACTACCCAATAGTGTTTTCAAATTATTGTTTTCAGTTGTAACTATAATAACCCCGTTAATCTCAACCGTCACACGTAATCAGATATCGAACAAACTTGACCGGTTATATTTGTTTAGGCGAAATGAATAAATACTTACGCGAAAACGCGCGTGTAATTCGCACACTGCACACACGTCCGTTTCAAATGGATTCCGTTTGACTCCACATATATAGTACGCGCGTGTATACGGCTCGTAGATGAAGGGGGGAAAGTTTTTATCTTTTCAAAGACATTTATTTGTTTAATTCATTTGGCGCCTTAACATACGCATTACAATTTACACATTCGGTATAAGCCCTTCGAGGATTTCTTAGCCACAAAATTGGTTGAGCGCACGAAATCGTATACGCGGTTATTGAATTTACAGTGCGTACAAAACGTATACACTCACACGGTAGAATAATACTGTTTGTACTGCATAAACACTAAAAATATACACATAAAGTGTTTAGTCTCTCGCGGAAATTATAATATTAATTCAAAATAAATAATATAAATAATGATTATATAGGTGGTGGCCGCTGCCATCGATCACGGATCGTAAATTTTATAATATTTAATTTCTGTTCGGGAAATTTGTTTAAAAAAAAAAATTATGTAAACTATATAATTAGATATGCGAATGTTTATCGTTTTATAAAATAAATAAAAATAACTTTATAATTAATATCCTAAAAACAAGTCACAGAATAGAGAAATATGTTCTAAAATCTAATGAGAGTTATTTTTCTTTATGGTAATCTTCGAAGCAGCTTTTGAAATATGAAACGAGGTCGTTCTTTGTATTGCATACAGAATAATGTATTCCCGTATACCTTTTTCGGAACACATTTCTCATCGTTTGCAATTTATTTTTTCAATATTTTTTTTGGCGTAATGTGTTTCGTTTATTTATTTTTCATAATTCTTGTATTATCTGAAATATTTATGGATAATTTGATAATAACACTTCAATCACTGCAGATAAATCTATTAAACTATAATATCAAACGGATGGTAGGAATAAGTCATCTTGGCGATCTATGCCAGACACACGTTCATTATGTATTTGACAATTCAAATACCGTTTTTTTATTTTTAGCTAATCTTGTCGCGCGCGTTTCTCCGTTTGAAATCGCTTCAACATACTCGATTTTACCGGATTTTGTTTTTTTTACACGTATTTAATTTATTAGTGTTCACATATACATTTCGTAAATCGTCCGCGGTCCGATTTAATAAATTCCTACGCGATAAATGTGCATTATATACGTTATTCAGCAAGACTTGGTAGCGTTTGTGGACATATTTTCACTGCGGAAATAGAAAAAATTATTATATTCTATCCACGTAGAGTCAACGATGATGGAAATCGCGTTATTGCGATAGTTTTAAATAATTATTATTAGAAGAGGAAATAAAACAAGATCATCAGAACGCGACGATAGTGATTATCTGGGCAACGTGAACGAGAAAACGGTGAAAGTAATTTTCGCTCGTAAAGGAATACTTTGCACGACGACAAACATAATATTATGGACGACGTGTGGGTATGTGGTGGACATAGTGCTTCAAAGGATGTCAAAGTCGAGTGTCGACCCGAAGTTAGTTTACTTTTTTCGCAAATTTTTTTTTACTTTAATCACATCACCACGGTAATGTTGTTGATGTTCAACCACTACAGTGCTACGCACCGAAACCTGGAGCCCTGAAACCCGTTGGACGACACGTACTTTACAAGAATTCAGCTGCGCTAAAGTCTCGCGCACGTCTGGTATGTTCACGAACGACAAAGAGTTGAAAACATTTTTGGCGGTCACTGATCATGTCAACAGCTAAACCTGAAATGTATTTCATTCTTCAAATAGGTTTGAACACTGCACACTCGTTGTTCATAACGTTTTCTCGTGCGTTAAACCCATTTCACACACAAACATATCATGGGAGGAAGAGATTTTATTTTATTAGGACATGAAAGGGACAATATGCTTAGCTTTTTGTAGTTTAAACACCATTGTTATTTACAATGTAAGAAGTCCCTGTGAATATTCTTTATTAAGTAAATATTTTAATAAAAATCTTATGTACATAAATGATTCACAAAATGAATATTTTCACTATTATTGTTAAGAATCGAATTTTAATTTTCCTAGACCTTCGCGTAACCAGATAAAACCAGATTAAATTCAGGTGTTGACCTAAATATTTATGAAACCAGCAAACTTTTTTTGGAAATAAAAAAGTAATAAAGTGTAAACACATACACATTTAATGCGTTCATTTGATATAAATATATGTTTGTTTAAAAATCAATATTTTTTTAAATGATTTTATTCATAATTTAGACATGAAACATTCGAATTAATACGTATATAGTTCTCTTTTGTCAACGTAAATAAATACATATTAATTTTCGGTCGATATGCTACTATAATGTCACTATTAATTTATTCGCGTTTTTGTATTATCCTAATTTATTTCTCTCTCTTTTTTTCTAATAACTGCAAATATGAATAAATAAACTCGCCGTACTCTAACTTAACCGTTATGACCAGCAGTCATAATACTTCATATGTACAACATCGTCTAATATTATTGTTCTCATTATTCATTAAATTCTAATATATTGTTTTATTTGCTTGATGATAAAATAAAAACAATATTATTATTTTAATATAACGCACTGAGTCCAATTTACAAAGAAAGTGCGTTAATATAACATTACAAATAAAAATGAATATGCATATACATATAAATAAATATATATATATATATATGTAAGAACTATATACAAATTTAAGACAGAAAATAAATACTCGAGTAGTTCAAGACTAAATGTAGCTCTTATTAAAAATTAAAACATGGGTTTTTAGCAAGATGCATTATAATAATCTGAGGATGAAAAGGATACATAAAAGGTCTTAGCCAAATGAGCTGATACTTTGAAGTTGACTTTATCCAGCAATGTGGGGCTGTCGATCTTTGATTAACCAAAGCCCAGCAACTTATCGATGGCGATCAGTTAGACCAGATAAGCCAAGAAAACAATCAACAGATGTATAGTACAGATGTATGCGGTGTTGACAATAAATATTGAAATGATAAAACTCAAAACTTCGAAATGTCCATTATAAATCATATAAACGTTATCAGAAGTGTAGTCTTCTCGAAAGATTGATCCATACTTGCTAGTGAAAAAGAATTTTCAAAAACTCACATGTAATCCAGGTGGCAAAATGCAGTTAATTATTATTTTTTTCATACTCGTGAATTTCACAAAACATTTCGTGATTTTCCTATTTTTTTTTGGTCCAAGTTTTATTTTTTACACAAAAACAAACAATAGTACAACAATTTTTTTTATGTATTTTAAACCTCTTATTACTAACCTTGAGGGTATTATAATGTTTTCCATTTATTGTCCCATTTGTTCGGTTGTTTTCAAAGCCCCGACGGCTTTTTTTTTTCAGTTATAAGATTATTCTGCCCTGTTGACATGTTAGCATCTCGATGAAATCAAAAATCGATGAGTTGACTCGGCTTGACCGGTTGAATACAAGCATGACAAATTTCATAATACGATAAATAACGCTTCCAATCCGTTTTGATCCGCTGTGGTATTTTATACTGTTAATCACTCGTTATTTTCCTCGATTTTGTAATCCCTTCAGTGTATTTCAACAACTGACTTTTATATATACCGAACGTTATTCACATTTCGCACGTATATAAAAAAAATAAAATATATTTTCGAATTTTATATATTTGTAAACATTTGAATAATATCGACATTAACTGGATAACGTCGAGTTTAGCCATGCAAATGACTAATGTGACTAAACGTCTTATTTTATCAGTACTCATTTACCTGGTGTCGAAGTCCAGGCTCTCCAGTTCCATACGCAAAAATTCAAATAATTCTATTATCAAAAAAAAAAATATATATATATGGTTTATTATACGTCGGAGGAGCAGGAGAAATGAGTGCAGGAGAAAAAAAGAACTAAAAGACGAATTTCACATGAATTATTACCGCGACGAGTTTATCACGCAAGTTCATTTCTTTGACTGTGCCACGGTACAACGACTATGGTTTAGCGGACAAAATGATTCGGTTAGCAACGACAAGATAATAACCGTACGAAACGCGCAATACACAATATTCAAATAACTTATTCAATACGATCAATTTCGTTTTTTTTTTTTATTTATTCAAATTTTTTGTTTTTTTTGTATGCTATTGCCGATCGCAATATTAATAAACCAATACGCGTTTTCACGTGCGGACGTGCAAAAAAAAAAAGAAAAACAACCAGCGGACACGAGTACAGTTGGTATAATGCGTAGAGGGATCCGAATTCCGCGTGATTGGAGATTTAACGACAAAATGACGTGGACAATCGGTATTCGTGTCCAGTTCGGGAGTCGCGGGTTAATTATTGCCCAGTTGTGGCCATCTTATATATATATATATATATATATATTTATATATATATATATTTAACACGAATTTACAGCGTATCGAAAAAAATGTCGAAAACGTTGAAAATACCCTCGTCGAACACGCCGTGAGGTGAAAAAACAAATTTCGGCGCGCATTTATTGTCCCCTGACTCGTGAATATCGCGCGCCATACCGATGTCGAAATTTGAAAATGAAAAAAATAAATGCTCGATTTTAAACATTTTTCGTGTATTTTACAAATAAAGAGAATTTTTCTTTTATACATAAAAACGTGTTTCGCTCTAACTATAACGATTTTTTCCCCTAGTTTCTCTAATTACACTTTTTGACTTTTTACAGCAGCACGTAGGTACGGTTTTGTTTTTTTTTTCAAATACTTTCTTATTGCGTTTGCTCACTGTACACACGAGTACAATGTAGATCGTCTACGTAGAATAAAATCATTTTTTTTTTAAATAAAAACTATCATTAGATAATCGGTTTAATAATTTAAATTGTGAATATATATATATATAATCGCACGAAATCAAATGTATTTTACGTTCCGAAATCGATTTATGTTAGATCGAGCGAAACAATTACACTCAACCGTGTGCAGACAGTAAGCGCGTCGTGGAGGAGATTTTGGCAATTCACATATATCTTATAAACGTCTCGAAGGCAATATAATACTGACGTCTTTCAGCATCGCGCAAAAAGAAACAAAATATGAAATCCGATAAAACTGCACAGCGGTTTTACAATGGAAATACTCGATTTTCATTTCCGCACAAGATTTCTATTAGATAATATTACAATAATAATATCGGACAAGTAAAAACGAACAAGAAAAAAAAAATTGAAAAATTCTATGTCATAGTTTTTATATTTTTATATTTTTTTGAAATTTCAGTAATCATTACTTACAATTTTTCTTTTTTCCTTTTTTTTTATTGTTCGAGTTGTTCGATTTTATAAACTCTATACACTGAGGAGGAAATTGACATATAATATTACAATCGATTGTGTCGCGATGGTTTCTTTTTTTTTCCTTCGAAAAACATTATTTACGAAAGACTCGAATATAGTTAGTAATATATATTATATATATATACATATAAAGAATTTTCATCGACTGAACAATAAGAGTTCAATTATAAATACCGGCAGTTATAGAAATTAACTCATCTAAAACACGTATACGGTTTTTTTTCTTATATATTAATAAAATGATTATTTATATCGTGGTAACTTTAGAATTATTATCGAAATGGACCTACATTTTCAAGTTTTTAAGTAAAAATGGGGTCAATAAGATTCATTTACTATATATAATAATAATAATAATAAATACCTAACTATAAGCAATCTATTAGAATACACATTCAAAAAGATTTTCATCCCATCGTTGCGTTGTAATAATTCAAATTTAATTTTTTTTTTTTTTTTTTTTTTTTTGATGGGAGAACTAATTCGTTCTTAATAAAAATAGTTTATGCGATGAATACAAATCAAATGGAAATTTATGTACATACGAGTATATATGCTTGTATATATAATATTACATTTTTAATTCGGTGGTATATTTTTGTTTTTATTTTCGACATTGTTTGAAATAATTTAAAAACATTTTTACAAACGTACGACAAAAGTTTAGAAGCACTTCGGGCGTAACAATTTCAAAACTACATACACAGCTGCGCGAAACATTTTCATCCTCGAATTCCGAAAGGTTAATTATTGTGATTCAATTTATATGGCGCTTTTAATCGTTTCTCCGCGCGCGTTTATATCCACAACAGAACGATATTGAAACGTATACTAATACGGATGAATTGCTAAAAAAATAATAATAAAAATATTTTAATAACGTTTTTGAAAAAAATATTTATATCGGCACTCAATTTGAAATTTGAAATTTTTGCAGTTTTACTATTATATTTTCAATTTGGAAGCAATGCGATTATGCACGTGTGTATATATTGGGAAGAAAAATATTATTATAATAAAGTATAGTTTATTATGGTAATTTACGAATATGAAAAACGTACGAGTATTACGTTTTAGTGTTTAAAAAAAAAAAAAAAATTTTCACTACCGTGTCCAAAACGAACGTGTATTTTTGCAATTTTTTTCATAATTAAGGAAACTACTGAGAGAACACACCGTATAAAGTAGTTTTTACAAAATGAGAATTTCGTCTCCTGTCGTAACATTTTCGGTTCAGTACACTGTGCTAAAAAAACTGTTAGCAGTCGCTGGTCGCACGCGGCGACCGCATAATTGAAACGAGTACTTAATCCAACATAACCAGATAATATACTCTTGTGCGTGCGCATATTTACGAGATATTTTCGTAATAAATAAAAAATAGTCGTATCATATTTTATTGTTGTTTTGAACATACGAACGTTACTCGGGCACGATTTACTACTGTGATTTGACAATTTTCTTTCTTTTTCATTTTCGTCGAACCTTCCTGTCGTGAATTATTAATTTAACTGATTTTATTCTCCCTTTTTGCAGATATACGCGTGTGTGTTTATTGGATGAGAATCACATTCTTCTCTTTCATCGTTCGTCCTCATACGCATTTTCTTTCGTATATTACGAAATATTTTATTTTAAAACTTTTTTTACTTTCAAAATTTTTGACGTTATAAATTTTTTTTTATAGCCTTATATAACAAATTTTATATATACTTCATTACGATTATTATTTTCGTATTTAAATTTTCGTCTCATCAAATATTTTACACATACCTACGAATTCCCAACATCAAACGTTTTAAATATATTTCAAATGAAAATTTTTTTTTCATAATTTTCAGTTATTCATACATTGAGAAAAACTATCGTTCAACTATTCGTTAAACTTTTGATTTTTTTTTTTTTTTTTAAACTCGTATTTGGGATTTCAAATACATTTTTGTTTTGTTATTTTTTTTCTACGAGGTTTTCGAGTTTAATTCACCGTCGCCAATAATTTGCGGAGGGGGCGGGCAGGAACACGGAAAATCGCAACGGAATGTAAAATATATAAAACCATTGGATATATATATATATATATAATAAGTGTTATGAACGCGAAGTTGACAGAGTTATTTAAAACGACTTTTTGAGAAACAATTAATTAAAATAAAATGTCGGTTCCTCGTTAAAACGGAAATTATTAGCGATATTATATTATTAACGATGACATAATACTTATATGTATATATATACAGTCAAAACTATAGCCTCGGTGTGTATATAGAGTGAAACGGCCAACTTTTACCAACGTTAACCGTAGTTCTATCTTAGTATTGTTTTTCAATTCTATTGAAATTTAACTCGCTCGTTTCCTCGGAACTTTTACGCGAGTTTGATTGTATTTCGAATAAATATAATATAATATACAGATGTTGAATTTACTCGTCGTTGTATCACACTGAATCTTAATTACGCGTCGCTCTTAACGCGATCACGATTCTCAACAGACACTTCCCCGTCCCACAGCGAATCATGCGAAAACTATCGAAAATAAGGAGAAACGGTTTGGTTTTTTTTTTTTTTTTTGTTTTAATTGAGTAATTTACGCGGATATTTTCAGAAATTGTTTTGAAAAATATATCCGTGCTATGGACCGACGGTGATGAAAACTCTTAAAAAATATTTCACGCGAGAATAAATTGATTTTCCGATTCCCGTGCAATTTTTAAGTATTTAACAAAAAAAAAAAAAAAATGTTAACAATTTTAACATGTGCACGAAATATATGTCAAGAAAATTAATTGGGCGCGGTGACGAGAAGAAAATCGTTGTCGATTTGCCCGTTTCCGAAATGAGCCATAACGATTTTCCGAAAGACGTCGATCAAATAATGAGACTTTTAAATTTCTTTCGTCGGCCACCCAGGGGCAAACGATTTCCACGGTCACGGTAATGTTTAGCAGTGTAAAAAAAAAAAAAAAACTGTGACTACTATGCCAAGTAGAAATATTCTAAAAACATTTTAAACACGAACATAATAATAATTCAGCATCTCAGTACTTAAGATTATTATTTGTATCATTAACATTT
Organism: Chaetogeoica ovagalla; assembly: GCA_032441825.1. Classification (NCBI taxonomy): domain Eukaryota; kingdom Metazoa; phylum Arthropoda; class Insecta; order Hemiptera; family Aphididae; genus Chaetogeoica; species Chaetogeoica ovagalla. The sequence goes on along the minus strand of CM063727.1, from coordinate 1,997,213 downwards.
TGATTTATCTAGTTATCACAGTTTAATGGTTCCACGGGCATTGCCGGGTATAATTCATCTACACATTTACTTGCACTTCACGATTATTAATCAGAGAAAGGATTTTTCGACATAATATTTTATTATTTAAACGTAATATTTTGTTATTTAAACGGAAAATTAATTTTGCCGGCTACTAACTGTCATCCACGGGTATATATATATATACGCGATATATTTCAACGTCAAGTCGACGATGGATTTGTCTAAAAGTCATCGACGTTTCATCCAAACTTTCGCATTAATTTTTTTCTTCGACGCACGTCGTTTTCGGAATTTTTCGTTTGGGCGGGGGCACAAATTTATCACAAAAGTTTTCCTAAAAGCGAGATGTGACATTTTTTTTTTTTTTGGTCCACATAGACTCTATCCGCGCGTTATAACATGTACTCCACGAGTTTCTCACTGGCAAAAATTATTCATGACATTTTTTTATAACATAATAATACGTATACATACATTATAATATACGCGAAATAAATTGCACACTTATACGAATATTTCCCAAATGGAAACGCGCAAAATGTGGCCGTTCGAAACGATTGTGTAAGTCACGCCGAATTCGCAAACTCTACGATTTCCTAAAAAGCAGACATGTATACAGACGTGTCGTCGGTTCTTTGAAAGGCGTAAAAAGTACATTCGGGAAAAAAAATAATAGCTGATTCTCTCGTCACAAAATAGAAAAAAAAAAAACAAAAACTTATCGCGAAACATTTTTTCATATTAATTTATTTTCGTTATTATTCGATTTTTATTTTTAACGACGATTAAAAAAAAAAAAAATTTAATCATATCTTTATGTTCTCGTGCACGTATAGACAATAAAAAATTATTATACGTGTAAACAAACACTCGTAATTTCAATTATGGAGAGAAAAACGCATAGAACGCTAGGACGAAAAAAAAACCATTAGTTTCCCCCTATTAATTTTTAATTTTTATTTTACGTAATTACTTTGAATGTAAATACTGTGCAAACAAAATCAAATTTTTTTGGCCTCTATAATATCATAACGATAAAATGACACAAATGACGATAGAATATTTGGTTTTTTTTTTTTTATGTACTCGTATATTTTTAATAGAAAGAGTGTATTTTTAGAGAGAGAGAGAGAGAAAAGAGAGATAATATTTTTAAAGTTTTTTTTTTTTTTTTTTACTATCCAACTAGTTAGAAATTACTACGAAATCGTAGTGATTTCGTACGCTGTTTTTCTACCTACGACATTTCATTTACGCATCGACCGGTATACATTAGAAAATTAGAAAAAAAAAAAAAAAGAATCGTTCTCGTCGTAATATTTGCAAAAATTTGCATTTTATAATCGTTTAAGAACGAAACTTGTTTAATCGCTTTACTTCGTACTTTTCTCGTCTGCTAAATGATTGTATCGAATTAGTTGGGTTTCATTAGCTTATTACGTACTTATTATGTAATGCAGTGAAGTGCCGTTGAGAATTCTTAGCGGGGGCAATAAACGTTTAACCGTATACTTTTTAACGCGGAAACTTGCAAACACACCATTTCCGCGTTCGCGTTTCTCGACGTGAACCGAATCTACATTATTATGGGACTCGTAAAAAACAACCATCGAGTGTACAATTAGTGGCGATAGCGTGGAAACAAACGGCGAGAAAGGATATCGATTCAAAAACAATTCGATCGGTTATAATATTTAACATTTTATTTAAATAGAAAACGGTTCCGTTTCGCACTAGCGAAATAATAATAATAATTATAATGTTATTAATCGTAAAAATTTCAATTGATTGCGTATAAGCGTACAACACACAAAGTCCGTCTCGGCAAACGAACGGTTTTCAAACATCCTCGTTCTTGCGTATCGATCCGACTTGGATCATCTTTACTGCAGGCTAACGCACCATCGCCACTACGATTTTTCTTGTTCGATCCCTACGGCGATGTTACAAAATGCCATCACGCAAAATCCAAGTGTTGGGTTCTATGGAATGATTCAGACATTGATTAACCGCTGACATTTTTTTTTTTTTTAATTTCGAACGTTAACGATAAAACGCGGGAATACGTTTTTTAACTTCGGTGATGGTTATTTTAAAGTTCTCCCGTTTAACTCTACATACGAGTTTTAAAAAACATTCGTTTTTCGTTGTTGTTTGTACAAATAATAAATTTCCGATATATTTTTTTGTATTTTTTGAGTTACTTTTCTTTCTACTTGTCATGCGCTCCAACGAATACAACACGCGCGATTAAAATCTATTAACTCGCTCGTACGAGTACATTAAGTAATTAAGTTCATGCACGTATATATTATACATATGTACACGGCTGACGGTATATTACTGTCGTAGGTGTATAATGTGTGCGTATATCTGTCGAGTCCGATCTCACCGAGTCCGCGTCAAAAGTGTCCTCGCAGGAGATCAAACAAAGTGTAAATAATATCGTGTAAACGTTTACTCGGATTTTATACGTCCAAATCATCGCGTGTTCTTCGGTTTTTTATTATTCAACGGCGTCGTATTTATCAACTTGTAGGGGAAGTATACATATTTGGTTACATCAAACAGCAATGCCTACCACGTTCTACCGGAGTGTTCCTAGAATCGAAAACCGTGTAAATATAATTTCTTTTTTCCCTGTAATAATACAATAGCACTCTAATTTTATTTCATAAAATATGGTGTATAAAATATGTAAAATTTAATTAAATAATAGTTTAAGTTAATGATACGAGTGCATATCATTACATCCCTATTTGGCAAATCTATCCATTACTACAAGCCGTCTGTGCACGTGCAATAATGCCGAACCGCTTGACTGACCAATAACCTTATACATTAACGTTTTTCAAACGATAGAATTATATAAATACGGTCGAGTTTCGTTAGGTTGGGATAGTCAAAAGTTATCGGACGTGTCAAAATGTACCAAACGTATTTATAAGCCAGTCGAATAAACGATGAGAGTGGCAGATAGGTGGTAAACCAATGAAAAGTCATTTGTTTTGTTATAAGAGGGATACGTGGTATGTAAAGTAAATAAAGAATAATAGAAGGGTTATGTGGAGGATGAAAATAAAAATAGCCGAACTCATTCGTGTGGGATTTTCGTAATTTAACCGTGACATAATAAAAGGCGATCACTTACCGCTATCAAATAAGCCCTTGCAGCTATACATCCGAAGCGATTCGATTTCCGAATTGATTTAAACCGGTATTTTTTCAACAATATAATAAAACAGCCGTGGTACAAGTGTTTTCAGTGATAATGATAATTTTATCATCATTTATATTCATCGAAGTCTATAAAAAAATAAAGAAAAATTCTATAATCAACGCGATTTTTTAAATCTAATTACAATCCGCGTACGCATTTTCGAGTGTAGATAATATGACGATCCGACCTTTACAAGATTAACGGCGTTACTATTGTCCAGTGGAAAATCGTATACTGTGCATACAGTAATTTACTCGATCTGTTTGTGGACTTGAATTTTGTACAATTCCTCCGATTTCCTTAGTCGTATCACAAACATTATTCGCGGGAATCGAGCGCATATGATGCACACGATTCCCGCGCTCGTTTAGGTGAATATCCATTATGATTCCTGTAATTTAATCAATTTAAAAAAAAAAATCGGTAATTCTCGAAGTTTGTGATTTTTTCAAAAAAACCTCTAGTTAAAACAACGTTGTTAAATATTGCATTTATACGGACAGTCGTGAAAATCAGTGATCTAAATACAGGTGAAATTATATAGCGTTTAAAATAATTAGGCTATGCGTTACGATTGTTATTAAGATGATTAACACGTGTAAATTATGGACCATAAAATTACACGGTTTTTCGACAATGATCTCCGTCATGTTATTCATTCATAAATATAATATTATAGTGTAATAAAAACTTTTAATTATTTTTTATGTATATCATATGCACACGTAGGTAATTTTTAATAGGATTCAAGGAGTAATAATAATAAATTCAAATTTATTATTACGGATAAGTCGTAAATATTCAATAAAAGTACAATGTCGAAATGTGCGTTAATATTAAGATGACCTACGTTATTTGGAATCCGATTTTTGTAATTGTTCGTAATGATAGTAATTTTTATTTATTCATTTTTTTCCTCATAGGCATAATTTTTTATTATTTTGAAAATTTCCTTTGTAAATCACAAAACGCATATAATTGATTCACGATGCTGTTGGTAACCAATTTTGATATTTATATATTTCGTCGGTCGTAATATACTCTATAAGTATATGGTTGTGAAAAAGTATATATATATATATATAAGAAGCGATGAATTTCGTTTATATTTTTTTGGAGACTTTATTCGTACTTATTTCATTCGCAACTGAAGATGTGAAAATAATTTATGTCATAAAAAAATTAATAAATAAAAACCTCTCCGACGAAATATACACATCAAACGCACTTATTTTTAATTTATATTTTTTTTCGTTTGTGGAAAAGAAAAAAATATGATATATGAACTAACTACATAATTGAAAATTATTGACTATTGTACATTTCTCTTGAAAATAAAACATATTTAATTCTTACATTATCATTTTTCTTCATCTCTTCATCGGTTTTTATAGTCCTTAAAGAACTTTCGCTGCCTCTACTACATTTCTCCATCTAATTCTGTCGATGCTATTCTCTGTAGTTACTCCTTATGACCACTCATTTAGATCATCGTTGACCCTATCAAACCAACGTTATCTAGGTCTCTTCCCGTCTACTTTCCTTTCAAACGCTTTTTTTATTATTCTGTTTAACCTTCAGACGTGGCCTGCCCATACGATTCTTTTACTCATAAGTTATGCATTAATTCCAGGTTTTTGGCGAATGAGTTGAACCTTTACGTTAACATTACGAAAATATTTCTTATTTTATTCACCTACTACTTGATTAAGTCATACTCGAGTGTCAGTCAACGATTACCATTCCAATAACACGGCTCAGAACAAATGCGGTTAATGATTTTAAATTTTTTCGGTGGAAGACAGTAAGGGCTCTGTTCCTATCTCCTGTTAAAATCTCACAACGTCCCTATCCCGTTCGAAATAGCAACGCAATATAATTTATTATTTTAAGTAAAAAAAAAAAACACATATAAGTTGTTTATCGACCTCACAAATATAGAAAATAATACAGTGGCCATTTAATAATATTATCGTTGTGAAATTTTTAAATTAAATAATAATTCAAATACATTTTGAATAATTACAGTGACGAAAAAATCCAATTAACCTAATTCAATTTGTAATTCAGCGACGGTGTTTTTGACGTGTTCAAGCGAGAAGTTAACAATTTTGTTCCTACTCCTGCAGTTTTTTTTTTTTAATCGATAATGCTTATATATTTTAATGTAATATTCCCCCATTGGTGTTATTTGAATAAAATAATATATTATAATATTAGTGGGGCCATATTGGTTTTGAGTTATAAAGTCCTCTTGTACTCTATTTGTTTCTACACCCTTTCACATACACAACACACTGTTTTCTATTTAAAATGTTAACCGCATATACTTACTCCATACGTATTAGCAAAGCAAAGTGTTTAGTATTAAATACTAGTTAAAGTTAATAATATTAGAACCGTGTTCGAGAAAACTTTCAAGTTTTGAGTTACAAAATTAATTTCAAAGTAGTTTTTAATCATGTAAAGTCTTTAAGTCTATTTCGAAACTTTAATCGTAATAAAATTGGATTTTAAAATTTTTTTTTTGTTATACTACTAAAGAAGCGTAGAAAGATCAATAAAATCCTTTCTTAATTCTATACTTATCGCAGTCTTTGCCCGAAAACCCGAAAATTATTTCGCACATTTCATATCATGGATCACAACGTATATGAATAATATTGGCCTCGAAAATAAAAAAAGTTGTCAGACGGTCTTCGTCATTATCAAATGTATGAACATTGAACATATAATATAAAACATATTTTTTATATAATTCAAAATTGTCGTCCAATGAATGATATAAATTTTTGTTTCTGTGGAAAATTGTTTTTTTAACCATATTAATTATTGCGTTTTAATTACGTTGAAAACAATAATTTATTTTGAATACATATTGGTATAAATAATTTAAAAAATATATATTTTATTTATACGTTAAATTAAAAATAATTAATAAAGTATATATTATATTAATGTTTCGAAATTCGTGTATTTTATTTTCTCCGATAAAATCCACGAATAATTAATATAAATATAATATACACCATTTGGTCTAACCAACCGGAAGACATTATATTCGCATATGAAATAAGACGAAAGAAAACTTATACGTAAACGATATTATAATAATTATTCGCTCATGGATAAAACGCAAAAGTAGATATAAGTTGTATTTAATTGTAATACTTAATATAAGAAATATTATATGTAAATTAAAAACGAAAGGGGAGAAAGAAAGGAAAATCAATTTTGAAACGAATTGTTGTAAAACAGATCGATTATTGAATATTTATTTTTATTGAAATGTTATTTGTTTAAATAAATATGAAATATTGTTTTATAATTATTTTGATTTCTCGATTGTTTTTATACGCAAATAATATTGTATGCGTAGAAAATCCGAACTTTCGGCGCAGCAGAGTAAAGAACAACTGCCGTAGCGTTCACGAATAAACACTTGGAAACGTTAGGTAATTTTTTTTTATTTTACGGGTTGTGGAAAATAACCTTATAAGGTCGAACGATTTGAACGCCGAATCGTTACATATACGAATAAATATACGAATATACGAAAAAACAACCAAAAATAAAGAGTAACAACGAGCTGCGAACGCTGCTTAAGTAAATTGCTTAGATGACATTTTAGAGTTTTCTCATTAAAATAAATTGTAAATCAACGTTAATTGACTATTGCATTCGATAAAACAATTCTGAGCGCAGGTTTGGCGTAATCTACTTTATTGTTAAGAAATAATAATATGTGTATAATTTGCGAATAACCTTTACATGTCATTTGTTAACTGACCAATTTCTTTTCAATTCTTTTATACTAGATTGTAAATTATTACATCAACACAATTTATCGGTGGTTTTTTGTTTCGTACAAAAACTATTGAAAAAAATAAATAAATAGTTTTCTTTCCAATCTTTCAGCTGTTACGCACACAAGGAACTCTGTTGGGACTAAATCAAAAAACGTTTCAAACGAAGTATATCCGACTAGAAGATACTGCGATTTGCTACCGCCGCGAAACGTAAGGTACTGGAGGAGCATTTTTTTTTCTAGTCGAAAATGTTTACACAAAAAACCTAAAAAATTATGTTATCATTGTAAAACCTATAGTTCCCTCATTTCGCTCAGAATCGAAAAGAATGTGAAAATGACAAATGTATGTAAAAAAAGAAAACGTCGCGCCCATAAAATTGCCCTCCCGAATTACTTTTTGAAAATAAACGTTTGGTATTATATTGGTGAATAAAGTATCTCGTTAAAACGCAAACGTCTTCTTCGTATTATAAAGGTATTAAACTCGGGCGGCGCGTACTTAAAAGACGAAAACGTCCTCTCAAAAACTACAAAAAATCTTTTAACGTTCAATACACGTTACTTATATTCTTAAAACTTTACACACGCCTTTTCCATGCGTCGTCGTCATCGCAGTGTAAAATCTAAAACAGTTTTATGTGCGCGCCGAGTATAAAAATGTTTACGTCCGGACCGATTAATTATACGAGTAATTTTGTACACATTTCAATCGAACGGTAATTTCATAAAAGTAAATGTCAATTGTCTCGGATTTCCGAGCGTTCTGACGATAAAAATGCGCAGTTTATTGACGAATAAAATGGAAAACGATCGACGATTATATTGTTCCGATACGTGATTTTTATTTATATCAATTCATTTGTAACTTAATCCGCATCACTCTGAAGAGAAACCCTTAAGGTATAATATTGTCGTGAAACCTTTTCTCCCTTGAACGTTTTTTTACCTTTACAAAAAATAAAATAAATTACTATATTTAGTTTAAAACGTTGCGCGGTTCAAAATGCGTTCAAAATAAACCATAACTATATTATTGTTTAATATTACGGTATTGAAAAAAAAATTATATAATTCGTATAAATCAAATTGCATATTATAATTAAAAAAAAAAAGTAGGATACAAATAAAATTTGAAAAATCTGCAAAAATCGAGAGCGAAATTTAAACGAAATTAATTTTTCTTACTTTCGTTTCTAAAATTTCCTTTTAAACAGATGTACCTAATAATAGCAAGTTTGGAAAGTATTTCTTGCGAACTATTACAGTAGACCGTAAACAAAAATGTTCAATGATTTCGAAAAACTTTTTTCGACTTTTTGTAATTGGTGCATTATACGCGTAATTATTAGAGACATCGGATTTTATTGAATTACATTTTTAAAATATATCGAGACATTCTAACGAAGTTTTTCTTCCGTTCGTGCTATTTAAAGAAATATTTTTGACTCGTTAAGCAAATCAACACCATTCACATACTGATAATTCGTATCCGTTAGCGCAATATGTTTACGCGGCTTGTCATCGGACCGATTTTAAATTAAAGGTCATCGTTTTGTAAGCATTTGTTGCAAGTCCACTACCGCAATTTGTAAGTTTACCGTTTTTGAGAAAAGACGTAATTTGGATAATTTTTTGTGCCTTCACATATGGATCGAATCGAACCGGACCGATTTTATCGGTTATACATCCATTCATTTGTATAAGTATTTGTAAGACCGGCCAAATGAAATCTGCTGCCATTTCGTCGTCATAATTAATTTCGTGCAATAACATTTATTTTATGTACGTATTCGAGGAGTTCATCACGCCCCGTTTGACGTTCGCTTTAAACATGTAATAAATATTATTTGTAATTATACACTAAGATTTATCTACAAACGGCACATGAAAAACCACACTACACCATTCGACGACGTCCACTATATTATGTGACTAACGTTTCCGAAATTGTCTACGTATATTCGACTTTACGTCCTTTATATATGACGTTTGAATCACTACAAATAACGTTAACTGTTTGTACGATGAGATTACATTTCATTATAAGCGTAATTTTCGGCCCTGAGAAATAAATACACTCTTCGTTAAATCATACCAATTTTATTTTGTTGATAAAAATACTATCGACACCGAGTTCAAATTTATCGGGGCCCGATAATATCAAGTCGTCGAGTTTAAAGATTTTCAACGCCCTTTCAAATTAGAAAAAAATAGAGAAAATGTATTGTTAAAATAAATTTAAATGTGTATACCAGTCTTGTAGATAATACTTTTTAAAAATAACTGCATATTGAAAATTAATACTCGAATATTTCTCCAACGAATTACTTAAAATCGTTTATTCGAACAATGTATTTTTTTGTAAATAACCCTTCGAGGAACTGTATAATTATTACGATCTTAAGACTAATTTCTTAAAAGAGTAATAATTATGACAAAATGGTTCAACGTGTTGTAAAGGACTTATCCATCGATTAACCTTTACTATTTATATACATATACATATATAATATTTACAAAACTAGATTGTTCGGTTTGAAGCGATTAATTCTTCTCGTATCATCACCAGCAAGTAAAAGCTCCAATGCCTCTAGATTTGGATGCATGTGTGGAGCCTTTTTTTCGTGTCGTTGAGCGATATCCCTGATAACTTCATCGACCCACTTGATCCTCTTAATTCCTCGTGTAACAATTAATTTCGTTGAAACCAGCACACGTTGGTTATCATACGCTATTCGAACGATGCGCAAAAAAATATTCGAATACTTCAGCTACTTTTTTCTTTTCTTTGTAATAAATAATATAAAAAATTTACTTAAATATATTTACTTTCTGATTCGGTGATATTTAACGGTCATGCCACCGCGGGCGATGTCCCGACGAATTTACAAATTTAAAATGCACACCGGCTAAACTTTTTCTGGGCAAGACGTTTTTATAAACGTGTTTTTTATTTTAATCTCGTTTAAACGATTTGAAATACGTGCTGCTTTTGTCTCGTTTTTTATTCGAAATCCTATAATTATTTTTTTTTCTTTGTTGAAGTCGTTTTGTCTACGGAAATCTAATATAATCGCATGTGTATTTCAACACAATAATAACCAAAATGACGAAATACGTATTTTATTTTTATTTTCAACAATTCTCTCGGCGAATTTCGGTAATATTTTGAAACGCGCGTTGAAAATCTAAAGTTATCACATCTCCCATGAGACAATCTATTACGATCAGTGTGTACGGCGTATATTATTAATATTATAATAAACGCGAACACGCACGCGTGTTATAATACGAACATACGCGAATCGCAACCGCGAATTAATTCGAGTAAATTAAATTCGTTCCAAGTTATTCTGCCCTATGTAAATACAATATATGTGTATATACTCATTTTCGTGTGAGATTTTTTTTTTTTTTAAAAAATAAATACGAAAATGGAGCTAAAAACACGAACTCACTATAAATAATGTCGAGTACATTTTTTGAACGGGTAGTAGTCATAAAATTTCAAAACAAATTCTAGTCTATCCAAACGTATTTTACATATTATAATCGTTATTGTACGTTTTTAAAATAATTCGTGTGTAATAGAATTACCTTATTAAGAAAAAGAAAAAAGGAAGAAAATTGAGACAATTTTAGACATACTCGTAAATATAATATATTATTATTCTTAAAATATTGAAAATAATATTTGCCGCCGCAGCGAGAACAGAATTTTTAATGACTACGGGTAAGTTTTAGATCACGGCCCCGTGTGCAGCCAACGCAAAAACGGTAAGCGGCGACTACCCGTACGTTATTCCACGTCGTTGCAATCACCGAACGTGTCCCGGATCCGTCGTCGAACGGCTACCGCCGACGTGTTTCGATGACGTTTTTTAATGCGGTCGCTGTTGTCGTTGAACCGGCGTACCGGCTGAACACCGTTCCGCGTGAAACTAGTCCGCGGTCGCGAGTGGAAATTTTATACCTCGCAAACGTTGCAGCGGGAACATAAAATTAGTGACTACTTTCTTATTTCAAAAATAAAAAATAAAATCACGACTGTGAATCAATTTGTCCCCGCTATGCGTGAACATGCCACGAATCTCTCTGAAACGCTGTAGTACATGCATAACGTCCACGAATTATAACCAACGTTGAGTTTTTGTTTCAATCATATTACGTTACGTTTCGATTATGAAATTGTTACGACATACAAAAAAAAAAAAATTAATTAATAACGAAAATATTTTTTTAATATAACTAAGAAATACATTTTTATAAAATTGTATACGTTTATCAGATCGAATATATACGTATGCCTTTTTTTTTTTTTTGTTATATTTTACTTAATGAAATTCTTTTCGCCGAGTCTTGTAAATACTAGTTACAAAAAGATAATATTGGATATCATATTAAAACATAAGTCGATATTGTCTCGCGTTTTCGTTCACAGTGTCTAATGTATACAATTATTTATGCTGGAAACGACGACGTATATTTTTTCAACTTTATTTCAAAGAAAATATTATATATTGAAAAAAAAAAAACGATTTGTTTAATTGCGCGCATTGCAGAAACGAATGAATTGTAATTAGGTAGTGTTTTCTTCCTTCTCCCCGTGTGAAACGATATAAGGTCAGTACGAACGCGTATAGTTTATATATTATAATATACTGTTCCGGAAAATATTCGATTGTTTTCAAAACAATTTCGAATTCAATGAATCGCGTATTTTAATGTCATCGCATATCAATTAATAATATACACGGTTTTTATTTATTTTTGATAAATATTCATTAATTTTTGCATTATTAGGTACGAGTTTTTCGCATATATCGTTTTTTCCCCGATGTGCTTTACATTCATTTTATCGGTGACGGGATTACACGGAATATCGTTTCTTCGACAAGGACATATTATTCTGTGGCTCATCAATATTCCAATAGCACACAACGTAATAATATTATTATCGTTATGCAATTCGTATTTAGAACGCGCGACGACTGTACAGCTTTGCAACGACGTCAATGTAATATTTATGTATAAAACCGAGTCACGCGGACATTTGAAGATAATCGAAAAGGCTGATTGCTCAGCTGAGTCTCCTACAACGAGACATTCTAGTTCTAGGCAAATCAATAATGTATTCCTTATTCCGATTTCATTCCGCGTTATCGCAAAATCATCACGAGGAACGCGTTGGTTTCTTTTTTCCATTTCTCTAGACTTGGTTTTCGACCATAATCTCACGCTTTTTAATTCAAACTCTTCTCCAACCAAATCGCGATGAAATAGATTTATGCGATTTTCGCATCGTACATTTTTTCCCCGTTGCCCTTATTTCTACAACAAGAAAACTAATTTATTCGATTACTTAATTTATCTTGTTATATCCTCAATTTCTTCTCTTTTATTTTCATCCGTAATGCAATTTTCTCATTTTACAGCACTCCTATTCGGGTACGTATAGTTACGTAATTACGTACAATATTTCGACGTTTTTCTTTTTCGTTTTGTCAACAGTAATTGTATTAAATTTAAACGAAAAGAAAAATGTGTAAAAGATACGAATTTTCTTTTTCACTTGTTTTATTAAAGAAAACCGCGTTGTGTCTACACTCCACGGGCGCAAACCATTTGAGTTCTCGACGGTAGAGATTATATTTGTCTATTTTTTGAAGATTAGATAGAGAAATATAAAATTGTATTGCGCAATCCTCCCCTCGTGCACCGTTGACATAATATATATGTAAAAATAGAGATGTGTGTGTATAATTAACCGTCAGACATCGGAATATAGTTGAATAGACACTGTTATACATTATACGCGTTCAATAAATGATCAGTCTTTCGTGAACATCACATGAATTGATTTAAGGAGGCATTCGCCATCAAAATACTTGACCTTCGTCAAATGCACGCTGTTCTCCGCGGCTGTCCGAACTCATAAATGTCACACGCGACCGGAACGACGGAAACTTATCATATTATCGTTTCGTTTTCATCTCCCGCCAAAGGCTTTCTTCATACACGCGTCTCTATCTACAGCGAGTGTTGTACGTACTCGAGGAATAAAAATAATATTTCTCGGATACGTAAGTGTATATGTGTATCTCATACGCAAGTGTACTGCAAGACTTTATATTATATATCAAAGCGTGAAAATATAACGACTTCGAGTAACTCATTAACGAGTCGATTGCCTGCACGAGCAATTCACCAGTCATATTTCCTACGTCTCGCCACGACCATCGTACACACCCGAGTCGTTCCCACTGGCCATCGCGCACAATGACGATTTTTGTAATTTTAAATTGTACGTTCTATAAACAATTGAAATCCACTTGTAACACTGAAATATTTTGCCTTAGGATATTTTCATCATTTTTATATTACAAAATACACACACTCGACTTATTTATCAAGACAAGCGTAGAGTTAGGTGAAATTGAAAATGATATTTGCAGGCAACACGCGAAATATACAGCTGAACAACAGCTTGACTTTGTCGTGTGATGTTCATACGGCATTCGATTTGTTAATAGAACGCGCAGTGATGCATTTGATATTATGCCTTCACGAAGTGAATATCCATTTAATATAAAGATTTTTAAAACAAAAAAAAAAAAAAATACCTACATCAAATGTAATGAAAAAATTTCGTAAAACGTGTATAGAGACGAGATACAAAAATTAATTTCAATACTCAATGTTACAATCAACACTTGAAGTTTGGAGTACCTCTTCTCTTTTTAAAAATAATAAATATATATATATATATTTCAACTTCTCTTTTATAATTTTTCCAAATAGAAAAGTTGCTCGTGAATTAATTTTTACAATTTTGAATTATATCGCGCAAACGAAAAGAAATTAAAAAAATTATTTTACGTTTCGTTATCGGAGCGAAAATGATAAACCTATTTTAGTAACGAATATAATTCTATCCCGACAAAATGCTCCAACTTCTGAGCATATATATATACCCGAAAAGCATTTTAGGTGCAAACGCAGTTTTAAATCATCAATAAATGATGGTTCAAAGTACGGTGCGAATCTGGTTCATAGCACCGTGTTTTTGACAAAAATGAATACCGAATTTTCATATAGGTTTAATTAACCGTGCCATGAAAATGTTATTTTCGATTCGAACACAGTAGTATTGTTCAGTACGAATCAGTGTGCGTTTACAGTACAATTATCAGTTAAATATCGACTTGTAAGTTGGTCCAATTATGTTATGGTTACTCTCCATTTTCACAACATCCCACCCCATTGAACATCATGTAAAAGGTTGGAATAAGTGCTTGACCGATGATCAGTGCATATGATATGCGCTGTGCTCATCCGCCGCGATCGAGCGTTTATCGTTTAGCTGACGGTAAACTCGTCGGTCAGTCGAGGAAACGAGTGAATGTGAGTAAACCAGTAAAAGTAAATAAAATAGTGAATTCGAAAAACAAAAAAATAAATAAAAACATTAAAGCTCTCGTATATGTATTCAGAGTATTTCATAATATTATTATAAAATATTTGAAGTTTAAACAATCCTATATAAATCGACTGCATAAATATATGTATTTATATTTATATATATCGTACGGGTTATTTCATAAACATTTTTTCGTTACATCAAATATTTTTTTGTGTTTATAACGTAATTTTTTGTCAGTATTTCATACTTTACTCACACACACACATTTATATGTAGGTACAATGATAGGTATGTACAAAGGGCTGCTGTCTCGTACAAACAAAAAATTATAAAAAAATATAAATATAATTTGTATATACAGTGTGTACAGCTTTGATAAGAAGTAAATTAATATCGCGATTTTTGCAGGGTCCGTGTATAATATACAAATATTTTTTTCTCGCAGGGACAATACATCTCCTTTCCGCAGTCACCGTACTCTCTCTCTCTCTACCGGTCGTATGTTTTTTTCTGAGATATATATATATTTTTTTTTTAATAATGTAAATTCAAATATAATATATATTGTTCAAGTATCGTTTTATCACCGTTATATTATAATGACGTTCAACGATTTTACTGTACGTTTTGATCTTAGTGAAATATTTCGATAATACGTCTAATACATACGCGAGATGGCTATAGAAAAATTGCTGGACCTATGCGGACAGCAATACGCTCAGCGTGTAATATGATGATTGATGGCGTACTCAATATAATTATAGCGGCACAAGTCTCATCTTTTCACCATATCATCGTCATTATTAATGAATTAAAAGTGTGAAATTTTTTTTTTTACATCATCATAACTACATAAAAAATTCATAGCGCCAACGTTCTAATTCTCATTACCTCCGCAGACGTGTATTGTAAATAAAGATAATATTTTCAGTAGACAATGCACGCGGTACGTCGTGAGAAATAAAAATAATGTAACGTATATATCGTATCACAGCTATTGCAGCTGTACTGATCAATGGCGCACATCGAATTTGTTTTCTTAAGAATATAATACATTGTCTTCGTCAAAGTGTATAATAATGAAAATTGAAGACTGATTGGTGATTGTGTGTGATTTAATATCTCGAGAGTTCAAAACGCGTTCGTCGTCTACGGGTGTACAGTCAAAGAAGGAAAGGCGTGAGTCGCAGACAGAATGAGTGTGAGAGAGTGTTAGAGGGAAAATATAGATTCCTCTGAAATCGTTTTATCCTTTTTGTTTTTGTTTTTTTATTCCTGTGCCTATATATGTATATATATACGTTCAATCTTCGGGTGTTTTATCTTTTTTATTTTCTTGTGCCTACAACACAACCACACGCACTCGTCGTTTTTAAAATGAAAACGTATTACGAGAGATAACCGGGTGGAATCAATAAATCAATTATTTAAATTCATTATCGCGATATAGTTGGGAATTACCGTTATTCCAGACGATTTTGTCTAATAATTATAAAAAAAAAAAAACGAAAATCAAATACTTAAAAAAAAATCATTTCAGACATTTTAGTATATTTAAAAATATATAAATACATAGTGTGATTATGTATATTATTTATTAATTTATTATGAATTATAAATTTGTACTCGTATATCAGTATGTGGGGGTCCAGATCCATTGGACCTCCTCTGTAAATCCGCCATTGGTACGCCATACTTATATACGTTATACAAATATTTATATTTTATATATATATGCGTATTACGCGTATATAAGTGTATATATTATTGCGATTATCCATTTTATAAATCATCGGAATTTTCAAAACGTTCACGGAATAAAAAAAAAAAAAAGGAGAGAGATCAAAAAAAAAACGTCCCAAATAAAATAAACGCACATGTACGACAACGCGACGTATAAATAATAATCCGATTCGTATAACTCGGCCCAATGTTCTCGCCGTCGTCGTCGTGCGCGTCACACGAGTGTCCGGCGCGTAACGGTATTTGTATTCTGTTTCGGTCCGTATTTTATTTATTTATTTATTGTTTAACGTTTAGACGAAATGCGTACGAGACATATCGCCACGGGGAGTAATTTTTTTTTATTCTTTTCTATTGGGCCGGAGGTGGTTTTTAAAAAAAAAAAAAATTATCGATTCCGCTCGCATCGCGTATATAAGCAGCTATACTCGTATACGAGCGAAAAGCTTTCAGATACGAGGAAAAAAACGTCAAAAAATAAGCACGGAAATTATATTCAGTTTATTGGCAAATAAATATAATAAATATCATTAAAACCGATTTATTTGTAAAAGCAAAAAAAAAAGAAAAGAATGTCCTCTAATCATGCGTTCCGGTTCGTAAAATTTTCCATTTCGAACACCGATTCGGACCGGTTTATTATTGCACACCAATGTCTTCTTCTCACGTATTTACCTATTCATATCGCGCGTATCGGTGATGGTACGCGCGTCGATCCTATGCATCAAAATTTATTGACGATTATAACGATTTATTCAGTAATTAATGACTTCCGAGTTCTGTCATTTACAAAAAAAAAAAAAAAAAAATGAAAAAATCATCAGTTTTCAATGTCGTTCAATATAAAAGTGATAAGAAATTATATTGGCTAACCGCGGTGACTGCGATTCATTCTGTGCTGCACGATATAAATAAAAGCGGTGGACACACCAATTGCATCCATGCGGATGTAGACACGTAGTCTATATAGGTGTGTAAAGAGGTTTTTTTTTGTACTTTAATTAAAGGAATAATATTTTATTTTGTTTAAAAAAAAAAAAACCGAAAAAATTGTAATAATATTCGCCTATTCGATTTACAAATGATTTCGTGAATTCTACGGGTGTATGAGTGGAAAGATTGTTGCAAGCGGTTTTGTTGAATTTCAATACCATTCCCCGAGAAATCGTCAAAACTAAAATGACGCCGGGACACGCAGCGAATATTCACTAAAAAACGTCCCGACAGACGATAATAGTCATGAACGCGCGAGATAATATCCAATATATATATATACCGTGATTTTATTGTATTATTATAATATAATAATTCAAAAGCAAGTTGCGTATTTAAACACAACGTTATTCGAAAAATGTGTGCACGTAAAGACGTCGTAGGATGTTTTCCGTATTTTGTTGTATACAGCCGAGTAAATATATATATACCATATTTTATACTTATCTATTTTTCTTTTTACCATTGGGAATACTTTTGCAGACGTCCCGCGTTTAACACACTAAACATTTATATTTTTATACTTGTACCGCAGCAGATATAGGACTGCAATAATGCCGCCGCAGTGTACCTATTTCCACTCGTATGCACGGCAAACGAGTGTAGGAAAAAAAAGAATGAAAAAAAATATTCCGATATTATATTATACCGCCTGTTATAAATATTTATACAAGCGCGTTTGCAGTGCGATATCTGTAAACACGTAATAATATATTGTAATATTACGGAAATTGAATTCGATTCTTCCATAAACTATAATCGACCGCTGCAGGAATTATCGAAATGAGGTACAACAGTACGATCACCCATAAATTTTCCTATTTTTCTTTATAATTACCATCCGTTGAATTAAATAGATATTTTTTTTTCTTTTATGTATATATACATACGATTTTAAGCGTTTTAATGGAAAAAATTAAACTATTTCCTACAGACTTATTGTATAAGTTCACTTTCAAGTTCTCAACCCTTGTTAAATTGTTTGAAAAATATATTATACTCAAAAGTATGGGAATTATGTTGCAAACTCACAACGTATACCTAATTTCAAACTCTCGATTCGGCTTCAGTTGCTAAACATGCCACTGCGTATTCCACAAATACGTATACTAACCGGTCAAACATCGTTTTCTTTTGAAAAGAAAAGATTTTGAGCGGATGTGTGTTTTTAGACGTAGCGCAAGCCTTCGACCGAGTAATTACGTACGAACATCTGCTTTTCGAACTTAAACTATTTTCACATGAATTATATATATATCATTCGATTATTCGTTCGCATATCGAAAACCACTCTTATGCAGCCAACGTGAAAGGTTCTATTCATCTAAAAACAATGACAAAAAATTCACTCTGGAACACTCGCCTTGAACGAAATATACAATTTCTCAACAGCCGATTGTTACATTTGTTTCACCCAGTTTTTTATAACCTGAGCTTCCGATTCACACCGAGTTCGTTATTCACAAGTCTTTTCTAAGGCCTAGTTGAACACGTGCAATATACATTTGAGGCTGTGCAATGCTATCACAAATTCGTCGTATTTCACACTACATACAAACGTTCCGGTCGATCACTCTACGCACGATAACTTCTCTGTACCCCGGTGCGTATCACGCGTATCTACGCTCTGCACAGACTTCAAAATCGAGTTAACCCAAACTACGTACCATGCGCATCGACTAAAAAGAAAACTGTTTGCATCGTATGCTCATTAAAAAAAAAACTCCTCGTCGTACTATATCATTGTTTATTTTAATTGTGTATAATATGTGTAAAAAAAAAATGATCTTATTTGCTCATTGAGCCGAAGCACAAATTGTAAATATTCTTTTATTAAAAAAATAATTTGAAAAAAGTGTAAAATAGTAAAATCTACAAAAGCGTATAAAATATAACATGTTTCTACTATATGTATATATTAATATAATAATATAATTAACTTGTATATTATATGTTACAAAACCTATAAAGCCACATAAAAGGGTGCATTTGTAATCCCTGTTTAGTATAACACGAAGCTGTTTTTTTCAAGAAACTATTTCATCGCAACGTTGTGTATATACGTAATAATAATATAAAACGCGTACACATAATTTCCACCGTACCGCGGAATACGAAAAAGCCAAAAAGTTTTGCCGTCGTAATTTTTCGACGAAAAATCATATCATTTTTTTTTTAATACAAAATAATTTCTCGTTGTAAACGAGATGTTAAAATTAATTCAACGCGCATTTTTAAAACTAATAACTGGATTATATGCATATATACATTCATACGATAAAATATTACCACGAATGTAACTATACTGCGGAGAAAGAAAAAAAATATTTTCCGGTATATATAATAATATTTAGCTACGAGTTTTATACACAGTAGATATAGTGTAAATTCTACGGTATACGCACGTTTTTAAATATTTAATAACAAAAAAAAAAAAAAATGAATGAAATTATAATAATATTTTCGTCTTTCGTATTTTCCACCTGTAATCGAAATTGTGGATCTATAAATTAGATTATATAGATAATACTGTTGTTCAACGGAGATGTCGTTCAGTTTTAACTATTCTGTAATGTTTTGATGATAATCGATGGTGTAAATCAAATTCGTGTTGTACGCATTATTGTAACTATTGTTTTTCAATGTAGAACTTCGTCATATTTTTAACAATATACATATATATAGTGTATTTTAATAGTCGAATCAATTTGTTAACTTAAAAACTATCAAATGCGTTTATAGTACAATACGAGCAGTTTGAATTTTCTTCTATTTAGCTTAGTTCGCGGCAATGAAATGGTCGTTTTTTTTTTAACTCGACAAATGAATTCTACCAGTAAAAATAATTCATAAAATAATTAATTTTAGAGAATGTATGTTGCTTAAATGCTATAAATACTGTAAGGGCTGATATAACTAATAACCTATTATATATATATATATATTACATATTGAACAAAAGAAGAATTAAAAACATAAATTAGTGTACAGGTGACATTGAATAAAATTTCACTAAAAATATAAACAGTTGGCCACGGGGATGACGATAAACTGCAGGAAAACCTACAAATTATTGATTTTAAATTATTTTGTGACAACGTTAAATTAACTAGCGTATTATTTTATTTAATCGTTTTTATCGAATGGTATCCGTTCTCTGTAATAGAAATTAAATAATAATACCGAAATGAAATAAAAAAAAAAAAAAAATCAATTTAAAAACATAGATAAGTAAATCGTCCTGAATTATATTCCTTTTTGTAAAATCGTACGTATATAATAAAATTAAAATTAATTTAGAGTTATACGGACATATCAGTAGTATATCCTATTCGTAAATTGTTAACGCATTGAAAACTATTTATTTTATATTATGTAAAGTATTTAAAAACGCGCGTGAACAATATTTTAAACTAGTCGTCATCACATAAAAAAAAAAAAAAAACGCTTTGAAACCAGCGATATTTTCACTGTATAATAAACACATCACGACAACGGCGGTTGTAAGTGTATTTTATACGAATCCACGCGCCTCGATCATATAGTCACTAAATTTTGCATAGGATCATGACGCGAACGAAAGAAGGTCACTTACAGTTGTAAGTAGTATTATTGTAGTTGTATTTCTGACGACCAGAGGGATTGACTGCTTACACGGGCAATTTTCGTTACAGTAATGACCGTTTAAATTGTTAAGGAATGTAAAATAACACTGATCTATAGAAATCCTTAAGGTTCGACCATTCAACTCATTCAACCGTTGAATCCAAACGGACTCATTTTCGTTGCATATTAAAATGTGAAAAAAATGGATAGGAAAACGTTGTAGCTAAATGACAAAGCTATGCCGGTGTTGGAAACAAACGCGTTTTCTTTTTTTTACCTTCAAGGTTTGTTCTAAATACGTACGAAAAAAAATAATGGTTTTTATGATTGTTTTTTAACGAGAGGGATGGGAGATCAATGGTTTTTATACGAGCATAGTATGGAATTTTGTACAATCCGGACTACGGGGAAAATCACAAAACGTTTTTGCACGATTAGAAATCCGCCTGAATGAATGCGCGCCCTTCATTGTCTGCTTGTGAAAAAGAAGCTATACAGAGAAGACACTATGACAGCCAACATATTTCAAATTACTTTATCAAAATATTCATCTAAAGCCGGGTACATGCGACAGATGCAGACGTACGTACACGCGCATTAACCGTATAGTTTCAAAAATAATTATCAATTAACATAAATTACTGTGTATGGAAAAGGTGTGCCCCGTTCTAAACTCGCGAGTTGAACATTATAAATACCTGTATATTATTATTATTATTATTATTATTATTATTATTATTATTATTATTATTACTAAACGACGCGCGTTGTTAAAACTTTTGAACATATATATTTGAAACAAATTGCAATACGGCGGCGTGTCGTTAAATTTAAAATTTGATTACATCACGATATATATATATATATATAAATGTATTTATTAATTTAAAAATCATGTGACTGGCAACCAAATGTATAATATAATATTATGTAAGTACTCCACGTATATACGCGCGTCGTGTTAACGGAATGGGAATCAAAATTAAAATAATTGAATCTCAGCTGGTTTGTTAACATGATTATATATATATATATATATATACCGGTAATGTCGCAACGCGATTATTATTCAATTACCATACTTCAAAAGTTTAAACGATAGAACGATAATATAACCGAAAAATTAACGGATATTAAATGTATTTATTTTTTTTGAATCATTTTGAAACGAGTAAAATTCAGAATTAAAAAAAAGCTAATAACGTTTTTAGATTTATTTATTTTTAAATTGAATTTCAAGACATAATGTAGAAATATCCGTTGTATACGAGGCATATCGCGGGCAATGCGCGTGAAATTTGTTACGAGATTATTATTTTATTTATCTTTCAAAATCGTCTAAACACGCGTGTATTTTGCGCTGAAATCAACGCGAATTCATATTCAAATACACTACATGTATAAAAATGTAATTTTTTTTTTTACAATTAACACACGTTTAAAATGTTCTAAACACACATATTTTATATATTTTTTTTTTTAAATATTAGTCGATCAAAACGCTAATAATAATATAAAATACTACGTAAGTGATTGATTGACAACCATCATTTCACGAAATCTTTTATTGCAGACGGCAAACGTGTTTACTTAATCTTCTTATATTGATTATCCCAATTTATTTGACCGTTCGACATGGTGTGTCACTTTTATGTTTCGTTAAGACGGTTGTTATCCATTAAATTTTTTTTTTTTATTATTTTACACGTTTCTCAACAGACAAATTACTTTTTTTTCGTTATTAAATACACGTTTGTATTTTACTGTGTACGATATTATTATATAAATGTAGTTCATTTAAAATTGTTAAAAATAATTTTCTTTTTTGACAAAAAATTCGTGTGAAGATCACTCGCTCGGCTGACTTGCAGATTTAACTGTAAATTCTTATACATTTAAAAAGAAAAAAAGAAATTTGAACAAAAACTCACATATTTGTATTCGAGTATTTAAATAATTTAAAATATTCCACGGTTGGGGAACGCACAGAACAAAAGCTCTAGGTACGTGGTTGTAAACGGGGTTTTAATATGAAACAGCGCATTATTTTTCAATAACATGGAGCTACTTTGTCGATACCCATCGTAACTATATTATAACGATTATTTGACGTTTTTATGTCCAAAGACGGCAGGTGTCTGCAGTATGACTTCGCAAATTCTTTAATTATATTACCATAATTGATACTGGAAGTTAGTTCACTTTCACTGTTTAACAGAGGTTATTAATTTAATGAAATAATATATAAAAAAAATTAACCGCTTCCTCGTGATCAGCCGCCCGGGGCAGTAGCTTCCCTCGCTAAATACGACCCTGAGCGTATCGGATAATAATATTATTAAATTTCAAAATTTTAGGGATACTTATTTAAAATCATATTTTATGAATTGTAATTATTGCGTAATAGATTATAAAATGGTGACGGGTGGCAATATGAAACAGGCTGTTTCACAATACATATCAGAACCAACTGGACAGGAAGTTCCAGCGAAAGACGATGCAGAGTGTTTATTTTATGTGGTGGATACGTTCAAGAGATCAAAATCTAGATGGATTAATACTATTATAAAATATTGTAATTGTATAATATGGGTGATTAATAAAATCTGTATTTTTTTGTTATAAAGAAGTCTTTAGCAGAATACTTATTTTTTTTTAAATCAATAACTTAATATTTTAAAATGTTTCATGACAATAAATTGTTGGTTTTTCGATGTATTCAGTAATAATATACAATACCCCTGGTTTTCCTTTATCGCGCCTTGTAGACACAATGTGTGTTCGTATAATATTATAATATACACGCAAGACAGCTTTGTGTTACTAATCTGGCAATAAAACTGAAAAGTACGGAATTAAATTTTATTGTTTACTCGGCGGCGGGTCGTTTATCGACTTTGAATCAAATTGTACAAAATTGCAAATTTCGAATTTCCTCGCGCAGTCCTTGTAGGCGCCTGTTTAATATAAAATAATATTCTAATATTATTTCTAAATAATATATTATATAGGCATAAGTTATTTTTTTTGGTAGGGGAGCCTGCTTGGATCCACGCCTGAGTCAAACCGTCCCGTACGTCTGGAATTCGAGATTCAGATTAAGACGACGAAAACGGCGTGCAAGTACTTTGTAATTGTCAAGCAAAAAAAAGTCAATAAAACTTATATACACATATAGCGGTTTATAAGACTGTATATATGATATATTTAACGTCTGTTTTACCATCGATTTTGTAATAAAATCGGCGTCATATCCGGAGTTCCTAATAAGTTCAGTTAATGTAGTTTTTACTCGTCGTTAATTTGGCGTTTTGAATTACGCGTTTTGAATCACTTTTCATCTACATAATTAATATATAAACATATAAATGCGTAATACAGTTACTTTAACGGGGGTGTATACTGCAGTTTAATTAAACGCCAAAACGCGTTATTCGTCCGGACGACGTATAATATGTACACCGAACACGTATAGAAAACTATTTTATCAGGTGTATATTATTAATTCCGATTTGTCGATTAATTAATTGATTGATTAGTCGGAAAACCATATTAAAATTATATTAACATTTTTTTTTGTTCTTTTCGTTGTGCCGAGTCGATTCGCCTACGTTTTTTTCTGGTAGCTAAATCCGTCACAGTGGAGTGAAATCCTCGGCCGACTGCGTAGTAGAGGAAAAGGAGGACGAGGACAAGGCAATAATAATGAATAAAAAAAAAAACCACCGGTTTCCACGACAGTCTTGCGGTGTTGTAGAGCGAGCTCGGAGCCGAAATTCTGCGAGCCGATCACCATTGTCCGGAGCTCGGGTTCAACGTCTCATCAGATCGATTCTGAAACCGGTCCGCGTGCAACGGATGAATATCTCGATAGGCATATTTTTCGGCAAAACCGGACGAGGCGGAAAAATGACGGGAAAACGCGCGATGTAACACCATACTCGTATATCTGCAGCCGAAACTAGTCATCCACATTTCCACCATCGCCAGCTGCTGCGTTGTAGACGCGTACGTAATATATTATTGCGTTATTTGTACTCGTCTGCACGCCGCGATGCGCGGAGATGAGCTGTGTGATCCAGTGAAATTCCGCCCGATAAATTGGTTTTCGACTCGCTTCACCGTACCCGTTATTGTCCATCTACTTCGATTTATTATATGCCCGACGCGAATTTAGTATGACGTAATCGCGGCGTATATTATAAACGATATAATATATATATATATTCGCTACATTATTATTATTGTTATTATTATTATTATTATTATTATTATTATTATTATTATTATTATTATTATTATTATTATTATTATTATTATTATTATTGTTGTTATTGCTAATGTTCCCGCGTAATTATAACACACCATAACCGCAATATGTATACATACAACGGTTATGCGACCTGTGTTTATGCACACGTATCGCGCTGTAATATTTCACGTTCTGCCAGACACGAATCTACCTCTACTCGTATACACGCGGCTACGAGTCATAACGTATTATAACAGAAACGTTCTTAGGCTTTATCACGAGTGCGACCACTGACGTTTTTGAAAATTTTCCAAATTCGGATGACCTACACACACTACAGGGTGTGTTCGCAACCATTTTATCGCCGCCGAGTAGAGTTGATCAACGCGCGTATTCTATGAATATTAGGAGACAAACATTTGTTTTTTTTTTTTTTTAACGTCTAATTAATAATATTTTTTTTTTTTTATTATTATATTATTATTTATAATAATATATTTCAATACCGTGCGTGTCGAAAAAAAGTTTACGACGTATACCGCGTGGTTGTAACGACGAGCGTTGTTTTTTTTTTCTTTTTTTTTTTTTTTGACGAAATTTTAAAAAAATATATAAACGCGGGCGAAAACCGATTTTGACAACGATACCGCCGCGCGGTCATTTCTCAAGTATATATTTTAATACGTATTAGCGTATAGCACGGACGGCCTTCGAGCCGAGAACATTTTAATTTTAATCCTTTTCCGGGTACAAAACTTATTATACATACAACGGAATCTTATGTATAGTTGTTGGTGGTGCGATTCCGAAATTTCCTTAACGCG
The DNA here is from genome assembly GCA_032441825.1 of Chaetogeoica ovagalla. Taxonomy (NCBI): domain Eukaryota; kingdom Metazoa; phylum Arthropoda; class Insecta; order Hemiptera; family Aphididae; genus Chaetogeoica; species Chaetogeoica ovagalla. The sequence goes on along the minus strand of CM063727.1, from coordinate 1,971,317 downwards.
ACGCAATAATGTAACACCAACGCGTGTGTTATTATAATTATTAAATCGCGTTTTCGCGCAGCGGGTCGACTCTTCGGCAACAAAAATAACAATAAAACACACTACACTGTCGGCGAGTGTCCGCCGAATCAGACTCCGTCCTGGTGTTTGTTTTCGACGACCTCATCTCCTGCCGCAGCAGAAGATCCACGAGGGATTTTCGACTGGATTCTACGAGCGCAAGACACGACGACAAACATAACATGTTCGTACGTATGTTATTATTGTATTTAATGTGAACTCGAAATTGTCGAAAATCGCAGTTAGGTCTTTGGGCGCGAATTTTCGCAAAACTCTTTGCCGAATCCTCGCATCAGTGCACTACCCCGCAGTCGCGCCTACTCACGCGCAGTGCTCGAATCGTGAGAGAATTATGTAAAAAAATACCGCGGAAATTTGCTTTCCGAAAGACTACAGTATAATTATGCGTAAATATGCACGTATTTAAACGTGTCACGATGTCTGTAAATGATTTATACGAATGATCTAATATTTTTGTGTTAGACTGTTGTATGGTTCTCGCGTTTCTTTCATAATCCAGCTCTAAACGACTGAACGCACATTGTCCTGGCCGTAAATTATCGAACAGAAGATTTAACACGACCGATATATGCTCAGAAGTCGGAATACTTCGTTTAGCCATTTTTTTTTTTTTTTTTTTTTTAATATTCTCTTCGTAGGTTTATTGTAAAATCGATATCACGTTGTCACTGATAATAACGTTTAAAACGACTTCTTTTTTTTTTTTTTTTTTTTATACGATAAAACTATAAACATAAGAAGTGTTGTAAAAATTAATTCTTGAACGCCGTTCTATTTGGAAAAAAATAGAAGAGGGATGTTGAAAAATTAAAAACAAATAAATAAAAGAGGTATTTCCCCTTTCACAATTCAAGCACTGCTTATATTTCATCTTTGAAAATGTATAGCATTTCAAATAAATGAGATTTATTATTATTATTATTATTATTATTATTATTATTATTATTATTATTATTATTATTATTATTATTATTATTATTATTATTTATATTTCAAATATATAGATTTATATATACTATATATATATGTATATACATAGTATATATGTGTGTAGTTGACTTTCAACGAATAAAAAATGGACAATATCGGATTTTTTTTATGAATATCTGTGTATATTTCTGAATGCTATTAATGCGTTGCGAAACTCGTGGATTCGATTATATCGATTCAGGAAACAATTTTAATATTTATTTTTTTTTTTATTCCGTTTCTTTCGACTTTTTTCCCGTTCGATTAGCGCTCTACAGGTTTTCGAATTTTTCAAGTCGCGCACATTCGTTTTTCACAGGTCATTGCGGTTTTTGCGTATGGCGATGAAAACAGTTCCAACCGTACGAGTTCCGATAAACGAAACCCACTGTACATTATATTATAACACATTACTACTTTTTTTTTCTCCCGATTTATTGGAATACAAACGGAACGTTTCCATATTATTAGGTCAGTGAAATATTATTTCAATATTTATATAATAATAATAATATATTCGCCGTTTCATCATACACTCGCGCACATATATTACAATATTTACCACAGTTGCGCAGTATGTTCTCTAAAGCGGAAAACTCAATTATTCTTTCACCCGTGCGAAAAAACGAACCTGGAACGCTCTGGAGACTCGTTGAAGAAACCGAATTAAAATATTGTGACAGAGGCCATTTATTTAATACAATACCACGAGTTTAAATATAATATTTAATATTCCCATAAGCAGAATACGGCAGTAATGGTACGTGCAACAGAAGCTGTATTTTTCGGGACGTTCGATCAATAGGATAACGAAATATTATACTCTCGTGTTCAAATATTTATATAAAACGTTTTTAAAAATTTCCCATTTTCGTCACTCGGCATTTGGAAAAAAACAACAAACACATTATTCTAGTTCTGTAATTAAAAAAAAAAAAAAATGGTTACGACAAAGTTTTATCGATTTCACCAGAGATAGTGAGGATCTGTAAAACGTATTCGAAGAATTCTACGTCAGATTGCTGCGTTGTAAACGTAGTCGATATATTTATTCATTTTTATTATATTAAAACGTTAATTTTGAAATCGGGTATTATTTTTAATCGGGTAAGATTTTATATTCGACGGTCTGTAACAGCTATTATCACAGTATTAGCGGAATAAAACACGAAGAAATATATATATATATATATAAACTCCACTAATAAAAACGGGCGTTCGGAATATTTTCTTATAGTTTTCTCTTTTCTAATTTTCAATAATGTTTTATATCAAAACGACCAAGTTCCATATGACTGGATGAGTAATATTGACAAATATATATATATATATATGATTTTTATAAAATATGGGTTTATTAAATGTATTACCAAAAAAAAAAAACGAGTAAATATTTTTAAAAATATTGTGTGGGGACGGTGTCTCTAGAGAGAAATTATTGAAAGTACGCCACTGTGCATATTATTATATTTATTTATGAACGCGACGACGAAACGACGTGCGGGCACCGAAACCAACAATTTTCCATAAAAATGATATTTCATTTCATTAAAAATGATATTTTATAACGTGTGTGTTCCAGCGGTGGCGGTCATTTGTACTTATCGTTTTTTCGGTATTTAATTTTTTATTTTTTTTTTTTTGTTTTACTCCGATTATTGTTACGAAACACTGTCTACTACAATCGACTACTTATGTAAAATTATTTTTTAATTTTAACAAAAAAAAAAATACGTTATTTCTAGTGTTTTTTTTGTTTTTTTGTTTGGCCGCGGCGTGACTATACCCGGGACAGTATAGACGGCACGTTTTGCACGCCCACACACAGAAATACAGTCATTGGGAAAGTAGTCTCCCGGGGGGATGGGGACGCGTTGTCGTCATCATATGTGTGTGTGTGTGTGTGTGCATATTATATAATATTATAAAACGAAATTGGAAAGCTTAATTCGTTTTATCTCCGTTTATAATTAACTGCCGTGCGACTGCAGATTAAATCGACCACCACTATTACTATTACTACAATACGACATGTAACACGCACGTTGATGTATTATAACTAGTAATATTGTAATTATACGAGCAGGGACAGGGTCACCGTTTCGATTGATTTTTTCTTTTTTTTTGTTCTTGTTGTTGCTGTTCGTAAACGCGCGTATAAATAAAATTCGGACGACAAAATGTATATAAATATAAAAAAAAAAAAATCGTTTTAATTTGATAAATGCGCCATATCGTATGGCTGACTTTTTTTTTCCACTACACAAAAACTGAATTTTACATATCGTTGAGATTTGTTCGCGATATCCTTCCTCGTACCCTAAAAAAAAAAGAAAGTCGTATAAAAACCGCGTGATTTTTTTTTTTTTTTTTTAATCATTTAATATTCTATTTCTCATTCTATACTTTTATTCTTTTAGAAATAAAATCGGTAGCCTTATAATTAAAATACAGTGATAATTGCACTCAATTCTTTTAAACACATATCACGCGCACTGTTGTACGGTGCCAACTGCCCATTTGACGTTTCCTGTTAAAATAAGAATTATTATTGGAATAAGGCCTTTGGTATGGGTCCGTCGCAAAAGCTATTTTATTATTATTATCGCGAGAATAAAATTCACGAATCCTATATTTTCATAATTCATTTGTTTGGAGTCGAAACCCATTGCACGTTTGGCTTCACATTCGAATAAAATAATATTACTACGAACGATTTCCCGCAAAATTTCACCGAAAATTGACGTGTTAATGATGGTTTTCTCTCGGTGAGAAAAAAAGACGTGTCAAATTTTTGTACAAAATCGCGTATTTTGGAAAAAACATTTTTTTTATATGGGTAAATTTAATTTTGACTCGCATAACAATTCATAAAAGACATGGTCTTTTCTTTAAATTTAAGTTTCTTATTCGGATCGGTAGCGTATTTATCGAGGTCGACCGAGTTTAAACGCCCAATGCCGTTTCTGCCGTTTGTAAAAGTATGTCTGAAATTGAGTTACCCGGTTTTAAAATGTACTATGTGTACCAATAGTTGAAGATATATGGCTAATTCAAGGAGGATAATCACGTTATTTTTTCTGCTTTGAAAGAACAAAAAAACTGAAATTTCCGTCTTCTGCTTGAGAATCGAACTACGGGAAAGAGGAACTTTTTTTTTTTATTGCATTTGAGGTGTTAAAAGTCTCCCGGAGTTCGTACGCTTTACGTTCAATCATACAGTATTATATAAAAATATGGTGTAAATATTTTGAATTATAAATCATGATATTCTGAAGGTAGGCCAGTTGACGGTTAGGAAGGGAAATAAAGAACTCGGTTTTATACTCTATAGTTTAGAATATGAGTACACCGGTCGACGGACGAAAAAACATCATGATCGCGGAAAGGATGACCGGAGGTGAAGCCCGCCCAAATGACTCAAATATTGAAAAACTATCTCGTTGCTTCTATTGAAAATTCCTAAATATTATATGAACGTTTAGCGCTTGGCGTTATAATTCGTTGTTAATATACCTACTGCTGTGTAAGCTTTTAAATTTAAATTTAACATATTTAAAATTTTCGTTTTTTTCTCTCCCCCGGTTATTTTTATACGATTTGTATCAACAACAAGTGCTTTCGCGACGACCATATCATCATCATCATCGTCGTCGTCGTCGTCGTCGTAGTCGTAGTGGTTTACATTCTATACTCGAAAACAGTCGTACAATAATAATAAATTATTATAATCCATACGGTGGTACTAAATAACGGCGTACTGGAATATTATTATACGCTTTCGGTGTTATATATTATCAGATGTCCCACGCCGTCGCGTAATATATATATATATGAGCTCGTGTGCGTTTCGAGTAAAATACTATGCGACTACGTAGCGGCGACCTGCGTGTTTACCTATTACCATACTGAGTAATGAGTAATATTAGCTGGTACTCGGGAGGGATTTTTGTATCACTCTTAAACTACCGTAATACGATTTAAAAGTGTTATAGAATGTACGCACCGGAAAATAGTAAAAACAATAATAACATTTACGAATTATATTAAAAAGTATTCCGAGCACACTGACGCGAAATGTCTAAAAATACGGCAATGTACGGGTGGTAATTTTTTTACCTTCTTGAGGTCGCGAGATCATATGTAAAAAAAAAAAAAAAATGTTAATTAAAATTTATATTCGCGCGTTCGCGTGGTTTTTTTTTTTTTTTTTTTGGTGGAATGCGATGTAGTAATATTATCGCGCGAATTACGATTATTCTATATGTAATATAGTAATATTGAGTTGGATTTACTCGAGTACTTTGGAATTCTTTTTTGCCGGCGTTCATACACACCGGCTGCGGCACAGTTTTCACGATGATATTGAAATATACACTTTCGAAAACGTTTTAATTAAATCGGGTACTAAGATTACTGAGTTACAATAAAGAATGCATAGGTAAATGAGCCGTGCACCGAGATTATGAATTTACAGACATGAAATATCCGTATAATAGATTATTATTAAAAAAAAAAAAAAGTATACGAATCATATTTACAAAAATACTCCGATTTCGAAAATGTTGTTACTTTTCAACAATTATTTAGTTTCTAACGTTCATAAACGTGACTTTCAAATATTCGATAAATTACAAAAAAAAACACGACAAAACAGTTCTCGGTGTTTGTACTTTACCACAGAATAAAAAAATTTCACTATGGCGAAAAAAAATACAATATTCAACGTACACCGTGTAAATAAATCAACTAGAAACAAAATACGGACCGTATAACCAAGTCCCCGTTCATGTCGAACGCTATACAATTTTTATAATGCAAAATCGTAAAACGTCCCCAAAAATATTTAATAATTAAACAGTAAATCGTGTACTCGTATAAAAACGAAGACTAGACGCGCGATTTGTACTCGGATTTGTGTTCGCGAATTTCGTGTAAAGCGTAACCCTACGAGGGACAGAGAATTTCTTTTTTTGTTTTCAACATACGATACAATTATTAATTATAATCTTTCTTATATTTCCTATAGAGGAGATTTTTTAATTTAATATTAAGTTTATGCACATTATATGTTTATCTTCATAATGTACAGGCGACACACTTCACAACATATTGTACTTTATCAAAATAACCTCTTACACTAGACTTACTAACAGCTAATTTTATATACAGATTTTGAGTACGACACTAATGGAAAAAAAAGTAATCTCCATACAAGATACATATGTAAATACAATGAAATACTATCAAAAATTTAATTATTATTTAATAAACGGAATTGTAATAAAAACAATTAGTCTGAGGTACTATGAATTTGAATTTTACCGTTTCTAACACCGACGATACGTACGTGGATACGTCGGATTTGATGTGTTTCTACTGAGATCCAAACCGTTGTTGTGAATTCGCGTTATTTAAAAGTTAACCAACGTAAACGTTACAAAAAAAAAATGGAATTAAATTGCATAAGTATACGTAATAATTGTGTCGAGTGGAATCGAGCAATGTATGTAGGAAATAAAAATCAATATTTCAATATAAGTAATGCACATTCGCTAATGCGAGTTATAATATGAAATAATGATAAATAATATGAATAATATAAAAATATATTTTGGTTTTTAATACGTTCACGCGGTAATACAATAGCTAGTTTTTCACGATGAGAATTATGTTACGCATATGAAAATAGATGCGTGTTACTGGAGTAAAATTTACCTTGTTATGAAATACTTGCGTAATAATTTATGATATCATACAAGAATGCGCGACGGTTGCTCGCCACGAAATTCGCATAACGCCAAAAAGTTTTGAAAGTTTTCAGTAAAATTAAGAGGGAAAAAAAGTCTACACAACTCAACTCTAGTGTATAATTTACTTTTACTATTGGGTCGATAATGAATTTTAACTAACCTCGATTTGTCGTTTGGATTTATTTCAACTAAAGTTTTAATGAGTTTTACGTTTTATCGATTTATTAGTCTGTGTGTATATATATTAGCCTTTATTTAAAATACAGAATTATTGAAAATACATTACAGTAGGAAATTCATTTTGGATGACTTTTGTCAGTAGAAGGGAAAAACATATAAATTCGGTCAAAAATAAATTTTTTTTTTTTTTTTTGTTAGTTGAAAAGATAAATATGTTTAAAGAATTTTTTTCTTCACTTTAACTTGACATGAAAATCCGTTTTTAAAAGTTACAAACTCCAAATTCCGAGTGCATACGCTAGGAAATTATCTCGTCTTTATATTATGTTTCGCAACTGTTCATTTCGCCGTGTCTGTATTTTTTCTTCTAAACTTTATGAGATTCCCGCTCGACCGTGACTTGTCGAACGCAGGTTTTCTGTATAAATATATATATATATATATAATACAATAAACCTGCAGTAAATCCAATTTCTATTTTAATTCCGCAGATGTTTACGGTACATATTATTTAATATATATTATGTGTACACACAGCAGCAAGATGCGCGAATCATCAAAAATTCACCATTTCTTTCGTTAACAGACGTTATTTATTACAAAAAAAAAAAATCTCGAAGTAAAAAAAAATATAGACTCAATGCTCTGTCGAGTAAGAATAGACAATAATATATATATATATTTTTTTTTTTTAAACGAATATTGGACGTCTAATTCAGCATTTATTCGTCCACACAGTTACCGGCAATTTCGATCTGATAATAACCAGACGTGTCGATTAATCACATAAAAAAGACATTTCGTAGTGTGATTGCGAATAAAAGTTGTATCGAGATCGATAATGGTAAATTTTATGTTTTATGGCCGCGTGGACATAAATCAATATACTCGACAGTATTTGAGTTGACTCAAGAATTTTTTCTTTTTTAATAAAAAAAAATCCGTTACACATACGAAGGTTCGCCGCGAGCATTAAAAATGTATTCAATTCGAAAGAAAATAAAACACTTTTTACTTTTTTAGAGTTATGTTACACGCAAAGTATACGACATTAAACATTTCTTTTTTTTTTTTTTTAAGGTATTTTAAAAGTATTCGGATTATGTGAAAAGCATTTGGAATACGTTACGCGTTATATCCGTTTGGAATATCATCTCGACGTAAGTGTACTTAACCTACGCATATAAGTTTTTTACTGACCAAACTTATACTTATGTCGTCGAAAGAGTCGGGTAGTGTATTTTGGATCAAAAACGATTTTCCTCCTTCTTTTACGGTCCACAGTTTCAAGAATTGTGTTTCAATAGGATTCGTGTTTTAAACATTTACTCAGTAATAATTATATTATTACCATTAAAGCGACACTACACAATATTAAGATAACTCGAGAGAATATTAATCGGCACAACGAATGCGTGCGAGTTCGTTACTCAACAAGAGTTTTTATTGTCACTCTCCGCCGATGGATGAGTGGTTGGCTACGTCCGCTGTAATACAACCGAGTCCCCAAAATGATGTGTATACAGGATCTTAACATTTTTAACACGTGGCATTTTCCGTCGTGTTGTTCATTATGTCTATTTAATTAACCTTATTAAATTTATTTATTTAAAATATCCTTTATTTTTATAGCGAGCAAGTTTTTCTCTAGAAACGGGATGACGGTTCGTCCTGAATTGTAGTTCTTCACGTAAATTTCTATGAACTACTGATCAGAACAAACACCGATTTCATCGGTTATTTAACGCATCTTAAGTATCTCGTCTATCCGAACAATTTTGTCTAGATTTCGACTGCATCATCATCATACGGCTATCGGTTAGTGTATTCTTGTCCGAATTCAACTGTCGTCTATAAGAATTCGAACACCGAATTAACACACTTGTTTTCTAGACTCTTCACTATTCTTCACATCGTACATCGAAGAAATGTCTACACAAATCCGTGTGGGATTAAATTCCACATTTGTGTAATCAGTGATCAAAAAAAAAAAAAAAAATACGAACGAACAAAATCCAGTTAAGCTTAAATGTATATTACAGACAGTTTAATCAACAAGGAAGAACATATCCAAACATGTTACACATTTCTGTATCAACAAAAATAACATAAATTTTGGGACAGTCCTCGTGTGTACACAGATAAGTCGAATGATAAACCGTTATACAAACAAATATTTAATTATATTATGTACGAGGCACGTCCAGAAAGTAAGTGTACTAGTGTTCTCACGGGTAGAGGGAATATTTTTTTGCAATTTTGATCGCACTGTCGTGTAGATAATATTCTTCCGTTTCCAACGAGCCAAAGCGCGTGTCAGTACAACTGAACCTGTGGTTACAGGAACATTTTCCATAAAACATGTCGATCGAGTCTGCCGCCAAGTGCGAAATCCGCGCCGTCATCCGTTACCTCGTTGCGAAGGAGAAATCTCCAGTTGAGATTTTTAATGAGGTAAGAACCGTTTATGGTGAAGGCCATATGAATTGTACGAGTGTATACAAGTGGTGTAGGGAGTTTAAAAACGGCCGTACGAATGTAAAATAAAAAAATCATGGCATCAGTGTTTTGGGACCACAAAGGTATCATATTGATCGATTATTTACCTCAAGGGGAGTCCATCAACGCAGCAAGGTATTGTGAGACTCTAAAAAGATTGAGAAGAGCTATTCAGAATAAAAGGAGGGGTCTGCTGACAAAAGGAATCTGCCTGCTGCACGACAACGCCAAACCGCACACAGCCAACGTCACGAAGCAACTTTTGGACTCCTTTGGCTGGGACGTTTTGAATCACCCCCCGTACTCCCCCGACCTTGCGCCTTCAGATTACCATCTATTCACTTCTCTAAAGATGCATATGGGTGGAAAAAAATTTACAACAGATGAGGAGGTGAAGGGAGCGGTTGACAAATGGTCGAAAGAGGTGGCGGTAGAGTTTTTTGAAGCAGGCATTAAGAAATTGATTCCCCGCCTCACCACATGCATTGAGAGGAATGGCGACTATGTGGAAAAATAACTTATAAATATATAAATGTAACTACTTAATTTTTTTTTTTCAACAAATTATTTTGAAGTCTACAAAAATCGAGTACACTTACTTTCTGGACGTGCCTCGTATAATACGTGAAAATGTGGCCGTTTGCCGGCAGTATAATACAACGTTTATATACCTCCCACTCAATAAATCCGCAGCGGTTATATGGGTGTTACTGTGAAGATAAAATAAAATAAACCGAAAAATGACGAATAAACAGTGCAAATATGAATGCGAATTATCGTGTATTTTTTTTTTTTTTTTTTGATTCAGAACGAAACGATTATTACAGTGGGATGACATTTTCAATTTTTGATGGATATGCGCCAAATTTAAAGCCAATCAATATGTGTACATAAATAAACAGAACGTATAGAGTACTAGACGATAAAATCGACTATTAACTGTAAAAAAAGCTAAAAATACAATTCACTTCTAAAATTTTATACATACGATTTAAGACGAAAATTCGATCATTATTACGGCGAACGAAATTTTAGTTTCTGTAAAAATATTTTTGAATTCATCGACCTCTTTTCTAGGATACTGCAAAAATCGATATTTTATATTTAAATAATCAGCGCTGATTTGTACATTTGTTTCACTACACTGCTACAATTAAAAATTTTCGAATTTTTTCGAACGGATTTATCGAAATCCAGCTTGAGATCTGCACCGCGTGACCAACTTAACACACAATAGAGCGATTTTAACGAGACGACAAGCTCGTCAAGATGTTCGTTTAATGAAGTCTTGAACGCTTTACATGTAATGCATTGTCAATGTGGAATTTCGGGATTAAGAAAGGATACGAAATTAAGAAACAGAGATCGCGGATACTATCGACGTTTTATTAAAACCTTCACGGGGGGGGGAATCGCGTTTATCTTTATCGACCGTATACGTACAGTAATTAATCATTTAATATTCGCTTTGTGTTAAATAGCCTGTGAATTTTGTAGCTAATATATGTGTGCCCTTTCATTGTATTTTACGCGATTCCCATTAATTCCCGTCTTCTCGAATATTCGCTCGCACGTCGTGCGACTGCTAAAATCTATACACATTTAAGGGAGCCGAAAAAAAAAAAAACTTTCACATCGTTTTATTTTCAAATTTAATACGAAACAAAACTATCTCGCGTTATTCTATACATTTTGGACTTTTAACGTATAGCGTTTCCGAGGTTTAAATAGTTTATTTTTAAAAAGGAATTTAAATTCACCACAGGCTTGATTAAAAACACGTTTGAAAACGGACGTATATTGACGAAAATATGTATTGGAACATATTTTATAATTTGAGTTTCGCGTAAACGACGCACAAAACGCTTATTATAAATAATAAAAAAAGGCTATTTTACGTACCGTTTTTATTTTTTTGCCCGGTTTGGAAATCGCGGTTTGTTAGAGAACGAATATTAAAAAAACCACGACATTGGAAAAACGCCAAACGGTTTTATAGTTCGAGATTAAAAAAAAGAAATTATCGCGTACGGTATAAATACGCAATATACGAATATATTATTTATATTTAATACGCACGGAAAAAATTAGTACTCGACTCGATCTCGTCCCACATGTGCGAACGCGCAAAAGCGATAAATTCTCTCTCCGCGGCTTATGGATCGTGTATGTGTGTGTGTATTATACCCGCGAACAATTCTATAGGTTCGAAATGGTGGTGTACGCGAGATAACTGTGTACTTATATACGCGTGGACGACACCTCGCGTACATAATATAATATTATATCGACGATTTATAATAATTTTAAGTACAATCAACTGACGATATTCTCCGGACGCCGTCGATCGTATTTAAATGCGTTTCAACCGGACAATAATAATAATAATAATAATAATAATAATAATAATAATAATAATAATAATAATAATTCCCGGTCGAACGATAATAATATACACGGTCGCGTTAATAAACGTAAATCTCGTCTCGTTTTCATTTACCAGGTCGCAGCCGCGCGTTTTGATTCGAATCGTCGAAAGATATAATATTTGTAACTATCTCTCTCTCTCTCTGTCTCGCTCAACAATCGTTCGATTCCGCGACGCGCGTTTCGACGATATTTCTAAAAGTAATCGAAAATAAGATTTTTTTCTTTTCATAAATCATCGGATGAGACTCGAGGGAAAAGCGCAGCGGTGAACGATGTGAAAAATGTGAAGAGTGGAATCGAGACGAACCCGAGACGACGTCGACTGTACGCCTTATTTTGACGACGTCTCGGAATTGAATTTTAATCGAACAATCGAATTTTTAAGACATTCGCGTTGTATAATATGTTATAATAATATATCACGCGTAATGTTTCAACGGACGCGGTGAAATTTGTATTTTAGAATTAACGATCGAAAATATCGCGGGAACAATGTTGAGTCAGGTTGAGCTGGTAACCGATGTACGTACTTGACCCGTTGCTCGAATAATATTAAAATATTCGCAAATACAAACACCCGTCCCTTACGCATTATGTCTGCGCACGTCTACTGCTGATGAGGCGATCGATCAAACCCCGTCTTCGTATTGCAGATTTTGATATTTTGTATATGCGCTTTAATACGGTTCATAAACTGTTTAAATCCACTGTTTATGTGTTGCGAGTATAAAAAAAAAAAAATCCGGTTACCGATATTTAAGTAAATCGCACTATAGTAATTCGTTCGGGCGTTAATATATTAATTTTTTTTATTTTAGTCGACATGCAAAATTGGCTTACATCACTTGCAGTGTGCACACATTGACTTACTGTATACGTATTATATGGTCCTACAGCCGATCCTTTAACAAAAAAAAACAAAATACGTAGTCGCGTTTCATTGTAACATAAAAATGATTGAAAATACGAACATATTTCACCGTTTTTTTTTCTCTTCAAAAACGCTCCGATTTTTTACATATTATATACACACTGCTTTGTGTGGTAACGCGAATCGTGTGCCTTACTCGTTTTTCGATTTCATCCGTGGCTTTCTCTGCGTACGAAAAAACTATCGGCAAATTAAAAAAAAAAATAAACTCATAAAATCCGTTAATTTTTCGGCACGCAAAAAAAATCATTCGATTTTCATATTTATTTATCGAAACTAAATACTATATATTTGCTCACGGACGTTTTTAAATGGTTTTTTAGGTTATTTAAAAAAAAATCCGTTCCCGGGATCCGAATCCTCCCTTTTCCTTCCTGTTCAAATTGCCGACACTCGACACGTAACTACAGACAACAAACGCTTTACTCCAGTTCTCTATTTAAAGGAAACGTTTGTGAGACTTATCAATCTCACAGAAGAGTGTACGCCGAAGATCCGCAGGAAATCGGAAAGACTTATTTCAGGAAATTATCTCCCCTACGATAATAACAGACGTTTGGATTTATAATTTTCTGTTCTCTGAAAATTTGAATGAATATAACGTACGAGTCGATGAGTAATACATATATATTACTAAAAAAAAAAAAATAGGTATTTTAATATTATAAACATTATACGCAATCCGTTTGCAGTGGCGAAAGACGAATAGTTTCAGACTGAAAAGGCTGCAAACGATGACGACGACGATTCGCGAAGGTGTATAAAATGTACGTGATTCTATTTTGTGGTTACCAGTAAGTAGCTCGTATATATTAGGTACGGTTGTTTTTATTTATTTTTTTTATTTTTAAACCGCTAAGTAATGGTTGGGGTAGAAAAAACAAACAAAAAAATCTATCGAAAATATCGATTTAAAAACCCGCGGGCAACGAATATCGCGGGAACACTCCAACAAAAGATCGTAATGACTGGACAAACAATTAATATTGTTATAGCGCAAGTTGGTCTTCGCCTCGTATTCTCGAGTGTATTTTTACAGGCGACCGACCGAATTGTGTGTAGTGCGCGTTATTGCTTTTATTTTTCTTTCGCCATTTCAAGAAGTACAAAACGTTGCAGCACGCGCGCGACGAATCCGCGAACCGAGACACTATTATAACGACGCAACGGGAACGCTTTACAACAGACCGAACTTAACTGTGCGCGTATTGCGGCACGCCAACCCGTTGATTAAACACGATTATTGCGGTGTTTAAATCCACCGTTCTTCGCGCATTTAGTTCTCTCCCCCCAACACCCGATCTACGAAGGATCGAGTGTACTAAGCGAATATTAGATATCATCAAAAAAAAAAAAAAAACCGACCAGTTCCAAAGACATCGCGTCATTTGCAACACAGTAAAAAACTCGAGTGAATACGTTGAGTGAAAACTGAAAACCGTTCGGATATCGTTCTGGTAAGTAACCACTCTGAACAACGTTATAAACGGGCCGTGTCGGAAACATCGAAACGCGAACGTGGTAAACAATCCGTCATAGATACGCATGACATGTCCTAGGACCGACTCTGAGCAGTAGAATTTAAAATCTCCAGTCTTGCGCAAACATTAAAATAGTCGACGTCTCTTAACGCGTCACTAAATCGAGTTAATGTTTTGTAAACATTTATCTTATTATAATATCTGTATTTTAGACTATTTAAAAACATGGTATATTATAACGATTACCGCTCGGTGTAAAACTAAAGTCTATATTTGAAATCATAATAACTTCTTTAAAATGATTCTAAGAAAACTAATAGTTATGCCATTTTAGTTATATATATATATAAGATAGAAAACGTTCAAGAAATAACCTGCACACACGTGTAAAATTTCGATCTTTTTCATTTTTTTTTTTTTTCTTAATTTTTATTGTGTTTTAAGTAAATACAATTACGAAGGCAAAAAAACCCCAAAAAAAAAAAGCGAATTTCAAAGAAAAAAGGAAGCAAATTACGTGTGACAGTGTAATAATATCGTAGAACACCGCGGAGGAGAATTCGAGAGCGAGAGGATACCACCGAGTAAGAAATGTAAGCGAACTATAAAACTATAAAAGACGAATAACAACCGCGTTCATTAACTAAAACGGTGTACGAAATATGAAACAAACGAACAATGAGAGTTATGATTAAAAACGGATGACTAGGGGATAAATTAAAGTGAAATTGAAAAGCGTGTTTTCGCAGTCGGTGAGAATTTATGCAAGAGCCAATGGGATGCGATTATACGGGGATATACAAATAACAATTAATTTTTATAATAAATAATTGAATTACAAAAATAATAATTAATTTTTTTAATATTCGCGAACTGCGCAGTAAATTTAATAATTACTTTCGAGTTTTTAACACACACACACACTCATTTATGTACGCCGCTTTACGGAGAATCGTCCGACGCCGTCATTTCGTATAACGAATTTTATTCATAGTTTTAGACATTTTTTTGTTTAGCCGAGAAAAATAATAACATTTTTCGCGTACTTTCGTAACGCCCGTTCTCATCTTCTCGTATATAATGTGTTACGATCAACGTGAATAATAATCGGACATTGTATACAATGTCCAATTTCAATGGCCGACGTGGAAAATTATCAACTTATACGCACAATGCTCAAATGAAGGCGAACAATTATGATAAAAAAATAATCAAACGGTTTTTTTTTTTCTTATTTGCTTAGGCTATTGTGACATTTATAAAAATACACGAATTCCCCGGAGTCAGGGCATTTCCATTTACTCGCCTTGTCGCTTACGATTGCGACATCTATCGCGGTCACCAAGATTTGAAAATTTTTCTCACTGTTTCTCTAAATTTATTATTATTATTATTATTGTATACGATATAATTTTAAACATTTTTTCCGTGTATCGAACACGCATTTCACGATACTGTTATCGTCAAATAATGATCAACGACGTTTTTGTCGCGGCGTTTACATAAAAATTACAATACGCGTAAATTCGTTTTGTCCGAAACGAAAGTGTATTTATTATTATTTTTTTTTTTAAATATAACACGTTTTTGCGCTATATAATACTATTTATTCTCGTGATTATAACAACGCGCGTTCCTCCTCCACTTCTTTCAACATTCATTTTGCCCGGTGTTCGCTAATAGAAATTGTCTTTTGTGCAAACTTTTTTTTTTTTTTTTAAACGGGATTCTTAAATTATCACGGTATTTCAGAAGGAACCGAATACGTAAGGATTAAAACGTGAAGTGTCACAAACGTCGGCGCTTAATTAACATTTATTACGCATTATGTGGTGTGTATACGTACGATGTGCTCGGAATTGCGAGCAGCATTTGATCGTTTTCTCCAGAAATACACACGTATACGCTCCGCGAAACAAATATAATATACCGCGTTTGTCACTCGCGTCCTCGTTTAAATGTTCGACACCTCGTATTCGAATATATTATACGCGTATCTCATATATATATATAGACACCTGTCTCATTTTAGATATCGCGAGAAATCTAATTTGATCGCATTAAATCGAAATCCCGTAGTCGTACACTCGTCATCTGTATGCGCATAAAATGTCTATTCGACGAGTATAATCAGTGACGTATTTTCAATTTTTTTATGGGGGAAAAATACATGTGAGATGAATTAATAATTATATTATTCCATTATAATTATAAATACAAATTGAGATTTTTTTTTTTTTTTATAATATAAAAGGTAAACGTCTTTTTTTTCGACAGTTCATCAATAACTATTTTCGTAATATTTAACTAACATCGGTTATCGTCATTTATCGTCGTCGTTGTCGTCATCGTCGTCGGACGGTGACGACGCGACCAAAAATAACCAAAAATTAAATCCAAGTTATTTATAAAAACATTAAAAACACATAATATAAATTAATGTTCTCTTTCTCTGTACCTATATAGCACGTCATCGTACGTCGCAATATCGTACACATGAGAATGTTACAGAATAATAATAATAATAATTTTTATTTTATATGCCATATTATATATAATTATATAGTTATTATCGGATATTTTCAAAAACCTCATTTTTTTTTTTACGCAAATTATAATATAACCAATTAATAATACCAGTTATACTGCAGTATACTCATATTAATAGTAATTCAATGTTTAAATAAATAAAGTTACAGTCGTTTAATAACTTATATTATGTTGTAACTACTGTGGTCACAGATTATATTTACCGAACAGCCATAATAAATAATGCCTACAAAAACACTTTGTTTTTTTTATTTTAACTATATAATATTACGTACGCACTTAAACTGAAAAATGTTTAAAACTTTAAACTTTATGCCACAATACAATATATGTTTTGTGTTATAATTTATGTCAACCGTTTGATAGACATTTTATAGACGTTTATAGACTCTAAAATGCCTTTATAAAAAATAAAATAAGAAAACAAAAACCATTTAAAATCGAAAAAATGTGCAAAATAATTTTTTTTTTTATCCTAATTCAAGAGTACACGAAACAAATGTGTGACAATACGTGTATCGCAAAGTAAGCTTTGGAAAACGATGGAAAGTGAATCGAAATCCCAGCCCTATAACGTATAGAACAGGTGCTGGGATATTCGCGTTATATTATACTTTTTCTCGGTCATTTATTTTTATTTTCATTTTCATTTCACCTAATAATAAATTACTGGTGGGTGATGGCCAAGACTTTTAAATTTCTAAATATAATACGTTACCTATATATATATATATATATATATATATATATAGGTATGTACGAGTACAATACGCGTTTGGTATACGCTCTGTAATATTAATAATAAACTGAAACGTTAAATAAAAGCTGAAAAATATAATGAAAGACTGTGTACGAAATGTAATATAATATAACGTACACGTCTAATAACAAGTTTTAATATATTCGTTCAGAGATATTTTGTATACGGTGTGTATGACCACGGCAATATACGTATAAATATGAATAATATTATGAAAATCGCGTTTGATGCTAATTAAATTTAATTAAACAAACAAATTATAAAAGAAAACAGTTTGGGAATAACGTTTATAAAAAATTTCATACTGTCATGAAATTTACACACTCGAATGTAATTGTAATAAATTCTACGCCGGTTTTTATACACACAATGACTTATAGGCATTTTAAATATTTATAAAAATCCGAAGAATTATATTTTAAGAAATTAAATACGACGAATTTTAAAACTATTTTATATTAAACAATATTTAAATAACGCGTCTCATAATTGCTTAAAAATAATGTTATTCGCACGATTTCTTCCCTGTTTTTTATTTTTATTTTTTTTTGGAAATCTATGACATTTTATTGTAATATTCGTAATTTTTATTTTTTTAATTTTGTTCATTTTTTATTTTTTATCCTGTCGTTGTGTTTTTCTCTTGTTCGTTTAACATCTAATGATGACATTTTCCAGTAGTAAATAACCAAATTTAATACAACAATGTTCCTTATATAAGTATTACTTTATTTTTCCTAATACCTTTTGGCTTGATTGTATGCTCACATAAACATATTCAAGGATCGAACAAACAAAAAACAGTAATACATTTTTTCCCGTAAAGGTACGGAGACAATGTGATTTATAAAAACTTAAAAATTTAATCATCCCGTGTACCTCTGTACATTTGAATAAATAATACATTTACAGGACTTCAACCGGAGCTCTACGAGCTGATACTTTATTTAGAATTTCCTTTGGATGCTGTATATGTAACATTGTCGTAAAACAGAATATACATATATCATATACGGTTGTTCGTATATTATGACGATCGCGACTCGTGTTATTATTATTTTAGAGAGTCTGTAAGAAACACACTCGCATTCGTAACGATATATACGTGTTTATTTTCTTTTATGTGTTTTTTTTATATATACATATAAAAAAATTAATTTATTTCTTTTTCTAATTTTACGTTATATTATATCATTCAGGAAAAATCAAAACATTATATATATTTTATGTCAATTGTTATTATTATTATTATTTCTTTTTTTACTACATTAGTACGCGGTACTGTCGAAATTCCATTTTTATCATTCGGTAATTATTAATTAAGTTCCTGCACATAATAAACAATACGGGAGGCACTCTGAGCCTTATCTGTACACAGAGTATGTTCACGGTACAAAAAAATATCATTCGATTTGAACTAATTGAAACGGAACGGTGTGTATTTAGGCATATACATATTTTCGCGCGAATTATCAAATTTTTACTCCTTCCAATTCGTATTTTTTTAAAAAAAAAAAAAGAAATAATTACAACATATATTTTTAGTACCGAATTCGGATAGAATGAAGAATAATCTAATGTAATTTTTGTTTTCTTTAAATTCCCAAACGGAAATCTAAACCGTTCGTATTCGCTCGCGTCTTTATTGGATTCGGATGATGTGACAAAGAAAATTAAAACACTCAAGTTTTACAAATGGAAATTGTTATTTGCAAAAATCAGAGTTAACGACCCATAACTAAATCTCTTGAACAAAGGAATTATAATTATAACAGTATAGTTTCTAGTACCATACTTAAAACAAAATTCAATAAGACTTCTCATCACGAACAACGAACATTTAACATTTCTAAATAAACGCGTATAGATTTAATAGTAAAGTACATTTTGAAATTTGTTCTATTTTTTTTTTCTCGCCGTTTAAAACGAACCCATAATATATGTAATCGTCGAAGTGTTAACGTTTTAAAACATTTCTGAGAACATTTTTAAGTAAAAACGAAGCAAAAAAAAAAAAAGAAAAATTACGATTGAAAATTTATCGAGGAAAAAAAATCAATTAAATTTGTTGGCGATTGTTAGAAATCCTGGCGCCTCCATGGTAAAAAAAATTAAATCCGCTCCCGAGTCGAAACGTGTCGAACGATCGAGAATTTTTCGCAAACAAAACGAATTTTCACAATCCATTTCCATTCCGTGAAATGGTCGGACTTTCACGAAAAGCGCGATTTCATTTTGTAAATAACTGATACGGACGTATACGTGTTATACGTCAGAAAGTATCATAACGCGTACAGTAGTCGCACATCGGCAGAATAAAGTCTCTCGGGCTCGCGCGCCGAAAATCTGTTTAATACGCACTATTTCGTCGTAAGTCGCTCGTTCCATTACGGCCACGGCGGTAAAAGTCTCCAATGGTTCGTCGCACCGAACTTATAACACAATCCCATAATGTAACCGCACGCAACAACTACTTTATACCGTTTCCAAAAGTTCATATACTTTACACGAGTGTATATGTGTACTTATATGGAGTGGAATGTGTGTACCTATAGTAAATAACGGACTTTACGATAGATGTGTACGTATAACAATATTGTCGTCATCGAACGTCCACACCTAACACTTTTCCCACGACGATATTTGAACGAAATCAACGTATCGTTCAAAAGTAAATAAAAAAGGCCCATTATCAACAAGGGGGCCAATATCCTGTACACTGTCCTCTCGAATAACGTAAAAATTCTAAAAGAAAATTAGAAAATTCCAAAATTTTTATGAGGAAGCCAAACGTTGATGCTGATAAATGGAACATTAAATCTGAATTCTTTATTAAAAAATGGGGAGAATAAAAGACGCATTTCTTGAACCTGATTATGATTTTGGATTTGAAAACGATGAACACAATTTTATATTATAATTCAAAGTTTTCCATATGTTCTGCAACCAACCTAATAATCGATTTCTCTGAATGATATTAATAAATCTCCCAGTCAACGACATACTAAACATTTCTCTACAACTTCAAATAAAACACAATAATGGTTTATCGGCTGAGTTAATGAGTCAAATGTGATAATGAGCTGTCCGAACCAGAACTCGTTTAGTAATTATTAAAGTTTCGTTTATTTATACGCAGTCTGCAAACAAAATAAAACGTGCCTCGTCATTGAAGAACACAACCGCAGAATCGTGCAGTGAAGTTTCATTCATTTCTTAACATATGTCACAAATCGACTATGCGTTCTGACAATTCGCAAACAACGACCACATCTTATGCGGATGAAGTTAACGAAGGTCTGGTTGAAGAATTTTCCGAACAGTACGATCAAAGGCCGAATAGTGAGGTCGTATGTTTGCAATCAGAAAGTTTAAAGCTATATAGCGAAATCGGGCGCCTGATTTTGTTGATATTTCTAAGGTATTGGAGACTTCCTTTATTTTTCCCTGAAGTCTTTTACTCACAACATTATCGATTTTCGTTGTGAAACTTCTTTGTGAGGAGGACGTTCAAATCGAATGTGATTTAAAACCCGTTTTTACAAATATACGTATACGCTTAGACGGATGTAAAAGCGCGCTGTTAATCTGTCCACAACACGTTTTTACGACTGAACAACCGTCGTAACATGAATTTTTCATCCAGCTGTGTGTAAAAGGACGTCTCGCGCACAAAATATTAACAAAAAAAAAAAAAAAGTGAATTCGCAGTAGTTCCAATACACTCGACATATAGAAACGCGATTTAAAGATATATATATAAATAGAGAGAGAAAGAGACGAGAAATTTTACAAATGAGTTGGCGAAAGTAGATTTTTTTTTTGTTAATATCGATAATATCGTTTTAATGTAAAAGTACTATTATGACGGTTGTTGATTTCAATATAATTACTCAATAAAATGATTTCCAACAAACACATTCTTGTTGTAACTCCTTTATTTTTTTTTTTTTTATTTTTTTTTTGGAGCTTTATTCGAATCGTGTGTGTTTCTAAGCAGACACAGTGTTGGAACAAATAAAAACTATATATGTAATTAGTTAAAAATATTACGAACGATGGTTTTGAAAATATCATCGGACGTGTCGTCAGCCGACGCGACGACGACTCGTGATTGACAAAGTGCGGAAATCTCTTGAGCGTTGTATGTCGACGCGTTTGCAAGTTGAAACGTCCTGAAACGTCCTCACGTAAACAGATACCGTCCCGATCGTCATCTACGAATTCCGATAACTTTACAATGCCGTACGGAAACCAGGACGAGGAAGTGTGTATTACGTGTCTGTATATAACAATCACGTTTTTAGTGTAAGCGCGTACTTCGATTTCATCTACGAATCATGTCACAAAATTAATTTTATTTTCGATTCGTTTAAAACGAGGCTATAAGTAATTAATAATAGTTTCTTTTTTTTTTTTTTTTAATTTATATGCGTACGCATGTAATTACAACTGTACGAGTGAATGCGGTATTCGTGATGAAACTATTTTTTACTCCGATCAAACGTCCTCGCCGTACGGCTTGTGGTGCAAGAACAGAAGGAAAACATCGTAAATACGACACCGAATGTAAATTTTAAGAAGAAAAAATGTTTTCTAAATTATTCCATAAGTGTGTGTGTGTGTGTATAATGTTCTGAATAATTATTATTTATCTCCGACGTTCGAACGTTGTTTCTAATAATGTAAAAGAGGAAAAATTAAAAACTCGATGTATTTTTATTATTTATTTCATTACAGAAACTAACGATCATCCGTATTAAAAAAAAAAAAAATGATACAATTACATACGGATTATATTATACGAACGTTGAAAGACTCGAGAAAAAGTGACACTCCATCTCTTTCGAATTTCCATAATTCTATAATGATCATTATTAATTTTTTTTTTTTTTGCAAATTTACTCGCGCGAATCGCGTATTTTGTAATGACCACCACCGACGAGATTAAATTTTTTGATTCGTTTTCTCGAGCGTTCGATTGTGGCGACTTAAAATTCCACGAAATTCAGGACATTTTTTTTCTTCGTATAAAAGTATTTTTTTAATTGGTACCAATTCGTAAATGTCTAGAGTTTTTGAAAAAAAAAATGTTATGTTTTACTCGACATATAACAAACCTTCTCGCGTATATACTCGTATTATGCAAATACGCAATATCGTTATTTTACACATTATTTTATATATTCGGGAAATTATTCATTTATGTACCTGTAAAATTGATTTCAAACGCGGTACCGTTATATTAAAAACTGTTATACAAGACTATTTTTTTTTTTTAACAAAACATATTATCCAGAGTACGGAGTAGTATTTAAATATTGCCGGCGCACGATTCGTTCGACTTACAAGCATAGTACATATAATGTAGTTTCACGAAATTAAAACGCATCGTTACTTTAAATTTAATGTGTCGTTAATATTTAGAAAACATGCGAGAGAATGTTTTAAGACCAAAATAATCAAGCCCGCGCGCTTGATTGTTACCTTAAAAATTTAAGGGAACTATTTATTTACTTTTTTATGTTAAACTGTCGCAGTGCGTTAAATTATTAAAACACACACTGTTCGAATTTGCAATAAAATTTGTAGAGGACGACGACGCAATAACGTCGAACTCTGCGTTCCAAAAGACTGAAGTGTCTCGTAAATTCGCTAAAATTTTCATAAATCATAAATCGTTTATACGGCAATAAACGATTATTATTTAATAAATGATTACGAATGATCGCAGTCTTTCTGTGATCGCTTAGACGATTTATTTTTTCTTCGTACGCGTTTTACCGTGAATAATTGAACACTAGGTTCGAAAACAATTAATTACGGTGCATAACCAGGTAACATTTTTTCCGTTCAATATCGGTTTATAATAAGCGTGATAGTTTAACAGTTTATACACGGTTTATGAACTGTTAATTGAGAACCCTTATAGTTATAGTTACAGTTCAATTTAAGTGTTTCGGTTCAAATTTTAACTCGATGTTCAAAAAAAAAAATGTTATAGTTCTAAGTCGGTGCTTCTGACACTGAACCGTGTTGGAAATGTGTGATCGCACCGACGGAAATTAAAAACGGTTCAAATAAAATGTCTGCGTACTGTGTTCGGTTCAGAGCAATGAAATATCTACATCGAAAAAAAATTGTTTGAGAGTCGATTAAGACGAAACGCAGATGTAGAAAAAAGAAAAGAAAGTAGTTACTTATAAATAGCGATTCGACAGCATTGGACGCACAGTGTAGACGCTGCGGTTGACGTGATGAACCCACACACACTTATGGCGGGCAAACGCGAACAAGTTATTAGCTTCTGATCGCAGCAAAAACACCGTGTGTGTGTATATGTTTGATATGCACACAAGGTATTTTTGCCACGCGGTCAGAGACGAACAAGGTTGTTCGCGTTTGCCCGCCGTGGCTACACTGAGCGATCCGCCGGTTTCGAACCGCTTTTTATATACGTCTTACTGCTACCCCCTCTATGTTGTGTCGTAGCGCTATCTGGTGACTACTTTCGTTTTCTGTTTTATCGCGGTCGACTACTGACCCGCTATACGCGAATGTTTAGTTTGACGCGCTGGCCGAGTGATTAATCGTATGCGCGTTTGCTATATTTATTATTATTAATAATATTATTATTTCACGTAGGTATTTCAATGAACTAAAAATAACGTAATGATTCATCTCACCTTGTTACACATCCGTTTACTCGTTTATTTTACATTTTTTACTGTTTTATTAACTTTTACTGGTTTACTCACATTCACGCGTTTCCTCGGCCGACCGAGTTTACCGTCAGCTAAACACTAAACGCTCGATCACGACCGATGATCACAGCGCATACCCTATGCGCTGATCGTCGGTCAAGCGCTTATTCCAGCCTTACACACGACGTTCAATGGGGTGGGATGCTGTGAAAACGGAGAGTATAACCATAACATAATTGAATCAACTTACAAGTCGATATTTAACTAACAATTGTACTGTAAACGCACACTGATTCGTGTGCCTATTTTGAACCCTACTACGGTGTTTGAATCGAAAGTAACATTTTCATGGCACAGTTAATTAAACCCATATAAAAATTCGGTATACATTTTTATACAAAAACACGGTGCTGTGAACCAGATTTGCACCGTACTTTGAACCATCATCATTTTTTGATGATTTAAAACGGCGTCTGCACCTAAAATGCTACTCGTGTTATTGATTTCATTCTTTCAATAAAATGTTAAAAAATCTGTTATCACACACGGTCCTTTATAATACGCGAACACGTGTCACATTGTTAATGTTTTCTGTTTTCTTCTCCGAACGAACAAACGAACGAAGAATAATATTATCTATGTATATATATATACATGAATTTTTCAACTGAATAGAAAACAATATACAAGCACAGACATACACATGATATCCGAGCGATATTGCTACGAAAAAATTCAAAAGAATAATTTCTAATCTATTTTTATTTCATAAACAATATACCGTATACAGTACTCTATTAAAAACCGAATTTGCTTAATATACGTTCGAAGAGAAAAAGAGTACACGGTGCTCGAATCTAAGAGAAAGAGAGACGTGAGGAATGGAGTATTTTTTTTTTTTAATATTTCAGCACCTCTCTTCTGACATATCTAAACGGAAGGCTGCGTCAGAAACTCATTTTTACACTTTTACTTTCAAGCTGAAAAGAAATATATGTCACGTCTAAACGAAATGTTCCGATGATTTACGGTATTACATTAATCGAGTTAAACGGCTGTTCAATTATTTACACCTGGTTAGATCAATTTAATATATAATATGGAAATAAACCGTCTAAAACAATTGATTGTATAGCATATGATCATTTATGTCGGCCGAATTGTTTAAACACAAAATTACAATAAATACAATATAAAAACGATAATAAAATACGTTGTTTTAGTTTTTAAGACGCATATAAATTTGCTCTTAGCAAACTTTTTTCTATATTAATTTCGATCACAATTCCTAGTCTGTCTCCACTTTCGATTTCGATTTAGCTAACTGCTATTCGCATACGAATGAAATTTTCCATCAGTCCCGAAGGACCTAGTCTTGAACAGTTTCACAATATTTATATAGTATATAATTATATACTCGTATATATATACCATATACGTATAAATATAGTGTGTATAAAAAAAAAATTTTATTGCCATTTCGAATTAATCGAATACGAGTGTTTCGGAAAATTTCCAATACGAATAAAATCTATAAAAAAAAAATATATATCGAAGTACATTATAATATCTAATCTATATTCAATTACATTGGGTTTTTTTATCGTTATAACGATAACTTCGCTAAAACAAATAAAACGTGTATAAATAATGATATAATAATTGCGGTGTTCGACATGTATTATTCCGTTATAACGTGAAATTTATTTAGCTTAAAATTCGATATTTTATCGAAATCTTTGTCACGAATTGAATATTTATCATATTTGAAATCGGCTTTCACCACACGATAGAAACCGTCGTTTTGAAGCTGCAATATCGTTAAATATTTATTCGTTCCTCGTTATTGTTTTCCTAAATATTTTTGTTTTCCTGTTTTTATCATTCCTCCATAGCCTATTTTTTTTAAAGCCCCTCAAAACGATCTACCTACATCGAGTCTTACAATTATACCATCGTAAAATCTTTAACTGTATACCTAACGCTCTTTAACGTAATTATAATATAGACCATTATTATTATTATTATTATTATAGTATTGTACAATTTCTAATTGACTTTCAATTGGATCTCGACGGATTTTAAACGGGTGAACGCGACAATAATCCTTATTTATTTTACTAGATCGCCGACAATATTTATAGACACTATGATATTATTGTATTTATCACACAAGTATAAAATCTTTAGAGATTTCGCTTTATATATTACAATACGTACTGTACA
Source organism: Chaetogeoica ovagalla (assembly GCA_032441825.1). NCBI lineage: Eukaryota > Metazoa > Arthropoda > Insecta > Hemiptera > Aphididae > Chaetogeoica > Chaetogeoica ovagalla. Next base: position 1,944,753 of record CM063727.1, on the reverse strand, counting down.
CTTTGACACTGCACGTACTGCCTATATATTATTATATTATAATACATATCCACCTTTACACGCGATGACGATAATAATGCGTTGAAAAATTATCGATCCCGAACAATATAATAAATAACAATACATTACGCCGTAACTATATAATATAATTACGGGATGTCGTGTGACGTGTTATTATCGTAAAATATTAAAAACCAAAATAATAAATAAAAAAAATATGTGAAAGCGGGGGAATAGAAATAAAAATTATAATTTAATACTCGTAAATAATAAATTTGTATATATATATATAAGTCATCATAATATCATATTATTTACTTTTAATGTGGATAATATGACTTTGACATTTTTCAACATATTACATTTATATATGAATTCGGTTTCGGAAGAAATTAAACATAACGAATTCAAAAATATTTTAAATATACACGAATAGATTTTAAAATATTATTTTTTTATCGATATATAATAATATCGCATGCCCGAGTATATTATATCGTTTAATTCGTTATAATACGCACACAATTGTTTTACAGTTCTTTCTTAAGCCCTTCAAAAATCTCCTTACAGAATCATTGACATAGGTATCTTTTAGAAAACAGAACGGCGTTAATCCAACCCCAGTGTAATTTATTAAGAATATTCCTCGTTTCAAACGCGTGTTTTAACCGTGTATAATAGTACACGCCTAAATGAAATACAATTTTAATATCCAAAACCGCCTCCGTTATGTATTAGAACACATTATATTATTGGTTTTACGAAATCGAAATCACAACGGCAAAAGTCTGAGCTCGAAAGATCTAAATCGAAACGATACATACGCGCCTATTCCCTTAAGTGTTTCCAAAATATAAGGGAAAACTTGTTATAGTGTAGTAAAGTACGAAAAATATAGAAAACGAAATAATGAATAACGGACGAACGAAAAAAACAATAATATTATGATCAACGCTATTGCGATAATGCGATATTTCTTGACGGTGTTGTCCGGGCACACAGGGCCGTATTACCGCTTATTAGGCTAATTTTGAAGGGCGGCAAATTCTTTTTTGGTGTGATCCGAAAACTACGTTGAGATATTATTTTTAAATATAAAATTCATTTCAGCCAACGGGCGGGCAAAAACCTTAATCCGGCCCTGCGGGCGCACACGAGTGCAAAGCCCGAAATTACGATGACACGCAAATGCTACTCGCGCAGTACACTATAACTGCTAACGACTGTTTTACCAAACGCACACGCCGATCGCATCTCAGAAACCGCACTCCGCGAGATTTATCATTAGAGCGATCTCGGACTGCGCGAGTCGTTGCGGCCAGTCGTGCCTTGAAAACCGTACCTTGACGCATCGTGTGTATATACCCCTACTGTATACGTTGTAAATCTCCGTAAAATTACTTGCGAAATCCCAATGAGTTAATTACTCTCTTAATTACGCCGCTGCGGCGACCGGTGTAATTTCCTTACTATAAACGGTTTTTCGAAAGGATTTTTTTTTTTTTATTATTATTCTTAATACGTACGATTTGAATGGCGTAAAAACGAGAAAAAAAACAAATTCTTATGGCCCATATCGTCGTATATATATATAAATATAAAACATTTCGATCACGAACGCGTAACAATAATCCCAGCAGCGCCGCCTACTTAGGATTGTTTGTAATCATATTCAACCATCTGTTAATCTGGGGGACAACGCCCGTGGGTGTCCCGCGAACAGCGTCTGTTAATCGAGACAAATGTATATCCATAACGTATAAACAGTTTTAACAATTTAACCGGCAGGAGTTCAACTGTTTCAAAATAAAACCTGCGGACATTTACGTATATAATTATTACACTTGAGCGTGTGAGACGGTTTTCACATCCCATAATAGTGTTGTTATATCGTCAGTAGTATAGGAAACGATATTGTATATTATAATTTATATATATTCGTCGCTTTACTTCTAGAAAGGTCGTATATATATACACCTCCTACATAGGTATTAAGTCCCGGGTTTTAGAGAGTATTCAAAACGTCGTTTGCTCAGACTTTGAGTACCTACTACGGTTTTATCGTCCGAAAAGAGATTTATATGTATTATATACCCACGTATTTTATATAATATTATTACGGCACAGCCGCAGCGTCGAGTTTTTTACCTATATATATATACACAAGCAGAACGATCGGATGACCGAAACGGCAACATTTTCAGTCAGCGATCGACTCTCAGGAAATTGAAGAATTTTTAAAAGTCGAAAGAAACTTTTTTTAATATAATATATATGTACATGTAACTATTTAGATGATTTTTAACTATTCGCGTTTCCATGTATTGTATGCGGCCAGTAACGTTTTATATAATACATTTTTTTTTATTTTTTATTATGATCGGCTTAAAAAAAAAAAAGAAAAAAAAATCTTATGAATGGGCGACAAATTATTCGATCCGCCGCTGCGCAGCCGGTCAACGACAACGCGTTCGGAAGTCGATATCGAGCAGTCTACAATAAATTATAATAATAATAATAATTGTAACGTGCGAGGAAGAAACCACTTGACGTCGATTTTATTTATTAGTTTTTTTTTTTATCGTAGATTATTTATATATTTATTTATGTCATATTATTTTTTTTTTTTTGTCGACAGTATAATTTTGAGCTACGAACAATGGTTTCGCAGTGTCTCGCATAATAATTTTATAAGAAATCGCCGTGTCCGATGATTTTTAAACGTTACACGAGTCCAGCAGGTTTTTTCTCCCCGTTGTGACTCCACGCGAGTAATTTTTCTAGATTAATCTTTCACTTTAATAACAATAAACGCGATTTGTATTAATTTCTTTTCAAATACTCCAGTACGCGCAACGTAATATCTGCATTCCCACACGAAATTCAATTCCTCGTTGAAATACGCGCACGATCTATTCTAATTTTATATTTTTATTATTATTATTTTTTTTTTAAAGCGATATATATGTATTACGTTAAAACGTATCGTTAAAAAAGTATCAAACGCGCAAAAACAGTATATATATATATATAATTTATAGGTACTCCATCCTCGACGCAAACATTAAATACGACCGGACGAATTTCACAATTTGAATTATTCAAAAGAAGTTCAATTAAAACGTTATTCGCCACGTGCTGTACAATACACACGCGCAATATTTTAATTTATAAATTAAAATAAATATTTATATATATATATATTATAAATATTAACACATCTCTTCTTTGCTATTAGGTCATTCCAAAATTAGCGTCGTCGATTCCAAAACGCCGTTGTCACACAAATATCCCGTTCTATATATACGTATATCTGAACGTTTTGCAATTAACGAGCACTACGACGCTATGATTTTCATCAAAATAATTGGATGACCGACCATCGTTGAAACGTTTAAACCACTCGAAATTTACGGAACGACTTAATGAATCATACCCAAAAGCAGTTTTCAAACCGTCGCATATGTACGTTTTCGTTGCATTTTTACCGAATTTCAAACAAAACTTGATGTACACACACGTTAATCATTAATTTCGGACACGTAGAAAACGGCAAACGTCAAATAAACTATCTCGATTTAACTTCGAGTATTGTTTAAAATTGTTCACTAACATGTAAAGAATACATCTATGTATAATTTAAAACGTTAATCACGTACGGATTAATCGTTATAACATATTTTGTCCTGATACATTTTGAACACACGTCGTATATTACCAAATCAAAATCCATTCGCATATTCAAATTTAAAATAAGTAGAGAAAAAAATAATAATAATAATGTCATTTTATATTTTCGAATTTACAAGTATTATATATATATAAATGTTAGAAAATACTTATAAAATTATAATGAATAATTATTTAGTATATTTTTTTTCTAACGTCTAATCGGCTTGTTTAATATAATATTATAAACTGCCACATATTGATTTTACATAATAATATCGCGAATAAAATCGTGTAATCGATGAAAATCTTTTAATTGTTCGACAAAAAAACTCCGGTTTTTAACAAAATAACGTTTTGGTGACCAATGAGTGTATGTATAGGCAAAAAGAAAAAAATGTTTTAACGGTATTAACGCGAATCGTCCCATTAAATCGTTATTAGCTTATAAAAGAAAACAGTTCTTTCCCCCTTTTTAATGAAATTTAAACAAAACTTTTTTTTTCGTTTTTAACGTTTACTTTAAAAATATTATTATATAATATTATCGACTTATGGATGCGAAATGAACTATCACATACGTTCTCTAACGGTGTTTTCGACGAATTAAAAAACGCGTAAACGCAAATAATATTAATATTATGCGAAGAAAAGACCACTTTTTTTTGTGTGTGTTTTTTCTCCCTCAGAGCAAAAATGAAACCATACGCACAAGAATCAATAAGTCGCAAATATAAAACACTACTGTGCAGGGTCATTGCGTCTCGTTTACTCGGTTATTCTCTGTGTGTACACGCCAGGCAAATATTTTTCTTACGAACCGTTAACGAGTTTTCCCAACGGATGTAAAGAGATTTTTGAACTTTTTTTTTAATATTTCCTTATACGAGTAGAATTATTTAACGCTCCGGGAATAAAAGAAAATTAATCGAAAAATTGTTATTATAAATTTATCCGTAGTCCTAATCTCTTCTAATGTGGCTAAACATAAACAACACTAGCCGGCCCTGCAGTGACGGAATATGAAATTCGTGTAAGGGAGGTGTGCGAATTTTTTTATTGTATCGTTTTATTAAATTCATTGTTTACAGACTCAAATTAATTGTATGCAAAATTAAATTATATTTTAGTCTCTAATGGACGTGGTTGTAAACAAGGCTCTAGTTTTTGCAATTAAGCTGTAATAACCAATTTTTGTTATTATATTTAGTCAGATTTGTGTACGTGTGTATTTTCATATTAGGCTTGGTAAGCGACTGGCCCAGTCAGATCGTGAGCAATTTCATTATTTCTATAATAGTTTGTTCGTTGAGACAAAATGGCTGTATTTACATACACCCACATCGAATTAACATATTTTTATTATATTTTTGTTGCTGTGATTTTTTTCTTATTTATACTTGAAATACTTTTTATGAATTACGCCGGCAATATACTTAATTAATTTACTTTTTAAATTAATTAATTTAAGAGAATATTTAATTGCCCCTGCATTATTATTAATATTCCTTTACGTTAAATAGTTTTTTGAGTAAGCATATACTCGTATACATACGCGCAGTAAATTAAAGAATATATTTTTTAAGTTTTTAGTAATATTGTTTTGTGCTCCGGGCCCGCGCAAAAAGTTTTCATTGAAAATGTAGTTCTTCGTCTATGCAACGATGATATGGGCGATTACGGTTTATGAATTTTCGATTCGTCGGCGGCAATATGGAAAACGTCGTGTGCGTAAATAATTAAAATACGCGTGCAAATTCAAAAGAAGAGTGATAAAATACTAATAGGAAACCCTGTGCACCCCGTAAATACGCCACTGACGGTTTAAATATTTATGTGGGAAGAATGAAATTACAGGAAACTCGAAATGGAATGAGCGTCCAATACCGTTTTTTTACATATTTTAAAATTTGATTTCGCGTATTTAGAACATTTTTCATTGTTATTTATGTATAAATCGCATAATTGTAATCAATAAAAAACACCTCATGTAAAACCGAGTAATATTCCACACGCAAAAGTGTTAAACGTTTAATGCTGGCTTTATATAAATTAACGCGGCACAAATCGGAAACATGATACCCAGCATAAGACTCACGGCACTACACATCGAGACCTCAGGTATATGATCCAAGATCGACGCAAATGACGTAATAAAAATCCGTTCGTATACCCTGTAGATACACATAAAGATCTTAGTGAAAAATAGTTTTCCAATTTTCGAACTCTAGTCGATAGTCGAGTCGTAGAAAATTTTATGCCGTGTAAGGATTTGTTTGATTTTTAAATTAAAAAAAAAAAAAAAAAAAACTTTAAATATCCCTATAGGATAAGATGAACTTTTGTTGACTTATATCGACTAAACGATTAAAATCCATCGATTTATAATGCATACATACAAGGAAAAATCACAAACACAATATTACAACGATCAATATCATATTATTTTCGTTATAATTATTATTTTCAGTTAAATTAAATAACCGAATTTTCGTCAATAAATTATAATATTACAAAATAATACCATTAGTTTTTGGTCCTTTCGTTACTTATACTGGGGAAAAAAAAAATTAAATCGGAAGCGTTTTCGGCTCGATTAGAATCTCGTTTACAGCACAAAACGATGGTTGTGTAAGTGCATAAACAACAGCATCAGCAATATTTGACGGCTCGAGAATTTCATTTTTCGAAGAATAATCGTATCGTTTTAAAGCCTAGATTAACAAAACAAACATTTTTTTTCTTAGTAACGTAAAAGTATTTAATAAGCGGGAAAAAATATAATACTTGTACGTTTTATGCACAAATTAGCCATGATGTTTTTACCTCATAATCACTAGTTTTATTTAACAATTCAGTTTTAACGTCTCCAGGTTGAATGCAAGTGACTTTTATGTTATGCTCGGTCATCTCAGCTCTCAGTGCGCTAGCTACACCTTCCATGAAAAATTTTGTTCCCGAGTACACTCCTAAACCTGGAAACGACTGTAGAATATTAATTAGATAACATAATTTTTATGATTTATCTACACAACATACTTTTCGGCCGGCATTTGATGTTATGTTAACAATGTGCCCAGAACTTCGCGATATCATAGAGGGAAGAACGGCTCCAAGACAATTTAACATACCGTTGCAATTCACTCGTACCATTTCATCCCATTCGTTTATTTTAAATTTATCAAATGTTGTATAAAACATAACTCCTGCGTTTATAATCATTACGTCAATGGGGCCAATTGTTTCTTCGACATTTCTAATCACTGTTTTAACCTATAACACGTTACAAATATTCAACATTAATTCATAAATAAAAAAAAAAATAAGAATACACTTGATTATAAAATGAAAATATTAAATATACATTTATTTGATTGGTGACATCCATTTCGTATGGTATCACCATGTTTTCATTGGTTGTACCGAATGACAAGATTTCGTCTCTTAATTCCAACAGACGATTTAAACGTCTCGCAGTTAAAATCACTATAGCTCCAGCTAATGCTAGATGTTTAGTTATTTCGTAACCAATTCCAGAGGAAGCACCAGTAATAAATACGACTTTTGATTTTAAAGATGGCGCTTGTACTGGTAACGACATCACTGAATCTAAATAAATTAATAATATTGAAATTGTATACATTTATTAGAATAAAACGAGTTGTTAATAGTATAAGATCATATTAACCAATTAAACAATATATAAATACATTGATATATTAATACATTAATAGCACACAACTCAGGTTAAGTTAAGAAGTTACAATAATAATTACTAATTTTTATTTGGGGAATAAATTTCAAAGTAGCCAATGTTTTCAATATTCTATGACATTCATTCCTGTCTAAATTTGGATACTTTAAATCGACAGAAGCTAAATATGTTTCGACATTTGTTTTTTTCACAGTTGGCTGTTTTTCTAAATAACCACTGTCTTCCATAGTAGAATTTAATAAATATGTAAGTGTTGCTAATCCTGGATTAAGGTTAGCGTTTTTTTCAATTAGCTTTGACCATTTTTGATAGGTCAAACATTCTAAATTGTATCCCACGTCTTTCATCACTTCCCATAAATTTCTAGCAAAATAACAATATTATATTTAAACATGAATTTAAATTCAAAAAATTAAATACTATATTGGTATAAAAAAAAAACAACATACTTTGAATCAAATATATCATTAACTAAATGATAGATCTTGCCCGATGATTCATTTAAATTTTGCGCTAGTTCTACAATAAAATTGGCAATGAAATCTACAGGCGTTAGTTCAATCTATAAATATTTTACATATTTAATTGATGATCGGTTTACTTTGATTTATTTTATTTTTTTAAATTTTTACTATAAAACAATATACCTTCCAGTCTATATCTGGATATGCATTTGTATACAACACACCTTGTAGAATAAACAATGTGAGATCTGATGAGTTCCAACTAGGTATATATCTACTTCCACTTATGTTGCCGCATCGAAATATTGATGCCGGCAATCCCTTTTCAACAGCATTCAAAATCAACTGTTCGGCTAACCACTTGGTTTGTCCATATCCATCTTTCAATAATGGTGTCCAGTCTTTAGAATTATCACTCTCATCAATATCAACAAACTCTCGAGGAAAAACAGCCGATGAACTAAAAATGATTCAAATAATTTTCCACTCTTATTACATTTACATGAAAATATTTTTATGAATTTTAATATCCATATTTTAAATGTGAATGTCACATTAGTACATCATATTTTTAATTATCCTACGAACATATAAGTTCATTATATTATTATGTTAGAATTTCACGTATAACAATTTACCTAATATGATGTAATGGTTTTATTTTACTGTCCATACAGAATTGAATTACATTTTTGGTACCAATAACATTATTTCTATATAACGCTCCAAATGGATATGATAAATTAACTTGAGCTGCTGAATGTATAACATAATCTATTTCAGAACAGATGGCTTCATAATCGTCATCTGTCATTCCAAAACGTATTAAAGACACATCACCTAAAATACAATTCACAAATAAGTTTCAATGAATTTTAAAAGAAAAAAATTTGTACATCCTACAGAATATAATAATTAAATAGATACGAAATAAGAATATTATTTACAACTTATAATATATAATATATAGTAAAAACTGTAAAAGTTACTAAAATGTAATTTATTTAAAAATCTCAACAGTGTTCAAAATTATACTTATATGAATGTATATACATACCTTTTAAAACGACTACTTTAGAATAAAACGAACTATTCGAACAACCAATTCTTATGTTATACTGTTTCAATGTCCGTTCAAGTTTTTCTAAAGGTTTATAGTCCGTTGAATCCCTTATTAAACAAAAAATGTTTGCCTAAATAAAAAAAAATATTTTAATAAGCATGACGATAATAATTACACGATATATATAAAATTGAAATATTTAATAATATTTACTTGAGTTTGCAATAGTTTATGTAAAATAAATGCACCAACAAATCCTGTTGCTCCAGTAAGAAATACATTGCCATTAGAGAATTTATTTTTATTCAATTGAACAGCTCTCCAAAACGATCTAAGAGTATTGTTCGAACTAAAAATATTAAACAATTTTACAAAATTTAATTAATTAAATATATATTTATTTATATAATGAGCAAAGTACGATTATTACATGGAAGGAAAATCATCAACGAGTTTATTTAGTTCGTCCATCAAGTTTACTTGATTTGACACGGAAATGTTTTGATCTAATAAGGACGCCATTGTTTCAATGTTAGGGTTTAAAAATAAATCTTGCACCCGCAGTTGAACTCCAAATTTATCATTTATTTCACCAATTACACTAGCTGCTAATAATGAGTGTCTAAAATAATCACAACCATTAATCGTTAGACACTCGGTAAAATATTATTTACTGTTTAAAACAATAAAAAAAAAAAAAAATTGCAATGTTTATCCGACGACACACTGTATAGAAAATGACAATTAAATAAAACAAACCATGTTTTCATGGTTAAACTATTCGTCCCGGATTTCGCAGGACGTTACCGGTTTAGGAACCCACGCCCGGCATCCCGGACAAACGTTCTCGGGACACCAGTTTGTACCGGTTTTGGACTTTTGCATTGAATCGTTTTTATAATTCTATTCTTTTATTTACCTGTTGCCTTTAACTACATTAATTTTCAATCGGGGGAAAAAAACCCATGTTATGATTTTAAATTTCAAGCACTACGATTACGAATTCTGTATTTAACAGAATGCGTAGTTCATACATCAGTTTTATGATTCTATCTTTTGTGAGTTTTAGTGTCCCGGATTTCTTAAAATTAAATCTGGCCGCCCTAAGTTGAACTCGTAATAACCAGCCTCGCTCACCAGAGAATAAAACTGACGACACACAACTGGCCGTCAGTAAATAGCGTTACCGCACTTGTTGATGTTCTTGGTGAGCCTGTTACAATGGTCATTCACGATTTAGGCATGAAATTAACATACAACTCGTCATGATATTTAAAAAAAAAATTTTTTTATTATAATTTTATAACACATAACACGACTAATCGTCGAAAAAAATATATTATTACTCACCCGCCGTTCTCAAAGAAATTATCTTGGACATCAAAACTATACGTTTTTAGAGCTTTACCAAATATTGTAGCCACAGTTTTCTCCGTTTGAGTTTTACAATATTCAGTCAAAACGTCATTTTCGTCATTCAAATTGACTTTTGGCAAAGACGATTTGTCCAATTTGCCCGTAGTTTCCACCACTGGCAATCTACAGTAAATTTAAACAATAATTCATAAAAACGATTTATGATTAAAAACATTCTATTCCAAATAACGTTTTTAAGAAGAAAATGTAACAGCAAAACTAATTCATTATGTAAACCGCGAATATTTTAATTGAAAACTAGTGAGTATAAATGTTGAATCTAAATTAATATGCATTATACATTGCCACATATAGGTGAAGCAAAAAATCATTACAACAGCAGCATGGAGTTAACTTTAACTTTTATGAGTGCGACGAATGCAAACTACCAACCAAGGCTCATATTCGTGATTCACAGCCCGTAAGAACCAGCATAATTTATGAGTTTAAAATATATAATATAAAGTACACATACGTATCAAGAAAGAAGAAAAATGGTGGAACCATGTAAAATGGTAATTTAAGTTTCAATCTTTGTTTTAATGTTGATGCCGATAACTTTGCTTCAGCTTCTAATACAACATAACCTACTAAATATTTATCAGTTCCTTCTTCTCCAATGGATAAAACACAAACAGAATTTATTTCTGGTTCGTTTAAAATTGTTGCTTCAATAGCCTGAAAATAAGTACAAAATTCAACTGATTATAACAGTCAATGAAAGATTAATATTTTTATAATATATTTATACCTGTAGTTGAACAGTATAACCTCTAATTTTAACCATAGTATCACACCGACCACAAATCTCAATATTTCCATCAGATCTCAAATAACCCCAATCGCCAGTTTTATATAATCGATCACCAAATTCTTTTGGTACAGTGCTGGGTCGCTTAATGAACCTTAAAGCGTTTAATTCAGGACGATTTATATATCCAATTGCTAATGTTGGTCCTCCGACATAAATCTATATACATTTCATTGGTAAAACAATTTATATTATTTAAATTAATTTAATATAATTTTACCTCTCCTGATATTCCTATGGTCTTTACTTTGTATTCATTATCCATTATTATTATATGTACATCCGGCAAAGGTGCACCAACAGGTGCAAATTTGCTTTGCTCTAGGTCACAGGCTTTTGAAACATCTATAAAATGTTAAATATTACATTACAATTGTTATTTTTTTTATCAAAGTACAATTATCTAACTAAATATTCTCTGAAATTATGCAATATTTAATGTATATCAACGTCTTAAATAAGAAATTTGATTTACTTTCATAATACGTCAATTAAAATGGTAATTGAATTTTCTTTTATAAGAAAAAAATGATGAAGTGCAAAAATTGTTGAATCTTAAATAAGCATTATATTCTAAAATGCTACACAAAAATGTCTGTTACTCTATTTCTTCTTATAATATTTATTTACAAAAATACATAATATTTACCAGCACAAGTTACATCATGACACTCGGACACACTATAAAAATTAAAAATTTTCACCCACGGAATGATTTTTTCCGCTCTATCTCTTAAAAATGATGTCAATACTTCTCCACATATCCAAATTTGTCTAAAAATTATATATTTTTTTATTAAAAATGATAATGAACAACATGTCAACATGAATATAAATCAATTATTTGTTTTAATACATATTTTACCTAATTGTTTTGAATCCCTCAGGTACATTTATACCTTTGTAATCAAAGACACACTGTAATAGAGATGGCGTGAACAACATTCTTGTTATTTTATTTTTTCTAAGAAACTCCAATAGTCTTGGTGGATCATAAATCGTGTCATCAGGAATTATATATAATGGGAGTCCTATAAAATATATGTGCAATTATTAAAAGTAATGTGGAATATATATAATATAATATACGAGTAAATGCATTTAATATTTAATTTGTACATTATGTAAGGGCAAATTACAATTCATAAAATGTTCTAAATTTAAAACAGTTAAAAGTTATAACCATAAAATACTGATATAATAACGTTAAATATAATTATTATTTATAATTGTGAAGATTTTAGATTCTTTTTTTTTAGATATTTATTTTAAACAGATCTTTTGGCATGTACCTGAATTCAATACTATAAATGGATAATAATATAATTACCTTTAAGTAATGGCCTAATCATTTCCCAGATAAAAAATACATTACATGCTTCTCTGTCATCATTCATATAAGGATAAGCTCTATGTCTCCATGTAAATGAATAAACGGCACCACGATGAGGACACTGAATACCTACAAATTAAAATTATATTAAGTCATATTAAAAATGTAGATAAAAAAAAACATACTTTTTGGTTTTCCAGTAGTACCAGAAGAGCACACTACAATAGCTAAATCATCGAGTTCATTTGGTTCTTTCTTTAATGACTTGTCTACTGACATTTTTAAGCTATCATACCAACCAATATCTAAGTAAATTAGTAGTGGTCCTTTGAATCGATTTTCATATAATTTTTTTGTAAGAATTGCTTTGGGAGTAGAATCTTCCAATATAGAATTTAGAAGCGGCAGAGTATATGATACTTCCAGAATTAAACACCCACCTCCTATATATATATAAAACATATTGATTATGTTTTAAAATAACAGGTGTATAGAAAAATTTACTTTTATCATCAAACAAATGGTAAAAATATAAGGAAGTCATACCGGCTTTAAGAATAGAAATGTAACTAATAGTGTACTCCAAACAACGTTCCATCATGATACCAACCATTGAGTTTTTGCAAACACCAACACTCCTTAATTTTGCTGCTAATACATCCGTCATGTCATCTAATTCTTTGTATGTAACCTGAAATTAAAATAAACATAATTTACTAAGATTTTTAATTTGTTTTAAAAACACAAACTAACCACTGAACCATCAATATTAACTACAGCTACTGCATTTGGAGTAGCATTTGCTTGATTTTTGAACATCTCATCGAGTGATCCTTGTTTGTCATAATCAGACATATTAACTTTGGGAACATTCGGCATTTTGAAAAAATTTTATTCCAACGATTAAAATGTTCAAACACAATATCTAATAGATAATTTATTTATTTCATATGGTGCATAAAAACAAACACATAATACAGTATTTAAAGTCAAAACAAATTAAAATAAAATATAAAATTGCGCAAACGTTAATATAAATATAAAATTGAATGCACAATAATTGAATACAATAAATTGTAAAGTTCATGCATTTATACGCTAACTAATGAATGATTATTATAAGTACCTATATGTACTGTTATATTTATCTATAACCAATTATGAAATGATTATAAATATGTATAATTTCATCATTCTAATGATTATAAATATGTATACTGACGTATGAAAAAGGTGGCGTGATATATTGTTTGTACAGGAAATACATTTTAGTTTATTAAATTAAATTGAAGGTTGTACTTTTCAAATTATTATTTAATATATTTTTGTTTTCTTTGTTTTATAACTTTTAATATTTTTTGTATTTACAATAAAAAATAATAATAAAATGTATATGTATATATAAATATATTAATTATATTTATGATAGTTTTACATTTTGTAAAAAGTTGTTTTTATTCTATGCCATTGGATGTATTTAATGTACTTCTTTTTGTCTTTCGGTATATTAAATTATTACTAGGTTTTATATACCTATTTAAGTATACAAATTATAAACAATCTTTTATTTGAATTATGTATATACCTAATTTATGGTGTATATAATTTATTATGAAAAAAACGAAAATAGTTATAAAAAAAAAAAATTATTATACATTTTAATTTATAGTTGAAAAAAAGTGTATTAATAACAAATTATTCAATAAAAATGTCAATTCAATATCACAGTTGATTATAATTTATCAGTTAATATATCTAATATGTAATATTGTTATTAACAAATAAACTATTGATTTATATATTCATTCTTTTAATAAATATAAATACAATTTTACGCAAAATTTAGAATTAAATTCAAGTACATTTACAAATTATAACTTAAAATTAAATCGAATATTTGATACTTTATAATACATGTTTGATAAATATTTTTTTACGCATAGCCTCCACCACATTAATATACGTTTTTGGAACTCCTTTTCTCATTAACGTCCACTTTAAAAACTTCTCTCGACATTCTGTCATACGCTTTCTCTATGTCTATAAACACCTGTACAAAGCTTTTTCTTCTTCTCCCTGTACTTCTCTACAAGCTGTCTCACACTAAATACCTAATGGTTCCATCATCGACTTTCCAGACATTAAAACCAAACTGATTTTTAGTCACTGACGACGTCTCACTTCTTCATTTCATTTCCCAAGTCTTCGTAGTCATGGCTCATAAGCTCTATAATTTCTACAGTTTTGTAAATCTTCTTCGTCTTTAAATCAATCCACAACACTCTTCCACCACTTATATGGCAAATGGCAGCAAAAATTACAGCGTTTAATTAATAGTAAATTATTTCTGTTCTTATGTATATATAAAATATTTGTGGTGCTATCTATCGTATAATTATTATTGTACAAAAACCCTATTAGTAGGGGCAGTGTATAGGTAATTTATATACGTTTCTTATCATTTGCCGAGAACTTTTTGCTAAAACCATCCGCATATAAAAAAATAAAATGGTTTTGAAAATATTTAAATCGAAATTCTGTTCTTTTGTACTGTTAAACTTAAATTTCGTTTTCGTTGCGTTCGTTTTATGATTAACTTTACAGTTAAATTACCTAGATAAATGTCCGTTTTTGGTATTAATAATAATGAACGTTGCTGTCGATGAAGTCTTACAACACTTGGATTCATCATTGTCGTCCGAATTCGACTACAACCATGTCAATGAATCCTTAGATTTCTTGTTTCGAAAATCGTTTAATGGTAAAAACGGTCTTACATAATTTATAGGTATTTTTAACAAAATTATATATCGTTCCTCGCAAAGGATGGTGTTTTCATAATATTTAATTAACTTATTTCATGTGTAAACAGTTGTGTAATAACGTGTGTAATACTTTTTAACGTTATAAAATATTTAAGATCGTAGAAGAGAGATGGTTATGATAGTTTATTTTGTTTGGATAGGTAAAAAATAATGTTTTAATAATTACCTATTAATACTTGTTTTTTAAGCTTGCCAGTCCGGTAATTTAACAGTGGCATTATCATGTGTTGAAGCTGTTTTGGAAAAAGTATGGGAATCGCTTCATACTGGTTCTTGGGCCGATGTTTCAAATGGTATGCGAAAACTTTATTCGCATGCAAGTTTGTTGAAGGTTAGTATAATAATAATATATTTTTAGGGAGTGATGATAATATCAAATCCCTCAAGAACTATGTTTTTGTTTTAACAATAACAAAATATATTCTTATAATAGTTCTCACAAAAAAATATTCTACATACGCCACGGGTTGTTAGTAATATTATAGTGTTTAATAGTACAATAATTTGCATCCGATATTAATGTTGTTTTTTATTTTAGACCAAATTGTTATTGAAAACTGGCTGCGATGAAAGAATGTTAAAAAAAACTATAAAAGCAATTGATATGGGATTATTAATGGGGAATGAATTCAGAAACGAATTAACTAAAGCTGCATCATTATTGTGCAAATCCCTACAACACTGTTCTTGTGGTATACACATTTATACAATGTATTTGTGCAACAAGAATGATGTGTTTTATGTTTAGATTCCCCAGTAATAGTTTGTAATATTGATGAATCGAATGACAATAAATGTGCACTTCGTAGAATTGGTGATCATGTTCCAACACTAAATCAACCATCATTAGAAACATTTTTAAGAGATTTCCTTAAACCACAATTGCCACTTAAAATTACTGGTAGAGTATAATTTAATTTTACCATAATATACTAATCATTAATTAAAATGGTGAAATAATGAAAATTTCATCATCATATCATTTTATATTTGTACATTTATATAAATCATTCTAACTTATAATTTTACAGGTGGTATAGATCATTGGCCTGCTTTAAACAAATGGAAAGACTTAAATTACCTTATTAAATTAGCTGGGGCTAGGTTAGTGCCCGTTGAAATAGGATCGTCTTATGCAGATGCTGAATGGAGTCAGAAATTGATAACTCTTGAAGAATTTATTAATACTCGTGTCATCCAGGAAAATGACAAACCTACATATCTTGCACAACATCAACTCTTTAATCAAGTAGATAAAAGTTAGCGATAAAAGAATAACAAACGGTTAATTTTATTTGTGCATTGTTCATTTAGATTCCAGAATTGAAAGAAGATATACGAGTTCCTGATTACTGTTATTTAACGGATATGGAAGACAATGAACCTGACATTAATGCATGGTTAGGTCCTAAAGGAACAGTGTCTCCTGCTCATTATGATCCAAAAAATAACTTTTTAGTTCAAGTATGTTTTGAAACTGCGAGACGATATCAAATGTTATAAATATAATACATTCAAATTTTTTAAATACAGGTTGTTGGCTCAAAAGACATTATTTTGTATGATCCTAAATGGTCTAAGTGTTTATATCCGTATGAGGATAAATTTCTTTCGAATACTGCTCAAGTAGATCCGGTTAATCCAGATTTGAGTCGGTTTCCTGATTTTTCTCAAGCAAAAGCAATGCTTTGTACATTAAATGAAGGTATGAATTAATATATTAAAATTATTGAATATATATATAATATAGTTTTTACTCCCATTTTCAACTTTAATAAAAAAATTACTTAATTTTAAAAACAAAAGAAAAATAACAATATATACACTAGAAAATTATTAAACATATTTTTGTAATATTATTAAAAATACGGCTAACTAAAATGTTCACTGGAGGATTTATCAATATTTATTTACTTAATACTTTGTTATTAAATATGTTTTCTCGTATTTTATTTTATTTTTTCAGCCCATTCTACAGGTTACTATATCATTTTATTAATTTATATATATATATATATGAAATTTGTATGTTACAGGCGAAATGTTATTTATACCATCCGGTTGGTGGCATAGAGTCGAATCCCTTTCCGTCAGTTTTTCTGTAAGTTTCTGGTGGATGTAACGCGTTTATTGATTATTTTTTCTTTTTATTTGTTAAATGTTTATCCACAAGATACAAATGTCTGTTTGTGAATATGTTTTTGCTTCATCCTATAAAGTGTAATGCACTAAAAACTAATGTAAAGTCAAAACGATTGAAATACATTTTAATCATTTCGTAATTTGTATATTTGTTGTTTTCGTGGAGGCCATTGTAATGTTATCTATGATGGAGGCAGATCTCCTTGATAATAACGGATTTTTCTTGTTTTGACGACATAACCTCAAAATTTGCTCAACATCACGAAAATACGACCGTGGAATTTTTCCAATATTAATGTATGAAAAATAATTCAAATTTACTTTTTTTCAAGTCTAGAGGACTTTACTACACGCCATTCAATAATTGCATATATAAATATATATATATATATTTATTTTTTATATATAATATATAACATTTATTAGATATTTTAAATTAATAATTTACCGTCGTTTTGACCTTCACCCACCACATTTGAATTTGCATTTTATAGGATAACGTTAGAACAGATTTTTTTTTCACTCTAAATAAAACCGAATTTAACTGACATTCAGTGTTGGTATTACGTGGTGGCGATCAAATTTTGAAATCAACTTATTATTTTTGAATCGCATGAGTACAGTATTGTCGATCGTGTGATACCGACGTTCATAATAACTGTCAAAACCGAATTTGATAACAGCGTTTTGTTTTTAACGTTATAAATTCTAAATTTTATCTATTCTGCGAATCTCGCATTCCGAGAGACAATCCTGAGACTCGTGACAATAACTGGGAAGCGCTTCCCAGTTATCATTCCGCGATTCTAGTTTCAATACAACATACTCTATGGTACTGTTTTGTGGGCTTTTGCGTTCATGACCAACAGATCCCGGGTTCGGAAATGATTATTCGTGAAAATTATACGTTTTAATTATTCCCCTATTGTACGCGCCATGAGTACTACTTGCGACATAATGGACCTTATGAAGGGTTATCATGCTGAATATAGCATGTCCACCGTCATGCAGTGTGTACAAGAACTGAAGGCTTGGCAAGAATTGGAACAACAGAAATTGTGCGAAAATCCGAATTTAGACACTTCGAAAAACGAAATGGAAAACGTGTTAGAATCGTTCGATATTCCAGAGAACGTACGAGGTATCGATAACATTTTAAATACAGAAAACCTAAATATATATATATATATATTTTTTTTTTTTTCAATTTCGTGCGTAGGAAAATGTAATCTACACACTTGTATCTCTCGCGGTGAATGTATGTTCCTTTCTCAGATTTCAATTGCTTTATGTTATTATATTTTTTTACAATTGAGTAAAATGTATTGGTTGATGTGTTTTTCTTTTTAATGACCAGTACCTATGATTTATTTTAGAAAATCATTATGACACTACTATTTCTTCCTATTCTGAAATTGATGAGGAACTATTGAAACATTTTGGTTATCAAAAAAATATCTCATCGCCAGTAAGTAATAATGCAAAATGTATCTAATTAAATAATAATAATTAGGTTTCATTTAGGTTTCAAATTTGCGAGACAACATAGAAATATTGTCTCCCAATAAAAATTTTGGAAATATGTGCCAAGCAAAGCCAGAAGATTGTGAAAACAATGAAGTAGAAAATAATCAGTCAGAAAAAGAAGACAAAGTAGAATGTAATAATATTAAACCTAAAAAACCATACTTAAAAAGAGGAACAGGTTTGGCTAGATACGGATTGAATTTAGAGGATGTAAAAAAGGCAGCAACGGGGAAATTAAGATTTCACAAACCAATAATATCGGTTCCACCAAAAATTAATGTGACAAGGAAATGTCTAAATCAAGCCTTAAAATGTCCAAACACAGAATTTGGTAAATAAATTTAAGGATCTCTTTATATATATATTATATAACCATAAAATAATATTTATTTGTTTTCAGTTAAAAAATCAAATGAAGGCACACGCTTAGATTTAAATAAAATGAAAATAACTGATTCATGGAACAGGTACGAGCTGAAAAACTTGTCAGATCACGATAATAGTAAAGAGCAAAGTGAATTAAATGCATTTGAAATATTAGAAGAACGAGCTAACAATTCAAACTTTAATGCGTCATCACCCACCATTTGTCAACTCTTGGAAAAAGGTCAACGTTTTAAGTGCAATAAAAAAGTACAGACATCTGGGTTAGTTCGTTCTTTGAACTTTGATAAAGTAAACACGTCCACTCCTCAACGAAACTCTGATGATTCCTACTCAGACTCCAGTCAAGAAGTAGATCCATTAAATGCAATGGAGAATACAGTTAAGAATACAAATGTAATTGAAAACAAAAGGCAAAACAATAATGTAAACATTAGCCATGATAATATATTAACGGAAAAAGAAAAACAATATTTGGAAAACTATACTAAAACGTCTGAAATTATGAAACACATTAACTTTGATCAGTCATTTGATACAGAAATACTTAGTAAGAGACTTGAAGAATTGGAGTCCGAGATTGAAACATTTCGGCATGAAAATACTAAATTAATGAAGTTACAGCGAGAGTTTGAGGCTGAAAGGCAAAAGTTTTTTAAGGGTAAAGACGAATTTATGAAAAAATTATACGAGGAAAAGAAAAGAGAAGAAGAAAAGTTGGCAGAGGAAAAAAAGAAATTTATAAGAGAAAAAGCTTTGTTTGAGAAAAATGCCAAAGAGTTGAGAAACAAACCTAATAGACAAGAAAGAGAAGAAATAAAACAACTCAAGGAACAGGTTCGTTTTCTGGTATTTTATTCTGATCAGTATCAATTGTGTATTCAATTTTGTATTTTAATTGATAGTTTCTTCTTCTATTGTCATAGTTACTCCTCAAATTGTTGCCACTATAACTAGTTTTCACCGCCCATCTCTATTTTAAAATATCTCTTCAATTTTCGATTATCAAACTACTTAAATTTTCTTTCTTCACATCAATCCATCTTCTGAGTCTACCTCAAGGTCTTTTTTCTTTGGGTTTCCATTACATTGCTGCTCACACTGTTTCATGTTTCTCAATTTATAGTTAACAGAGTTAAAAGAAGAATTTAATAAAAAAGAAGCCCGATGGGCTACTGGTCAGGCGCGGCTGAGAACCCAAATGAAAATGCTAGAGAATAGTAATACAGCTTTGCGTAGTGAACTCGATTTGTTCAGAAAAACTTCATTGAATAAAAAGGTAATTTAAATAAAAATAATCAGAATAAAATGAGAAAATAATGTAATGTTTATTGCAGGTAAGTTTCAAAACGCCATCTGGGAGACAAGCTGCTTTAAGGAATACCAAAATCATTCATAATGTTAATGCAGAACTCAGTAAACTTACTCCTGATGATATTTCGGCAATGATTGACCCAAAAAGTAAAAAAGTTCCTGTGTCAATATTGAGAAAACCGGTACTCATTTCTACTGATGATAATAATGAGTCTTCTGAAGAATTATCATCTGATGAAACTCAGTTTTCCAAAACTTCTACGCACTTCAGTGATAATGAAGATGTTAATGAATCTAACGATACTCGTCGAAACAGTTATGATGTAATACGCGAAAATGTTTTAGAGGATGGACGAAAAGAAATTTTGTATTCTAATGGTAATTTGAAAAAAATTTCTGCTGATGGTAACAACGTAAAAGTAATTTATTATAATGGTGACGTAAAAGAGACCAGAGAAGATTCAGAACGTTATTATTTTTCTAAAAGCAAGACGTACCATACAACTTACAATACCGGTCTGGAAATTATCGAATTTCCTAAGTAAGTTCAATATAATATATTATGTACAAAATATAAATTAATTTTATTAATCAATTTATCTGGATAAAAACTGTATAATAACTTGTATAAAAATATGAGTGTATGTTAAAATATGTATACATTGTTTTTTTCTCAATCGTAAAGCGGACAAACCGAAAAACATTACAAAGACGGAAAGGTAGAAATTGAATATGTGGACGGTAAAAGGCACACTGTTTATCCAGACCGTAAGGAGGTTTGGAATTATTTAGACGGTTCAGTTTTAACAGTTGATCCGAATGGGCGTCGTGAATTAGTGTTATTAAATGGCCAACGCGAAATACACACTAGCGAATGCAAGGTATAAGAGTTTTCTGAGATAGATTATTTTCAGAATTGTTATTTATTTTTTACATTAAATTAAGTAAATGTGTAGGAACGATTTTGTGCATATTATTCTCTAAATAAATTTTACTTAATAAACATTTTATGTAACTATGTATTTATTATAGTGAATAGGCGTTTCATATTTATAAATTTCTAATTTTATAGAAAAGAATCTATCCCGACGGTACAATAAAAATTGTATACCCAGATGGATCGCATGAAACCAAATATCCAGACGGCAGAATAAGAAAAAAAGACAAGGATGGAAATTTGACGTTAGACACCAGTATTTCTTCCTAGAATAAATTAGTATTAAGTAATTAATTTATTTTTTAAATATATATATGTGTGTGTGTGTTTGTATTAAATTATTCTCATTTTTATACAATTATTTTATATTTTATTACAATAACTAGTTTCTAATTACTTTATATAACTATATGTACTGTAATAGTTTTTATGTATACTTATTTATTTTTATATGGACAATAAACAAGTATTTATGAATTTAATTCCTTTTAGAAGTTTTTACATTATAATAAAAATGGCAATTTTTGTAACCTAAACTTCGAATGTTCCTGTAATTTGTTCAAAACGTAACTGTATTTAACATTTAAATTGTAGAAATCGAGAGCATACAAAAGAAAAAATTGTTTTAGTTTGGCTCAATCACAAGCCAATAATAATGGCATTATGGTACACCTCTATTGTCGTGTTTGATGTTGTGAATTTTAATTTAACTGAAATATCGAAAAACTAATGCCATCACAGTAATATTGTATCCTGTTCTAAAGACTCCAACTGGTTTTGAACAAGTTGTACGTATAAGCCACTAGTGTCATATTATTATGTTGATTTCCTGTTGTTAATATGGTTAAACTATCACATAATGAAGTTGTTATTAAGAAGATAATTAAGTAGTTGTGAAAAAGAAAATCGTTTTGAATTAAGAGTATATTATATTTAGATATTTTGTACGTTTGAGTATTTTAAGGATAAATAATCAAAACATTTTAAATTTAAAAAATAAATAGCTTTCTTTACTAACATAATGTTTAAGTTATATAATATTAGTTTATTCAAGTCCCTAAATATTTTTGTACAAATATATTACAATATTACGTATTATAATATGTAATTGCTAGGTATGAAAAAATGTACAAAATTAGTAATGATTAAAAAAACATATAAAAAAAAAATACACACCAAAAACCCCTAACGTTCGTGAACAGATAGTAATGAAAAGCGGAATAATTTTGAATTCACAAAGCGCGCCTAAAAAGTTTTACCCGACCTAAACGTAGATAAGATAAAATTAGTTGAATCAATCGTCCTTTTTCGATTCGTTTCCAACAGTTTTTTGAAGTTTCTCGTGCTCGGCCATAAGCCTATCATACTCCTTAGTAACCGACTCGGCTTGACTCTTGATCGCGTCGCGATCGGCCTTGATCGATTCCAGTTCCTTTTTGAGTTTGGTCATTGCCTCATTCTCGTCGCCGTTATCACCGCCTTTGTCCTTCTGCGCCGCCAACAGGGACTGGGCCGCTTTGTTAGCGCCCTGCGCCTGTTTCAGGGACGCCTCGTTCTGTGCCACCAGCGACGCTTGCAGGGTCATCAGGGATATAAAACGTTTGATGACGAAACTCAAGAACAGTGCGATGCCGCTAATGTAGAAGTTGCGCTGGGAACGGAACAGGCGCATATTGGCTTGCATCTCGTGGTCCAGATGCTGGTGGGCGTCGCTCAGATCCGGATTGGAGTATTTGCGCATCTCGCGAATGGAGTCCAACAAGAACAGCACCAGGATGCACAGCAGAAACGTGAAGTACCACTGGGCCTGCGCGCTGAGCGCCTGATAGAACCGCGACCGGAACAGCACGTTCCAGCGTTTGGCCGACATGTACGGCACCAGGAACAACATCAGCACGCCCACCTCGAAGTACAGGAACGTCGCGATGATCGTCCACTGGAGACTCATGACGATCGGTGTTGTAATATCGTGACACGCTATGTAAATGAACGCGTACTATCGGGCGGAGCGAGACGCAAAGCGAACGGGAAAACAAAAGGAAAATGAATAAAAAAAAAAAAAAAATGGAAAAAAGTAAGAGGAAAAAAAAAGTTGGAAAAACGAGAAAACGAGAACGGGTACCAACGGGAAAACGTAAATCAACGAACCGAACGGAACGTTATCACAGCGACGACGAAATCGAAAATAACACTGCGCCGTGTAACAATATCGCAATCTTAAAACACGTAATTAGCGTGCGCGTGTCTCGACCAATCGGCTGCTTCGGATCGCCCGGCACTTTTTTTCCCCCGTATTATACCGATTATCAATTTGCAACTAACACGAGTGCATCACACATTTTCTTAGTTATTACTTTTCAAGTTATCTGTGGGTTTTATTTATTATTATTATTATTATTATCGTTGACTTGTGATATATAAGTGTGGAAGTATTAAAGGTCCATTCCACATGAATACACATGATGAATCAATCTTTTTTTTTTTTTTATATATCAATAACTATACCAACTCAACGTAATATATTGAACGATAATAACTGTATGAGAAATGAGCATTTCCAATGCGGAGGAAAAAACTTATATTCAATGACAGGCCCGTACTGGTCCACCGGGAGTAATCCCGGTGCGCCCCATGATCAATTGAGAAATTAGCGCCCCTTTTCTCCATTGAAGTGGATATATAAAATTATAGTTGGCGCCCGCCTCCTATAAATATATTTTTACCTAATTCAGTAAAGAAATTCTAACGAATAGGAACTATTATTAATCAACACGATTATACTAAAATTATAAAGCTCGTATTTTTTTGACCGGTTTTTGGAATGACGCCGTTGCTTAAAACAACAAATTGCGTGTATAACAGGGAATACAATTTCACTTTTTACATTTGTGTTAAGCAAAACGCGACACTGTTTGTTCTTTAATTTTTTAAGTTGACACATTTTTTTTTCGAAATTGAAATGTCGATTTAAATTTAAGACAAAAAAAAAAAAAAAAATTTTACACCACGGCGGTCCGGTTGGGAACCACTGTTTTTTATATTGTGCGCTTGTGTACAATGAGTAAGTGTGAATTTATTACGAATTAGATGACGTAATCCGGTCTACGTGTTTTATTTAAAACACACATTTATTTTTATTTTTTTGAACAAATGATTTGAACAGCGCACTTATTATCTTTTTATAATGTATAAATAAATACGATTATAGGCAATTGAGTAATTCGCGTTTACAATTTACTTATAAAAAAAAAATTACATTATATAGGTACACCACCACATACTTGAGTATTTTTTTACATAAAAATAAAATGTCAAAGTGTAATCACCGAGAACTTTTTCCCATTGGTTGTGAGAGGTGTTATGGAAACGGATGTACAAAGAAAAAGAAGAAACGGACATGTGGAATTGATTGCGACACAAATCTAGCTGGCGTGTGTGAGTGTACTGCAAAAGAGGCGGGAGATCGTGCTTTACAAAGGTGGCTAGGACTAGGATGGCCGACCTCTTGTAGTTGGATTTTTCTGAGTATAATGCGTAAAAGAATATCTAATACATTATAGTATCTGTTACTATATAGTTGTAGCCACTGACTACCTCAAAGAAGGATAGATCTCATAAAACATAAATTGATTAATTCACCAACAACAGTCTCAGACTATATTCGAATTGAATTTTCAATAAGTAAATATAGTTTTTTCGTATATTTTAGAATAATTACAATTTTATTCTTCGCGTGTATGCACGCGGAATAAGGTATATTATATAAATCGATTTTAAAAAAGGTATAAATCAAACTCAAGACTCGTTCTATATTACAAATGATTTAAACATCAAATTTTATGTAACATTTTGTCACTGCCCAGTGTCCTTTCTTCACCATAAATCGTTGAAAATTTATGATCAATACTGCTAGTAATATGTGTCACACCAGATAAATACCCAGTAAACACGCAATCTATAATTCCTAGGTATATTCCCTGTTAAACTTCAGCTCAACTATACAAACTAAGAAGATTTTCTACTACAATTATATACTTGAAAAATACATAAGTTTTTTACTTTTCACTCAAATTTCTTAAAAAAAAAAAACACATTTAATACAACAAATACATTTTGAGTACTATCACGTCTATATTTATTACAGAAATACATTACACTGAACATTAAATTAACTGAATATTCAATTTAAAAAAAGACAACAACCAATAAACTTAACTATAAAATAACATGCACCATCAAACCACAGCGATTATAACAAAGAAATTTTCTCCCTATCATCATTTTTAAAACAATGTCAAAATATTAACCCCAGCAAGCCACAAAAATATTAAAAAAAAAGTGATAATTTCCCATTTCGATTGTATGTTGATTTTCAGTATTTTGATCTTTTTCTTCAGTAATTCTATATAAAATAAAAGCGTTAGAATGTTTGAGGTAATATTTTAACTATATAAATATAATATTAGTACTTATCGTTATAAAATATACTTTTAAAATATTTTATACAATTCACCTATTAAACAAACAAATAACTATGGGCATGATACATAACAGCTTAAATTCTTTAAAGTTAAAAACAATATCAGTCTTGTTTTTCTTGAAATGGTTATTAAATATTAATAAAAGAAAAGAAAACAATGCTAAGTCATTTTATAGACAAAACTTTCACTCATTGCATACAAAAAATCTTCTTCCATTATAATTAGTTCAGTTAAATTATCAGTAGATGTACATGGTTTATCTGAAATTATTTAAAAATAAATTTTGTTACAAAGATGTTAATATAATTAACAAAAAGGCATAAATATTTTCATTGGTTGAATTATCTATGAATTATTATTCTAGCGATTGTATTAAACCACATTTTTACCATTTTTATGTCGTTGGTGGATAATTTTTCTAATACGATTTAGCCAAGCATTTTGACATAATCCGTATAACTCAGCTCCTGTTACTTGCTGAGGTAAATGATTTATTAGATCTTCTAGATGGAAATTTGAATGTAAATTAAAACTATAAATAAAAGGTAGATATATTATTTGTAAATCATTGTAAATAACAATATTTAAAAGTATATACAAATTACATTATTAATTATTTAAATAATTATCAATATTTTATTTTAAAATGTATGTACATTTATATAACTACTTAACTATGTAATTAAATTAATAACTTAGCTTGGTTTATATTAAAACAATCATTTAGTATACAAGTATATAGCTGGTTGAAATTATACTTACTTCTTAGTTAACGCTTTTAAAACATGAAGTTTAGATTCTTTATCAGTACAAGCTCCAACATAAATACTTTTATCAAGTCTAAAACAAATTCAATTTTTTTTATCTATAATAAACTAAAATATTATTATCACAAAAAAAACTGTTGATTAAATACCTCCCTGGCCTCAACAGTGCAGGATCAATAAGATCTTGTCGGTTTGTAGCACCTAATACAAATATTTGTTCATTTTTTGATGTCATTCCATCCATTTCAGTTAAGAGTTGTGCTACAACTCTATAAATGTATTGTTTAAGAATGGAAAATTGTTATTAACAAAAAATAAAACTATACCTATTTATAACTGCTCCAGAATTTCCATTCTCACCACGTTTTGGTGCCAATGAATCGAGTTCATCAAAAAATATAATACACGGTGCAGCAGAACGAGCCTTGTTAAAAACTAACATATTTTTAAAAATATTAATAAGGAACACTATTATAAATTATTCATTGAAAATATTCAAAACATTTTTGAGAAACAGCATATATGTATATAATGCTATTATACTATTTTCTAATCATTAGTCAATGACTTACCTTCTCGTACATTTATTTCACTTTGTCCCACATACATATTTAGTAACTCTGGGCCTTTAACTGATAAAAAGTTATAACTACATTCTGTTGCCACAGCCTTAGCTAATAATGTTTTTCCGGTTCCAGGAGGACCATATAATAATATTCCTAAACATAGATTAAAAAACATTAAAATTTTCAATGAACATTTAAATCACTATAATATTATAAGTAAAATAAATTAAACACATTACCAGATCTTCGCATATTGTGTTTAGAAGGTTTTAATGAGGACATAATTTCCTGTCTCACATGAAGCAAGCCACCAACATTTTCCCATTTTACTTTTTCGATTTTTGGAGCATCAATTGATTTTGCAAACATTGCATTTATTTTATCTAGAAAAATTAAACAATATTAACAAATATATATATATTTATATATTCATATTTACTAACCTATTGAAGGCATTATATCAGATTCATTAAGTATAATTTCAGTGGATTTAGTAGTTATATGCATGTGATACCTTAACAAATAGAAAATAAAACAAATAAATAAAAATAATTTTTTTAACTTTCTTTGAAAATTTAATTACTTTGTAGATAATAGAAGCAATGTCATATAATTCATATAATTGAAACCAGAAGTATGATTTACAATTTTCTCAATAATAGTATTATCTAATGCAATACAGTCCCTTTTCAACATCCATCTTAATAATTTGTAACAATTTATATTACTTAAATTTCCAACCTGTCGACATTCTAAAAATATTCTTAAAAAAACTGGACTACATTCTTTTATAGAATTTGTGGTAGCAATAATTATAATTGGTTTATCAGTTTTGGCATTTATTTGGGTGGTAAAAATATCCAAAACTTCCTGTTGTAAATCTTTAGTAGAACATAAACAAAAAGCCTGAAATTAGGTATGATAATTCATTACTTTTAGAATAAAAAAAAATTTTAAATAAAATTTATACATACTTCAACATTTCCTAAGTGTAATAAGCAAGGTGTCTTTTTCCTAATGTCATCAAAAAAGTATTCAATTTTTTTTTTAAATTGTGTAATATTGTTCAATGGCCACTCAAAACAACATTGGTAAATGTATCTAATGCCAAGGTATTGTGATACTGAATCAATCAACAATTTTTCACCACATCCATTAGCTCCATAAATTAAAAATGTTGGTTTTAAAGATCGAAAATCTGAAACTAGTTTGGCAAAAATTAATTAATTATGTATTTATTTATTATTAAGTGTTTCTTAATATTTTATTTTTCAATAGCACATAAATAATTGATGTTTTAATTATTGAAATCAATTAAAAAACAAACAATTATTTAACTCAATTAACCTTTATGTGTCTGTTGGACAAATGGTTTGATCCATGAAACTAATGCATCTTTTTCATCTTCCATCCCATCAGGAAATATATTTATTATAAAATCATTATAATTGTTTATATTTAAATTTTTTAAATCATTTATAGCACATTCCTTTTTCATAGGTAAATACGTATTGAATAAACATGTATTTTCGGTTAACTTAGTACCCAAATTAGATATATAAAAATTACTCTTACAGTTATAAAAATTAATTTTCTTTATAATTTTTTCAGATTCAACAATTTTTATATAAACAAATGATATATTCGATGGTTTTTCTAAATATTTTGCTTCTGGGTAACATCTAATCAAATCTAATTTCAATATGTCTCCTACTGACACAAATTTAGGAATAGAAAAATAATTGTAAATTACTTTGTCTAACAGTGTTTGTGATTTGTCACTAACTAAAACTGGTTTCATTACAGAAATGGACACTTTTTGAGTGATTTTAGGTTCATAATCTATTAAAGGTTTGATAATTCGTAGCATTTGAACTTCCAAATTATTATCACAATTACATAGATTAAACAAATTTGTTGAAGTAAGTAAGCATTCAGTTTCTTTAAAATTATTTAATACTATTATTCTATTATAATGCAACACAGGGAGACTATAAGAATTTCTAGTTTTAACATTAACTAGTACCCATTGGATGTTTTCCAATTTAAATTTATTTAGGGTTTCTTGACTGACAAACAAACATTTGTCAATTTGTAAATAGTGCTTTAAAATTGATTCATTATCATAACTTTGGGCTAAAAGCATTTCTAACACATTGTCCGGTACACATTTAAAAGATATTTCAGAACCAAAAAGGATCTTAATCCTAAGGTCATGAACTATAGTTTTCAGTATAACTTGAGATTTGGTTCTATTGAAACACGCTTTTAATACATAACTTATAATTGCAATGTATTTAAATAGATATTTTCTTTGAAATCCCATCTTGTTGAATCTTTACCTCTCTACAAAAAAAAAAAAAAGAAGACAAAAACAAATATTAATTAAACAAGCTATATTCTATGAATTATTAATGTTAAGATAATATATAATATTATTTATACTATAATGCGATGTTTGGGAAAAGATTTATTTGAAAGAACACATTCATGAATTTGCTAAATTTTAAGGTTGAATGTGAATGTAATTATTTTAAATTAAGGAATGAATGCTAATCAGGGATATATTTTTAAAAGGAATATTACAAATAATTACAGTTATTTTGTTACAATGTTCGCTTTTCATTTCCTACAACTGAAAATTCAGTTGAAGTGTGACGGCTTTTGAGTGTAATATAAAAAAAATTGTAATATATATATTTTATACAAATTAATCATAAACAGTAGAACCATTAACGGTTTTTTAATATTTCAATCTCATTAATGTAACGTGTGAATGTTGTAAATAAACTACAGACACTTACCAATAGCGTTTATTATATCAAAGTGTCCAGCACATTGTCAGCGAAATAGCAAATATTTCAATAATTATGAATTATTCAGTACCGGTTTGTCATTAAAATCAAATACGATATCACAATTGGTATCTTATTACCACCATAGATTAAATATACCTATAGATAGCCGACGACAATGATTGAATTGGAAATCGAATATTTAGTTAATTAAGAGAATTATAGATGGCGTGTGCTATTTTAATACAGTTGTATGGTAGTCGGCACGAGTGGTGGAACATTTATTGCAACTATTATTATTTTATTGATACAACCATTGGTCATGAATATTAATTAATTTATAATCAATGATACAACATAATATGAAACGAAACACATGTCGTAAACTTAGCAATTATTTCTAATAAATTCTTTATTGTCTTTCATATTTCTTCGAAGTCGTTGAAATGTTATTGAGAAAAGATATTTTGAAAAAAATACTGTATTTTTTACTTAAAATTCCGATACAATTCTACTTCTTCCTCCGTGCCACAATAAAACAAATAGCCAATTTTTTTTACAAATGTAGATACACTCACAAAAACACACATAATATCAAATAACTTCTACTGTTTAACACACATCATTTTCGTAATTTTTACTTTATTTTTAACTACTTTGATATAGTTTTGCGTAATTTTTAATTATTACTTATTAATAATATTATTTCTCGTCTTTCAATAAAATGAAACGAACGTAGGGATTTATCTTTTTCCTTGTGCATTCGTCGACACGTTTACTCTTTTATTTTACACGTTCACTATTTATTTAACATTTACTGGTTTATTTACATTTACGCGACCGACCGAGTTTGTCATCAGCTAAGCATTAAAGACTCGGTTACGTACCGTACGCTCTGCTCGTCGGTTGAGCACTAATTCCAGCCTCATACAAATGTAAATTTATAAGTATACGTATTTATAACTATCAATTTAAATTACAAAAACATTTGAATAAATTCTACTCTAATTTTCGTAATTATGCCATGTAGTACATAAAAATGAGAAACAAAACCAAGTGCTACGAAACTTAAACATTTGTTACAATGAATTCGATGATAAAAATATTTTTTTATCTGTTATGTAATAAAATCAGCGATAAAATATGATAAAACTTATTACATATTTATATGAGGTTATTTATCCAGGTTTTGTGTTGTTACCAATACCATAGATTAAATATATTTAATCTATGTTATTACCACGATAACATAATCTGTTATCACGGCTTAAGATAACATCATCTGCATTACGGTTTATCGTACGTATGTAATTCTTATCAAAAACGTGTAAAAGTATTGAAAATAATAAATATTTTCAAAATTATTTTTCGAATATAATGTTAATATTCTACCCGTTTTATTTCACCTAAATGGTTACGTTATACGGTGCTGTGTTTTAAAAAGCGTTTCCATGCTAAAAACGATATTATTCGTATATAATTCGTTCTCAATTCACGTAAATTTGAAACATATTTCATTTTTTTTTAACTACAAACATGTTTAACACTGCTGGAAAAATTATTTTGTCAGTGCTAATTAATATAATTTGAAATGAATTTTATTTGTTAACTTTAAAACAATGTTTTCAGGTTAAGTAACATGGTTCGTAGTTCTCCATTACGAGTGTTTTGTCATGAGCTATTCAAGGCTAATATATATTCGTCAAACTCGTTGAGAAAGAGAAGGAGATCTAGAGATGAAAAAGTAATGAACAGTTTTTATAAAATCGTTTATTGGTTTTTTTTTTATCGAAATAATGTTAAAAATCATTTTTTGATTTCATATTAAATATATATATATATTAATACATTTTTTTTTTTACAGAAAACTGTTATTATACCTACTATAGATTATAAATCAAAACAAAGCAAAACAATTGATGTTTGGAAAAATATGACCATTTTGGAATTAGCAAATGCTACTGGAATACCAGTAGGTAAATTATTTGTATTATGAACATTTATTAAACATTATATGGTAGTGATTTTTTAAAGATATTATTTATTGCGCATTGTTCATTTATTTATTTTGTTCAATGTATTTCAAAATGTATACCTTGGTTTTACAGATAATGTTTTGAAAATAATTGAACTTCTAAATAATAACTATTCGTATTTTGAACCTACAAGTGTCATAAATAATGTTGCTGTACTACGTGAGATTGTTAAAAAATGTGGATTTAAATGTAATTTAACATCGAACCCAAATATATCTAAAAATTTGTCTAATGACCATTTAAAAGATGCTTTTAAAAGGTATAATAAGTCTGATTTAATTTTCAATTTAAAATTCATTTCAAGAACATTATCATTTGACATAACGTATTTTTAAATTAAATATATTTAATTATTATAATTGATGATAATCTAATCATACGATTATTGTTAGACCTCCTGCACCATATGATTCTACAGTTTTAAGACCTCCTGTTGTTACAATTATGGGTCATGTTGATCATGGGAAAACGACATTATTAGACACATTAAGGAATGCATCAGTTGCCAAGTCTGAATTTGGTGCTATTACTCAACATATTGGAGCATTTCCAGGTAATAATAATTGAACTGAAATTTTATATCCGATTTTCATTCAATTTTATTTTTATTTGATTTCAGTTGTTTTGGATAACGGAAAAAAAATTACATTTTTGGATACACCTGGACATGCAGCTTTTGCCACTATCAGAAGTCGAGGAGCACATGTAACAGATATTGTAGTATTAGTAGTAGCAGCTGATGACGGAGTCAAGGACCAAACTATTGAATCGATACGAATGGCTAAACATGCAAAAGGTTTGCACTGCTATTTGTATGATACAACATTTATGTTCTCAATTCTCAGTCGATCTAAAATAACCATATTCAATATTTGTTCATCGTAATTTACTAAAAAATATTTTGTTGCAAAAATTCATTTAAAATAAGGATTATGTTTTAAAAATAGTGTGAAACCATACAAATAAATGTAATTTGTAGTTTAAACATAGTATTATAAATAATTTAAATGCTTTAGACAATTTGAAAACAAAATTGAGAAAATGAATAGTGTACATGATAAAAATTGATCTGTATTGTGTATAATATATATATATATTTATATTTATATTTTATATAAATTTAAGTAAAAATATACATTTATTAATATAAAATTATGTATTAACTATTATTAAATTCTTTTAGTTCCCATCATCGTAGCAATTAACAAAATAGACAAACCCACAGCAAATATTGTATGTATTAACAATTTTTTAAAAAAACTAATTCAAATAATATTTTATTCATTTTTTTTTTTCTAGGAACGTTGTAAGAAAATGTTACAAACTCATGGTGGATTAGATCTTGAAGAATTTGGCGGTAGTGTTCAAGTAGTTCAAATATCTGCTCTGCACGGTACCAATTTTAATGATTTGATTGAATCAATTCTTACTCTAGCTGAAATATTGGATCTACGAGCTGATCCGAACCCTCCAGCAGAAGGTGTAATAATTGAATCTAAAATTGATAATAAACGAGGGTAAAGCGATATGATATCAATTAAATATAGAATAAACATATTTCAGATGTAAATTATTACACATTAAACAAACTGTTTTTTCTTTTTAGAAAATGTTAATATAAAGTTCTATAATATATATTTATATATGTACATAGAAGTGTGTGTTTTTAATTAGTTCTAATTTTTAACTTTACAAGTTTTTTTTTTAAATTACACATTAGTTTGTTCATTTTTTTAAATATTTTAATTTATATGTTTCTTTCTTCTTTTTTTTTTAGAAAATCAGCAACCGTTCTTGTTCAGCGTGGGAAGTTATTAATTAATAGTGTAATTGTAGCCGGAACTGCCTGGGGAAAAGTGAGAATAATACTGGACCATCAAAATAATGTCCTCCAGGAAGCTAATCCATCAGATGCAATTCAAATAATTGGATGGAAATGTTTACCACAATCTGGTCAAGAATTTTTGCAAGTTTCTACTGAAGTAATGAAATTTTTTATAAGAATTGTCCAGTTATAATTGTAATAAATGTTTTAAATATTACTAATGAATAATTATTATTATTATTATAGAAACATGCCCGTGAAGTAGTTGATTATCGCTTATCTAAATCTATGGAAGAAAAACAAAATACAGATATTGTTTATATATCATCAAAACTTGAAGAATATAATAATGTGAATTAAATAATTGTTTTATTACATTTTCATGTGTGAACTGTATATATTTATATTATAGGAATACCAAAATCATCTTGAAAAAAAAAGAAAAGGTGTAGCTCACAGAAGAAGCAAATTCAGTACACTTTATCAAGAAAAACAATTAGAAAATAAAAAGAGTGAAAAAAATGAAGAAATTCGCCTAAATGTTGTGATTAAAGGTGATATAACAAAAATAAAAAAGCCACAAATTTATTTTAATGTTTTTCAAGTATATTTTTATGATTTAGGTGATGTAATTGGATCTGTTGAAGCAATCTTAGATGTATTAGAAACGTATGAGAGTAAACAATGCAAATTAGATATTATTCATTACGGGATAGGTAATGTGAGTGTTACCGATATAGAATATGCTGATGCTTTCAAAGGTAAATTCAATCATAACTTATTTAGGAATGAAAATTAATTTATCTATTAGAAATATAAATATGTTCATATAATCAAGCAGATATAAAATTAAAATACATATTTTTATTACAGCAATAGTTTATGCATTCAATGTTGGCATATTAAAAGATGCCGATGAAAACGCTAAACAAAATAATATCATTATTAAACAACATAATGTTATTTACAACATGATAGATGATATAAAAGAAGAAATTAATAATTGTTTACCTCCAGTTCAAGTTGAAGACGTTCAAGGTATACGTGTATAAATTATGTAAATATGTTTTATTAATATTAAATTAATTCGCATTATTTTTAACATTTCAAAGGGGAAGCCAGTGTAATACAAGAATTTTTGATAAACGAAAATAAAAAAAAGGTCCCTGTTGCCGGATGCAGAGTGATCAGTGGGACGCTGAAAAAAGCGGCACTTTTTAAAGTAATTCGAGATCCTGATATAGTAATTTATAAGGGTATGTAATATTCATTTTTAATTCAAATAGTTTAAATGAATAAATAACTTGTTTGATAAAAAGGGAAATTGTCATCCATGAGACATCTGAAAGATGAAGTGGCCACTATCAAGACAAATATGGAATGTGGATTAAGACTAGAAGACATTAACATAAGACTGAGTCCAGGCGATAAAATAGTGTGTTACACATTACGGGAACAACAACAAAAAATTGACTGGGAAACCGGTTTTTAAATACGCTTCTTCAGATATTAATGTTATGAACTGTAATCTAAACAATATAATTTTGTATAACCATACATTCAATAAAGTATATTATTTTATTGAAATGATTGTAAATAAATAATATGAATGTAAAAACCATTTAATTTTTTAGGCTCACCAGATAGATGTCACTAAATTGGTTGTTACTAATTTCTTCAAGGTACTGGTCGATTATAATTAGTCAGCAATTAACCTACAATTTGAATTTGAATATGGATGTATGAAAAAATAAAACAAAAAGTAAAAAATAAAGTCCATATATTTGCATTATTATTTTTTTTTTAATATTATTAATAATAAATTCAATGAAATATAGTTTTCAATGTGTATTTCCCATTATGTCAATGCAATATAAAAAACTAATTACATTGATTACTATTAATCATATCCCAATAAGACAGTGATCGATTTGAAAGTGAACTCCAACAGTACTTTACATATCATTTTTATAATTTTACTAGGAATGTGTCAATAATATTTATATATTAATAAACAATAGAATGTTTACCTTCACAATTGTAAACTAGAGTAATACATTATATTAGTAAAGACATATAGTATTAGTATAGTTAATATTTCATTTTTAAATCAAAACAAAATATTAAAAAATAAACAGAATTATGTTTTCGGCGAATCTATTAAATTTTCTAAATTAATATTGTAGGTAAATAATAATAATAGAAAGTTATAAATTAAAAGCAACAATTATTACGTAATTTTTATTTTAATAGGGTAACACAAATAAATGCATACGAATTTCACTAATTCTACAAGATAAAAAATAATATCAAAAGTAAATTACTACCAGTAAATACTTATTTATTATTGTAATGAAACAAAATATATAAAAACATTATACATGGTGAATGATGTTGAGGAGTGTTTTGTTGTTACCAAACTTGATGACTTATACTCATTAAGCAATATTAAACAAATGGGAATTTGTTATATGAATATTAATTATTTTGAAAATTAATAGTAATATTTCTTTTACTTCTGTTTATTCTTGTGTTAGATCAAGAAAATATAAAATTGGTGTATATGTATTACACATTTTAAAATCGGCGTTGTGGATATGCAATTTAGCTACTTTCGCGCGGTCTGTAGTGTTGAAAAATACAAGGGATAACGATTAATCAACCGAAAGTCAAATCACAATATTATTTATATGCTATTTCAGTAATAAGTAATACATTGTGTTTTTTTTTTTTATAACACGAGCGAATTCAAAATCCTATCCAAAATTCGATATTCCTGTTATACATAAGTAAAACAAATTTTATTTTCACATTTCCTGCAGCACTGTCAAGCTACAAAAGCTTGTCACAATCCACCAGTTTTAACGATTTAATATTTTCAAACGTGTACAGAAATATGGTGGTCGTCGGATGTTGAACATATTTTTTTTTAGGTAATACGTAAACTAAAAGTTTGGCTTAAAACTAATTTGTGAACTAATAATTTTTTTTAATTGAAAAAATAATAGTACAAAAGACTTATTACAATAATTATCCACGATGTTACGACATATTTTGTTGTATATTACACGAACACGAAAATAATATGAAACTTTCCATGGATTTATATATATAGAGGTTAGAAAATATTAGTTGTTTTTAATGTATTATAATAATTTGATCGTGAGAAATATAATATGAGGTATGCAAGTCGTCAAAGAGACAATTATATTAAAATTTACTTATTACGTCAATTTATGCACTTTTATTATAGACTGTACAAATATACGAGTATTAAATAACACAAATTTTACAAAATTTAAACCTGTAATTTTAATTTGCCAGCTTTATCATACATTATTATTATTATTATTAATATACCTACCGAAAAATTATAATTCCAAAAAAAAAAAAAGAAAAAAGAGTAAATCATAATTTACTCCTCTTTGTCAAATTCATTATTGATTTCTTTCTATATAGAAAGAACTCTTTATTATTTAGTATATTTTACCGTTGTTGTTATATTAATTTTTAAATTTATAATTTAATCGATATTATTATATTACTTGTAGTCAATATTGTTAATTAAGTTATATTTCTATTATTGTCGTGTGGGATACTATAAACGTTCTTCTCTAGAGAACATAAATAATTTATAAATAGTATAACGAAGGGATATGCAAAGAGAACATTTTCACTAGTGAGTTTAAATCATTTATATTTTTTTGTATTTTCAGACGCATTCGTCCAACTATGAATTAAAATTTCAGGTGGACAGGTTGAACACCCAATCCCTCTCAACTCAATTTTATAGGCACGCCTCTATTCCTTGTCCATCGAACAGACTTCCATATTGTCAACTCGCGCATTTTATTTTCTCACCATAATATATCCGCCACAGGACCGTAGCAAATAAATATTGCGCCCTTTTGCAGGTTTCGACGCAGAACTAATACAGTGTTATATAAATATCTTTTTTTTGTTTTCAATTCGAACGAATTTAATCGTGGGAAATAATAATGAAAAATATTATTGTTGTATTGTTATTACGCGAATTTTTTAAATTTCTTAAATTCTCGCGGGCACTTTCGCCCACTCCCTCCGTGCTGTGGCTCCGATCCGATATGTTTCGATGTAATTTTCGGGAGGGACGGGGTCATCAATTTTCACGGAATCAAATGACACGATCCGCCGCCCGGACGTCATCGAATCGTTTTTCTTTTTTACCCCGTCCGGTCGTCGCAGGAGGGACGTATCTCTGCAGTGAACGTGTTCGATTGGCGGTCGCCGCGACGACGACGACGGCGGCGTGCGTTGAATCACAGGTAAGCGTGTGTATACGCACACGTGCGTGTGTGTGTGTGTGTGTGTGTGTTTACCCAATCTGTGACCTTTGAACCGGATTCCCTATAGGTATAAAACGTAGGCGAATACGCGCGCGCATACACGGGCCGGAAGTGGTGGCGGTGATGGGTTCGTATATCGACGACAATGGGATGATGTTACTAATCGTCACTCGCACGTTGTAATATCTGTTTCATACAACGCACGACAGGCCGCGAGGCATAAGTGTTGCCGAGCAGTGCCGATTAACTAACACACACACCAAATCGAAATTCTATATCTCCGCTCGCAACATGATCATGTCGCAAAAAATGTTGTACTTGTACGGAGGAAGTCCGTCGGGAAGACCATCGTCTACAGCATCGGCGACGTCACATTCGCTGCAACACAACCACCAATCACAACTGCTCGGTGCCGGAGACGCGCCAGGGCCGCAACACGTACAGCAGTTGGACGGGACCGGCGTGGCGGATTCGTCGTCGTCCCACGGCCCGACACCGTCGAAACGGGCCGGTCATCATCATCATCAGCAGCTCCGGGACGTCGAGTACGCCAAACCGCCGTACTCGTACATATCGCTGATCACGATGGCTATACAAAAGTCGCCGGACAAAATGCTCACGTTATCCGAAATCTACGAGTTCATCATGACGCAGTATCCGTTCTACCGGCAAAACCAACAGCGGTGGCAAAACTCCGTTAGACATTCGCTGTCGTACAACGATTGTTTCGTCAAAGTACCCCGATCCGTACACAAACCGGGCAAGGGCTCGTTTTGGAAACTCCACCCGGACTCGGGCAACATGTTCGTTGACGGCTGCTACCTACGCCGGCAAAGGCGTTTCACGGACGACAAAAAACGTGAAGCCGTAGCCGCCGCCGGTGATCCGAGACACCAACACCATCAATTGCTGCAACAACGCTATCATCTGCAACGGCACAACGACGACGGAAATCCCGCACCGTCGTCGGCATTGGAAGCGAACCATCATCAACACCACCTGCAGCACTACCAACAACAACACGTCCGTCACTCGACACAACTGCACCACCAACAACAGCATATGGACGTCGTGCACGAACACCAAGGTAAATCACATTTTCTACTCCACCATCATTGCGAGCGCGACGTTGTGGACGGCACCGGCGGGCTGTCGTCCGCGTTGGTTGACATCTTGGCGCCTGCACACCATAATTTGCACGGACAACATGGCCCGCCCGCTAACGTTTACGCCAACACCGTCGCGCATTACAATCTGCACCACCACCACCAGCACCAGCAGCAGCAGCAGCAGCAGTACCAGTTGGAACAGCAACATCAGCACCATGTGAAATCGGCGGCGGCGGCGGCGGTGGCGGCCGCGGTTTCCGCTGAATTCACTGCCGCGGAAATCGCCGCCGCGTCCGACCGTTCGTTTTCCGTCACGCGCATGTTGCCGTCTCCACGGAAGAATGTCATCGGCAAACCGACGTCCACCGTCACCGTCGCCACCGCCGCTCAACAGTACCGCAGCACCATCATCGAGTATAACGATCGGTACCGCCCGTACGACCAACAGCAGTACCACGCGACGGCCACCGCAGTGGTCTCGGGTGGACCGCAGCCGCCACCGCCGTCTTCTTCGCTGTCCGCGTCACCAGCGTCGGCCGCCACCGCCGGGTCGTTGTCGCCAATGTGACTTGTGCACAATTGGGTTTGCATACATTTTAGTAGATTTCGTATTTTTTTTTTTCTAAATATATACGTATAATTTTAAGTAAGTACATGCAAAATGAATAAAATATATTTCTTTTAGATTTCTAAAAAACAGCTTAGAATTTTCTAAGCTGTAATGGGCGTTATTAATTACTTAATAATAAAAATCATATTTTTGGTGGACACTCTTCGCCATATCAACTTGTAATTTTCAGTTTATTATTATTAAATATTTTTTTTCTTTATCACAAAAAATTAAGATGGGTTTTGATTTTTTTTATTCTCAAAATCCAAAAAAAAAAAACATTTGACATTATAGTTTTTTTAAACGATGTTTTTCCTCGGGTTACCCCGAGGTTTTTTTATCGACTAGTTTTATTCAGACCGGTTTCGATTCACTGGACTTTTTTTTATAACGTATTATTGTCTAGTGACATTCATACAATCGATATTGTAAGCACCGATAAATTTGACGATTATAATATTATAAAGTGTATTATTGTATTTTAAATATCTTATTTTTCTATAATTACTTACCTATTAACATACACTATTAATATTATATTTATAATATATGTGTCAATATTTCTTTTAACTACTCGCGGATAAATGAACAGAAGGAAATCATTAAAATGACATATATTATTATAGGTATTATATTTTGTATGGATGATTTTTTTTTTTTAGTTTTAAAAAGATTTTTTGACTTTTTTTTTCCTATGCGCATAAACACTATTATTTTAGTGTAATAATATAAAGTTTATATTACTGTATTCGTCATCATTATTATTATTATTATTATTATTACATTATTTATCGTTTATATATATAAAAAATACATTAAAATAGATCCAATTATTTATATATTTAAATACTATTATATTGTATATTATTATTACCTATTAAAATTTATTCAGTTTTTAGATTAATTGCGGGTACCATATCCATATATAATAATCGAAATTTTATTTTACTTTAATAAATAAATATATATATATATATATATAAATATAATATATTCGCATGTTTTATTAATTTATTATATCGTACCTGTATATGCTGCAAAGTCTCAAAAATTTTTTAATTTTTTTTTGCAGAGCGAGAGATCGCTCTAAACAATCGTATTTTATATACTCGGGTTTTCTTTTTTCCACTACTTTAAAACGAAACTGTAAAAATTTCAATTAGAAATTTCCATACACTTCTCGTCGATTTCCAGCAATCCAAATTACAATTATTACAAATATATTATCGATTTTTGAACGGACGATGGATGACTCAAGAGACGTTAAATAATCATCGACTATACGATAAAATACATCCTCCTCGTGTGTACTATTATTATAAGACGTAGTGAGAACACGTTCCTGCATTATATTTATTTGGTCTTCACAATAATAAACAGTCTTTACAATGGCGATCTGCGCGTCACGTCCGAAAAGTAAATGTGGAACAATAAACATTTTTTTTTTCTATATGCGCGTGTTTATTTTACAGGAAACAGTCAATATCTACGGAATAATACAATATAATCTACACGATTAAAAACGTCTCTTCTTCGGTCAATTATGCCAGTCGCGATAACTCGAAAACGATAAAATTGCTACGAAATATAATAAATATCGGCTATAATATAATAATTAGGGTCGCGAAACCGCGTTTAGCGCGTATTATTTCATTTTTTTTTTCATATTTAAAATTTTAGTTACAAAAAAAAAAAAATGAAATGATCGAATAAGAAAATAATACCAATAATTGGTATATATTATTACGTGATTTATATTTTATTATTTATTTATTTTTATATTTAACTATTTTCGTTTATATTTTTCCCGGTACGTTACGACATTCGACGACCCGTTCTTATTGTTGTTGATATGATACAAATAAATAATTAAATTATCAACGTATTATTATGTTAACGTACTTCATCAGCACGTCGTTCGTGTGGAAAGTTCCCGTAAGAACTTGTAGAAAGTGTTCAGCAAGCATCAGGAAAGTCATTAAACCGTATATTATTTTCTATTAAATTCAATAGTAAACCAATTTTTTTTATAATATTGTAACAAGTAAGTTAATAAAAATAAAAACATAACACGATTTCAATTGCAAAA
Source organism: Chaetogeoica ovagalla (assembly GCA_032441825.1). Taxonomy (NCBI): domain Eukaryota; kingdom Metazoa; phylum Arthropoda; class Insecta; order Hemiptera; family Aphididae; genus Chaetogeoica; species Chaetogeoica ovagalla. The sequence goes on along the minus strand of CM063727.1, from coordinate 1,902,550 downwards.
ACTAATAAAATTACATAGCAAAAAAAAAAAAAAGAATTATAAATAAATAAACAAATAAATAGCAAGAAGTAGTGTGTACATAGTGAAAAAAAAATTATTTAAAGAAAAATACTGCGAGGTGCAGTTATTATAATATATTATTTATATTGATATAAAATATTTTTAAATTTTTAATATATGTTTTTAATTTCTTTATATAATATTTATGAGTGTGTGTATAATTCTCCCAAAACTGAATTTATATAAATATGCTGTATATATATATATTTAAAATTTCTACGTTATAAATTATCTATATTAAAAGTATTATCTACATAGCTACATAGCTCATGATATTATTATAGTTTCTAAGGCATGCCTTGCAAAATTTAAATTCTGATTAGCTTTATGATGTGTTTTTTTTAAATTTCTATTATTTTACCAATACAAAATGTATTACAACTACATTTACATTTATAAATCCTATGTTAATATAAAATTCGTTAAAATTAAAATTTGGATATTGTTTCATTTATATTTATATTTTTTTCAAATATCCTCTCAAATATTTATTAATTTTTTTGTTTCTGTTTTTAGTATTTCATTATTATAATTTGTAATATAATATATTTTTAAAAACGTTTTCGATTTTGTAGATAATTCTACTAAATTTGAAATACATTTACATATTATATTTTATCCATAACGCTACACTTCAGATACCATTAAGATGTGAAACCAAAGACCAAACTCATAAGCTTTGAACATTTTGTTTTTAATATTGTCAAAAATAAACAATGGTTGTTTGACATGACAATGATATGTTTTTAACATTTCTCGTCTTTGTTGTCATCGAATAAGGTATATATTCATAGTTGAGTTCGATCGAGCCGAAAACTCGCGGGTTCCGACGAGAGAAACAGCAACAAATATATGAATGATAAACACGACCGAGGTACCTAATATTATATTATAAAAATTTTAATTAAACATTTAAAAAAAAAAATCAATTAGGATCGAAATCCAAAAATCCGTGACATTAATCAACTCGGTTTCTGTGTGCGTTTCATCTTAATATAAATAAAATTATATTGATAATGTTCGACGATGAAACAGCGTCTAAAATCCGACTTTAAACAAATATTAAACAATCAAAATTCGTGTATCAACACACATTATAGTCGTGTATATATTATATATTACATAGTAAAAAAGACCTGCGCGGTGTATTCACTTTTAATATTATATATATATAAATTTTGTATCGAATTATAAGAATTCGAGCTAATATGATTCTTATATACTTGTATTTAAAACGATTTAATAGTAATATCAACTACATATTATACAGTAAGTTGTATATATATCTGATTAAGGTATATGACAACTCGAACAAATTAATATATATTTAGGTAAAGTTTTAAATGAATATATGCGCCCACATTTAAATACTAATTGTAGTCAACCGAAATACAATTATTTTTTGGAAAATATTGAATTAACTCGGTTAGAAAAAAATGTTTGTTTCTATAACAATTTTCACTGTTTATTACATTACAGATAATACATATATATATATATATATATATATATATATACTTTAATTTTCGTTATTGGGCTTATCATATAATGATTTCACATGTTCAGCTAATAATGTTTAATACACACACAAATATATGTTTGTATCGTTTAATATTAAAGATAAACATTTGATTTGGACGTTTGCTTCAATAATTATTGATTTAACAAAATTATTGATATATTATTATTATTATTATTATTATTATTATTATTATTATTATAATACGAAATATAGTTTCTTTAAAGAATATTGATTAAAACGCAAAATAAAGAAGAAAAAAAACCGCGTATATTGTTATCGTTATCGCATAACTCTGCATCGAAACGTGGGTTCCATATTCTTATATTTACTTTGTAAACACATATTGTATACCTATAATAATCAAAATTGAATTTAACGCGCGTTTCGATAAAAAAACATATATTTGTTTCCGTCGTATGAACATATTATACAGAACTTAAATTGTGTTTTTTTTTTTTAAGATTAAATTCAGATAGTTTAAACGTGTATTAATATACACGTTTAAACTATCTGAATTACTATATGAATAACAGATTTGAAGAGCGAAGAATATTTTCGAGGAAATCTCATAGACATGTTATTTGAAAAATTATCGTCTGACAAATGCGTGTTGCAGCTATTTAAGGGGAAAAAATTAATTAAAACATTAAAACAACGTGATTTCTTTCAGAAGACGATATTTTACAAAAAAAAAAACTACGTACAAGATGTCCGTGATAAAAAATATTCTCTTCGAATTTGGTGTAATATCGCGAGTGCTGAAATATATCATATGGGTATATGAACCCAAGGGACTAAAGCCCAAAATCCAAAGAGTACCACCATCGAATTGGTCACGAGTCCACGGTCTCACGAAACACCTATCCGCGTCACCGCCACTGTTCATAAACCGTATACAAAATCATTCTCTTAAATATACCAGAATACATTTTATCGAATTTTCCGACATTTTTCTCAAGTCAATCACAGACTTCAGACGAATTTTGAACTTTCATAATCGTCTTGTATTGAATTATTCAAAACATATTGTACGGTTTTAAACGATAGTTCATTTGAAATATGGATTAATTCGGAGAAAATTTAGTGGAGCTTGCAAAGGAGAATATTATTATTCCATTGAAGCTCTCGATTTTTCAAATATGATTAAATAATAATACATTTAACTATGTATATAAATTATGTGATACTGTAAATATTAAACCCTTCCTCATTGAGACGCTTCACGTGTACCGTCTTAATTGTTGTTACATAAAACGCGTATAAATGTTCTACTTATATTATTTTCACATGTTAAAATTTTACGTTTATGACATCGCTAAGAACATCCATATTTTTATTTTGATTGTGAGTGATATTATTGAAAATTAGAAAAAATGTGTTTCCGGGAAATGCAAGTTTTTGATAAACTAAGTAGTTTTAGTGTATAAAAACTTCTCTAAAAAATTTAATTATTTCATTTAAATAAAATTAAATATTTACATAAGCGATTTTTGATAAAATTATTAGAAGTCAACTTATAAGACATGGAAAAACAGAATTTTAAGTCTTATAATTTGCTTACTAATAATTTCATTGAAAATCGTCAATGAGCAGAAATAAAAATCAACCAAGACTACAAAATATAAATACGAACCCTGATTTAGGTTTGCCTCCTAAGTCCCTCTGGCAACTATTCCGTTTTTGAATAAAACACATTAGTGTGCGGAAAAGTCGAAAATTGAACTTACCTGTGATTTGACTGAACAATTTTTTTTATTTTTTCCTAGGTTCTTCCTGGTCGAACAATTCTGCAAGAATCGGCAGATATAAGACAATAAGGCATACGTTTTTTTAATACTCAGTTGACATTTCTGAAATTACTGATGGTAGTAGGTACTGTAATGTAATCAACTAATGAAACATTTTTCGCAGTTACCTCACGAATTCGTTCATTCATTCACGTCAATTTATGACGCTTCATCGAATTCATAGACTTCTTCATCGAATGCATAGACATTTTCTTCGACTTCAAACTCGTCATAGTCATACTGTTCTGTCCGAGTAGACGGAGAAACATTATACATTTTTAAATCCACTTGATCTTTCAAAGTTCCATAATTTATGCCCAAAATATTCGTTTTTTCTCTTAATGTTTTCATGCAATCTGTATGTAGTTATCAATTAGTAATTAATTATTATAAACCAAAGAAGCCGCGTGCATACCTTTTAAATAATTCGCTTTGCAATTCAACCTTTCATAAATGCCATCCAAAAGATCTGCTTTGTCTATTACTGCATCGCAAATTCTTTTAATGCCTTCATAATAAGTGTCTAAAAAATACGTTAAAAAAAAATTTTAATTATTTATCATAATTGTCTTATTTATTTAATATATATTATACATATCATTGAATATCATTTTTTATATATTTAATATCATGTATTTTTTTTTTTGTATTATCAATTAAAAATTAATAATTATAAACCAAAGGAGCCACGTGATTACCTTCCATTTTATTTATTCGTTCTTCTAAAGCGTCATATTTTTCGGTGAAATCCTTTAATTCCTTTGTTACAGTTGACCCGTAATCATAAAATAGGTCCATCCTTTCATTCATACCCTTTACACAAATGAACATATCCGTATTTGCAATTGTCAGCGTCACTGAGTAGACAACAACAAAAAAAAAAACATTTTATCTTGTACCGAATTATCGTATGTTATCAAATTAAAAAAATAATTAATTAGCCATTATTATCATACGTTAATAATTAATATATTATTACGCCTCCCGTATAATCGATTTTAATACGTTAAATCAGTTCGTACAAATATGTAAATTATTTAGTAATTATTACGTTTCGGATTTTGCGTTTTCAAAGCTGTCAACTCGTCGCTAAAGTATTGAATATTACCTTCAAAACGTTTTACTTCCTCGAGGACGTTGTATTTGCTAACTGCAATCCAATAACGATAAAGCAATTTTATGCTCGAACATATATATTATAATATTTCAATGAAATATATTATTAGGCGTGGCTTTCCGATTATTATATTAGGTTTTATTAAAAACTTTCAGTTAATTACGTTTCGATTTTGTCGTCATCGCTGTATTATTGTCACTAAAATTGCTGGCGTGACTGTCTTCTAGCCGGTTTGTCTGCAATCTGATATTTTCCGACTTCACTACAACACAACAACGGAGTAACGCGAAACATTACGAGACGTTTCAAGTTTATTAGGTTTTTAAAAATATTCATCTAATACGAATATATTTTTTTATAAAGTACATATTAATAATTACGTTTTGAATTTTCATCTTTCAACGCAGCCATCTCGCCATTCACTATGTCTTCTAAACGAGCCATTTTTATAACGGTCCTGTGGTCGATTTCAATATAATCGTCTTCGCTGTGCCGACCCGATGTGTACGGTTCCTTCAAAGCCCAGCTTACAATCCATCTCACGATTTGGATAATCCAACACGTCGTACAAATCAATGTTCTAAAAGCCATAGCGTCTATATAGTGAAAATTGATAATTATATTCGAGTATGAATTCTTAGATATATTCGTTGCGTATTTATTTCTTTATATTAGTTTTACGGACAATTGTTGAAAGAACAATAATCGATTTGAATTGAGTACGTTGTAAACGTTTAGAAAATATTGTTTTTTATTTATAGTATTGATCACTTTAAAAACTAAACACGTAACTAGCGGCAAATGATTTTAGTTAATTAATTTTTTTTTAAGTCAATATAATATATTCGTGTATATAATAAATATAATACACGATAATTAATAATAATTCGTTATAATTCAATTTATTTTCATATAATATTACTAATAATATTAAATTGCCATATATGGTGTGTCCTTTGTTATTAATGGCATTTATATTTAGTTTACACCGATATAGCTGTTCCGGAGTTTCTTAAAAGTTTTTTAAAATTATCAATAAATTTTAAAATGTCATTTATCTGATAACGCGTAATATTTTTTGAATATATAACTATAAAAAAAATTAAAAAAGAGTTTATCTCGAAAATTGCACACCCACTACGATTTTAACATTTATAAAACGGTATAGCGTTACAGCCTACTTACAGTGCCCGGACACGCATTGGATACTTTTAATATTATTCAAAAGTTTTGATTAACGTTTGAATTTGACAACTCGCCTCCTAAATTAATTTGATTTGGCTCACAGGAAATAATTTTTTTTATGAGTACAGTGATAATGTTGTATTGGTTTATTTGGGTTGAATCTATAGTTGGTCTATAATACCGATTAATAATATATACTAAGAATGATAGCGCCCTCAGTTTCAATTAGAATAAATTATATAATAAAAATCAAACGTTTTCAAATAAAGTTTTTTAGACAAATTAATGAAAAGAACATATGAAAATTACTTATCAATGAATAGGATGACAGATTTCACCATAAACTGTGAAACGTTCAAAAACAGAATGTACGACTTTCAAAATAGTTAATCAGTATTTGTTCGCATTAATATGACTAATTGATAATTTAAAAATGTTTAATGTTTCTCCGCTTACTCAGACAGAACGGTATGATCACGACGAGCCTGAAATCGATGAAGACGTCTATGAATTCGATGAAGCGTTAGAATTTGACTTGGATGAATGATGAGTTCGTCAAGTGTCTGCGAAAAAGACTTTTTAGCAGTTGATTACATTTCAGTACTGAAAAAAAAATACATAAAGAGATATCCAATGATATTTGCAATATATGTATTTTAGATAAATATGATAATTATGTAGAATAATTTTAATTTTTTTTTTAACCTAACCTAACCGATATTATTTTATGTTTACGCGTTTAAGTTCTAAATTCAACGCCACTGCAGTTTTACACGGAGTAAACTTAAAATTAACAAATTTAAAAAGAGTCCAAAAGTAGGTAACTCAATAAAAATTATTATAACAATATTACAGAGTGCTCTCTATTCGTATTCCTTATTCGTTTTATTGAAATATTTATCAAATTTTTATAATTTATATTAGAAAAAGATATATTTTAATAGACATTCATATTATTGTTTTGAATTTAAATACGAAATACGTGTCATTAATCATAATTATTGTTTGGAAAACGGTTTTGAGTAAAATTAGTAATATATTTGAAAGCGCCCAATTGCTTTACATTTTTGGGGCTGCGTTAAGCTGGATTCACACGTGTCAGTTAAAATGTTTATTATAACTGATTCCTTTTTGTTAATAATACTTTTCACCGAATAAATTGTTCATACGGTTCAATGGAACACCTTTTTAATGAATAGTCATCGTATGGCGTATTGGCATCGCATAGTGCATACCCATCTCTAACGCCAAGGCTGTAGCCATCTAACATTTTTGAGGGGAAGAGCTGAGAGTAAAAATAGGTATTAAATAAAATAATAATATAATATAAAATCATTAAATTTTAAGAAAAAATTGCTTCGTGTCTGAACCCCAACCCCCTACCTATAATATACGGCCTTACATGACGTAATACTGATCATTAAAAATGACCAAAAACAGAAACAGTTTCTGCTTGACTGAAGATCAATTTTGATGATTCAGACATGCCGAAACAAGTGTTCCACACGTTCATGACTTGTTCAGTTTTGATGAATCCAATCGTAATGAACGTTTTAACTGACACGTGTGAAACCCGCCTTTATAATCGTACGGATAAAACCCGATATTATAATTATTATTATTATTATTATTAATTGTAATATTAAGAACACCGAAATTATCTTAACATTTAATTTACTAAATTTTCAAGACTATTGTACAACGTAAAATAATTATTATATTTTTTATTATCCATTAAACATTATAATATCAGGAGTTGAGTAGGCAACCTAATGTATATAATTTTACGTTTAGCGATAGGTTTTTGGATACCCCTGGGATTTTTTTATCAAATATTGCAAACGGGCTCTACATAGATTATTACTACACGGTTGTTTTTTTTTCTACGTTGAAGAATTAAACACTGATAAAAAGAATTAAAAAAATTTTAAATTTAAAAATTATTAACATTTTTGAAAAAAAAAAAAAGTTTACCAAGTTTTCACCGTCACATTTAAATTTTTGTATGTTCCGTTGTATGTGAAATGACCGATTTCACGCGTAAAAATTAATGAGATTGATTTTCACTCTAAAATCGTTTACAATTTGTTCAGTTCGATAATGATTGAATAATCATGATGATTCTCGTTTCTCGCGAGTCGTAACGTAGTGTAATATTTTAAAAAACATGATGTTTAAAGCGAAAATCTTGTTCATTGGAATCGTACTGACTCTGGTCATCACTTTATTATTAGCACTATTGTACGTTCGTAAGTACAATACTGTTTTATTTCTTTCTTTTTTTTTATTGTAAATCGATGTTGAAGTATAAAATGATGTTTTGTTTCAGGCGAACTGGAGAATGGCGGATACATACAGATGAGAGAACGAGCGTCCACCATGTTGAAGAGCAATAAACTTGCCATTATAATACCGTATAAAGATAGATTTGAAGAACTCTTAGAATTTGTGCCTCACATTGATTCATTTCTGAATGACCAAGATGTGCTCCACGAAATATTCGTTATTAACCAAGTAATTCGACACAGACAGTTTACTAAAAATATAAACAGTTATTTAAAAACAAAAAAATTATTCTCCACTTGTCGTTCAGGTTGATCAGTATCGTTTCAACAGAGGTTCATTAATCAACGCCGGTTTCAAAGAAATAATATCATTGGACAGTATGATCAATTACATAGCCATGCACGATGTAGATTTATTGCCCCTTAACCCTTTACTTGATTATCGGTCCCCTCCAACCGGCCATGTTAAGCATATAGCCGCTCCACATTTACATCCTCGATACCATTATGCTTCATTTGTAGGTGGTATTCTGCTAATTACCAAGTATGTTGATTACGTTTGACATTCATATTATTTTTGTCGTTTTACTGTCATTTTTAAAATTAAAATAGAGACGATTTTATGAAAATAAATGGCTTAAGCAACAATTATTGGGGTTGGGGACTCGAAGATGATGAGTTCTATTTACGACTTAAAGAAGCCAGGATAGGCATTCATAGACCAGGAAATTTATCGACAGGTACAACAAAAACATTTAGGTACGCAGAAGTGTAGAATAATTTGTTTCTTTTAGATTTCTTAAGCATAAAAAAATGTTATTGAGTATTCTGTGTTTTTTTTCCAGACATAATCATGATCGAACTGTCAGAAAACGAGATATGATGAAGTGTTATAACCAACGTGAAGTAACAAGAAAACGTGACAGACACACGGGATTACACAACGTCAATTATGTCGTGAAAAATAAATACCAATTGACCATTGTCGGTGTTCCTACTCTAGTATTAAATATTGAATTAAAATGTAATAAGACTATAAATCCTTGGTGCATGTGTTCAGAGTATGGTATTAAAAATTCAAAAAATATAAAAAGAGTTATTTAAAATATTTTGTTCAAACAAACAAAAGTTCAAATTTAATTTCTGATTAAATTCATTTCCATGAATTTTTTATAACGATATTGCTCATATAGAATGCATTTTTATTTTATAATTTCAAAATTTTTTCAAACATCAAATTACTTTGTCATTGAAACTTGAACATTTCCTCATATCTTTTTTGATAAACATTGACTCTGAGTAATGTACAAACATATACTTATTTCGATTAATTATTAGGGACTGATCAAAGAGACAAATTGGGCACCCATTATTTTAACCAAATTCAACGTTGTTTTTTTTAATTAATAATATACAATTTGATGGTTTTGAATTTATTAAAACTTTCATGGATTAAACTACTATTATTATTGTATTTTTCGGAATTAACCATTGTAGTTACGCAATTGAAAGTGGAATCTGTAAACCTGTAATGGTTCAAAAACTTTTGGACCACAATTGATAACATGGTTAATTCCGAAAAACAATAATAATTGATAGAATTTTTAAATTTTTATTTATTATATATATATATACAAAGTGATTCACTCTACATAATTTTACTGATAATTTATAGTAAGCATTCTTAAATACAATCATTCCATACATTGAACACAAAATGGGAATAATTTAATATTAATGAAATATTTTTTATAAAGAATTATAATGCCTAAGACAAAAAAAAGTCTTAAAATCTTGTTTGTGTAAGTTATTACTTATTAATAAGCTATAAACTATCATTTAGTCATTTGTTTATATTCTTGATTTATTTTTTTACCATTATTATGTAGTGAGTTTTTATATCAAATTATAATATATTAATTTTGTGTTATTAATTTAAAAAAATTAATTTAGACTTGCAATTTACTTTCATCTGACATTTTTCCATTTTGACAAAGTATCTTATAGTGTTTGAGTTGATTTAAATAATGAAACCTCTGAAATTTAATAATAATTTTATTGTTTAAAATAATCCAAACACTTTAGACAACTTTGCGTACACATTCTGCTGTAAAATTTGTATTAAGTTGCGTTTTGTTAAAAGATCGATCATTTTACAATTTAATCTACGATCCATTCAAGTAGATTTTATAATTTTGTTGAGTTTTTGATCTCACCAACCTAATCAGTCATGATGATTTTGTTACCTACTATTATATAATAAATATATAAAGTTTTTGTTGATTTTGCTTACTTTTGTTTTTGATATTATTATCCAAATATATATATATGTTACAGAGCTGTTATGGTATATGATAAAATATATATTTTTTAATCGTTACATAATTATTTAAATGTGTTGTACATTCAGTGAGATCTCATAATTGTCTATTATTCAAAATTATATGAAAATAAAAATACAGTATCTAATTAAATTTTAATTTAATAAAACTCAATCATCAAAAGAATCTATTTGTGAAATAGATATTTTATTGGCAATTTAACACGAGACCTATTGAAGAAAAAAAAGAAGAAATTTTATTATTCTGAATTTTATTGTTATAGGAATAATATATTTTTCAATTTTATGTACAATTCCAACAGATATTTTTTTATAAAATCAAGGGCAATAATTAAAATAATTGATTAATTTCCTTAAAAATGTAGTGGTTACTCATGATTTTTGTTTATTTTATTCAGATACGTATTTATTCGATATTTTTCAAACACGTCAAGTGCAAAGTATTTTTTGGCGTTTTGCAGTGCTAATAATTATTCATTTATTATTTTTAATTACACCAAACGCCTTTTTCTCAAAGCAACAAACTAATGGTTTTTTTTAATTGTATGTGGTTTTTTTTTTTTTGTATTAATTGCCTTCGTCCTGACTTCAATTTCCAATTTGAATTCATCAATTACCAAAAACACCTGCCATATTTCGTATTAAGTATACCATGAACCGTGAAGTCCAGCCTTCATAAACACATTACACGACTTATAAGTAAAGATGTAATCTCTGTAATTGTGCATTACACGTTTTTATGTAATCGAATATGAATCTCTTTTTTTATATCTACCACCTTTACCTAGTGGTTAATGAACATAATATTACACGTACAATATATGCGTTGCCGAGGTACACAAAGCTAATCTAATCTTTATAGGCAACTGCGTTATCAAGTTATTATCATGGGTTATCAATATTGTTGTTATGGTCAAAAATAAAATTGGCATTTAAATATTATTTTAATTATTATATAGTTTAAGCGTTTAATTTGTTTAAAAATATGAAATCAGCGTGAAATCGAATTGTACAATGCATCACAACACTAACAGGTAACGTTATTGTTGCAATAAAACTAACAGACATATTTTATCCTTTAATAAACACCAATCACGGTTTTCATAAAATATTTTGTTCAAATTTCAGGCCTAATTCGTCCGACTACAATCTAGAAAGAGTTTCTAGTAATAACAGAAATCGTTATAACGCCACAAAAAAATCGAAACTTTCGAGATCAAAAAACTCCAAACCCGATAATCGACCATCAAATTTTAATGAACAAATATCTGAATTCTCAACGCTTCAATGGAATCAGTCCAACCAACGGCTGTATCCAACGATGTCAGACTCTGCCGTCTGTGGTTATCCTGTTCCAGTGAATATACCTGTCAACCCACGTCTTCATACATTGTATCCTGTATATCATCCATACGTGTCGGTCGGTATTCCAGGTAGGGAATACTTAGAATACAATCAACATGTATCGTCTAAGGATCAATTTACCAGCTTACCTCCTATCAACATGATAGATGGTGAGTCTGAAATTAAACGCACACATAGTGATCCAGGTTTAAATAACCAAGATGATACATTCGATCTAATTAGCAGTGAATCAGATCAAGAGTCTTTTGATACGTGCTATGCTAATGAAGTTAACAAATTAAAAAAAGATAACCAGAGGCTTGCCAATGAATTGGAACTGATGAAAATTGAATTACGAAATTTGAAATTGGATATATCGAGTAAAAATAATGATAAATGTGTTTGTGCCGATCCTGGAACCATTACAAGTAATTTTCAAAAATATTAAATATATGGATTATGGAGAATTAGTTGCATTGAATCAAGTAGCAGGGAGTTTCCCACATTGTTCCAGTATTTGAGTTGTTTATAATAAAATTTCAAATATTTTGCTTTAATATTAGAACAGTAAATGTGATCCCATACCCGCTCCCTTCTCAGCATTTTTTTTTTTTTTTTTTTTTTCATACGGTATCGCGGCTAGGGGAGGAACCGTCGTTAGACATTACTTCTCCCCTAGCCGCCCCTTCTCAGCATTAGTTCAATTTACAAACAGTGTGTATTACTGATCTTAAAATAAGATTTTATTTAATTTTTATTTACCTAATTATTACAATTTTTATTTTATTTAGATGTTATTCAAGAAATAAGATCTGCACACAAATTAATGGAACAAACCCTGGAGTCAAAATTGAATTTGCTTAATGCTAATAAAAACGAAATTCCTGTAAGGAATTATAACATTTCTATTATCTATAAATTATTTAAATTAATAACATTTTTTTTTAAGAATGATAATTCTCAAATATTGTCAATCCATGAACGATTAGAAAAGCTAGAAAAAGCTTACGATGCAGCTCATAATGTCAAATTACAAAAGTAAGTAAATAAATATTAAAACAATGGTATTTTTTACATTGCTGTTTTATATTAAATAATACATTACATAAAACTGTTTGAAATATTAAAAACCGTATTTCTGTATATATCAAAACTGTTTCAGTTTATTGAAAACAAAATTTATTAGTAGTACATTCTCAATTAATTCAAAAATATTTTTTAATTTTTAAACTTCATATATTAAATTTTCTACATTGAATACATTATTAATTTAATTTGTTGATGTTATGATTACAATTTATAAGATTTTTTTTTTAATAACAATATAATTGTTTACATTTTATATTTTAAATATAATATTTTTTTTGTTTTACATATATGAGATTTTACAACTATTAATAATATGATCTTTTATTTTAGAATGTTGGATATGGAGACAAGAGTTAAAAATAATTTAAAAAATAATAATTCTAAAAAAAAAAGTTCTAATCATCAAAGCTCTGTTGTTACTGCTTTGTAAATTTTTATATATTAAAAAAAAAATTAAAAATCAAACAATATGTAATAACTATTAATGCCATACATTATTACTTTAACTAAAAATAGCTAGTAATAATAAAACTATAGGTATTATAAATAAATTGAATAATATTTTAGATAAAAGTGTTAAATTTTTTTTTTTTAATTTAATAATGACTTTTAAATTTATTGAAAAAAATACATTTAAAGTAAAGTAGATAAAATTGTATTTTTATGGCCTTTTTCCAAAATTATATATATATATATATAATCTGATTTTTTATATAAAGTATGATAATTAATAATATTCTAAATGTTTATTCCATTTGTCTTGTAAGTGAATTTGAAAAAAAATTAATTTATTAGTTCCATAAATTAATACATATATATTTTACCTATATATAAATAATTGAGTATGTTAAATTATTTTATCAGTATATGTATAAAAAGTGTAATTATGGATTATTAATATTTAATTATGGGATAATAGAATTTATATTATTTTATACTTTGATCGTACATAGATGCAAATATTTGCTCTAGTAGACTTTAAAATAAAATTACTTAAAACAGTGCGGTTCTAAATAATTATAACAAAACAAGAGGTTATTTAAAAAGAAAAAATTATTTTTGTTCTAATAATTTTTTTATTATTATTATTATTATTATTATTTTTAACAATTTATTATGTATATAGTCTGTTTTTTTCGATTAAAAATAATTTACTCAATAAGTTTTCTCATTGGGTATTTACATTAATAAGAATAAGAAAAAATTATAAATTTATACTCATAATTAATAAAAAAAAGAAAATTATACATATATATATATAAATATGTATTTATATTTACACTTGTGTACCGTCAGTAGGATAATAACCTATTTAGACTGTTATTTAAAATTCACAATTAGTTAATATAAAGTAGTATTAGATAAATTTAAACTTATCTAGTTTATGTTCAAGCCATATAGACCTTATACAAGTATATAAGGTTTTTGGTTAAAGCCCATTGTTTGATTTATTTTAATTTAAATATATAAATAATATAATATTTTTTTTGCATTATTAATAATAATAATAATATATTACTGCATGTCTTGAACTATATTCCATGAATACCTCAACAATTATTAATTTAATTATTATTTTTATTACAATCATTATTTCTATAAAATTTAATTTAAGCGTTGATCTTCTTATTAATTATTCTTATCATGATATATAATTACTATACTCTATAGTACAGTCAGCAATTAAAAACTTTGTAATTACAGTTTAGAAAATTCTTTTATTTTCAATAGCACTGAATTATTATGTTCATACCTTTCTTGTTTCATATTATTTTTATAGTAAAATGTTTGAGATATTAATGGAATATACTCAAGACTTATGGTATAAACTGCATATAATATGATTTGTGAATATAAAACTAATTTATAAAATATAAAATCAAATTGTATTATTTAAATCATTGTTATTGTTGTGATTACATAATTGTTTAAAGAAATATATTATTGTTGACGTAATGTTAAGTACAAAATTGTATATATATCACTTGTTTTTTTTATATTCGAGATGGCCAAATGGTCAATAAGTTAAGAGTTGACTTAAATATCATTTATTATAATTTGTATTATAAGTATGCCAACTGGCATTATTTTTATTTTTTTTTGAAAGTCTATCTTCATGAAAAACGTTTGATTAACTCTACTGTATAATGTAAAAATTAAGCATATACATGTATTTTATACAAATTTTTTTGTGTGTTTAGTTTAATATATAACGAAGTGAAAAAATTCACCCATTACATTCAATATATAAATGTATGTTGTATATTAGATTATGTATATTAAGTTATATAATATGAAAAATACAGTATTTATTCTAAAATGTACTTGTTAGGTAAAATAAGTCGTTGAAGTGCTCAGTTTAAGAATTAAATATTTTAATTTACGTTAGATTAAAGAATATAATAATCAGAAATATTTTTATTTTTATTACAACGAAATGTAGGTCAAATTTTCAATTTATTAGAATGTTGAAAAGAATACAATTTTCAAAAAAAGTCATAGTTGTCTCATTAATGGTCATTTCTAAAAAAATGTACAAGTTAACTCTGAGCTTAGATTAATAATATTTAAGGGACCATTGAATACGTAAATACTAATAATAATAATAAATTTAAGCGTTTTATTTTATTTTCGGAAAATATTTGTATTAAATAGTTATATGATAAAATTTGTAATTTGATTTTATATAAACACATTTTATACATTGTAATACTATATTTTCCATTAGAATAAATAAAATTACCGATAAATTTTCATAAAACTGTTGTTCTGTATAATTGTTCTATATTTTCATTTGTAATTCCTTAACATTTCTATGTCCACTTCATGTTCATCTCGTGTGACCCACCCTAATTCCTTTAAGCTCGGTGAAACACTAGAAAATCTAATTATTAGATTTATAATAATAACTATTAAGTATTAAACGTGTTCATTGTTACACTTATGCCTGCAAAACAGTATAGTCCAGCCCACGAACACCAAAGCCTTTTTTATTACCTCCAGTTATATGATTGTATATTATATAATACATAACAATAATAATATAATTAAAAAATCTATGAAAATATTTATTTACATGAAGAAATGAATTTTTTAAATTTCTTAAAGATAAAAATATTGGAAAATTGTATGAAGACTTAACATTCTTAAAAATTCCTGTTTTTCTCAAAGATTTAAAATCCCGTTTATATAAATATATATTTTTTCTGTGTGTGTGAATTGGCCCTTGAACTGCAAAATGTTGGACCACACTGCTAAAAATGATGGAAAAAATAAAATTTTCGTGAAAACGACAACGAAACGCAACTTGATCGTAAATTGACGAGGAATAATTTTTTTTTTGTATTAAATAACAAAATAATACTAAATTTTAGATAAAAAAAAATCATCGAACAATAAATATGAAGGATAATTACACGCAATGACTTCACCCTTCGAATGCGATCGATTTTAATATAAAAATATTGTATAAAAATTTAAATACTATTATTATTATTATTATTTGAATGGTGGAAAACATAAATTGAATTAAGTTTAATGGAGTTAAATTCAACCTGTAGTTATAGGTCATTTTTAAGTTAAAAAGAAAAATAGTTAAAATCGAATTATTTTATAAGCCGTAATCGTTTTGCCCGTAAAGGGAAAATTTGCATATGAAATATTACCGGCTCCTGACCTCTTAAGTTATTCCTGATTATGTTATTATATTGTCATTATTATAGGAATCTTCCAATAAATTTACCTTCTCCTCCACTATGCCACGAAATTGACAACCGACGTTGAACGAACCGATCAACTAATTCCGAACGTCATTAAATAATTTAACAAACACCTGGTGTGGCGCGAGCAAGTGCGCGGCGCTGAACGAAAACCGGTCGACTGCCCAGTGTTTTCTAGTTTGAGATGGAGTTTAATTTAAAATGATTTAGGTTCAGGCATATTTCTTCAACAAGTGCTTTGGTCAAAAGAATATTTAGCATAGATGGGGTGCTACTACAAAAAAAAAAAAAAAAAAAAAAACAGCAATATATAACTGACAAACATTTTGAACAAATTATATTTTTGAAATGTCATTTGGTCATATATATCATAGATATATTATGTTGAAAAATGACTAAGTTAAGTTTTTAAATATTAGTAAAAATAAAAATAATATATTATAAAATGTCAAAGGTCTTTGTGATATTGAATATATGTATTTGAAGTAATTGTAAGTATATTTTTAAATTATTAATTTAAAATATAATATAATTAGAGTCAGACGTTCCTTGTTTACAATGATACTGTGTATTATAATAGATGATAATAGATATATTATATTATATTAATAGGCCAACGGTAAATATAACAGAATCAACAATAGTCAAGGCACAGAACATTAAAGTGATCTTAATGTAGTAATAAATATGATAAGCCTGAAATCGGATTAGATGATTATCGAAGTAGTTTTTAATTCAATATCGTTTTAATTGATAGTCGTAACAGTTGATATCGGAGCAATGTCACGAGTGTCTATGATTAATAATACATATTTCGATGTAATATTACGTCACGACAATCACGAAGAAATTAAAAAACGTATTACACCGGGAAACAAATGTTTTTACGTCCTCCATGGGTTAATGGGGTCGAAGTTACTGTCAAAGAAATCTAAAGAACGAATTTACAGAGTACTAGCAAGACCAGTAATAATGTATGCATGTGAGACATGACTCAGGGAGATGAAAAAAAACTTGCTATCTTGGAGAGAAAATTCCTCAGAAGGATTTATGGACCTAAAAGAAACGAAGACCAAACGTACGAACGAAATTAGATCTGATCGAGAAATACAGGAAACTATTCGAAAAACCAAGCATAATAGCGGAAATACGACACATAAGACTATTGGTTGGCTTGGTCACGTACTAAGAGCTGGATCAATAACAAATGACGTATTAAACTGGACTCCACGGGGTGGGAGACCAATTGGAAGATCGAAGCAGAGATGGATCGATAAAAGTAAGAAGGAACTAATACAACTAGGGATAAACGATCCTTTTGAATTAGCTCTTGATAGTGACTGATGGAGAGAAGTTTGTTTTGAAGCTATGGACCTCAACGGCCCCTAGAGCTGTAAGAAGAAGAATATTACGTCGGAGTAGTTGACAGTATAGTGTAATCCCATACTAATATACTTTATTAATATATATATATATATTATATACTATAGATAAATTTTCGCTATACGGAAAAATATGGCCCAGCAGCTGATTACGTTTATCGTGCATGATAACACGTTGTCTCCTTTCACCAATCCCGCGGTATAGTAGGTTAGTTCTGTATTACAGATAACAATGATGAATATCACAATTTTTGCAATTAAAATAAATATTAAATAATAACGAAGCTTTGTGTGTGATGCTTTGAACTCGTTTTACTCGCCAGACGTTTATAGTGTTCGAAATGTATTTTGTATTATTTTAAATTTCGTTTGCTGGAAAAGACTTATGATCTGTTTTCAAAATTAATGATAAGTATGTATTTTATTAAAAAAAACGAGCCATCAAAACGTATAATTATCATATAAGTTATTCACATGTTAATTATTTGAAATACAACCCCGTCATTGTACAACGTTAATATTTTCACAGTATGCATTCAACATGTGTATATATATATATATATGCTAATACTGTCTAATAAACTTGCAGTTCTTATATATTTTTTCCAGGTTATCTTAATATAAATATTCTGTATAAAGTGAAATTATGATTCTCTGTAATTTGTTGAGGGTACCACCCATATTTATTATGGATGAACTCTTTAAAAGTAGTTTTGGTTTACCAGAACTCACCGATATGTTATTTCCTGTTAAAAATGATCTGGAAATTTACAAAATGATTGATTTTAATTACGATTCTGCAATATATTACAAGGCTATTTTGGTGTGTGTTGCCAAAATAATTGCGTCCTGTTTAAGTAAATATATTAATCAATATTCTTTATTCAATATACACGATAATTGTTATCGGTTAATCAAATCTTTTTGTATTCATATTTTTCCAGTATTTTGTTCATCGTCATGTTTATTTGTTCTCCCTACTAAGTACTTGTACATAGTATATTTTCATGTGGTTTCTATATGTGTTATATTACTGTCCTATTGGACAAATATACACACATTAAAAGTTTTATCAGGAAAATATGAAAACTTTAAAACAGACATAACGGATGAAATAATCACTTGGGATATTGTTGGAATTCTGCATCTTTTAGCACAATTACAAGTTTTAGATTTCTTATACATAATATGCCGCAATATATTATTACAATTTTGCCTGTCAATAGTGTTTGACATTTTACAAGCGTTTACAACATACCATTCAATCCCCATAGTAAGTTATAGTATTCAAATGAATGTCTTTCAAATTTGAATCAATAAAATAATATGTTCAATACATTGTTTCAGATTTTCAGTTTTAGTTTAATCATTCCCACTTTAATCGTACTAATACCTGGTACACAAGGAATTTTGAATACAGTAACAGTATTGGCAACTGTGATACCGTTATTTATCATGTTAAGGACGTTATGGTTAAATTTATTCACAATAACAAACCTAATTCGTAATGGATATGAACATACACGAGACATTATCAAGTAAATGTCACTTTACATTTGGTTTTAATTGTTTATATTGTTGATTTGTTTGTATTTTCAAATCTTTAAATGTAACATTAATATTAAATTATGCTTGTATACTTATATATTATATATTTTGTGCTAGTAATTATGGAATATCATCCTTGATTGAAATAGAATGGAATCGTCTCAACATTCCAAGTGTTCTAAGAATATTTTGGTCCATACGAGTACTGGAAGAAGTTTTGTATCTATTCGCTGATATGGAGATAAAAAATGAAACCATCTATGGAGTTATGAAATATTTATTAATCAAAGGATGTGATACATTTACAGCAGTTTTAGGAATGACAAGTTTTGTATCATATTTTTGTCATTATATTGGAGCATTTTTCCAATGGGTAAAAATTATAATAATATTAATTTAAATTTTCAAACATTGTGTTTAATGATGTGTTGATATAATTAGGTGCTATTGACTGATGATGTAGACGACAAAAGCATCGGAACAATTTCTGCAGTGTTATTTTATATTTTAGCTCTACAAACAGGATTAACAGGTTTAGAGCCCGAAAAAAGATTTGTACGACTTTACCGTAATATTTGTTTACTTTGTGCTGCTTTACTACATTATATTCATAATGTTGTTAATCCGTTATTAATGTCTTTGAGCGCTTCACATAATCCTTCATTCAACAGGTACAATCAATTGATATTATTAATATTCTAAAACTAATAATTACTACTTTTTTTTAAGGCATTTGAGAGCTCTTTTAGTATGTGGATTTCTTATAGTGTTCCCAATAATAATGTTGACATACTTGTGGTCTCACCATTCAGTTTGCACATGGTTGCTGGCAGTTTCTTCTTTCAATATTGAAATTATTATAAAAGTATTGGTTTCATTATCTGTCTATTCATTATTCTTAATTGATGCTTACCGTACGACATTTTGGGAGAGATTGGATGATTATGTGTATTATATCAAAGCATTCGGAAATACGGTAATTATACAAAACTTTAAACTTATTGAAAGATATTATTTTATTTTTATTTCAGGTGGAATTTTGTTTTGGTATATTTTTGTTTCTGAACGGTGTTTATATAATGGCATTTGTATCTGGTGGTGCTGTCCGTGCATCCATGATGTGTATACATGCATATTTTAACATATGGTGTGACGCTAGGGATGGTTGGAGAGTGTTCATCAAACGACGTACAGCTGTCAAAAAAATTGAATCGTTACCAGAAGCTACTACTAATCAATTAGCTGACCATGATGATGTTTGTGCTATATGTTATCAAAATATGGGGTCAGCAAAAATTACTAAATGTAATCATTATTTTCACGGGGTGTGTTTGCGTAAATGGCTTTATGTACAGGTAACTTGATTTTTTTTTCTTTTTATAAAATTATTATCATAAAATTAGTCAATCTAAAATAATTTAAGATAATATTATAAAAAACTTTCAAAAACAAATTTTTTAATTATAATTATTTTAATTAATTATTATTTATTTTATAATTTAGGATCGATGCCCATTGTGTCACGATATTTTATACAAGGCAGAATTGTCAAATGTACAGGCTCAAGATGCAAACGCTACACATAATCTTGAAAATATTGATGCTGACAATTCTTAGTAAATTATTGGCTAACATTTTGATGTAAATTTCTACCTAATTGAAACATCGATACTTTTATTACAATAACTTAAATATTTGACATTAACATATTTAATGTTGTTATAATTAGAACTGTAGTATTATTGTAAGTACTTTTATGTCAGTATAAACAAATTCTAAATCATAAAAGTGCACTTTTCAAGTGTATCAAATTAAATGTATAATTTTATATGTATTTAAAATAATTAAAGATATTTGTAAATTTTGTATTAAACTTATTTAATGTAAAGTTTACCAACTTGTTATACATTTTCCTTATTTAATTTAAAAACATCACGCATAATGTTTAATAATTGTATCTAAGTACTTCTTATAATTAATATACTTGAGTAAATAATGTAATTAGAAAAAAAACACTTAATCCATAAAAACTTTATATTTTAAGAATCTCATAAAACTTAATTTAAGTAGCATTTTTATTTCAATTTAGATTTTCTTTTTTTCTTATATGTATATTAACTTTCAAAATGACCTGGTTATACAAATAAACAATTATTTCAAAAGAATGATAAGGATATTAATTTAATTAAGTACCCAAAATAAATTAGAACTAAAATTTACTATGAACAATTAGTTAAACCGCATATTTGAAAAACGACTTAAGTCACAAAAATTGAAAAATGAGGTCCAGATTTTTTGAACGTACCTCCCGAGACTACAATTTTTATTTTCATTTCTTAAATATATACCTCGCCGAGTACTTTACATCAAGCTAATAAGTTTTACCACCAAATATTGCACTGGTAACATAGAAACTTTTATTGTATTCTCCCAGTTACCTTTTTTTCAGATATATCATTTCTCAAATAAGTGGTTCAGTTATACACCTAAGGGTGTCTATAAGAATACTTTTTTTAACAAAATTTTTATAGTTTAATTTTCAACATCATTTGTATTCCAGTTTACTTTTTCAAAAGTTTTTATTTAATTATTCTTTATTTTGTACTGTGAAAGCAACTGACTAGTAAAAAAAGAATAGTTGTTCAAAGTTTTATATCAAATATCTAATGGACAATGCAAATGTATTAAAAAATTATATTTTTATATTACATGCTGACCTTAAAAATTGCTTCTGAAATAATTTTTACTTATAAAATAATTATTTTAAAAATTACTACAAGGTTGTGTATAAAGACTAGTTTTTACTTAAAGTTTAGAAAATGAAATAATTTAGATTTATACTGTAGACCTGTAGCTATTAGGAAAAATGTAATTTTACAAAATAAACGTCTTCGATTATAACTAAATAGTTTTGATTAGTAAATTCTAGTGCTAATTGATTTTGGGTATTTACATCAATACATTGATAAAATTATAAAATAATGTGAGAGTACTTATTTTACAGAGATGATTACACTTATACTTTATGACATTTTAGAATAAATTTATTACCAAAATGTTAATTTCGTTGATACAAATTATATATATATTAAATTATTTAAACCTTAATGTTTGTTATTCTAATACATAATTTAAAATGAAGTAACCATTCTTTTTTTTAATTTGTCATTATATAAATACTTTTAACAAAAGATTTGTTTAAACTGAAGTCAGTTGTAACAATAAATTTTAATAAAAAAATTGTGTTTCTAAAAATAATTAGTAATAAAATATTCAATATTGTTTAATGAAATTAATGCAGTGACATTAAAACAAAACGGTGTTGGATGATTAAAGGTGGTTTTTTTTATATATATAAAAAAAATATATTATAAAAGTATACTGTTAATGTGTTAAATGATTCTTATTTTTATATAATAATTTTTCTCTCTAAATACCTTATATTTTATTAAAATTGAATTAACATTTAAGAAATAGAAGAGAAATTGTACAAATTATATTTATTTGTTTGAAACAAACTTTTGACTTAATTAATAAACAAATTATTTTTGAGCCATTATACTTAATTTGTTTTAGTACTTAGACTATCACTATGATGTATCTTATGAACATTAACATTTTTTTTTAAAAATTTTAAACAATATCTGTCAAAAAAAGTGATTATTTTTTTAATATTAAACTAAAACTTTTTTCTTTTAATATTATCAAGAAAAAAGTCTGACTGTAACAATTTTTTTGTGATACTTAAATTTGTAATTATATAAAACGTATTTATATATTTATTATAGAATGATTTAAAATACTGGTCATACACAAATATTATTGTTAACTATTTTACAGACATTTTTTTTTTAACTAGTAATTATTAAATTGTTTGTAGAAACAAATTACAAGTATAACATACATATATGTTTTCAATATAATGATGGATTGATGTATAAAATATGTTTGAGTACCTTTTTTTTTATCCTACTCAATTTTATATTATTACATTGTTACCCATTTTTTCATCTTATATAAAATAAAAATTATGAAATGTGCATACTTTTGTTTGAAACTTAAATACAATTATTACTTGCATAGAATGCTAATTATTTTAATTTCTTGTCAATATATTATAATAAATGTGTATACAGTATACGTTATTTTATGTAATTAGATGAGAAAAAATACAATGAAAATAAACATAATAAACAGTTTATTTCATATATGACAATTGTTATTTGATTTTAGTGAGTTCCAAATGTTCTCAAAATATGTTTAGTAAATTTTTAACATGCAAAATATTATATATATATATATATCATTACAACAATATAATAATATACTTAGTCTATTTTTGAACTTAAAATTTAAATGGAAATACGTAATATACGTTAAACATAAATATTTAGTTTCTTGTTTTGTTTTTTTTATATACATAAATACTAAAAAAGTCTTAACCTAATACTACTTATATACACATATACTTTCTAATCACTTTAAGAAGCAACCTAGTGACCGATTTATGAGAAGGGGCAAGGTAATTTAACCGCTGCCAACAGAAATTAGTTGTCACCTAAGTTTCTTCTTAAAGTGAACAGAATGTATGTACATCTATCATGTATGTATATCAATTATTTCCTAAAAACTTAACAAAATTTGAATGAGTGATAATTTTTGTTTTAATCTTCATCAGTATTGTTTTTCCATTCTGCACCATCATAGCTGTTTTCGACCACAGCTTCTATGTTTTCTTCGTCCAAGTTGTCTTGGCTATCCACAAAACAGTCACCAGAATAGTACTTGACATTACGCACGGTGTGAATGAAATTTTCTATATCCAATTCGCTCATAAAAAAATCTTCAGCTTCGGCATTCATGCTTAACAAAGCTTCATGAGAATTATGTCTGTTACCATCAATGTTTTCAACAACAAACTGAAAGCAAGTCGGTAGTGTCTGGGTTTTGCAGCATTCTTTCACATATTCTTGCCAGTCCAACATATGAATTCCTGCCCACCAGAAACCAATGTCACCGTCAGCAAACTTAAATGGATTTCCACAATTCACTTCTTTGTCCTCAGACAAACTATCTTTTATTAAACGACCAACTAGCCACATTCCTTGAACCATAAGTCGTCTAATCTTATCATTGAATCTTGGCATGCAGTGATTGGTGATAAAATGTTCAGACAACGACGGTATAATTTGATAACCTTTAGCCTCGCTAATGAGAGCCAAGAGGGTCATAAAACGAGGAATGGTCAAATGCTTAGGTCTAGGTTTAAGACTAAGCGTTATGTTTGTTTTATTGTGTGTTTGAAGTCTACTTTCCATGGACTTCCAATACCAAGATGTTTCATTTGTAGGAGATGACACGGTGGATCCAATGATTGACATTAGGAAATCTTTGTTCAAATTACTGCCATGAAAGATTTCATACGTACTTAGTAATTCTGTGGATGCCGGTAAGTCATCATCAGTGGTACGAACAGATATGTCTAACCACGATAGAGATGATGAAGTAGGTAGTTTGACTGAATCTGATGAAAATAATCCATTTGGATAAAATGAACAGTCCTTCATCATTTTGATGTAGTGAGAAAATTCACCTACATTAAAATCTTCAGAGTTGGATTCCATTTGAAGAAAGGAAATATTTGAATCTAAAAAAATTAACAATATTGTAATATTAATTAAAAATTATATAATGAATATTTCTAATGTATACCAGACTGAGATGATGTTTTGTTTCTTAAATTCCTATTCTTTTGTTTTTTGTTTTTTCTATTAAAAAATACATCTTTTGGTTTCAGTTCAGGAAATTCTTTTTCTGTTACTTCAACAAATACAGATTTATCTTCATGATCATATTCTAAACAATCATCCACAAACTCAAAATCATAATTAAAATAACATTCATCATCTTTAAACATTCCTACAACAGCTTCAGAATAAGATTTCCGACTCTGAATACTTCCATCGTCTGTACTAATTGATGATGATTCACCTTCAGACCGTGCAAATGATTTTGGCATAAACTGATCGATAAAATTTTCTGTACTGTCAGCTCTATCAAAATCAGTAATAGATATATCTTCTGTAAATGTTAACACATCATCTGCACCATTTGTCTGTACTGTTTCACAATTTTTAGTTTTATCGGTTTCCTTTTCAACAGTTTGTTCATTGTCAGAAGTATCACTTTGGCTTGAATCCGTTTCAAATGGTACATCTCCAAGTACCAATTTATCATTCATGGGTTCAAAATTATCATCTATGGCGGACGATTCAGTTTTGTCTACAGATTCTACGACAATATTGTTATTCACCAAATTAAAATAATTATCGTTAAATGTAATTTCACAATTATTAGCAGATTGAGAAATGCTATTTAATTGTGGTACACATTCATCCTTTTTCACAATTACAAAGCCTAATGAACTAATGCCATCATCATTTTCCTGTTCTTGGACCAAATTTATTGATGATGAGGGTTCTATTGAAACCTCTTCTATAGCTTCTAAATTATATTCATGCATATTTGGTGACTGATCAACATTTTGAACATTTATTACGTTTAATGGTGTATCTTCATTGACAAAATCATTAGTTAATTCTGAAGTATTATCAGTACTTACAATTGTTTTATGAGTTTCTAATTTTTCAGAGTTTGGTAAATATTGATCTGATGATATTTGAGTGGTTGTAAATACAATAATTTCATTCAAAATATTTTGGACTGTACTTTCTAATCTGCATACGTTTTCAGTTTCCTGTTCGTTAGAAACTAAATTAAAAGGTAGTTTGGTTATTCCAGGAATGGCAACTGTTTGTTCTCCTCCATTATTTGACTCTTCAATTTTCTTAATTATTTTTGAAGGACTTTTTGGAACAATTTCAGTAAGTTGAGGACTTATTGGAGATTCCAATGATGTTCTCGAAGATAAACTTTCAGTTGAAGTAAAACTTAGTTTAGAAGAAGAAAATGACTTGCTCCCAGTTGGGCCAGGACTTAATATTAGTTTAGTTGGTGCAAGTTTTTTGATTGCTGGTGACAATGGTGATTTTGCAGTTCTAGTTTTCAGTGTTGGTGATAATGCAGTTTTTGTCGTAGGTGAAAGTGGTATTTTTTTGGCAACTGCTAATGGCTGGGTTTTCCCAACTGGCGACTTTGGTGCTAAATTTTTAGAAATTGTTGATGGAAGAATTTTGGCCTTTAATGTTGTCGCTTTCGACACTGTTGAAGAAGTAGATTTTGTTGAAGAAGACTTAACTGATAACAACGATGAAGTAATAGGTTCTTTTTTAACAATAATGGTCGGAGAAGTTGGTTCTGTCTTAAAATTAACGATTGATTTAGTAATAGTTGACTTTATTGGTGATACTTTCACAATACTAGGTTTTATAGTCAATAATTTTGAAGGAGAAGCTGGGGTCTTTACAGAAATTGATTTTGTGCTGGAAGTTTTTGTGGATGAACTTCTAGACATCATTGATGATGATTTATTTGTTGGTGTAGCTGGTAATTTAACTTCCTTTAAACTTTTGGTCAACACAGTTGTTCTTTTAACTGGAGCAATTAGAGGCTTCACAACAGCTGATTTGTCTTTCGATGGTCCAGATTTTAAAGATGTAGAACTATCATCTTTAATTGTTTTAGATCCTACAGACTTGATTGTTGAGGTTGTAAGTCTAATGGATTTGGGAACAGTTGTAGTCATTGCTGAAATCTTAGACACAGATGATTTCGAAGGAGATTTAGTGACCAAAGAAGACGCAGTAGTTGATTTACAAGTGGATACTTGTGGCAACTTATTCACTAGTAAAGACAAATTAGATTTTGATGTTGAAATAGATTTGACTGCAGGTAAAGATAGAGTTGAAGACTTAGTTCTAGAAGTCACTTGAGGAGATTTAGTCAAAGGCGAAAAAGTGGTTGTTTGAGACGATTTAATTGGAGAAGATGGTGATTTCACTCCAGTTGACACAGATTTAACAGTTGAAACGAGCTTGGGTGCCAAAGGAGATTTAATTGCTGCTAGAGACTTTACTAGTGTTGGAGTTTTGGGAATAAATTTTGGAGTTATAGGCGATTCCAATCCATTAGAACCTGTTGTTTTGTTATGCAGCTTAAGTGGAGGTGGTCTAATCACAGATTTTGTTACTCCTTTAGCAACAGAAGCTACTATCTTTGTAGGTTCTGGTTTAATAATATCTGCAACAGGTTTTGTAACAGATTTAGAAACTAAGATTTTTGGAGGCACTGATATTTTTTTTGAGAAAGTTTCAACATTGGTCTTTTCAGGAGGTTTACTAGCAGTTGATTTAACAGGCGATCCAGATGAAATCAACTTTGTAAATGTATTCAGTGGGGAACCAGGTGATTTGGGCGATCCTAGTAAAGTTTTTGATCCTGCTTCACGTTTAGAGATTGTAATTGAGCCAGATTTCTTTACTACAGCAGTTGGGAACGTCATGATTTTCTGTAATAAAAATATATAACCAATTAGATACAAAGCAAAAAAAAAAAAAAAATATATATATATACACACATCTCAAGCGCGTCCCTAAGAAGGGGAAGCGAAGAAGGCAATCATTTTAATATAAATACTACTCCCATTGTTAACAAAATAATAAATTCATTCAAAATGATGTAAATAACATTACTTTTTCAAAAAATAAACGTAAAACATTTTATTATAATATAATAAACTGTACTTATTCATTATTTGTATTAGAATAAAGAATTTTTGATTACCTATGTATATTATTTATTTATTCATTTGTATCATAATTTTTCAAGTTATAATGTAAAATATTACAACAATATTAAAGCTTAATATAAAATAATAAAAATTAAACTTTAAAGGTACGTGTTATGACATGTATATTGTGTATGTGTGGTACATGTATCTTATTTATAATGACTAAGCTTAGGGACTTCTAGCATTTGCATGTTTTTATTTTTGGATAATTAAATACATATTAGGGTAAAATAAAAATGACATTCAAGATATAGAGAATCTAAATCTCAAATTTTATTTTTAATATTTTTAAAGATTACAGAATATTTATGCATTTTCTCCATTTAGTTCCTTGCTTTTTTAAACTATTCTAAAAAAATAAATAAAATAATTTTTCAAAGTATAATTAGGTAGAAATTATTAAATAAAAATTTAATTACAATATTGCTTTGATTTTAGGATTAAATGACATTAATATAGAAACGATATAAATACAAAAAATAAAAACAGAAATCGAAACATTAACATATATGTATTTTTTACAATGGTACATAATTATTTTTGTCAGACAATACCTTTTAATTATTATCAAAAATGATTATCATTATAATAATTTAAATTATTGTATATTATTATCTATGCTTAAATATTTTTAAAATTATGACTTATAGAAATAATCTGAAATTAATATTCTATAGTAAAACATATTACATTGAATATAGATTGTTATAAGTACAGATTTGTTGGCATTTCATACACATTACATCCTAATTTAACATTTTACTCTACGTCAATTTTATTAAATTTATCAAACCATTAGGCGAATTTATTATTTATTACATACAAATAAAAATTAAATATAAAATGTATAAAATATTCCTAAGTACTTAATTTTATTTCATATTAAAACATTTAATATCAGTACACTTGCCCGATACGATGTTTGCCTGACAATATCAAATTTTATTATAAAAAAGTCTAGTTATTAATAGTCATAATATATCAATATAATTATCATATTATGTTATTATTTTATTTTATTATTTTCTCAAAATTGTATCTAGTTGATACTTTATAAAAGTCATTTTTCACTTATAATATATATTTTTTTGTCTGTACCAAAAAATTATACTATGTGTGTGTTTAGAAGCTTTCAAAATATAATTCAATAAAGAATACAAAAAAAATATTGGTAATTCAAAATTGGGGAAGTATCTTGTCGGGAAAATGTATTGTTGGACAACTGTATCAGACCCAAAAAACATTTCTAGTGATAAAAACCAATTATTATATATTTTATAATTTTTATTGTTGGGACTATTTATGAAGGTAAAACACTGCACTAGACATTATAATTAATTGGCAAATTAATTAAATTAAAATTATATCTGTGATATTTTATTCTTAAAATTTAAATATATTTTTTTTAATTTCATAATAGAGTAGAAAATGTTCTATAGATTGATACCTACCAACCTGATATAATGTTTAACATAAGTATAAAATAAGGTGCTTATTATATGAATATCAATGATTATTGTAATTGAAAGTGTCTCAAGAGGATGTCGACGCATAATTTGTTATCTATGTATAGCGCACACATACAAAACTTAGAAATAACATGTTCCATGCAAATGGTCATTAATGACCTTTGAGTTAATTTAATGTGAAATAACTTATTAAAATGCTATATTTAATAAAAAAACTCATTAAAATAATAATAAATAAATAACAAATTTTTTATTAAATAAATTGTAATTATTATTCATAAAAATTAAAAATCTAATAAAAAAAGAGAACATGTTATTTATATTATATTGCAAGATTTGGAAAATAAATTAAGCACTCAAATCCTTAAAATACGTATATATATATATTATATATATATGACATAAATGACTTACAATAACTAATTTTGTAATAATTAAACAAATAGAAGGCGTTCGTAATGAAATGTATAAAACAAATAAAGGCACGTCCTCCTTTCCGAAGCCTAAACGTCAAAAAAAAAAAAAAATTGTAGTATGACAAAATCACTGGTGGCACTCAAGTCATCGGTCAAGTTGTATTCAATACTGTTATTTTACTCGGATATTTTTAGTTATACGAGTACCTACTTATTCTATGTATGTCGACAATAAGACATATACCTTGAAGTTACTTACCTTTTTATTTTTCTTATTAAAATTATTATTCACATTAAACACATTCAATTTGGTTTCACTGTTCCTCAACCTATTTTATAACTGACCCACTGTAATAACTAATAAGTCTGAAAATCTTTTCGGAATAATACCCAATTAGGTAATCTAAACTTAATTATTATATAGGAAAACAATTCACACTCAGCCGATTTAATTTTCAGTACTTGTAACTATTAATAGACATTAAATTATTTACACTAAATATTTTTAATACAAAGATGACCGAATGTTTTACATTAGCGTTGTATGAAACCTAGTAAGGGAGAGAAAAAACAATTAATAAGAGTTCATATTGAAAATAATTTTAACAACGTATAATTGCGAAGAGAAAAATAATTATTTTTGTATTTGTATTTTGTGGGTAGGTGATAAATAATATAGAAACAAACCAAAACCGAATAAAATATACTGACCTGTTGTTGTTGGAGTGTGGAGTAGAAAAAAAGTTAATAAGCCAATAAGGCTACGGCCTACGACTTTACTCGCGTAAAATATCACGGACTTCTCGTTTTTTTGTGTATTTAATGAGCGTACAGAGAAAAATTTTTTTTTTTTTTTTTACTATTTTTTCCGAATCGTATGGAAAATGAAAGAGAAGTAAAAAAAAGTAAGAGAAGAAAAAAGAAGAAACGACAGCCGAACGGCAGAAATAAAACTGAACGGCGGACGCACCGAAAGCGATATGAAGGCGGTCCGGGGGGGACTTTTGACGAATTTCGTATCATTTTACCAGTTAATTATATCTAAATTTATCGGTGTACCAATGGTTTTTACCGACGGTTAAATTCCAGTTTTGCGCTATTGCAAAGATATAATTAATTTATCGCCGGTGATGGATAAATATATGTGCGGACGATCGAGTCGATATAGCCAATAAACCAATGCGTGTACTTCAAATAATGTTATTGTAAAGCCGTACATATCGTTATAATTATTATATATTGCGGTCGTGAGAAACACCGGAATTTTCCGTTTGGGAGTAAGCGTATTTTCAATTCGGCACGCGTTTTAAAATATCTTACGTTCTACATGTATTCCCCACGTCGAAAACGAACGGACCTTGTGAAACATAATACGAGGAAAAAGAATTTTTTTTTTTTATTTCAAATTACACGTTTCAATTATACAATACACGTGAATATATTATTACGTCGTTGCAGTAACGTAAATACGGGGAGGATGAATTGCCACCCCACAAAACAAAAATTGTTATTAAAAACGTTGAAATTGTGAAAATAAAACGCAGCGCATTATATTTTATAACGATGTTTCTATAATCGTATTTTATAGTTCGGCGGAACCCTATAGCATTACAACGCTGTGTGCGTGTGTTATATAATATGTACACGATATACATAAATAATCGATAAAAAGGGAGAGAAACATTGATTTTCGTTTTTTTCACTTGATTGCGCGAAAAACGCGACAATAGGTTTTGCAGCGCATGCAAATTTCGTACTTTTTTAAACCGAGTCGACTCTTGAACAATCTACGCTTCACAAAAACCGTATAACGCGAAAGTTTTAAGACAACAAATCGGCGGTTTAATTTTGTTTATGGGCGTGTTAACAGTTCTTACAAACAAGAGCGAAACAATGATTATGTGACTTTTTACGAGAAAACATTTTTTTTTTTTTTTTTTAGAAAACGTTTTTTCAATTTTACGCTATTTTTCGCAGTCATTACACGTTGAATTATTAAAAATCCGTTAAAGGGGTAATTTTTGGTTTTAATAGCTGAACATTTTATAATGTTACATACAGCCCTATTTCAACTGTATACAAAAAAAAAACCTCGACAATTCCGGTGTCACAACTTGTTTTTTATATTACCATTTTAAATTTTCCTACAAAATCGAAGTTCCGTTCGTCGAAGTATCGTTTGATTAATTTTATATTTTTATTGTAATAACAACACTAAAACTTTAACCGAATTATTCACTCAAGGAACATTCTGCGCTATAACGCTCGCGACTCGCTATCACTTTTTTTTTTATGTTTGTCACGCGTACAAAATATTTATATGCCGTTATAATATTTCGAATTTTCGAAATATAAAATGTTTTATTTAAATATTTTTAATTGTTTCGTAATTCGAATAATTGTACGTTTTTTTTTTTTTTTTTATGAGATTATATCGTTTAATTATTTGATTCATTTTATTTTGTATCACCGAGATAGTTTTAGTTTTACAAAAAAAAAAATATAAATATTGCAACACCTCAAAAATATTTAGTGTCGCGCGAGTACTTATATAAAATTACTCTATATAATTACACCGTTGCAGATTATCGATTATGTAAATAATATAATATTAGTATTTAGTACTTATATAATTGGTAAACGATATACATTTTAACCGATGATGTCATGTTTAATGTGCGTATTATTAAAATATACCTTAACACGTTGAAGGACAGTTATATAATTGACCAATTATACTGGTACAACAGTAATAATAAAAATTATGTCGGCGGCGATCATTTTTGAATATCATTACTATGAGCAGTAGTATAAAAATCGTTCTCAAAATGTCACAAATTGATTGAGTAAATTTATTCGTTCCACAAAAGATTTACTAAAAAAAAAAAAGAAATACGTTTAGTGAAATTTCGTAAAAGCTTAGACATATATATATGTGTGTGTATTATTTTTTTTCAATGGCGCAGACGTCTTTATTTTTTTCTACTTTAGCATTTTCACGTATATATAAATATATAAAAAAAATCAATATCTATCCCTACCTACATTTTAATATTTTATGATACCTATATATATATATTGATAGTTATAACGGTATCATTTATTATTATGGCTATATAGGCTATAAGAATATTAAGAACTACAGTATCGTTAACCTTGAGCTAAATAATATTACTCATAAGTTATACTGTTGTTATACGTATGGCTAAAATAGAAATATCGTATAAAAACGGTAACATTTTCGATTTCATTGGATATGTTATATATAGTCTCGTTAAAAACACTATTATCGATGTATTCTATAATATGCATTTAATAGAAGTCTAAGGAATAGGAATAGGTGCCTCTTATGTCTTTTAACTGATAAATATTCAATATATATTTATTTTTTTTCGTATGAATATCATGTGTTTTTTTTTTTTTTGAAATAACTACTCTGTTCAATATCATTTATTTATTATTATTATTATTGTAATAAATAGAGACACTAGCCTGTACGTTATATTAATATAAAAGTTGGAATGTACAAACTTGAAACTATAAACGTTCTAGTACAAAATTTCCCAACATTTTACTTAATCTTGAATAGATAAAATTGAAACATAAAAGACGGCCAGAATGCATATTATACGGAATAAATGAAATAATAATAAATATAACAGGTAATTGTAGGATTTACTATTGTTGGTAATGTGACTTAATAAAATGTTGTATAAAGATTAATAATCATAAATTAACATTCTTACTAAAGCAATGTCTATTACTCGATATTAACATCAATTAAATATGAAAATATCAAATAAATGAATGGGTATTTCTATGGAAAATTCGTTTTTTTTTTTTTTATTAAATATTAAATAAACGTAATATAATCTAATTTACAAATTAAATATTGAGGACCCATTATATGTACAATAATTGTTGAACTAAAAAAATATGTATACTTGTGTATTCCAAAATGTTGGATAATCAGAACAGAAAATCTTAAAGCCTACATTGTACTTACGACTTACCTGTTTAGGTTAATATATATATATTTAAATTATAATTTTATTTATATATGAAATAAAATACGCGATATTTAAATAGCTGAATTAAAAATTATTCTATTATTTATGGTTATTATTAGTTATTGTTATTAAATAATATGTTTTTAGAATAAAGTTTGTTAAATATTTACGCAATTACCCATCATGTCCTATATAATAGTTTATATTCTTATGATTCGTTTCGTTTGAATTTACCTCGTTTGATATTAAACAAATTTATTATTTATGTTTCAAACGTTTTTTTGATTTTGTTATTATAAGGAAAATAAACTTTACAGACCATGTATTTTATATACAAATAAAAAGTAACTATATGTATAGGTAGGTAATATCAATTTTTTTTTCAATTTTAATTTGTTGCGAATCACAGAATAGCGCGGGGGGGTTAGTGATTTCGTATTATCGCTGTTGTATAGATAATATTATTTTAATTAAATGATACTAAACGTGATATATTTCATATACGTATACGAATTTGTTAAAAAAATATATTTATTTATTTTTGTACATTTTCGTATTATTATTATTATATTTTTCTCCATTTCGGAGGATTTGTTCATGTTTATAATAATTGGTAATAGCGTTTTTCATAACACAGGTATACGACACAGACGAAATTTCGAAATCCTCTACTCTTCCTCTCACCGAATGGATATGGCCTTGCACTCAGCGGGTGGTTAGCGACGGTTACCACCGAAGGGGTTTGTCCCGTCACCCTTCCTATTACTACCCTGCCACTAACACAATCATTGTTAATAATACATTGTATTCTATAATAATCTATTGTATTCCTATATTACAAACAAGTATTATAACATCGTGTCAATAATGGTATAAATATATTATACAAGTATATTTTTACATGGGCTCATTACAAATAAGTCTACGGATTTTTACACCAGAGAAATGCCGAAATCACGTGTGCTGATATAACCGTTTCACCGTAGAGTAATTTAATATTATTATATATATATATATATATATAGTGTTATTTCTACACTTGTTCCACTGTTGGCATTCGGCGGTAAATAGTACTTGCCTCATTTCTCAAACACACAGCTATATAGCGTAGAACACTCTATATAGCGTATAATAATCAACCGTCGAGCGTTGAGTGACGGGCCGCGAGTGATAGTGTTTTTTTATCATCCACCGTTTAATCGGCAATCGACTGCAGTCTACTTCGTTTCGCTTTCAAACCCGACAGTTTCACGCATAGATTTGCACGTTTTCCGTTTATCAACGCATAATAAACACTCGGCTTCATTATGAGCATTTTCAGTGACGTCGAAGAAGCGTCGCCAATTGAAGTGTTCCATCTGGTTAAAGTGTTCAACGAAGACGACAGTCCGACGAAAGTAAATCTGACCATCGGCGGTACGTGAAACACTCATTCGAAATCGTTTTTGTTTTGGTAATATATAATATATTGTTGTTCCACAGCATATAGGACGGATGAAGGCAAACCGTATTACATTCCTGTCGTCAAAAAGGCCGAGAGCATGGTACTGGAAAGTACGGTGAATCATGAGTATTTGCCCATATTAGGCCTGGAGTCGTTCACCAAAGCTGCATCGCAATTGTTGCTGGGTGATATTGGCGAACGACAAGAGGAAGGAACTGTAATTATTTGTTTTATTTTATCTTTTAACAGAAAACTCTAAAATAGATACTTCATTCGTAAACGATACATTTCAATTCAATAATTATTAATTTTCTTAAAAAAAAAACATTAAGAACATATAAAATTTAAACTATACAACTTTTTCAAAACTTATAAAAAAAAACTATAAATTCAGTTCAATCTGTTTAAAATAAGAAATGTCATAGTTCATTGTGTTTTATGTTTTAAACAATCGCATATATTTTCCAGCATCCCTTTAACAGAGTTCATGAGAATTTCTGTAAAACAGCAAAAGGTTTGCTGGTTTCAATGTATTCCACTAGTTTTAATATTCTTCAATTATATCATTATTTATTTCATTTATTATTGTAATTAGACATTTTTAATTATTGGAACTCATTCCATTGATTATTTTAATATATGCCCATATCATAAGTGGTATTATGATATGTTTATTATAATTATACTATACTAGTATCTGTAACACGTATAATGGCTATTATATCATGTGCGGTCTATTTTAATAATTTTGGATTGTTGTGTGTACCATTACTTATAATCAGGGTTTGGAATGTATAATACTAGAAAAGAAAACAATAAATTATGTTCTCGAACATACAAAAATATGCACTAAAAAAAAAATTTTATTTTTATAATAATATTACATTTTTAATAAACTATAGATATGTAAATAAAACATTAATTTCAAAAATAAAATTAAGTAGATGAAAATTTAGTACTTTATAAATCGAAATTATTTTATTATTATTTAAAAAATATCAGTACATTAATTGTATAATATAAAAATCCATATTTTAATTGTCATGGTCTCCTTTTTTGACAAATCGTATGTATTTAATTATTTTATATTTCAGGTAAATATTTAAGTATCAATAACGAATGATTAGCAATAGAAACTTTGCCATGGGATTATTATTATATATTTTTATTAATTGTTTATTAAAAACGAAAACTAGGTTGTTTGACCAATATTTATTAAAAACATAATATATACAACATACGTATTATATATGACTTGAATAAGAAATATAAAAAGTTATTTTATTGTAACAAAGAATAATATACACAACATTTTTTTTTGATTATGTAATTTTGGTTAACGCTTAACAATTATTATATAAAAGAGTAAGATTGTTAGGATTAATAATTATTTTTGTTATCAAAATTATAAACAAATTATATTGGTAATGTTTTTTTTTTTTAGAATTTATATAATTTTAGAGTAGTTTTTGTGTATTGAAATTAATTATATTATAATTTAGATATTTGGAGTTCAATCAATTAGTGGTTCTGGAGCACTCAGAGTAGGGGCAGAATTCTTAACGAAACATTTGAAATGTACAACTTTCTATTATTCAGTACCGACTTGGGGTAAATATATGCAAATAGCATTATTGTGTAGATTAGTTCTAACTTATACAAAATGTTAAGTTAATTATAAAAAATGATTGAATTACATTTCTGATATTTTTATATATTTGGGTTATAAAGGCTGCATAAGTTTATAATTTTATTTTATTTTTAAAATTTAAACTCTGCATAAAATGTCTATTTTTAAATTTTACTAATCAAAACTAAAACTAATAATGATAATGAACAAAATATATTCAAGTAGTTTAATTAATTAATTAATACATTTTGTTTTCATTTTATTTAGAAAACCATCATTTGATTTTCATGTCTAGTGGATTTAAAGAAGCAAGAACTTATCGTTATTGGAACGAGGAAAAAAGGTCTATTGATTGTGATGGATTTTTTGAAGATCTATCAAATGCACCAGAACATTCAGTTATAATATTGCATGGATGTGCCCATAATCCAACTGGCTTAGATCCAACTGAAGACCAATGGAAACAAATTGCAGAAATTATGAAGGTTATTAAAATAAAAAAATATAAAAATTAAAAAAATAAATAAATTATCTTACTTAATTGTTATGTAGAATAATAGAAATATATTTGTCATTTATTTAAAATAGTAAAAAAAAAATTATATTTTAGTTTCTATCTATATAAAAATGTATATATCATAATTGTTATTAAAATTAATTAATTTTATTTTAGGAACGTAAATTAATACCATTCTTTGATAATGCCTACCAAGGATTTGCGTCTGGAGATTTAGAAAAAGATGCCTGGTCTGTTCGATACTTCCTTAGCCAAGGGTTTGAGTTTTTATGTTCTCAGTCTTTTGCTAAAAATTATGGACTTTATAGTAAGTTTACAATATTTTGTTAAAAGTAGAAAAGTGTTCTGTAATATATTTTATTTACTTTTAAGATGAACGAGCAGGAAATTTAACATTTGTATTGAATTCTGTGGAAAATGTCAAGAGTGTCAAGTCTCAGGTGACTATGATTGTTAGAGGGATGTATTCGAATCCTCCGAACCATGGTGCACGTACTGTCAGTACAATATTAAATAACGAAGAACTAAAAAAAGAATGGTTAAATTGGATAATTAATTTTAGATATTTTTGTTCTTGATTCAATAATTATTATAATTTAAGTATATTTAATATTTTTTTTTAGGATGTATACCTTGAAGATAATGACAGATAGAATAAAAAATATGAGAAAAGCTTTGCGAGAAAATTTAGAAAAGCTTGGTACAAAAGGTACGTGGAATCACATTACTGATCAAACTGGAATGTTCTCCTATACTGGATTATCAGGTAAAATTTTAATAAAGTTATTTTGACCAATTTTATACTAAATTTGTTTTAAATACATTTAATTCTAGCGAGTCATGTGGAATATATACGATACAAATATCATATTTATATGTTAAAGTCAGGACGTATTAATATTTGTGGACTGAATATTAATAATATAAATTATGTAGCCAAAGCAATTACTGAGGCATTAATAAATGTGCCAAACTGAAAATTAAATGAATACATATAACTAACTAACCATTGTCAAACCAAATTGTTGTTATTTTATTTTGTAGGCTAGAATTATTTACAATATTTAATATTTTTAGTTACATACAATACATTTACACAATTTGTTGATAAATTATTGTATTTCATGTATTTATTATTATTATATACTATTTTATTTGTTTAACTCTTGTTCTTAACAAGTTACTCTACTTAATTACTGTGAAATACGATATTTATTTGCATACATTGTATATTAGTACAACCTTGTTTTCGTAAGAAGACTGTCGAACAATCTAAAGCACAATGACAGTTTTGAATTTGTTAGCTCATTTTATAATAATGTCAATTATGTTTGACATTTATGACAATAATTAAATTTATATGAATATTTTTTTTTCAAATTTATTTCATCATATAATATTAGTTGTAAAAGTTTTAGGTTCTTGATTTAGTTTCAAAAATTAATTGTTGTCCTGTTATACCTCGGTTTTATTTGTATTATTAGATTGGTATTACTTATAATGTAATAATGTAGAAACTATGTGGATTTTTCGAATTAAAAATATATTAGTAAAATTGATAAATTCATTTGTTCTATTTTCTATGTTATATGTTTTTATTATTATTACTTATAATTCACGTTTAATGTCTTTGAATAATTTTACTCAATTAGGTAATATAATTTGGATTTAATTTAAGTTAGATTAAATGCATACAACTCGACAGTGGGAAATATTAAAGTGAAATAAGCATGATTAAAGATAATAATTTCGGTTCAATTGTACGAAATTATTTTACATTTATTTTATTGATGTTTTTTTTATATTTGTTTGAGCTGTTTAAAACGTTTTATAGATAATTGGTTAAATTGTTATTTTAGTTTAAATAATACCTTGTACTCAGTTGTGGCTCAAATAAATAAAAGAAAAAAAATATAAAATGAAAAATATTTGCAAAAAATATGGTGGCTACATC
Organism: Chaetogeoica ovagalla; assembly: GCA_032441825.1. NCBI lineage: Eukaryota > Metazoa > Arthropoda > Insecta > Hemiptera > Aphididae > Chaetogeoica > Chaetogeoica ovagalla. The sequence continues at coordinate 1,862,982 of CM063727.1, read as the reverse complement.
CGAGTTAGGTCCGAAAATAATTACCTTTCGAAATTGTTTATGAATTGTAACTGTCTGTATAAAATATTTTTTCTGAATTAGGATTTATTCTCAATATTTTCAATTTATACACATTTTAAAAATATATTTTAATTGACATTTATATTAAAATGAGAAATCCAGAGGAAAGAAAAGGAAATTTCATAAAAAAAAAATTTTTTTTTTTTATAAATTTTAAATTAATATATTTCTATATTAAGCACTACATTTTTTAATTTTACTTAATAAGAAAAAGAGAAATATAACCATAATTGTAACTATAACAGATTGATAGAAGTTACAGATAGTTCTACAAGTCTATTATACTGGGAAAGAAAATATTTTTTTCTGGGACTCAACTACTGGGATACGCCTAAAACTATTTGGTGTAATGTTAATTCAAAACTAAGGTTTTAAACATAGCATCTTACCAATACTAATGATAGTGGGTTGTCTTCAGTAAATATCTTGTCAATGAAATTAAATAGTTCCATTTCCTTATTTTAATCGCATGATGAAAAGCTAACACACATCATTCTGTCGCATGATTATCATATCTTCATCGATACAAAATTATGAAGTAGTTCAGTCACGTCTGGTAAACCGCAGAGTCTGCAGTAAAAGCTCATAAGTGACATTTTCATAATGCTGTTTTCATATTATTACTACTGATCTATTCTCAATATTTGTAAGGCTACTCTACTCAGAATGTGGTCAAAAAATAAATAGACTATTAGACTGGCAATAAACTAAATTCAATTCTCTTATAAATAAATTATTCAGTAGAAAAAAAATCCTGAAGATCAAATAGGTACTATTAATACAAATTACTTTTTCTATTCATTGAATAAAAACAATATTACAATTACATTTCTCTTGTATCTGTACGCCACATTAAATGATAATATTATTGATTAATACAAATTTCATTGGAAGTCTGTACAAAAATTGCAGGTTCATCAAAAAAATGAGAATATATAGGTACAAATAAATTCCAGTCATCTCTTCACACTTAAATTATTGCTGTCCAATTCAAAAGAAACAAAGTATTTAGGTAGGTATATACTAATGTATATATTAGGCTATAACGTGATGGGGTCTTATATCAGTTACTTTCTAAAATCGAAATTAAATCTCGGAACTTCTATTCTATAATGTTGCGATCATACGGTTTTTACGGTCTAGGCAAATCCCTCGACTATATATTCCATCTAGTCATTTTAAAATACAACCCTTCGCATTATTGCGCAGCTCACTATGTAATAATGCTTTACACAAAGGACTAAAATTAAAAACCAAAAGTTTATTCATCTATAGAATATAATACATATACAGTGAAACCTCTAAATACCGGACATTCTCGGTCGCCATAATTTTGTCCGTTATTTAGAGGTGTCCGCTATTCAGAGGGAAAAAAAATTTCGAAAATAATTCGGAGAAATAATAACTACATAATATAATACATATACAACATTTATATATGTACATATGTATAATGATATAGGTATGTATTGTATTTGTATTATTTTAATAATAAATAAATATTAGTTGTACATATTATTATTTAAAATTATGATATTATTATGTATGTAAAAATTAATGAAAATGTAAAATAATTTAAAAATATCATATATGTAATACAAAAATTAACATTTATTGAAAAAATCAGTTACTTTAGCTTGTTTAAGACCTCGATGCATAGTAATTTCGTGTATTAAGGGATTTTGTAATTTAACTGCGTTGGAGAACAATGAAGTATTCTGTATATCGATAGAAGAAATGTATTCATGCACACCCTTCACTGCTGCCAGTGCCTCTTGTAGACTTCCTGTTTATGAAATTAGATCCTTTTCTTGATCTTGGGTCTCATCTTTTTCTTCGTCACTTTCTATCTCATCTAGTAATGCATGAGGTAGAAGGTGCCATAAAAGTGCCGTTATTTAGGGGTTTTCCTATATAAAAGTGGTGAAAATGTCCCCGTTCCCATAAAAACGTTCGCTATTCAGAGGTGTCCGTTAAGGGAGGTTTCACTGCACACACACACACACACACACATTTTTTGTTTTTTTAATTTAGAAAATTACTATATTTATTTAGTTAATCATTTGTTAGAATGTGTAAAATAAAGACTTGAGTATAATAATTAAATTAAAAAGTTGTGGATATTGTATGATTTACAGACAAATATTTAATTAAACTGTCAAGGTCATTCCATTTGAAAATGAGAAGTAAAATATAACGCACCTTATTATACAAATCACTTTGATTTTATTACCAATTGGATCAGGAAAATTTAATAAATCAAATGTATAAATGCTTAAAATTTATTTTAAAGAATAATTTTAAATCAATAATTTCCAATAATGTTTAAAATAAAATAGTACCTTAATATATAGTTAAAATAATTTTACTAAAAATATATATATTTTTTAAAATTATAAGTTTTATCATCGTACAAAAAAAATGTTAATTTTATCATTAACACAAAAAAAAAAAAAATACATTCAAATAGATTAAATTATTTGTATTAAGAAAAATGCTAGTTTTTATTTTAAATAATTGTACCAGGCATGAATATTGAACACTGAACAGTGCCACTGTTATAAATTACTTTTAGTGAATAAAACCTTCAATTATATATTAAACAAATTGTTATATACATATATATGAGAGCATTTAGTTATAAATTATTAATGAATATATTAACACACAGTATATGAATAAATTAGTTCTTTAAAAAAAAAAAAAAAACAAGTCAAATTATCAACATCATATACCACCAGGGAGAAAAAAAAATCTAATCACTTAAAAATTAATATTTCTAGCTTCCGAAGGAAGCTGTTCTTTAGGACAATATGGGCACTTCAATCTACCCGACCGTTCCAACTTATTAAGCGCGTCTTTCGATATTACGTGACCACACACTAGCATCATGGGTGGGTTAGAACTACCACTTCTTGTTCTTAGTATTGGACATGCAAATACTGAATGATACGCATATCCAGTGTCAATTTTTATTGGCAATTCGTCATTTTCATTCCAAACCCCTCCGACATCACGGCAGATTGCATGTTTGATATCCAATAACGCTGGTAAAGCCGTACAACCCACATCCACACACACACTCAACAAATCATCATCACCAAGACATGAATCTTTTATGAACAAGTCTATAACTTCAGTACGCATTTGAGCAACATCAGGTGGATATAATAACATACCCATTGTGGACTGGATTTCTTTTTGTTTGTCCACAAAACGACTGAAGTTTGTGCGAGCATAAACAACCGCTTCATATTGGTCACCGCGATTGAGAATGTCTAAAAAGACAATCTGATGCAATTTAAACTCCAAATCCGATTTTTTGGCATCCAGTTGTGCCTTATTCTGACGTACCCATTCAAAAGCTGGCACGGGATCTTTGCGCTTTAAACTATCAACAATGTGATTTAAATCCAAATAACGCTGTTTTTGTTTGTCATCGACTGTAATACCAGTTTCTTTCAAAAATTCTTCAGCAACTTCCCATTTGGAGTCTCTGTACAAATGCATGCAAATTATTTTATTTAATATTTCTTTTTCTTGCTCAGTTTTAAACACTTTTCTATTACTAGCTTCTGTGTAATCAGCAATGAAATTTTTATCAATAGTTTTTCCTACTCGTGAAACATCACTATGCCATCGTCTATGTTCATTGGACATATCTTTAATAGCAAGTTTCATTTGTAGAACAGTTGACAACAGGTTACATTTATCAACCTCAGTACTTTGGGTTTCGATTTCTCGTTTTAACCGTTCTAGCGTAGAAATATATCTGTGCAATTGAAATTGCCATTTTGGTCCATATTTATTATATTTGGTCAACAGATTTTCAATGTCAGCCTCGACGGCTTGACAAGCTTCCATTTTACAATTATATATGTTAATGTTATAAAAATATTAAAATTCAATGGAACAGCAAGAATTCAATCCCATTTGGATTGTCTTTGTTTGTAGACTTCATGACGGCCGTCTTCAGCAACAGCTGGATAATATCCCATTTTTTCATACTGATGTCTCATATAAATTAAATATCCAAATGTAAATGAAACTGATGCAAGTCCCAATACCATAATAATTTTATTCTGGAAAAAAAATGTTTGAAAACGTTTTAACACAAAAATCGTGTTAGTATTTATTATAAATACATATATACTTTATGGACTTATATTCTAAAAGGTACCAATGTTTATTAAACGATTAATTTACTATTTATATATATATAATATAATATCAGATACAAAAACCCAATTCGAAAAAAGCAATGTAAAAAAAAAAATACGATAAATTATATAATTGAAATAAATAAATAAAAAAAATGAATAATGTAGATGAATAAAGTAAACATTAATATTCTCTTATGATTTATGCAAAACTATAGAATATACATTTAGTATTTAAACGTTATTAAATATTATTTTGTGGCTTTTTCTTTAATTGGGTACTTATTAATAGGGAATTATGTTACGCGTAATTATCCATAAATATTAAATATGGACAATATTAAGAAAATTAATTAATAAATCTAACATAACATTTCCCATTTAAAATTACTAGAAAATAATAAAATTATTTAAAAATACTGTAAATCTACTGTGGACCATTGATGTTACAGATTGTATAATTGTTGTACAATATGTGTCATTCTTTTTACATTTCCCCTTCTCATAGATTCCTATAGGCGAGAATTTTATAAAATTACCACAATAATAGAGGGCATAGGTCGTTTTAAAATTGTTACTCTAACAATGACTATAATAAATAATCATATTGTGCAAACACTCGCATCGAGAACGAGAAAATATTTACACTGTCAGTGGTCGCCAAATCACGACATTTGACATTGAACGCGTTTCACTAATAAAAATTACGTCGGTTTTTATTTAGAGACAAACCCGAATAATTCGTCGGGGTATCCGAGCGCGCGTTTATAAATACGATGTACACATACAATATTATTTATACCAACAGAAAACGATACATTACCGGCTTTGAGTATAGTTCAAAGTTGATGATGCGAAACACTCTGGACGTTTTCAGAGATCTAATACCATCGCCCGGTGTAGAGGTTTCTCGATCTTTCATTACACTGTTGACAAGACGTGTGACGACAGAATTCGGGACTGATCACGGGCGCGGGTCCTCCAAAAGCCGCTCGGTTCGTCGTCCCCGCATGGAAATATATTTAAACACTTATTTTCTCGTTCGTACTTCAGCAGTTTATTGGCCAGTAAACGAATCCGATAGTCGATGGACGTGAACAAAAACCAACAAATGCGTTGCAGTAAACGAAAATTCAATGTTCAATTTTATCAGCGTGATGTGCGCAATAATAATAACAGTAATAAAAAAAAGAATCAACACAACATACGGAAGGAGACAATGAATGGACGTCGTCTATTCGGTTTCTCACCTTGTCCCGTATCAGTCGTTTGTCGTCAAACGGACCAATGGCGATCGAGTGCTGACTGTAAAATAATACACTGTAAACCATATACAAAATAAATTCGACCACAGACACAAATTCAGAACACATCCGTGTTCACTGCCGCATCATGCGCAAGCAGTGTGTCCACATTTATCACGTTGTGTGATTTGCAGAAAAAAAAAATCAAAATACAATATTTGCCATAAAATGGAATAGTTGAATTCTGTAACAACTATATATATAACAAGATTTATGTGTTGAGTATATTAACAATTTTTCAATAGCTGGTATTTTATTAGATAAAAGTAGCAAGTGTATAGTAAATTTACATAGTACATAATAAATACAGTGTAGGAAACCATTAGATAATACTACACGAAATCTAGCAGTCACTGCTATTATATTATGATTGATACTGTTATTTTATCAACACTAGCATAGCAGGAATAGATAGGACTCTAGTCCGTGTTTAATAGTAGTAATTCGTGTTTCGTAGTCTATAAGTAGTGTTTTAATGTATTTCCCGTAGTTTTGTGCTATTTTAGATTTATAATTTTTGTAAAACTACGTGTTCATAATGGAAAACGTGGAAAGCGAAACTGTATTCAAAGTACCGAAATTATCATTGAGTACCAAGCCGAACACGAGACAACCCGTGAAATGTATGGACGTCAAGAGTACCACGAGCGTTGTCTGCGACGAGGACGCAGTGACAACGGCGGTAGATATTACTGGAAATTCAGATGAACGCGTCGGGGAACAAGCAATTAGATCGAATATCGTAAAGAAAACGTTTTCTCGTGTTCCCATTCCATACGAAGAGCCGTCTTGGGGTGGTAAACCTTGCGATAAATATTTTCTAGAAGTAAGAGTTTACGTTACTATTTTATCGTTTTGTTGTTGATGTTAGATATTTAAATATTTTACTCTTAGGAATTAAAGTCTGGTGTATGCTTGTCTACAATTCCATTAGAATGTCGATCATTTCATAGCTTTGGTCGTCTTGATAGCTGTCACATCGTAATGGCGCATCCAACAATCTCACGTCATCATGCAGTTCTCCAATATCGTTCAACATTTTCTGCTACCGACGAAAACAGGGGCTTTTATTTGTACGATTTGGGTAGTACACATGGAACATTCTTAAACCGTTTTAGGATAAAGCCTAAAACTTACGTAAAAGTCCACGTATGTTTTTAAATTTTTTTATACTTAATTTTGTACATATATGAACATTGATGTATAAAACATACTTTTATTCAATTTTAAGTAATGTGAATTTCAGGTGGGTCATTTGATTACATTTGGTAGTAGTACTAGAATGTATTTATTACAAGGACCACCGGATGATGAAGAAAAAGAATCTGAATTTACTGTTACAGAATTAAGAGCTCGACGACAAGCAGAACTTGAACAGAGAGAAAGAGAACAAGAATTGCAGAGATTAAAACAAGAAGAAGATGAGAAAAAAAAATTGGAACAAGGAGTAGACTGGGGACTGGGTTTGTATTATATATTAATATTACTTACCTATGTCTAATTCTAATTATTATTAATGTTTAGAAATTATAACCAGCAATAAAACTTTACTTTTAAATTTTTTTGAAGATAAGGATGTAGTCTTAGTTTTGTCTATTTTTTTATTTACTAATGTTTTTTGAAGTAATAAATGTCAAATAATTTGATTGATACTATAATTGTTTTCGTATTAGAACAGTTTTTATTTTAATATTTTTAACCTTTTATGTAAATATTGATTTTGTAGTTTTATTAAATTCAAAGATATCATTTTATATGTATTTGTACTGTAGGAGAAGATGCAGTTGAAGAAGAAGACAGTAAAGAAAATCCTTTTGCTCCCAAAGAAAATGAACAATTATATTTGGACGATCCTAAAAAGACATTAAAAGGATGGTTTGAAAGAGAAGGGCAGGAGTTAGAATACGATGTGTCAGAAAAAGGATTTGGAACATTTACATGCCGTATAGAGTAATAGATTTTTGTAAACAAAATTTAAATATTTGGTAATGTGAACAAATATTTTAGATTACCAATAGCGAGTGTCACAGGAAGACCCCAAATTGCGGAAGCTACAATAAGTGGTAAAAAGAAAGAAGCTATTGTACATTGTGCTTTGGAAGCATGTAAAATTTTGGATATGTATGGTCTTTTAAGACAATCTACTCATGGTAAATTATAAAGTAACGTTTATTTATTCATTTTGTATTTAATGCTTAAATAGGTTTTTTTTCTTTTAGAAAGTAGGAAACGTAAAGAAAAAAATTGGGAACAGGAAGATTTTTACGACAGCGATGAGGATAATTTCTTAGATCGTACTGGAGATATTGACGCTAAACGTAAAAAAAGAATGAAAAAGTTTGGAAAAACTGCTGAAACTGTTGACACTTATGAAACATTGGTATGTATTGTTATGTATATAAACTGATTTCAGTGTTGTAATTAATGCTATTATATTAAATTTGATTTAAAATTGCAACTTTTTTAGATGGAGAAACATAAATTGCTCATGACTGATCTTCAACACACAAAAAGTAAATTAAACAGATTAAATAAAAATGTTACAAAAGATTATGGCGAAAATAATGAAGAAGATTCTCTAGAATCATATATGTCTGATCTCCGAAATTATAAGACTGTAGATAAAGTTGAGATTACAAGATTAAAAGTATAGTCATTAATAATAAATAATTAAATATTTATTAGTTATTCAAACATATTTATTTATATTTGATTGTTATGAATATGTAGGTTAAAATAAATGAACTGCAAGAAGATGAAGAAAAACTGAGAAAAATAATTAATATTGTTAGACCAACTACTTTACCAGAACTTACAAACCCTCAAATTGAAGAAAATATACCTAAAGTGCCTAAGGTACTTAAAACAAGTCCAACAAGCACTAGCATTGAATCATTAATGAAACCTACTGTATCAACAGAAGTTAAGATAAATGAAAAAATAAAATCAAATGTTGAAGAAAAAAATGTTAAACCAGTTATCAATAAAGAAAAGGACGATAAAAAAGATGAAGGTATAAATTATTAATTCATGTTTACATATTTATATAAATGATATTATAATTTTAAAAAGTTCAAAGGGGAAAAAATAATTATGATTTGAATATCCCTTTGAATATCTTTTAATGTTTATTTGATTATATTATTTCCAGAGAAAGTATTAAAAGAATTGAAAGAAGCAGAAAAACGACAAAAACAGTTGGAAAAAAAAGATAAAAAAGTATGTTTGTTAAAATTATTTTTGTGTAAATTCAATTAAAAAAAAAATTATCAATCAAACAAAAACATGATTTGTGTAATATGCTTTTTAATTGAAAATAATCAAATTAATATATATTGTACTTTTATTTGCATAACACTTTCTTCGTTGACATTTATTAGTAATATTTTATATTTTTTAGATTATTGCTAAAATCATGGAAAAAGACGTTTCAGAAGATTTTGGTAACATGATTTGGAAACCACCAGCCAATCAAACCGGAGATGGACGTACAAGTTTAAATGACAAATATGGTTACTGATGAATAAATTATATTATTATTTTAATCAGTAAAATACATGTAAATTTTTGTACATAAACACTTAATTTTAATTTGTATTTTATAATTTTTAATACCTTATATATATATATATATATATTAAAAAGATGTGACTACATTTTCAAAATTTGTTAAACCATTATTATTTATAATTTAAATGGTTGAAAACTGATAAATAATATTTTGAAATATATGTGAAAAATATACTATTATAATAAAATGTAATATAAGGAATATAGTAATTTGTTGTACGAAAATAACAAAAAAACAAACACACAGAAAATCTTTCATTCATTATCATTAATATTAACACAGAAAATTAAAAATAACTAATTTCAAAAGTTTTTTTTCTCATTATTTTATTTTATGATAAAATATAGGTACCAGAAAAATTTCAATTTTGATATTCGATATTTGTCTTTATGTATAGAGTTTGTGAATGAAATGTACTGTTCATCATGAAGTACTAATCACAACATGAAATTGTGCTAAAAATAACTTTCAATTTTAATTATGGTGTCAGAAGTGTTGATATACATAATGTACCATCCTCAGAGCCAGTAACGCAAGTACCACATTGATTTAATGACGACCAATCGCAAACAACTGGGATACTTTGGTGTTCTTTCAGCGACAAAACAACATTCAATCCGGTACTGGTAATCTGTTTCAACAAAATAATTTTTTGAATAATCATAGATCTTCAAAACCGGACTATTCATAATAAACATATGTTATTGTAAAAATATGTTTAAATATATTATTACTTTATATATGTTTCCTCCATTATTTTGACTATGACACAGTAGCATATAACTACCAGACTGATCTAATGTAAAGGCTTGGCTCATATACGCATTGGGTTGCAGTGGATTATCTTTTTTAATGTTCACTTCCCACACACATGACTGTTTATTACCATTCATACTAGTGCGACAAATCTAAAATGTAAAATATAAACAAAATGAAAATAAAATGGATATTATGTTAAAAATATAAAGTACTTTATTATCTGCTCCTAATGTGTAGCAGTCATTATGGTCAGGAGAAAGTTGTAAACACATTAAACGATCAGTATGTGGAGTCCATCTATCAACAATTTCACTATGTCTAAGATCGACTGTACGCACTGATCCATCAGCACATCCTGCATACAATAACTGGCCGTTGTGATTGTAGGCACAACACGTAACAGCCACATCATCATTTCCCAAAATTAGTTGTCTCTATAGAAAAACCAATTAACATGGTTATTTAATTCAATATATTTGAGAATATCAAATTATATTAATAAATTATTATAATTTATAAATAATTAATGAATTTAATTAATAAAAAATCAATTCATACTTCAATTTTTTTAGTTTTGACATCGTATAAAAGTAATTTATTATTGTCTTTAGATACAAAAGAACAAACAAATGTAGAGTCAGAAGGTCCACATTTAATACATTGTATTTTTAAATTTGTTGATTGTTTAAATGGATTAAGTTCCCAAGAAATTTTCATTTCTTTAGCATCATATAAAATTATTGAACAATCATCACATCCTAGTAATATGTAACGATCATTGGTCTTGAACCAATCTAAGGTGTATATAACTTTTTTCAAATTTGTTGATCCTATTACTCTAAAAATTAATTGATAATTATTAAATTATATATTAATAATGATAATGAAATGACTAAATATATTCAATTACTTAGGAGACGGGGCTGCTGACCAAATTTTTAAAAAGCCATCAGTATCTGTGCTTGATATAAATGATCCAGACAAATTGAACCAGCATTGAGTAATCTTTGTTTTATGTTCATTAAATGATTCCTATAATGTAATCATTTTTAAAATGTATTGACATAATTTGTTACACGGAATTTGTTTAATTTACTTGGCTAAGTAGGAGAAATGGAGGAACTTTATGTTGTCTCTTATCCAAATTATCTAAGCTTGCATCTCGAGGACTTCTATTTCGTGTAGAATCCCGTTCTAAAGATATCGATCGTTTTGATACTGTTCTACGGCTACTTTCACTATGAAATGCATAATCGAATACTACTTATAATAGAATACTACTAAAATAAAAATATTGTACCTAATAAATACTCTAGGGCGTGTAAAATATAAAAATAAAAAATTGAAGTTTCAATAATGGTTAGTAAAAAGTATATTCGCACTCTTATAAAATTTAAATATTATCTCTATAGATAATTTATTATTATTTTAATGTTATTATAAAAATAAATATATTCATACCTAGTATTCCCAGGTCTAATCATTACATAAGATGAAGGAGAAGTCGATAAGGTTGTATTGAGTTTTGAATTGGTCGCAATATGTTTTTTGAATCCTATATCTGAAATTGAGTTATTATTAGCTAATAATGTTTCAACTGTATGAATTTAATATATATTTTGTAATTCAATCACCTGTAGTAGAAGTGATCGGTTGAGATATACGTTTTGTGTTCATTTGTTTACCAAGTATTGGACTAGTAGGCAATCCACCAATAGTTCTTATCAATGATCTTAAAGATTTGATGGACATATCGGTATTAGTATTTTTTATAGTTTCCCTACAAACAACATCGGTATTTTATTATTGTACAACTTTTGTCAAATATTATTATTAAAAATGTATTACTGAGACACTGTGTAGAAATCATCAATGATATCTAGAGGTTGTGTATGAAATGATCCACTGACTGTGTTATATTTTGGTTGAGTAACTCCATCAGTAAGTTTTTGTTTAAGGGTATCAATTTCATCTTGAAGTCTTCGAATTTTGTTTGCATCATCTTCATAATTACATAAACTAGGACGAGGAATAATCTAAATAAACAAATAGTTATTTAAAATTCACTTTTTTTAATAATAAGAATAATACACTAGTTAAATTTAGTTTGTATTAAATTTATACTATTATAGTAAAATATATAACATAAACAATATAGTTCTTTAAAATTTTTCACAATAGATTATAATGTATTACTACAAGTCTACAACCAAAATAATTAAATAAGTTATGAAATATATGATAACAAATTTGTTAAAGTTCAATATAAATTTTTATTTTCTAATATGTAATATTCTAAATATTTGCTAATCATAATATGATAAATTATTTAAAAGAAAGTAGTATCAAATAGTAAAAAGGAAACATGTTGAAATAGAGTGAATGATGAGTTGTTTTTGTTTTTATTTTTACTGAAACAATATGTTAAACAAAAAACAATAAAAATAAATGATAGTTATAAATATGATTTTGATGAATATAGTAATGTAGTTACACATAATACTAGTACTAAATGTATAACACGTATCGATATCAATTATAACATATCAATACTATGTGTCATACAATTTGTAGTAAATATAATGGAATAGCTATATTTAGATTAAGTTATAAATAAATTTATTTGGTAATATTAATTTAAAAAAAAACAAAAGAACTGTAAATATCTCATTACATTTGTATTTTCAAATTCGATTAATAAACTCTACCTCATAATAATTTATGTAATGGATTAACTTACTTGATAAACAATGGATAGGAAATTATGTAGAGATATGAAAAATGAATCTTGCCACTGCTTGGTGAAATAAATTGCAAACGATGGGTTATCTTCAATATTTTTTAAGTATGGTAACACTAAAATATTAATAATAATAATAAAAAAAAAATGAAAATGAAATTAAATTGAAAGTTAGCTAAAAATGATAAAAACTTACTAAACCAATCTTTCCACTCATTTTGCATTTGCAGATCGTTGGCCATTTTTATCAAGAACTCATGCACCTTATCTGTACGATTATTAGTTACCGCATGAATAACATAAAATTTGAACAAACTATTTTCCAATTTTCTTACAGCTAAAAATTATACGTAATATAATTATAACTTATATGGTACTTTGAATACCAATTCTATAAGGAAGTGAATATTTGTAATCTTATACATAGTTAGGTAGCAATAACAAACCATAAGATATGTCTTGGTCTAGTTTGGAAAATAATTTATTTTCAAAATGTGTCCAGAGCTCTCGAATTGTAGACAAATCGTAGGAATACACCAGCTGTAATATTTGGTCCACTAATCTGTCCACCTATAATAAACAAAATCGTTTAAATATTTACATTGGGATCTTCGAAATGGTTTAGTTTTCACGATCGGAAACATTATACAGCTCGGACGACACTTACTCTGAATCCTTTGTCTTTGTCAAGTTTTACATCGAAATCGAACCATTTCAACGCGTTGGTAAATCCTCGGAATAATAAATATTCTTTGATCAACTCGTCGATGTGCTGCATATGAGGCATAATTGTGGGGTTCGATCCTTGTTTGTGTCGCTGATGTTCAGAATTAAGCACTGTTATAAATGAATTTAGTCATATTTTATGGTTTATTATGCCTAACCACAAAACGATTGAAATGAATAGCTAGTGAATACGAATTATTTGTAATTTTCTAAGGTACATTGAAATAATATCATATAGGTTTGAAATTTGTTTATCAACTACGTTATCACAAGTTATTGACAATGTACACTGATAACATCACGGACTAAATTTCAATAAGTCTGTGATAACATATTAGTAAAAGTTATCAATTATTTGAGCTTTGTATTTTTTGTATATATGTACTGTTATCCGTTATCAATAAAAAATAAGCTGCACCGTCTTAAAAAGCTCGTAGAAACTGCAATAAAGAAATTTGCATTACTTGTGAACTAATATTCCATATGGAACATAAAATAATTACACCGGTACAATCGGAAAACGCTATTAGTTTTTGCTTTGCCAATATGTCTATACGAATATTTTTTGCGTAGACGCATTTATAATTGTGTCTACTGATTTTTGTAAATTGATTTTTATTATATATTATATATGAAAATTGAAGTGCAACAGGAACTATAGAAATTGTGTCGAAAGGCTTAATAATTAAATGTTCACACGCGTTTCATACACATTTTCAACGAAGAGAATTTAAAGAAAAAAAAATATGTATAGATGATTTCATATTAATTTATTTCATAATTTCTAATGTATCTAACACTATTTTCATAATTGTTAACCTTCAACGTAATATAACTGTTAACTGTACAGCAGTGAGAAATACTATACACATTATTTACGGCTTTTGTAATCAGAAAAATAGCTGTAACGTTGAATATAAATTTAAATAATTTTTCACTTAGTAGATATTTAAAACGTGACAAATATCATACAGACATTAAGAGCACTAATAATTTTACTCATTGATTCTCACGACAAAAACCAAGATAATTAATTATAATAGAATATAGTTACATGGCCGAGTATAATTTTATGAAATATTAGTAGATTTCAAAACAATAATTATTTTACATAAACTAATTTTCATAAAATCGTCCTAAAAGTGTTTAACAATCATAATTGAAATCTACACTCTTAAAGGTTCTTAGGGAAACTTTATAATATCTTATTAGGTGGCTGGTCTAATAAAAATATTTTTATAATAAATAACAAGTAATTAATTAAAAACATAGAATTGAATTTTAATATATGAGTTAATGGTAAAATCGAAGATCTATTAATACATTTGCTGTTATGAAATGTAAATCTATTTCATTAATACTGTGAATAACTGAAAAAATGATGAAAAAATATGATAACCGGAAAATTAATATCAAACTCACAAAATTAAATTAGTTATTATTTAAACAATAGCTTTGATAACTGCATCGGTAAATTCATGAGTACTGCTCGAACCACCTAAATCCCTCGTTCTCACCTAAAAATATTAAACAATATAGTAAATATTCGTATTCTCTATAATTTAATGATAATATTATAATTTTTTTTTCAATGATTTTATATTGTCTAACTTTAATAAAAATATTATTTAAATCAATATAAAAACTAATTTAATGTTTGACATTTATATATACAACAATAATTAATAGCACTTACTTTGCCAGCAGCGAGTACTTCTCTAATGGCAGTTCGTATGGATTCACTGTACTGTTGTAGGTTAACGTGTCTTAACATTTTAGATGCGCACATCAACATTGCTGTTGGATTAGCAATGTTTTTACCAACAGCAGTTTGGAATACGTGTCTTGCACCCTATGTGATAATTCATTTTTAAATAATTCTGATATTTATACATTTGTATAATGTGATTAATTAATTACTGGTTCAAACACAGCACATTCAGGACTGAAAGATGAGCTAGCAACAACACCGGCTCCACCGACTAATCCAGCAGCCAAGTTATCTAATATGTTACCATATAAATTGGGCATGACTAGAATATCAAATTGCTGAGGATTGGATACCATCTGCATAGTACAGTTATCAACAATCATTGCTTCAAAGTTAACATTGGGATACAGTTGTTGAATCTTAAAATAAGAAACCGCATATTTAACAAATGAATACATTTTTTTTTAACATATTTGAAAATAGAAATATATTATGTTACCTCTGAACAACTTTTTAAAAATAATCCATCTCCAAGTTTCATAATGTTAGCTTTATGAACACACGTGACACGTTTACGATTATTCCTAATAGCATAATCAAAAGCAAACTTCGCTATTCTTTGAGATTTTGAAGCAGTAACAATTTTTAAACATTCAACAACACCCTAAAATAATAAAATATTGAGTAAATAATATTAAATATAACATTTAGTAAAAAAAAAACTACATCTTACATCAACAGATTCATGTTCAAGGGCTGAATATTCTCCTTCAGTAAGTTCACGAATAATTACAATATCTATATTTTTATGCCTAGAAGCAACTCCTGGCCATGAAACTACATGGACAACATTTGAATATAAATCCAACCCTTTTCTAAGTTTCATATGCAAGTTTTGCAGTTCTCCTGAATAGCTCACATCAGGACTCATTAACGCTCCCTAAATGATAAATTTAATTTGTACTAAATTATTTATGTTTAAAAAAAGAAAAATTTATGAATATTCATTACCATCAAGCAAATTCTATTGCGATTGATCGATTTGATAACATCTTCTACTTTAGCACTGCTAGAATGTTGTACTTCAGAAAATAATATGGTTTCAAAATCAATAGGAGCTCCGATTGCTTTTAACACAGTTTGGACAGAGTTCATTAATTCAGGATACACTCCATCGCCAGGAATTAATGTGCATGTGATTCTGTCAACTGGCAAGTTGGAGAATTTATCCTATAAAAAAATGATGAGTTTAATATATGAAAAAAAAAAAAAAAATTAAATGAAAACCAATCAAACAAATTAAAGGTTTACTTCATTGGAATCGGCTGAAGCGAATGCCCTAGCTATAGGTGATTTGATGCTGGCTGCTTTTGTGACATCCTAGAATAATGAGATTTTTAAACAATTTTAGAAAGAAAAATAATTAAAAGAGATGAAAAACTTACCAATAACGATTGAGTGTGAAGACATTTAATTCCCATCAAACTCTGAGTCGACTGTAAAAAAGTAAATAAAAATGTAGGTACTCAATATTTTTACTAGTATAACATAAAACCAATATCAGTAGTGTTTTTTTTTTTACTTGTCTGTATACTTACTCTGTTGAGCAGCAGTTTCATTCCGTTCTTAAGAATCGACATTTCGATCACTCGCGGTCAGCGGGCACTTTGAAAAAACTTAAATTCGCGAAAATCGAATGAGGGAATCAAATTTCTTACACAATACCGAATGGTAAATGTAGACTTCGAGAATCCAGAGATGAGTAGAACACACGGTATCACATTGAAATGAATCGGCGCTCACCGTATTTAATAAAATCGCGGATAATTCAATAATCGTTGCGTTCTGATTGGCGCGCGGTGCGAAAAAGCCCTTTGTAGAGGGTACCAGACCATTCCGTAACAAAATATGTAATGTTTTGTGTTAACAGCTGCTTCTGCTGCAGTGCAATTATAGATAATCTATAACTGTGGTTTACTTTACTGACTGATTCCGTTGATAAGGAAGAAATATGAATTGCGAAAAAGTGACTTTTAATTTTATTATTTCCTTATAATTTTAATATGCTTACTTGCCACTTATAATTTTGTAGTATTATAAAAATTACGATGTTATGGTTTTGAACTTTGGTTCGAATAGATTTCAGTAATAGGAAATTTCTACACAACGGAAAAACACTTGCGCATAGATAAATATTGTGGCTCGATAATGACGAACGACACACGCTGTAGTCGTCGACTTCTTATATTGTATGGCAGTCAAACTGGATGTGCTCAGGAGGTGTCCGAACGTATTTGGAGGGAATCGAAATGGTAATGTTATTATTACAACTCGATCCCTATTTACATAGGGATCTTTAATGATAGGTGATTTTTAATTATGATTATACACACACACATATGTATATATTTAATAATAATTAATAGATAATACCTATTGTTTGAAAATATTTTAGTGAAATATATTATTGAATCATTTCTTTGTTTAATATGTCGAGATATACTAATTCGTTAATATTCCCAAATACATAACTCTTTTCATTTAATTCGAATTGATTCCGTAATTATTGTTGTGATCTAAAGTGTAAATTTACTTTAAATGAACCAAATAAATATTAAATCGTTTACTACTTATTAAATATTTACCAACATTTAATAATGTGTCACGTAATTTCTGTTTCTATTATTTTCAAAATAAATTATTATGTATATAAATAACTAAAAAAAAAAATTGGATAAAAATGTAAATTGAAAAAAATTATTTAGAATTTTTTTTTTCGTACATTATAGGTTACATTATAGTGGACCTGTTATAGCAATGGATGATTATTCTATTGACAAATTAATTTTTGAAGAAAGAATTATATTTGTCTGTTCAACCACTGGACAAGGTGACCAACCAGATAACATGAAAACTACTTGGAAATTTTTATTAAGAAAAAATTTGCCTTCTAATTCGTTAAGCAATGTCCAGTAAGATAATTTACTAGAAAATTAATTTTTATTTTATTTACTATAATTAACTGTGGAATGAATTGTAGGTTTGCTGTTTTGGGTTTAGGAGACAGTTCATATGTAAAATTCAACCATGTAGCCAAAAAACTTTACAGAAGACTCATACAATTAGGAGGAAAACCGTTATGTGATGTTGGTTTAGCCGATGATCAACACGATATTGGAGCATTTGCTGTTATCGACCCATGGATAGATAATTTGTGGAATGTTTTAATTGAAAAACATCCTCTTACAAATGGATTAATGCCATTAGATAAAAATTCATTACCACCGCCAAAGTATATTATAAAATAAATCTATATTTATTTTTGGTATATGTGTTTATTATTTGATGTTAATTATAATTTTTAGGTGGAATGTACATAGTTTAGGTTTAAATCATGATAATAATGCAAATGATAAATTGCCAAATAGCGATTTATTGAAATCGAATTCAACAATAGTCACCTGTTTATCAAACACAAAAACAACTGCTGAAAATCATTTTCAAGTAAGTCATGTATTATTGTAAATTATAATTATATTTAGGGGTATGTGAAGGAATATTCATACATTTATTAAATTTGTTTAGGATGTACGATTATTAAAATTTGAGTACAAAGAAAATAGTATTAAATATTCTCCTGGAGATATTTTAATGGTACGTCCCGTTAATGCCGAAACATCCGTGGAAAATTTCTTTGAATTATTTAAGGATAATAAAAAGATGACATTGGATCCTATCACTATTATAAGTGTGGTACAACACAGCAATGGTATGCCTATACCATATAATCTAAGTAAACCATTTACCTTATATCAATGTGCTAAATATTACTGGGATTTAAATGTAAATATTTTAATATTTTAATAGTATAACTATATCTATCTGCTGATGAATACAATTATATAGATTATACCAAATAGATATACATTCCAATTGTTGTCATATTTCACGGACAGTGAATTAGAAAAAGATAAGCTTCAGCAATTCACAACTCCCGAAGGACAAGAAGAACTATACAGCTATTGTAATCGTCCAAGAAGAACTATTTTAGAAGTATTGACAGATTTTCCTCATGCAACAGCCAATATTTCACTGGAATATCTTTTTGAAGTATTTTCTCCAATACGCCCAAGAGCTTTTTCAATTGCTTCAGCACCTTCTGTAGGTTTTTATTTATTATTAAGTTAATATTTCATTGTTTATTGTTATAGTATTATTTAAAATAAGTAGTTTTTTTTTTTTTTTTTGTAAATAATAATTATAAGACAATTATAAAGATAATTATATTATTATTAATAAGTTATTGGTATATCAATTTCATAACTTTATGTTAATAATTTTATTGAAAGTTTAGTAATTTCTAATATTGACTAAAAATCCATGAGAAGTATACAATTGCACTGTAGAATATATATATTTAAATAAATCTATAATTTTTATAAATATTTAATAGTTTTTAGTGCAATATATTACTTTAAAGCTTTATAAAATTTGATTAAAAATAATCAAGTTATTTTGTTATTAATATATTAAATTTATTCATATGTGTATTTTAAGTCATATTCTTTTCCTTGCTAAATTATGTTTTTTATATAGTATATCATAATTCATAGCTGTATAACGTATTATTTGTATATTTTATTTTAAATATTAAATATATATTGTTTATGAAATGTGTTGTAGGTACACGTAAATGAAATACATTTACTTGTTGCTGTTGTTATTTACAAAACAAAATTAGTGGCCAAACGAACTGGTTTATGTTCAACATGGCTTGCTTCTTTAAAATGTGGTGATGAGATTCCAGTTTGGATTCAAAAAGGAACTTTTAAATTCCCATATAGTCAAGTAAATATTTTGTTACTAAAATGAAGCGTTATTTTGTTTTATTAATTTTCATTTTATTATTCAGTCGTGCTTTGCTATAATGATTGGACCTGGTACTGGTGTAGCACCATTTCGAAGTTATATATATGAGGCTGTAGCTAAAGGATGTGGAAATTTTAAAAATTTACATTTATACTTTGGAGCTAGAAATAGATTGGGTGATTTTCACTGTAATGATGACTGGAATAAACTAGTATCTGATGGAAAATTATTATTGAATACTGCATTTTCAAGAGACCAAGATTATAAAATGTAATACTTCAGTATTCAGTAATCATTATAATAGTACCTAATTCAATTTTTCGATTAAATTTTTTCAGTTATGTACAACACATTTTGGAACAGAACAAAAAAGAATTATATGAATTACTTTCTAGTAAAAAATGTTATGTGTTTGTTGCTGGGAATGCAAAGGACATGCCAACAGCTGTTAAAGATGTATTCATAAATATACTTAAAACAAATGAAAATTTACCTAATACTATGCCTATAAATTATATTGATACAATGGAAGCTACAGGATTTTATCAGACTGAAACCTGGAGCTGATTTACGTTAACTCATGTCATACTTAATTTCGTATAAATTAAATTAGTTTATTGTTGATCAAAAAACGAGTTTTTTTTCTCGAGGAATACAGTTAATGGCTATTAATGTGTATGTACATATTTGAATATATTTATTATATGAATTTCAAATAATGTTTTCGATATAGGTATTTTTTCGTTTAAATATTTTATATTACATTATTATAAAAATGCCTATAATAAAAATTGACACCATATTATTATCTTGACACATTGTGCCAATGGTCTAAATGCGTTAAAATTACAGTTTTGAGATTTGTATTATACATTTTGTTATTCTACGGTATTGATTTGAATTTTGAATTGTATTGCCTTAGAATGTCGACGGACCCGGGTCGGGTAAGAGACGTCCATGATAAAATATTATCAGCTTGCCTATTGTACGATTATTAATGTTACCTTATAGAATAAGGGCACAAGGCATAAGAAATCTTATTGATTAAAAGAGGTAGTATAGTGAAATAATGGATATTCCGATAATATGTACTACGATAAATGTGGAAAACAGAATTTTTATGTTTTTTTGTATTTCGCGCGGCGCGGTACGATAGAGGGCACGAACGAAACGCAACGGTGACGAGTAATCGCTGACAATGCGAGCGATTGGCGGTAATGAGGGTCATCGGCACAGTGGTGCCAGATCGTTGTTTTTTCACGACCTCTTTGAAATCGACCGTATGGCCGCCGTATGCGTGACGTCGTCAACGGGTACACCGCCAGTGTCGCTGACGTCGCGGCGAAAATAATCGTCTGTCATACGAGCCAACAACAACAAAGCCGTCCGCGCGTTCGGGGGAAAAAAAAAAAAGACAGAAAAGTCTCTCGTTTTTTCTTTATTCTTTATTTTTTTTTTTTTCCCGTCGGGTTTCTCCGGTACCGTCGTTCGTCGGCCGTTATGTAAACGCTATAAAGTTTGGAATCGGATCGTAGGACGCGTCTAATTTGTACGGAAAATTCTGTGTTATCGAAGGAGCACGCGCGCGTGCCCCCGCTCCGTTTGTCCACTATACGTCCCACCACTCTTCAACCTTCTCCTCTTCCTCGCCGTTCTCCCGCCGCCGAAGGCACATCCGACGCGTCGTCGTCGTCGTCGTCGAGAACCAAACATTTTTTTTTGGGAGCTGTACTGTCTGCGAAGTCGTGCACAAAATGTCGAATGTCGCCAACACGTTCAAACACGATTACATAGGCGGTGGAAAGTACCGCGTCGTCCGGCGTCTCGGCAGCGGGTCTTTCGGCGAGATATTTCTCGGGCTCAACGTAATCAACGGCGAGGTGAATATCGTATTCATTTATTATTATTGTATCGTATTCACACAATGATTCGTATCGCATTCGTTCTCCCCGCGTGTGTGCGCGCAGGATGTCTATAACGTACCTAAAATATGTGTACGCGCGCGCGCGTGTGTGTTTGAAGAAAGATCTTTGGCCTGTGGGTGTTTAGTAGCATTATTACTGGCACGTAAGATTTTTCTCTAGGTTTGGGTCGGCGGTTCGTGGTTAGACAAGTTACTTGTCAGTTTGGATGCAGATACGTGAACGCGCGTCGAACATTGATTCCGTGTCTGGAAAATCATACGTTCATTGTTTTTATCGTGACGAGATGATTGAACACATATTTATGTGTGTTCGTCATCCAATCGATTTATATAATATGTATATACTTATTACGCACTTACACTTGCTAGGTGTAGATTTTTAAATACAAAAATTATTATGCGCTTAGCATTATTCTGAATAGTTGATATTTTGCGGTTTAAAGTAATAGACACGATTCATACACATATATATATATATATAGTAAATATAATTAATTTAGTACTATTTATTGGCAAAACGATTGACCTAGGTGAACTTGAAAATGCATTTTCAATTGTGGCGTATCTGCATATCGAGTACATATTCTGCTTCATGGATGATGTATGTTTCAATGTTTGCTTTTTAATAGTAAACATAACATAATTCGGTGATTAGGTATAGGAACTATTATTCAATCAAATAAATTTTGTTAAAAGTAAATTTGTTTTATGTAATTAATTACAAAAATGTAAAATAAATGATCAGTTTTTTTTATGTATGAAATGTTAAAACTTTAAATTGCAATAATTCATCATTCTGTTATTTAAAAACAATTTTATGTATCAATAGATTTAAATAATTATATAGTTTTGATATTATAATCCTTGAAATTAAGACCTTGATCATAGTTATTTAGGTCCAAGGTGTCAATAAGTATAATATTTAAAAAAACTATATATATATTCTTACTCAAATTTAATATAAGTACTTAATATGTAAAGTTATCTATACATATATGTTCATTTTTTTAGATTGAGTATATTATTTTTATTTTTCATAAAAAAAAAAGAAAAAGTTGTATAGGAAGACTTACATTTAACAGTATTTTAAAAATATAAGAAGAAAATAAAATTTATTGCCAAATTATTTAAGGATTTTGAAATTGTATGTAATAGTATGAAAAGCATACTGCGTAGATATTAAGTATTTGAATTTTCATATT
Source organism: Chaetogeoica ovagalla (assembly GCA_032441825.1). Lineage (NCBI taxonomy): Eukaryota > Metazoa > Arthropoda > Insecta > Hemiptera > Aphididae > Chaetogeoica > Chaetogeoica ovagalla. Next base: position 1,839,956 of record CM063727.1, on the reverse strand, counting down.
ATTATTATCGTATGGTATATAAGTACAAGCAAGCGAGTAAAATTAGTAATATTAAAAATTAAATAACATGAATGGTTTTTAGTAACTGTAAATTGATAAAATATAGTGGTACGTTCTTTAAAGTATAATATCGACGGCTTTGATCCAATTGATTGCTTCATCCGTAGCGTCGTGAAGTTCCCGCATTGATCCATTAAATGCGTGGATGGGACAGTCTGTTAGTATGTGATGGATGGTCTGAGAGGGATGACCACAGTCGCAATCTGGGAGGTCTGCCATTTTCCATTTGTGGAGCAGCTCTTTACAGCACCCATGTCCAGTGCGAAGTTGGTTTAATACGACCCATTCTCGTCGAGGTAGTTAATGCCCTGGTAACGGGTTACCTAGTGACTTATATTGTGGGTGTCCGGATTAGATTTTTCCCAATCCGATTTCCAATCAGCTAGGCCGTCATAATGGTCCGCAATAAGTTTCCTTATACTTATGTGGGCAGATTTTTTTGATTTCAGCCTAAGGCTTCTATTGTGAGTGGTGTCCTGATGGATTGGGAGAGATTGGTTTTCAACGTATTTTGTCTATTCTCTATGACCAGCTGATTTACGGCGTATAGAAGGTTGAAAGATGTTACACAAGACGTGAAGCCACTGTGTTGGAGTTGATTTTACTGTGGCAGAAATTATTCTCATAAAGTGGTTGAGTTGGACATCAATCTTCTTGCAGTGAGAGCTGTTTAGCCAAACTGGGCAGGCGTACTCTGCGACTGAGTACACTAGGGCCAGAGCAAACGTTCTTAGTGTGGAAAGTAGATGCTCCCCAGGATGAACCAGCTAGTTTTTGTATTATGTTATTTCTGGTTTTAAGCTTAGCTGCAGTCTTTTATACGTAAGTTGTCTATCTAGTGTCACTCCTAGGTATATAGGGGTCTGGTCATATTTGAGAGTACTATCACGGACCGTAACCTTGGGTTGATAATTGGCCAGATGGTTATTTAAATGGAAGTTTGTAACGACAGTTTTATTTATGTTGGGTTTGAGTCGACATCTATGTAGATACGCTGAAATTATACCTAGGTCTTCTGATAGTGCTTTTTCAGTGACTTTGAATTTATTGTTTTGCACATCAGTGTAATATCGTCAGCGTAAATAAATTGTGTTTGGTAGGTCACTAATATAGAGATTAAACAAGATTGGTGCAAGAACCAGACCCTTGGGATAGCCCGTTGTTCAGCCGTCTTGATTTGCTATGTGTCTCTCCTAGATGAACTGTAAATGTACTATTGCTAAGCATTTCGTTCAATAATTTGTATAATGTGAGACAAGGAAATAGTTCCAAGAGTTTTGTAAGAAGTCCCGTTCTTCAGACTGTCGTATGCAGCTGTAGTTTTCAAATTCTTTTGGAATCCATTTTCTATAAATGTAGTTAAGGCTACTACTTGGTCTGTGCAACTTCGATGAGGTCTAAATCCAGCTTGATCCTTGGGGACCACTTGATCGATAAAATTTTCATATAATATACTTTTATTGTAAACGAATAAAATTGGGAAAAAAATTAAATTGTTTTATTTAATTAATTATTAAATTGCTTAGTTAATTACTTAACTTAAATAGGGATGTACTATTGGAAAAATAATGAGTAGGTATAAATGGTATATACATAATATATTGAGGTCTGAATGTTTTGGAATTATTGATTAATTATATTATAATTAAATGTATTATATTTATATTATGTATTTTTGTGTTTTAAATTTGGGTATTTGCATTTTATTATTTTCTTAAACACAAAAGTTGTAATCTTTATTCTTCTATTAGTTGACTATTTTAAACGTAAAACAAAAACAAACATGTTTTATGACTGGTATTGTTGTATTATATATTTTTATTGGTTGGTCAGAAAAATAGCTAGTTTATATCAAAGTCTTAATTAGTCATTGTATAAAATTTTACTTTGGATATTTTGCGATTTTTCTATCTTTGGGATTTCAAACATGTTAAAAGGGCATATTTAGGGTTTTAAACTTTTTTGTAATATTAGGTTTTAGTTTGTGCTCGGGAGCCAACATTCAATACAAATATTCATTTAGGAAACCATCTAATAGCCAAGTTTCCAGTTTTATATTTTGGATAGTTTAATAATAGAAGACGGAAGAAGCTCGCAGGAAATTAAGCGAAGAATAGGACAAGTAAAGACAGCATTTATCAAGAAAAAGAGAATTTTGCAATTGAAAAAAATTAATAGAGGAATAAAAAAGACATTTCTAAAAACTTTTGTATGGAGTGTCGCATTATATGACTGCGAAACATGGGTTATGAATGAAACGGAAAAAAAATCTTTCGAAATGTGGTGTTGGTTAGGTTAGGTTATATGATTAGGTTAAATGGAAAAAATTAATTGGGAAGAAAGAGTAACGAATGAAGATGTACTGACCCAAGTAGGAGAAACAAGATCCATATTGAATGTTATAATGCGACGATGATGGGACATGATGTTGGCGCTTCCTACGCCATGGTGAAGAGTTGCATCACATTATAGTAAAAAGTGCAATGGAAGGATGAAGACCACCAGGAAGACCAAGAAACTTGTACATATCTCAATTGAAAAAAGATGTAGGAAATAATACATACACTGAATTAAAGAGAATTGCTGAAGATCGTGAAAAATGGAGGACGAAGTTAAACGTTTTAAACCAACCTATTACCGGTTGATTAATAAAAAAAAAATAATAAAGAAATTTTTAAATTAATGAAAAAAAAATTGAATAACTTAAAGAATCTTAATAAAATCTTTTATAATTTTAAAGGTTTCTACATTTTTAAGTAAGATAACATATTATTTGGAAATTTTGTCCTTTAAGAGTGTATTTTGGTTGTTTTTAATGAATATCTGCATACATATTTAATTAGTTTTTAAGACATTATTCAATGCTGTAATTATAAATTTTATATTGGGCTGTGAACTAAAGATTAATATATTTTTTAGTGGGGATCTTTTCTTTATTATTGTTATGACAGTTGCTGTTATAGCTATAAAATTATTTAAAATTCAGATTAATTAGGACATTTTTAATCATCATTAATTAATATCTTAACTTTTAGGTCTTTAAAATTTTAAAAATAAAACATTGTGTTAAATTATATATTTTTTAAAATAAATATTAAAAATCCGCAAATTATTTTATATTTTATTTATTAAAGTATATAATAACTGTTTGTTTTAGGAGGTGGCTATAAAATTTGAAAGTGCAAAAGCTCGCCATCCTCAATTACAGTATGAAAGCAGACTTTATAAAGTTTTACAAGGAGGAGTTGGAATTCCACACATGAGGTAAGTTATATAGTTTTGTATTTTTGTAAATGTAATCCTCGAAAACTTGATAAATATGATTATGGCAAGCCTTAAATACACATTTATAATGATAAAAATATCAAACATGGTATCAGAAATGGAGTATTTTTAGATTTAAGACAAGTAGATGTTCTTTTTAACTTAGTTTTAGAAAAAATAGCTAGGGAAGAAATAAAAGTAATCACACTGAGTAACACACCAATAAGTTTGATGATATAGCCTTATTGGAAAATAACCAAATAATTGCATAACAATATTGTAGAAAATTAATGTGTGACAGACAAAATCGGTCTGAAGATTAATAAAAAAAAAAATCTTGTAACTGGACGAAGGTATAAAGAATTCTAACAAGAATTTATAAAAGTAAAAAGCCTATATATTTCAAATATTTAAGATTGATAATCACAGAAAATAATTCAAAATGAATGTAAATACTAGATTACAAATGGAAAACAGGTGTTACTATGGCAAAGCAAAGATGTTTGGTTTAAGGATCTTATCAAAACGACTGAAAATCCAGTTATTATACATGACTGATACAACCAGTAGTTTTATATGGGTCTGAAGCATGGGTTTTGAGGAAGATTTAAGAAAAAGACTTGCAGTGTTTGTGTGAAAAATTCTGGGAAGAGTTTATGGATCATGTAACAATTCTGATACTATGGAAAGGAGAAAACGTCATGGTAAGGAGTCTTTTAAGAACTTGTTTCAACGAGTAAACATCATAAAATAAATTGTGAAAAGAAGGTTAATGTTAGGTGAACATACTTGGAGAAAGAGGACTCATTAATAAAAACAATTATTAAGGAAGAATCAATTGGAAAGACTTTTTAGGTATCCCCATACTTAAGATGGGAAGATAGTGTGAAATAAGATAGAAAAGTGACAGAGAATGAGATAGCAGAAAATTTGTTTGGAGGGCATGATGTTGGAAATCCATTAGAAGAAGAAGATAAATGTAATTTTATCAGTATTAATGACGTATTTTGATGGAGCATCTTAGTCAAATGTTCATAATACTCATCGGTTATTATTTATTATGTAGTTATAATTATTATATTTTGAAGTAGATGTAAACCATAAGATTAAATGTCTTGTTATTTAGCGATTTTTCTATTGGTGATCTATATATATATATATATTGCTATAATAAAAAAACACGTGTTTTAAAGAAGAGATGTTGTTAAAAAATTGCACGGTGAGCATGGTGATGTTATAAATTTAATATTTCAACAATTTGTTGAATTATATATATATATATATTATCTACATTTTAATTATTAATTGAATATTTTTAAAATCTGAACGTTAAATAATCATTTAGCGTATTTTAATATGCATAGCTTAAAATGTTATCAGTGAAAATGACAAATATATATATTATGTACATTACATCATATTAAATACTTAAAATAACACTGTGTTCACTCGTGTATTAAAGTGAATATTTTTTTGAATTAATCTTGAAAATTTATCGTTTTTGTAGTAGGTTTATGTAGTTGAGAAATCATTAGAATTATATAAATGTGTGGGTGGGAGTGCACGTTTTAATATTTTATCTATCACCTATTGAATGTTTAGCTTTTAACATATAGATTGGATACTACACTATTATGGTTGTGGGGGCAACATCATTATATTTTCAAAAAATTAGGATAGTTCGCTATATTAAAAAAACCGAAGGACTCCAGATTGTTCCACACGAGTATCTTACGAACACACGCACTTTCATATAATTAATCATATGTATTTAAGACAATCGTTGTCTGCTGCCGCCTACGCGAATGAACGTCTGTTGTTTACTGTTATGTCGTCTTTCTTTATTCTCGTTTTAAGGCGTAAACTCAGAATGTCCGTGTTTTTTCTTTCTAATTAACGTATTATGTAATGATTACGCGTAATGCGAATAAAATAATAGTGGATTCGGCGGCTTCTGTCTGTCAGTTATTTATCTACCCCCAGAGTCGAAAATGTCATTAATATTATTGTTTGTATCCGCGTGTCTCGTATTACTACGTGCAAACTGATGATGAGCCGCGTGGAAATCCGAATTCGACAGATTTTACGCGTAATTTCGGACGGGAAAAAAGAAATGAAAAATTGACGGACGAGGAGGCGGCAAACGTCGTCGGTCGTTTTGTTGTTGTTCTTGTGAGATTGGATTGGTCGTTAGGGAGGACCGTACGCGCGCGTATTTTTATTATTATAACGTCGTTTTCCGATGGCTCTTCTTTCTCTCTCTCTCTCTCTCTCTCTCGAAGCGCCGCCGCACAACAGAGAGCTACACAACAACACTCTATTTTGTATTATTATTATTATTATTATTATAATCATAATACGACACGCGTATCATGACGGGAACTTTTCCATCGCGCACGTACGTGCGGCAACGTCGCATAAGGTATTACCGCGCCGTCGGGTCCCCTCCGGTCACACCGCTCGGCAACGTCGCGCTAGGGCCATTAAACCGTCAGCATTGTCTTCGCGTCTGGGGTTCCGTCGCCGCTGCCGCACCGTCAGCTGCGTGCTGCGGTGCGAATGCTGTTGACGAAGAATAACAGCGTTGTACCGCCGCCGCCGCCGCCGCACCGTGTCTCTGACATAATAAAACGCCGCAGCGTCGTTGTCCGTCCGTCAGATACGGCGAAACGAGCGGTCAGTCCTTACGCGGTTTTTTTTTTTTTTGTTGTTATTCTCTTTGTTTTTCCGTGCGCTTGTCTCGATGAATATTGTGTTTGGTAAACGGTGCAGTAGAAAAAAAAAACCGGCTGGTTAAATAATTTTTTATTTTGTCTTCTCTCCTCCTCCCCGCGATCGTAAATATCATAAAGTCGTCCAGCGATAAAACGGAAAAGCTTATTATACTATTTTCGTATTATAATGTATAATAGCACTGTAGTCGTAATAAAAATTTAACGACACCGCCGTAGGATATATTTTGTTTTTGAAAATTATGTCTTTCGATCGATTAATAAATATCGTTGATCCGGTCTAAAAAAAAAAAAAAAAAAAAAAATGAATTTTGAATCTAAATAAAAGAGATTCCGTTCTGAGTGATGAGACTATGCGTAGTTTTTTTTTTTTTGAAATTTCGTTTTCTACTTTGTATTTGTACGAGGCCGAGTTTTTGACGGTCGCTGTGTTGAAAAAGCCGAGTATCCGACAAAAATTAACGTAGAAAAGGAGATGAGAGTAGTCGTGTTAAATTTTGATTCCAAGATTTGTAAATCAATCCAATCCCATTCATTTTAATATTTTTTTCAAATAAATTTACAAATCTTAATAACAATTTTAAAAATATATAAATCATTTTTTTTTTATCAAGGGTAGTACGATGAGTTCTACGTCTCTATTCTAAAAGGATGCCGCGAGTGGAAAAAGTTTGGGAACTGCTGGATTCGTACATTTCACATTCAACTCGCGAACAGCGTTTGGATTCACATTTATCGATTCCACCTAGTCATTTCCCGTATTGTAATATTTCTTTCATTAAAATTTCTCCTCCTATGTACTCGCGCTTATCCCCTTCAATGTTTCTTTTACCCGTTCGATTTTCGAAATTTTCGATTAACGGCCGTCCGTCTCCGGTATTTAGTAGTAATTCGAACGGATTTCACTTAACGAGCAGCATAGAAAATTTCGTCGTCGGTCTGTTTATTGTCGGCGAGAACACCGGCGGACGTCCATGGTTTAGGTTGAGAATATCTTTCGGGTTCCAATGTCAGGTGTATGGAGCGCATTTTTCAATCTCAAGAAGATAATAATTCAAATAGATATTCTAATGTTTTACGTATATTTTACTGTAGTAATAATCTGTATATTGTTCTTTTTCGTGTACAGAAATTTGCGTGTGTGTGTGGGGGAGATTTTGTACTCGTTTTCGGGTTTATTGCGTTTATTGCTAGTTGAAAATGTTGTATTATAAACGTAACCTGCGGAATATTTGTTTACTTATTGTGACGCTTAGAAACGAGCGACTGATATTTCAACGTTGAAATTAATAACAATTTTAACTTTAGAAATTTATAATAATAATAAAAATCACCGAGTTGTGCAATATGCGTTATGTCATATTCCTATGTATATTTGAACGAAAATAACAAAGGTGTGTATTATAATATTGGAACATTGTAGCAATGGTAAATCGTTTGAAAACGTATCATCGTATATAGATTTCATATTCGATTAGTAATATTATATTATATTAAATTCAGTTTATTGTTTATTTATATAAATCATAACGTTTTTTTTCATAGTTTTCGACATTGAAATTTTGTATGTAATTAAGAAAAGAATAATAATTATTCGAAATCCTATAAGAAATGAAAAATAAATCATATGCACGTGGTGACACGTCTTATTAGAAATCGACATGTTGTTATAATACTCTAGAAACTGCGTAATTTGACATTCAACTGTATAAAGTTTTAAATTCAAAATATTATATTTTTAATTGATAATTTTTAATGAACCAAAATATCAAAGATACGTTTTCAATGGAATATTGCTTATTTAAAGTTTCGAATTTCGATGACCATGAATTTAATTTTTGTTTGTAATGAAATGATATATTCGACCCATATGGAATATTAAACCAGCGTTGGACTGTTTGGAATGTTGGGTTTATACAATTTATAAAATCCTGGCCAAGGTTAAAAAAAAAAAGAATTCCTTTGGAAAACTATATTAAAATTACATATCACATATATTAAATGTTCTTTATGTTTTATCTATAAAACATTCTGTTATTATCTTTATCAGTTGCGGTATCGGAAATTATTCTTAATAAATTTATTATAATATTAATTTATGAATATAGATAAAATTCTGAAGAGTATAATAGATATTCTGATTTGTTGAATAATAAAATAATTGTAAAGTTTTTAATTTTTTAAAGCTTTAGTGGTTTAAAATACTAAAAAAATTACTATAATTGTAACGTTTGCATATTAAAAGGATTAAGTACAGTTTTTTGTTAATAAGTTAATAATAGTTTTGATTTAATTTTTTTATTGATTTTTATTTTTTAACTATAATTATTTTTGTTTTGACTAAACGTGTTTATGTAGATAAGTAAATAAGAATTTGGAATTTTATTTTGTGTGGAAGAACTCTTGGTTATAATGGCCCCAATATTATATAGTCATATTGTGATTGAGTGCGTAGCGTGATTTCGTAGATTTTTTTTTTATATATAAATTAATTTTATGTTGTAATATTAATTTTTAAATGAAATAGACAATTGATGTACTTCAATTAAACTTTTTTTTTGTAAATGAAAATAATTGAATAAAAAAAATCACTCGGTTTCACGCGGTTTTTTCTTAATTAAATCATGACACTTTTTTTGTATTTATTAGTAGAAGTGGGCGAATGTAATTTTTTTAATTAACATTTTCTGACAGTCAAATAATAAACCTTTCTCTTTTGAAATTTTGATTTGCGTATTTTATTTCGTGTAATACTTTTTAGTGTAAATAGTTTCAGTTTTTAAGTCATATAAACGTCTTTTGAAGTGTGTGTGTGTATATAGTTTATGCTGAATCAGTCATCCGTTTCGGTTGCGTAGCGCGTGCGTTTCTATGGCAACATTTGATCCAAATAATGGAAACCTCGAAAGTAGAATACGTAACATATATATTATTAATATATGTATATTATGTTATATAATGTACATATCATATTATATCAAATATGTGTATGTTATAGTTATATATTGTATAATATACGCACATAAGGTGATCCACAAAGATAGATGTGTTATTTTAAAATTGTTTTGCTCTGCATTTGCTTCCCGTCGCTTAAAAAACGTGTTAAGTCCTCGTGTTATAATAAATCAAATATATTAATTCGTATTTTATATTACAACTTATGTTGAATAACTAAACATTCGTGTTCATAAAATATTATTTAAATACGTTTTTTTTTCTATACAGTTTCTTATTATTATAATTATGTTATTTGTTAATAAATTTTAAATAAAACTCGTAAATTTATAATTAATAATATCATTTTTTTTTTTCTGAGAGGCGGGCATATTTAAAAGGACTTGAGGCGTCATCTGTTCAAAATCCGACCCTGACCTTATATTATTTTTATGTAATGTGCACTTAAGTGAAATATTTGTTTTGTGGTTATGGTTTTATTTTTGAGCTAATGTCGAGTTTATTGCGAATTAAGTCGGATTTTGTCGGAAGAATAATCTTTTTTATTATTATTATTATTACTTATCTAGTAATTTGTTTAAAAAAAATGTACATTGATAATGTAATTATTTTGACAGCTTATAATATAAAAAAAGTAATTTCTAAAATATTAATTCGTGATAAATATACATAGTCGTTGAACAAACTACAACAATTACGTCAATAATTTAATTTCGGTTTTTTAAAAATTGTATTTTTACAAATATCCTTGTACTTTTCTTCGTATAAATTGTGTAAACGAAAGTAATTTGATTTTATTATTTTCACAATCCTTGTATTTCAATACGCTGTAATAAAAATTTGTTTATTAATCTGGGCTTTTCTCTCATCGTTATCTCTCTCTCATATTAGGTAGAATTATTGGTTATTCGTGATAATACAATCAGATTTACTACATTTGTTCGAAATTATTTATAATCTCTTACCCGGTTAAAACCGGTAAATCGTATAAGGCAGTGTATATAATTTAACCATATTATTGTGCTGTAAATACGTGTCTATGTTATTTTATTTATTTTCGAAATTTTTTTTAAACATTGATAATAACAATAATTGTATAACAATTTAATTGGTTTCGTATTCATTATTCGACGACATTTTTGAGGTTATTTATTTATATACTTTTAAAACTGATGATAAATAATTTCTGGAAAATGGCCTCTCATTTATATTTTTAGATTTAAACGATTGGAAATATCGTTAGTGCTTAGAGGGCTTTTAAATTGCGGTTATATCGAAAATATTCATTGGAAACGCGTACAATTAAATTATATAAATATTCTTTTAGGTATTAATGAAATTACAATACTATCAATTGTAATGGTTGTTGTATGGATTTACTTCACTTAATTGCAAAATATATAATTGATTATATTATATTGGAAAAATATAATAATTGTTCATCACAATTGATATGGTAATTACAAAAATAAAAAAAATTGTGTAGTAACAAAAAGAAAAAAGCGTTGCGTTAATTATTAGTAGTAATCTTTATTATTTTATTTTTTAGGCGTAGGATGCACGTAATGATATTATATAGAAAAGTGTATGGATGTATACCATGACACGTAATCCGTCGTATACCACCGTCATAGTGAAATGGACAAAAAGAAAAAAAAAGTCACAATAAAATCGTGACTACTACATTTTATAATATAGTAGTCTAGTTTTTTTTCTGCTATTTCTTTTACAATTGACGAGTTTTAAACTACAAAAAAAATATATATATATATATTAACTGTTTCGTATTTAATTCGAGGGTCTCTACACACAATTGAAACAGAATTAGACGTGTTTAAAATTATGTAAAATATTCATATGAATCGTAAAACCGGTACCTATGGAGAGTAGTAAGGATTTTTAATTATTTGATGCGCGAGACAATTTTTAGGGGTGGACCAACGGATCTTTTGGTCCGTTTTTCTTTTTACTGTGATGATGCAAGTCGGAAATTGGGTTTATAGGTCACCGGGCGGAGAGTTGTACGTAATAATAATGCCATACAGGCGCGAGAGAAATAATGTAGTACCACGCCTACAAAACCGCCAATTTCGTTGTTTTCTATTTCCAAGCGGTTTTCACTTTTTTTTTTTTTTTTCGATTTTTGTCACCACAAAACGACACACACAACTATCGTTTTGTACAACAAGTATATTATCGTGTGTGTATGGATGAATTCGGCGGATTTGTTATTTTTTCTTTTTTTTTTTCTATTTCAAATATTGACACGATAGAAAAATGTATATCGTATGTGTGTGTGTGTATGCTTACGGCTATTGGTATTATCAATAGGTAAAATCATTGATTCTGTTGTTGTTTATTATTTTACCGTACGTTGAAAACCAAATTATAATATCCCCGGTTATATTATTATCGTAATTGCGAATCGGACGTTTTTTCTTTTTTTTTTGACCTGTTTATTTATTTTATGAGATGCTATGAAATAAATAATAGTAGTATAATACGTACTTATTATATACAACAAAAATCTTTGGTGTTATTATTTTCTTTGTTTATGGATTTATATATATATATAGCTCGTACGTTTAAAATCCCTCTTTTGGATTGTAAAATTTTAATAGAGTAGTAGTAGTGTTGTTGTGTGTAACCAATACATACTGTGATCAATTAACGATTTCTAAACCATATTGATTTTTTTCTATTAAAAAAATAAATAAATAAACACTTGTTATATTTAAAATCGGTGTGACGACAACATTTTGCAAGTCTTTGGAAACATGTTAGGAAGGGGCGGCAGACACGGTTTATTTTTTTATAGCTTCTCTCTGACTATTTTATATAGTTATCATGATATCGAGGGGGGAATCAAGCTTGAATGAAACTAAAGAGTAGTTCAATTTCGACTGTAACGGCATTCGATTTTAATATAATATTGTACAACTCGGTAATTTATTATTAGTTTTCAATTCTCGGGATTTAAATGTTATTTAAACTTTTTTAGTAAAGTAAATATTTAGCTACAATATTATTTAATGTTTTCGGATGAGATAACCCGTGCAATGTATATGAAGTATACAAAAAAAAAACACTATAAATATTCAAGTCTCATTTTATTATTGTCATTATACAATCAAAACATATTTAAGTACGGTAAAATACAAGTACCTATATGTAATATAGTGTTATTTAGTGATGATATTATTATTGTTATATCTACTATGTAAGCAAGTTAAGAAGTTACTCGTTACAAAATATTAAAGTAACGAAATCTCTTTGAATTAATTTTACGAAATTCTAAATATACAAAGAATAAAAAATATTAGTTTTACATCTTCGTCATAATAAATTATAATGTTCTCATTAATAAATAAGCCAATGCTTCTTCTCAATCTTTTAAGCACCGCGACCCAAATTTTATACTGAAAATTTTTTGCGACCCACACACTGTACAGGACAAAAATCGAGTTGTAAGAAGACGAAAAACTTTAGTAGTGAATATTTTTATTTTGTTTATAAGAAATATAATTTTTACACTTTATAAAACAACATACGTTGTTGTGTACAGTTGGCCTCTGCCACGGTTTTGTTTTTCATATTTTAAATAATAATGGCTAACAAATCACGAGAAGGATAACCGATCACATATGGGGGGGGGGAGGCATATGCATATTTATATGGCGAAATGTAATACTAATAATGATATTATATCTGACAGAAGGATTATAGAAAGTAAATGTAATTAATTGAAGGTTTCCAAGTAATTTCCGAGTTTTTTAAATTAATATTTCTGATAATTTAAAAGAATTAAACATATATGTCTCGTGGTCCATAGTTTATGATACACTGATCTAATCTAACCCAACAATCGCCAATTATAAATAGTAGTACAATAAAAAATTAATAAAATATTTATAGTTTTGACAATTTTTATATTAATATTTTTATACACAAATTTAATTTAAATGTATTAACTATTTTAGTTAAATTAAAATGGGAAAATATTTTCTAGAGATTATTTAATTTTTGTTTGTTAAACAATTATAGTCTCAACGAATATTTTTACGAGTTTTAATTTTTCAATTGGCTATATAAGTTATTCTGTTTTTAGATAATGAATTACTCTGTGAATGTTTTAAGTCTTAAAAAATATTACCTCATTTTAAATTTAGTGGTGTGTACCTTAAATGTTTATATTCTTAATTTGAATTTAAATACCGCCATAATAAGTGTAGCTAGTATTTGTTGTATTGCTGTATTTACATGAAAATATTGTAAATGAGGAGGTTATCATGTCCTATCATAATTGTATCTAAGAGCCCTGTTATTTTTGTAACAATAATGTAGATTATAAATTGTCCCTTTGAGTTTCATAAAAAAATAAAATGTTTTCAAGTCTAAATATTATTTTTAATTAACTTCACTAATGGATCAGTAAAGATATAAAATACACAATAATGCAAGTTATTTGTATTTTATCATAGTAATATCAAATGTATAATTATAATAATTGGCTATTTTTGTAAATGACATTGTTAATTAACACAAAAAAATATTTATGTAAATATGTTTGTTCAGTTAACTGTATATTCACTGTGTGAATAAAGAAATATTTTGATTAAATTTAATATTAAACTGGTTAGAAGATACAAATGACCCATATAAATTATTATTTTAAATTGTTAATTGGATTTAATTGAAAACAAAATTCAAATAAACTAATTTAGTATAACAATTAATTTTTATAAAAATATAGTTTAGTATTCTCAAACTTCATACATAATACTAATCTTCCTATCGTATATTAAAAAATATATAATATAATATTATTTTTATATTTTGTTTTCAGATGGTTTGGGTTAGAAAGAAACTACAACATTTTAGTAATGGATTTACTAGGTCCATCATTAGAAGATCTTTTCAATTTTTGTTCCCGGCGATTTACTCTTAAGACAGTGCTTATGTTGGCTGACCAAATGATCAGTCGTATTGAATATGTGCACTGTAAGAGCTTTATTCATCGTGATATTAAACCGGACAACTTTCTTATGGGAATTGGTCGTCATTGCAATAAAGTAAATAATTATATCCTTTTGTAGATTTAATCAAACATAAAGTACAATGGATTTATTAATTTTTTTTCTAGTTGTTTCTTATTGATTTTGGATTGGCTAAAAAATATAGAGATATGCGCACACGGACTCATATTTCTTATCGTGAGGACAAAAATCTTACAGGAACAGCACGTTATGCTTCTATCAATGCTCATTTAGGAATTGAACAGAGGTAATATATTTTTTTTTTTTTTTTTTTTTTTTGTGAAATAATAATTACTTAAAATATTTTTGTTTTTATTTCAGTCGTCGGGATGATATTGAATCCTTGGGATATGTACTTATGTATTTTAATAAAGGATGTTTGCCATGGCAAGGATTAAAGGTAAGATTTATGTAAAAACCATATTTTAATTAATGACACTGTAAATATAAGTTTTTATATTTATTTGTTATAAGTCATAACTTAATAAACAAATATTAAATCATTTTAGGCAGCAACAAAAAGGCAAAAATATGAAAAAATTAGTGAGAAAAAAATGTCAACTCCTGTCGAATTCCTATGCAAGGTATAATAGTCTAATATTTTGAATAACTCACATTCAAATATACTGGATGATTGTTTGTAATAATTTCTTTTTCTTTTTGAAAAACATTGCAAACAACCTAATTTTCTAATCAAAGTATTTATAGATCGAAAATTATACAACATATTAAGTTGTTTTGTGAATTATTATTTTGTAAATACTATTATTTATAATTTTAATTAAACTTTTTATGAATTATTAATTTAGGGACTGCCTGCAGAATTTGCCATGTTCCTAAATTACAGCCGAGGTTTAAGATTTGAAGAATCACCAGATTATATGTACTTGAGACAGTTATTCCGCATTCTATTTAGAACATTAAATCATCAATATGATTACATATTTGATTGGACCATGTTGAAACAAAAGGAATACAACAATGATGGACAAGGTGCTACTGTAGCACAAGGTGGCTCTCCTGTGCCTGGTACTGCTGCAGCTGGTGGTCCACAACCATTTCCCCCCCAGACATCAGCCACCTTAGGTAATCCATAAACATAATTAAATGTTGATAGAAAAAAATTATGATCTTTGTTCAATAAACAAACTGAATAAGTAACTTATAAAGATTTTTGTAAAAATAATAAAAAAATAAAAGACATTTGTATGTGTTTTATTGCTTATTCTTTTGTTTACTCCTCTTTAACAGTTTGTTTTTGTGTTCAATATGGCAATCGTAATTTTTTTTCTACTAAAATTCTGACTTAATATATTTTATTATATTATAACGGAAAATTTGAAAGACAAAAAAAATGTGTGTTAATATTTTTCTAGCTACTGCAAACCAGGCGAGCAAGAACTGAGCCTTCATATACTTTAATTTTAGCTTTGAATTTATAAATTGATATAAATGTTTTGCGAGTCAGCAATTAATTAAAGTGATGTCAACTCTGAAATTTATAAATCTTTTTATTTTTCAATTTTCAAAATTGTGCACAAATATTAAAAAAAAATCTCACACAGTGTATAATTTTATATATATATATATATAGAATTTTTTTTTAATTTTTAGTGTATTACATCATAATGTACAATAATTTTTGTTTCAGGTAATCGCTAAAATTAAAAATTAAACAATGGATCCCTTATCTTTTAATCATCCTGGTCCTCTTAATTTAAAGTGCGATTTTGTATTATTTTTTTTATTTCATTGTTATTATAATTTAGCGGTATGAAAATATATGTAAATCGCCTTCCTTTATTTCATGGAGTGAAATGTGGTCAATACTGATATACTCCCATATTATTAATTTCTCTCATTGACTTTTATTAAGAAAAATCCCTATTATTTTGAAATACATACCCTCATATGTATTGTCAATTCAATTAAGTCATACTTCATATATATATATATATAATTTTTTTTATTATAATTTTTTTTTTTTAAAGTTAAGTGATAGGTTATACAGAAACTTTTAAATTAAAATAAATATTTATAAATAAATGTCGTTTATGTATTATAGAAAAATAATAAAAACCTAACTTATTATTTTAAGTTGCATTACAATGTTAAAAAAAAGATTCCTAATTGTTTTTGAATTATACACAACGTACATGCATAAATATAAATAAATAAAATATATTTAAATAACTTGGGTACATAAAGGATTTTGTAAGAAATGTGTTGGACATTATTGAAAAACTATTTAATTTTTGCCAATAATGTTTGTAAAACTTTGATCAGTAATCCTATTATTGAATTTGCTTGGGTGATATGTATTAATTTCATACATGATTGATTGTTTCCTACTGTGTAATGTAACATCAGATTTAATTTTATTTATGTCTTAGTGTGTTACCTTTGTATACATGTATATTGTTTTAATGTGTATAAAGAAAAAAGTACATTTCTGTACAATATAAAGAATACGAAGACAAATTTTCTCTGAATCTATATGCTTTTTTTATGATAATCTTACTATGATTTTAGTTATAAGGGTGCTTGTTGAGCTTGGATGATATAAGAGGCTAGCAGAACATAACGTCAAATAATCTATTCAGCAATATCACAGTGTTAGGTTTATGCAGTGGTAATTTCTTTTATTAGTTAATGTTCAAATAGTTCATAATACTAATATATAAATTCAGAATTTAGTTGATGGTAGTTTTATTGGAATATTGAAATTGCCATTATGAAACTATGATCTAATTTATTTGCAAACTGGCATCTGTGGTAGAAAACTTCAAGTCGTTAAGTTGCTGCGTATGCAAAATAGTATCATTTATCAATACTTAATATTGTTTACGTATCAGTCTTGTAGGTTCACCATCCTTGATTCTGATGTTCCGATTATAATTTTGTTATTATCAAATTTTAGTTAATAGAGCATACAATATACATGGTGGTATTGTTAAGTAATTTCAGTACAGCGATACACTTTTAGCGATTACTTTCACTCTTGTTGCAATAGACAATGTTATTAATGAGTAAAGCTGGTATAGTAATCATTTATGTTAAAGTCGTGTAGCAATGACCCCCACATATTATATCATATAATAACAATTGATAATAAATTAATGCAAAAAAAAAAAAAAAACAATTTGTCTATTGAAATAGAAAATAAATTTATTTTTTTACAAAATATTTAATAAAATTATTCTTAACATTAAATGGGAAAAATTAATCATTCAGGATACCAGATATCACTTTGTACTTCCATTCTTACTTCAAAGGATTGGACAGGTTATGAATTAAATTAACCATTTCATTATAGTGGTTTTTATCTGAAAAAAAAATGTGTAAAATATTATATATACCATGGGATATTAACAAACATTTATTATTATTTATGGTTATCCCATTATTTTATAGTTAAAAATGTTTTGACTTCAAAAAATATTTTATGTATTATTAAATATAAGAAGAGCTCTTCTTTTCTGCATACATAATATTATACAATAATTTATTGGTATAGAACTCAAGTAATTTCCACGTTTATGTAGTACTTTTTGAGTAGTTTTTTTTTTTTGACAAATCCGCATTCTAGTTAAAATGAAGAAATTGTTTACCAAAATCATTGGAAATCGATGATGGCACATTGATACAGTTAGTTGCGTTGATCATATTCTTGTCTTTAACAAAACCCATGACTTCTAACCATTCGTCTTGTGAACAGTCAACCGGTTCCTCGAAGTTAACAGACACCACTTGGTCATCTGTTGTCTGCAGCGTTACTGTTTGACCATTGGCGCTCACCTACATGTGAAAAACATTTACAATAATTAAGCTATGGTTTCCTAATAAAGAAATGCCGTTACCTAGCGGTTAGGTTATTACGGTCGACTTTACGATGCCAAACTATGTTTTTCTAAAAAATAATTTCGTTATCTAGGGGCCATACTCAATTGTAATATGTAGTCATTCACTCGTGTAATGTGTCATGCAGTGGTGGAAAATAGACAATATAGACATTGCATTAGTATATTTGGAAGATGAAAAAAATCGTTTAGAACTAAATGGAATTTTTAAGAATTGTACTACTGAGTGTGCATTTTAAATTCTAGTGCATCGCCATTTATACTGTAATGAATTTTCATCACTTTCACTTCTCCAAGTCATGAGTTTCCACTCATGATTTATATAATACAATGTTCATTTAATTACAATGTTTTTAATCGCTATATTCGAAAAAACATCCAACAACTATTCGCTCGTCGCTACGGCTATGGACGGCCATAATGCAAGAAACACTACCGCTATTTAACGTTACGGTAACACTTTCTAGCAAACCATGCCGTTGGTTTGTATAGACGTTTTGGTGACGTTACTCACTGTAACATAACGGCACCGTTTTTCTAGGAAACCATAGATTTACATATACGTGTTGCTTTATATAAGTCTGTCAATTTACTTTCAAAATGTTACCGAACAACGTGACTTGTTTGTTAATGGATTTTTGTAAATATGAACCGTTGATGTACGGTCGTGGTGCACTCCAAGCTACAGACTCCATGTTTTGAACGTGACGACGACGGTGTCGCGCTTTTCGAAACGGCTAGTTACCGTACAGCGAACAAAATGTTAAAACAAACGTCGTTTAAGACGATGACGATTACGGCAGAAAAAGCTTGGCAAATGAATTACCTACACAACAATAAACGGTATGTTTGACGTTTTTCCACGAGTGTGAGGTTAGCAATAGAGGTACCTAGCAAGTGATAAGAAACGTATATTTAATTGCCTATATTATAAAGATCTTATTAATAAGCACTTCGAACCATAATATATAACAAAAAAATTCAAAGAATAGATAGCGCCACAAATATTTTTCATATATATATACAGTAAAAACTAGAGGTGGAAAATCTAGTTCATTTGAGAGAAAAGTTCATTAGTTCATAGTTCATCCGAGTGAATAGTTCAATTGAACTATTCTTTAGTTCATTTAGTTTACCAGTTATTATTTAGTAAGTAAATTAAAGAACTTCATACTTTTATTGAACAATTTATGACAGTCGCTCGTAACTTCATACCGTTCAGTCATTTACGATAATATAACAATATCCGTTATAATATAGAATAGTTCTCATTCCTAATGGCTAATACCAACATAATCTTTTTACGAACTGTGAACTATTGAACGACATACACTGATTTAGTTCAGAATAGTTCATTTTAAAGAATAGTTCATATGAACCATTCGTTCACGAACTTAACAGCTCTAGTAAAAACAAACATAATTAAAAAATTAAACAAATCCGAATTTACTATTTTCGATGTGTTCCGGAGGACGGCCCCAGGTCAAGACATACATATTAAGAAAGCCCGTGAAATTTATTATGAGATAGGCTGATTAGAAACGTTATTCACCAGTAAACGAATGTGTGAGCTCGTATTGAATTTCGACCAACCGTTATCGCCGGTACCGGCGACGGCGGCAAAACGATATTACTTGCTGGCCGATTGATCAATATAACCAATTGATGAATTGACAAGGATCTTAAAAAAAAATTGTATTTTTGTTTAATTAATAATAAAATAACTTTACTATATTATTATTTTAATGACACATTTCGTATGCAAAAATATTTATTTAATTATAATAAGTTTAAATATTTTTACAAATTAATAATGGATTCTTTATGAGAGAAAATAATATATCTTAATATATTATTTTTATATATATATTGAGCACATAAGTTTTGTAAAATTTTATATGTATATATATTAGCATTTGTAAAATAGTACTGCCCGGGGGACCCCTGTCCAATTTTTTTAATATCCTCAGCTTACTTATAAAATTATTTTTCTTAAAATTCAGATAATATTTATTAGCATTTGTAAAAAAGTAGTGCGCCGGGGAACCCCTGCCCAATTTTTTAAATATATTCATTTAACTTATGAAACTTAAAATTCCGAATTTATTTTGCTAATGTATATATACACCCAACATTATAATATCAACAAACACATAACCACATTTCAGCGCATAATTTTTAATAAATAAAAAATATATATAATATAAATAAATATACACATGTCTATTAAAATGTATATTTAAATATAAAAAACGAATAGAGCCAATGAGTATTAGTTAAGAATGTTGTTGTCTATATTATATATTACTACCGTTTTCGACAAAAACTCATCATCGGGTAATTTTAATTTTAATTGTACACAACAATAAACGGTATGTTTGACGTTTTTCCCGGCTTTTGTCCGTTTTGTTATCAAATATATATGTGAGTGAAGTCAGCGACGGTATTGCCTTGTTTTCTTTCAGGTTTCGAATCGTTATCGTTGATAAATGAAGTAAAAGCGATATGCAATATTGATAACAACATTCAGGCGCCCAACATTGATCCTTTTTGTTGTTTTTAAATTTTTGGTTTTTGTTCAAGCGAATCAATGTGAAATAAAAAAATTGCTGCCCCAATTGGTACGTTCAGTTAAGTATTTTATTTCACTCGGAATTATACGTTACACATATTATAGTACACGCGTTTCGACTTAAAATCATAAAATATTAAATACATTAAAAATTGAAATTATCCAGCATTCTCTAATGTATAATAGTAATACGTAGTTACAAAAATCGAAATTTCTATCCTGTTAGGTTTTGCTTCTTGCTGTATAAAATAATGTTAATTTCGAGTATTGCTATTAATTTAAGTATACTGTACTGTGCAGAAGTAAAACCAGAGTTTTGACCGTAGGCGTGTCTACACAGGTCGTGTCTATCATGCACAGATATGAGCTCTAAATTTAACTTTTTTAATTATTGTGGTTCTTATTATTTGTTAAGTATTGATATTAATAATTATTCAATTTCTTTAGCTTATAAAATTTTTAGTACTTTTTCTGTTTATCTTTTCTAAAATGAATAATGTTAATTACTATTTGTATTATAATATTTTCAAAATTTGAGGGTCGTATTTTATTTTTCCTATTGGTTATCTAGTGTTACATTTGTATATTTATCTTGTGCACGATCGGCTAAAGAAGTTCTGGACACGCCTATGGTTTTGACAGAGAAGTAAGATATCAAACAATGTTGTTGATTATAAAGAATATCATTCGAAGGAATGGCGTTACTTTTTAATAGATTTAATTCATACACATTCTATATAATTTCAATACATTTCTTTTCAAATATAATTTAATTATTTTATTAACGGTCTCAAGATATAAAGTATAAATAATTCATTTTTTAAGTTTATTACATTTTTGTGTGTATTACACAAACCAAGATTTAATATGTGAAAATAAATGTACAAATTGTCAATATATTTTTTTTTTTTAATATAAGGGTATATGATGAAAATTGTAAATAATGTACTTCAGGTTTGTGCCATGAGAAAATCCATTAGACAGCTAACAAAACGATGTGGATAACAACTTATTTTTACTGGAAGCCCAAATTGCGTCCTCTCATGACATGGAGTTTAGTTAAAAAAAAAAAATGTATTTATATATTTTTTTTTACAGATATTGTTTGCACAAATTATGTAATGGAATTCTCTAGTGTTGAATATTATATTATTTTGTGTATCTTAATTGTTCCGGTTTATTATTTTTTCCAACTCTGGGCATGGCTTGGTTGGGAATTGTTTAAAAATAATTGAATGATTATCAGCAAAAATAAAATGTAAGAATAAAATAATTTTAATCTAAATATTCAAATTTGAATGAAGTTATTTTATTTTCCATAAAAATAAATTAAAATTTTATTCTGTGCACAATTAGATGTAAGTATTAATTTTTTTTTGATAAATGAGAGAAAAAATATAATTTGTAATTCATTTTCTTCTTTTTTTCATTTCAAGCTTCTCTAGTCCATATAAGATTTATAATTATTTATATTAATCTGGATATTCAGTACCTTTGAACTATTAGTTGATTCTAACTACATATATTATATTTTACTTAAACCATTCTAATTAACCATACCCTACAACAAAAATTTGTGCACAGGAACTGATAAATATAGTATACTATTTGAGATAGAAAATTTTTAAAATATATGTTAACATTATTATTGTATTTATAATGCATTTATAAATAATTTTAAATTATGATTTGTTAAATAATAATTTTTTATTTAGAAAAAGTTTGACCATTATGACAAGTTCAAGGGATTTAAATATTTCAAATAATAAGTAATTCAAATTTATTTTAATTAAAATTGTTAAACGTATTTACTTTTAATTATAGGGATACATCAACTTTATTTAACAAAAGAAACTCAATGGACTGTATTTATTATCGATCAGATATCACAGACGATGAAAAGTAATCTATATTTGAAAAGAATCAAATGTTTTTTTAGTAGTTTCTTAATTATATTACATACCTAAATGTTTTTTGTTTTTTTTTTTTTAGAAATATTCCAAATATATTTATTACGCCCAAATTAAATCCGTCAGATGATGTTTATCCATTTATTGTGTTGGATAGAGAAAAGTATTAACTACATTTTATTTAATTTAGAATTTTGATTTTAATTAAATTTATTATTTTATAGAGAAATTCCCAATGTATTCAGTGTTGATGAATTTCAAGCAGATTCTAGAATATGTGCTTCCAATTATGCAGACGAATATTGGTAATTTTAGTTAAATATTTTTAAAACTACCAATTAATATCAATTTATAAATAAATGTGTAATTTTTACAGTGATTATCCTAATTTATTTACTTTGCACGAGTCATATTCAGAACCATGTGGTTTCAAAGATGATTTGTGGGAAAAATATAGGTATTGTATATTAATGCAAAAAATGTATTTAGATAATATTCAAAGTTACAATTATTATTTTAAATTTAAATTTATTTTTATATTTTACGAAACTTTAACGTTTTTTATTATTAAATTGTATGTTTTTTTTTTTATGTTTTGCTCATACAAATTAAAATTATAATTTGAACATTAGAGTGCATTTTGTGTATGATTTTATTTTATTATTTTTTGTTTTATAGAAATTATACAAGTGTATTTAATGTATCAGATACACATCATATTGATTGTGTTCAAGAGTTAGAAATTAATGATTGGTAATAAATTTGTATTCCTGTAATATTCATTTTAATTTTATTACTTTTTTTTTATGGAATGGTTTTTAATTTGTTTTAGTAACTGTGCAAAACAAGAAAAGAACCGTTCAATTTCAAATGAAAAATTATCACTAGAATCTACGTCTAAAGTAATTTATATAATATTTATGTTATTTTTATGATTGTTAAAAGTTAAATCAAATTTAGCCATATAACATTAAAATATAAATAACCAAATGAATATAATGTATTATTTTTTTGAATTTACTTAATTAATATAATTTATAATAATAAATTATAAAATAATATTATATTGATATTATTCTCAATATTATTTTATATTTACAGGAGGTTTTTACTAGTGGAACAATAGAATCAGATTCAGTTGAAAAATGTTCAATCTTAGAAGAGAACCTTGAGGAAAAGATGAGTTCTGCTCTATGCTTTTGGTGCATTGTCACAGGTGCAAATGTGCGAGATCATAACATTAAAACATATTTTCCCCAAAAAGAAATAAGTAGCGTGTGTATCATGAATGATATTAAACGAATGTTGATTAATTTGGGTACAATATATTTTCTTGTGGATGATGTAAGTATTAATTATTTTTTAATTGTTTATAATAATAATTTTTATTTTATATAAAAAGTAATTGATATAATTTGCATAATAAGTGTATGTTAAAAAAAACTATAATGTACATTGATTGCACTAAATTATTTTATCATCTATAATTTTTTTCTAAGTACTAAATAATTGATAATTTATTCACAAGGTGTTTACTGTTTATTTTAGGAAACACATGTTTATAAGAGAAATGGAAACATCAGTATTGCTGGATTGACACCAGAGATGTATGAGTCTGCAACAAATCCCATTTTAAAGTGTTCTAACTTATACAAAATATTGTCTAGTACTATAATCGAATGGAGAAAAAAGTGTGAAGATAGTATACTTAAGGTATAAATATTAATAAAATGTAATTATTATTATTTAAATCAAATGTTTTAATAAACAAATGTTTAATATTTTTAATATCAAATGTTTTATTTCTAGGCCTTCATTTATGCTGTATCTAATATATTGGATGACTATGAACGATCAATATATGCTGTGTCACAAGAGTCTCTGTTGTCATTAGTAGATCGTTTATCTCATATAACTCCTCGTTTACAGTTGTTAATGAATATTGTTAGTTGCATACAAACAAGTTATAATACCATCATTCAAGATCATATGCCTTGTAGTATAAACATAATAAACAAAATTCATGATTATCTGATTAATTACCGGTTCTCACATGATTTGTTTCTAAAAATGTTATTATACATTTTTGAATCATGTTGTTTAGTTTATTTTAGGTATATTAATATTTTAAAGTAAATGTTATGCTTTTTTTAATGAGTATATTGTTATAGAATTTTATCTAATTGGACATTAAAAGGGGTTTTACATAAAAACGAAACTAACATGTTTGTTCAATTAAAACCTGATTTCGAAGATGAAGACGTTTGTAGGCGAAGAAATTGGAATCGATTTTTTATAGATGAAAATGTAGAGGTTCCAGTATTTTTAAATAAATATAAAACAGATATTTTGAATTGTGGTAAAACTATTAATTTCTATAATGAATTCAATGATTTAGTAAGTATATAATATATACAGAAATACATTAAAAAAAATTTTAAATCAATTTTTTTTTTAGAATGTGTATTTACCTGACTTAACTTGTTGTTTGGATGCTGTGGATACTCAGAAAGTTTATGAAACATTCTCTGTCTACTTTAAATATAATTGTAATTTTAAAACTGCAAATTATATCAAAAAAATGTCAAATTGTTACCTCTTTGAATCAATTATAGGACTTGTTAATCCAAAAGAAAATACTGGTAATTTAAAAAAATTAAACTAAAATAGATATTGAATACTAATAACAGCATATATTTTGGTATAATAAATTATACTTTGATATTTATGGTATTAAATAATATATATATATATATTAGATAAAATTTGTTAACTAAATTTAATAATAAAAACTTGATAATGTTTTATTTAATCCAATCTATAAAGATTGATTTTCAATTTAAATATTTTATAGTTAATTGAAACACATTTCAATAATTTGTACTTTTTAAATACAAATATATTTTATGATATACATAATTATATATTTATTATTTTGTTAACATTTAAATAATCGACTGAGTATTTAGGGTTAATTTATTTATTTTAATAATCAACTCTCCAGTCTTGTAAAAACATGGATATCAATGATAATAATATTATTATTACAATAATAAAAATACAACTAGAACAATAAATAATAGTAATAATAATTAGACACCTAATAGGTATTATTTTATATAGTGTTTATTTCTTTAACATTAATGTTTCTTATTCTTGTTTTTTATTTATTAAGTAAATGAAATGTTAATATTAATAAATCCTAACACTTCATATAAATAATGCATATTCATTTTAATTGGTATTTGCAGATAATGATGATATTCAAAATAAAAATATAACTAATGTTACAATAGAGACTACTCAAATTTATTCTGACAACAAAAGTTATGATTTCTTTCAAATACCTGATTGGACTTCTGTTAATAATACATATGATTTCAATAAGCCATATGGATTTTTCATTGACCATGATGATGTATTAACATATAATGACAAACCTTTTGATGTTATTAATATGTTAGACTATGTACCACATTCTATACTAATACCAGCTCGCCTACAAAAGAGTGTCTGTGATAGACAAATATTGGATTTGTTTTTTGTTCAAAAAAATCTAATGGGACATTTATACTATTTATCCCAATGCTTCTTTTTAATGAATTGGCAATTTTCTTCTAAATTATGCGAGTTACTGTTTAATGGAATTGTTACTAATAGACAAAATCCACTAAATATCTTTAATTCTTTTAAGTTAACATCTATTATAGATGAAGCTATTCAAAATAGTTTCTCAAGAATGGAACAGCATAATTTGACATTGGATATTACTTTTATACCTCGTTTAAATGGAAATATTGACATTTCGGTAAGTAAAATAAAAATTAATAGCATTTAATTTTCCATGAGCAATTATATAATATATATATATATATATACATATCTTTAGGACGTAGAATGTGTAGAATTAAATTACTCACCTGAGTGGCCGATGGACATGATTTTGTCAAATAAAATATTATTAAAGTACAAACGAATATTTATGTTTGCCAATAAATTGGAGTATGTTTTGTGGAGTTTAAGGGAAGCTAGAAAATTATTGAGTGTGTATAAAAATGATACAGGATTACAATTTAGAAAGGTAATAGTAAAAATAATCCTGTGTATGGTCTATTAAAAAAATACATTAAATGATTTTGAATTTTTTTTCTGCGTAACGTTCATAGATAAATCTGTTCAAGCATTGGATGAATCAATTTGTATCATCTATTCAACAGTATTATAAGCAAGTTGTGGTAGGCACGTGTTGGTCAGAATTAAATGAGAATGTAGAAAATGTTCAAAATTATGATGATCTATTTGCGGTTCATAAGCAGTATATGCACACAATGTTAAGGCGGTTAGTATAATATGAATAGTGAATTATTATTTTGTAATGATAAGTATAAAAATGTTTGATGTTTACAGGTGTTTGATGGTTGTTGGTCTCAAAGATAAACTTATTTTGTTGAATAAAATTTATATAGAAATATTGGCGTATTATCAAGCTTTAACAAGTGGTCAGTTCTACATGAAAGATTCTGAAAGGTTACATTCAGAGTTCATTAGTATGGAACAGTGTTTCTCGCGGTTTGTAAAGTTAAGAGAAATGTTTTACATGAGTGTATTGAAAACTGTGCAAACTGATGGAAAACATCACGTGGCTCAATTAGAAAGTTTAATTACTATAATTGGACCATCATGTAACAATTTGATATGAAGCGTATTGATTTTTAAGATACTCGTACTTTCAAATTTTCAAGGAATTTGGAGCTTTGCTGTTATTACAGTAAAATGTGTTTGTATAAAATCATATTAGTTTTGTTATATCACATTATGTACAATGAATATTTTATTTAAAACCTGCTACTATTACAGTATTAATATATATAAATATGTATTAATAATTTTTATTGTATGTATATAAATGTATAGTATTATGTCAATTATTATTTTTTAATTTTATATTATAAAATTATAGTTATTTAATAATATCTATCAGTAATTCAATGTTTAATGTCAATCTAATCATTAAATTATATCAAATATTTTCTTTATTGAATTTTACCATGTTGTATGTTCAATACCGAATACAATTGTATTGTAAATACTTTATAATACTTTGTACATTAAAAGTATTTAAAAAAATAGTATTTAATTCTAACAGAGGTATTTAGCATTCAAATTTCAAATACTTAGTCAATTTTGTATAATACCGTGTTTTGAAGGGGTTTTTTTTATGTGTATATAAATATCGTTACAATTCAGTTGTATTGATAAAATAATTTGACATCGAAAATCGTTATATGTCGTTGATAAAACGCAAGCTGTTTATGCAGAGAGTGAACGAATATTATGTAATAAAGAAATAAAATGTTTTGTGTTGGAAATTGACCTAGCATGGGATCGCGAGTTTATTTATTTACGGAAAAGAATTAACAACAAACATTTTCAAAAAAAGCAGTACAAATAATATACAAAACAAATTATATTACACAATAATAATTACAATTAAAATATATATTTATGTAATTCGTATTAATAGAATTACAAGGGGGGGACAAGGGGAATAATTGTGTAAAATATTATTGTTGGTAGTTATTTATTAATCACAAAAAAAATTCTCGTAATATCGTTATTAATTTTAAAATTAAAGTTTTCCAATATTTATGTGCACAACCTATTTTATTATCGTTATTAATTTCGTATAAAAACGGATTAATCGTAAAACCGTTGATTTGTTGACATTACAACAAATATTCACAGTTGATTCTTGTCTATTACTGTACGCTACGGACAGAACATGAAACTCGCACGAATCAGAAATGCGGCCACGAGCGTTTTGGTTTTTTGGAGGCGGAAATTCTTTTTATCAGCGCGTATAGTGTGTTGTGTGTTTAGTGTCGTCTTGATAAGATACAAAACGCAAGCAAAAACAGTGATAACAGCAGTTTGAAAACGGTTTGGTGTATACATAAATATTTATTTTTTTTTTGGCTTTTCTGTACATTGTCGCGACAAATATTTTATAGTATTTCGTCGCGTTCCGTTCGTTTCGATGTCACCGCACGTTCGTTTGTTCGGCGGTTTTTTCACGTTTCTTGCGGTGAAATCGTAACACGTACCGACAATGGGCAACCAGTTGGTGGGCATAGCGCCTTCGGAGATATTTCCAGTCGAACACTACCTGACCGACCATTCGCAGTTGCAGTTCGACATGAGGTATGCGTCCGCGTTATGCGTATACGTTCCGAATTCGCAATGTTTTATCTGTCCACCGCGTTTTGCAGTCTTGGCAGCACTCGATTTTTCAAGGTGGCTCGAGCCAAGTCACAGGAGGGAATGATTGTGGTCAAAGTGTTTGCTCTACACGATCCAATGTTGCCATTGGCCAAGCATCGCGTGCGCGTCGAAGAAATCAAGGCAAAACTACAGTCGGCCGTCAATTGTTTATGTTTCCAAAAAGTCATTGTAAGAAAATACAATTCACAAATCAATTTTCACTCTGTATCGTCTACTGTTTATTTATTATTTTTGTTTTCAGGTGACCGACAAGGCGGTTTTCTTGATGCGTGAATACGTCAAATACAGTTTATACGATCGCATCAGCACCAGGCCTTTCTTGACGATGATCGAGAAGAAATTTATCGCCTTTCAAATATTGTTTGCTTTACGACAGTGTCACACATTAGGCGTAAGCGTTTGTTGTGTGTCTGGCTAAAGTTCATTTTGATATAATTTTTCTTATCCATAGGTGTGTCACGGCGATATTAAGTTAGAAAATATTATGATTACTTCTTGGAATTGGGTATTAATCACCGATATTGCCTCGTACAAACCTACTTATCTGCCTGATGATAACCCTGCTGATTATTCATTCTTTTTCGATACTTCTCGTAGAAGGCTATGTTACATTGCGCCAGAACGGTAAATATTTTATTGTTGTTTTTATGTACGTTTATGGGTTCAATGAAAGTGCAATTTGAATTGTTTAGTTTCGTGAAAACATCGACAGAGCTTAGCAATCATTTATTGCCATCTGAAGATCATGTTAAAAAAGGAGAGTTGACTCCAGCCATGGATATTTTCTCTGCCGGGTAAACAAAAACTAATAATTAATTTACATTAAAAAAAAATATATTACAATAATATGTTTTGTTATTCCATAGATGCGCATTAGTGGAAATGTTTACCGACGGTCATCCGCCTTTTGATTTGTCACAGTTGTTAGCATATAGAAATGGAGAGTATGATCCAACTCCTTTAATTGACACTATTGATGACGAAGGAATACGAGTATGTAAATAATCAACCAGAAATGAACATTTGAAATATTTGATTACATTGCAGGATCTCATTAAAACTATGATACAATTAAATCCAGAAAATCGTTGTTCAGCTGAGTTGTATTTGGACGAAGAAAAAAATAAAATATTTCCAACTTATTTTTATTCATTTCTTCAACCGTATTTGCAAATGCTTTCGGCTACAAATCCTATAATATCACCAGATGAAAAAATTGAACGGTGAGTAAATAAAGTGTGTTTGAATAATAATAAAATATTTCTAAAATAAATTGCAATTATTATATAGATTGAAGAATGATATTAAAGGTATAATTAATATGTTGCTTCCATCTAATGATTGTGGAGAATGTACAGACGGTTTAGTGTTGATGGTAGAATTAGTTACATCTTGTATCAGGTAATTATTTTTATAATTTATGTAAATAAATAAATATATATATAACTTGTTAGAAAAAGTAATGTGTATTGTATGTGTAATTATTAATTACTTGTTCCAATACTTAATATAAATGTTGATGAAGATTTGAAATATATCTTAAGATGTCATATTTCATAATTATAATGTATTTATTTTTATTTACAACTGTTTTTTATACAGTGTGATATTGTGCTATATTCATTTAATTATTAATAAATAAATATATGGATATTTTTCAGAGGTTTACATTCATCTACAACAAAAATACAAGCACTTGATATTTTACTTGAAGTGTCAACATATTGCTCTGCAGAAACAATTTTAGATAGAGTTGTACCTTACATTGTAAGTATAATTTATTGAATTCTACAATTTTATAATCAAAGATTATTTTAAAATACTGTTAAGAAAATGAAAATTATCCTTATTATACGTTTTGTTGAAATTAATCAGTTTTCGTTTTGTGTTGAAGTTTCACATGATTCAAGATGTTTCCCCTGGCGTAAGAAAATCTGCATTACAGGGTTTAAATAAAACACTTTCAACTGTTAAACATTTAAAGCCTAGTGACGCGAACACATTCCCAGAGTATATTTTTCCAGGTTTAGTAAATGTAAGTTTCAAGTTTACTTATAATTTTTGTGCATGTTTTTAGATTGAGTTGTCAATTTTAGGTAGCACATGATGAAGCAGTCATTGTGAGAATGACTTTTGCCCAAATTATTTCGCAACTAGCACAAACTGGTTTGAGGTTTTTGAAATGTTGTCAGAATGTAAAAGATGATGAAACGACCACAAATGCTTTTGAAACTGAGCTCTCCACACTCCACGAAATGGTACAACAGTCAGTATCGGCTCTTCTCACTGATTCTCATAATATTGTGAAACAAACGTTAGTCAATAGTAATATAGTTGAATTATGCCAGTTTTTTGGTACCCAAAGAGGTAAATGTTTATTTTTGTGTACTTTATAATATTATTTGATAATAGTTAATGATTTTACTACTTAGCTAATGATGTGATTTTATCTCACATGGTGACGTTTTTAAATGACAAAACTGATAAACATTTGCGGGCTTCATTTTTTGATAACTTTGTTAGTGTTGCTGCTTTTGTTGGTCAACAATGTTCGCCTATAATAAGTCCACTTTTACAACAAGTAATTAAATATAAAAATCCAATAAAATAATATAATGTGTTTTGTTATTTTAAATATACAATTTCCAGGGATTTACAGATAGCGAAGAGTTTGTAGCAAAAAAAGCACTTAATGCGATGACAAAGCTCATTGAAAAACATTTGCTTAAAAAAACCGCACTTTACCAATTAATTAGTGATATTGCTTGTTTTCTGATACATCCAAATTTGTGGATAAGACAGGTGTGTATGTTAAGATACATTTGCCTATTTTTAAATTTAGCATCGTGTTTTTTTTTAATGTCTGTGATTTCAGTGACGAAATAATAAATTATTGCTTAACTGGTTATTTTAAATGGTGTTGTTATATATTTTATTTGTTTTAGGCAACTGTTGGCTGTTTTAGTGCTACAGCAAGGATATTAGATGATGTCGATGTTCAGTGCAAAATTTTTCCAATAATGAAACCTTATCTAAAGAATTCAGTGTTATTAATAGA
Source organism: Chaetogeoica ovagalla (assembly GCA_032441825.1). Lineage (NCBI taxonomy): Eukaryota > Metazoa > Arthropoda > Insecta > Hemiptera > Aphididae > Chaetogeoica > Chaetogeoica ovagalla. The sequence continues at coordinate 1,808,227 of CM063727.1, read as the reverse complement.
TAGAGAGGAATTAGTTTTAAATACATTAAAAGATCCTTTACCGAGAAATATTTATGATACAGTTGTAAAGTGTTCAATCATTGAAACACTAGTGGATATACTAGGTGAACGAAAAAAAGCCCGAACGATCGCTAACACTGGTCATATACCTTTACCAAGTGTTACGCAATCGATGCATCAAAATAGTGCTTTAAGAAATGTAAGCTATTAGTTATCAACTGTTATTGATTTTGTATTATATAAATATTTTAACATTAATTTTAGTTGATTAGAAAATTGGAGTCTGAAGGAATGACCGAAGAAGTGGAAGATCAATTGTTAGCATTATCTAAACACGCTTTAAAAGTCCATAAACAATTGGCATTTGATAACAAATATGGTACAAAAGGAAAGGTAAATCATTTTAGAAATTGTTTGTCCTTTGTGTAAATTGGTTCTTTTTTATTAGATAAATATTGGAGATGCAAAATTCAATGTACATTGCAATTCTGTGATATTGGCGCGATCGCCACATTCAAAACTTCAAGATTCTATTCCTGTAATTACTGTAAATAAACGAAGGGGCATAGATGATCAATCAGTTATCAATATGAATGAAGAGTGGAAATGTATGTTTGGTGGTCCAGACTTGTCTTACAAGCAAATGCTTTCTCTACATAATCCGTAATGCCTTTTTTTGTTTTGGCTTTTTACTTTATCAATATTAAATGTATTTTAATTGTCTATTTAACTTAGTTCAACAGCTGGAGGTTCGTTTGATGTTCAGTCATCTCCATCCCAAAGTATCGAAGGGCCTACTGATATGTCATACATAAACTGTGAATGTTTTTTTTTCTTTTAAATTAAAAATTTAAGTATATTAAATTCTTCATTTTTATTGTTTTTATTTGGTAGACCGTTGTGCACCATGTAAAGTGGAATTGCGTAAATTGATAGCTCATCGTCAAGAGTGTTATGAAATGACTGCGCGACGTCATGAATGGGCTGAACAAGAGGTATGGAAACCAAGACTACCACCACCCGGATGGCGACTTCGTTCTCAGTTAGTAGCTCATCTGCACGAACATAAGTCTGGAGTAAACAGGTAAAGTAATGAATAAAACAGGTTAAGCATATTGAGTATATATCTCTATCATTTTATTTATTTATAAATACAATATTATTGGAATTATTGAAATAATGATAATGATAATTAAATTTCTGTTTTCAGGTTGGTAACGATTCCAAATACGTCATTATTTGCGAGTTGTTCATCTGACAGTTATGTACGTGTTTGGGATTGTGTGAAAATGGAAGGCAAGAATATTGCCAATCGTTCCAAACAAGTATATAATCACCAAAACGGAGCCTTATACAGTATGACAACGTGTAGAAACAATCAATCGTTGGCGACTGTTAGTCATTCAGGTTCTGTAATTGTCCTAAAGTGAGTAACAATTTTTAAATCGTGTCCAAAAGTTTTGAAAATTATTTAAAGTGAATTTGGTTTTGTGTTTTACAGTTTAGAATCGAATAGTAATAAGTTAAATGTAATACAGTCGACACAATTGGATTTAGAAGAATATGGTTGTGCAATCGATATATCTTACTTAGATTCTGGATCTCAAATGGTACTCGTATATACGACTGTGTATGGTTCTGTTATTGGATGGGATCTCCGTTCTCCGAAAATGGCTTGGAAGGTTAACAATGATATAAAACAAGGCGAGTACCGAGTTGTATTATATATTTATTGATATATTATGTCAATCACTTATTTTATATTCTGGTATGATTTGCATAGGCATTATAACAGCCATGTGTTTGGATACGAGACAAAGTTGTTTAACGTTAGGTACGAGTAGCGGTTATCACACATGTTGGGATTTGCGTTTCAGATTACCAATTGCTACTATTGCTCATTCCAAAGGTAATTAATTATTATTTCTCCACGTTTATACATTTCAGTAATAATGTTAAACGAATTATATTAGCCGTACGGGTGAGGAGGTTAATAAAACATCCGACCGAACCGTCATGGATCATATCAGCCATGCAAGACAACAATGAAGTGACAGTGTGGAATTTGGAAAGTGGTTCGAAACAACAGACCCTTTGGGCTAGTAGTGCTCCTCCGCTGTCAACCAGTCAAGTACAATGACTATAAGACTTATTACTTCGAATGAAAATCTTGATAATATTGTGATATTTTTTTATAGACTAATAATCATAGTGTTTGCGCGTTGTACACAATGAATACGGATCACGGTCCTGAGTTGTTGACGGGTGGTACAGATCAGAGAGTACGCAAATGGAACTTAACATCGCTGAGTGATTCCTATATAGCTATACCTGCGGCAAGTGATATTATGGGCCATTCATTGTATTGTTACGAGTATGTGCTAAGAAAAAAATTTGAAAGATTTTTGCCCTTCATTATTTAACAATTAATATTCAAACAATTTATGATTAGGTGTAGATTGGTAGATGGCACAAATGTTGTACAAGAAGTTTGTACGAAATCTAACAACACAGTAATGACTGGTGATGAAGAGCCACCATGTGCTATCGACCAACCGGCACCAGGTCATGTAGGGTCTATACTGGATATAACCTCGTGCATGGCGTCTCAATGTTTTCTGGTCACAGGGTCTTGTGATGGAATAATTAAAGTGTGGAAATGAAATGTCAATCAGTGTTGTGTTGGATATTGATTGAACATAATCAAAATGTTCCCTTTTGTTGTTCCAAATGTTATCTTATGTGATAGTGTATGTAACTGTTTTGTCACAGTTACCCACGTTAAAATGTATATTAAAATTTTATTTTTATACATTCTATATTAAATGATTAATATTTATAAACATGATACATTTCATACTTGCCGATAACACATTATTCATGTTTCTTATGCTTCCTCTTATCCTGTATTCGGTCTCTTATACTTATATTTCAAAATATGTAAAATACAAAAGGCGTATGAGTAGTAACGTGACTTGTAATTATTTTTAATGCCAATATACTTGTAAATGGCGTTTAGGAGAAATCAAGATGTAATAGGATTATTATTTATGGATTTTGTGTAAAGTAGGTATTTCTTGAAAAGCGTTTACACTTTTATGAGTTTCACCTTATTATTACACACAACGTTCTAAGAACGAAGATTTATATACTGCACGATCACCAATTTGCAGTGTTTACCATAGGTTATGATATAATATATTGGTTTTATTGATCAAGAAGAGAATTATTGCTCGTGTATAAATTATTCTCTCTCTATAAATATATGTATAGGTACTTAATTATACTTTCAAGTCGTCTTGTGAACGAATATAATCCAGCTATCCGCAGTTTGGTACGTTTGTATGAAAATTGAGTCCCGTTCACTTTCATTAAAAAAAAATTGAACCTTTTCATTATTTGCTCCGTTCGTTTTAAGTTTTTTTTGTTATTTTCAAATAGCTTATATTGTAATCTGCATTATAAAAGAGAGCAGACGTATGTAGAATTGATTATTTATATATTAATTATTGCGCGTATACAACTCGTTGCTATACACCATTCGTAAAAAAAATAACCCGATACAGAAAAAAAAAACAATTGTACAAAATTTATAAAAACCAAAACATATGGAGCTAAACATAACTGACTTTTAAGAGTCAAGTCAACCCACCAGTGACGTAGCCAGGGGGGTTTTAAGGGTTCAACCCCCCCTCCCTTTGTTTTTTTTTATATAACAATAATTATAGATAATAATAATCACATTAAAAAAAAAAAACACAAAAATTAAAATTTCTACTTTATACTTGAGGCCGATCATAGTCAAAAAGAACTATTTTTGTTGTGTTTTAAGTATACAATAACCTCTAGTGTTTGTATATTTCATCACCTTGTATTATAATGTATAATTAGCACGAAAAAAAATTTGATTATACATAATTATATTTAATAAACAATTATTCTGTTTAATGTTAACAGTTATTGAGACTTGAAATTATAAAAAAAAATGTTTAAAAATAACAACGCACTAAAGTCTGTCCTTTAACCATGTATACAATTATGATTTTTTATATGTAATAGTGTTGTAATACGTATTTGGTAGGTAATGACTTGGTGAGGCTCGTAAAGTTGAATTTCATATAAACTTGTAAATTACCATATCACATTTATTTAATAACACCCCCCTTGACTGAATTCTGGCTACGCCACTGCAATCCACTTATTATTAGACGTTTTCATAATAATTATCTTAATAAAATAAGATCATATTGATGTTATGAAATTGGAACAAGAGTGAGACGTTTAATGAAAATCGGTACATTTCACCCCGCGTGACCCGACTATAGAGTAAAAAATTTAGCGGGACACCAATTAAAAATTCGGGATGTCTGGTCACACTAGGCATTTTATAATATATAGGAATCATTGATTTTATAATATATACATATTGTAAATTTATTATTTTTGTATAAGTTTATTTTATAATCGATAATAGGAATATAATATGACAGAGTATTTGGATTAGCTGTGAGTTCATCATTATTGTTGTTATACGACGAGACGTCTCCCGCGGGAGACGATTTTATGAAATAATGTATAAAGACGTGGTGGAAAAAAAAATACCATGTCAAGTAAATAACGCGAAGACAATAAACGAGAGTGACGGTTGAGACGACGAACGTGAAACAAACCAAAATACGAAAACTATGTATACAAAATGTTATAATTGATGTGAAAAATAAAACCGCGGCATTTTATATTTTAACCGAATCGTAATAATTGACGAGCGTAATAAATATTCGGTGAATTGACGTTTGGGACGTTTAAAATAGTTCGGCGCGTTTTGTCAAAAGAAAAAAAAAAGAATATTTTAAAGTGGTATATTCGCATTAGAAAATTATACACTGCCGATTCCCGCGGAGGACGGGTTCGAAATTCTGGATGACGGGAAAAATAATATTAATCACTTTTTTTCGCCCCGTTAAACAATTCCTATATGTGATATTATATTTATATCACTATTCGCCGCGTTTGTACACCGATAATATAATAATAATAATAATAATAATCGTTGGTAATACAAATACAATTGTGCTATACCGTACGAACTTATATTATACACAGTAAGAGTTTAGACAAAATTACGATATATACGAAATCGTTTTTCGATATAATATATAATATAATATTATTTTGAATCAAGTCCGTGTAAAATGATGGAAGGCCCCCGTGCCCCATGCACTATTTTTTTTTTCTGGACCAACGTCGTTTGTTTTTTTAAAATTCAAATCAAATCTTTTAAATTATAGTATAATACGAGTATAAACGTTGTATAAAATATAAATATATATATATAATATGTTATTAATTATTACAAAAATAAATAAAATACTAAGGAAGTAATATTCAGTAAAACGTTTGAGAAACTTCCTTTCTACCCCAACCTAACCTTAGAAAGGAAATCCTGCACACGGGCCTGGGTGCCGTGTCACGTGTAGTCTGCAACCTGCGTAACTGTGTATATAAAAATACGCGTTCAATTTACGTTTGTTTTTATAGGAAATCTCGTTGTTGCGCTTTCGACGAATATCCTCAAATTAATGACGTTTTACCTATATTGATAATAATTGTCGTCGTTTTATATTTAAATTTCACGTATTATTATTATTATTATTCGATCATATATGAGGGGATTCTAGCCATAGTGGTGTATAAGTCACATATTTGTAAAACTTGAGTTATGTATTGTATAGGCATATCTGTAAAAAGTAAATTTACTGAATGGCAAAGCGAATCAAAGATTTCATTCAAAGAATTTGTTTTAGAATTTTTAAATAGACCATTTTGTCTCTCAAATTAAGGTTTATGTGACTTACACGGCCACTGTGGCTTTAACCTTCTCATATGTTGAGCACTACGCCATGTTCTACGTAAATCCGATTCTTCCGATAATCGCAGTAAGACGCGACTGATGCGATTCTGAAAATAATCAAAACAAATGGAAATGTCTTACTTAACCGATAAATATGACCGATGCGGGTGATTTTAGCTTATGCGATTAATCGTTGGAATTGAAAAACAAAATAATTTGATTTTAATCGGTCGGTCGAGTTCGTCGTATTTCATTGACTCGTATATATATTTTCATTTATTTTATGTTATTATTTATTACACCTACCTATATATTATATATTATTAATATTACAAATTGTATACCCCGTGTATTATGGAGTTGTTAATATCGGAGGTACAAAAGCGAAGTGCTTTATGGAATAAATTCGACAAAAGGTATCGAGACGGATTGATAAACGACAAAGAATGGGATGATGTTGCTCAAAAGACAAAGATGAATAGGAGTACCGGTGCAAATAGTTTATATATTTTAGATTCTGAGCGGAGTGAGGAATGTATTGGTTTTATAATGTGTTTTTTTTTTTGTCTACCCGAAAAATTCTACCAGAAGGAGTGCTCCGATCCTCACGTCTAGCACTATTTTCCGATAACAAATTGCATCTAGTTTGTACTTTTTTAAAGTCATTTTTCGATTTTCTCAATACTTTTTTCAAGTGTCAGAAAAAACTACCAACATTTACATAAAAACGCTAAAAATGCAATTTCGTCAAAATCGATTGTTGTTTATTTCTTCGTAACTTTGAAACTAATGGTCATAGGAACCTGAGATTCTCACCAAATATGTAACATTGAACTATATTTACGAGATAAGTTTTTCAAACATTTCCTTCAATTTTGGACCATTTATAGCAATTGTAGGTTTTGAGATATTTAATTCATAAAAAAGGTTTTTTTTTTGCTATATTACACCGAAACTCCGTTCAGAATCGTTTTATCGACTATGTAATGATTTATTATTGTTTTTAAATTTATAATAAAAACAAAACTCTAAAATCTTTATCTAAGTAATTCACTTAAGCAATATCCACAAAATCCCGCGGCTTGCTACCTTTTTATGATTAAAAAAAAAAAAAAAAAAGAGACACGTAAAAACGTTTACTAATTCATTATTTAAATCTATTATAATTTTTTCTTCAAGAAAAATATACGAAAAACAAAAGTAACCGGTCATTATACGTGTGATACAATTTGAACACACGTTTTTTTTTTTTTTTACTTTAAATATTTTAAAATGTCACGCGATCCAAACGTTATTGTGATTGTTTCGTACCAGATCCTTCCATAATCATAAGGGAGATGGGTTACGAGAAATAGATTGTATACAGGACTAATCGGAAAGAACAATAATAATAATAATAATTATAATTATAAATGAAAATAACAATAGATTGTATATTACGACAAATAATACTATTGATAAAAACAAATAAATAAATAACATATCGAATCACGAATAATAATTTATAGTATAGGTAATAAAGCTATAAATAATACACGACGTATATTATAAAATATTATACAATACAAAATAAATATTAAAATTAACTTACAAAATTAACGGGCATCTGGAGTGACGATCACAACCATAACAAAGACAACGAATAGCATATTTTGTGTATCTTTTAAGAAAAAAGGATTATCATAGTTTATGATATTCCTACAGACTGTGTAACAGCGACACACGACGACGTAATAATCGAAAAGACGACGACTTTTGATTCATCGACTGACGGACGATGATAGTCTGGTCCTACTAATGAGTCGGAAACCAAACACGTTTATCGTATGAACAGTGATTAATCTTGAATTTGTAATTTTTGTACGTTTTTTTTATTTCTCACACATGCACCCAGCACATTTTACTTTTTTTTTGTCATTTATTTTACTATTTAACAAAAATCGCTACAATAACATCATCTTCGTTAGAACACTCCGTCTTAACGACTATATGGCGTTATAACGAAAAATGTATTTCAAATTACGTGTTTGCTTTGTCAATGCCAATGGAATTTGTTCCGAGCTATTTGGAGCGAAATGTCACGAGCGGCTTTTGTTCTTTTAGTGTGCGCCGGGTCGAAGAAAACACGAACGAGATCACATAACATAACGCGATGACATAATTTCACGCGCCAGTGCAGCAGATTCATTAAATTGTTAATTCTTTTTTTTCTTTTTTTTAAAACGCGTTAGAATTTCATTGCGAGCTTTTTAATGTGTTATTTATAACGTAATGTTATTGTTTCTTTGTGCTCTAGAACGTTACGTGTTGATTAAGAAAATATGTTTTCGAATAAAAAAAAAATACCGGTAATGGATCGTGGTAAAACGGTCCTATGTAAAAATGTAAATAATTTATTTAAAAAATTTAATGTGTGACAAACGTCAAGCGTTGAGCATGAAGCAGAACTCAAGTATCAGTCGTGGAGCGTCATGCGTAAAACGTGGTAAAACATAAACCGCCGCCAGGCATAAAACGAATAGCGCAAAGCGTAATGACTCGGCGGAAAAATAAAAAAACGAGAGGGACGAGCATAGGCGGATATTTAGTGACATCCGTGGGAAGGCTTAACATTTTTGTTTTATTTATTAGCGTAAACAGATATTTTTAGATGTTTCAACCTATTAACTAGTGGCTACTCCTACATTATCACACACACACACACACACACGGTGTGTTTGCCACGGTCAGAAGTGAACAACGTTGTTTGCGTTTGCCCGCTGTGGTACAACTGAGCGGTCTTTCGGTTGCAGACCGCTATTTATACGTGTTTTTCTAGATGGTTACCCCCCTCTTTGTTGTGTCGTGTATCTGGTGACTATTTTCTTTACCGGTTTTATTGCATTCGACGGGTGCGCTCTGTCGGTATACGCGGGCGTTTAGTTTGACGCTGATCGAGCGATCATCAATCTCGTATGCGCGTATGCTAAATTTATTATTAATATTATTTCGTGTGTTTCAATGAAATGAACTAAGGATTCATTTTCCCCCTTTCTACATTCGTTTACACGTTTACATCACATAGATATGACTGCAATATACATAATCTAAATATATCATAATAACTTAAACTCTGTTTACCAACATTTATACTTACTGTTAAAATTGGTCGCACAGGGCCTGTTATTGAAGTTCTTAAGTCAGAAACGACATTGTTTTCATCTAAAGTATTTTAAATACTTTTTTGTGCAGTTATATCAATTTCTATACCAATATTATTTAATTGTCCATTTTCAGATTCTAGTGTTGATGAAGAATCAGTGTCAACTCATTTTTGTTTTTTAATATTAAAGATATCAAACACTCTTTTAGCTATTATTGAATTAATTTCAATTTAAAAATAATTGATTAATTCACACACAATACGAATAAATAATATTGTTTAGCACTTACTTTATGAAACACATTTATATATCATTATTTTGTGTAGGAATACAAATGTTTAATTGTTTTTTCTTATAAAATAATGTATAATAGTAATAATTTACTTAAAAATTTTTATATATATTTTATATATATAAATTTTTATATAATATAATGTGTCCGAGTTTTGTATTATATTTTTATCCCTTGAAAATTATTGTAAATGTTATACGCGTTTAATTGTGCAATAAAAAAAAAATAGTTTTTCTAATTTATTCCTAAAAAAAAAAAATGTAGGTCAAAGTTGAAACAGATGTAATATGTTATAAAAAAAAAAAGGGAACATGTTAACGCCGAGGCTTGTTTAACATACGACGAGCGTTGTTTTTTTTCTTACAAGTTTATAAATAATAAGTCGGTGATATTGAATTTACCGGGTGCTTTTAGATAATTTTATTGTGTTTTTGTGTAAGCAATGGCCGTATATTATATGATAAAAAAAAATATCAGTGATATTACTACGGAACTGTACGGTTTTCGAACCCGAGGGTGGTGTTCGGTTCGAAAATCAAACTCGTAATCGGAAATATTCGGAACTGAACACAAAACAGTGGCTCGTGGCAACAACTGGGAAGTAAGGCTTCCCAGTTACCATTCCACGCAATACAATGCGGACCGCTCAGTCTTGCCACAGCGGACAAACGCGAACTTTGTTTGCCTCCGTTCGCGACAAACACACGGTGTGTGTATTATATCATGGCGCCTCATGGCGTGTTTTTGCCGCGTTCAGAGGTGAACAACGTTGTTTGCCCGTAATGGCTACACGCCATGAGGCGCGCGGTGTGTGTGTGTGGTTGATTGCTGCGCCTAACACGTGTCTGGTATACGTGTTCTCCGCTATTATTATTATTATTATTAATTAATTAATTAATTAATCCATTTAAACGTAACATTTTTAAAATCCTCTTATTGCACATTCACATTAGAATAGAGGAACCTCTATTTTAAATTTCAAGTTCGTCGGTTGTGCAGTTTTTGAGATATAGCGATCAGCGAGTGAGTGTTATTTGGTTTTTATGTATAAAGATTTAATCTGTATTTAAATCTATCGAGTTGTTTTAAATATCACACGAAAATTCCATTCCCCCCCCCCGAAGTTCGGTTCGGATTCAAATGAAAACGTCGTAAGTTCCGTTCGGTTCGGGTTCGTTATAATTTGAATGAGTTCGGTTTATAATTAGGCATTCGAGAACCAGAGGCGTCGTCAGTTTGGTGGGGGGGGGACGAGAATTTATATTTCGGGAAAATCGAAAAACGTGTCGAATATAATATATAATCTATTACCGGAACGGCACAAGATTGGGTTCATGAAAAAGACGCGTTGTTGTTCAAGACGTCGTAAAATAAAATTTCTCTGAAAAAGGCTGCGATGACAATTTTGCGTTCGGGGCAAAGGGAACGGACGGACGAACGAAAACGTGTGGCGCGCGCGAAGAGGTCTGCAGCAGCAGGGCGCGCAAGACCCGGAGAGTTTTTTCGTCCGCGCGAAAGTCAGGCGCCGCCGTCGCCAGATCGTCTACCGCGGAACGCCGCTATGGTCGCTTCCTAGCGCGAAACAGTTAAGCACAAAGTTTCGGGTCGCGCGCACGTCGTATTTCGATATAGCGGTCCGCGCCGGGGGTGGTTTTCGTCGCCGTCGCGTTCGCTCGCGCCCGTCGTCCGATCGCAAACCGAGACGACACGTCCCGTCCGTCGACCGTACTCTACCGCACATACTTTCTCACACGCTCGCTCGCCGCTTTTCCGTTTTTCGTCCAACAGGTCCCCGCCGCCTAGGAGGACGCATCGCGCTCGCCGCCAACGCCGGTAACGTGCGCGCACACACGATGACGTGCTAAACGATTGGATGTCACGCGATCGTCAAACACGCCGCCGCCGCCGCCGCCGCCGCCACCGCCCGCTCGTCATTCAAGCCCGTCGTCCGAATAAATGGACGTCTACGTCTTCTTACAGGTACGATGGCCTCTATACGAATACCGACGGTGTAGTAAACTCGTCACTCGGTCTTCGGTAAATCTCTGTCCGAAATTCCCGATTTTCATCCATCGGAGTAATATTACAACAGGGCTTTGCCCATCCCCCCAAATGGGCTTCTCGTAATTCGCGATTTGCACGTACGGCAATTTTGAATTTTCTCTTGAAATTTACTTCGTATCGAAATAACAATGAAAAAAAATCAAAAAAAATTAATACTCATACGTATTAGCGTGATACGCGAATATAATAATAAAACTTAAATTTTTGTAAAATGGTTATGATGATAACGTTAGCCAAAATAATTGATATTATACTGCAATCCCCGTATACGCTGCGAGCAATTTATACGACTTTACTCGCAGTAGTCAAAGTGGTGGGTTTCTATCGCTCCACTTATTTCGTTTACAATTATTATTCATCCTTCTTGGATTTAAAAAAAAATTTTTTTTTTTTGTAACCTAGTCTTTGTGTTGCATAATATTTTTTTTAGAAAAATATCTTTGAGTCATTTATTTATTTATTTTTATATTTAGTATTTCTTATATTTCTATTTTATTTTTTTGAGATTTTAACATTCAGTAGATCTAAACGTCACGTAATCACAAAAAATATAGTTAACCATCTAGATCAATATAGCGATTATGATACATAAAAAAAAAAAAGAAGACTTTTTCCTATTACTTATTTTTCAACAATAAGTCGGACCGTTCACAACTTTGCCACCCTCTCCTTTTAAACCTTGAAATGACGACGCTGCTTCTATTTTCCCTCCACTTATTCCGATTTACTTCGACCACTGTTTATACAGACGTGAATTTTACCGCGGAATAACGTACAATAGTAAGTTTAGGTACTATTATTAGAAGAGGAAACGGATGCGAACTTCAAACAAAAAACTTTTCAACGGCACCCACTAAACGGTAAGGTTAATAATTCTCCGGAAGTAGCTCGTAGTAAAATTGATGCATTAGGTACGTGCATTACGCTCTGTTTGATACCAGAAGTAATGATGGAATGAGATATTTCTTTCGTTTCTAGTGCTCGAATTGAGGGGCACGATGTTCTTCTACCTCTTGTTTTTTGATCTGCTTACCGCAATTATTTTTTTTTTTTTTAGTAATCCACAGTATATTGAAGTAAATCTCTTTGGAAAACGCAAAGTTCTTTTATTAGTACAGCTCTTCTCCTTTAATTCTTCAAATCCTCGAAATCAGTTATTCACACGGTACGAAGAAAATTGTTTGAGTTCGGCATCAATTCCGGAAAATGGAATAGCTGATATTCGGCAACCGCTATCTCTCAGCTCTTATATTATAGGTGGGTTCGGTTTCAAAGTGTTACAAGAGTGGACTGTATAATATATTATATTACATATAATCATTGACTATCTTCGTTCTGGGGGATGTACGTTTGATTTATATAATATTATTTAAAAACTCATTTGTGGTTGTTTTTAAAATAAGAAAATTCGCGGTGTAAATTATAAAATATTATGAAGAACTTAATAAATTTCTCTTGGCAAACATTTTCAAAGCACTTTACTTTTTTTTTTATTACTTCTACAGTAAATTATTTTAAGGAGAAAACTCGTTTACTCGTACAATACACACAAATGGGTAGCATTTTTTAAACTTAAAAAAAAAAAACACGAAAAGAACCGTTACATCGTTTGTGTTCGAATATAATATGTACCAATATACTCGTAGGTACATTTTTTATATTATAAGTGAAGCAAAATATGTATTTGTTTTACATTGATGTGTTTCCAAATTTGACGTTTTTTCTTTGTGTAAAAGAAGTTGATTTTTACACGCGTTACTTTCCAGTAGAAAAATCGTATTTATACAATATAATGTCATATAGTCGGTACTTTTTGTTTTGCACGTTTCTCCATTTTTATCAATAGGTTTTTTTTGTGCACGAGGAAAAAAAATCGAAAATGTTCAAAATATTTAAAAAACTAGTAAAATTCCAGTTATTATATATCTATTTTGTATTTATGATTTGAAAATTTATTACTAGCTTCTACTCAATATTTGTATACAATATTTATAATAAACTATAATATACTACTGTAGTCCTGAATTGTTTTCGAATATAATTATTAATTTTATCATTACTTTTAAATTTGAAATTATTTTTTTTTATTTGCACATGACAGATTTAAAATAATCGTACAACTCTTAAATTTCTATTTAAATCACTTGAATTGATATTCATTAGCACTCGCGGTATATTACTTTTTCCTTTTTTTTTTTGTATATATCTGAGCTGGTTTATTTATTTACTACGATAGTAAATATTCAAAGTGAATAAAACATACTATTACAACATTACAAGTCGGTGCAGTAAATCATAGAAATTGATACACAACTTGATTTTTGACACAATTTTTATTATTATTTTTAAAAAAGAGAAAGATTTAATTAAAACTCTTGCAAAAAAAAAAAAATATATTTATCTTACACTCCTTTCTCTTATTATATATATATATGAGAAGTAAACGATAATATTTTCACCTACAATATTGTACTTACGGCGAATAATCTCATACAAATACGAGTGTATTACTTCGTGACTTGTAAGTTACATTTGTATACAATACGAATTTCAGAATGTTCGCGATTAAAGTTTTCTCACGTGTTTAATGTAAACGCGCGTTCCATAAAATATGCCATTTTATAATTTTCGGCGAAAGTGCCAAGTTTATATTATTATTGTTTTTATTATTAAAATACATACAATTATAAACGGTGTACTCGGATAATTAAATTATGTAGGTATTTAAAACGTACGTAAAGTTGAAGCGTAAGCACAACTTTCCATAAACCATTCCAACAAGTCGTACTCCAACACTTTTCGGAATTCGTTGGAAATATTTTTACGAGTTATTCGACTTAGAAGTTTGTAGTGTATGTATATTTACTCCAGCATCAAGTATGATAAATAATCGAAATCAGCGAATTAAATTCGATTTATTGATTTCCAATTCAAAACAATGAATCATAAAACTCTCAAAAATCTCCATTAAAAAAAAAAAAAAAAAAAAATTCTGCACCGTCTTCTGGAGAACTTGTATACGTCACTGCGAATATAAGTATCCTGCAGTGACATGACATATTATGTCTCTAAGGCATATCCACATAACTATATGTATTTGTGCGCAGCGTAGTTATTGTTAGGTGCATTTTTTTCATCACAGACAATGTCGCGTCAAAAATAGAGTTATTCTTACTTCATTTGAACCGACACCTTTTTATTCATTTTTCAATCTAGACACATTATGTTGTTCGTACATGCGATTTTTTCTTTCAAACTCATCGATTGTATTTATACGCACTAACAATAATCAAGTCCAATATGTTCATGAAAATTGAATTTTTTATCGTTTTTTGACACGTCGAAAACACTATGATTTCAACGGGTGTATTAATGTTATATTATGTACGACGAAGTCTAAAGCGCGATACAGTAATATACGAAACACTACTCTGTTATATTACTGTTAAAATTATTATTATTATTGTTATATTGACAAACGCGCATGTAAATTGTCATCGTAACGCGTTTTGTTGTTCAACATTTACAATGTTCTTCATAATATTATACGCGCTAACGTGTTGCAGCCGGTATTTCTTTGTGTCTAACGTACGTGTGCACACGGTGAATCCGAATGTTTTAGCGCTGAACGACGTATTCGTCAACGCTTTCACTTATACTTAAAAGACGTGGTTGGAAGGCATTGGATTTACACATTTCCTATACCCGCGGCTCCGTTGAACGCGATTTTGCGTTTGCCATTTCAGTCCATTACCGTTTCGCGATTTTAATAAATAATTATAATAATAATTATGTACGACTCACTACAGAGAGTGTTCTTTCTCGATAAATCGGTTTTTATAACGCAAACGGAAACCCGGAATTATTGTTTTCCTGCTACGACGAATCTCGTATAGTCACAGCTGTGAAGCTAGAGTATGCTCGAGAAATTAATCATCGTTTTACGTTGTATATACTTAACACTATAAATCGAAAATCACAAGAACAATACACTTTTATTGCGTAGACGTACTTCGACAATTACGTTGTCATAATATTCATATGTTTCACAACCGGAGGTTTTTCGTCTTCTTGTTTTTCAATATTTTTCAACTGTTCTTCGAACCTAATGTTTATATTTCTTTTTGTTTAGTAGTACTTAGTTCGCGCTGAAGATGACAACGCAGTTGTCGAAATACGTATACGCAATAAAAGTGTATTGTTATTATTGTGATTTTGGGTTTATAGTGTATAGATGTGAAACTCATCATTGACGTTGACGTCTGTCGTTTTCGAAAAATTGGCCACTTCGTTTTTTTTTCAATAGTACCAATTCGGAACTCGAGCCGTGCAGTTCGCACGAAAATAAACCCATAAAAATTATTATTATTTTTTTTGTAATTTATGAAAAAGAGTGTAAAATTCACCTTTACTTTCTTTCGTTTCACTGATATCTTGTCGGTCTTTAAACATTTCAATTCTGGTTTGTAATAAAAGTATTTTGCTCGCACGTGTTTTGAAGCTTTTTTTTACCACGAACGGAATGTGGTTCTAATAACATAGTAGAAATCACAACTAAAACAGTCGTGCATTACTGAAATCGCTCAGTCGTTTACGCATACATATCTGTCAATTATATAATGGTATGTAAAAAGATGTTCGCTACAGTGATCGCTGTTTTAATGCAAACGTTTAGGACGTTACAAAATACGTTATTTTCAAAGTAAATACATTTTATATTTCATTATAATATACGCTAATTTTTCGTTATTTTTTGGAAAAAAAACAAATTAAAAATATTATGAGATCGGTCGAGTGAAGGGGAGACAAACATATTACTTTAAATAAATTCATTTTATAACTCGATTATTTCTAATAAATTGGCAAATACCTACATAAATACATCGCGTAATAGAAAAATTGTATATATGCAAAAAAAAGTTCGTTTTTGACTTCATAGAAGAATACGAAACAAAATGTATATAGTTTTAAAATTGTTTTTAGGTTATCAAAGAAAAATAAATGCTATTGTTTTAAGTTCCGCGAGCTTTTTGCTTCACTCGCACCAGACTTTTTTATTTTTTACAATTATACGTCTAACTTTTTTATTTTTTTTTTATAATGCGAATTCTAATTTTCCCTCGGTTCGTAACATTTTTTTATTAATATATTATTTCATCCACGGTCATTTTTACGTCTTTGTGAATCGTCATCACGGTAAAACCATTGGGTCTTTGCTCTGAAAAAAAAAGAAACAAAAATAAAACAATACTAAAAAATTTCATACATATATTACAAGGTGTTATAAATTACCACCGTGCATTGAATTACGCAGATGTTTTAAATTATTCACACGTTTTAAACTCGAATAATTTCTCTCCGGTGTTCGTATAATAGTTCAGATCGGCGTGGAGTAAACAATTTTTAACGGGGAATGCGATGTTTGAATTAATACAATATTTATCACAGTTCACGAGCGCTCTTGTACAACTTTTAATGGTTAATATACAGTATTGAATATTATATTGATCCCCAATAATTTAACACAGCTAACAAGATATTTTCATGAAATAGTGTATTATCAGGGAAAAAAACGGGAAAATGATATGTGAATAAACTAATGTCAGTTTGAAGGATTCTTCTTTTTTGAATATCGATTTCGTAAGTTCGAAAACGACACCGAGTTATTGTGAACAGTGGGAATTTGCACGTGAAACTTACGAAAATACATACGTGCGAAAAATTATAGACAAAAAAAAAAAAGAAAGAATTCTACGGAATTCGTATACGTTACGTGTGCGAATATAATATGAAATACACGTAGTACTCTGTTTTGCGAAACCGCTGCATAAATACGTATAACTTTTTGAACAGAGTACAGAAAGTAAATTCGATCTTTGAAATTCACAAAAAAAAAAAACGAATTATCTGTAATAAAAAAATACAACTACTTAATTTAAATTACAAACTGTAAGTTGTTTGTAATTGTTTTTATTGTTGATTTTTATTAGTGATTATAAAAAAAAAACAGACCGAATTTGTTGAGGGCCAGAGTCAAATTGAGTATGAATTCCACTTGTTGTGTGTAGTTATAACACAGACTCATTGGAAGGGAGACCTGAACGAAATGAAACGGATAAAGTGCGTAAAGTCGACAGCGAACTATAAATATTATTGCATGTATTTATGTATATGTATACATATATATATATAACCGTCAGAATATATAGTTTTAATTTTGAAAATCTACACCAACGTTTTGTAATAAAATTTCAAAGTTAAAATATATCGTTATTGGCCACAGGAGACGAGGCCGAGTTATTCGTATTATTTTTTTGTTAGCTTATAAATATTATATATATATATAATATGTATACAAAAATATATGTATTTATATATTGATATTGTCGATAAAGTGCCCGTTAACTGTTTATGAACGGTGTAATTTTTTTCCCTGGATCTATATATATGCGTACATGTAGTATAATATATTATATACTGTCCGAAGCGGTTGAAAAATGAAAAAAAAAACTATTTAAATAAATAAAAATAGAACTCCGCGAATTCGCATAACGCCCGAAAATATCACGACGCGTACGCATTATTTAGAGTATTAAAATAAGAAAAAAATAAATACAATTATAGAATAATACTCTTAATTAATAAAAATATAATTTATATAATAAATAAAGGGTTTTAAGAAAAATAAAAAGAATAAAAACATACAGGCGTTGTTGTATTAAATTCGTTTATTTACTCTACCGGTTTCGACTAAAAGTTGTCGTCCGGTATTAATATAGTGACTATATTAAGTGACATGAAATATTATTTATTTTCTTTTTCACTTAATACCCGACGATGACTTTTAATTGAAACCGATATAGTAAATAAACAAATAAAATACAACAAATCTTATATTATATATATAAATGTCATTTTTGTTGTTTGATAATACTAATTTTCTTCGCCTTGTCCGCGCTGCAACCGATCTTCTCTATTTTCTGCTAACCTTCTCATCGACTCTCGTAGCTTGTTAGTAGCAGAATGAATTTCATCGTCAGATTTACCTTGACGGTAATCTTTCGATCGTCCTCTTCCACCCTCGTCATTTATTTTTCCCTTCATTTGTGTTTAAACATAAATTCATTGCACCGCATAACGTGTTCAATAACTTTTGTTCTTTTCGTTTCTATAATTTTAATAATAATGTTACCGTGCTTAATACTTCTCGATTCGATTTCCTTTCCTTATTTTCATCATTTTGCACCACGTCAACGTCTCCGGCGCTTCTGTGTATTCTCTTTGCGTCTATGAGAGTGTTGCACTCGCTTTCGTTTAGTGCTACATACCAAACGAATGTTTTAACAAAATAACTTCTCGGTTCTAATTGATGTATGTGTTCGCTTATTAGGAGATTTTTTTTTGCAAAAATAGATTAATCAAATAGATATTATTCTTTTTTATTTCTGTTCCATATCCGTATAATACTCATAGACTTCATTTAACATGTAAAAAAAAATATATATATATATTTTTATTATTATTACATACAACTCGATAAATGACGAATTCGAAGGTTTAAGTTAGAGAGAGAGAGACTTTTTACACATATTTTTGGGCGTAGAAATTATTTATTTTATTTTTATTTCTACACGTGTCTACCGACGCGGAACTATATATAAAAATATAATATATTTTCGGCGGTATATATATATATATATATATATATATATTGATAATAGTATGATACAATAACGTGTATCGCATTGTCGAAAACGACGTTGTACATTAGACAACCTCCGCGTTGATCGTAACCACCATCCGTCGAAATATTTATACGATCCGTTCGGAACGCCTCGTTTTCTCCTTTTCACTGAATTCGCCAACGTTCACGTTCACGAAAAAAAAAAAAAAATAATAATAAATATTATTATTATTACCCGCGTTAATATAAAATAACGCGCGTTCATTGTATACGCGAGATACAGCAGGCACGATATAATATTATATGGAGTATAATAGTGTGTAGTGCCATGTCAAGTCCAGTAAAATAACGTAATAATAAAAATATATTTTAGTGGACTAGGAATTTATTGTCGATTTCCGACAAAATTACTTATAAAATTTCCGTGTGGGCGCGACGACGATCTGTACATAATATTTTTGGATTTATGTGTATTCGAGGAGGGTTTTTGTGTAGCGCGGATTGTATAAAAACGAATCGAAATATACGAGATGCGGTAAAATACGTTTTTTTTAAATACTATGTCTTAGTCGAAGTAACTGTGGTTTCATTCCTGTAGGTTTATTTTTGGTCCAAAAATGTTTTTTTTTTTTTTTTTGCGCCGGTTATTTCAATATCATTAAAATATATCAATTATATATTACACCTCGTATTTACAATAATGTAAAACTCGCGTATCTCTCCACTGATGCCGTTGGCGGCGATTCGCTAACTTGTATGTCATGCATATATAATTATACGTCTTGTAATAGCCCGCAGCGGGCAACTGTATATTAGAATTGCCTTTTCGAGCGCTTGAAGACAATACATATAATATTGTATTTTAACAATCTATTAGATTTTCGCGTCATAAAACAAAAAAAGCGCCAAATTATAAACGCGAGTGTATACATTATATAACGGGGAATAGAGTACGGGAGATTTTCAGCCGAAAAATGTCTACAAACCACACAAGTTGATTTCGTTTTATGGGGGTGGAGCATGCATGAAAAATTTTCAATTTAAACGAAAGTCTATTTACAATATTGGTGCGCAATACATACACGCCATAAAACCAATTTTCTTGGTATTTTTTTTTTCGTTCCGTTTTCGATCGTGTTTTAAATTTATCCATAAGATAAAGAGGCTTTCAAAATTGAAAAAAAAAAAAAAATTAAAAATTCGAGAAATAAATAAAGTGCACGGTTAATAAATTACCGTTTGAAATTAAGTATCTGAAAACGATCTTGTTCACTTTAAGGAGCGCGATCAGTTTTCGTTAGCGGCGGCGGTCATGCGACCGCGTCAATTAATGTTGTAATGCGTTTACGTAATCCGTTGTTCCGGATTAGGTTACCTAAAACGTCTAACGATTGATACGTCCGTGCGCATAACTCGGTTGCTCGTGTCGCTTTTAAAAGCGAATCCTACACAAAATATTGATGATGATCACATGGTACGAAACACACGTATAGTACTGTATTTCTGATTTTTTTCTTCTATAAAAACAGACGACAACGAGACGAAACACACCGCTTTGCATGACATTCGAAATCGACGGTATAAGAAGCTTTTGCTGTATTCAAATACGTACATACACATTGTACGAAAATATTTATTTCATAGAAAATATTCGAGAAAAGTGATTTCTGTTGTTGTACACGCATAATTATCAGGAAGGCGTTATATAGGTTTTAATCTTCGTCATTCTTTATTATTATTTTTTTTTTTTTTGGAAAGAGAAAAATGATGTCCGTTTATATTTGTAAAAAGTTTCTGGTGTGTAAAGGAAAAAAAAGTTGCCATTTTTGTCGTTAGAAATTAATTACTGCTGTGCAGCGTGAGACGAACACCAGCGTTCGGTTTATTTTCCACCGCAAATCTAACTCGATTTTTTTTTAATTAAAATTTTCGGACCGATGTGTGATATCGTTATTTTGTCTGTAATATCCGACAGAGTACAGAACGGATGTATAATAATTTCTTTTTGCTTTTAGTACACGTATAAATTATCTCGAAATTATCTCACATTAAACTGCGTGTAAACGTAAATTATTCAGTAATAACATATTATGACGCGCGTTTACGTTTTATGAACGTCCAAGCAATTGTTTAATACCGTTGAATATATTATGTATAACTGTCGAACGATTCAAACGAAATAAAACACTACTACTGTTGCTGGGCGATTTAATAATTTAACGTCGTAGAAGAACACACACGTTTTTCAAGTGAATTTTCGTGTTTACGAATATTAATTAATACGAGCATTCGTATTCGAAAAAAAAAAAGAAATATTATATAATAGTACACATTTTTCCCTTTCGAGTATTCGACTAACGTAGTCCATATTGTTATTTATTTATAGTGTTTTAAGTGTGCGCGTATAGAGGATATTGGAGTGTAGAATGGGTGAGTTTTAATGTTAAAAATCGATAACTTAAAGTAAAAAAAAAAAAAAAAAAACAGTTAAAAAGACTTTGATTTCGTTCAGTATTTATAATATATTCATGTGCGTGAACACGAAAACCGAGCGTTATACGTATAAAGGCATATCAATTGTCACGTATACGATGGCTGTCGGGCGATTTGAAAATGTATATTAATCGTTTCGATTGGTTTTGAACGTCGGATCGTCGTCGATTCCGTTTTTTACCGTTTGACGTAATGCGCACAGTGCAAACGTTCATAGCGGTTTAATTCAAATGTACACACACACACACACACATATGTACACGTTATTATAACGTAATACCAATATACGTTTGACGTGTGGTACGGTATGTGTATACAAACGTGACCGGATCGAGGCAAATTTATTGTTCAGATAACAGTCGTGTTTTGATTTAATTATTCGGTTCTCCGACTAAACAATTATATACACATAATATACAACAGATAATCTACGCTTAAATGATTAATTACAATTAATAAATTCGATTTAATACACCAGTAGTAGTTATTTATATAATATAATAATTGATCTGCCTCTCTCGCGGGGTGTACGCGAAATATAATATAACACGCGTATTATGCGTGCGTACGTAATAATTCAGTAGGTAAAATTACTTTGGAAATATTATGCGAGTTTTAAATTGGATTTTATTGAGAATTCGAATATTCGCGGATTACATAATAAGCCTGTGTTTGGACACGTTGCGTCCTCGAGCGAACAGTACTTTTTCAAAAATATATTCAAAATATTTATGTGGGCACATAGATACGAATAATGTGTGAATAATGTAACGGAAAAAATTACAAATATGCATTAGTTATTTACTTATAGCCGAAATTATGAACTCCATAATAAAACGACGTAGACCAGTGGTCGGCAACCGGCGGCCCGCTTTAAATTCTACAACGACGAAATTCAATTGAACATCATATTATTTTATAAATATAATTATTGAACGTGGAAAATGAAAAAATAATAAACGATATCCAACAACAAAAATCACATTAAGCATTTTGTCAAACAGTTGTAATTTCCATTTTTTTATATTATAATTATATTAAAAACTGTTAATTTTTATTTTATAAATTTTATTATTTTAAGTTTTAGACGGTATATTATTTCATAGTAAAAAATTTAAGAATCGAAAATTTTCATTTTTGTCTGGCCCGCGAACTGATTGTGGAAAGTTTATTTTGATCTCGCCAAGTAAATCGAAAATTTTACCTAGCACCACACAAATGATATCACAACCTTATGATGCTAAACACTTACGAGATACGTAATAACTGATGATGGATATTTTTTTACTTGGTCGTTTTTTTACACGTAGCTACAGGCGAAGTGTTTTCGTTGCGATATTATGTGAACAAAATATAACGCGACCCTTTTTTTTTTTTTTTTTTTTTGATATCATAACTTTTCTAATTTGAGTTTTTCCTTTTTTTTTTACTTAACGCGACGTTCTAACACGTAGTCGACGGAGTGTTTTTGTTGTTGATATATTATATACATACGCATTCGATGTGAAATATATGGAAGCGTATGCTTATAAATTATGTTGTTACGGAAGATAAACGTAATTCAATTTAACATAAACACACATTTTGTATAGGTAAACAGACATTTTTAATTTAGATTAAAAAAAAACTGCTCGACGGATTTACCAAGCAAATCGAGTATTCCCGTATTAAATGATTATCTAAATGTAAAAATGGGGGGGTGACAGAGATCGGGTGTACGATTCGGCGGTAGTGTTATTACGTTTACTATTATAAAGTATATTATATAAAGATTGGTTATGCCCGTGATCATTGCGCAGGTTACGAAAGAGTTTTTATTTTCAGCAGGCACCTATTTAAAAATTTAAATTGAAAATCCGTTATATGAATGGAATCGAATAAGTCGAATTTTCTGGAAAAAAAAAAAAAAGTGAATTTCGTTCGAAACAATACCCGAATTATATGACACGTAATAAAACTGTCGGGAAATTCGATTAGCACGCGGAGAAATGGTATATATAATATTATAATATGTTCGCGATTGATTAAAAACTTTGGTGCGGATTCAGGTCTTTGTATACAATGCGCGTATACTATCGGATAATTCAATTCCACGCAGATATAAAGCGTCTCGAAGGAAATTTCAACGAAGGTATTCTCTCTCTTCTACCTTATTCGCGTTCACGCTTCCTTCCTCCTCCTCAAAAGCTCACTTATATTTTCGTATAATTTATTCATTATCCGATTGCCGATATATTCTTAAGGCGAACAGCCCGGCGCTTCTGTCGAAATCGATTAACGGCCGCCCCGCCATTATTTGGATTTCGATTGTACGGCGGTTTGACGATTTCGTTTCATCGGCATTCGCGCGCGTAATATACCGCCGTCGAATTCGGACGGTTGTAAACACGGAAGAAAACGAACGATTATAATGTAATGTGTATCGCGGGAAACGAACGTAAAAGCAAAAGCGTGTAATTTTGAATATATTATTATTTGACAGGATAGGGAAAAAAAAGCGTCTACGTATTTTATTGAACTACAAACGTTCGCGTGTAAATCGATTTAATCGTTTGAAAAAAAAAATAAAATAAATATCTATTAAGTACACCACGACGTACGTACATATTATATGTAAACAATGCCGAAACCGTTTGTACCCAATTGAGATATCCAATTTTTAACATGTACGACATATTTCAACTATATAACAACCGAATCCGTCAACTCGTTATGATGCAATCGACAATTTAATATAATTTTATGGAAAATCTTTAATGTTTTCAAGACATTTTTTTTTCTCGCCGTATTATATATTAATAATAAACTCATCGAGCGGATTTCGCTTAGATCGTAAATGTTCTTTATTAAATTAAAAACGGGAGGAAAAAAAACTAAAGACGATAAATATCCTTAGTGTCCGCATTGACTTCATCAACTAATTATGTTAATGAAATAAAACTCAAGAGTCATAAACGTATTTCTAAAAACGTTTCATTATTATCGTACGATTTATTTCGGAAAACGGACATTATCGAAACGAATTCATGCATCTATCGTGATTACGATTGACGATTATACGAGATTCCGGCGGACAGGATTGTGGAAAACGACGTGTCGAGTGCAATACGAGAGGTGTATAGGATTGGAGAACAAGAAAATAAAAACCAAGTTCATTGTGAAACGGTTTACTGCGCGAAATCGCGTCTGAACTCCGAACCCGGTATGTTTTAAAATATTGTTATTCGTTTTGGAAAGGACACAACAGTTAAAGGCGATTCAAAATTATTGTCATTTTTTTATGTCAGTTGCGTGGCGAGTGGTGTTTGGATTGTAGGCAAATGCACGTTTTTAGACCATTCCATTAGTTCAAGATTAACGTGTTGGCGAAATCTCATCTTTTGGATTCATAACGTTTTAGAGCTTAGCAGAAAATAATTCGATTGAAAGCCACAGGGTATTTGCATAATTTAGTCCGCGTTCGTCACGCCACTGATTTATATGTAACCCTCGGAAAATTCAACGTTTTGGCGCGTTACAAACGCGAAAAAATATTTAAAAATTAACGCGTATCGTAGTATACAAATACCTTTGTGCAAAAATGTGTAAATGCATCGTGTCGAAAAGCACGATAAAAGACTCAAAAAACGATTTTTCCGACTAAATGTTTTATTTGTCGAAAAACTTTATAATCAAATTTACACGATAAACTTACATTTTTACACATCCCATAAAATATGCATTTCAGACTCTGTCGGGGATTAAGTCGAGCATATAGTTTTCAGGACTCACCGAATGTATTGTTTGTCTTCGTATCACATTACGTATATATATATGTACTTTATAAAGTGTAAACGAATCGTTTCAAGTGTCATCGCCGTTACACACACACACACGTCATATAATAACAATATTATTATTGGTCGTATTTCAGGCGTTTATTACATTTATAAATTAATATATAAATCTTACGAAAATAATTCGACTTTTTTTCTTTACCGGATCGTATTACGTTATTCCAATGAAAATTGAAAAGATTGAAAATTTTTTTTAAAAATTGAAATGAAAACGTAATTTTAACGTTTCATTGAAATTGGATAATTATAAAAATAAATTTAGCGAGCACGAGAAAATATATATAAGAGCTTGCCCACTCTAATCTATATTGTATATATTTTCAGGCGTGGTTTATGATATGCGATTATCGACAGGTTGTAGATTCACAAACGTTCACTGTCCAGACATACTATAATATAAATATAATTTGTTTGTTGGATGTTAATTTTGTATGTATATACACCTATATATACGAGTATAGGTGTATATAAGTAATTTTTTTTTTTTTAAGTTTGATCGTTCTAAATTTTTTAAACCTCATTCTTTTCTTATATTTAATAATAATAATATACTCATATATATATTTCTTTTAATTGAACTATTGTAATATATTGTTTATTTTTTACCGCACTGCTCGTCAAAGTTAATCGTAAATTGGTAATTTTTAAAAATCATAAAAATAGTTAAAACAATGCACTGCACCATCAATTCGTACAATAACTGTATAATAATAAAGTATTATTAGCGTATTATCGACGTATATGTATATATTTTAACAGAATCGAATTTCAACTTGTACGATGTGTTGTATCGACGTCTAAACAATAACACATGGCGCTTGTATAACATTTATAAAATAAATATTGCGTTGTTACTCGTTTTTACGGTGAGTAGTAAGTAGTATCTCTTTTTCCTTCTTCTTCTTCTTCTTTTTCACTCAATTCCGTTCGCTTTCTTTTTATTTTGAATTTAATGAAAATTCTAGCGCATAAGAATTGAAATTTATCACACACCTTCAAGAAGTGAATCCGGTATATTTTGGAATTCAAACACGGGGGTTTTTTTTTTATTAAACGTCGTCGACCCGTGATATTACTATGCTCAATGTTGGTGAACACATGAATTCAGTATTTTAATATTATTTTCCGGCCTGCGAGTAACATCAGCCATTTTCGGCAAAGAAATATCGTCTGTTCGCAGTAGGTATAATTTAATGTATTCTCCATTCATTTATGATGCATACGACGTATGTCGAAATTTAATACCGATAAAAATTTTAACACTCCAGCCTTCCTTTTTGTATATTACCTTTTTATTATTATTCTTACTTTTACACCAACGTCGAGTTATACATTATTCGAGTATATTAAAATAAAATTATTATTAGAAGAAGAAAAAAAAGAATAACATAGTGTCCCTACTGCAGGTTACAATAAGATGTTTCGAACAATTTTTGAAAAGAAAAAAAGAACAGTAATTATAATTTTACCAAAGTAAAAATATAATTTAGTTTTTGTGTCGAAAATGTTCAAAATGAAAACGTCTAATGATTATTAAAGACGATTGTAGATTGTGAGCGAAGCAGAGAACTTATTAGTTTTACGATCACGTGTATTCTACATTTTGTCTGTAAACAATTTTACGCGTTAGAAAGAGTTTTTCTTTTATTTCACATAAAAACGTTTAAATCGGTTTGAATTGCATGTTTTGGGTAAAACGTAAGGTGTTTTGATTTAATTTCTACGAGAAACAATAGTAAAAACATCATATTGAACTATGTTTCTATTTTTTTTTTTTTTTGAAAATCTCTCTTTTCTATTAAATATTAATCATAATTTCTACGTCCAATCATTTTCAGTAATAATTAACTATAATATATCGTTGTTTTATGTTTAGAATCGTTTTTACAACACAATGGTTCATTGTTGCTTTTTAATTCATTACAACAATTATTCGACTCTAAGATCTCTTCCTTATGTTGTAACACATTTGAACGAACATTCATAGGCACCATCGCAGTTCGCAATTTATTTTTTTCGTGTATCTCTTCATTTCATATGACGTAGATATTAGAAATATGAGTGGACGATTTTAACTGTTATCCAGTAAAACGTCCATATTGATGTTTGTTACATATATAGAGAACATATTTAACTTATAATAAAATCAATGACCTAATGGTCGATCTTTTTAGTTTAGATTTTTGTATTCTATTTGTAATTAACTATCGGATCAAATTAATTTAATATAGTATAGAGTTCGGAAACGATCATTAGGGTAAGAAAAAAAATTTAAAAAAAATGTATATTTGAACAAAGATCTATAGTGAAATAGTCTTATTAAAAATATATATAATAATAAAACCGGTCCCACGACCTTTTGATCTGTTATTCTGGACTATAGTCAGTTTTAGTGCACAACAGGAGAAAATTCAACGTCAAATTTCTTTCATTTGTAATAGTTAAACACCGATTGAAGTACTGTCAGCCAACGCATACGCCGCATGTATTTCTTCTCTCTTTCTTCTCTCTCTCTTTCTCTTTCTCTATCGTTTTCTTCACTTTATCGTGTCGCATCTTAGTTTTCAAATGTATTTTCATTATAAGAGTTACGTGTTTTTTCTTCTTTTTAAATTGAACGCGTCAAAACATATCACAATTTTCTACGATAGAAAATACGTAGTATTTTAGTACTATATTCGTCGTATTATATGCATTCACTTTCTGTACATTTCAGCAGTTTGATTTAATACAATTTTATTTCCAGGTAATTTGGTACTTGGTGAAAATACGTGTTTTCTCCAGTTTTTAAATTAGTTTTTTTTGTTTAATTCTTTTTAAATCTGTGACTCGTTATTATTAGCTTAACCGTCTTATACGTAATTTCGTTTTCTACACGCGATCAAACGTTTAAATTACGTTAATGCCAAGTACACACGTTGCGAATTCTACTCTATTGAAAACTTCTAAAGATCTATAAATAGTTAGCGTATTTTCATTAGAGTATTCGATACTTAATGCATAATATTGTGTAGAGGTTTTAACGCATGTGTATTCAAAGAAGCAAAGCGTTTATACGACTGTCACCAAACTCCTTCTAGATTAATGGATTGTTCGGAAGGTGTCATTTGAAAACGCCTCATGATCCAAGATGAATGCGACTACTTTCCACGTCCTATATAGGACCAAAACGAGTGTAGTGCTTTCCCGGGGAAACGTTCAAGTTTTATAATAGTATTATATATGTAATATTAATGGGCAGTCAACGGTTGCTATAGTACCTTTATCTATGTGTATATATATATATATATATATATATTATATAGTTAACTGTTCATTTTTAGCCTCAATAGACACTGACGTTTCAGCTCCAGTAGATCTCTGAAACTATGTCGAATGTTTTATATTATTTTATTTTGTAGACTTGTTCTCGCAGACGGTTTTATTTATGGTTTATTTTGGATTAAGCGACACTAGTCTTCTTTTGCATAATATATGTGTGTGTGTGTGTATTGTATATCTACGTAATACGTTTATATGCATTAAGACGAAGTGTCGTTCGGTTTTGCGACTGAACGGTTTTAGTTACCCAAGCCGTGTTCTTATAGTATATAGTTGGATAAAATTCAGTCTATGACGATTGAAAGAAAATCACTCGATTTGAGTTTGATCATCGCAAATTAGGCGTAAGGAAGCACTAAACAATTAAAGTTTTGAGTTAAAAATCTTACCATAAAAAAATACTTGTTTAAAAAACTATCGGTATAGATATTAATAGTGTTTTATGATTTATAAGAAATAAAAATTGTAATTTAAATATGCGAATTTTCAAAAAACCTCATAACTCATAATTATTTGTAAACATGGTATTTAATAAAACCGCTATTGTAATAATATTATTTATTTGGTTATAACGTCGACATGAAATAACGGCAATATTACGAATTTAGCGTATCGACTATAATATGGTCTGTCTATCGTCGATGTTTATATACCCATAATCTAGCGCAGTGGTCTTTAACTTTTTCAAATGAGGGAACACCTCATTAATCTTATTTTATAAGATTTTCGTTGAACACAGTCGTAAAATAAAACAGTATTTATATACATTTTTAAAATTTTATAATATATTAAACAATATAGTAGCACTAAAAAGTTAACGTACATATTAGTCACTACATTTAATTTTAAACAATTTTAAAGGGAATACTTTTTATATTTAATGAAATATTTGAGTCTGATGACTTTTACAAATATTTTCAATATCTCGCCGTATGCAGGATAATGTTGCTATCCTCACTTTAAAAGATTTTAAAATTTTGGCGGAACATTTATTCCAAATCCATGAAACACCGGTCAAGAACTACTTGACCTAGCGTAACGTTAGCGTTCTTCTAACTTAACCATACGCATGTCTCGTAAATTCGAATTCATTCGGAACATATTATTATATTTTAAACGATTGAAACTCGAATGGGCCAGACATATTTCGGAAAACCGAAACACTCGGGCAAATTTATGATCGACCAAGAAGTCATTTGACACGAGGAGAATATCAAGTGTGTTGTAGAATGGATCGGACAAGAATCGTCGTTAATCGTACATAACTGCTACCAGCCAGTTATATTATAAAAATTTATTATTGCAAGTGACCGCAGCAAATTTTGGCCACGAATTTATTCCTCGGCTTTTTTTTCCATATTTTCTTCTTATACTCGTATGCCTTTAGGAAATAAATTGTATACATTTTTAAGTAATTGAAATAATAATTTGAGCTGCAATTAAACTCATGTAATTTGTAATAAAATAATTCGAATAATTAGTAAATTAAAAAAAAAAAATGTAGCCGTCAAAAATTAAATTTTATAATAATCATATTTTGCGATATTTAATGAGGCTTTGTCAAATTATAATTTTAATAATAATTATTAATGCTATTATTTTGACACTGTTACTTGTGTCTGACTGTCATAGCAAGTAGTCACTGACAACCAGTTGTTAGTGTTAAAGATTAGGCATAAAAAATAAATTGAATATTTCCAGAGAAAAACGTATTATAGACGTTTTTCACGAAACATTTGACCACGTGATTCTGTTGGCAGTTTTTTTTTAAATTATGAATTACATACATAATATACACGACGATAACAATAATATTATTGTGAAAAAAATATTATTTTACCATAGTGTAAAAAATAGTTTTCATTTTAAAATGAATCGTATGGCAAAAATTATGTCACATTTTACAGTTTGTTTAAATTTGATCGGTTATTACGTAATTGTTCGAATTATTATTATTTTTTTTTAATTTAAATTTTATTAGAAAACAACATTTAAGTTTAAAATGAAATAATAACAATAATTGTTGTATTTTTTTTTTCACGTCATACCTGACTATTTTTATTTGAAACCGATAGTAATTATTCATTTTTAATAATACAACTCTTAAATTTCTTATAGTACTCTTTTGGCTTTATTTAATATGCACATATATATATTTTTTTAATAATTATAAAAATGGTCATGCAAAATTTCAACGATTCGCCGAATGTTGAATATTGGCGATCGACGTTTTAGCATGAATGCGGGGGAGGGGAAGTCTCTATTAGAAGTATATTTAGAAGTATATTATATTTATGTTACATATTATTATGTATAGAAAAACGTTTGGGACATCTCGAAATTCGACTTAATCTTTGGCGTACGATCAACGGAAATATATAATATATTATGCGATACTCCTCGAGGGCAAGATGATGGCTCCGAGCTTTATTCTCTCGGTCATTTTAAGATTGACTTAAATTCAAATTATAAAAAAAGAATTTAAAAACTTTTATCTCATCAAAACAAAATGAACTAACACAAAACAATAAAACGGAACAAAAACAATCAATAAATAAATGTCAAAAATATATACTTAAAAAGTTGTTTTTTTACACCGCATTGTAACCACGGTAATCGGAAAATTTCCCGTGTGAAATATTCTTTTTAGTTGGTCATTCTTTCATCACCACAGACTTATATTTTTCAAACTATGCCTATATAACCATCTGCGTAGATTAATTTTACAAATCAAAATCAAACCGTATGACGACGATTGGATGATTAATTAATGAGATTAGTCGTCACCAATAAAACTCAATCGTTTTGATCACTCCTTTCAGGTTTACTTTCTCAGACAAAAGGTATGTTACTCGCTTTTATATAACGATTGCCAAGTACAAATATCATGAAGATTGTTTGAGTTGTCCATAAGTCCTAAACAAACGTGCATTTTTATATATTAGTCAAGGAATTAATTAGAGTACGCGTCCGCCATGCCATTTTGCGGGCATTGCGGTCGTTTTTCTACACACGAATTTATTTTTCACGCATCGTAGTAGACATAATACTTTCTCTGTGAATCGGTTCTAAAATTGTCGCCCTTTTCCTGTATTCATCCTATACAAACGATTGGAACGAACACGAGGATAAACAAAATGTACATTGCGCACAGTTCGAAATAGTGTACATAAAAATAATCATAATAAAAAATTCGGCAGACCATTGAAATTAGTTCATAACAGTTTGAAAATCAATGTGTTGAAAAAAAAAAATTCGTCTTGTAAATCTACAAGGATTTTCTAAAAATAACATATACCTATATACGTACCACTTAATTCGCAAACAGTTTAACCGTTAAACCTTCGCAGTTGTTCACTAAATTATTGCAAACGAACTTTTCGATACTCGCAGACCGGATTATGTCAAAACCGTCGTTCCCGCCAAAAGTTGACGGTTTCCACGAGTCTTTGCTCGCAAGAGGATTCGTCAGAATCGAATTTACAATTAAACTGTTCGCCATGATCGTGACGGTCGGTAATATTCCACGTCTACTCTTCTCCGTCAGCATGCCGGTCAACAGTTCCACGTCTTCGATATTGTCGTACAGCGATTTCAATAATTCCACCGTTTCCCAGTTCTCGGTCAGATCGTAGAAACTTATGTAAGGATACAAGCCCAATTTTCGCCGATAATTATTAAAACTCTGTACCGCATTTTCCCTCGACAGCCTCAACATCAGACTGGTCATCGGTTCCGTCGCGTTACCGTAATTACCGTGACTCGTCATACCGATCTCCCGGTCCACCATAAATCTAACCGCATCATTCATTCCGTCCGTGATCATTTTCCTAGAAAAGATTTTTCGTATGAAATTTTTCGTTCTTTTCTTTTGTATGATAGACACACTGACCTATTGTCGTCGGAGAACACCGAGTGCATTGGCGTGCCGTTAAACTCGTCCGGTAAGCTGGACGGCCACATAGCGATCAGTAACAATTCAAACGGAGTAGTGAACTTGTTGATGGGTCCGAGTCGGCCGTGGAATATCTCCGGTTTATGTCTTAACGACAACGAATGGTCCGCGTTTACATTGATGACTTCGTTCATCATTATTGTCATCATCTCGCCGATGATTATTCTTCTGGCGGTGTTGTACAACCGATCGTCTGTCCACATCGGCCATTTTCGTCGCAACACGTCGCACACGCGGTTGTGTTCGCGCATCCAAAGCGTCGACATCACGAAAAGCATAGGATCCACGCTTGCCATTGGATGACCCACGGCCCGTTTTGGCACGCCGTTGACTATTCCGTTAAACTGTCGTATTCGGACAAACGTGTTTAATATTTTGCTACACGAAGAACACGACGCAAACTATTCGATTCTCACCCAAATGGATTTGGACGTCGGGAAAACGTTCATTTTGATTAGTTTCATCAGCGACACTGTCGGCGGATAGTCTTCATTGTCGTGCATACGTTCCATTTTCAGTTTTCCGTCAGAAAACGATCTCAACTCTCTTCCATTTACTTCGTCAGCACCGTATAATTGAGAAGCAGTTACCTGCGTGTATGCGCGAGTGTGAACACACGTCGTACGCGCATATATTTAAAAGTATAATTTATTAATACAAACCGTTAAATTGAAATCGTCGTCGAAAAATTGTAAAACAAAATATCGGTAAAACGTTTTGGAAAGTATATTTCGACGTTTCGGATCTGGTTTGAACTGACCGGATTTCCTTAGGATGATTTTACTGTTCAGGTCGGCCAGAGACGGTAAATTTTCTGGAAAAGAATGCATAATAATAATAAAAAATGATAGTTAATAATTATACTAACGTTGAAAGTTGTTACGGATATACGGACGATACGGAAGAGAGCAGAGGACTTTGTGTGAAGAATCTTACCCGGGTCCAGACGCGCTCGGAGGATTCTAAGTAGTTCTCCCAATGTCATTATTATTTTTTTTAATGTGAAAAAAAATCGTATTTCAATTGTATTTTCTATAGTCCGCGAGAACGTTTTAATTTGAATTTTATGAAAGGATTATTGAATTTATAATGTAATAATCAGTATATTACGAGTTTTTTATTATATAAGAATAAATAAATAAATAAATAAACAGAATGTTAGGGTCCGTTGAAATTTCGTTGCCTAGCACAATTTTTCGATGCGCCAACACCGGAACAATTTTGATATTGATAAAATGACATTTTAAAACGTTTACTGTAAGACTCGGAACACTGTAACGGACGTGTAGGAAGTAAAATTCTGGTCATGTTTTTTGCCGAAACCTTCTTCATGTAACGATAATTATGCGTGTCGGTAGACATATTCAATTTGTACACGTTGTTTTGATGAACTGAAAATAAAGTCACATTATTTTGGTCGACGAATCGTGCGATGATTTTTTTTTTACATTCGTAAACGGTTTTCAATTCGAGATCCGAGGTGAACGGCAAAAAAGACCACCACATCCTCGGTTTGCCTGTGCGTAAGTTCACGTCGGTATCGTCGAACACGCGCATCAACCGCGAAATCGTGGCCAAGTACGGGACTAAGTCGAATGGAAAAAAATACATAACACGACGCATTTAGAAAGGAAAAAAAATCAAATATTTATGTATGTCCAATACTTTTCGTATAAAACGGCTCCGTGTTCTTGCACGTGAAACCCGTGTCGGTTTTCTCCAAAAATCCTCCGTACTCGCACCTTACTACATTGTACACGTGACAATGTTTTTGTGAATCATCTGTATATGCAATTTATTGTAACGCGTAAACGGTGTTTATACGAAACTAATAAGGATAATAGTAATAATAATTTATTATTTTTACCGGTCGTGTAAACGGGAACGTGTCGGTTGATTTCGACGTGCACGCACAACGCGACGATTACCAGCACGAGAATGTCGAATTTGATCAGACAGTCTGAGAACATTGCACGAGATTATTTCAATCGGTTGTGTACGATAATAATTGGCAACGATTCGAAGGGACTGAAGTCACAGGCACGAGGGAGTTGACGGCGGTCGTGTCCGCAGTTGGTCTGCGACCAAATATTTCAAACATTGGCAGAATGAGCGAATTTACGTACTCATAAGCGAAACTAAACGATTTCATTAGGACGGGCCAAATGATGAATATGAA
This sequence comes from Chaetogeoica ovagalla, assembly GCA_032441825.1. Taxonomy (NCBI): domain Eukaryota; kingdom Metazoa; phylum Arthropoda; class Insecta; order Hemiptera; family Aphididae; genus Chaetogeoica; species Chaetogeoica ovagalla. Next base: position 1,773,409 of record CM063727.1, on the reverse strand, counting down.
AATAAAATAAACAATTCTAATTACGACTTTTTTTCAAGTGTTTAAAATTGAATATAAAAAATAACGATAAGTATTAGTATATAACACAATATTAGGTGACGGTCGAACGGTACCCGGATTTTCGGTATGTGAGGAATGTTAATAACGCCTATACGTAGGCGGAAATTAAGTTTTTAATTTTAAAAATTCTATTGAATCAGTACGCGTTATCCCGTCAGCATTGAGTCTGGCCGTGGATTCACCCGCAGTTTCGCCTACGAGTGTAACTTACCGTTACAATGTTATACCGCGGAAGTCATGTTATGGCGGCCGCTAGCCCGTGACTTCGGTTCCGTAACATAATCGTTAATAACGCACTTACTGTCATTAATCCAAGCACAACACGAGTTCAGACGTCGGACGATATTCATCTTGAGATCAATTCGAACACTATATAATTAGATATAACTGTTCAAAAATAAATTTTATTACAAACACATTATAGATCTTTCGATTTTAATAATATTATATCTAACGATATATTATTGTTGATTTGGCATTAGCACGAATGAGAGAGATATTCGTATAATTAAGTGATTTAGTTTCAAAAATAATAATGTTTATGGCCAATATATTGTGTATATATGATAAAATATAATAATAATAAAAAAAAAAATTAAGTTACTCAATTATATTATTCACTTTGACACGAAATATTATTTCCATTATAATTTAATATAAAATATGTAAATAATCCGTATAGAAATACGAGCGCGGATTCCGTACGCGTTAATCGTGCATTTTTATAGAATCATCAAAACGTACTTTTAGTTTTATGTAATTTTTTTTTTTTGCAATAAAACACGAGATAAAATAATTTATCTCGTAATCCTACGCGTTTAAGTTTAAAATAAATAATTTCTCAATCGGCCAGATTTTCGAAAATACTTACCACGATATGTACTTATTTTTCTCTCTTTTTCTTTTTAACATGGAAATGTCATATAAGAATAACTCTGGGGATCAGTAAAAAATTTGCGTTAAACTGTTACAGAAATAACAACATCAATCACGTAACGTTGTTAGGTAACGTTAAAGCAATGTTTATGCGAAAAACACGTTCAATTCCATGACTACCGAGTTCAGTAATCATGAGATATTTTAAAGACAAATTTAAAAAAAATAATAATTTATTTGTTTAAATATATTTATATAACGTAATGTAAAAATTATGGTGGGAATGATTAGATTTAATTAATTATACTTTAAAGATAATTTATTTATCATTAGGTACACACAAATTAAATTCGTTCGAATAAATTATTAATTTTAAGCAAGATTTAATTATTATGTTTTAATAACATACGAATTAAAATCGATATAAAACAACGTCGATAAATGTCTATTTAGCTATTTTTTTTTTATTTAAAACGGTAGTAACGAAAAAAAATTTAGCTTGCATCAGCCGGGAATCGAACCCGGGCCGCCCGCGTGGCAGGCGAGCATTCTACCACTGAACCACTGATGCTTACGTCTAACAACATATTATTATGAAATATTTAAAGAAGTTTTATTATGGAACACAAAAAACAAAAATAATTATAAAAAAACAATATGAATTACTGTTTTATAAGTGTATAGAATGTTAAATATTAATAAAATTAAAAGAAATATAATCTGACTGAATATATCCATTTTAATCATATTATATGTGAAATTTAGTTTTAAATCAATATTTCAGTGGTAAAATATAATATATAGGTACGCTTACATAGGTAAAAATAATTGTTGAGTAAAAACAAGGCTGATGGGCATAAACAAGTTTAACTTTTTAATTTAATTTTCCATCGTATTAACAACGTTGACCTAATTATTTTATTAGGACCAATTAAATTTGATTTTTCGTTGCCGGATATAAAATAATAACATTATTATTTTCGTTATTATTAATCGTTCCTCAAATAAACCGATTACGTTTCTCTTGCGTCGAATTCAATAATGTTATTATAATAGTGTGGATGTAAACATATTAGTTCGAAAATATATTTGATGATATTAAAAAAAAATCTATCGTTTAACTATTCATTATACGTTGGTTGTGGAAATATAATTATTGAATTTATGATATTTTAAAACAGTTTTTTTTTTTAGAGTATTGTTTCTCACGTCTTTTTCACGTCACGTCTTTGCCTTACAATAATTCATGTACCCATCATATGCACACAATTTTACTATTATTATGTTTTCTTAGGTAGGTATACGTGTGTAAATCTTTCAGCAACAGGTTTATAAATACGTGGGTACTTCTTCTTTTTTTTCATTATTTATGTAATAAAAAAAAAAACTTTTATTCGTTATTATTTATCCATGTTAAACAGTAACAACAACAACAACAATAATAATAATAATAATAATAATAATAATAATAATAATAATAAAAGAAACACGTGTGTGTATATATATATAATTATTTATATATTAGTTGTCGTGACATACATCCTGTCAAATTTTAATAAAAAATTTTCCATCAGCTTGTGAAAACTATTGGAAATGTGATTTAAATTTCAAATCACAACGAATCTGAATATGTATTTTATTTTCATTTTTATTTCGATGTCGAAGTAAACAACCAGAACAATGAGCTTCGCCCGTGCGCAGTGTGTAAACGAAAGAAAATTAAAAAAAAATAAAATATATATGTTTATCTGGTCTGTGTCTTTTATTAAAAAAAAATTATTCAATTTAATGTATTGAGAAAAAAAAGAAAAATGAAAAGAAAAACGAAATGACAAAATATTTAACGTTAAAATAAAAAAAAAAGTAGTGAATACTTTCACTATATATACATATATATATATATATATATATATATATATAAATATATACATATAATACTTTACAATACTCCCGTTATTTTATTATAATATATAAATTGTAAAATAGGTATATAAGTTTATTCTATCGAATTTATTATAGCTTCTACAAAACAAAATACGTACGTCCTGTCACTTAATACAGTCCATTTAAATTTGTAAACACACTCTCATTTTCTTTTCCTTTATACATATAACCAGTCCTGTTATTATTTACAGTTTTAAGTTTTTTTTTCTTATCCGATTACGTTTTAATTGTGGTACATTCATATAGTAAACGCGCTAATTTATACGATTTCATATCAGTTTTATAACACCTTTCTATTCCGAGGTTCTGGAAACATTTCATATTATAGAACCACCTATACTTAGTACTTATATAAATTTTGCAATTTTCCTGTTGATTTTCGGCATTCCATCTATATAGAATGGCCTTGGTATTTTATAAGATTCAACACTTTGCCCGGCAACAGTATATATTTAAGACACGACTAAGCTCGTCTCGGCTTTTGTGGTATTTGCGATAGGTGATTATTGGGGGGGAGGGTGAAACGATAAATCCTCAAAAACGACTTTTCGCTCTTATTTTCTCGTTTGTTTATCTGCGCAACATTTATGTCGCGTACGCCACCGTGGACTTACCGGCCGCTATATCGTATAATAAATAGTGAGAGAGAATCTACAATAGATACGGATCGTGTAATCTTCGCTCGCGTCTACACCTATGATAATAATAACAGGTCGACATTTGGAGAGGACGACTCTCTCCTAATGCCCGTCACTTCATCCTTCGTGTCCGCGCACGCGTCGCGTCCTTCGCTCGGATTACTTTATAATTTATATGTGTACGTGTGTGTTTCTGCGCTCAGACACAGGCGTCGACGTTAATGCAAGTGACATTATTCGTTCGGTATTTTGTTAAATTTTGGCCGTATAATCTTACGTGTTTGTCCACTTCTGTCCAGCATAATTGCTTCTGACATACTGACAGCATGAGAGGTTGTGCGTACTAAAGTTTTTTGGTTTTCGCCAGTAAAAAAGTTCAATGCCGCGTCATGTTTTGATACGCAAAGTAAATGTACCGAGTAATAATAATTTGTCTATACATATTTCTCTAGTTTATTTTATTTTTTTTTTTCATCATTCCAATACGTAAATGTATTTTGCACATTTTTCATGAAATTCGTCTATGGATACTTCATGTACGAGTATATTTGTAGCTAGTTATAAACGGTATTTTCTCTACTACTATATTATTATAAGACGAATCTATAAGACCCGCACGGAGGAGCTGCAATGCAAAGGCCAAGATCGAGTTATCTCGTTTTTTCATCTATATAATATGTAAAGAGAAGTGTGAAACATTGTTAAAAACCCCAACATCTGTGCTCTAAAAGTGTGTTTGGAAACATGATAGAAAAAATGCGTTTTCAGATGTATTATAATTAGTCCCTAATTTTTATACGTAAATAATTTTTTCTTTTACAATAATAATATTAATAATAATAATAATAATAATTATAATAATAATAATAATAATAAATATTGTAAAGTATAGCTTAAACTAATTATGTTCGTTATGTGATATTTTCGTGACACAACAAATCCATATTTTGTATAACTAATAAAGAATATCTAAGAAAAAAATTAAGAATTAAAGATTTATAAGCTGCGTTTTTGGAAATCTTTATAAATATATTTTTAATTTTTTTTTTAACCGCTTTTATATTTTCGAAAACGTCCGATACGCGATTACATATATAATATATATATATACACACGAGTAGTTTAAACACGACGAATTTTATAATATTGTACTGGAGTTATTATATTTTGATTTACCTTCGTCCGGTAGAGAATCACGCGCTTCGAGTAAAGGACCGCGAGTCCTGCGTAATACGCGGCGTCCCGTTTGGAGGACGGAGGATTAGGAAATTCTTTTTTTTTTTCCATCCCTTTGCTTCGCACGCTTATTCCGTTATAGTCGTCCCGAAAAACTCGTACGAAGGGACGATTGCGGCTTATAATAGAGTCCTGTTTACATTATGCGCAATAACGGTCGGATGTTCCATTTATTTCTTGTTTTTGTATATGTACACACACATTGTTTTACTTTTGCACGCGGACGGAATCGTTTTGATTACAACACGCAAAAATATAATATATACGAGTACCAATATCATTCCACATAAGTTACTGACTGATGTACACATAATATGACAGAACAGCGTATGTATAGCATATATAGTGTATTCAGACGACGTCAGCGGTGACCGAGATAAGGTTCATCTGAAAAACGCGTTTAAAAAAAATATATATATATGTACTTTTATATCGCGCATATAAAAAAAAAAATATGGTTTTTGTTTTCGTTCCGTTTTGAAGGGACGAAAAGTCGTCTTGTTAAATTTTGACGGGTTCTTCGGAAAACCGTAAAAATCGTCGAAAAACGAATCGACGCGAGTCAAATGATTTCGAACAAGCCGTTTGTAGGGAAATACGAAAAACCTACGGTCACGAGGAGGGGGGGAAGAAACAATAAATAATATTATAAGAAAAATGGCGATTTCTTACGTGATTTTCGAAAATTTAAAAAATAATATTTGATATTGTTTATAAGAAAAAAAATTTAATAAATATGTATTTTTTTTACATTTGAAAAACAGCGCTGAATAATTATACGATGAGACTCTCCCGTCCCGTGATGACGTCGGTTGCGGAAAAATTGTGTAATTTACAATACTCGTAATTATTTACAGCATCAACTTACAGATTAGATAAAATGATATACACGAGTATTGTGTAAATCGCGATGTTTTGTGTGTGTGTGTATAAAACGGGAATTTATTTGCACAAATATTTTAATAACACCTTTTGAAATGGTAATTTGCGCCGCTTTATAAATACAATCGGATTTTGCTTAATATAATATTCAAATTCTAAAACCTCTTTAATTTCCAAATTTCTGACTAATGTTTATTCATAAGGGAATTTTAATTTTCCTATTGTTTTCACGAGTTTGAGGAGGTAACCATGAATTAAAAAAAAAAAGTAAATAAAAATATTCGTAAAAAAAGACGCGTTAAATAGATATTTTTAAATAAATTCAATTCGATAGGTTTTCGTTTGGTAGTAAAACATTAATTTGGATTTATTTTTCCGTTTTTGCTTATGGCAATTTTTTTCAAGTTTCGCAAGGCCATCCAACGCGTGAGATAAATAAATAAAAATATAATATATCACATAGTATACACGATAACAGAATAAAATAAAACAAATCAAAATAAATGAAGTAGAGTTAACAAATTTACAAATAAAACATAAGGAATTTACTGGTGTTAACGTAACAGGTGCCCACGAAAAAGTTCATAAATTTGTATTACACATTTGTTATAATACAAGTCATAGCGATCGTTTTGGAAATGCTATTCGAAATAGAGAGCCCGCGAATTACTATAATTTCAGATGTTTAGTACGTCGCGGTCGTTCAAAAGCATATATTTTTTTTGTCATTCATCTCCAGTCATTTTTGACACGTCCCTCGGAGATTGATGTATGCGTGTGCTGTGTTCGAGAGCGATAAAAATAACACATTTTTTTCTCTTTTTAATTTTCTAAATATCGTATGTATTATGCGGTTTATAACTGTTTATAGGCGCGTAATCTAGGCCTTTGAATGAATTCGATTCGTAGCTGTTTTTAGTATCAACGTAATATGATTATAATTTTTAAGCGCCATTATTTTAACTCGAATTATTTGCATTCCAGTTATTTTTTTGTCCACACGTAAAATTTGCCAGTATATTTTCTATTCACATATTATATATCATATCATATTACGTTATCGAGAGTTATTGAAGTAAAAACATTCTTTTTTTTTGGTAAAATTTAAATACACGGTTCAAGTGTTTTGCGGAGCTCCGAGAATTTTCGGATTTCGATTTGAGAAATGTCGCCTACTATATTATAATAAATATATTATTCGCGGAGCGGTATAGAGGCGCACTAGATGGCCGCGGCGAGTACAGGTACGTGTCATTTTTTCATCTCTGTCGTTGTCGGTGTTATAAAATATTCTTGTGAATTCGATCCGTAACAAATAAAAATAATAATAATAATAATAATAACAGAAATAATTTACGGTTACTTTTTAAATAATTTTATTACATATATAAAAAAAAAAAAAATTATTTTTTAATTAATGCAGTACCTATAATACATGAGATTATTCGAAGTCAGTGGTAGAATTCAGACAGCCGTTCACGCCGCGTACGTATAGTGCGACGGGACCGCGAATCGAACGTATACATATAATCGAGCAAAGCTTTTGCTCAGCGAATTTCTTTATGTTTACCGTGGCATGACAGACATTTTATTAATGCTCTGTTATAACTTACACGCGAAAACATAAAATAATATTTAGGGGTTCCTTAACAATGTATATGTATAATATAGGTCTTGCGCAGTTTTACTACATCGTATATCGCATTATATATAAATTGCAGTGGTGTAAGTAGTAAAAATAAAAATTTTCTCTCTTCACTCATAAATCATTGAACTTATATGTTTCAAACTTTCAACTCCAACTTTTTTTTTTTTTATTGCATATTTTTGTCGTCGTAGAGATAACACTTGTACCGACCATATTTCATGCGAAGAGTATAGTATTACACGAGTAAATATTTGTTTTTGAAATTTAATTTTCCTTTTTTTTTTTTTTTACGTTGAACGTACATTTTAAACGTACGGTGTTTGTAAGGTAAATTATATAATCGTGATGAATTTACAAAATCTCCAATAATAACACCATTCAATTTTAATAATTAAACTCAATTAATGTAATTATTTAATGGACACGCGGAGTAAAAGAATTCGGACATGTGCGAATTTCGGGTTTTACATTTGTTTTGTATTTGTCCATTGATTTGTTTCCATTGTAGTATACAAAAGTCATTGAGAAAAGTCGAGTGATATGGTTTCTAGTTCAATGATCGTGGGTAGGTAATTTCGTTCGTGTAATTCCTTGTGATTACAAAAAATATATATATATATACGGTATTAACAATTTGTCAAATATGTAACAATTTCAACTTTAAAGTAACAAAAATTATTATTTGTTCAGACTACATAAGTTCATTGATTAATCAGACGTATAAATTGATAAAATTGTAACAATAATTTTATAAATGTGTAAAAAAAAAATAAGAATAAAAATATTAACCTGCACTATACATATTGAGTAGGCATTTAAATTAAAATACATATTACAAATTCACAAAGCAATACATTTTAATTGCGTACACATATTTCAATAATTATATGTTGTCATCTTCAGTGTTAACCATACGCATTACTGGCCGTTAAACGTTATATTATACACTACGCACTTTATACCCGACGACGTCGCCACCAAATCAGTCACCAGCAGCTGCTGTGTTTTACACCGACCTCTCTCTCTCTACGTCGTCGACCACACTCGATCCGAAATCCAGTGCCAACGTCATCGGTTTAAATTAAATTCATTATAATTTTATTAATATTATTTCAAGACTCTGAAACCAATGTTTTCGTAATGCCGGAGAAAAATGAAATCGACGAAATTACGTTTTTGTGTTATTGGGCACCACGATTATTCGGGCCGCTTTTAAAAACTATTGAAACAGATCGAAAAGTATACGATATCCTTAGAAAAACATTTTCTCGGGCACGGGTGTCATAATCGGAGCACTTTTACTAGTCGAAAAGTTGCGCGTAGGAAATAAATAAAAAAAAAAAAACCATTGTAAAACCAATAGATTTCTCGTCTCGCTCGGAATCTAAAAATAAAAATTTGAAATTTGTTCAAAAAGTCCTAAAACGCGCATTATTAAATTTTCTACTCGTCATCCGGAAATGTGCGAGTGTATCCGAATCGCATACGGAGGTTCTGAAATGTTCACTGCAGTGAATTATTGTCCCCGTGTAATAATTTTACACTGACGTACGAATAAAGTTTTTCATCCGCATAAGTATAACATTGACCCTTGTCAAAGAAAAAAAAAAAAACGTTGTTCAAATATTTCTGCGGGAGAATATATTATAAAGGTGCCATACCATACGCGTTACCGATATCGCAATATTGTAAACTGATATCATCAGTTTCGGGTGTAACACTGACAGAGTTTTTTTCTTTAGACCTTCACCGGGTTTTAGTCGCCCATTGGTCGTAATATTCGCGTTACTGATATTTTTAATAATAATAATAATAAAAAAGAACGAGAAAAAAACGAAACGTTCATTTTCTTCGAGTCTTCCTTACAGAAGAAATAATAATCGTTGTCGAGAGAAAAACAATTAAACGCGACAATATGCTATATGCGTATTATACATTTATTTTTTTGACCCAGAGGAGTCGGACGTCATATTAAATATACGTATTTTAAGAAAATCAAACTTCATTACACATTCGGTATCCGAATTGTTGCAGAGGATAAGAGCAAATTTTCGCCTAGGAAAAAAAAACGATCGTTGTTGTATTTTTTTTTTTTTATAATTTGCTCGAATAAGTTACCTTGACAGATAAATGGGCATCGTTAGCGTTTAATTTCTCCTGTCCATAAATATTTACTTTTATAATTTTAAAGTAATTTTTTTCGTATTGAAAACTTTTTATATTTTTTTTTCTTGACAAAAGTAAATTACACAGTATTGAAACCAATACAGCTCGTTAGCTGTACACTATTATAGAATACCTTCATAGTTATACGTTCAGATATTTAAACATCCGTTCCGAGAGGAAAATGTATTGAACTCTTTATATTTTTATTTAGGAGTAATAACAATAATAGTGCCGCTATAATTAATTTTTCGATGTAACTACATATCTTTTGTATATTGTATAACGGAGTAGTCTTATACGTTTTTGTGTATTATAATAATAACCAATAGGGTCGTTAATATTTATTTTAAAGAGATTAAACGATATATAAATTATGTGATGATATTAATATCTTTTTACATAATCGTATTGCTCGCTGTAATGTTCCTTTGAAATTTTTTTTCCGAATACAAACGTGCGGTGGTATATTTTAAATTGATTAATACTTTTTTTTTTTTTATACAGGAACGTCAGGACTTTACAATTTTTTTCACTTCAAATTTACATACAATTAATGTTACCCTCCCCGAAATCTGCGATCCCGAGTTTTGGTATCCTGTATAGGCGTTGACGTCATCACGTGCTACCGTTATATTGTACAATATATAAAAAATCAGAATCGCCCCAAGTGCGGGGGAGGGAAGCGATTGGGATAAAGCCATTATGGCCACAAAATCGTATGCAAATTTGAAGTGAAACAGTTACGACCCGTACGTTTTCTATATTCGAATTTTAATCTTAATTTATGATGTCTTTTTCAATAATCCCATGTTCATTCTTTGGCTATACTTTTGGCGTTTATATAATATTTTGAAACGTATATAAATATATATAATATTTTATTTAGCTTTTTCTCAATTGGTACGCTTATAAAAATATATTATACATCGAACTAACACACACACACACATTTTCGTCGATGGAATTTAAAATTTCCATTTGACGTTCCGATGAAGCTTTCGCCCGGGTCGTGTAGATAGACAAAGTTAATTTAAATAATATCGTCGGAGTCGTAGCAGAGAAGGGGCGAAAGGTGCCTGCGTTCCGGTCGCAACATTTTAAAGGGAGTGAAATTTAAGAAATTATAAAATTAATATAAATATATAATATATTAATATCATATTTGATTATTTTCAACGATAATTAATTCGAATGTTAAAAAAATTATTTACGAAATTAATACTTTATTAGTTCTGTGTTGACACCAAAAGTTTAAGTTTTGCTCCGGGCGCAATATTCAGTTGCTACAGTCCTGAATATCGTTCACCATATTCAAATACTAAAGTTAATGAAACCTATTTGTCTGTTAAATTAAAAAGAAAAACAATTGTATGCTTTAAGACGAAAATCGTTTACCAAACTCAGTTGAAATAGTTCATCTCTATGGTTTATTTAAAAAATTGGATTTTATAAAAATAAAAGTGTTTTACATTATTTTGTTTTCACTTTTTAACATAACAAATATTCATTTCGTTACAATTACTAAATATTGTGTATGCATATTTAGTTAATATATTACATTTAATCATAATGAGTTGTTAAATATTTTATAATATTAATTAATTAAACTTTTAATTCCAGTGCGAAGAAAACAATGCCTTTAAAATGTATTTAAAATACAAATGGAAGTATTTGAAAATTTTTTTTTAATTTCAAATACTTAAAAAAAATGTGTAAAAATGTAACGAAACGTTGTAGATCCATTTTTGCAGAGTCCATTAAGAATGTATTATTATTTTATTTCTATAAATCAGTTTTAAACGGCTTTTTATGTAATAAAAAACAGTATGTTATAATTACTCTAATTACTCAATATATATATTTTTTTTTCAACAAAAATGTAAGAAATTCGAATTCGAACAGGGGAAATAAACTAAATACAAACGAAAACAAAAGCCTAAATTAAAAGTTGAGTTAATCATTCTAATCACCCACCTGAATAAATGTCGTTGGAAACAATTTTTTTTTAATTGTTTTTAAAAATAATCGTAAAAACAATCGTGTTTTAAGTCTGTAATTAATGTTCTATTTTAATTAATTAATGATTATAATTTAAACGTATTTATTCTGTTGCAAGAAATAATGAATCTGTTAAAAAACAGGACACTTTATCAATCATTCGGCTTTTAAGTAAATTTAAATAATGTTATTCAAACCATTTAACAAAAGTCCGAAGTTCTTACAAATAATCTTCAGCGCAACGAACCAATAGCAACGCGATATGTAGTTATATACGTACAGAGGTTTTATAATAATACTACTTATAATAAACACATTAAAATAATCCGCGTCGTTTTACAATTTTTTGTACAATAATGTTTAATATACGTAGTTTATCTACTTTTTTTTTTTATACATCTAATAATGTGTTGTTTTTTACATTTTATTAAATGCGTTTAAATACAATATACCCAAGAGACTACGTCGCGCGTATAAAATATAATACATTAATGATTATTTGCATAAAAATATAATTAGATGAGTTTTACAAATCGGAAATTATCATAATAAATCTTACGAAGTTAAAAAAAGTAACGAAATATTTGATTTCATATATAATATGTAAAAAAATTCAACGGTATATGCATACGAGGAAAATTACACATGTTGTGCTAATATTATTATTTTTTGGATATAAAATCGTTCTGTAATCGTATACATGCGTGTTAAGACAAACTGATAACTCGCATTCGTTCAAATCCTATTTATAAGTTTATAATACAAGAATAATGAGACTTGTCGATTTGAAAAATAATAATAATAATAATTGTTAACCGCGACGAATGAATGAATCAGTATTCTAAAATTTCAGAAGCGCGTTTCTACGAATAATGATAGGATTAATAACTGGTATAGATTATCAATAGAATATTTTGGATAAAATATGGATTAATAATTGATTGAAGACGGTTATTTTGTATTTTTAATACTCTAAAAAACTAAAAAAAAAGAAAGTTTTATGCGATAATATTAAACGAATAGTATGGTAAATCTTGGATCCAAATAAATTGTACGTTATGTTATTGTATTTTTAGATTCTACACTAAATTCATTAATTAAATACATATTTATTAAGCCCGGATTGAACTTGGAGGGTTAAAAATATTTAATTTCACTTCTCTTAATTTGTTGCGTGATTGCTAACGTTTAAGTATAAAAATTATATTGTCATATCGACCCACATCCATAATACTCGTTTTAAATACAGTATTAATACATTTCCATATTTTTTACTATCCATATCATTTAAAATCAATTATCGCTGTTATATTGTGTTTAGTAATATGCAATATGGGTAAATGTGCGTTAATTATACGTATCATTAAGTGCGTATTATATTAATTCATCCCTCGTTCGCGTCATTTTCATTAATTATCTTGAATATTGTATTAGCTGAATATTAGTTCAAATCAATCAAATAAAATACGATTCATTATATGTTCATATTGATTATTGATATTTTGTAACATAAACTCTCACCACTTTAGCACAGCTCTCGCGGCTTAGAGGTGCCAATTAATAGTATCGATTATATAATACGTAACTGTGTTCTTTATATTTTGAACATAGTTGGAAACTCAATAGTTTCAACAATTTTTATTCGATAATAATAATTATTATTATAGTATTTATTCGGGTTTTTTTTTAAGGGCGGAGGAAACTATAAATTGTTTTCTCTCCGCATAATCCCATAGCGCGTTATCTTTTTCGTTTGTCCATAACCCGTCACATATATAATATAAATAAATATATATATATTTTTTTTTTGTATTTTATGCTTTTGCTCATTTTGTCATCCTTTACTATATTATATGTGTGTGCGTATACATACATATACATTCACCTGGACTATCGTTTCTATCGTCTCAGTTCACTGCCTCTTTTGTGAAAATATACCATTATCCTTTGTACTTTCACCACCACTGCACTGCTCGTGAGTTATATATATATATAGAAGTTTCATTAATTTTGTTACTAATCGACACCGCTACAAAGTCATCTGGCAGCCCCGTTTTAAATTACAAATTTGTTCACGAAAAAAAAAAACAAATATATATTTATATATGTAATTCTTATAGGTAATATTATAGTTTTCGAAAATTAAACAAAATACGCACACGCAATTCACATATTTTCAATTATAAATGTTACGTTTAAAACGTACCGCCGATACGCATAATATCGAAATAGAAAACAATGGTTACGGCGCATACAGCGTATAACTGTATCGTAGATCGTAAAATACGAGTATTATACGGTAAAATCGTTGAAAATAGTATTATTTTTAATTTTCACACACCATCGCAATGTAATATTTGTATTTTATTGCGCACTTATATTATATTTTATAATTAGTATTATTGTTCGCGCCATAACCGGAAAAAAAAGTAATTGATGATTTTGTTGGCGTTGAAATTTCAAAAATGTTTTAATAATACCTATATAATATTATAAATTGTTTTTGAAACGCAAACGTTTAAAACGCATTGATTTGGATTTTTCGTATATAATGTTGTTATTAATGATATATATTTATATACAATAGCGTACAATATAATGCGGATATAATATCGGGGACGGGGGGACGGACGGATTTTATTGACATCCTTGTATGTGCATGGTGACGAATTAAAACGTAAGCGTATTTTTTTTTTTAATGGCATTATTATAAAAATGTTTTAATTTTTCATTTTTGATCGAAGACACTCAAATAGAGTAGAAATAATATACGTTATTATGCGTATAATCTTGAAGCTCGAGGTTTTTTTACATTTGATTAGTGGATTTGGTATTCGATAAACTGTGTCTCGTGTTAATTTGTATCGGGAGTACCGGAAAATTCTTATACGAATTTATATATATTTTCGATTTATAAAACACGTTTTTGAGTATATACATACTAGTATACTAGTATATGTATAGTATATACATGTATATATGTATAATAAAGAGTGCCAATAAATCGTCGAAACTTTATTTTTTCTTTCACACCGTTTTTTCTTTAACCGTTTATTTTATTTTTCTCGGTAAAAAGAAAAACATGTGCAGCGTCATACGATATACGAGAAATCCGATATATTACGCATGAAAAAAAAAAGCGCTTCCGCGGAACGTCGCGCGTCTCATTTCATGTAACAGGTGCATACCAAGTTCGTTTTTAAATAAACGGCGTTTTTTTTTCTATTTTTTTTCCATCGATTATTGCGCAGATTTATTGTTCCATAACAATACGAGTTGCCTATTAAATTATATTATTATTATTATTATTATATGTACTTCCGGATTTAGGTTCTATAAGTGCATTGCTTGTGAGTTATTGTACCGTCACAATTTCACGGTTTGTTCCAAGAATTTGTCTCCGCTGATTTGATCTACAAATTGATCGAAAAATTAAATTCATTCATGTGATCATCCAAAAATATAACAATTATACACGATGGGCATACAACTTTTTTTTCTGGATGGTGGTGAGGAGGGAAAGCAAATGAGCCCCGGTGGGGCGGTGAGACGATTGACGATCAACAGACACCCGACGAGAAAACAAACGAACACTATTGTCGAGTACACGGACACACGACAAAACAGTGGCGCCGAGTCATATAAATTATTAAAGTGAAACGAAATCGAATTAATTATTGCACACAGAGATCATTGTTAACTGAACTTTTGTTAATTATTTAGTATATTATGTAATATATATATATATAAAAAAAAGAAAAAAACGTATGTACTAATAAGACCACCCACCCATTTAATTTATATGAAGCGATCGCTCAAGTTCACATATATATATATATATGTCTGATGCAACTATGACACAGAATGCTGGTTACCAGCTGATACACAACAGCATTTAGTCGATAGCATATTACCATATTCTGCACACGAAATAAAACCCACGGAATGGATCCGGTCCTCCGATTGGTCCTGGTATATTTCTGATAACAATATAATGATCCGCGTTATTTCGAATGAGGAAATATTTGTCTATTATTATATTTATTCCAATCTATTGACGCGGACTTTATAGAAAGTTAACGTTAAAGAGATTGTTGTGTTGTCAAGTCAATCAGAGGACCGGGTTCATTCGTTTGGGTTTTATTTCGTGTGTAGATTGATACAATGCTAAGTCGATATATGAGCCCGAGTTAACTATCGGAAATATCGGGACGTATTTATGGAAAGGGGGCTGATGGGACTCCATTACATTTAGTATTATATGTATGTAAAACGCTTGTGTAATATGTGTGAATTTTTTGTTATTTTTGTTATAGGTAAGTGTAATGTTTGTCTTCAGTAAAACGGTAACCACGACTACCCCGGAGTCGATTTCATGGCCCGGTCGACGATCATGTGGTCGAACAACGGTTGTCTGTAACAATGGGTAATAATATTCACAAGTATACTTATACAGTTTTAGGCGTATTATTCATTGCGGTCCTTCGGGAATAGCATATTTACTCGGTTGGTGTTAAACTACGAGCTGAAAGAGGATGAACGGATTCGATACTGGGTTAGGCTATCGGTGGGATCGCGTACACCGATAATCCCTTAAAATCAATAATTTTCGATATCAATAATTTTATCGCGGATTGAAAACATCCGTCAGAGACATATATACACTTATATCAGTGTTTCATGTAAAGGAAACTGCCTCCCGTCTTAAGTCCGCAGCCAGGAGATTTTAGGGTTCAGACCCTCTCCATACGAATATTTTTCTTAAAATATTTAAGAATATTTTGCTAGCTACGGCCTCGATCACATTTTTGGTTAAAATACTTTTAATATTATATAATGCATATTTAATATAAAACATTATATATGACAAAACAAGAGATTTATTTAAAACAATATATCGACTAATATATACATGTTTATTTATTCGTCGATATTATAGGATTCTGTAAGTATTAAATATATATTCACTTATCTAGTATCTTCTTATTAGATGTTTTGAATTACAATCATGTTGTTATGAATTTCACTCATTAGATTTGATTTGGTTTATTACAAAAAAGTTTGATACATAATATTATACTATTTAAATAGTACATTTCTGTGATTGAAAACATATTTAATCAAATACTGTAAATATAATATGGTATTGTTTTATACACAATGCACAGTATTTATTTAATCTACAATGGATTTTTAAACGAGAAGTAATGTTCGAAATAATTAATAATAACAATAATAATAATATCAATTAGGAATTATTATTGTGTTAAGGTTGAATCGATAGTTTATGAAATATTAATATTGTTATTAATATCGTATTATTATCATATATATATATAATAATGTATAGAAATTTATGATAGACATTTATTTGTACTGTCAGAATGGTAAAAATGAGTAAATTTATAAATCCAACACGTATAATACTATGTTCCAAATTATGAAAATACGGAGTTAACCGGAAACGAACGTATACATATTTTTACATTCAATATTTTATTAAGAAATTATAATCAAATTTTATGTTTTTTTTTTTCATTTAATAAGAGAATATGTAATAAAACAAAGTGACTTTTAAGTCAATGGGAAATATACACGTAAATATTTTCTTCGGTCAACATTTACTTAAGATATTTGAAACGAATTTCATGTTTTATAGCGGTTTAATAAGACTGTATATAATAAACCAAAGAGATTTTAAAATTCATCGGGAATGAACACGTACATGTTTTTTCATTTAATATTTACATAAGATATTTAAATCGAATTTTATATCGTTTAATGTGAAACAAATATTACAAGAGTAATACACGTACTGTAAGTGAGAATAACAGTTTTTCATATAGTTTTATGTCACTCTTTCGTTAAGTCAATAAATATTAGGTATTTATTATTTCAAGTATGCGCACTCAAAAATAGATTTATATGAAATATAATTTAGTAGAAATTTATTAATTTTCAATTCATTGAAATAAAGTGACTATTTCCTAATATATTGGAAATATTATGTTTTGTGATATTGCTAACATATTTCACACTTTTAACTGTCTTTAATAAATGTTTCATTGTTTTGTTTAGGAACACGAATAATTAGGAAATCGTTGTTGAGAGACTTCTGATATTTTTTAAATTTTAAAATGACTTTAAAATTTATATTAATATTTATGATATTGTCAATTAATGGATATAATAAGGGTAAGACGTATATTTTGTGAATCAAATTTAAAACTGTCATTTTTTTCTTTGTACTTCATCACGTATATATTTATTTTACTTCAATTATAACGACCGTATTCGTTTAATAATACCACAAACATTTTCTTACATAACTTAAATAACTATTATATTTTATATATATATATATATATAAGAAATAAATGTTTAAGGGGTTAGAGGTGTAACCGATCCTTCAAGTGAGATAATATTTTTTTAACATAATTGTATTTATCTGGAATAGTGCATTATTCATATTAGTCAAAGAATCTTGTTAATAAACATAATTATTTACCAAAAAAGTTCTATATACTTGATTATGTAATATTCAGAGATTTTCTACGACAAAGACGAATTTCTTAAGATTTATGTATTTAAACATTTGATTATCAAATATTACATATTTTATATACGGTTTTCATATATTATTTTCTTGATTTTATGTAAAAAAAAATTTAGATAACATTGTACAATTTAATATTGGCGCAGTTGGTAATGTACACATTTTATCAGTATATAGTATTTTTTTGATATAACTCAAAAGTTATATCATGTAGCTCATCGAAAATGAAGAAAAACGTAAAATGATGTGACGTTACGAGACTATATTAAATAGTCATCCGAAGCTCACAATGTAATAGAATGAAAAATTATGAAAAAGAATTTCTAGCCGCGCGTCGAAACTTGTTCGCGCACATTTACTTGAAAATATTAAAATATATACTATTATTGAATATAAAAAATATACAATAACATTATGCTCCAACGTCTGTCAGGTCAGCTAATTATATTATTGTAAATAATTGGATTTTCTGTTTAAATTATTATTCTGACGACAGGCGGGTTTAAAAATGTTGTGAGTGTGAGTTTTTTTTCAATTTTAAACAATTAGAAAATAATTTACCATTAGCATAAAATATTATATTATAAAAAAATATATATTTCGCCATTTAACAAAAAAAAAAAAAAAATTAAGTACTACTTACAAAAACTTAAAATAAATATTAATTCAGATATATATATATATATATATAATGTATATAATATACATATTATATAGTTTGGCGTCCGTAGTTATAAATTACAATTAAAAAATGAATGTGTATTATACAGTTATACGTGTTTGTTGTAAATAAGTTAAAAGATCAATTTTTTTTTTGATATATAATTTATTTTTAAGTTAAAATTTATTTAAAATTTTTGTTCGGTAAGTTGAATTATAGCACTTATTTTTTTTAACGGTGAATTATTTTAATTAACATTTTTTATAATGTAATATTTTATGGTAATGATAAATTATTTTCTAATTGTTTAAAATTGAAAAGAAGAAACTTACACACACACACACACAACACTTTTTAACCTGCCTGTCGCCGCCAGAATAACGATTAGACAGAAAGTCTTAAACCTTATATGAAAGGCGAAGAAAAATCCTGTATGAGTATTGAAAATTGTATTTTATTTATATAATAATATATTAGCTGGCTTGGCAGACATTAGGAGCATACTGTTATTTACGTATATACCATATACAGAACGAATTATTTTTGTCGTATAATAGGTAAATGTGCGCAAACGAGTTGTAGCCCTTGACGGGGCCCACACACGTTCGGTGCTCTCAAGGCGGACGAAAAAGTGGAGTCGACACTCTTGGTCGACTTTTAGAAAAATAAAAGCCGATATTAATTAACCATGGTCGGGAACAGCCATATATATATATATATATATATATTACATTCAGTTACACATAATAATAATAATAATTACGAGTATTATTATTATCTTGGCAAGAAATTTTAAACTTATAAAAAAAATAAAAATTTTAATGAATGTTAATTATGTAACTTTAGATGAATTTAATCTGGTGTGTTATGTTGCAATGTATATTAAAATTTTCCAAACAATATCTCATATGGTAGATACACCAGGTAATTTATAATGAATATGTAAAATATGATTAAATATAAACAAAAATAAAAATGGTCTCTGCAATAATGAATATACACTTGTAATGT
Organism: Chaetogeoica ovagalla; assembly: GCA_032441825.1. NCBI lineage: Eukaryota > Metazoa > Arthropoda > Insecta > Hemiptera > Aphididae > Chaetogeoica > Chaetogeoica ovagalla. Next base: position 1,753,733 of record CM063727.1, on the reverse strand, counting down.
CATTAGTTGAAATTAATATTAATTTATACATGTAAAACAGTAAAAATGATATATTTATGAAATTAACATTTATTTTTATAATAGAAGAAAAATTGACAGCTAGAAAATTGAAATCAATAAAACATATGGGTCACGTCAATAAGAAGCTGCACCTTGTGAATGGCTGTAGGTTTCATTATAAAATAGTATATGAATTAAATGTGATTTTGAAAATCTAAATTATATTATGATGTTTAAAGAAGAAATACCATTCGAATTTAGAGATCAAATTTATCCGTATATTTTTTTATATAGTGTTTTAAAATATTACATATATTATAGTACATAAAAGTTTATTAAGGGTTTCGGAGTGCATAGGTCATTTAATGATTATAAAAAAAATATATTGAAGAAGTATGTAAAGGCATTGGATATTATCGGTAATAATCGTAGTCTGAAGAATTTTAAATTTACTGTACATAAAACGACGAAATCAGATTAATAGGTACTATCCTAAAAAGGAGTGTATGTCAAGTGTTTTTTTTTTTAAATAACTATTAAATAAATCATCAAACCAAAAATTGATGTGTATTACTTTATTGCGAACAACACGTCTTATGCCTAGCGGTGGTGTTTGTGAACATGATGTTCATATGCTTATATTTTTATATTACGATATATTTTAATATTTTGTACATTTAGTTTAAAATTTAAATTATTAATATAAAAATAATGTAACCGACACATTAAATATGACATTTTCTAGGGGTTAAATATTTGAATCATTATGCGAAAACAATGATTTGGAATAATTTCAATGCTGTTAGAAGTAATAAAGGATCTATATATAATTCATTATAATTTATATTGAATGTTTACAATGTACAATTATTTTCATCTAAAACTTCAGTAGTTCGCAAAAGTTCAGGGTACAATTACCGTAGTCCCTGGTAAATTTGTTCCCAGATTTTGTAAAATATTATTTTTATCTTTTTAAATATTATATTTTCTTAACATTAAATAATTACCGTAATGTGTTGTGGAAAATGTTTATTTTTAATATACATTTTTATATCAATAATATTTTGATAGCATGCTTAGAAATAAATTTCAAAAGCACTTGAATGCTTAAAATAACTTAAAGGTTATTAGTAATAAATGGGATAATTATTGAACTCACGCGATCTACTGATGGTTTAATATACATATATATATATATATAATATTTAATTAGCATGGAGTGCAAAACCTCATAAAATAGCAGAAGCAACGAATAATGGTTTGCTGACTTATGCATATTCTATGATGACTGGTGAAAATTTAATATTTGATCAAAATTTTTTTTTGGAGTTAAGTACACCAAAAGGTAAATTACATTTATCGGTATCTATCTATTTAATAAGTATTTCATATTTAAGTAATATGTATGTTTTATGTTTACAAAATTGTTCTTTTTAGGTACCTAATCCTTGTATATTAAAATGTTTTATATATATATATATATATACATTTTTTAATTTCTAATGATTGAGACAAAAATACTTTGCTACTCTATAATTATTGCAGGAGTATTTATCAATTTATTTTATTCAGTTTTAAATTTGTTAAAAATATCTGAAAAAAATGTGTTTTTCAGATCACTCATTAAAAATTATAAATTTTTCTTTTTATTAAATCTGCTTATTTCATCTACTTATTTTTAGGGAGAAAATTCTTTCAGACATTATATTGGGGTGATAAAGAAGAAAGAGAAATAACGATAAATATGACATTCGTATATTGTAAAAAAACCTTATATAAACGTATGTTAACATAATGAAATGCACAATATTACATATTTATTTATATAATATGGTGTATTTTGGTCACATAGTCATAACACCGAATGACAGTGATGATGAATATAAAATTAAACAATTTATCAATAATCCAATATTATTTTCAATGTCGAACACTTATGGATATATTATGTTACTGATGACAAAAGGTTAGTGTTAATGGCAATAATTTTAAATTACTAATTCCATACAATTATATTTAATAACATTAACGAATTGCAGTACGAAATTACATAACTTGTTTCTTTTATTCGTTTACAATATGTTTGAAAAAAAATTTGTAATATTAATATATTATATATATATTTCCTAGTTCTAGCCACTCTTTAGTTGTCAAATAAATTGTTAATTATATCATGTGCCTTAATATAGACATATGTAGGCCCGGATTGAGTATTGCGGTTAAAATATACCAATTTCCCTTTGCTGCTTTAAAAAAAAAAAGAAATTAACATATTAAAGCACACGAATGTCTATAATTAGACCATTTACTAATTTTAAAATATAATAAATTAATGAAAAATAATTAATAATAGAAAAAAAACGTAAAAAAATACAACTAGTGTTTTGAATCAATTTTTAATAATTTATTGATAGGAAATAAATTATACATTTGTTGAATGGCATACAAATAATTCAAGTGCAGAATAATTTACAAACTGATTTCAATTCTAAATTTAGGTCTCTACTCTCCCAACCTCCGGTAACGATAACCTCTCTGGGCTGCTGATAGACACTCACTTATTTCGTTTAAAAATACTGACTGTATGCTAAAAATTATTTATTTTTTTCTATTTGAATTTTAGATAACTTTTCAAATTTTATTGAACTATCCAAAATTCAAAGTTTGTATTTATATATATTTTTTAGACTAATTGATTTTATTTTTATCGAATACAATATTTACGAATTTGTATAAATAAATAAATTAAAAAAAAAAATTTATATCTATAAATTCGGGACAGCACTGTCCTTGCGTGTGTCCCGAGTTTTTCAAACGTTATTTAATAGTGTGATGTTATAATATGTATAAAGAAATATATAAAAGTATTCTTATATTAAATTTGTTTATTTACTACCGGTTTAGAGTTTAGACATAATGTCATCATCAGGTAATTAGTGAATAAGAAAAGTACAACAATAGAAAATAAAAATGATTATTACAATGCAAAAACAAAGAGTTAAGAAAAAATAAAACATAATATACATATATTAATAGTACTTCATAATTGCTTTTTCTTACAAAAATGTATTATATATTAATTAACTATACACAAATTATCTTTGCTGTGTTTCATTTATTATTTTAATAATTTTATTGTACTATTTTTTTTTTATTCTGTTGTTGTAGTACAATTTTTTTCTTTCTCATTAATACCTGATGACGATTATTTGTCGAAAACGGTAGTAAAAAATGCAAATTTAATACAACAACCTATACATATTTCTTTCTTTATTTCATAATATTCTTTTAGCTTCATTGATTATATATATATATTATAATTTTCACATATCCTTTTTATTATTCTTTTATCTATTTAATTGAGATATTTTTATTATTATTTTATTAAAATATTTATATCTTGTGTTATGATCGTTATAAATATCTTTGTCTTTGATAATTTTATATATTATATTAATATTTATATTTCAATAAATATCATAAAATGTTTTCGACATATTTGATAAGAATATCAACATTCGCTATTTGACAAAGTTATATAATATGCATTTCAGTTCAACTTCAAAATATTAATGATCTAACAATCAACTTACATTTACAAGGTAGGTATATATATATATAATTATATTTATTTATTTTTGAAAGTAAATTTTCATATTTATGATGAACAGAATATTATGTTCGATATAATAATTTCTTATAATTTTCAATTCCATCGATATCTGTTGTGATTTGTATATTATTCTATACATATTTTCTTTGTCTTCAACTTTTAGAGGCACTTTTAATTAATATTATTCAAGATGCATTGCAAGACATTTATAGTGGCATGTTGAATATACTAGACATTGTCGATAGTAAGAAAACATTCATATATTTAATACCAAATAATTCCTATTGAAACAAGTATAAATAAGGTTTTATTAGTCCATTGGTTGGTCTTTGATCTGTATGATAAATAGTATAATTAAGGGTTGCAAACAAATTAAAGATGCAAATGATCTGTACAATTATTTTACTTAAAAAAAAAAAGAATTAGGTGAAACACTAATACCCCTATTTCTAGATGTCATTTTAATAAAAAAATCTATTATATTGTTAGAATAATTTATAGAATTTTCCATGTTGAATATATACAACTGAATGACCACTTACAGTTAAAGTGTTAAACTATGTTTTGCATTATAATATTTTAAATAATAAAATTATATTAAATGTACAAATATTATAATCAAAATACAGTGTATTTATTACATGATTAAAAATTATATTAAAAGCTATCATAAACGAAATATTATAATTTATATATAAATATATAAAAAGTCTATTTTTATTTATACATTTTTTTTAATAACGTAATGTAATCGTAATGTAAAAATGTATAAATTATTTCTATTTTTAGTGTATTTTCGAAAATATTGTGATGTTAACAAATTATGTTATAACATAACTTGTAATTCAGCGTTGTTAATTTTATCAATTTTTCTACAAATGTTAATTATTTTATTAATAATTAAGTATTGGAAGTGATTTATTTTAAAATCGTGCAAATCTATGGTTATTCTTGTTTAATATTATGTATTCTACATTTATAAGTACTAGACTAATTCAATGATAGTTTCTTATATTGAAGACTTGAAGGAGGAAACAAGTATTGACGTTGAACTTTTGAAGGTACTTTATATTATGTTTTACGATGTGGTGGACTTATCTCAGGAATTATATCATATATTAAAAATAAGCTGTAAGTATTAAATGAATTAAAGACTTTTGTAATATTTATTGGTGATACTAATATATTTAAAATATTAACACGGTGAATTATAATTATACTACACTAGAATTGATATTTGAATCGTACTTAATTTTCACATAATTTATTTGAATAATCTAAAATTATTTAGATGTTGTAGAAGAAATTAATATGATTGAAAATTATAATATGGAATCAGAAATACAGTACGATTATAAAGTATTTATAAAAGAATTTCGATCAAGATGGAAGAATAAAATACAAAGAAGTAATCATAGTAATAAAATAAAAATATTTGAATTTAAGGATCGTTGAAGACGTTTTTATAAAGGCCTTGATTCAGAAGGTCTGATTATTAAAAAACACACTCTTTTTTCTTTTACAAAATATCAATATTTCATATTTGATCCGATCTGTTGTCTCATAGACTAGGAAGATTATATAACTTTTATACATTTCTATTATTAAGCTGATATTTAGTAATTTTCAATATCAATAATTTATACCCAACGGTAACTTAATTATAATCTTACTATTGAGAATTTTTTTTCATCTATTTTGTCTCAATATTTATTTTTTTTATGACAGTACATATTATGTATTTTATGATATAACGTAATTATCTTCATAAAGGTTGTCTGCAGAACATTTTAATTATCACACTCATTGTAAATCATATATCATATTTATCACATATTACTAATATTTTATTACATTGATAAATGAATAACATGAATCCCTTTTATTATTTAATATTTTGATTTTTCAATACTATATTTTAATAACTGCATAATCAGAAAAAAAAGTGTTTGAATGTAATATAATAATACCCAATATACGTATATTATAAATTTTTCTTTCATTTAATTGTTTATTGTAGTGAAGTAAATTGTTTAAATATGTATATATATATATACAGGTGTAACTACGGAAGGATCCAATTCATTAGCGCAATATCATGGTATATTAAAATATAATTACCACACGTATATTTGTCTCATACAATACAATAAACAGAATTTAATAACCAATTATAATTTTTTTGAATATTTTTTACGACAAATTTTGACTGGTTTATACCAGACTATCATGATGATTAGTACATAGTTATTATATGCTACATTATATTCACTTTACAGGCCGATTGGTTGAGAATGACACAGTTAAACGACCGATAATTGGATGTAAATATACTATGAATTAAATAATATAGTTATTACAGTAATTTGTGGGTAGCAGTCCATAACGTACTTTTGACAACCCTTACAAATTTTCGGATAGCAGATATTTATAATATGTCTTTTAAATTCTAATGTGGACGCATTAACGTAAATTGTTTAAGTAATAAATAATAGTAACCACGAGACCGCTAAATAAAGTATACTCTTTGAGCACGAACTATTGTCTTAAAGTATTTAACTTTGAAAGGTACAGCAAAACGTACTATTTCTATACTGTATAGCCAATATATATTGCGCGTTAAAAACGATCTAATTGAAACAATCCGTGTTTATAAAAATAAAACAACGACAAAATTGATGTTTATACTGGCCCTTTCTAAATTAACGCACTAATCGTAAAACACAGACATTTGTATTATTCATACGAGAAGTTATACACACTCATAACGCAAAAAGTTATATTGAATTTATATAAATATATAAACACATGTGGTCGAAATTTTAATAAATAATTTGATTATACACATAAGTTTTTATTATACGTTATAAACTATTATAAAAACATAATCTACCTGTTGTCTTAAATATTACATGAAAATAGTGTATTTTGAAGTTACGTCATGGAAAAAATATCGAATTTTAAATTTGAATTCCACACGGAAATAATATTTTTTTGCGTTGTTTTTATATTTCCAATTATTAACCTATTTTTATAACAGTATGAATTGGTGTTAAATTCAAATGTCGTAAATAATGGCAATAAAACGTTTTGCATTGCAATCCTTCAATTATCACAAAAATTGTCTTATAAATACCAAATGTTTCGAATTCTGTGATCTTAAGTGTATTATTGACAAAAAAATTAAATGTTTAAATGTCAAAAAGTATTTGTTGTGAATATTCGTGATAATTATTCACATTTCATGGTATGGTTCACATTGGTATGTGAAATAATCAAACATATTTAAAAAGTACCTGTTATTATTTCGTTTTTTGAACATGAATTAATAAATATCACCACACGATTAGATTTCGCGGTATATGAGGAGTCATGGGACGAAACATTTTTTCACTATGAAGAAAATAGGGATACCAGAAAAATATTCTTAATCGAATTAAATGCGTGGACGAAAATTTTATATCAAAAATCAAGAGAATTGAGAAATTTCCTATCTCCAAATAGAGGTAATATACGTGTATAATGTACACTTTTGAAAACATAATAAGACGTTTTTTAAAAACGTATATAAATTAAGAAAATTAAATATCTTGTCCAATGATATCTAATTTATTATGTTCGATAACAAATTGGTTTGAATATAACTTATTACTATTGTTATCGCAGTCATAGTGCGTTGAAAGTATATTGCCAGATATAAATTTAACGTTAAAATATTTATTTAGGCTATTTGTAACGATTGTAATTTCGGTCATTATTTACTAAAGAAATATATGTGTGGTATTTATAAAATATTTTTAATTACACAAATTTCAGACATTCAGGAGGTTTTGTCCAGTGATCCAAAATTCGTAGAAGACAAGGTGATAATTGTATAAAAGTATTTGAAATACTAAACAAAAAATTTAAAAATAATTTTTTTCTTTACAGAGTTACATGAAAAAATTTGAGAAATTATTCTGGAATATATCAGAAAGTTGAATTTTCCTTCGTAATTAAAAACCAGTAAAATAGCGACACATTGTTATTATTATTACTATTATAATGTATATTTTTTCTAATTAAGCGTTATATCTGTAAACATAATTAAAAATAATAAATATTATTATAAATAAACTGTACTAATATTTCATAATTCTGTTACAATTTTAAAATTATATTTTGATTTTATCAATGGGGTATACATGTATTTCATTATGATCCTAACCATTTATATTCTTGTGAATCGAATAAAGTCTGTTTCATCTACAATAATTACAGTCTTGTTGTTAACTTTTTTTTACAGTGAAGTAAGTAAAAGCAAGGGGGACATTTACACATATTCATATAATATAATGGTAGCAGGCCGGCTACGGGTGCTGTGGATGTTGCATTAGTTACATAGCTAGATATTTTAGTGTTGTTTTATTATTTAATATATCATATTTGAAAATAATGATAATTCTTATTGTGTATTAAAAAAAAATATTAAATAAATATTTAATAGTAAATTGGTTTTTGAACATTATGGATATAACATAGTATTGTTATTATAATATGGCTTGGATAACATAGTAGTTGTCCTCGACAGTAATTTATTTCGTTAGAAATAAAATTATTGATAGAAAATTCGTTTAGATTATCTGTATGGTAAAAATCATTGAAATTGTAAAGCCAACACATACATCGGTTTGTTGAGAATCCATATGTGAAATTTTTATATAATTTTTTCGTTCGATATTTAATTAAGAAATTATAATCGGTTTTCATGTTTTGTATAGTTTTAATAAGAGTTTATGTTATAAAACAAAGCGGCTTTTAAGTCAATCGGAAGCGAACACGTAAACATTTCTTCATTCAATATTTATTTCTGGTGCTTGAATCGCGTTTTGTATCGTTTAATACGAAGCAAATAACATTGCAACAGTACCGCACGTACTGAATGTCGTGATAACAGTTCTTCACTTGTAATATTGTCTTTGATAAATGTTCCATTGTTTTTGTATAGGAACACGATTGTTTATAAAATATGTACACGGTGAATCTTAAATATATTGCACTAAGATTGATATTTGAATCGTACATAATTTCACATAATTTATTTAAAGTATTCAAAATTATTTAGATGTTCTAGACGAAATTAACGTAATCAGAAGTCATAATATGGGATCAGAAATACACTATGATTATAATTTATTTATACATTCATTTAAATTTAAATGGTGGCATAAAATACAAAGAAAAAATTACAGAATTATAATAAACATATATGAATTTAAGTATGAAAGAGTATTGTTAAATACACGTATTTATAATGTCCCAGCCTAAAGGATATCCGATTATACGAGTATACTTATAAGTATATATATATTTTTTATATATTTTTTATAAATGATTTTTTTTTTTTTTTTGGCAAAATATTGATATTTCATATTTAATCCAATATGTTGTGTCATGGAATAGGAATATTATACAACTTCTATTAATTCCCGTTGTTGAGATAATAATTTGTAATTTTCAACATGAATAATTTTTAGGCACCTAATTATATGTCCGTAATTAGGAAATTTTTCTAGACTTACGTCGTCTTTGTATATATATTTTTATTACATATGTATTTTATGATATAATGTAATTAATTGTTCTCATAAACGATAGTCTGTAGAATATTTTATTATATTCATTAGGATCACATACCATAATTATCACATATTATTAATATTTTAATATATCGAAAAATGAATAATAAGAATACTCGTAAAGTTTTATACCTATATTTGATTTCTCAATACTATATTTTAATAACTGCAATAATTTAAAAAAAAAATGTTTTGAATATAATAATAACAATAATAAAATATGCATATATTAAATTATATTTTCAATTAATTGTTCATTACAGCAAAGATAATTATTTAAATATATATATATATATACAGGTGTAACTGGTCAAGGATCTAATTAATTAGCACAATATTACAGTGCATTTGAATATAATTACCATACGTATATCTCAGAATATAATAAACATAATAAGTTAATTAAGTTTCATTTTTCTAAATATATTTTATACAACTACAGAGTATAGTAATCAGAGAGAGGAACGATTTTTGAACCGTGGGGGCAGAACTAGGGCTAGATCGAGGCATTTTAGCTAATGGTCTTAAAATATACACGGTCCATATAAGAATGATTTGGAAAGAAAAAAATGTAAGTTGTTTGATTTAATTTTTTTGTTTGGCAAAATTTAAATGTACATAGGAAAATAAGTAAGAAAGAAAAAATAAATAAAAATTAGGGCTTCAAAAAACGACGGGAAATTACATTGCCGTAGGAGTAGTAAATTTTTTTCGGTTGTCAAAAACAAAACGTACATATATTGACTAAAAACGGCTAAAATAAGAAAAAAGTCTTTAAAAACATAAGAAACGATGGGAAATTATATAACGGTGAGAGCAGTAAATTTGTTTTTCGTTCAGCAAAAATAAAACGTACTTACATTAATTGATCGAAAACAGCAAATAAGTAAAAAAAAGAATGAAAAAAGTCTTTAGAGAAATAACGGGAAAATTACAGTGGGGACATGGCTCCACGGTAATTTTCTCTTAAGAGAAATTTCCCCTATTGCCCCCGTTGTCCCGACTCCACTATATTAGTTATATTAACTAGAAATTATGGCTGGTAAGTATCAGAGTATCATGATTGTACATAGTTATTGTATATCATATTCACTTTACAAGCCGATTGATTGAGAACAGCACAGTAGTTAAACCAGCGATAATTGGATGTAATTATGATATGAATTAAGTATTTAAGTAAATACAGATAATAAAGTATTGTGGGGAGAGGTAACAGTCTAAAACATGTACATTTGCCAACCTGTACAAATTTCAGCAATATCCGGCAATATAAATTACTGTCAACGGACGAAAACTAACTACGATAATAACAATAATAATCACAACGACATCTCTCGACCAAACGTATAAATATAAATTTAGTCGCCAAATATCCCTATACAATGATCTATCTGTATGTTACAAAATCAATGATATTATTAAGAATTTAGTGGTAATTATCAATTATGCTTTGATTTTTTCATTCGAATATACTTACTTGTTCCCCGTGAGGAGAAGCCTGTGGGATATCGTTCCCTAATGAGCTCACTGACCACTTAAAATATATATACAATTAAAATACACTACGTTTTTTTAAACATTTATGTAGTAGCGAATGTGTGAATAACATTTATTGGGAAATTTAACTTTTGTGTAACTGATTTGATTACTGATTGATTACATATATACTAATAAATAAATATATATATTTTTTTTAAATATTGGTAATTATTTAATGGTATATCTTATTTAAATAACACAGATAGTTAATTATGTTTTTGTGAATTCAACTTTATAAGTAATATTGATTTAAATTACTGAGAAAATTGATATATTTCATAGTTTCTTATATTATTAAATGAAAATCGTTGTCTAATAATTCACATCTGATGCACAACGTTTTTATTCCATAATTTAAATTTTAATGATTAATATTTTAATCGAAAACGTGGAAAATAAGCGTGAAAAAAGTACGACACCCTCCCCCTACAAATTATGATGCAACATGGTTAAACGTGCCGCTCGGTGGAGCCTAGAGTACGATTTTAATATCATAAACATAATGTTATTTTGATTTTTTTTACTACCTATATATATATATATATATATTATTTAAATTGTCTACTGTATTGAAGTGTAATAAAAATACCTAAATAAAGTTTTTATATTAAAACTCATTGTGTCATTATTTTTTTACTTTTTTTTATATAGTTTTTGTATATATGCATATGATATGAGAGAGCAAATTTTGTAGATTTTTATTTTTCATATAAATTCGGTTATTGTTATACATTTTTTAATAAAACTCCCTTTGTTAAAGGTCTTCAAAAAAATTCAAAATTACAATAACTGACGATTGCTTCGAGAGCCCACAATATTAGGGGCTGACTCTATTAGTCCTACTAAAAGTTCAGATACAATTTATTGTGTAAAATATATTTTATAAATCAACTGACTGTATTGATTGTTAATTTTCCATTATATGAATAAGTCATGTAATAACTGTTTAGGTTTTGGTAAATATGGTACAATTAGCGTTAGCGTTTGTAACGGTAAATACCGTTAGCGATGTGCGAATATAAAATGTTTGCTTCTTGGCAATACATAACTTGTGCTGATTGGCTACATATGTAGGTATAGAATATTGGCCTGCTTTAATACACGGAGACACTAAACAGAGTCATCATCTGACACAACATTTATCCAACTTCTCTGGGCAATGAATTATTTATTTGTTATTTTAGTACTTATTCATAAAAAACAAAAATGGTTTTACAATCATCATTGGGAACAAGTACCGATAGCGTGTATAATGTTAATGAATTGCTAAATACAATTAATATTCCTGGGTACGATGAATTAGTTGAATAAATTTATAAATGTATAACTCTAATAAAATCAGATACTGTCAAATGGTTTTTCATGAAAGCCGGGTTTAATTTTAAGAATTGGAGCAGCTAACAGACGATTTAAAAACGTAAAAATAATCGATAGAATACACATTTTATTTGTCAAGGATAATAAGTAAATAATAATTGTAGAAATGATAAATATGTATGAAAAATGGGATATGATGTGATAAGTCCAAACAAAATTAGAAATAATAAATACATATATCAATGTATAAATGTAAATTATATTATTAAAATACGAATAAAAAATGGTAGTGTAATATTGGACTTAAAATGATTAAAGTTACAATGATGTTATTATACACAGAAGAAAAAAAACATTATAAAACCAATGGCTTCTTCGCTACGCATTCGGAATCTAAAAAATATAAACATAACCGGTAAACATATTTGTATAGCGAGCGTCATAGCTATTTCAATCACGACTCACATACACAATTACGTACACGAATATGTGAAATTTGGGATAACTGGGAGTGAACACGTAAATATTTTTTTATTCAATAATTTTTCATTGCATTTCAAGTTTTGTATCGATTAATAATACGTAAAGTAACATCAATGAATTATGCGTGATCATTGACAGTATAACAATATTCTATAGTAATTTATGTTATTCGTCCGTAAAGTCAATGAGTATAATCTATTTCATATTTCATGTATGAACACAAATATAAATCTAATCGAAATACAATATGTATATACGAGTATACAATATATATACATTATACAATATACTTTTAATATGAAAATTATTAAAATTGTCATATTTCTAACATACTTAATTTTCTGAATATCTTTGATATACGTTTTTTTTTTATTAAACGTTTAGGAACACGATTAATCACGGTAATTATATCACCTCGAGTAATCTTATATTAAATTTTCGTCTATTAAATCCTGAAATTATCATTTTTATGTAATAAAAGTAATAAAATATAAAGTATTAGGGCTCGAAGAAGGTGGTATTTTTGGAGAATTGTTTAAAAGTATAGGAAACGGTTTGGTTGACCAAGTGACTGGACTAATAAAAGAAATTTGGGAAAATGAAATAATTCCAAAAAAATGGGAAACAACGCTAATATGTCATATACACAAAAATGGGGCGATAAGCTATGTGATAATTACAAAAGTATTGCAGATCGATTAAATATTACTTATAATTCTATCGAAATGTACACAGCTGTAAACCACTTAATAATTATGTGTTTGTTCTGAATCAATTATGTAACACTTGATAAAACTGGGAGCGAACACGTACACATTTCTTCATTTAATATTTATTCAAGAATTTATCATCGATAATAATTAATATCTCATGAAGTAATATTATAGTATTTTACGTGATCACCGATTGTATATGAGTTGTCTATAATATTTTATGTTACTCATTCATAAAGTCGATAAGTATAATCTACTTCATATTTCAAGTATGCACACAAATATAAATTTAATCAAAATACCGTTTATAAGAAATATATTAATTTTTAAGTCTCCATAACACAGTGGATTTTTAAAAATATTTTATTTTATGTTATACCTAGCTATATTTTATTTATAACATTTTTTCATAAATGTTTCAAGTAATTCATATTAGTTGTCTAATATTATTGTTGTTTTACATTTTAAAGAAGAAAAACGAAGTGAAGGCCGATTAGGGTGAGTATGGTAAACGGCAAATATGAAAATGTCCAAAATACATTTTGTTTTAATCTTCCTGTATATATTCAGAAAATTGTCGTACTTCATACATAGATACTTTATATTTGTAAATACTTCTGATAATTTTTTTTTTATCATAATTACATTTAGAAAGACGATTGTTTAGAAAAGCGTTGTTCAAAAGTTTTTACGAATTTATTTGATTTGAAAATGGCGCTACAAATTTTATTAATGTTGACGATATTGTCAGCTATTGGAGAATTTAAGGGTAAGTGTATTTGTGAATCGGATTTCAGGCTGGTAAATTTATTTCACTCTATTAAGTAAAAATTGATTAAACTTGAGTTGTAACGAATGTTTTTGGTCAACAATAAACACATAATGATCGTTAGAAAATAACTATTACAATATACATTAAAATCTATGAATTTTACAAAATAAATTACGTACATTAGACGTTTTTAAGCAAAACATTTTATAACATAACATAATGTTCTTATTCAATATCGTACGCATATAATCTGTGAATACTATAAGATTAGTTAAATGAACAATATAAACTTTTAGGTGTTCAATGTACAAATGATATTTCAGGTGAGTTATAATTATTTAACTCAATTTTATACATTTAAAATAGTGCATTTGTGGAATTATCTAAAGATTTTTGTCGAATGAACTTGGTGTATTACTTAAAAGTTTAATCTTTATGAGTGAGTATTTATTGGTTAAATATTGTGTGATTTTTTATGAAAATAACGAAGGAAAAATATACATAATTTTAGTTGTACGGTACATCCGTTCAATCGAAACATTGAATAAATGCTAATTGTTTTTATTTATATTTTATATTTGTTTTTGTTTACCATTATTACTATATTATCGTTAGTTTTGTTATTGTGTCACCACATAGTATTATTACTTTTTACTTTTATGTTCATGGAAGCAAATTAGCCTTAATGGTTATTAAATAAATAAAAAAATATTTTTAAATACGAAACTAATCTAATTTGAATAATTTAATTGACTTTAACATTTTAATTTACACTCATGAATTATTACAATGATATATTTATTATGTTAATATATTGCAGAACGTATTGAATATTTTAATATGAACTCAATTAGTAATGTATTAATGTTATTAGTTTACGCTATACTTTATCGTTTGATAATAAATCATAATTAATATTTATTTCATTTAATGTTTAATAAGCGTAACATCGATGTAGAAAAGAATAAGACATGTAACATATTAATATTATATTATTTTCATACTTTTTTTTGTCATTGAAATTCCCTTTTCTTAAATATAAATTTTCACATTAAATTTATTTGACTATTTAATAGGAGTCACTTAGGTTTTTCGAGTACATATCTCTCATATTTCGTATTATGATTGTATTTTATGAGTATATATTGAAGTTTATTCTTCCATAATATGGATATATACAATTCCATAATTCTTTCCAAAATATGAATAAATACTATTTATTTTAATAAAACGCATTTATATTTTTGATATTTCATTTTTCATTTTATATATCTATATAGTAGTTTGAATTACCCGGCTTCGTCCGTGAACAGTTAAAATTGTTTTATTTTGTTTCCAACAAAAATGGAATATCAGGAGAGTTATAACAAAATAAATCATATCTAACCGTAGTATGGTAAGCCGGATCGTTGTCATCTCACTGCTGAAATCGTTGATTGTAGTACTTTGTAGAGGCCGCCAGTTCGAAATGTGTAGACGGTTTTTTCCACGGCATTGCTTATCTCTATAATATTATGCAATCAATGCTTTTACTATAGATTAAGTTAAAACATTAATTAAATACAATATGTATTTTTTGCAATAAGTAGAATTCGGATAACTTCTACCTAATTTAGTATTTAATATATAAGCACGAGAATCATGTCGACGGCTCATAACTAGCTCGAAACCTGCTCGTTGATAATCAGGGGGGGGGCAAATTACCACTCTGCCAAAAATGACGACACTGGTCTAATTATTGTAAGAGCAATATTATTTTGTGATCGAATGGTTGCTAAAATGAGTGAAATGAGAGAAATTTTGCCAGTTTCTTCAGGCGTATTAAAATAATGCAATTCACCATTTAGCACAAATTCGGTCATACGCTATCGCTATGCATTGATCTGCAACTAATTTTGAAAGTTTCGTTTGAACAAATGTACGTAATTCGTCGACATCAAATTGTGTTTCTTATTGCAAATCACGATCAAAAAGCTTTTTATTTTTAAACTCAATAACAGTTTAAAATGGTTACAGTGGTAACTATTTAACGCCAAGAATCCTAGCATTTCTCGTATTAGCTATCAACCTCGTTGGTCGTATTGTAAATTCTATATTACAGAAATTTTCGCGAGGGTATGCACAACAACTCGTCAAAGTTGCATTACAATCGGATCTACCGTTTAGGAATGTATGCGGGACATAGAGACAGACATTTATATATATATATATATATATATATATATAATAAATATTAATGAAAATAAATATAATACTAATAGATATTAATTTTATGGCATTAGATGAATTTAATCTGCAGTGTTATGTATCAATGTATGCCTATATTCTGAATATAATAAATAATGGTCCAGCGGCGTTGTTACCAAGTAACTAAGTATCAGTTTTTAAAATATGTTTCAATTGTAAACATAATAAATAATGACAACAATAATATTAATTATAAATTAATAACGTTATAAGTTGAAAATAATATTATTTTATATAAAAAAGTTAAATAGCATTTAATGATAAATTAAATTATGAAACATTGATTTTTGTAATAGCTAATATCACAGTAGATATAAGAAATTCATTGCAATTAATTGAGTTCCTGAATATTTCATTGCACCGACTGGATGATTGTAAGTATCTTTAGAAAATAAAAAAAAAAATTAGTATATTTTTTTTAATTTTGATTTGTAGAATAATATTTTATTTACACTAAAGTGTAGGCATAGGCATAGTTTGAGAAAATACATTATTGATTTTAAAAATTCAGATGGTGTTTAGATGTTTTAAAAGGAAACATCGTTCACATTCAAGAATATATATATTTTTTGTCAAGAGTATTTTAAATATATCTTCTTCGGTCTTGGAATGTTTGTTTTATTTTAATAATATAAAAATATATATTGAATTTGAGTAAGGAAAGGCAATGGACAATTAAACACAGCTAACATTGTAAGTGATATGCACAGTCGGTTGGGTTTTAAATTCCATGTATACATGTGACTGTGCGATGAAATTAAAATCGATAGATGCTGTACCAAAACAAAAATGAAAACTGACGCACGTTATGTCTATTTTTTTTAAATTTACTTTAAATGAATCAATATATTATACGTTTGTCAATTATGTATTTCATGATATTTACATCTTTGCATTACGTTCTTTTCTATCTTATTTTAAATATTAAAGATATTACATATGTTGTACGATTTCTTTTCTTTTGATATTTATCTTGTAAACGTATGAATTATGACAACTAATTTAAGGAAGACATTTTCTAGGGAATAAATATTTGGAAGATTCATCGCCATCGACGATTTGGAATCATTTTACAGTTGTTAAAAGTAATAAAATGAAGTTCAATCAATCGTTCGCAATTTTTTATATCACTGTTACATTATCATCTATACTTAAAATATATGATTATATTTATCTTAACACTCAGTAGTTTGTGACAGTTTAGTATAATATTTGAATAGCCTACACAATAGAGTAAACGTGTTTTTAAAATACTTATAAATCGAAATTTATTATAACATTTTTAAAATTACATTCATAAGCTTATTAAAAAAGTATTGTTTTTTCTTTTTAAGAAGTGTAAAGTGCTTATTTTTTATTTGCATTATTATATTAATATAATGTATAACACCCAATTATTTAACTACAAAACATAATATTAGTAATTTATTAGAAAATTGCATGATATATGCGATTTACTAATGGTTTATTTCAACTAATGGAATTATTTTAATTGCTTAATTGATTGATAATTAATGGGCCACTATGTAAAAAAAATTTTTAATAGCCTTTGTCAAAAATCCTTACCATACATCAGTGTTGATGCAAAGATATGCAATGGAGATGGTGTTTGGTTCAAATTTAAAACAAGATGAAATCAATGGGCTTCAAACTTTAAAAGGTAGATTATATTTGTCGATATTCAGTATATATATTTTATTAAATCAATATATGTGTTATAGGCAATATGGATAATTTCGGATGATTTATTTAAATTTATTCCATACTTCATTAATTTTTAACATTAGAAACTAGAATACTTAAATTTTCAATATGCTTTAATTATTTCAATATAATATTAATTCATGTATTATTGATTATTTTAAATTTGTTAGTTATATTTTGAAATATGTATTTTACACATTTCTGTTACTCATATCGTTCTTTTAAATATCTTCTGTGAACTAATCATTTGTCTTTTAGGCATAAGATTTTTTCAAATTTTAAAATCTGCTAATAACGAGGATATACAAATAATAGTAGAATGGACATTTCAAGTATGCATATCAATTTTTAAAACTCGTAAGTCAACATATAAATAACGTATAAATAACATTAATTAAAATAAAGTATGTGATTTAATGAATTGTATAGTTACAAACCAAACCAGTTTATTTGAGAATTCGCTAATTAATACACTTCAAAGCAATGCAATGTTAAATTTGAATTTACTTCCATTCACTACAACGTATGGGTATCTCATGTTATTGATGACAAAGAGTAAGTGTTAAAATTAATAATTTTGAATTTCTAATATCGAATAAAAATAACTATAAAGAGTTACAAAATTATTTACAATGTGTTTATAAAATATAATGTAGTTATTTTAATTTACATTTGGTCACTCATTTCTTGTTAAATATATGCTACTGACTTACATGTAAATAAATTAATAAAACGATAAATAAATTATTTAAATGCAATGTATTTAACTGGCCTATCTAGTCGATTTTAAATTTAACCTACTGATATCTTTTATGCATTTTAGAAGAGTTTGATTCTTCTTTGCAACAACAAACTAACATTCAAAGTGTGTATATATATACATATATATATATTTAAAAATATTAAATCATATAATTTAACCATATTTTTTATTTGACGTGTATTATAAATTATAATCATTGCTAATAATCATTATTGTCTGTGATATTTATGTTTACTGTTAATATTTATATTTATATTATCATTATTAGTTTTATTTATTAATAAATTATTGAGTAAAATATAAATTAAAACATTTATACTTATTATATATATTTCATTTTATGACGTAATATATTATATTTTCTTTTTTAATTGTAGAGGCATTTCTAGTTGTTATAGTTGAGAGTGCATTACAAGACATTTATTTGTTTATGTTGGATATACTCAATAGAACAGGAAGTAAGAAAATCATAAAAATAGTTAAATAAGACTAATGAGGTTATGTAAGTTTACTGTTTAGGATTCAATGTGGGGCTACAATCAATGATGATAGATTTGAGCAATTATTTTTACATTTATAAAAATAGTTAGGTATAGTAATAATTTACTTAATTATAACAAAGTAACAAAATGTGTTCAGTACACCACAATTTTAAATCGAAATACAAAATTCTAGTCAATATTAATCATTTTTGTAAACAATGCATTTAACATTTTACTGAATATTACCAACACAGTTCTATAAAAATACCCTAATCTGATTTTAATGTAGTGATGTCTTTATTATATATTTTCCATTAACAAGTTGTTTTCGTGAATACTGTAATCGGAATACTAAAAAACTATATGGTTCATATTTATAATAATAATAATAATAATAATAATAATAATAATAATAATAATAATAATATTAATATTCGAGAAAATGTAAATTATTTTTCTAATATCATCATGATTTACAATTATATTTCTTATTTAACTGTAATATTTTTCATTGAATTTTGTATAATATTTGTATGTTATTATTATTACAATAATTATTATTTTAATTAAAAGATGGTTTCTAATGTAGGATACTCGGTTGTAAGTAATGTTACGAATATTGCACGTCGTGTTCTGAAAAGGATGTTAACTGTGTTTCATAATATCGTGGACTTATCTGAGTTGTTACATAACATATATCGTATAAATAGTACGTATTATATTAATTGGAGTTTAATAATCGTTTTTGATAAAATTATATTTAATATAGTTACGTAGTTAATCATAAATATAAATGTTAATATAGTACATTAAAAATAAATATACAAATAAATAAGTAAATATAATTTTCACATAATTTATTTAAATTATCCAAAATTATTTAGACGTAATAGGAGAAACATTTGCAGTCAAAAGTAATATTGGGTTAATGATAACCTATGACTATAGGCGATTTATTGCAGAATTTAAAAAAAAATGGTGGAGTAAAATAATAGAAGGTAATTGTGTAATATTAAACGAAAATATTTCAATTTATTTAAAATAGCATAGTTTTATATTTATTCCTAAAAATCTGATGTAAACGGTCCGATTATTAGTCGATAAATGTTATTGACAAATTATCTATGTTTCATATTTAATCCAAATGTTTAAATAAATGTAACATGTATAATTTTCTCAACGCTGATTGAATAAAAATATATTTCACTTTACTATACCTCAATTTAATAAGATCGATCATATAGAATTACTTTAAAATTTAACTTAAACATGGTATTTTTAAATTAATAGTTAATTGTTTGAATTCGATTATTTGATTATACACAAACAGGACAAGACTCTTCAAGTTTATATACCATAGCACAACATTATCACGGTATATTGAAATATAATAAAAACAAATTTTTCTACCTTATAGCATATAATATATTTAGTTTAAAATATTTTTACTATATATATATATATTATATTGGTTGGCTAATATAAAAGTGTTGCAATTATATGCAAATATTAGTGTTTTATATGATACTGTATAATTATTTCAGGCCGCCTAATTTATTCTGGCAGATTTATGCAACCACTGCTTGGATGTAAATATAATAATATTTTACATTATAAATTATTGTTTTTCTAACAATTGTGGGGTAGCAATCCATATCGTACTGTTGTTAAATTATATATTTATAAAAATAGCTAATTTTTTTAGGTACATTGTGTTTTATGAAGTATGAGAATTGTTAAACATAATGTTGTATTAGAGCTCCTAAACCGTTAAAATATTATTATTTTTATGTTAAAAGTAATGTTTTCAAGTATTAAATGTTCAATATTAATGAAAGATAACATTTTCATTAATTTTACGACAACACTAAGTTTTGAAGACATAAAAATGACAATAGTTCGTTTTGGTGTAATTTATGTATTATATATATATATTATTTATCATGGAAAAATTGGAAGATATTCGTTTTGATGTAATACATAACGACATTATTCATGGAAATCGTAAAGTACGAGAACATATCCAATTTTAATTGCGAATTTGATAAGAAAACAATATTACTTTTTTGCTATTTTTAAATGCTAATAATATATATACAATTATATACACACACATTCAAATTTCAAAGCGATAATTTATATTTAGCTGGATTTCGGAAAAGATGGCAATAATATGTTTTGGATTACATCTCTTTAATTAGTATCTATATTAAGAAAAACGTCTGATGAAATATATAATATTTCGTTTTTTTGTGATTTTAAATGAGTTATTGACAAAATATCTATTTCGTTAGAACATTTGGTATGAACTCGCATTTTGATTATTCGCATTGTATAGTTCACAGACAAAATGAAGTAATCAATCATAACAATCAAATATCTGTAGTTATTTTTTTTTTGTTTTGTCAATAATTATCAAATATGTTTGAACGATTAGATTACGTGTCAAATGAGGAAATATATGTAAATTATAATGATCCTGCCTATCTGGAAATTTGTAATACGGATGATAAGCTGATACTTTTAATGGAATTAAATGCATGGACGATTGTGTTACATCAACAATCAACGGTATTGAAAGATTCCCTTGAAGTTCGAGGTAATTTATTGTACATTTTATAAATAACATTTTTTATAATATAACGGTTGTGCAACAAAACATTTTTTGGTAACCTATATAGTCATATAGATGTAAAATATTAAATATCTCGTCTATCAGTATAGTATTTTAAATATACTCGATAATAAATTTGATTTCAATCATAACAACATTTATAATGAAAACATATTATTAGAGAGTTAATTTAGTTTATTAGAATGGTTTAAATGCTGTCGTTATTCAATTGAAAAATATATTTGTGTATTAACATTCGTAAATAATATACAGTAATACAATTTTATATTTCATAAATTTCTGCAGGCTCTAGTGGACAACCATCTGAAGTACCAAATTTTCAAGAAGACAAGGTGAGTATTACGGAAAAATAACTGACATACTAAACAAAGTACTAAAACATTATTTAACCTGTAGGATTTCATAGAGCAATTTAAGAACCTTTTACAGTAAATATGAGAAGAATTAATTTTGAAAAAAAAGAAACGATTAATATTATTATAGTTATTTTATTAATAATATAATCTTATAACTATTACATTATTATGAATACTAAATGTCAATGTAACATACTTATGTTTCATAGTATATAACTGACTCGTAGTTTTAAATTAAAATTTGATTTAATTTATTTTCATTTATCTACAAAATTTCCAATCTTGTTATTAGCTACTACTGTACAGATCCATGGATTCTGATCGATGAGATAGTAGATCCTTATAATAAATATTGTTAAAATATTTTATGTCTAATAATATACTATATTTTGCTCTTAAATAAATATATACCTCATGTCTCAAGCAGATCTTTCGATAATTTTTTTGTTGTATTTGTTATGTTTAAACACATTGCTGTGAAGATTTATAAACAAGTAAAATAGATACAATTGGAAAGTTACGGATGTTTGTTGTAATAATTATGATAGTCTAAACATTTCTTCTACGCAATTTATTGTTTATAATAAAAACATAAATTATTATCACAAATATATTATATGCAGCACAAAAAACATACTAAAATATTGGGATTAAAGTCATGAAATTTATACAGAATATGTAACTTTTTACTATATATAAGTAGAAATTTATATTTTCTTCTAATTTTGGCCCATTTATAGCAATTATTTAACATTGAGCTATTTAAGTCGTAAAAAGTTAATTTTTATTTTTGAGGGCTGAAAATGTTATACAAGATATTATATAAGAAATTATATATTATATAATTTGTGGCGAAACCAGTGGTTTTAATATATCGGGTTTTCGAACACCGTACAAAATACCGCGGTTTTTAATTAACGTGTATAGTCATTTTCTCAAAACTTAATTAAATCCGATTTTAATATAATTCCGCGCGGCCATATTCAGCGTATACCGGACCACCGTCCTATAAAATGTTTGTTGCCGTTCGATTACACGTGTCTGCTCACAAAATATATGTATTTTATTTTACGGAATCCGAACATACACGATGGTCGAAACAATAATTATAACAAAATATTAACTTGTTTATGTCATTATACACGCCTGCCACGTGCAAAACAACATATTTGAATCTGATTAAATACACATTTGAATGTGTATTTAATTCTCGCAACGAATATTTAAGCAAATGGAGAAAGAAATAATAAAAAAAAAGAAAGAGATAGTGAGTAGTGGATGCTGTAAAATCACTTAGACAATGATTTTAGAGAATTTTATTTTTACTATAAATTCGAAAACAATAATAAATCGTTGGGTTCGGAGAGAAGATTCTGAGCGGAAATTCGGCTAAATATTATGTATTATTAATAATCACAGTTGGGATTTTATAGCATTTGCGTATTTCACTATGAAATGCTTCAAAAATAGTAGAGTAAGTTAAAAATGTATTTGATGATATAGGAGGGAACTCAAATTAAAAAATTTATTTTTGCATATTTTGAATTTTTTTAGATTTTAGTGCTATTTTTGGACTTTTTGCATTTTTACCCGTTTTTCAATTAAAATTGGTTATATTTATGAAATTATATTTCAGTAAACGTGTCTTTAGATTATTATTGTTAAAGTAAATATTATATAGATTAAGTATACAGACCGATTATGCGAACGCACTGACGCAATGCGAGCAACGCCGCGCCGTTCCTAATATTTCATATTATTTTGTTCTAATTTTAAACTGGTTATCTGCTGATTTTGTTGAATTTTCTTTTATGGATATCGACTGCGATTTTCATTGAACGAGCGTTGAAAGTATTGTATACTCCTCTATTAATTTTATACAGTCATCTTGTGTACCCGTGCTCGCGTGTTACGATGTATTTTCGCCCTTCAGTTGAACGTGTCGTAACTGTTTTAAAATGCCAAAAACCGACTTATCTCTTTCGTATAAACTTAAAAACTATGTATCCGAGTTTGGCGAAGGAATGTTTAAAGTGGACGCGAGTGTATTATTCTATTAATTATGTGAATGTAAAGTTAACAGTGAAAAAAAATTCAACATTACTCGGCATTTGAAAACAGATAAACATATTCAAGCAACAAATCGCCATCAAAATAAAATTGAAAAAAAATATCAGTTTCTGACGAGTAACCAAAAAAATAATGGCGATTTATGTAAAACATTTATAGCAGCAAACGTTTTTTTTTCAATAAATTATCTAATCCAGTCTTTCATGTATTTTTTTGAAACGTGCATGAAAAATCCAATTACAGATTAGACCACGTTAAGAAAGTTATATGTGGATGAAATATATTACGAGACTATGGAAAACATTCGGTCTCAATTACCTTCTAAGTGAATATGGATTTGGAAGGCTGGTGTATTGCAAATGGGATTGTCGACAGTATTGGAGCAGATCGTCAATCAAAGTGTTGTATTTTTACTTTATACCGAAGAATTAGAAAAAACAAATTTTTCCCACATCAGTCAGCTATTTAACAAGTCGATGGGTTATTGTGACGGAACGAAGTACTACATGAACATGTTCTTTTATTTGTATCATTATAAAAAATTATATTTCATTTCAGTAAAATGGATAAATTAATAGCAAATCTTAAACAATAATTTAAAAAAAAACCCAAGTCGATTACATTATTTAAAAATTAACTTACTGGAGTAAACTTGCCACCAGAACCAATAATTACGCGATGGGGAACTTGGATTAATGCACCTGCATATTATTGCGAGAACATATAAGCTGTTCGTTATGTTATTGGATTATTTAATCAAGAAGATGCGATTAGTATTCAAAAAGCAAAAAAATGTTTAGACAAATCTAATCTTGAAAATAACTTGGCATGCATAAAATCTAATTTTTCTATTTTATCTGTAGCCATTAATAATTTGCAAGCAAAAATTCTGTCCTTAGCCACATCATTAAATGTTGTTGAAAATATCGAAAAAACGTTTTGAATATTATAAAGCGAACAAGATAAATCCATATATCTCAAATTAAAACATATTTAAAAAATCCTGGATGGTGAAGAAAATACAAATATTGGTGAACTACTCAATGAACTTTCATGTAACGATAATGCGTATTTCGAATATCTGTATCGGTGAATGTCGAATGCTCATTTATGTATAAAACTTTGTTGGCAGACAACCATCGAAAGTTCAAATTCGAAAATCTGACTAAGCATTTAATAATTAAATGTAACATATAAGGTAAACATATTAATTCGCTTACTTTTTATTTTCAATTTATGAAGATAATTAATTCAGAAATTTTTTTACAGCCTTGCAGGATTTTGATCAGAGCGACCTAAATGATTTCAAAACTTAAGTACCTAACTACCTATAATAATTTGTAAATGATTAATGAATTTCGGTTTTTTTTTTATATATTTTTATTGCATATTTTAGCGCATATTTAATCCTATTTAAAGTTTTATTATAGCGCATTTTTATGCAATTTTAAATGCTATAAAATCCCAATCCAGTTAATAATCTATATAGGAATCTTATATAGCGAGTAGATACTTATAAATAATTTACGATTAATTTTATATCAAATTTTCATTTATTAAATCCTAAAATTGTTACGTCTTATGGAATAAAAGCATCAAAATATATAGCTTATATAAATGATTTAAAATTGAAAATTTTTTAAAGCATTAACATGGCAATAAAATGCGTATTTAATGAAAATTCAAGTTTCAAAATATAAACCAAATTAATTAATTAATTGCTATAAATAGTTTAAAATTAGAAGAGATTAAAATTTTCGTAAAATCGTAGAGAATTATCTATTTCAAATTCCATGTATGCACACAAATATAAGTCTGATCAAAATAAAGTTTATACGAATTATATTTTAATGCTTAAAGCCATTGAAATATTCGTACATTGAATTGTTAAAATTATTTTTCTTAAATGGTCTTTATAATTTACATTATTATTTTCTAATGTTAATATGTTATTGTTGTGTTGTCTTTTTGTCTAAAAAAGAGCAGAGTGAAGGCCGATTAGGTTAAACATATGTCAATATCACAGTGATATTTTCATATAAAAAAGAAGACACAAAAAAGTATTAATAATAATAATAATAATAATGATAAGGTAAACCTCTTAAGGAAGGATATGAACATACCGAGGAAGCTCTAAAAATGTATGATGAAATGCTAAAGAGGAGGTAGCCAATAAATGGGTAGACTACTTTAATCAGCTCTTGAACTGTAAAATACCAGATATTTTGTTGGAGTTTGAGAATACAAGAACTAATAATAAAATCTACCTGGCTCCAAGTTAAGAGGAAATTCAGAGACAAATAAAAATCCTAAAGTAACATTAGGGGCCGGAGAAGGTGATATTTTTGGAGAATTACTTGATAATATAGGAAACGGATTGGTTGACTATATGATTGGACCAATAAAAGAAATTTGGGAAAATGAAATAATTCCAAAAAAATGGGAAACAACGCTAATATATCATACACAAAAATGGGGCGATATGGGATAATTACAGAGGTATTGTAGCTTTATTAAACGTTACTTATAATGTTCAATCGAAATGTACATAACATTAAATCCAATAATTATGGATTTCGTTCTGAATCAATTATGTAACACTTGATAAAACTAGGAGCGAACACGTCCATATTTCTTCATTTAATATTTAATCAAGAATTTATTATCGTTTTGTATCGTTTAGATGTAATATTACATGAAGTAATATTATAGTATTTCACGTGATCGCCGAGTGTCTATGAGTGGTCTATAATATTTTAACTTACTCATCCATCTACGTCTATGAGTGTAATATATTTTATATTTGAAGTATGCACACATATTTAAATTTAATCAAAATACCGTTTATAAGAAATATATTAATTTTTAAGTCTCCACAACACAGTGGATTTTAAAAACATTTTATTTTATGTTATACCTAGCTATACTTTATACAATAAATTTTTTTTTTATCATAATTACATTTAGAAAGACGATTGTTTAGAAAAGCGTTGTTCAAAAGTTTTTACGAATTTATTTGATTTGAAAATGGCGCTACAAATTTTATTAATGTTGACGATATTGTCAGCTATTGGAGAATTTAAGGGTAAGTGTATTTGTGAATCGGATTTCAGGCTGGTAAATTTCTTTCACTCTATTAAGTAAAAATTGATTATACTTGAGTTGTAATGAATGTTTTTGGTCAACAATAAACACATAATGATCCTTAGAAAATAACTATTACAATATAAATTAAAATCTATGAATTTTACAAAATAAATTACGTACATTAGACGTTTTTAAGCAAAACATTTTATAACATAACATAATGTTCTTATTCAATATCGTACGCATATAATCTGTGAATACTATAAGATTAGTTAAATGAACAATATAAACTTTTAGGTGTTCAATGTACAAATGATATTTCAGGTGAGTTATAATTATTTAACACAATTTTATACATTTAAAAAAGTGCATTCCTGGAATTATCTAAAGAGTTTTGTCAAATAAACTTGGTATATTACTTAAAAGTTTAATTTTGTTGAGTGCGTATTAATTGGTTAAATATTGTGAGATTTTCTATGAACATATTCAAAAATAAATGTGTAGTTATATACATATGTTAGTTCAAACGAAATATTGAATAAATGTTAATTTGTTTCTCTTTATATTTTTAAGTATGAGATTTATCTGTTTTGAATAATTTAATTCACGCTAAAATTTTAATTTGCATTCAACGAATTATTACATTAATATACTTATTTTATGTTGTTTATTGTATTAATAATTTACAGAACTTGTTGAATTATTTAAAATTGACTCAATTAGTAATGTATAAATTTTATTAGATTAATATTAAACTCCGGGTGAGCAGAGTAACCAGATGGTCGACCAAACTGTCTCCTTTAGTTTTTCGGCACGCGGTTGAACGCCTAGACATACGCAACCCTAATTGTTACAGTAGTTGGATAAAACTAGAATGATGTGTGTACATGATTGATGTAAGAATGGTTAGGTATACACGTCGAGAAGAGCTTCCATCGTCCGCCTGTTCAAATAAGTGTTAGTGCATCCGTAAAGTGTTTGGTAACGATCGCTAAACTAAGTACGAGAAAGGCTGGGCTAGTGTATGTTAGTATAGTGTAGATGTAGATATTGATAATATGAAGTTTGGTCTTGATAGGAGAGGACCTATTTCAATAGAGCATAAGTCTATTGAGCTTCATCAATCTATTAAGTGCATGCTAGCAGTTCATAAAAATGTACCGTTGTGGATATGTGTTCAATTCCGTTAGAAAATATAAAAAAGAAATTTGTATATTTAAATATTTTAATATTGTAATAAATATTAATTTTGTGGCATTAGATGAATTTAATCTGCAGTGCTATGTATCAATGTATGCTTACATTTTGGATATAATAAATAATAATTTAACAACATCACCAGGTAAATGATTATCAGTTTGTAAAATACGTGTCAATTGTAAACTTAGATTAATAATAAACAATAGAAACAATAATATTAATATAAATTAGTAACTTTATAAGTTGTAATTAATAATTTTTATGTACAAAAGATAAATGAAATTATGAAACATTGATTTTTGTATTAGATGAAAGTTCAGTCTTTTTAAAAGAAATATTAAAATATATTGGGATTGTCAATAATCAGTTGCACCGAGTAAATGGCTGTAAGTATATATAGAAAGTAATAAATAATTAAAATTATTTTTTTTAATTTTGATTTTTTAAGATTTGATTTTGAGTTATAGAGTAATATTCTATTTACAAAGAAGGTTATGCATAGGCATAGTTTGAGAAAATGAATTTAAAAAGAATTTTTTTTAAACTATTTTTAAATTTAAACAATATTAACATGTGCATAAAATATATTTTAAGAAAATTATGTGGGTACACATTTCATGAGGACAAAACAGGGCATTATGTTGATTAAGGTGAAAATGGAGACATAATTTCTTGAAATATTTTTTAATTGCAAAAGTCGAATTGAGGTGATTGATTTTATGATGTTGATATGAGAGTATATATATAGCTATTTAGGATTATTTTAAACAAATTTTAATAACAAACAAAACAATAATTAAGGATTATTGTATTATTATACATAAGCATATTAATCTGGACAACGTAGCGTTGGTCGCGTACCGAACAGCAGTTATTAAGACAAAATAACACATAATTATGTAAATACAATTATAACTGTTTACGAGCAAACCCGTGTGAATTAGCTTATATGAATATTTTGTATAATTTTCCTTTTTTCCTTTTGATTTTTATCGTTAATATAATATGATCAATATTTAAAGGACCAAATTTTCTAGGGCATAAATATTTGAGTGATTCGTCGCCAATAACGATTTGGAATTATTACAAGATTGTTAAAAGTAATAAAATAAGTTATTTAATAGTTCATAATTTTTATAGATCGGCAGATTGCTGTTATACTACTACAACTTATATCATACGATTGTTTTCATTTTGATCTTCAGTAGTTTGTGATTGTTTAGGGTATTAATTGCATCGCATAGGGTAAACATGTTTTTAGAATATTTTTTGAATTAAAAAATAGAAATTAATTATAACGGTTTTTGAATTATGTATATGTATAAAAACTTATTAAAAAAGCATTGTTTTTTCTTCTAAGAAGTGGAAAGTTCTTATTTTTAATTTGCATTATTGTATTAATAGTACCTATAACACTTAATTATTTAACTTCAAAACATCATATTAGTAATTTATGGAATAATTATTTATTTGATACGATCTATTGATGATTTATAACGCCTAACAGAATTATTTTTATTTTATTTTAATTGTAAAATTATTTGATAATTATCACACTATTATGTCAAAAACTTTTAAATAGCCTTTGCCACAAATCCTTATCATACATCATTGTTGGTAAGAGATTATGCAATGTGGACGGTGTTCGGTTCAAATGTAAAACAAGATGGGATTCAAACTCCAAAAGGTAGATTACATTTATCGATATTTAGTAAATACATTTTATTAAATCTATATATTTGCTATCGGTAATATGGATAATTTAGGTACCTACTAATGTATTATATATAATACGTAAGTATTATACATAGTTCCAACTGGTTTAGACAATGTGCATGGAACATAATGTAATATACAATTTGAATTTAAGTCTTATCTAGGCATATTACATAATTCCTTAACAATATACAAAATGACAAATTTGTTTTAGGCAAAATGAAAAATCAAGTCATTATTTCATTTTTAATATTGCATACATTTTCTACTACAATATTACTATCTACTATTTGTATACTATTGTTAATTGTTAAATTTATTGCAAAATATAATTGAAGAGTGACATTTTAAACTAAATAATTTACAATTTCTAATTTATATTTAATTTATTTAATGTGAATGTAATAATAGCGTAAAATTAAATGTTGGTTGCCTCATTGATCCAGTGTCTATGTTTTTCATCATCCATCAATGTGGTCAATATATTTTCCATGTCCTGATTTGCTTATTCGACACTGTCTTGAGATGGATGTGTCTCAGTTTGCTATGGATTATTTTCAATTCAGGATACGTGTTTTCTAAAATAAATACAATTTGATTTGCAATCTTTCGCATATTTTGGGATTGTCAAATACATGGAATACATGGAGCTCCATGCAAAGTTAAAATATCTATGATGTTATAGGCTACATTTTTAGCTCATTTAAATTGGAAAAACTTGAGAAAAAAAATATTGTGAAGTGATCTTGGTACACCATTACTAATTTATATTTTCCATCAGGGTGTGATTATAGATCGATCATGCTCATTTAGAATCGAAAGTTAAAATCAGTAGCCATAATGAATTTAACTACAATACCTTTTCAAGTCGTTTTGTTGTTTATACATCTAGTCGGATTATGTATATTGCCGGTACCTAACAAAAATGTATATTATTTTTTTGCGAAATTTTGTTTAAGGGTTTACCTTAATATAATAAACAGTTTTTTTAACATGTATTTTAATTTATTCGAAATTTCATTAATTTTTATAATAAAAACTTGAATATTTAAAAATTTGATACCCTTTATATCAATAATTTTAATTCATATATAAATTTTAAATTCTATATAATTGATTATTTTCAATTTGTTAGTAATATTTTGGAATATGTATTTTACATATTTTTTTTATTACTTATATCTTTCTTTTAAGTAGGTTCTGTAATCAACTTATTTATCTTTTAGGGATGAGATTTTTTCAAATAATAAATACGGGTGATTATACACAAATACAATCGGTAGCAAATTGGACATTGCCGTTTTGTGTAAAAATCGTTCAAACTCGTAAGTCAGCATATTATATATGATGTATAAATGACATAAATTATAGTACAATGGGTCTTTTAAATATGTTAAAATTTTATGTATGTAATTTAATGTATTTTATAAATATAGTTTCAAAACCAACCAAAAAATTTGAGGAGAAGTTAATTAATACAATTTATGGGAACGAAATATTAAATGTGAACTTATATCAATTCACAACTACCTATGGGTATATCATGTTACTGATGACAAATGGTATGTGTGAAAAACAATAATTTCAAATTTGTAATTATAAAAACGTATAATTATGACGAATTAAAATACAAAACAATATAATATTATTGCACTTTTAATTGATTTGTAATGTGTTTAAAAAATGTAATGTAGTAATTCCAATAAATGTGTAAATGGTAAATATGTGTCTATGTTGTATTTTCCATTTCTAGTTAAATACCGTAATCTGAGTTATGTGCATTATCATATTGACACGCAAGTTTAGATAAATAATAGTTTTGGCCTTAGGTATTAATTCTTTAAATGCCCCATCAAAAAAAAAAAAAGTTAACCTTATAAGAACACGTTAATATTGATACTCAGGTAATTAATAAAATAATTGCTTATAAAAATAAAAAAACAAGGAAAAATAATTAAAATAGGTAAAAAATATTAAATTAAATAAAAGAAAACAATTACAGTTACTTTTTTGGAATCTCTTAGTATTCGGGTTTAGCTATTTTATAGTTAAAAAAAAAGGAGAAAAATTATGGTGAAAAAGTAAATTATTCAAGTTTAACTAAATATTAGATAAGATGGCCTCTTTAGCCCTTTTCAATTCTAATCTGCTGATGTTTTCTATACATTTTAGAAAATTTTGAAAATTTTATGCAACAGTCAACTAACATTCAAGGTGTGTATGTATATATATTTTTTAAATATTAAATCATATTATTTAATATTTTTAGATGAAGTGTATTATAGTCATTGATAATAACCATTTCTATCTTTGATTATACCTTTATGCTTATTGTAAATGTTGTCTATCAACAATATCATTATTAGTATCATTTATTAATAAATAATTCAAAAAATCAAATAATAATAAAATAATAATTTATGCTTATCTAATATTTAATAATTTATAATATAATATATATTTTTTCTCCATTTAATTTTAGAGGCAATATTAGTTGATATTATTGAAGATGCTTTGCAAGACATGTATATGGGCATGTTGAATACACTGGATAGAGTAAAAAGTAAGAACATCATAAACTAATTCACTTAAAATATATCTCATCGAAATAAAAATAAACCAGGATATGTAACTACACTGTTCTGTATTCAATGAGGGGCTACAAAGTTGACAGATCTGTGCCATTATTTTTACACTTATATTAACATTACTTCTGTTCTTTATATCAAAGTAACAAAATATGTTCAATACACCACAATTTTAAATGGAAATACAAAAATGGAGTGGATATCATCATTATTGTAGACAATGCATTTATCATTTTACTGTATATTACCAAAACAGTTATAACAGTTAAACAGTTATATAAATAACCTAATCTGATCTCAATATAGTTATGTGCTAAGTTATATCTTTTCCATTTACAAGTGGTTTTCGTGAATACTATAATCGGAATACTGATAAACATTATGGTTTATATTTATTATTATTATAATAATATTAACATTCGAAAAAATGTGAATTATTTTTCTAATACGATCATTGTTTATAATTATAAGTCTCATTTACTCGTAACTAATATTTCTCATAGAATTTTGTATAATATTTGTATGTTATTACAATTATTATTTTAATTAAATGATGGCTTCTGATGTAAAGGGTACACGGCTACAAGTAGTTATACGCGTGTTTCATGTCATATTTTGAGAAGGATGATAACCGTGTTTTATAATATCGTGGACTTATCTGAGGTGTTGTATAACATATATTGTATAAATAGTACGTATTATATTAATTGGAATTCAATAACTGTTTTTGATAAAATTATATTTATAGTAATTACGTCGTAAATAATACGTGTAAATGTTAATATAATACACTAAAGATAATATAATTTTCATGTAATTTATTTAAAATTATTCAGATGTTATTGAAGACGTATTTTTTATCAAAAGTAATAATATTGGATCAAGGATATACTATGACTATAAGAAATTTATTTTAGAATTTAAAACAAAATGGTGGAGTAAAGTAATAGAAGGTAATTGTGTAATATTAAACGAAAATATTTCAATTCATTTATTTGAAATAGGAATGTTTTTTTACTTATTCTTGACGTCTTGATGCAAACGGTCCGAATATTAGTCGATAAACTTTTTGACAAATAATTATCCGATGTCTCATATTTAATCAAAATGGTTGGATATAATATATAACACGTATAATTTTCTTACCACTCATTGAATAAGAATATATGTCATTCTACTATACCTCAAATCAATATGAACGATCATATGGAATTACTTTACAATTTTAAATTAAACATATCTTTTTAAATTAATAGTTAATTGTTTGAATTTGATTATACACAAATAGGACAAGGCAATGCAAGTTCACATACCTTAGCACAAAATTATCACGGTATATTCAAATATAATTAGAATACATGTTTACCTTATAACATATAATATATATACATAGTTTAAAATATTTTGTTTATATTTATATATAACGTCTACATATTGATTAGTTAATATACGAGTATGGCAATTATACGCAAATATTCATGTTTTGTATGATATTGTAAAATTTTTTTAGGCCGCTTAATTCATAATGACAAAATTCAACAATCGTTGCTTGGATGTAAATATAATAATATTTTACATTATGAATTATAGTTATTACGACAATTATTGCGGAATAGCAATCTATGTGGTACAATTATACGAAAATGTATCAATAATTTTTTATGATTGTAGATTACGTGGAATACGAGGAACTAAATGAAAATTTTAATGCTTCTTCCTTTATGGAATCTCGTAATACGGATTTTAGGTTGATATTTCTAATGGAGTTAAATGCATGGGCGATAGTATTAAATCAACAATCAACGGCACTAAAAAATTCCCTTGAAATTCGGGGTAATTTATTTTATATTTCTTAAATAATATTTTTATATAACGGTCCTGTAACCAAACATGTTTTGGTAACCTGTATAAATAAAACATATTAAATATCTCGTCTATCGGTATAGCGTTTTAAATATACGTGATAACAAATTTGTTTCATAACAATTTTTAAAAAGAATACATATTATTAAAAAGTTAATTTAGTTTATTAAAATGGTTCAAATTCAGTCCTTATTTACTTGTAAAACATATTTGTGATTTAATAAATGCTTAAATATAACAATATAATTTTGTATAACACAAATGCATGTAGGCAGTCGTGGGCCAACATCCGAAATACCGAATTTTCAAGAAGATAAGGTTATTATTTTGAACAATTAATCGACGTACTAAATAAATTATTAAATAATTTTTTGTATCTTATAGAATGACTTAAACAGATTTGAGAACTATTTCCAGTAAATACGAGAAGAATTTTCAAATTCAGTTAAACTTGAGAAAAAGAGAATCGATTAATTATTGTAGTTTTATCATATAATATAATAATCCTACGATTATAGCTGTTAACATTATAAAAAGACACTAATATTATACGATAATATTATACTAATATTATATAAATTCCTCGTAATTTTAAATTATAATGTGATATAATCTCATTTACCTACAATATTTCCAGTTTCGATATAAGCTAATATTTCACAACTTCATACGGATTCTGATAACATAGATAATAGATTCTTACAAAAAACAAATACTGTTAAAATATTTTAACATATAATAAAATAACATTAAATTACCGGCATACGTTTTTGATTATTGTTATTTTTACCCTTGGAACAAGAGAGTTCATGACAACCGCAATACCACCGGGGATTGTTCAATTAAATTTTAAAATACACGCGGTTGACGTGTATACAAACATACGACTTATGGATTATTTTTACGATTCATGATTATGAATCACAAGAATTGATACATATCTACATAGGTGCATAATTTATTAGATTTCAAAAATTACAATTATTTTTCGTAAATATAAAATTAAGAATTTCTAAAAAAATTTCTTTTATACATATTAATGATATATTTATAAAAATACTACAGAATTTGTCACTCTAGGCTAGCCGTCTGCTCTGCTTATTGGGAAATCCGCTTCTGGTTGTATTTTTTTTATGCGCAAACACGTTGTTGTGAACATTTGTAAACGAGTCAAATAAATACTATTAGAAATTTACGATTATTTTAATTTAGCCATACTTAGCTCTTCTTCTACACAATAAATTGTTTGTAGTATAATATACAATAATTGTTATTTATTGTATATACTTAAACCATAAATGAATGTGATATGCTTCTCAGATTTTTGTTTCTCAGCAGCTTTCGCAGCGCGAAATCTGCTAGAACTACCCGTATACGATTAGATTTGCATTTGCGAGGCATATCGAAATGAGAAATAAGAAAAATATTAATATAACACCTTTTGTGTGGTATGAACGGTCGGGTGGTTGGTGCGCATAGTCAGTCAGCCGTCGCCTACGACACGAGTAGGATGATGTTTTGCGCATGGATTTTTTTCTCTTTATTAAAATCGTTTTTTTTTGTGTATTAATCGACAGAATAAAGATTGTTATCAAAAACTTTGTCTGCAGTTGTTAATAATGTATTTTATCGAAGAATATTAACGAAAGCAAAAAATCCTGTACATACCTTGGGTATATACCTAGGTTCCATGTACCTAGATTATTATTTTTCCTGTGGTTCGTATAGCAAAAACAAAACAACAACTGCCCGTATACGTCATGACCTATTGACTATTTCCTACTGATGCTTCCTTCACTGCCACAGGCCGCATCATAAATTGTAGTGCATGTGTGTGGCGCATGGTGAGTCCACGCTCGCAACACGTATATGTTTAGATGGCAAATGAGCGGGCAAACTTAACAGTTTTGTACCATAGATTAAATATCATTCAAAGATAGCCAGCGGCAATGCACTATACGAAAAGGGCTAAATTTGTAACATTATATAATATAATAATTACGACCATAGTCTATTAAAATAAGAAGACTCGTAATAGCCAATATGTTGATACGTTACATGCCTACAATTTAAAACGTACACATATTTATGAATACGAGAATTCACATATCTCATATAAAGTAATTTTATTAACACATCATGATGGATACTTAAACGTGCACGAATGTTGAAACTAGAAATGAATTCATCGATATTACAGTAGATTACAATTTTTTTTCATTTTCTCATCTTAAGATCATTACAAAATAATTATTACCAATATGTTTGGATAAATATTTTGCATAATATAGTTCGTTGGAACTTATAAAATGTCAAAAAGATTTCATGACGAATTCAAGTCTGTTTTCTAAATTTCATATAGCATCCCTAGATTAATCCTTGTGTTAGAAAAGAAATTATTTATTTTCCATATTACATATATACGTCGTGCGTGAAAAACGAAAAATGAATTATTCAATATCCTTAAGTCCTAAAACATTGAAATGCAGCTGCGAATAATTACAATTATTATATTTTATAATTTGGGTTTATTAAACT
This sequence comes from Chaetogeoica ovagalla, assembly GCA_032441825.1. Lineage (NCBI taxonomy): Eukaryota > Metazoa > Arthropoda > Insecta > Hemiptera > Aphididae > Chaetogeoica > Chaetogeoica ovagalla. Next base: position 1,716,429 of record CM063727.1, on the reverse strand, counting down.
GGAAATGTACACATTTATTTCTTTATTGAAAATTTAATTAAGAAGTTTCAATTTGGTTTCACGTTCTGTACCGTTAAATACGATGTAAACTAATAACTAAAATATTAAACGTACACATCATAAGGAAAATAGCTGTTTATTATATTTTTCGTTATTTTTCTTATAGTCTGGCAGCATTATCTGTTTCATATATCAAATAAGTAAAGAACTAAAAATTTAATAAAATAAATGATATAATAGAATATTATGAGGCCTAAATATTAAATAGTATGATCTTTACCTGTTTTCTATGTATGTCAATATCAATTTTTAATTCGAAGTATTGCAATAGTAGAGATATAATAACTTTATAGTTGAAATCTCAATGATAATAATAATAATGAATTGTATGATTGTTGTTAAACTAATATATTGATTTTAGTGATTAAAATGGTAATTGCGACATTTAAGTGCAACGGTGTAGAATAGAGGCTAAGACTGATTGAAGCAGCATCTACCGGCATTCGAATACAAAATCAGCTCACCGACCACGGCTTACTGAACAATAGAGTGCGTTAAGAAAAGGTACGTATCGGGAACAAAGTTTTCGTCATTGAAAATGACCAAAGAAGAGAATAAACCCGTAAATAAAAGATCTAATACACTTTCATAACTTATCGATGAATGATCCCAACAGAATTTAAAGATAAGAGTGGATATTATAATACTTGAAAACGAAAAATGTTGGTTAGGAAAAAGATTGTAGTCACTAGACAAGGTGAACATGAAACATCAGATATAGATCTCAAAATCGTTACGTAAATTAACTTGTTTCATTTTCAATTCAACATTGATTTAATAAGTAAACAACCAATTATTCAAGACTTCGGAGACAGCACAATCTACAGAAGAAGTTATCAAGCATCGACTACAGAATCAACAGACAAGTGACTGTTCCAGACCGAGAGACCGGATTACAGTTTCAGGTAAATATATCCCCATACGGGCTCATGTTGTCGCGGACTTTGTCACAGCCGCATTGCCGCAACCTCTGAACCTCATCATTCTCACCGTAAGGTGGGAGTCATAGTTGAACGTAAATCCGTCTGATTAGGATTTTTCGATATTTTTGGGGTAAGTTTCAAACACATCAAAGAAAATCAACTTTTTGACTACAACCGAAAGAATCAAATCAAGATATATTTTAAAAGAACTGAATTTAAAATAATTATTTAAATATAATGTATTGTTAAGAATATTTTGTTATACGAGTACGTTATATCATTGTTAATCTAAATTTTTATAATTATCTAATAAATGTGTCAAAAAATTTATATCATTTATCTAATGTTATTGTTGTTTTGTTTCTTTTTTTAAATAATGATCAAAGTGAAGGCCTTTGATAGTGAGTATTATGAACAGCAAATAGATAACGTCCAAAACAGACTTTGTCGAAATTTAACTCTATGTAAATCCTGGAAACATACTTGAAAATTATCGAATTTCTCGCATACTGTTACACTTTATATCAGTGATGATCATTGATATATAGTTTTATTATATCATTTAGGTGCACGATTTTTTTTAAATAGTGTAGTTGAGGAGAATTATGAATTTACTTCCTTTGAAAATGACTTCACCAATTGTATTACTGTTGGCAATACTGTCGATTACTGGACAATTTAATAGTATGTATATAATGTAAATTGTATTTTAAACCAACAAGTTTACCATTATCCATTTTGTACAAATTGGATATACTTTAATTGCATCGACCAAGATCAACCATAACACAAACCACTCTATACAAAATAAATAACTATTATAATAGAAATTAAAAACGTTGAATCCATTGTACAATTAATTACATTAAATGTTAATGGAGAATTGAAGTGTGTGTTCACTTTTAGATATTCAATGTGTAGACGATCATTCAGGTGAGTTGTAATTTTCTAATGTAGCATCATAAATAAGAAATAGTGTATTAATTGAATTGTCCAAAGAGTCTTACTAAAAATACTTGTTAAATTCCCAATTGAGTATTATGTATTCGAGTTCTTAGGTTATCCGTTGGTTTTAAATTGTAAAATATTCTTTGAAATTGTTGAACGAAGATTGAATAATTATTGGCGTCAGGTCAATTGGTAATAATGGTATTAATTGTTATCAGTTAGTAAAAAATAAAGACATATTTTTTGAAATGTATATTTTTACCATGAGACAAATCTACGATAATTGTAATAGTTCGAATAAAATAATATATGATAAAATAAATTTCTAATATAAATATTCCTGAATTATTATAATTGTGTAGCTGTTTGTATTATTTATTGTGTTATAATTTTTTCAGTACTTATTGATACGTTTAACATCGATGCAATTAGTAATTTATTCATTTTATCAATTATATATTTTGTTTTTTTAGAACTTGTAATACATTATTATAATTAATATCAAAAAAGTGCCATTTATTCTAATGTTTATTAACAGAGAATTCATTAAAATGTACAGAAATATTAGATGTGCAATACATTAATATTATAATTTTATATAATTTTTCATTGTGAGATTCAAGTATTTACATATAAAATACTCACATCATTATTAATTTAGAATTATTTATTAATAAGACGCATTGATTCTATTATTTCTTTCGTATTTAGTTTTATTACAGTATCTTCATTTATTTTATAAATATTTTGAATATATATTTCAAAAGAATAAAAAAATATTTCTAATTAATTTTTTTAAAACCTATGATTGTTTAATAATGATAATTATTTCATTATTAAAACATTGTAAAAGTAGAAATAAGGAATTTTAATATTTGTATAAATAATATTACTCTAAATTTAGATGAATCCAATTTGGTATGCTATTTATCAATGTACAGTAAAATTAAGGATGTAATTCAAAATTTACCAAATATGCCAGGTACTTTGTCATACTTTTTTTTATGAATGATTGTATAGTAATAACACGAACTGTTTAAATAAATATTATATATTACTGTATTATTACATATATTGTTATATGATGTGTATTATTAAATTTAATAAAAATAATTTCTTTCTTATTTTTATTAACACAAATTCCAGAAAATGATGTATTTTCAACTATTAGTAAAATTAATAAAGGGCTGCACCGTGTAACCAACTGTACGTATATTATAATTAAATCAAAATCGTTATTTAAATTAGTGATTAAATTATGATGTTAAAAATATTAGCGGAATTTAAGAAATAAATATAATTTTCATTAAGAGATTTTAAACAATATATTGTATATTATTTATTACTATAGTTTATACAATTTATTTTCATTAAGAGTTTTAAAACAACATATTGTATATTACTTATTACTATGTTTTGTACAGTTTATTTGTGGTTTAGGAAATTTTGTTTTATATTAACAATATAAAAATGTATCGAATATAAATATGGAAATATAAAGGACAATTAGACACTGCATACGTCATTATTCATGGTTTGCGCAATTCATCGAATTTGGAATTATATGTACATGAGTTATTTATGATGGAAATAATTTCAATAAATATTGTTCTAAGAAAAAAATGAATATAAACGCGTGTTGTGTATTTTTCATAGGTGTTCCCACTGAATTATCAAATTATACATTTATTGATGATGTAATTTATGTTGTTCATAGCTATGCGTTTGTAATAATATTTATATTTAATTGTAAAAATAAAAATATTTTTTATTAAGTATTTTTCTTTAAACTTTTATCGTAATATAATTTGATTAATAATTCAAGGATGACATTTTCTAGGGAATAAATATTTGATGGATTCATCGTTAAATACGATTTGGGCAAATTTCATAAATTATGAAAGTAACATAATTTGCATTAATTAAATAGTATTGCGTAGAATATAAATTGATATTTTAAAATGTATATGAATTGTACGATAATTATCATTTAAACCTTTGCTGTTTACAAAAATTCGGCAATTATTACCGTCTCATGAAAAATACTTCTACAACTAGTTTTATCAATTTTTCATTACATTTATTGAATGCATATCATGCATTAAATATAGAAAATAATAAAATGAATTCATAAAGCACTTAACCACTTAAAATAAGTTAAAAGTATAATAATTGGAATTGGAATGAATATAATTTTTATAATTATTATTATTATTATTATTATTATTATTATTATTATAAATTGTACCCATGCGATCTACTGCTGGTATTTTAATAGTTACTATAATAATTCACAACTTTATGCTAATTATATATATTGGTAATTAACGTTATTTAATTAAACATGTTATTAGGCATAGCTCATAATGATGGTCAAAATAGTAATATAAATCCAGAGTTAATAACGTTAGTATTTAATTATGCTACGTCCTTATTAAATGGTAATAGTATCAATATTGGCGAAGTCAGTACATTGAACACACCAAAAGGTAAATTTAATTTGTCAGTTTTTACGAAACACTTTTTATTAAATATAGAACATTATTATGTTTGGATAAATTTTTTTATAGTTTAGGTTAGTATTTTAGTATTTTGTTTAAAAATTTATGACAATATTTCCTTATTTTAGCGATTAAAACAAAATATCTAAATGGTCTTTATGCTATATTGATTTCTAAAAATTTATATTGATATATTAATATAGAATTTCTGAATTTCTGGAAAGAGTTCGAAATATGTATTGCATAGTTTGTCGTCCTACATACTACACATTATTCAACATTATGCCTTTTTAAGTCCTATTTTGAAATGTCTATTTTCATTCACTTTCATTTCCAGGGAAACAATTTTTTAATACTATGTATTTGGGCAACATTTCGGAAAAAATAACAGAATTGTATTACACATTTACCTATTGTTCTAAAATCTTCTCAATTCGTAAGTCTATTAATTAATTAAATCATTTGAATTAACCACATAGAATACATACTGTGCAATTTGCTACTTTTTAAAACATTCTATATTTATTTATATAATAATTTATACGTATAGTCAATAGCACAACAGGAGATTTTGAGGATGAGCTAATCAATAAAATTGGAATTAATGTAATGGCTAATCAAATTTCCTTTTGGAATACTTATGGATATACAATGTATCTGATGACAAAAGGTGAGTGTTGAGAGCAATATCTTTTCAGTTTATACATTGGTAAAAACATATTTTATCGATGTATAAAACAATATGTCATAACATTCGCATAATTTATTTGTTCAAAATATGATTACAAAAATTATGTGCATTTTTGTCAATTCAAAAGGTATGCTTAATTAAAAATTTGTAACGTTAAGGTACACTGCGGGAATATAAGTTTATTATTCAAATCAGTTTAGTATAATAAAAATGTTGTTAAAAATCTAATATGGATGTCATTACGAAAAATGCTGTTTTATACACAGTTATATAAAATATATACATCATAATTTTTATTAAATTTAACTGATATAATTTACATAACAACTTGTGTTGTAGTTGTCAATTTAATTCTCACAAGTTTGAATAGTCAACTGATTATTGTGCATTCAAACACTGTCACACAATCGTAATTCACTAATATTGTGTGCCTCCAAGATTGATATTTTCGCTCTCAATCCCAAAAAACTAAGCTTATTCCATCACATTATAGTCAATAGTCAATTACGAAATGTGTTAATAAATATTTAATCTGTGTAAAATATTGTTAATATTTAATTCATCGATAAATTCATCATTTATGCATTTCTTTACTTTATTTGTTTATGTGTAAGTTATGGGAGTATTATATATTACGTATTAGATAAATTATAATATTTTAATTTTAATTTCCTTTCATTGGACTGACATTTTTTTAATTGTATTTTAGATGAATTTAATACTTTAATAAATGTGATACCCAGAATTCAAAGTTCGTATATATTTTTAAATTTAAGAAAATTATTTGTGTTGAAAAACTATTTATATTCTATTGTATGAACATTAATCATTATAATATTATTAAATATTAAATGCTAAAACTGAGGACAATTAACAATGTAAGACTTCTATAACTGTATAAGGTTTCGAGTTACAAAGCTAATTCCAGAGTCAAAAGTTTATTTTTGGTCTATAATTGAACTTCGATATTTAGTCTTTTTAATTTTACTCTTGAATAATTTATAATTTTTATTAAATTTTTTCTAAGTTGTTAGCAGATTTATTAAGACACATAATTATAAATAATAAATTACAAATCTATTTTTCACTAAGAACAATTTTACGCGTTATGCTAAATATTATGTTCATGTCATTATAATTTACGATTTTTATATAAATTTATAAAAAACTATAACTACAACAATATTTATTATTTTTCACTGATATTTTATTTGTCTATTAGGCGATTTTATAAATAAAATTGATGATACGAGTTTTGTTCCTCACTTTGCAGGTGTGTGCATATTTTTTTAAAATTACATTTCAATAATTATGGCGAATTGAAAACTTTTATTGCATAATGTGTTTGTAGTTACAATTTATGTTTTTTAAAGATTTCAATAATATTTGTTGTACTTTTTATATTTAAGTCAGCGTTATTATCAATATTATTCATTAAGAAATGATTGACAAAAAAGTGAAAGAAATTAGATATCTCTACTTTTCAAATAAGCACAATACATGGATAATTCTGTTTATATATTTTAATATTGTCAAAATGTATTTTTGCATTTAAATTTCAGAGGCATATTTAATTGTTATTATTAAAAATGCTTTAGAGGATATGTATATTGGTATGTCACATGCTCTTTACCAAATCGATGGTAAGAAATATTTTATATTGTTTGTATTATCAAGTATATATTTTTGAATTTATAATAAATGAAATAATGTCATTTGAGTGTTGGCATTAGATCTAAAATATTATTGATGTATTTTAGAGGGAGGGTGTTGCAAATAAATTAACGATGTCTTAGATTTGGACAATTGTATCATATTTTAAGAATGATTTTGATAAAATACCATATTTCCTGGTCATCAGATCAAGGAATTATAACTTGATTAACGTCAACAATTGAATGAACACAATAAAAAATGAATAATTGTTTAAACAATTAAATGAAGAACGTTATTTACATATGGTTAAATTAGAAGAATCTAATCTTGTTTACACAATTTTGTTAAAATTCTGATCTTATCATAATGTAGAAATGTCCAATTTACATTTTGTATTTAATTTATTGCCGTAAAAGTTTGTTTAAATCATTGTAAATAAATTATAATTTTATAATATTTTAACATTTATTTTGATTGGATATATTAATAATAAGTTATTAACTTTCATGATAACATTCATGTTTTTTATATTAGTACTTGAGTATTTTTTATTATAATTTTTAATATCTTATGATTTCTGTTTAATATGAATTTGCATCCTACTCTTATATTAACTACTAGTCTAATTGAAAAATAGTTTCCTATCCATCAAAACTGAGGTACGGACTCGAACGATTTGATCTTAGCATTATTCATTTGAAGATGATTACTTCTATATTCTATAATATTGTGAACTTAACTGAGGAATTGCATCGCATATCAAAGTTGTATTGTACGTATCAACTCAATTAAAGAATTTAATAATATTCATTGATAATGTTAATCCAATGAAATATTTACATCGTTAACTATGAATGATATATTAATATATAGTATATTATTGTACAATTAAATTAGAAGGAAAATTATAAGAACTTTGCCTATAATTTATTAATATGGTCCCAATCATTTAGATGTTAATGAAGAAATCGATATAATCATAAGTAGTAATATTGGGATACCATATTGCCCCGATTATACTTCATCTCTAAAGGAATTTAGACGGGTATGGAGCTCGAAAGTGATAAAAAGTAATTATATTAAAATAATGTGTTATGTATTAAATAGTGAGGTGGAAAACATGTTTCAATCAGTGTTGGGCGTAGTCGATTAATTTATGATTAAATTACGTAATCGATTACGATTAAATTGTTAAACTACATTAGTTATTAATCGTTTAATCATTTTTCAAAATAATCAGTAATCATGATTACATTTTTGTAATCGTTAATCATTATCGCAAAATTTATCGCATAACTACAATTACTGGTCGATAAATTGTACTTATATTTTTATCTGATAATTTCCAAAGGTTTCTTTATCTAAATTTATCTATAAACGTACAGTAAAATATCGTTTGTATTTAGTTGGTTTGAAACATTACTGGTTTCATTTCGTCGTTTTCCGTCCTAATAATTTACTACAAATTACAATGAGTGACAGCGAAGGAACTTCAACTTCTGTACCACAAAATAATAAAAATTCATCATCTCCAGATTCTCAGATGTTATTTTTTTCTATAATATTGAAAAATTGCATTTATCATTGTTAAATTTACTTCTTATTTATTTTCTTTTTTTTTACAATATCCTACATAATATAATCAATAAGTATAACACATATAAAGTCCACTACAATTATCAATAAACTAGCTGTATCTTTTTTTAATTTTTATTTCAAAATATAGCTGTTATTCAGTCCAAAATAGTTATTGAAATATCATTAATCATTAAAATTTAGTCATGATTATAAATTAAAAAATTTTGTAATCGTAATCATTATTATGTTTACATTATGACTTTAATCATTTAAAATAATTTGTTATTGTGATTATTGATTACATTAATTTATATTATGATTAATGACTACAAATTTTAATCGTAATCTTTAATCATTAATCAGATTACGATTTGCCCAACACTGGTTTCAATTACACTTTTATTTTATGAATGTCTTTTATATATTTAATTCAATTGGTAATAGTTAATAGTTTAACACAAATGAAATATGATCATATAGTGTACAGTACCTCGATTAATAGCCTTCTAATTGAGAATTATTTTTGATATCTTGTCACACTTATGAAGTTTTAAATATGTACATATATATATATATATATATATACTATATTTGTCACCAATTTATTATAGTCATTAAAATCGAAAACCGATCCTATATGTTATATATAATTAAAAAAAAACTTTCAAGTTATATACTTTTTAAATCATAAATTTAATACAATATTTGCTAATCACTTTAATATCAAATCTTGAAATGCATCTGTTTGTAAATATTAGATTTTATTATTTAAATATCAATGTTGATATGTAAATTGTACATAAATTAAAATATATTGGCAAATTAATAAATTAAATTGGGAATAAAAATTAAGAATTCCGGAAAATTTATAAATGACCGTCATAGAATGATATATTATGGATATAATTTTTCAATATCATAATCTTATTATGCTAATAATTAAAAGTTTTTTGAAGATAATATACAGGTATATCAATTTTATATTGTAAATATCCATATATTTAAAGAATAAAAAAAAAAGGAGAGAGGAGGGGTTCACCACCACGGTGAACTTAATACACTTTCCCTTTGAATTTGGATTATAGCCTTACTTTTGTTGACGAAAAGAAGTGATCTGTGGTTGTGAGTACGAGAATTGTTAGGAATGTTTTTTTAATAAAATAGAAAAATATAGCAAGGAATATAAGCAATAAATATGTGAATATAAAATGTCGTATTTTTATCGCGGAGCTTGACACTTAAAAAAATAAATAAATAATGTGGTTTAAGACGCTGCCTTCGTGTAGATCGGAGTTTGTCGCCAGTGAAATTGCAATCAAAAATGTGTGAAAAAACTCAATGAAATACTAAAGAAAAATGATAATAATTAAAAAGGTTGGTAAGCCGAAGTCGTCGCCAGTGAAAAAGGCGCAGGAAAATACTCGAACACTGAATTCAGTTCAGTGACAGTGAAGTGCCCGCACGTACCAGGAGACCTGTGCAGGAGAAGTCCTTCGCCTGTGGAGTTTGACCACACTCTGGTTTAAAAATCAGAGTGAGTCGGGGGTCCGAGACCCAAAGATTAAACGAAGTTAAATTTCATTGGATAAAGATTATTAGACAAATCGCCTCGTGCCGGCAATAATATTGTCACCCGCTAACTCCGTGATAAATTTGACACGTCATTTTCCGTGACATTTGCTTATCAATGAAGACCATTGTTCTATGATTTATTTTATTTACTTTATTAGTTATATCTGATGACTTTTATTTGTTATTCGTCTTAGTTTTTTATTTTATCAGTGGCATTGCGGTCCGACCGGCGGCGGACTAAGGAATGTCGATCACAAATAATATCTGCGAACTTTGGTCCATCCGATCCGATATTACCGATATCACGGATAGGGTTGACGAGTCGTGTTTGTTGATTCCATATACATATATTTTTTGTGGTCTATGAATGTATTCGAGATGTCGTGGTACGCGCGAGAAATCCGAAAATTTCATTTCGTAAAATATACCGTGTATAATTTATATAAAAAATAATTAAATGATTATTCCAATTAATGATATGAGCGCATATCATTACAATATAAACGTATAAATATTCACGTAAAATTCATATACACACACGATACTTATAAAGAAAAATTATTAAAACGGGTTTTATAGATCCTATTCTAATAATTTGGATTAGGATAAATTGATTAGTGACTATTGTATCTAATCAATTTAAATGTGGCTAGAGTATTAAGCAAATTTGATATACCTAAATTGAATGGAATATGTGTACATTAATTGATATATATATATATATTATTTTATACATACTTTAAATATGTTATGACTCATGTACCATATAGTATTACTAATGTAATAATAAGTCATTGCTATCAATATATTTGTCCATATACATTTCCTACAATTATATTTTACATAATATTAATATGTAGTAAAAACATTCGGCAATAATTTTTTATATATGTATTAAAAATTTAAATTTAATTAATTTGTTTATTATATGCAAATTTAATTAATCTGAATTTAATATACTCAAACAGGACATGACTATCCAAGATCAACCACTAATACGGGTTTTGCCAGTAAATATATTTTACAATCATAGCATAAAATGTATATATTTGAATAATCTACTACGTATACATATATACATATACATATACACATATATTGAATTTATGTACACTTTGTAATGTATTGTTTGAATAGTTATTATTTATTAATGTGCATATTTTCTGTATTTTAATCTTTAATTTTAGGGCGTTTGATTAAAAATATCAGTTCCACAAATATTCAAAGAAATAAAGTTCTACCATCAGTTATTAAATGTAAATATAATAATTTATTATAATAATATACATTTTGAAGTTGTAATCGAAAACTTATATACTTCAAAATTATGCATGACCTCTGATTTGTTCTTTTATGTAAGTTACGCGAAAATTGTTATTCGTATAAGTTAATATTCATTATAAATGTAAAGGCGTTGGATGTTTTAATTTTACATTTAAATGGTTGTTTTGAAGTAAATAAATTTTTATTTTATTCAAAAATGCGTAACTTTTAACAATTAAATTTCAATATTATAAAATGACATTTTCAAATTTCAAGACACTAATATTCATAGACCTTTTACGAAATTAAGCAAATTAATATTTTTTCATTTGAATTTGACAAGGAAATTATACGTTTTCCGTTATTTGTAAAATATCAATCCATATCTAATCATATTTACTGAACAAATAAGTGTTTTAACTTGTTTTCTTAAATGATGGCTGTAATAACGTTTTGGATTCCAACCCCTCAGTTATGATATAAACACATATTTTGAATTTTGAAATATTAAATATATAATTGACATTTTATAATATATATAAATTTTGCTGCAACATTTAAAAGATTATTTCAATTTTACGGAAGTGCACATTGCACAGAATTAGTAAAATGAAAGCATTTTTATAAAATATAATATATAAGTTTATATTTTTCAATGATTAACAAATATCTTAAAACGATTAGATTATTCGGCATATATGGCATCATGGAAATATGTCTATAACATTCAACATAATCTTACTGCAAATCCTACGACAGAATTTTTATTGGAATTAAATGCCTGGGCGGTTTTGTTATACCAAGAAACAACGCAGTTGAAAAATTTCCTCATGCAATCTAGAAGTAAATTATTGTTTTTTCTTTTTTATTATTTACTAATCATTTATATTCTCGTTGCCCATTAAAATATTATTATTATTATTGTTATGGTATTAAATGTTTGTCGTTCTATGACAGTAATTTATAGTATTAGATATCAAAATAGGGATAAAAGTTTTGTTTAGACTTTATGGGATGCGAAATTATAAAAGTGAATTCGTTTCATATTTGCTTTGAAAAAATACTTGTGGTATACATACAATGTTTAATTTTACAAATTTCAGGCGTTCTTGAGGAATCGCCCGATGATCCAGATTTTGAAGCAGAAAGGGTGATAATTATATAAAATTATTTAGACTTCCTCTAAAAAATCGTTTTTACTTTCAGAGTCGCATAGATGATATGAAGTTCGATATCCAGCAAGTGTTAAGTGCAGTTTAATTAACATTCATCTCGGATAATTGAAAATGCGCAAAGATACATTCTAAATTTTTAACTTTTTCTAAATCGATAATCATAATACTCTTCACATTAGCTCATTAAGTGAATTAATTATATATATACACGTCATGTTGTATACAACATATTTTTAAGGTTAAAATATATTATTTTATTAAGAAATAGCGACTTTAGATTACCCCCCCCCCCAAAAAAACCATAAGATAGAAAAAATTACATATAATTTGATTAATCTTAATATAAATCTCAATGGATAGAGAATTTTTTAAATCCTCAATGTTTTCATGTATGTTGTATATATCGTGGTTCTGAACCGCAATATAGGTATGATTTAAAAAAAAATTATGTAATAGATTGTTACATTTTTATTGCAATTATCATTAAAACTATAAATAATTAACAGGTAGTATTATTTTTGTTGTACTTATATGCTATAAAATAAGTTGTATATAAAAATACTACCATTATACTGTTTTAACATTTTAAAAATGGGGTTCGTAAGTTTTTTGTTGTAAGAGAAATTTTTGGAAGAAAGAAGTCGGTAAAAATTTTGTAGTTTCTCTTGTCGGGAGCTATCCAATTACCAAATGTGTACTGCTTAAATTAGGTGTCACGTGACATTTAAATAATAGCGATCCATTCCGGGTATTATGAAATGAATAATTATGTTGTATTTTTGTTGAATAAAAATAATTAAATAAAAATTAAAAATTATTTAAAATACATTTTATTTTGTAAAAGTACAGTTTTATTATTCCGTAAATATTAGAAAGAAAAAACGTACGTACACAATGGTGTTAGATACACATACGATCTGTATTACTTAGTCAGACGTAATATAATAACAAGAATATTAAATGTACTCATCAACAGAATAAACGTTTCCCACAATACTTTGTTATTCTTTCATAAAGTCATTCAGCCCATTCTGTTTTATATTATAAGTAAACATAAAAATAATAATCTATACAAAATATGGGTTTTTAGAATTTTATTATATTCTGAAAAAACGAAATACAGTAAATTGTTAATAATATATTATTCAATTCTATAGCATTGTATAACAAATTTAATATAATGAGCCCATTAACATTAAATATTTCATGTGAGTTATATAATTATTCTAATATCAATCAAGGGAGAACATATATAAGATATACTCCTAATTTAAATGGTTGCTATTAAAAACATTGCAGTTGTTAACAATGTATTTTATCCAAGAATATAAAGGGAAGCAAAAAACCCTGTGCATACCATAGGTATATACCTAGGTTCCATGTAGCTAGGTTATTATTTTTCCTGTGGTTCGTATAGCAACAACAAAACAACAACTGCCCGTATACGTCATGACCTATTGAATATTTCCTACTGATGCTTTCTTCACCATGCCACCGGTGGCACATCATACGAGCGTATATTGTGGTACATGTGTGTGGCGCATTGCGAGTCCGCGCTCGCAACGCGTATATGTTTAGATGGAAAATGAGTGGGCAAACTGAACAGTTTTGTACAATAGATGAAATATCATTCAAAGATAGCCAACGGCAATGCACTATACGAAAGAAGCTAAATTTTTAACATTATATAATATAATAATTACGACCTTAAGGCCTTCCCACACTAGATACGTCGGCATCCGTTGCGATGACGTACTCTTTTTAAACTCTACGTGTTTAAATACGAGTCCGCACACTGGATACGACGCGTCAAAAACCGTATACGTTGATACGTCGCATCGACGTACGATATGAAATTGCTATCAGTTGAATACGTCGAACGTATCGTATATTTGTATTTAATCTATATTAGATTATTATTATTATTATTATTGAATTTCCCTATTCTAATCGATTATTTCTCAGTTATTATATTTTTCGAGTTCAGCCCATATTATTTTTCGTTATTTATATTATTCGTTATTCGACCACTGAGTGACAAACAACAATATTTTTAATATGGAAGAAAACCTTATTATTGAAGTAGAAAAAAGGCCAATACTTTATGACAAAAGTCTAGGATCATATAAAAATTCGAACTGCAGAGAAGATATATGGAAAGAAGTAGCTAATGAGCTTAAAGCTGACGGTAAGTAATATTTAGTTGTTTTAATTATTTGAATTAAATTACATTAAATTAAATTACTTAACAATAACACATGTTAACGTCAATTATAACTAGGTAATTATAAGTAGAAATACATTTAAAAAAAATTATTGATTTATTTACATAAATTCATATTGCCATGGAACCTCTCCGGCAGGTGAAATAAACCAATCAGCAAAATGGTTTCGTACATCTATTGCACGTCTAGTTGGTCTATTGTATCAAAATAAGAAGACTCGTAATATCCAATGTGTTGATACGTTACATGCCTACAATTTAAAACGTACACACATTTATGAATACAAGAATTCACATATCACATATAAAGTAATTTTATTAACACATCAAGATGGATACTTAAACGTGCACGAATGTCGAAACTAGAATTGAATTCATCGATATTACAGTAGATTACAAATTTTTTTCATTTTCTCATTTTAAGATCATTACAAAATAAATATTATCAATATGTTTGGATAAGACTCATATAGCATTACTATATTAATCCTTGTTAGAAGAGAAATTATTTATTTTCTACATTACATCTATACTTCGTGTGTGGAAACTGAAGAATGAATCATTCAATATACTTAATTCTTAAAACATTGAAATGCAGCTGCGAATAATTAAAATTATTATATTTTATAATTTAGGTTTGTTTAAACTGGAAATGTACACATTTATTCCTTTATTTTAAATTTAATTAAATAGTTTCAATTTGGTTTCACGTTATGTACCGTTAAATACGATGTAAACTAAGAACTAAAATATTAAATATAAATATTAAAAGGAGAATAATTGTATATAATATTTCACGTTATTCTTTCGTAAGTCTGGCAGCATTATCCGTTTCATATTTCAAGTAAGTAAACAAATATAAATTTAATAAAAAAATGGCATATAAGATTACTATAAGGTCTACAAATTTAATAGTATGAGTTTAACCTGGTTTTAATGTATGTCAATATAAACATTTAATTCGCACTATTGTAATAGAATATATATAATAACTTTATAGTTGAAATCTCAATAATAATAATAATAATAATAATAATAATAATAATAATAATAATAATAATAAGCATCAACTATAATACGAAGCAGCATCTATCGGCATTCGAACATAAATAGAGCTCACCGATTACTGTATACTGAACAACAGAGTGCGTTAAAAAAAGGTGCGATTCGGAAACAAAGATTTTCGTCATTCAAAATGACCAATGATGGGAAGAAACCCGTAAATAAAAGATCACATACACTTACATGACTTACCGATAGACGATCCCAACAGAATTTAATGATGAGAGTGGAATTCTAACACTTGAAGACGAAAAATGTTGGTTCGGAAAAAGATTGTTGTAACTAGACATGGTGAACATGAAACATCAGATATAGATCTCAAAATCGTCACGTACATTAACTTGTTTCATTTTCAATTCAACGGTGATGCGATAAGTAAATAACCAATTATTCAAGACTTTGGAGACAGCACAATCTACGGAAGAAGTTAACAAGCGGCGACTACAGAATCAACGGACAAGTGACTGTTCCAGACCGACGGACCGGATTATAGTTTCAGGTAAATTTATCCTCATACGGGCTCATGTTGTCGCGGACTTTGTCACAGCCGCATTGCCGCAACCTCTGAACCTCATCATTCTCATCGTAAGGTGGGAGTCATAGTTGAACGTAACTCCGTCTGATTTGGATCTTTCGATATTTTTGGGGTAAGATTCAATTACATAAAAGAAGATCAATTTTTTGACTACAACCAAAGAAAACAAGCTATCAATGCTCTTTGTTCTTTAACATACTAAATCGATAATTTGTACTACTATAAGGAGCCACCAAGAAGTATCAAGTATGCCATCACAACAACGAGGAATTTAGCAATTTGTAGCTCATATTTGCACTCTACTATTTATCCTTAGACTATTTTGTGCTACCTACATTTTCTTTGGATGTAAAAACTGCCCGGATATACCATATAAAATTGACATCAATTTAATTGAATTATTTCAATTTATAAAGGAATTTTATTTTTACACATTTAGAAGTCTTTTTAATCTGCATTATCGTCTTAAAACGTCTTGTTATAAATCAAATTGAAAATGAACACTGTGTGTTTTATAATGTTTTATATGATGCAAAGTATCACCATAGCATTAAAAATAATCGTCAACAGCATTACAGCTTACGTATTATTTTATCCTTCACCATCGTAAAGTCGATATTGGGAGTATTTAAACAAAAATAAATCAAATCAAGATATATTTTAGAATTGCATTTAAAATAAATCTTTAAATATAATAAAATATTAAGAATATTTTGTTATATGTTAAATCATTGTTAATCTAATTTTTATACTTATTTTTAACAAATGTATCAAAAACTTTATATTAGTTGTCTAATGTTGTTGTTGTCTTGCTTCTTTTTTTAAATAAAGAGCAAATTAAAGCTCTTTGATAGTGAGTATTATGAATAGTAAATAGATAACGTCCAAAACTGGATTTGTCAAAATTTAACTCTACGTAAATACTGGAAACACTCTTGAAAATTGTCGAATTTCTCATTTATTATTACACTTTATATCAGTAATGATCATTGATACTTTTTTTATTATATCATTTAGGTGCACGACTTTTTTAAATAGTACAGTTGAGGAAAATTATGAATTTACTTGATTTGAAAATGACTTTACCAATTGTATTACTGTTGGCAATACTGTCGATTACTGGACAATTTAAGAGTATGTATATAATGTGAATTATATTTTAAACCAACAAGTTTACCATTATCCATTTTGAACAAATTGAATATACTTTAATTGCATCGATCAAGATTAACAATAATACAAACCACTCTATACAAAATAAATAACTATTATAACAGAAATTAAAAACGTTGAATCAATTGTACAATTAATTACATTAAATGTTAATGGAGAATTGAAATATATGTTCACTTGTAGGCATTCAATGTGCAGACGATCTTTCAAGTAAGTTGTAATTTTCTAATGTAGCATCATAAATAAGAAATAGTGTATTAATTGAATTGTCCAAAGAGTCTTACTAAAAATACTTGTTAAATTCCCAATAGTGTATTATGTATTCGAATTCCTAGGTTATCCGTTGGTTTCAAATTGTAAGATATTCATTGAAATTGTTGAATGAATATTGAATAATTATTGGTGTCAGATAAATTGGTTTTTATGCAATTAATTGTTATCAGTTAGTAAAAAATAAAGACATTTTTTTAAATATATATTTTTACCATGAGACCAATCTATAATAAAAATTTATAATGATAATCGTAATAGTTCGAATAAAAAAATATAGGAAAAAATAAATTTTTAATATCTATATTCTTAAAGTAGTGTATTTGTGTAGCTTTTTATATTATTTACTATTTTATTATTTTTGCAGTACTCATTGATATGTTTAACATCCACTCAATTAGTAATTTATATATTTTATTATTTACATATTTTGTTATTTTAGAGCTTGTAATATATTATAATATTTAATATCAAAACAGTGCCATATCTTTAAATTTCTTTAATATATTTAAAAAAAATGAAAAGTATTATTTTTTTAATTACATTTTAAAACCTATAATTTTTTATTATGGTAATTATTTTATTACTAAAAATTTGTAAAAATAGAAATAAAGAATTTCAATATTTTTATGAATTATAATAATAATAATTATAATAATAAAAATACTGTGAATTTAGATGAATCCAATTTGGTATGCTATTTATCAATGTATTGTAAAATTAAGGATGTAATTCAAAATCTACCAAATATGCCAGGTACTTTGTCATACTTTTTTTATGAAAGATTGTATAGTTACACGAACTGTTTAAATAAATATTATATATTATTGTATTATTACATATATTGTTATATAATGTGTATTATTAAATTTAATAAAAATGATTTCTTTCTTATTTTTATTAACACAAATTCCAGAAAATGATGTATTTTCAACTATTAGTGAAATTAATAAAGGGCTGCACCGTGTAACTAACTGTACGTATATTATAATTAAATCTAAATCGGTATTTAAATTAGTGATTAAATTATGATATTAAAAATATTAGCGGAATTTAAGAAATAAATATAATTTTCATTAAGAGATTTAAAACAATATATTGTGTATTATTTATTACTATAGTTTATACAATTTATCTGTGGTTTAGTTTTATTTTAATAGTATAAAATATATCGAATATAAATATGGAAATATAAAACACAATTAGACACTGAATACGTCATTATTTATGATTTGTGCAATTAGTCGAATTTCGTATCTTATGTACATGAGCTCTTTACGATGGAATTAATTTCAATAGATATTGTTCCAAGAAAAAAATGAACATTAATGGACGTTGTGTATTTTTCATAAATGTTCTGAGTTATTAAACAACACATTTTTTGATGATGTAATTTATGATATTCTTATCCATGTGATTACAATGGTATTTTTATTTAATTGTAAAAATAACATAATATTTTGTAATGATTATATTTAAAGTTTTATCGCAATATAATTTGACCAATAATAATCTTTAAATTATTTAAAGATGATATTTTCTAGGGAATAAATATTTGATGGATTCTTCGCAAAATACGATATGGGCATATTTCAAAAATTATGAAAGTAACAAAATTCGCATTAATTAAATTGTATTGCTTAGAATTTAAATTGATAGTTTAAAATGAACATGGATTGTACGATTATTATCATATGAACCTATTGCCGTATACAAGAAATCGGCAATTATTACCATCTCATGGAAAAAAAGTATTTCTACAATTAGTTTTATCGATTTTTATTACATTTATTGAATGCGTATCATGCATTAAAGATAGAAAAAAATAAAATTAATTCATAAAGCACTGAATCACTTAAAATAAGTTTAAAGCGTAATAGTCGGTATTGGAAGTAAAATAATTTTTATAATTATAATTATTATTATTATTATTATTATTATTATTATTATTATTATTATTATTATTATTATTATTATTATTATTATTATTATTATTATTATCATTATTATTATTATTATTATTAATATTATAAATTGTACCTATACGACCAACGGTGATTTTCTAAAAGTGGCCAGAGTAATTCAAAACATGCTATTTTGCTATATATATATATATATATATATATATATTGGTAATTAACGTTATTTAATTAATCATTTTATTAGTCATAGCTCAAAATAATGGTCAAAACAATAATATAAATCCAGAATCAATAACGTTAGTATTTAATTATGCCACGTCCGTAGTGAATGGTAATAGTTTCAATATTGGCGAAGTCAGTACATTGAGAACACCAAAAGGTAAATTTCATTTGTCAGTATGTACGAAACACATTTTATTAAATAAAGAACATTATTATGTTTGGATAAATTTTTTTTGTATATTAGATTAGTGTTTTAATATTTTGTTTAACTATATATGAAAATATTCCTTTATTTTAGCGATTAATCTGAAAATATCTAAATGGTCTTTATGCTATGTTCATTTCTAAAAATTTATATTGATATATTAATATAGAATTTCTGAATTTCTGGAAACAGTTCAAACTATGTATTGCATAATTTGTCGTCCTACATACTACACATTATTCAACATTATGCCTTTTTAAGTCCTATTTTGAAATGTCTATTTTCATTCACTTTCATTTCCAGGGAAACAATTTTTTAATACTATGTATTTGGGCAACATTTCGGAAAAAATAACAGAATTGTATTACACATTTACCTATTGTTCTAAAATCTTCTCAATTCGTAAGTCTATTAATTAATTAAATCATTTGAATAAACCACATAAAATACATACTGTGCAATTTGCTACTTTTTAAAACATTCTATATTTATTTATATAATAATTTATACGTATAGTCAATAGCACAACAGGAGATTTTGAGGATGAGCTAATCAATGAAATTGGAATTAATGTAATGGCTAATCAAATTTCCTTTTGGAATACTTATGGATATACAATGTATCTGATGACAAAAGGTGATTGTTGAGAGCAATATATTTTCAGTTTATACATTGGTAAAAACATATTTTATCGATGTATAAAACAATATGTCATAACATTCGCATAATTTATTTGTTCAAAATATGATTAAAAAAATTATGTGCATTTTTGTCAATTCAAAAGGTATGCTTAATTAAAAATTTGTAACGTTAAGGTACACTGCGGGAATATAAGTTTATTATTCAAATCAGTTTAGTATAATAAAAATGTTGTTAAAAATCTAATATGGATGTCATTACGAAAAATGCTGTTTTATACACAGTTATATAAAATATATACATCATAATTTTTATTAAATTTAACTGATATAATTTACACAACAACTTGTGTTGTAGTTGTCAGTTTAATGCACACAAGTATGAATTGTTAACTGATTATTGTGCATTCAAACACTGTCACATAATCGTAATTCACTAATATTGTGTGCCTCCAAGATTGATATTTTCATCTAATTCACTCTCATTCCCAAGAAACTAAGTTTATCCCATCACATTATAGTCAATAGTCAATTACGAAATCTGTTAATAAATACTTAATCTGTGTAAAATATTATTAATATTTAATTCATCGATAAATTCATCATTTATGTATTTCTTTACTTTATTTGTTTATATGTAAGTTATGGGAGTATTATTATTTACGTATAAGATAAGTTATAATATTCTAATTTTATTTTTTTTTCATCTGACTGACATTTTTTTAATTGTATTTTAGATGAATTTAATACTTTAATAAATGTGATACCCAGAATTCAAAGTTCGTATATATTTTTAAATTTAAGAAAATTATTTGTGTTGAAAAACTATTTATATTCTATTGTATGAACATTAATCATTATAATATTATTAAATATTAAATGCTAAAACTGAGGACAATTAACAATGTAAGACTTCTATAACTGTATAAGGTTTAGAGTTACAAAGCTAATTCCAGTGTCAAAAGTTTATTTTTGGTCTATAATTGAACTTCGATATTTAGTCTTTTTAATTTTACTCTTGAATAATTTATAATTTTTATTAAATTTTTTCTAAGTTGTTAGCAGATTTATTAAGACACATAATTATAAATAATAAATTACAAATCTATTCTTCACTAAGAACAATTTTACGCGTTATGCTAAATATTATGTTCATGTCATTATAATTTACGATTTTTATATACATTTATAAAAAACCATAACTTCAACAATATTTATTATTTTTCACTGATATTTTATTTGTCTATTAGGCGATTTTGTAAATAAAATTGATGATACGAGTTTTGTTCCTCACTTTGCAGGTGTGTGCATATTTTTTTTAAAATTACATTTCAATAATTATGGCGAATTGAAAACTATTATTGCATAATGTGTTTGTAGTTACAATTTATGTTTTTAAAGATTTCAATAATATTTGTTGTACTTTTTATATTTAAGTCATTGTTATTATCAATATTATTCATTAAGAAATGATTGACAAAAAAGTGAAAGAAATTAGATATCTCTACTTTTCAAATAAGCACAATACATGGGTAATTCTGTTTATATATTTTATATTGTCAAAATGTATTTTTGCATTTAAATTTCAGAAGCATATTTAATTGTTATTATTCAAAATGCTTTAGAGGATATGTATATTGGTATGTTAAATGCTCTATTCTTTGTCGATGGTAAGAAACATTTTATATTGTTATTATC
This sequence comes from Chaetogeoica ovagalla, assembly GCA_032441825.1. Lineage (NCBI taxonomy): Eukaryota > Metazoa > Arthropoda > Insecta > Hemiptera > Aphididae > Chaetogeoica > Chaetogeoica ovagalla. Next base: position 1,694,113 of record CM063727.1, on the reverse strand, counting down.
CAATATATTTATTTGAAGTTATATTAAATAAAGTAATGCCATATGAGTTTTGGTATTAGATCATAAATATTATTGTTATATTTTAGAGGGATGATGTTGCAAATAAATTAACGATGTTTTAGATTTCTACAATTTTATCATATTTTAAGAAGAATTTTGGTATAATATTTTTTCTGGTCATCAGATCAGAATAACATAACCTGTTTAACGTCAAGAATTAAATGATCACAAAAAAAATTAATAATTGTTTAAACAATTGAATGAAAAACGTTATTCATAGATAACTAAATAAAAACAATTTAATCTTATTTACAAAATTTTGTTAAAAATCTAACCTAATTATAATGTAAAAATGTCCAATTTAAAGTTTATATTTCATTTACCACTTTAAAATTTTGCTTAAAATATTGAAAATAAATTATAATTAAATAATATTTTAACATTTATTGTGATTGAATATATTAATAATATTTTATTAACTCTCATAATAAAACTTTTTTTTTTATATTATTATTTGGGTACTATTTATTATAATTTTTAAGATCTTATAATGATTCCTGTTTAATATGTATTTGCGTCCTATAATAACTACTAGTCTAATTGAAAGATAGTTTCCTATACAGCAAAACTGAAGTACGGACAAGAACGATTTGATCTTAGCATTATTCATTTGAAGATGGTTTCTTCTATATTCTATAATATTGTGAACTTAACTGAGGAATTGCATCGCATATCAAAGTTGTATTGTACGTATCAACTCAATTAAAGACTTTAATAATATTCATTGATGATGTTAATCCATTGAAATATTTACATCATTAATTATGAATGAAATATAATATATAGTGTATTATTGTACAATTAAATTAGAAGGAAATTATAAGAGATTTTCCTCTAATTTATTAATATGGTCCCAATCATTTAGATGTTAATGAAGAAATCAATATTCTCATAAGTAGTAATATTGGACTACCATATTCCACCGAATATACTTCATCCCTAGAAGAATTTAGACGGGTTTGGGGATTAAAAGTGATAAAAAGTAATTATATTAAAATAATATTTCAAGTATGGAACAGTATGATGGAAAACATATTATAATTACACTTTTATATTACGAATGTCTTTGATATATTTAATTCAATTGGTAATAATTAATAGACTTAATTTTCAGCACACATAAAATATTATATAGTGTACAGTGCTTCACTGAATAGCCTGTAATTGAGAAGATTTATGATCTCTATTCACACTTATGAAGATTTAAATATAAATATATATATATACTATATTAGTCACTAATTAATTATATTCATTAAAATCGAAAACCGATTTTATATGTTACATATAGGAAATTTAAAAATATATTTTGAGTTATATACTTAATTAATAATAAATTTATTACAATATTTGCTAATCACTTTAATATCAAATCTTGAAATGCATCTCTTGTAAATTAAAGATTTATTATTTAAATGTAAATGGAGATATGTACATTGTACATAATGCATAATTAATTGGAAAATTAATAAATTAAATTAGGAATAAAAATCTAGAATTCCGGAAAAGTTATAAATGACTATCAAAGAAAGACATATTATTGATATAATTTTTCAATACCATAATCATAATATACTAATAATTAAACATTTTTTGTGGATAATATACAGGTATATCAAATTTATATATACGTATGAATATTTACGTAAAATTCATATACACGTACGATACCTATAAAGATAAATTATTAAAACGGATTTTAAAGATTCTATTTTAATAATTTCGAATAGGAAAAATTGTTTAGTGATTATTGTATTGAAACATTTTTAATGTGGCTAGAGTAGTTAGAAAATGTGATACACTTTAATTGAATGGAATATGTGTATATTAATTGATATATGAATTATTGTATACATACTTTAAATATGTTTTGACTTATATACCATACTATAAATATGTTATGACTCATGTACCATATAGCATTACTAATATTATAATAAGTTATTGCCATTAATTTTTTTGTCTATATCTATTTCTTATAATTATATTTCACACAGTATTTATATGCAGTTAGAACAATCGGCATTAATTTTTTATATGTGTATTTCAAATTTAAATTTAATTAATTTGTTTATTATATGCAAATTTATATATTATTAATTTTATATACTCAAACAGGAAAAGGCAGACCAGGACCATTAAGTGCAACAGGTTTTGCCGGTACATATATTTTACAATCATAGTATAGAATGTAAATATATATATATATATATATATGTATTCAATAATTGATATATATTTATATAAACATATACATATACACATATATTGAATTTATATACACTTTGTAACGTATACTTTTTATAGTTATTATATATAAATGTTTTATTAATGTGCATATTTTCTTTATTTTAATCTTATATTTTAGGTCGTTTATTTAAATATATCCCTTCCACAAGTATTCACCAACACAAAGTTCTACCATCGTTAATTCAATGTAAATATAACAATTTATTATTATAATTATATACATTGTGAAATGTTAATCGAAAACATATAAATATCAAAATCTTTCATGACCTCTAATTATTTGCATTGAAAGTTACACGAGAATTTTTATTCGTGTAAGTTAATAATAATTATAAATGTAAAGGCTTTAAATGTTTTAATCTTACATTTAAATGGTTGTTTTGAAGTAAAGAAAATTTAATTTGTTTAAAAATCCGTAATTTTCAACAATTAAATTTCAATATTATAAAATGGTTTTTTCAAATTTCTAGTCACTAATATTCGTTGACATTTAACGGAATTAAACAAATTAATAGTTATTAATTAAATTTTTACAAGGAAATTATACGTTTTTCCTTGTTTTTAAAATAATTATCCATACTAATCATATTTATTGAACAAAATAATGTTTTATCTGTTTTTTAAATGATGTCCTTAGTAACTTAGGATTCCAACCCCTCAGTTGTGATATATAACTTATACTTTTTATTTTAAGATATTAAATGCATATTTGACATTTTAAAATGTATATCAATTTTGTTGAAACATTTAAAAGATTATTTGAAGCTTTACAGAAGTGCACATTACTCAGACTTTGTAAAATGAAAGCATTTTTATAAAATATTTAGTATAAGTTCTTATTTTTCAGTAATTTTCAAATATCTTTAAACTCCTAGATTATTCAGCATATAAGGAATCATGGAAACATGTTGATAACTTTCAATATAATCTTACTGAAAATCCTACGACAGAATTTTTATTGGAATTAAATGCCTGGGCGATTTTGTTATACCAACAAACAACGCAGTTGAAAGATTTCTTCATGCAATCTAGAAGTAAATTATTGTTTTTTCTTTTTTATTATTTACTAATCATTTATATTTTTGTTGCCCAATAAAATATTATTATTATTATTATTATTATTATTATTATTATTATTATTATTATTATTATTATTATTATTATTATTAATATTATTATTATTATTATTATTATTATTATGGTATTAAATGTTTGTCTTCCTTTGACAATAATTTATAGTATCAGATATAAAATTAGTGATAGAAATATCATTTAGACTTTAAGTGTGGCGAAATCACGAGAGTACATTCCTTTCACATTTGCTTTGAAAAAATACTTGTGGTATACATACAATGTTTAATTTTACAAATTTCAGGAGTTCTTGATGAATCACCCGATGATCCAGATTTTGAAGCAGAAAGGGTGATAATTATATAAAATTATTTGGACTTTCTCTAAAAAATCGTTTTTACTTTCAGAGTCGCATAAATGATATGAAGTTCGATATCGAGCGATTGTTATAATCCAAATAACATTCATCTCGGATAATTGAAAACGTGCAAATATATATTTAAAATTTTTCACCTTTTCCAAATTGATTATCGTAATACTCATAACTTTAGCTCAGTTAATTGAATTAATTTTATATGTACATCATGTTGTATACAACATATTTTTAAGATTTACATATACTATTTTATCAAGAAATAGCGACTTCACATTACCCCCCCAAAAAAAAAAAAAAACTTCATGATAGAAAAATTACATATATTTTGATTAATATTAATATAAATATCAATGGACAGAGAATTGTTTGAATCCTCAATGTTTTCATGTATGTTGTATGTATCATGAATCTAAACCGCAATATAGGTATGATTTTAAAAAAAATTATGTAATGGATTGTTGATAATTATGGTGTATTTTTAATGAATAAAAATAATGAAATAAAAATTAAAAATTATTTAAAATAAATTTTATTTTGTAAAAGTACAGTTTTATTATTCTGTAAATATTAGAAAGAAAAAACATACGTACACAGAGCCGTAACTAGGGGGGCCCAAAAGTGCCTGTGCCCCGGGGATGAAGGACATTAGAGAGCACAAAATTTAAGAAATTTAAAAATTAATTTAATAATAATATAAAAATATCATTTCTGATTACTTTCGAGGACAATTTATTCGAATTAGACAAAAAATCTTTATAAAATTAATACTCTATTAGCTGTGTGTTGAAATCATAAGGGCGAAATTTTAAGTTTTACTTGATTATAATATTCAGTGGTTACCGCCCTGGAGGAACACCTATTCAAGTACATATACAAAACATGATTTAAACAAGGCGTTTTGTTATATACGCATTGATTTGCATTTGATTTTGACACAGCAAAGTTTTATCATATTCATAAACCATTTTTTTTTTTTTTTAAATAATAGCGTGTACCTACGAGTTTACGAAGCTGGGAAACTCGTATTCCTGTTACGGCAGTTTCCGATTGGTAATGTTTGGTCGTCGTTTAATATATAAAATAAATATTTTATATAAATATTTAATCGTCATAGTTATTCTATTTATTTTTGGGTTTCGGCTCCACTTACTAAATTATCGTCAAGTAACGCAGAATAATTTCAACTACAAGACGCCTGATGATTATACAAAATCAATACATTTTTTATAATTTTAAGTTCTTTGTTTATTTCGATTGCTATGTTTTTTATATTATCGTATTACCTCATTGAAAGCACGTAACAGGTAAGTATCTAGGATTACTGCAAACTAATCATACGAGTATGTTTGTTCATTACAGAAAGAACAAAGTGATTTTATAAATTAGTATTAATTTTGTAAACGATTTGTGTATAACGTCTATAATATAATCATAAATTTGGGTTAAACTATAATACACGTATATATTCAATACGTATTATTTTATTGATCACTAGATTACTCAAATTTACGAATTAAACTGTTGTAGCATATATTCATCGTCGACGAGGTCTTGCATTTCGGCATACCACCAAATATGACTACTTTTGCCTATTTATATAAATAATACCAGCATACTCCGATAATCACATGACACTGCATGGACAACAGAAACATAGCGTTAACATATATAATAGCGTGCTGTAAGTGAAAATTCGGTTGAGGATTATGTGTATAAAAAAATAATATTGGTTTTCATACCGACAATATTCAATATCAATCCATATACAGATCGATTTCAATACGTACAAAAACCATTGACAGTAAATAAAATTTTTATTTTTTTAATGTCTATAAATATATTACAACAAACACCTACGTTAAAACCACTCGTTGAGTAAACAAGTAATAAAATACATTATATGAAAATTAATCTGAAATCAACACAATATCTCGTCATTAAAATTTTATTTTTTTGTAAAAATTAAACATTTAAAGTAATTGTAAATATAATGGTAATTACAAAGGTTGGATTTTAAATTATTAAAAGCATCTACGTATATTGATAATAGATAATATTACTTGGTTTTAATAATAATGTATTATATACACGCTTTTCGTTGGATATAAATATTGAATAATAATAATAATAATAATAATAATAATAATAATAATAATAATAATAATAATAATAATAATAATAATAGTAATAATAATCGGACTCGAGTATTATACGGGATACAGTATTTAAAATACTGTATTTCGATTACTTTATAAAAACCAATCTTATTTTAAATAGCACATACATAGACATAATAACTTCTTACTTAAATATATGAAGGGGAAATATTTAGGGAAAAAGTATGAAAATAATACTTATTGGTTATTGTGTTAATTTATAAACACATATTTGAAAAAAAATTATTTAACACACCAAATGCATATAGACGACGATTTTTATTCGATAAAATAATTATATAATTATTATATTTGAGATTTGTAATACTGAAATATAGTTAAAAAAAGTATTCTAAAAGTGTTTGGAATACTTTTAGTGAAATATTTAAAATACTTAGGGAATGATATTGCCACAGTGTTCGAATACTTGTGTATTACTTTAATACAATTTTTCGAAGTATTTGTAATATATACGTAGTATGTCCAATAAATACACGAACTAGTTATCTACAACGGTCTATGTATAAAAGTACAACATTGTACTACTCTGGGAATACGCTACAACTATTGATAATGCGACAGTTATCGCCCGATCGTCGAGACTATTACACAAATAGCACACGTGCAGTTTTAGTGTTAAGTTTTTTTTTCTTTTGTCGAAATGGAGATAGATGGATTAACCGAATAAAGAATAATCATCAAATTTCTGGTGAAACTTAAAAAAACCTCGCTACAAATTCATGAAATGTTAAGTACAGTTTATAGAGATAATGCTTACAAAAAAACAGCTCTTTTTAAATGGATTAAGCGTTTCCAAGAGGGCCGTGAAGGCTGCAAAGACGATGCGAGACCAGGACGTCCTTCAATCACTTGTGACGACCAAAATATCAAACTTGTGCATTCTTTTGTGCTTTCTGAATGCCTTCGAATTCTTTCGAAGAATGACTGTCCGGATGTTGGCTGATACGCTGAGTATCGGAAAATCGTCTGTGCACAATACTTTGACAGAAAATTTAGGACTAAAAAAATTGTGCGCGAAAATTGTTCCAAAGCTTCTGACACCGGACCAAAAGTTGAGGCGAAAAGAGTGCTGCATTGACTAGAAAAATTCGACGGCCACTCCTAATTTTTTTGAAAGGATTATTACTGGTGACGGGTCATGGTTTTATGAGTTCGATCTTGAACTTAAAACCCAGAGACAGCTGAGAAACTTAACTTCTGAGGCCTTTGAGGGATCTTGCAACCAATGGAAACGAAGATGGGATAAATGCATTGCGACGGACGGAGGGTATTTTGAAGGGGACAAAATTGATATATAACAAATTATGATTAATAAAAGTTTTACTTTAAAAGTTCGCGTATTTATTGGACATACTACGTATTCCAAATTCTTTTAAAAAGTCTAATAATATTAATAAAAAAGACAATAATAAATTATATTATTAATTGTTTAGAGTCGAATATGCAATGGTTAAGCCAATTAGAACTGAACACATAAAGTTATGTAATTATTGGAAATAAACACATTAAAGATACATGTTTCTCTTGAGCCAATATTTATTAAGAAGTTTCAAATTCATTTCATGTTCGGTATGACTTAGTAAGACGTAATGTAATAATAAGAATATTAAATGTATTTATCAACAGAATAAAAGTTTTCTACAATATTTTATGTTATTATTTTATAAAGTCATTCAGCTCTTTCTGTTTCATATTTCGAGTAAACATAAAAATAATAATCTATTCAAAATATGAATTTTTAGAATTTTATTATATTCTAAAAAGTCGAAATAGAGTGATTTGTTAAAGTTATATTATTCTATGCTATAGCTTTGTATAATAAATTTAATATTATGAACCCATTAATATTAAATGTTTTATGTGAGTTATATAATTATTTTAATGTCCATTTAAGAAAAATAAAAATTAGATATACTCCTAAGTTAATGTGATTATGGTAAACAATAAATATGGAAATATATGAACTTCAGGGTACTAATTTTTCTATATATTTCTTCGTTTGTGAGTTTCTTGAGGAAAATAATAACATACTACTACTACTACTACTACTACTACTACTAATAATAATAATAATAATAATAATAATAATAATAATAATAATAATAATAATAATAATGAATAATATGATCGTTGTAAAGCTTATACATAAATCGCTGTGCTTAAAATGGTATTTGCGACGGTTGAGGATAACGGTGCAGAACAGAATCTACGACTGATCAAAGCAGCATCTACTGGCATTCAAAACGAAATATGCATATCGACCACCGTGCACTCAACAATAGAGTGCGTTAAAGAAGTTGCGTTTTGAGATCAAAGTGTTTCGTCATACAATAAGACCAAAAAAGAGAAGAGTCCCGTAAATAAATGATCACATACACTTCCATGACTTTTCGATGGATGATCGCAACAGAATTTAAAGATCAAGGGTGGAAATCTAACATTTGAAAAAATAAAAATTTTGGTTCAAAAAAGGATTGAAGAAACTAGACAAGGTAAACATGAAACATCAGATATAGATCTCAAAATCGTTACGTAAATTAACTTGTTTCATTTTCAATTCAACATTGATGCGATAAGTAAATAATCAATTATTCAGGACTTCGGAGACAGCACAATTTACGGAAGAGGTTATCAAGCAGCGATTACAGCCGTACAGAATTAACGGACAAGTGACTGTTCCAGATCGACGGACCGGATTAGAGTTTCAGGTAAAATTATCCCCATACGGGCTTATGTGGTCGCGGACATTGTTACAGCCGCATTGCCGCAACCTCTGAACTCCATCGTTCTTGCACTCATATCTAAGGAGAACAATATTTTGATCGCAATAAAAAAAAAATCACTTTTAATAACACACACATTGCATTATGTGATACATTATATGTAACAGAGTATCAGGCAGGATTATCGTCAAAATTACAGTTCCCTATTGTGTTTTATATTACTCTTACGTAATGTCGATGTGTGGTATAATTTATTCAAATATAGATCTAATCAAGATATATTCTAGATGAGATATGTTTAAAATCATTTAGATATAGTGAACTGTTAATAATATTTTTTTAACGTTGAATCTTTGTTCTATATTATACTTTATATTTATTTTTCATCAATTTTCGAAGTGAATTATATTAGTTATCAGAAGATATCGTTGTTTTTTTTTAAAGCGCAAATTGAAGGCCGTTAATAGTAAGTATTGTATAAATTGAATATGAAAAAATCCAAATTAGATTTTTGAAAATCATTCTCTTCATTTGGGTGAAAATCCACATAAAGATTGTCATACAAAATACCAATCGTTAAACATTATTTTAGTGATTATTTTTGATACTTTAAACTTTTTTTAATAAAGAACAAAGTGAAGGACTTTGATAGTGAGTATTATAGACAGTAAATAGAAAATATCCAAAATAGAGTTTGTTAAAATTTATCTCTACGTAAATCCTAAAAACATACTTGAAATTTGTCGAATTTATCACCTATTATTACACATTACATCAAAGATGATCATTGATACTTTTTTTTATTATATCATTTAGGTGCACGATTTTTTTAAATAGTGTAGTTGAGGAGAATTATAAATTTATTTGATTTGAAAATGACTTTATCAATTGTATTACTGTTGGCAATCGTGTCGATTACTGGACAATTTAAGAGTATGTATATAATGTAAATTTTATTTTAAACCAACGAGTTTATCATTATCCATTTTGTACAAATTGAATATACTTTAATTGCATCGACCAAGATCAACCATAACACAAACCACTAAATACAAAATAAATAATTATTATAATAGAGATTAAAAAAGTTGAATACATTGTACACTTAATTACATTATATGTTAATGGAGAATTGAAATATATGTTCACTTTTAGGTATTCAATGTGTAGACGATTTTTCAGGTGAGTTGTAATTTTCTAATGTAGCATCATAAATAAGAAATAGTGTATTAATTGAAGTGTCCAAAGAGTCTTACTAAAAATACTTGTTAAATTCCCAATTGAGTATTATGTATTCGAGTTTCTAGGTTATCCGTTGGTTTTAATTGTAATATATTCTTTGAAATTGTTGAACGAAGATTGAATAATTATTGGCGTCAGGTCAATTGGTAATAATGGTATTAATTGTTATCAGTTAGTAAAAAATAAAGACATATTTTTTGAAATGTATATTTTTACCATGAGACAAATCTACGATAATTGTAATAGTTCGAATAAAATAATATATGATAAAATAAATTTCTAATATTAATATTCCTGAATTATTATAATTGTGTAGCTGTTTGTATTATTTATTGTGTTATAATTTTTGCAGTACTTATTGATACGTTTAACATCGATGCAATTAGTAATTTATATATTTTATCATTTACATATTTTGTTATTTTAGAACTTGTAATAAATTTTTATATTTAATATCAAAAAAGTGCCATTTATTTTAATGTTTATTAACAGAGAATTAAAACTTTTAAATGCACAGAAATATTAGATGTATATATATTTAAATTATAATAATTTTATATTATTTTTCATTGTGAAATTCGTGTATTTTTATATAAAATACTCACATCTTAGTTAATTTAAAATTATTTATTATCGAGACGCTGAGATTCTATAATTTCACTTGTATTTTCTGTTATTACAGTATATTCATTTATTTTATAAATATTTTGAATATAATCTAGCAAATATTTCAAAAAAATGAAAAAGTATTATTTCTCTAATTACTTTTTTTAAGACTTATGATTTTTTAATAATGATAATTATTTCATTATTAAAATTATGTAATAGTAGACATAAGGAATTTCAATATTTTTATAAATAATAATAATAATTTTAATAATAATAAAAATAATAATAATATCGTGAATTAAGATGAATCCAATTTGGTATGCTATTTATCAATGTACAGTAAAATTAAGGAAGTACTTCAAAATCTACCAAATATGCCAGGTACTTTGTCATACGTTTTTTATGAAAGATTGTATAGTAATAACACGAACTGTTTAAATAAATATTATATATTACTGTATTATTACATATATTGTTATATGATGTGTATTATTAAATTTAATAAAAATAATTTCTTTCTTATTTTTATTAACACAAATTCCAGAAAATGATGTATTTTCAACTATTAGTAAAATTAATAAAGGGCTGCACCGTGTAACTAACTGTACGTATATTATAATTAAATCTAAATCGGCATTTAAATTAGTGATTAAATTATGATGTTAAAAATATTAGCGGAATTTAAGAAAAAAACATCATTTTCATTAAGAGATTTAAAACAATATATTTTGTATTATTTATTACTATAGTTTATACAATTTATCTGTGGTTTAGTTTTATTTTAATAGTATAAAATATATCGAATATAAATATGGAAATATAAAAGACAATTAGACACTGAATACGTCATTATTTATGATTTGTGCAATTAGTCGAAATTCGAATCTTATGTACATGAGCTGTTTATGATGGAATTAATTTCAATAGATATTATTCCAAGAGAAAAATGAATATTAATGGACGTTGTGTATTTTTTATAAATGTTCTAACTGAGTTATTAAATTATACATTATTTGATGATGTTATTTATGATGTTCTTATCCATGTGATTACAATGGTATTTTTATTTAATTGTAAAAATAATATTTATAATATTTTGTAATAATGTTTATATTTAAAGTTTAATCGCAATATAATTTGACCAATAATTTAAAGATGACATTTTTTAGGGAATAAATATTTGATGGATTCATCGCTAAATACGATATGGGCATATTTCAAAAATTATGAAAGTAACATAATTCGCATTAATTAAATTGTATTGCTTAGAATTTAAATTGATAGTTTAAAATGAACATGGATTGTACGATAATTATCATATAAACCTATTGCCGTATGCAAGAAATCGGCAATTATTACCATCGAATGGAGAAAAAATATTTCTACAATTAGTTTTATCGATTTTTCATTACATTTATTGAATGCGTATCATGCATTAAAGATAGAAAAAATAAAATGAATTCATAAAGCACTTAATCACTTAAAATAAGTTAAAAGCATAATAATTGGAATTGGAATGAATATAATTTTTATAATTATAATTATTATTATTATTATTATTATTATTATTATTATTATTATAAATTGCACACATGCGATCTACTGATGGTATTCTAATGGTGACCAAAATAATTCAAAACTTTATGCTAGTTGTACATATATATATTGGTACTTAACTTTATTTAATTAAACATTTTATTAGTCATAGCTCAAAATTATGGTCAAAATAATGATAGAAATCCAGCATCAATAGCGTTAGTATTGAATTATGCCACCTCCTTAATGAATGGTGATAGTTTTAATATGGACGAAGTCAGTATATTGAAAACACCAAAAGGTACATTTCACTTGTCAGTATTTACGAAACACTTTTTTTTAAATTATGAACATTATTACAATGTTATGTTTGTGTTGCTAAATTTTTTTTGTAGATTTGCTTAGTATTTCAATATTTTGTTTAAAAATGTATAACAATATTTATTTATTTTAGCGTTTAAATCGAAAATATTTAAACAGTTTTTATGACATATTCACTTCTATAAATTTATCGGTTTAATAATTTAGAAATTATGAAATTTTTGGAAAATGTTTGAAATATGTGTCACATATTTATATTTTTCAACTTTGTATGTTCTTAAATCTTATTTGAAATGCCTATTTTAATCGACTGTCATTTTTAGGGATACAATTTATTGAAACTATGCATTGGATTAATATTCCAGAAACAGTAACTGAGTTGCATTACACTTTTGAATATTGTTCTGATATCTTCACATTTCGTAAGTCGACTTATACATTTGTATAGACGACATAGAGTACATAATGTGCAATTTGCTATTAAAAAAAAACATTCTATATTCTTTATGTTATTATTTATACATATAGTCAAAAGCACAACAGAAGATTTTGAGCAGGAGCTAATCAATATTATTGAATCGAATATAATGGCTAATATAAATCCGTTTTGGAACACTTATGGATATACTGCGTATCTGATGACAAAAGGTAATTGTTGAGAACAATATCTTTTGAGTTTATACATTTGTTCAAACATATATACTTAAAGTTCAAAACAATTTGGCATAACATTCGCATTATTTTTTGTTCAAATTACGATAAAATAAATGCTGCGCACTTATGTCAATTTAATACGTATGTTTAATTAAAAATCATAGCGTTACAGTAGACTGCGTAATTATTTACTTTATTTTTTTAAATCAGTTTAATGTAAAGAAAACGTTTTGAAAAATCTAACACCGATGACATTACGAAAAAACGCTTTTTTTATACATATGATAACAGCTATATAAAATATATACGCCATAATTGTTATCAAATTTAACTGATGTATAATTCATACAACACCTTGTGTCATAGTTGTCAGTGTTAAGCATACAAGTGAGAAAAACTCAGCCAAATGATTATAATGCATTCAAACACTACAACATAATCGTAATTGTAATCACATTATTAGCAATAGGCCGCCCACTTATATTATTTAATTAAAAAAACCAACAGAATAATATTTAATAAAGGATATATAAATCATAATAATATATATAATAATTTTATGTTCTTAAGCGGTTTCGAGTTATTCGGTACATGGTGCATATTACGCACTCACGAAATCTGTTTATAAATACTTAATCTGTGTTAAATATTATTAATATCCAATTCGTCAGTATATTCATCATTTATTTATTTCTTTATTTTATTTGTTTATATGTAAGTTATGGGAGTATTATATATTATGTATTAGATAAATTATAATATTTTAATTTTAATTTCCTTTCATCGGACTGACATTTTTTTAATTGTATTTTAGATGAATTTAATACTTTAATAAATGTGATACCCAGAATTCAAAGTTCGTATATATTTTTAAATTTAAGAAAATTATTTGTGTTGAAAAACTATTTATATTCTATTGTATGAACATTAATCATTATAATATTATTAAATATTAAATGCTAAAACTGAGGACAATTAACAATGTAAGACTTCTATAACTGTATAAGGTTTATAGTTACAAAGCTAATTCCAGTGTCAAAAGTTTATTTTTGGTCTATAATTGAATTTCGATATTTAGTCTTTTTAATTTTACTCTTGAATAAATTATAATTTTTATTAAATTTTTTCTAAGTTGTTAGCAGATTTATTAAGACACATAATTATAAATAATAAATTACATATCTATTCTTCACTAAGAACAATTTTACGCGTTATGCTAAATATTATGTTCATGTCATTATAATTTACGATTTTTATATAAATTTATAAAAAATCATAACTTCAACAATATTTATTATTTTTCACTGATATTTTATTTGTCTATTAGGCGATTTTGTAAATAAAATTGAAGATACGAGTTTTGTTCCCCACTTTGCAGGTGTGTGTATATTTTTTTTAAATTACATTTCAATAATTATGACGAATTGAAAACTATTATTGCATAATATGTTTGTTATTACAATTTGTGTTATTCTAGGAGTTCAGTATTATTTTTATTACTTTTATATTTATGTCAGCGTTATTATCAATATTATTCATTAAGAAATGATTGACAAAAAAGAGAAGGAAAGTAGATATCTCTACTTTTCAAATAAGTGTAATACATGCGTAATTCTGTTTATGTTTTATAATATGGTTGAAATGTATTTTTTCATTTAAATTTCAGAGGCATATTTAATTGTTATTATTCAAAATGCTTTAAAAGACATTTATAGTGGTATGTTAAATACACTGTTCTCTGTCAATGGTAAGAAATATTTTATATTGTTATCCTCAAACATATATTTTTGAAGTTATAATATATGACGCTATATCATTTGATTATTGTCATTAGATCCATAATATAATTGAGGTGCGGGAGGGAGGTTGCATAGAAATTAATGATGTCTTAGATTTGTACATTACATCATATTTTAATAAGGATTTTGATAAAATACCGTTATTTCTGGTTTTTATATCAAAATAACATAACCTGATTATTGTCAACAATTAAATTGTCACTATTGTATGATATTTTTAATTTCAATACGCAAAATACATGCAATTTGTATAATAATTTAACATTTAATTGATTGAAAAACTTAATAATATGTTATTAACTTTCATGATAAAAATTTCTTTTTTTTATAATACTTAAGTATTTTTTATTATAATTTTGATTTTATAATGATTTTTGTTTAATATGTATTTGCATCTTATAATAAGTATTAGTCTAATAGAAAGATAGTTTCCTATTCAGCGCTAATGGAGAACGGATTTGAAATATATAATCGAAGCATTATACATTTGAAGATGATTTCATCTATATCCTATAATATTGTGGACTTATCTCAGGAATTACATCGCGTATTAAAATTGTATTGTACGTATAAACTCAATTAAAAAAAAAAAGACTTTAATAATATTTATTGATAATGTTAATCCATTGATAGATTTACGTCGTTAATTATGAACAAAATATTAATATATAGTTTATTATTTTATAATTAAATTAAAATGATATTATATTAGCTTTGTCTATAATTCATCGAAATTATCTCAATTATTTAGATGTTAAAGAAGAAATCGACATAATCAAAAGTAGTGGAGTTTTTGGAGTTCCATTTAGCACCGATTATACCACATCTCTTAAACAATTTAAAAAAGCGTGGAAGTTGAAAGTGATACAAGGTTATTATAATATTAAAATAAGGTTTAGGTATGGAAAAGTATGGTGGAAAACATGTTTTAATTACACTTTTATTTTACTAATATCATTGATATATTTAATTCAATTGGTAATATTTAATAGTTTAACACAAATAAAATATAATCATATAGTGTACAGTGCCTCGTTTAATAACCTTTTAATTGAGAATTATTTTTGATATCTTCTCACACTTATGAAGTTTTACATATGTACATATATACTATATTTTTCGTTAATTTATTACAGTCATTAAAATCGAAAACCGATATGATATGTGACATATAATTTAAAAATAACTTTCAAGTTATATACTTTTTAAATCATAAATTTAATACAATTTTTGTTAATCACTTTAATATCAAATCTTGAAATGTATCTGTTTGTAAATTAGAGATTTCATTATTTAAATATCAATGTAGAAATGTACATTGTACATAATTCAAAATTAATTGACACATCAATAAATTAAATTAGGAATAAAAATTATGAATTCTGGAAATGTTTGAAATGACCTTCAGAGAATTGTATATTATGGATATAATTTTTCAATACCATAATCTTATACTAATAATTAAAAATTGTTTGTGGATAATATACATTTATATCAATTTTATATATATATATATATATATGTATGAATATTTTCGTAAAATTCATATACACGTACAATACCTATAAACATAAATTATTAGAACGGGTATTAAAGATCCTATTTTAATAATTTCGAATAGGATGAATTGTTTAGTGATTATCGTATCTAAACATTCAGCTTTACTTTTTATATATGAATTAACAATTTTAATATAATTTATTTGTTTATTATATGCTCATTTAATTAATTAATCGATTTATTAATTTATTCGTATGGTTTTAATTAAAGTAGTAACAATACATTTAACAAACATAATTTAATATTTTATGTAGAAATAAGATGACAACTATATTAAAATATGACTAATATGTTTAAATATTTTAATATATTTAAACAGCAAAATCCAGTCCAGGACCAAACAATTCAGTGGATTATACCGGTACCTATTTCTTACAATCATAATAAATAATGTATACATTTAAATAATAATTATTTGTATAAATGTGTATATATATATAAACACATACATATTAATTATAATTTTTGGATCGTATATATTGAATAGATATTATATATAAATACTTTATTAATGTGCATATTTTTTGTACTTTAATCATACATTTTAGGGCGTTTGGTTAGAAATTACAGAGTTCAACCGTCGATAATTAAATGTAAATATAATAATTAATTATAATTATATATATTTTGGAGTGGTAATCGAAAACATATTAGCGCCAAAATTATCTATGACTTTTGATTTTTTATAATTTTTTTGCATGTTACGCAAAAATTGTTATTCGTAAAAGTTAATGATAATTATAAATTTAAAGGCATTGAATGTTTTATTTATACATTGAAATGGTTGTTTTGAAGTAAACAAACTTTTATTTTATTTAAAAATGCGTAATTTGCAACAATTAAATTTAAATATTATATAACGTTTTTTCATGGAAAAAATAATTAATCTTTAATTAGAATTTTACAAAAAATTTTACGTTTTACGTTATTTGTAAAATAACAATTCATATCTAATCATATTTACTGTACGAATTATTGTTTTAACTTGATTTCGTAAATCATGGCCATAGTAATGTTTTGAATTCAAGCCTCCTGAATTATGATATATAACACATACATTGAATTTTGAAATATTAAATATATAATTGACACTTTCTAAATGTATATATATATATATACATTTTGCTGAAACATTTAAATGATTATTTGAATTTTATGGAAGTGTACATTACACAGACTTTGTAAAATGAAAGCATTTTTTATAAAATATTTAATATTAATTTTTATTTTTCAATAATTATCAAATATCTTTAAACGTTTAGATTATTCAGCATATAAAAATGTATGGAGAAACGTTTATGATTTACAATATAAACTTACTACGGATCCTACGTCTCAATTTTTATTAGAACTAAATGCCTGGACGATTTTGTTATACCAACAAACAACGCAGTTGAAAGATTTCCTTATGCAATCTAGAAGTAAATTATTGTTTTTTCTTTTTTATTATTTATAAAACATTTTATTTTATCGTTCCCTAATAAAATATAACTATAACTATTATTATTATTATTATTGTTTTTAATATTATCGTTTTAAGTGTTTATCGTCTTTAAGATTAATTTATAGTATCAGGTATAAAATTAGCGATAGAAATTTTTTTAGACTTTATGAGAGGTGAAATTACGAGAGTGAAATCGTTTCATATTTACTTTGAAAAAATACTTGTAATGTACATACAATGTTTTATATTTTACAAATTTCAGGAATTCTTGAGGAATCGCCAGATGATCGGGATTTTATAGCAGAAAGGGTGATAATTATATAAAATTATTTGAACTTACTCTAAAAAATCGTTTTTACTTTCAGGAATACGTAAATTCAATGAAACATGATATCCAACAAATATAACAATCCAAAAAACATTTTTCCCGGAAAATTATAAAAAAAACATTTAAAATCTCATTTTGAATTTTTAACCTTTTCCAAATTCATTATTATAATACCTATAATATTTAGTCATAAAAGCTTTTATTGCTATAAATTTTCTTTTTTGTACAGCTTAGTAAAACTAAATAATTTTATACACATGTCATGATGTATACAACATATTTTAAGATTATCATATACTACTTTATCAAAAAAAACCGTCTTCAGATTACTCAAAAAAAAAAAAAAAAAAAAAACCATAAGATGGAAAATTATATTTCGATTAATTTTTATATAAATGTTAATGAATAGAGAATTATTCAAATCCTCAATGTTTTCATGTATATTGTATGCATCATGGTTCTAAACCGCAATATAGGTATAATTTAAAAAAATATTACGTAATGGATTGTAACATTTTTGTTGCAATTACGATTAAAAGTAAAAATAATTAACAGGTAGTACTTATTTTGTTGTACTTATGTGCTATAAAATATGTTGCATATTTTACCCTTTTACCGTTTTAACATTTTAAAAAAGGTTCTCGTATGTTTTTTGTTTTAAGGCAAATTTTTGGAAAAAAAGACGATAAAATTCTGTAGTTTCTCTCGTCAATACATTATCTTATCTAATTATCAAATATGTACTGTTTAATTAGGTGTCACGTGACATTTAAATATTTGCGATTCATTCGGGTTATGAAATGAATAATTATGATGTATTCTTGTTGAATAAAAATAATGATGTAAAAAATTATAAATTTTAAAAATTAAAAATTATTTAAATTAAATTTTATTTTGTAAAAGTACAGTTTTATTATTTCGTAAATATCAAAAAGGAAAAACGTACGTACAATGACATTTGACACACAGAGCCGTAACTATAGGGGGCCTAAAATTGCCTGTGTCCCGGAGATAATGAACATTAGAGGGCACAAAATTTAAGAAATTTAAAAATTAATATAATAATAATGTTATTACATCATTTCTGATTACTTTCGAGGATAATTTTTTCGAATTGGATAAACAATTTTTATAAAATTAATACTCTATTAGTTGTGTGTTGAAATCATAAGGGCGAAATTTTAAGTTTTGCCTGATCGTAATATTCAGTGGCTACTGCCCTGGAGGAACACCTATTCAAGTACATATTCAAAACATGATTTAAACAAGGCGTTTTGTTATATACGTATTGATTAGCATTTGATTTTGACACAGCAAAGTTTTATCATATTCATAAACCTTTTTTTTGTTAAATAATGGCGTGTACCTACGAGTTTACGAAGCTGGGAAACACGTATTCCTGTTACTGCAGTTTCGGATTGGTAGTGTTTGCCCGACGTTTAATATATAAAATAAATATTATATATATATAGATATTAAATAGTCACAAATGAGTTTTGTAAAATTATGAATCATTAAGTGATTCATCAAACGCGCAGTTCTTAAAACTGCAGATGTCTGGTCGGTATTAATAACAATATTAATGTCAAGCCGCTATCGGCTATGACTGCTGTTTTTTTTATTATCATATTACCTTATTGAAAGCAAGTAACAGGTAAGTGTCGAAATTCACTACAAACTAATCATAGGGTTGTTTATTAGAGGAAGAAAAAAGTTATTTTATTAATAATTATTCATTTTGTAATCGATTTATGTAAAACGTTAAAAATATAACCATAAAAATGAATTAAACTATTATTGCTATGATCTCAAAAAACTTAGTGTATGGTTTGAGCTAATGGGTAGTATACGTTATTTCAATGGTTGACAGCAAATATTAAACATCCAAATTACAGCTTCTTCATTTTTTAGTATACATTAAGATTATTAATTATTTAATAATAATAATTATTATAATTATAATAATGATGAATGGTATGATCGTTGTAAAACTAATATATTGATCCCAGTGATTAAAACGGTAATTATGATATTTATGTGTAACGGTGTAGATTAGAGTCTAATGCTAATCGAAGCAACATCTAACGGCATTCGAACACAAAATCAGCTCACCGACTATAGCTTACTGAACAATAGAGTGCGTTAAAAAAAGGTGCGTTTAGGAACAAAGTTTTTCGTCATTCAAAATAACCAAAGAAGAGAAGAAATCCGTAAATAAAAGGTCACATACACTTCCATGACTTATCGATTAATGAACCCAACAGATACTCAAGATGAAGAATGGAATTCTACCACTTGATAAACGACAAAAGTTGGTTTGGAAAAGGATTATAGAAACTAGACAAGGTAAACATGAAACAACAGATATAGATCCCTGTATTGTTACGTAAATTACTTGTTCTTTCTTCAATTCAATTGATACGATAAGTAAACAACCAAGTATTGTTGACTTCAGAGACTGCACCATCCACTAAACAGATCATCAAGCAACAACTACAGAGAATTAACGAACAAGTGATTGTTCCAGAACGCGGATCGGATCACTGTTTCAGGTAAGATTATTCCTATGCGTGCACATGTTGTCGCGGACTTTGTCACAGCCGCATTGCCGCAACCTCTGTACTCAATCATTCTCACCATATGGTGGGAGTTTCAATTGAACTGTTTGATTCGGATACTTCGATATTTTAGACTTAAGTTGTAATCACGTCTTAGGAAAACAATTATTATACTACTGTATCGAGCCACCAAAAAGCATCTAATCTGGCACTATAAAAACGAATATGTTAGCAATCTTTAGCTCATATTCGAGTTACACTCTACCATTCAATTTTCGACTATCTTACTACCTACATCCCCTTCGCTTGTGAAACCTCCGACACGAAAAAATTGTTAATCCCACAATCTGAAAACTGCGGGACATACCATATAAAATTGACATAAATGTATTAAAAAAAATTATAAATGTATTATTTCAATTAATAAAGGATTTTTATTTTTACACATACACAAATCTTTTTACTCTATATTATCTTATTAGGACTCCTTGTCATAAATCAATTGGAATCGAACACTTTGTGTCATGTAATGTTTTATATTACACAGAGTAACACCATATTATTTACTTATCGTCAGGATGACAGTTTTTGCAACATTTTATTTTACACTTTCGTAAAATCGATGTATAAAAGTATTCACAGAAATATAAATCTAATCAAGATATCCTTTAAAATAACTGTAATAATAAGTTATTTAAATACAATTAATTGTTAAAAATATGTTGTTTTATGTTATATCTGTTTGAAATATAAAGTACATTTTTTACTTATTTTTAATAAATGTCAATTAATTTCTATTAGTGGTATTTTCTTGTTATTGTTGTGTTTCTTTTTTTTTCTACTGAAGAGCAAAGTGAAGGCTTTTAATAGTGAGTTTTGCGAACAGTAAGTAGAAAACTTTCAAAATAGATTTTGTCAAAATTTATCTCTACATATATCCTGGAAACACTTTTGAAAATTATCGTATTTCTCATCTATTTTTACACATTACACTAGTGATTACATTTGATAATTATTTATTATTTCGTTTAGATACACGATTTTTTTAAATACTGAAGTAAAGAAGAAATTATTATGAATTTATTTAATTTGAAAATGATTTTATCAATTGTATTACTGTTGACAATATTGTCGATTATTGGACAATTTAAGGGTATGTATATAATGTGGATCGGATTTTAAACCGACTAGTTTATCATATTTTATTTTGTATAAAATGGTTATACTGCAGTTGTAATTACTGTGATTAACCATAACACAAAATGGTCTGTACTATTTATATTTATAAAATAAATAGCTTTTATAATAGACATTAAATTTTTTTATTCCATTGTACACTATTAATTACATAAGGTATTAAATGAAATATGTATATTTATTTATATAGACATTCAATGTGCAAATAGTGATTCTGGTGAGTTGTAATTTTTTGATGTCGCATTATAAATTTAAAATGGTATATTAATGGCTAATCGCTAATTTGTGTTAATATTTTAAACAAGTGGCTAATATAATATAATAATAATTATTATTATTATTATATTGTAATCAGCGGCGTATTTACGGAGGTGGAATACAGGAATGTGGCCGGGGTGAAGATTAAATTCCCAAAAAAATTTCATGCCATAAATTACTAAATTGAATGTTAATTTAAAAAATCTGGTAGGCATATAGTAGGCCTATGGAGGGATATGCCCCTAATAATAATAATAATAATAATAATAATCTTAATCTTAATCTCAGTTTAAATAATATAATTTCATAATTATTATATTTTTATACTTACCTATTTTGTATTATTTGTTGCATTATAATTTTACAGTTTTGGCAATTGACTTATTTAAAATTTACGATATTAGTAATGTATTTATTTTATCATTTTAAAATATCGTTTTTTTACAACTCGAATTTTTAGAATTTTTAGAAATAGAATAATAAAATTTAAGTGTTTTTATAAATATTAATAATAATGTGACTTTAGGCGAATTAAATTTAATATGCTATATATCAATGTATGGTAAAATTAAGGAAGTAATGGAAAATCTACCAAATATGCCAGGTAGTTTCTTATAAAAAATGTTATAGCTAATAATTATATATATATACCAACAGTACAATTTAGTTTAAACTAATAATCCCCCCATTACTTTATTATTATTATTGTTAAATAATATATTATTGAATTTAATAACTTCGATTTTTTTTTTTATCTCAAATACCAGAAATTAATATATTTTCAACTATTAGTAAAGTCAACAAAGGATTGCACCGTACAATTAACTGTACGTATAATAAGACGAATATTATAAATAAATGAAAATCTGTTTCTAAATTCTAGATAAAATTAAGATGTTAAAAAGAAAATATTGTATAAATTTAAAGACGATTTAACCTTCGAGCGCTCGCATCTTTTGACATTACACCATCGCTCGCGTGGCGGCATTTTCATCGCTATGTAATTTGTTTGAATTCTTTTAGTTATTAAAACTATTGTACATCGGTAATTACTATAATTCTACTAGTAATATCAAGTGAACATATTTTTGACAGATAACGTTTTATTTATAACTTTTCCAATTTATAATTTATTAATTTTTACATATTTATTACTATATGTATGTCTAAAAAACAATATTATTTCTCATAAATATTTTATAATAAATCAAATATTATTATATATACTTAATATCATTAAACATTAACTTACAAATATCTGTAAATCATTACAGATCTTCATATTTGTCATTAACTTCTTGGTCATTGACACACAGATGATAAGTGATTTCTTTTGTGGAATAGTTTTTACACACATTTCTCTTATATTTTTGTCACGCAGCTGAAGTTCTGTTATTTTTTTTCGATCCACATCAATAGCAAATTCGTAATCAATATCATCTGGATCGTCAACAAAATCAAAAATTCCATCTTCTTCTTCCTCTTCTATTTCCTCAATAATTCTCCTACTATCGTCGGAACAGCTGTATTGTACCTTAAAAGTCATAAAATAATTATTATTATGGTGTGTTATAAAGAGAGAAAATGTGATAAACGTGAATCTAACATTTATTTACATATTCTTTACTTTCGATAAAACCGATACATATTAGATCGCGTGGCGGCACAATCACCATCCAGTTATGCTTATCACGACCTCTTCGAGTTCACTACTAATATGTAACAGCAAAATAACAACTGAAATAAGTTTGACAGCCATCTAGTGGGCTGATTACTAATTAGAGAATACGCGTCGGACTATTATGGCTGACATTATTCATTAAGTTTCGGCCGGTTTTTTTAAAAAAATGAGCGATGTAAATGGCGCCCATGCGAGCGCTCGAAGGTTGTGTGTTTTTCATAAATGTTCAAACCGAATTATTAAATTATAAATTTACTGATAATGTATTTTGTGATGTTCATATCCATGCGCTTACAATGATATTTTTATTTATTTGTAAAAATAACATGAATATTTTGTAATGGGGGAGGAATTCAAACTTTTATCGTAATATAATTTGATCATTACTTCAAGGATGACAATTTTTCTAGGGAATAAATACCTGACGAATTCATCGCTAAACACAATATGGGAAAAATTCACAAATCTTGAAAGTAATATAAATAAACAATAAAATAGATAGCTTAAAATGTATATTCATAGTTTAAAATATACAATTACTATGATTTAAACCTTAAGTCGTTTGCAAGAGTTCGGGCAATCAAAAGGGATAAACATATTTCTACAATCAATTTTTCAATATATTTTTATATCATACAATGAATCAAAAAAAAAAAAAAAAATTAAAAGAATTCATAAAGTACTTAATCATTTAAAATAACTTTAGAGTTTAATACTTGACATTGGAAGGAAAATAATTTTTTTATTAATTAGTATTTTACCCACTTTTTTATTCATAATTTCATAATGGTAACCAAAATATTTTAAAATCTTATGCTTATCGTATGTTTATATTTAGAATTTATTGTATGATTTATTATTAGCCACAGCTCTACTCGTTGGTGAATTTAATATTACGAATTCAGAATTATCAATATTAGTACTGAATTATGCCAGGTCCTTGATGAATGGTTCCAGCTATATAGAAAATGAAATCAGCGAATTAAAATCACCAAAAGGTAAATTTCATTGTCAGTATTTACGTAACACTTTTTATTAAATAACTATTATATTATATGCTGCTAAACTTTTTTTTAATGTTAACTTTGTATTTTAATATTTTGTTTAATAAATGTATGACAATATTTTTTTAAATTTTTGAATTTTTATTAATAGTAAAAAAACTATTACAAATTTTTTTTATACCGTAATTACTTAAAAAAGTTTAGATTTATTTATTTAGAATTTTTAGCGCACATTTTAACGACTTACACTAAAATTTTTTCATCGACTTATCTTCTTAAGCCATCATTTGAAATATCTATTTTAATCATCATCTTTTTTGTCAGGGAAACATTTTTTTAACAATCTATTTTCGATCACAAATTCGGAAATAACAACGGAAATAAATGATACATTTGAATTTTGTTCAGAAACCTTCACAAATCGTAAGTCAAATTTTACATTTGTACGAGTATAAACAACATGGAGTACTTAATGCACAATTTACTATTTAAAAAATATTCTATATTAACGTGTATAATTCAAGTAATTTTATACATATAAATATATAGTGGCAAATACACCAAATAATTTTGAGGAACGTATATTGAAAAAAATTGAGTTGAACGTAATGGCAAATCAAAATTCGTTGTGGAATACTTATGGATATATTACGTTTCTGATGACAATTGGTAAGTGCTGACAACAACATTTTTCAGTTAATACATTTGTGAAAACATAAGTTTATCGAACTACAGAACAATACGGCCTGCTATTTGTTTAACACATTTCGTTCAAAATACGATTGAATAAATTTTGTGCAAGTCATTTCAAAATGTATGCTTAATTAAATAAGCGTAACGTTAAGGTATATTACGTGTTTGTGTATTTTAAATTGTTTACAAATGTGTTTGTACAATGAAAAAGACACCTAAAAATTAAAACCGTTGATTTTGTAATATACAGATACAAACCATTGTATAGGGATATTTGGCGACTACATTTATATTTATACGAGTGGTCGATATATGTCGTCGCCCTGGTGTATATCTTTATATATAAAAGCCAAATACCACTCGCTCATGTGATCGCTATATCTCAAAAACTGCACAACCTACGGGGACTAGACATAGAGGAATAGAGGTTCCTCTAATAATGCAAATGTGTTATATGAAAGGATTTTTGAAAAATGTTGAGTTTGAGCGGATTAATTAATAATAACTGCACAGCATAAGCGCAGAAGTCAACCACACATACATACACACACACACACATATACTGCGTGCGCGCCTTATGATGGCGTGTAGTCATGAAGGCAAACAACGTTGTTCACCTCTTAACGCGAACAGAGGAGAAGAAGGTTATTCGTGTTTGGTAGCCGTGGCAAGACTGAGCGGTCTTGCTATTTATTTATAAATCTCGCTATTTATACATGTTTAATCTGCGTGATCCTTACTCTTTTTTTATATCGTAGTGCTGGTGACTACTTTCGTTACCGGTTTTATTGCAGTCGATTGACGCACTATATCGGTATACGCGAGCGTTTAGTTCGACGCTGACCGAGCGATCAATCGCATGCGCGTTTGCATATTATTTTTATTGTTAATAATATTGTTATTTCGCGTATTTCGATGAAATAAAATTAACGTAATGATTCATCTTTCCTCGTTGTACGCTCGTTTACACGTTCACTCGGTTATTTTTTAACTTTTTATTATTATTATTTTTTTTTTATCGGTTTACTCACATTTACACGTTTCCTCGACCGACCGAGTTTGCCGTCAGCCAAACACTAAACACCCGATCACGGCCGATGCGCATACCATATCGTCGGTCAAGCACTTATTCTAGCCTTACACATGATGTTTAGAGGGGTGGGGTGCTGTGAAACAGAACACAATTGGACCAAGTTACAAGTCAATATTTAACTGGCAATTGTACTGTAAACGCACACTGTTTCGTGTGCCTATTGTGAACAGAGCACTACGGTGTTCGAATCGAAAGTAACATTTTCATGGCACGGTTTAACAACCCGTGTAAAAACATTGGTATTCATTTTTGTCAAAAACACGGTGCTATAAACCAGTGTTTCACCGTTCCTCGAACCGTCGTTCGTTGATGATTTAAAATTGCGTCTGCACCTAAAATGCCACTCGGGAATATTTGATCAAAACTACCCAAATAACTGTATTAAAAATATATGTAGCTTAGTGCTGACTTTTAATGGAGTATCAAAGAGTGTAAATCCGCGGGCATTGAATTTATCACCGGTAACGCCGTGCACGATCGGCTAGTGCAATATATTTCTTAAAAAACAGTCGTTGACTGTGAACCTATCATGTTTAGGGAAATACGTTTGCAGTACTTTCCCTGCACACTTCTAAATTCAGCGTCGGCGAGAGGTTTTTATGGGACATTTTAATAAAATAATCGAAGAAATCAATATAGTTATTATATATCATATTTTATAAAAACTTTTGCAGTATTATTTTGTTATTATGAAAACAAAATATAATATTATTTTGGAAATGTATTGTTTACACAAAGCCCTCAGTGTTTTCGGTTAAAACAGGGAAAAAATATTATGGCCGTGAATAATTTGGTTTTCTCATAGATAACAAATTGAAGGTTTATTGTAGGCTCTTGTTATTTGGTACATTGTACTTAGTTCACACTTACGGAATTTGTTAATAAATACTTAATTGGTTTGAAATATTATTATTTAATTTGCATTATATTCATCATTAATTTAGTTTTGTATATATTAAACATTAGAGTATTATGTATTAAGTGTTAGATACATTATAATATTCTAATACGAATTTCCTTCTGACATTTTTTTTTAATGTATTTTAGAGGAATTTTACATCCTAGAACATGTGGCACCGAGACTTCAGAGTTTGTATATCTATAAATGTTTATTAATTTAAGAAAATCATTTATGTTTAATATTTTAATCTTTTGTATGATGATTTATTATTATAATATCGTAAAAGGTAAAACACTACAACCGAGGACAGTTATCAATTTAAAACTTCAATAATTGTTTATTTTTTAGAATTATAAAACTAACTCCAGTGTCAAAAGCTTACTTTTGGTCTATAAATTTATGATTTTATATATATATATATATAAAATATATATATATATATATATATATATATAGTTTTTTCTATTTTACTTCTGGATAATTTTTAATTTTTTTCAATGTTATATGCAAATATATTAATATAATATTTATTAATAAATCATAATTGTTCGATTCCCTAAAAATTATTTTACTAGTTATACTAAATATTATGTCCATATAAATGTTATAATAAGTATAAACTTTTTATAAATATTTAATAATAATAATAATAATAATAAAAACAATGTTCATTATTTATCACAAACATTTTATATAAATATTTTAGGCATTTACCTAAACGAAAATGCAGGTACAAGTGTTGTACCCTACTTTAGAGGTGTGTGCGTATTTTACTTTTTAAATTACATTTATATAATTATAATAAATAAAATATTATTATTATATATCATGATCGTTTTTATAATTTATTGTATTCAAAATTTCACTGATATTTGTCTTTTTTTATGTTTAAATAAATGTTATTATTAGTGTTTCTTATTAAGAAATTATTGACAAAAATAAAGAAAAGAATATATCTGTGCTTTTCGAATTAGCATAATACATGCGTAATTTTGTTTATTTATTATATTATATAATCGAAATATATTTTTTGTATTTAATTTTCAGAGGCATTTTTAATTTCTGTTATTCAACATGCGTTAGACGATATTTATAGTGGCATAATAAATACACTACTCGATGTCGATAGTAAGAAATATTTAATATTATTTTTATTTAATACATATTTTCGATGTAATAAAAAATGAGGAAATGACATTTGAGTATTGGCCGTAGATCCAAAAGACCAAAGATATTTTGGAGAGAGGACGGTTGTAATGAAATTAACGGTGTCATAGATTTGTAGAATTAGATCATTTTATAATGTAGGATTTAGGTACAATACTATTATTTCTGGCAATTATATGAAAATAACAAAATTAGTTTTGTTAACAATTAATTGATCAATATTACATAATGTTTTGCGTTTTAGTGTGTAAAACTCACGAAGTTAGTTTAAAACCAAAATACTTTGTGAATCGTTCATGTCTATTGGTTAGGTAGTATTACAATTTTAGTACGATATAAACATGTTAAAATGTATATATTGAAACAAGAATATGAAAAATGAATTATTCAGAAATTTATTCAATTAAACAAACTGCTTGAATTTATATATGGTTAAATGGAGAATGTAATTATAATAACACAATTTTATGTTAAGACTCTCATCTAATCTTAATTTAGAAATGTCTAAATTGCTTTTTATGATCCATTTTGAAAAGTTTTGTCCGAAGAAATTATAAATAAATTATAAGTTTATACAATTTTGACAAATAGTTTGATTAAAAGTGTTAATGATAAATTATTTACTTCCACTACAAAACTTGTTATAAAATAATTTTTTTTCTACATATACTTAACTGCCTACTTCTATTATAATTGTGACTATTTTTAATGATTTTTGTCTAATATGTATCGTATAATAAATGCGAGACTAATAGAAAGATAGTTTCCAACGTTACAGTATCGAGAAGCCAACCTGAATATTTTACGCGTAACGTTTACATATTGAAGATTATTTCATCGTTATTTTATAACGTGTTGGACATCACTCAGACATTGCATAGAATATTAAAATTATATTGTACGTATCAAATCATTTAAATACTCATAAAATTAGTGATATCAATTTATTTAAATATTTAGATAATTAAACAAAATTAATGTAATGTTAATATATAGTACAATTAAATTAGAAGGAAATTGTACGACCTTTGACCATTATTTATTGAAACGATTTAAATAATTTAGATGTCGTAGAAGAAACTGACATAATCAAAACTCGTATTGGATTACTAATTAAAATCGATTACACTACATTTCTAAAAGAATTTAAACGATTGTGGAAATCGAGAGTAGTTAAAAGTAATTATAGTATTAAAATAATATTTTAAGTATGGAATAGTATGGTTGAAGATCTATTCTAATGAAATTTATAAAATATAAACGTTTTTGACAACTTATTTATATATTTTTTCAATTTAAGGTAATTAGTAGTTTTATTTCTTAACACAAGTAAAATATTATTATATAGTGTATTGTTCCTTCTAATAAAGCATGTAATTGAGAATTTTTTTAAATCTCCATTCACGTTTATAAAGTTTTATAATTCTAAATAATTGTAGACATTGAAATCGAAAATCATTTATACATGTTACATATAAATTAAAAACAAAACTTTTAAATTGATAATATTTCACTCATTAAAAATTATCTATTAATTTATATAAGTTTTACATCATAAAGTTAATACACATTTCTATGAAATCATCCTAAAATCAAAACTTGAAATTCAGCTGTTAATAAATTATAAATTTCATTATGTTAATGTCAATGTATAAAAATGTGATATATTAAAATTGAATGGAATATGTGTACATTAATTTATGTATAAATAATATAATTATGTATTGACTGCCATAATAAGGAATATTACTACATATATTGCTATGTTAAATCATTGTCATCGATATTTATTTCGATAATTATTTTCTAATATTATGTTTTCTACAATATTTAAATACAGTAAGAACATTAATATTTTATAAATGCATTATTTATTTAGTTAATTCTCGTTAAATTGTTTATTATATGCAAATTTAATTATTTCAATATACTCAAACAGGAAAAGCTAAGTCAGGACTAAATTACTCAATCAGTTATTCCGGTATTTATATCTTACAATCATAGTATATATATATATTTATATATATATATATATATATATATATATATATATGTTTTATTAATGCGCATATTTTCTGTATCTTACTCATACATTTTAGGACGTTTGGTTAAAGATAACAGAGTTGAACCGTCAATAATTAGATGTAAGTATAATAATTTATTATTATAATAATTATACACATTTTGGAGTGGTAATGGAAAACATATTAACGCCAAATTCTTCATCACCTATGTCAGGAATTTTTTTTTATATTAGTAATTTGTCTCGTAAATGCAATGTGTAAGGTGCGGGAAAACCGTTATTCGTGTGCGTTAACGATAATTATTATAAATGTAAAATCATTGATTGTTTTAATATAATATTCAAATGATTGTTTGAAATGACCAAATTATTTCAATTAATAATACGTAACTAAATTAATAAAAACCCGTAACTTTCAACAATTATATAGAACGTTTTGTTTAATAACGTGACAATAACATTCGCAGATATATTGTGCGTTATGGAAACAATGATCAATTTTTAATTTGAATTCGACATGGAAATTTTACGTTTTGCTTTATTTTTAAAATACCAATCCATATCTTATCATACATTACTGAACGCGTTAATGTTTCACTCGATTTCTGGCCACAACACGTTTTCGATTGCAACCCATCGGTTATGATGAATAACGTTTTATGATATGTCTTACATATTTTGAATGCCTAAATATTAAATGTATCAACTGACATTTTTCATTTTAAATGATTAAATTTATATTTTCACAGACACTGTGAAACGAAATCATATTATAATATAAACTATTTACTATTGGTTTTATTTGTCAATAATTATCGAATGCCTTTAAACGATTAGATTATGCGGCGTGTAAGAGTACGTGGAACGAAATTTATGATTTTCAATCTGAACTAACTACGGATTCTACGGCAGAGTTTTTATTGGAATTAAATGCGTGGACGATTGTATTAAACGAACAATCGGCAGTATTAAATAATTTCCTCGGGCAATCTAGAGGTAAATTATTGTTTTTAATATATTTCATAGAGCGTTGGCAAAGCATAGAGCACACTATAGAGCGCAACATTGTATTTGGTGGTCGCCCGCCGGAGAGCAGTCGTTTTCGTTTTTCGCACGTACGAATCGAGTTGGTCACCATTTATACGGGGTCCGGTTTCATTTTTCGTTCGGTTTGTCGGCGGCGTCGCTTTTCAAACCACTTTTGCCTTTGTTTCCGGCGTAGCAAAATCAACGTTTCCGTCGTGTGGACCGCCGGTCCGACGTGAGCGACATCGGCCGTGTTTACACATCATTACGTTTTCGCCGTCAGGTCAGCGTATCATTCGACGGCGTATTTTTTTTCCCTCGTGTGTTCTGTTTATATTTATCGTTCATGTTAATCGTTGCGCGACGTTGTAGATCGTCGTGCATGAAATCGTATTCGATATTAGTGTGTAAATTAAACAAAAAAAAAAATGGGAGCAATACGGTTGGAATTTAGTGATTTAAAATTAAAATTTTAAACTGTCCACTTCGAGATTTTCTTTTATTTGTTCTTACTCGACGCTTAGAAACTCCCGCGAGGTAGACCTCGGGGGGAATAAGCGTCAAAACAGTTATACGTTCCCTAACAACAAAATATTGCATGAAAATCTAAAATATTATTATTGTTGTTGTTATTGTTATCGCCGTAAATGTTTGCCGTTATTTAGCAATAATTTAAAGTATCAAATATACAATTATCGATAAAAACTCTGTCTGAGTGGTAAAAATTAATAAACGCAGTTCGTATGAAAAAATACTTGTGGTATATGATATATATATATACAATGATTTTTATTTTACAAATTTCAGAAATTCTTGGACAATCCTCCTATGATCTGGATTTTGAAGCAGTAAAGGTGATAATTAAAAAAAAAATTTAAAACACTTTAAATAAAAATTAAAAAAATTGTTTTTTACCTATAGGCATACGCAGATTCAATAAAGCTCACCGTCCTTAATTATCAATTTTCACTTTAATGTTTATAATGATTACTAAATATGAGAAAATGATCGTTTGATATTTTAATTTTTAACATATTGTATTATTTATATTTAAATCTTATAACAAATAATACTATTGTAATTTTAAATTATGTTTTGATTTAATTAAAATGATATATTATACTATTATTTTATTACGTACCGTTTATATCCTTGTAAATTGCAGTTTATTAAGGTTTCTGTTTCATTACCAGCTACTACGTTAAACACACACGAAACTAACATTTGTTTTGTTTACTATAACCATCGTGTAATAAGTAAAACAGGAATTTTTATACAAATGCGTATTTATGTTTTTTTTTCATTAATACGAATTTGAGTTAAAAATCACGACGTTTCATAATGTTTATACAGGATTCCGAATAATATTTAAATTATATTTTAAATATTACTGATATTAGAATATAATAACTTATTAGTTAAATTTCAAAAGTAGTTATTTTGGAAGAAATTATGAGTAGCAGTAATAGAAATGTTAAAACAATATCAATTATTTTATCATTAATCTTTTTATATTTGGTATTTGAAACCAGATTTCTTCATATAATCAAATACATTTGAAATTTAATTGCATCGTGTTATTAGAATATTAGGTTATATTTTATAAAAAAAAAATTCATATTTATTAATTTACTTATTAACTATTGTGTTATAATAACCACAGTTTTATAAAAAAAAATACGTCATATTGATCACTCTTTCGTATTCGATTAAATAATAAAATTAACTACTCTATTTGTATTTCATATTACTGAAAAATAGTTTTAAAAATGTATTCTTAAATTATTTGGAATACTTCTTATGAAGTATTCAAAATACCCAGGGAATACTATTGTCACGAAGTGTTCGAATACATATTCTGAATATTTTTTTCCGAATCGTTCATAGTATGCAGTATTTCAATTAGTACTTTTAAAAAGTATTTTACCTAAGTGGTACGAAAAAAAACGATAAGACGACGCGTTTTAGACAAAACTGTGGAAACTCGACTCGTGCCCATATGAATAATATGATGATATCAAGAAAGAAAACCACTAAATTGTTATACAGTAATTTTGCTCTACCGTTGCACTGCGTTTGTGACGGCCGGCTGTCTTTTAGCACAGAACAAAGAATCTCTAGCATTATCCTTCGATACTGTAAACTAGTCTTAGGATTGATTCACATGTGGAAGTACAACAGGGTTATTTTATGAATTATTTTTTATTATTGTGTAAACGTTTTATGTAAAACGTCCGCAGTATAATAAGTAACAACTATAAATATGGACTAAACCATAATTATACGGACGTATTAAACGCGTATTATTATAATGAGAACTAGATAGTTTACTTAAATTTTCAATTTAAGCTGTTGCTGTGGTATGA
Organism: Chaetogeoica ovagalla; assembly: GCA_032441825.1. Taxonomy (NCBI): domain Eukaryota; kingdom Metazoa; phylum Arthropoda; class Insecta; order Hemiptera; family Aphididae; genus Chaetogeoica; species Chaetogeoica ovagalla. The sequence goes on along the minus strand of CM063727.1, from coordinate 1,659,996 downwards.
ATTCATCGTTGGCCAATTCTTGCGTTTCGACTTATCCCCAAATGTGACCACCGTTTTTCTATTTATGTAAATAATACTAGCATTCTTCGACAGACATTTGACTACTGCAGCAATATGAATATACCATAATTAGTAGTGGATACACCCTATGCGAACGTTTGGTTATGGATTATGCGGTTAAACAAAAAAAAAAAAATTAAACACATGTTTTTATACGGATAACATTAGGACAAATCGATTTTAATAATTTCAAAAACAATTAATAGTAAATAAATACTTTTTTTCAAAAAGTATCTTCTAAGTATCATTTCGTACAATAAAATGCATTATGTAAAAACGAATTTGAAATCAACACAACATTGAGAAATTTATATGCCATTAATGTTAAACTTGCAAGTTTTAAGTAACATAAATCGGATTAGAAGTTATTAAAGCATCTACGCGTATTGACAATCCATTATTTATTACGTGGTTTTTAATAATAATATATCATATACACGTTCTTCGCTGAATATAAATATTGAAACGAAATAATAATAATAATAATAATAATAATAATAATAACAATAATAATAATAATAATAATAATTACAATAATAATAATAACAATAATAATAATAATTATAATGTGAAAATGAGATAATATTATAATTAATATCTACAAGAGTAGTTTAAAAAAAAATAATAAAATTATTCTTCATAATAGAAAACGTGACGAAAGACCGATATTTTTATTTCACTAATTTACTTTATCTAACTGGTCAGCGGTTTACTAGTACATATTTGTTAGCAATTACAAATTTAAAACAAGTTAATTCAAATTATAAATAGGTTAGTGAAAACAAGCAGAAACGAACAAAATAGAAATTGAGAAAAAAATACAATAAGTTTTTTTTTGAGCGTGAATACCATTTCGAGAAGTAAATTAGTAAATTAAATTTAACACCAATTATATAAATATATATATTTTTTGTAAAACAAAAATAATACATATAAATTAAAATAAATGTTCTGCATTTAGTAATTTCAACTTTATTATTACTTATAAATTATGTGTTCGTAAATTACTTTTGAAACGTTCATGTTATAAACAATGAATTTTTATTTTTGCTATAAACTAAAAAAACATAGTGTATGTTTTAAGAGAGTAGATAGTCTACGTTATTTCGATACTAAACAGTAAATATGAAACATTCAAAATAGAGCGTCTTTATTTTTCAGTATACATTCAAATTATTAATTAATTAATTAATTAATAATAATAATAATAATGAATTGCATGATCGTTGTAAAACTAATGTATTGAGCACTGTGTTTAAATTGGTATTTGCGACATTTAAGTGTAACAGTATAGAATAGAGTCTACGATTGATCAAAGCAGCATCTACCGGCATTCAAACACACAATCAGCTCACCGACCACCGCGCATTGAATAACAGAGTGCGTTAAAAGAAGTTGTGTTTCGAAATCCAAGTTTTTCGTCATACAAACTGACCAAAGATGAGAAGAGACCCTCAAAAATTGTTACAATCACTTGTTGACTTACCGATAGATGACCCCAACAGAATTTAAAGGTAAAGATAGGAATTATAACACTTGAAAAACGAAAAAAGTTAGTTCGGAATAGGATCGTAGAAACCAGACAAAGTGGATATGAAACAACAGATATAGATATCCGAATCTTCAGGTACATTACCTTATTGAATCTTCAATTCCACATTAATACGATAAGTAAACCACCAAGTATTTGAACATTTTTGGAGACAGAATACTTCACTGAAGAAAATATCGAGCAGCGACTGAAGAGAATCAACGGACAAGTGACATCCAGAACGACGGACTAAATTACAGTTTCAGGTAAGATTATTCTCATACGGGCTCATGTTGTCGCGAACATTGTAACAGCCGCATTGCCGCAACCTCTGAACTCCATCATTTTCAGCGTATGGTGGTAGTCTAAATCGGCCTTTGGCTCTGTTTAATTCGTATACTTTGATAGTTTTGAAGTAACTTGTAATCACATCTAAGGAGATCAATTTCTTGACCACAACCGAAAAAAAACTAGCAACAAATCTCCTTGTTGTTGAAAATACGAGATTATTATTTTATTTCATTTTATCGAGCTACAAAATGAAGCGTCAAGTCTGCCATCAATAAACAAATAAGTTAGCAAAATATCGTTTATATACACGTTACACTCAGTTGATAACTGAGGATAAATTAAACTTACGATTATTTTGTATTACCTACATCTAATTTGGACCTGAGAAATAAAAGAATCGCATATCTCACATTTAAAAACTGCAGAACACGTTAATATTAGTTGTCTAATGTTATTGATGTTGTGTTTTTTATATTTTTTTTAGTATATAAAAAGTTTACATTTATTAAATGATTATTTTTAGAGTGGATATTTAAAACAGTAGATATTAAAAAATTCAAAATAGACTTTGTCAAAATCATTCTCTTCATGAGGGCGAAAATACTCATGAAAATTATCATACTAATTATCAAACGTTACACTTGTACATCAGTGATTATATTTAATACATATTTTATTATTTAATTTAGATCCACGATTTTTTTCTAGGATAGTGTAGTTGAATAGAACTATGAATTTACTTGATATGAAAATGACATTACCAATTGTATTACTGTTGACAATATTGTCGATTATTGGGCAATTTAAGGGTAAGTGTATATTGTGGATGGGATTGTAATCTGATCTGGCAAATTTATTATAGTCAATTTTGTAAAAATTGATTATACTTCATTTGTATCTATCGTGATTTACCATAACACAAAACGCACTACACAAAATAAATAACTATTATAATTGACATTAAAAACGTTGAATCCATTGTATATTTAATAGCGTTAGATGTTAATTGAAAATTGAAATACATATTCACTTTTAGGTATTCAATGTATAGATAATGAACTTCCAAGTAAGTTGTAACTTTTTTATGTAGCATCAGAAATATAAAATAACGTATTAATTGCTAATAGTTAATTTGTATATATATTTAAGCATAAATCTAATATATATAGATGGACATTAATAATCTTAAATTTAGTTTGAATGAAACATAATTTTGATAATTATGATATTTGTGTATCTATCTATTTTGTATAATTTATGGTATTATAATTTTGTAGTAGTTATAATTGACGAATTTAGAATTGAATCAATAAGTAATGTATACATGTTATCATTTTAAAATATCATTTTATTATAACTTGTTATATATTATTATATTTAATATCAAAATGTGACATTCCGTTTTATGTAGAGAAATATTAGACGTGCAACACATTTATTGTATAATAATTTTATACTTATTTTCATATAAAATTCTCACATTATATTTGGTTTACTATTATTTAGTAACGAGTTGCATATATTTCCGTATTTTTCTCGTATTTCGTATTACTTTCGTATTCTCATTTATATTATAAATATTTCGAATATATTCTTACAAGTATTTATTTATTTTTTTTTTTTTACAATTTGATTTACATAATCTGTACAACGTAGCACAATAAGTATATGTGATATTATAAAAATAACATGAATATTTTGAATTAAGAAATCACCTATTGGTGACACTTGGCTGGGAATTAACGGTATCTAAAGTCTAGAACTTCGTTGTTTATTTATTTATTTAACAAGTATTTCTAAAAAATAAAAAAGATACTTACTACGTAAATTAATAAAATACTGTTATCAGATGTATTTCTTTTCATATTATTTATATAATTAATTGTCGTAATATGACATGTATAAAGCAATATTTTAATAATGCTGATTACATCGTTTTTAAGATGTTGTAAAAGTAGAACGAAAAAATTTAAATACATATTTTATAAATATTAATAATATAATTTTAGGCGAATTTAATTTGGTATGCTATGTAGCAATGTACAGTAAAGTTAAGGAAATATTGGAAAATCTACCAAATATGCCAAGTAATTTTTTATAAGTTTTCTTATTAAAGAATGTATAGTAATAATACAGTTTGTTTAAATAATTATTATATATTATAGTATTATTATATATTTTTAAATGACATATTATTGAATATAATGATATTAATTTTTCTTTTTACTATCTTAAATAGACGAAAGTGGTACATTTTCAACTATTAGTGATCTCAATAAAGGGTTGCACCGTGCAAATAACTGTACGTATACCAGGAATATTATAAATATATAAAAATCCGTTTCAAAATTCTATATTAAATTAAGATGATAAAATTGAAATGATCTCCAAATTTAAGAGATAATATCATTTTCATCAAGAGTTTTACATTATCATATACCCTTTTACTATCCTATATAAAATCAGTCAGTAATTTAGGGGTTTTCGTTTTATTTTCATAATACAAGAATATGTTACATATGAAAAGGAAATAGACAACCATAGTATACGTCATTATCTATGATTTGCACAATCCGTCGAATATTAAATTTATGTACATGAACTGTATGCGATGAAATTAATTTCAACAGACATTGTACGAAGAAAAAAAATGAATACTAATGCACTTTAAGTGTTTTTCACAAATGTTCCAACTGAATTCTTAAATTATACGTTTATTGAAGATGTTTTTTTTATGATGTCATATCCATGCAAATAAAAAAAGATTTTTATCTAATTGTAAATATAAATCTTGTATATGACGCATGAATATTTTGTAATGTGATACATTTTATTTTAAATTTTTTATCGTAATATAATTTCTTCATTGATACTTTAAGGACGACATTTTTTAGGGAATAAGTATTTAATAGATCCATCGCTGGATACGATATATGGAGCGTTCAAAAATTTAGAAAGTAACATACATAATCAATAAAATATATCGCTTACAATTTACATTGATAGCTTTAAATATACATTAATTATACGATTTGTATAATTTAAAATTTTAGCCGTTTGTAAGAGTTCGACAATCATCACCGTCGCATGGTGTTAAAATATTTCTACAATCAATTCTATTCATTTTTTAATATATTAAGATATAATACATTAAGAAAATAAAAAAATAACTTATAAAACACCTAATCAGTTAAAATAACTTTAGAGCATAATATTTGTAATTGAAAAGAAAATATTTTTTTAAATTACTATTATTATTATTTTACCGATGTGACCTACTGATGGTTTTCTAATTGTGATTAGAATAATTCAAACTGTATGCTCGTAGTACATTTTTATGATAATTATTAATTTATGCTATGATATTTAATTAAATATTTTATTAGTCATAACTCAGAATGTTGGTCAAAATCAATATGTAAATTCAGAAATATTAACGTCAGTATTGCAATATGCCCAGTCATTGGTAGATGGTTCTTTTTTGATACAAAATGAAATCTATAATTTGAAATCACCAAAAGGTAAATTTTATTTCTCAGTATTCACTTAATTCTATTTATTAAATAAAGAAATATATATATTGCTAGATATATAATTCTAAATAAATGCGAAAATTTTTTTTGACAATTTGCTTAGTATTTAAATATTTTGTTTAAAAATGGATGACAATATTTTTTAAATTCTTATTTTTAACGATAGATTCACAAATATTTAAATATTTTTTAAACTATAATTATGTTATAAAAATTTAATCGATTTATTAATTTATAAGTTCTCGATTTTTAGAAACAGTGTGAAATATATATATCACACACTTTATCGAATTACATAATATAAATTTTTTATCGTTTTTTCTTCGTAAGCTTGCACCTGAGAAATCTAAATTTATCGACTTCTTTGATTTTTCAGCGATAAAATTTTTTAATAATATATTTTCGAACACAATTTCGGAAATAGAATCGGATTTGTATTATACATATGAATTTTGTTCAGATACATTCACATATCGTAAGTCAACTCATACATTTGTTTGTAAGATATAGATCACATAATAGTACATTATGTACAATTATTGTATTTGCTATTAAAAAAAAAACATTTAATATTAACTAATATAATTCAAGTGATTATAATATATAAATATAGTCGCAGATAAAACAAAAGATTTTGAGAATCAAATATTCGACGAAATTGAGTTGAACGTAACGACAAACCAACATTCACTGTTGAGTACATATGGGTATATTACGTTTTTGATGACAATAGGTAAGTGTTGACAATAATATTTTTTAGTCAATACATTTGTGAAAACATTTTTTTCGGACTTAAAAACAAAGCAGCATAATATTTGTTTAACTTATTTGTTCAAAATACGATAAAAAATTGTTGTGCACATATGTCAATTCAAATTGTATGCTTAATGAATAAGCGGAATGTTATGGTATTCTGCGTAAATATTTATTATATTTTTCAAATCAGTTTTATATAATAAAAATGAAAAAATAACTAAAATGCCTTTTTTTTAACATATGATGACACTTTTAAAAAATATATACACCTTAATTATTCTTTAATTTAAGTAATAACATAAGAAAAACCATCTTTATTAACGAATAATTTGTGCGTTGAGGTTAGATATTTTCATAAGCTCTCGCTCTCATTCTTAAAATACTAACCTTATCTAAGCACAATAGTTATTATAAATTATGAGGCCATATACATTATTGATATAAAACGAAATCAACTATATAATATATAATAATAATAATAATAATAATAAATATAATAATTATATGTTCCTAAGCTGTCCTTCTCATTTCATAAATAGTGCATTGTGCACACTAACGGGATTTGTTAATAAATACTTACTTTTTAATACGCACTTACTTTTTATTATTATTTTATTCTTCATTGTTCTGCTCATTAATTTATTTAATTATTTTTATACATTAAACATTAGTATATTAGATATTATTATACTTAAATTTTAAATCCTGTTTATATGACTGAAATTTTTTATATAATGCATTTTAGACGACTTTATTACTTTTAAAGATCTGGTACCCAGATTTCAAAGTTTGTATATATTATTAATTTTTAATTTAAGTAATTTATTTATGTCAGTAAAAATAATTTTAATCTATTGTATGATATATGGTTATTACAATATCGTTATAGTTTAAACACTAGAATTGAGGACATTTATCGATTTAAAACTTTAATAATTAATACATTTTTTGAATTATAAAGCTAATTCTAGTGTCAAAAGTTAACTTTTGGTCTATATATTTATTTTTTTCAATTTTACTCTTAGGTTATTTTTAATATTAATTATATATTTTCAAAGTCCTAAGCTAATTTATTATTAATATATTTAATAATATTAATTATAATATTATAAAATAAAAATTATATACTTCTCTTGAAATACATTTACGATTTACAGTAAATACAATGTGCATATAATATGTCACAATAAATATATTATGTTTTTTTTCTTTTATAAATATTTTTAAAAAAAAAATAACAACAACAATGTTCTCGATTTATCACAAACATTTTATATAAATATTTTAGGCAATTACTTAAACGAAAATGTAGGTACAAGTGTTGTACCATATTTTAAAGGTGTGTGCGTATTTTTCTATATTATATTTATATAATTATGATAAATAAAACATTATTATTGCATATCATGATCGTTTTTATAATTTATTGTATTCAGAAATATTACTGATATTTGTTATTTTTCATTTTTAAATATATGTCATTATTAGTATTTTTTATTAAGAAATTATTGATAACAATAAAGAAAATAATATATGTGTTTTTTGAATTAACATAATACATGCGTAAATTTGTTTATTTATTATATTTATATAATCGAAATATATTTTTTGTATTTAATTTTCAGAGGCATTTTTAATTTCTGTTATTCAACATGCGTTAGAGGATATTTATAGTGGCATAATAAATACACTACTGGATGTCGATAGTAAGAAATATTTAATCTTCTTATCATTAAATACACATTTTCTAAGTATGCTAATAAATAAGATTATGAAATTCAAGTGTTGACCATAGATCCAGAAAGCCAAAAATATTTTGGAGAGAGGACGGTTGCAATGAAATTAGCGGTGTCATTGATATGTACAATTATATTTTAAGAGGAATTTAGTTATAATACTTTTATTTTTGATAATTAAAATAAAATAACAAATTGTGTTTTATGTTAAGAATGAGTTGATCTATATTACATGATGTTTTGCAATTTAATATGCAAAACACATGAAATTAGTTTAAAACCAAAGGTCTATATAAAAAGTTCATGGCTATTTGATGGGTGATAATGAAATTTTTGAATAATATAAAAATGCTAATATGTATTCATTGAAACAAGAATATGAAATATGAATAGTTTTTCAACAATTGTACAATATACTTGGAATTTTCATATGGTTAAATGGAAAATCTAATCTTATTATATTATTCTATGCTAAAAATCTCACCTATTCTTAGTGTAGAAATGTAAATTATATTTTAATTCTATTTTCTATTTTAATGTTGTGTATGAAACTATTGCGAATAAATAATATGTTTATAATATTTTCACATATTCGACTCGCAAATATAAATGTTAATTTACTAACTTTTATAATAAAAATTTCGATTTTTATTTTTAAAATTACTTATATATTTCTTTTAAATTCGTGAATATTTGTAATGACTTGTTTAATATGTATTTCTATCCTATAATAACTTTATTAGTCTAATTGAAAGATAGTTTCCTATTCTACAGTAATGAGGAACAACTTGCAATATATTAATCTGCATCTTAATCGTTTGAAGTTGATTGTATATTTATTTGAAAGTATGTTACAATTAACTGAGGAATTGCATCTCGTATTAAAAATAAATAGTACGTATCATATTAATTAAAGACTTTAATTAAATTTATTAGTGATATTAATTCATTGCAATATTTACATTGATATACATGTAATATTAATATGAATACATACATGATAAAAATGTAATATAAATATTTTGTACAATAAAATTAGAAAGAAATTGTAGAACATTTTCCCTAATTTATTGATATTATCTAAATTATTTAGATGTTAAAGAAGAAATTAATATTATCGAAAGCAATTATAACGTATTACTAATTGGTTCCAATTATAGTACATTTCAACAAGAATTTCAATTGTTCTGGAAAGTGAAAGTACAAGAAAGTAATTATAATATTAAAAAAATATTCGAAGTATGGAATAGTATGATTGAAGATGAATTGTGATTATATTTGTAATTTATAAACTTTTCTGAAACATACTGTTTTCAATTTAAGATTATTAGTAGTTTTTTTTAACACAACATATCATAAATTGCACAGTGCTGTATTGTAAAGTCTGTAATTGAGAATTATTATAAAACTTCACTCGCGGTTATTTAGTTCTGAATATGATTTGTGTAAATATATATATATTTGTCACTAAATAATTGAAGAAATTGAAATCGAAAACCATTATTTTATATGTTACATATAATTTAAATATATAACTTTCCAATTGATAATAAATCATTAATGAAAAATTAATAGGTTATATAGACATTAATTAATGTGTAAATTATCGTATACTCAATGTCAATATATTTTGGCTGTTGTGCTATGAAGTATTAATAATGTTATGGTAATTTAACACCATAAATATTTATTTTCTAAAATTAAATTTTATACAGTATTTAAAAGCAATAAGAGAATTCAGCATTAATTTTCTATATTATGTATTATGTATTATAAATTTTATTTACATTTAATTCTTTACTATATACTAATTTATTCATTCAAATATTTAAAATAGGACAAGTAGGAATTCGCTATACGAAGAGTTATGCCGGTACTTATATCTCAAAATCGTAATATGTAATGTACACATTTAAATAATAATTAATTGCATATCCCCTTTTTACGTATATGATTAATAGCTATATATATATATTATAACTATGTAAATTCTTTATTAATGTAAATATTTTCTGTAACGTACACATACATTTCAGAACGTTTGGTAATTAATAACAGTGTGCAACCATCAATAATTAGATGTAAATATAATAATTTTTATTATTATTATTATTATTGTTATATATTTATGACTGGTAATTGAAAACTAATTATCACCAAACATATTCAGGATCTCTGATTATTTTGTAACTTGATTTGTTAATGCAACGTAAGGCATACGAAAACTATTATTCGTGTTTGTTAATGATATTTAGGAATGTCAAGGCATTACCACTGTTTAATATTACATTTGATTAATGGTTGCTTTGAAGTAGTCAAATTTTCATTTTATTTTAAAGGAGATTTTCATTATTTTTAATATACCAGCCCATAACTTATATTTATATAACAAATTATTGTTTCAACTCGATCAATTAAATGATGGCCATAGTCACGTTTCGGATTATAACACCTCAGTTATGATAATTAAGGTTTTGTGATATGTCTTACACATTTTGAATTTTGAAATCATAAATGTATAATTGACATTTGGTTATATGACCACTTCGTTAAAATATTTTTATGATTATTTGTATAATATGGATGTGCACATTGCAACACAAATTTTAAAGCAAAATTATATTTATAAAATAATTACTATTAGTTTTAAATTGACAATAATTATCAAAAATATTTAAACGATTAGATTATGCGGCATATAAGGATGAATGGGATAGAGTTTATGATTATCAATATGCACTTACTAATGATCCTTCAGCAGCATATATATTAGAATTAAATATGTGGACGAATGTATTATACGAACAATTAACGTCACTGAAAGAATTCCTAATGCAATCTAGAAGTAAAGTATTGTTTTTTTTCTTTAATATTTTATATTATCGTTTCCTAACATTATATAGTATGGAGACACAAATAGTGTTTTTATTATTTTTATAATCGTAATAACTGTGATACAATTGACAGTGATTTGTAGTATTAGATATGAAATTATCAACAGAAATTTCATTTAGAGTCTAAAGTTTAAACGATGGGAATGGTGAAATTAATAAATTCGGTTCATATTTACTTTGAAAAAATATTTGTATAGTAGACATACAATGCTTTTCATTTTGCATATTTCAGGCATTGATCAGGGGCAATCCTCCAATGGTACGAATTTTGAAAGAGAAAAGGTGATATATATAAATATATAGTATTTAAACACTTTAAACAAAATATTAATACATTTTATTTATACCTATAGAGATACGCAGAAACAATAAGGTTAAATGTCCTGCAATTACAATTTCAATACTTTTCATTTTAATGTTAATAATGATAACTAAATACGAAAAAATGATCATTTGGTACATTCATTTTAATATAATATAATTACGTTTTATAATATATAATAATCTTGCAATTTTAAATTACAATATTTGATTTAATTTAAACGATTTGTTTATTGTAACCATGCTATGTAATATGTAAGACAAGAATTTTTTTATGCAAATGCATATTTATGTACACTTCATTTATACAAATTTGGTTTTGGAATGCCGACGTTCCTTAATGCGTATAGTCGACGGGTTTATATATATATATATGTAGGAATTCTAAAAGGCACTTTACGACTTCTAATATCAGGGTTAATTATTTTATTTAAACAAATATTTTTATATACGAGTTAAAGATTTCTCATGTTTTAAATATCCTATACCTATTGTATCAAGACGCGCTGCTGAATAAATTTATTCAATTACAAAAATATGTTTCAAAATAATTCACGAAATTTTTTTCAGTATCTGAAATCTTAAAATAATTATCCCAAAAATTTCTTCTAGATTCATTATTACAATACTTATAATATTTTAATCATCTCATATTATACTAATGGTAATTTCTCTTTTTGTGAAGCTCGGTAAAATGAACTAATTTTATGCACACGTCATGTCGTATACAACGTATTTTTAGCATTAACAGCATTAATAGCATTAGAAAGCAGCGACCTCAGATTACCCCTCCCTCACCACCTCCATCAAAAAAATAACTTAAAATAACAAATTACAAGCATTCCGATTATTCCTTATATAAATGTTTCGATGGTTAGTATACAAATCGTTTTGAATTCTCAATGGTTTCATGTATTTTGTATGCGGTTTTGAATCACCGTACAAATATGATTTTTTTCAAAATTTTGTTGTCAATTGTTAAATTATTGTTGTAATGAACATTAAAAAAATTTAAAATTATTCGATAACAGTTTTATTTTTGTTGTACTCATACGGTATAAAATGTGTTGCACACAACAATACTAGTGATGGATTGTTTTACTATTTTAGAAACGGTTATCGTAAATTTTTTGTTTTAAGAATGATTTGTGCAGAGAAAAAAATCCAATAAAGAAATATATATTTTCTATCGCAGATAATTTATCATTAATTACATATGTACTGCTTAAATATGGTGTCACATAGTTTGCAATAATTGCGAATCATTTTCGGACATATGAAATTAATATTTATGGTGTACTTTTGTTGAAAATATTTTTTCAATCCCAGTAAGAATGTTGCCAGTTCCGGTTGATATATCTAATTTTTGTACTATGATATAACAATTTCAACGATAATATATTCACGTGATTAATATTCATTTACTGAAAATTTAAAATTTAATGTTGAAATTGTCAGGAAATTATATGCACGTGATTATTAATTTCTTCACATATTCAGTGTAACATTTTAGTCCTTCTTTATTTTATATATAAACATATATTGCCAACTGTCGAGTTCAAGTATTTAATTTTTTTAATTAAAAAAAAGAAAAAACTATTTACACGTATAAAAATTTAGGTTTATTTTACAAATATAATAACATTTTCAAAAGTTTCTAATAAATATCTATAAACAAATTGTAAAAGGATTCCGAATAGTTTGTAACTTATAATAATTCTAAGTTTTACTTAAATGATTATGTAATGATAAGATGAAATTTTGTCAACACAAAAATCCCAACTTTTTTATTATATATTTTGTATACATATTATGCATCATTTTTTTTTTTAATTTTGTAAATTAAAATTTAACATTCCGCAAACATCAAAAAAAGAAAGAACGTATATCTACAATAGTGTTGGACACATTCTATTCGTGATTAAAATCGGATGTTATGTTATATATAGATTCGTATTAATTTGAACGTGACACAGAGAAGTTTAATCAAATAACTCATGTCTTTTTATTATATAAGGTAATTATCTACGAGTATACAAAGTTGGAAAACTCGTATTCGTGTTACTGCACCGTTCGATTGGCAGCTTTTCTCGACGTTTGATATATTTTATATATTCATAATCATCATAAATGTTTTTAAAAAATTATTATTTTTCATTAAATTACATTAATTTTGTAACATTTTTATATGTTTTCGTAGAAAAAAATCGTACGAAAAAATTTAACTTTATCATAAAAATGAGAATATAATATTAAAAAAAAACACGAAATCGGATTATTATTTTTATCGTGCCTTAAACATTATAAAACACATACATTTACAATATAAATTGATTACCACCAACTGATTTTGTTTTATTACATAACTCTATAATTCATTTCGTCCACAAACATATACATAACAATAAAACGCTTGGAATTTTGTAAAATTTTAAATCATTTCACAACTGCAGTTGTGCCACCGGTACCAATAATAATATTAGGCGGCCGTTAATTATGGATTAACAAAACTATTTTGTAAATTATTCATTTTACATTTATTTTTATTTTTGGGTTCCGACACTACTGACTAAATTTTAACGTCAAATAACGCAAACAAATTTTCAATTACAAAACGCCTGTGGGCCATACAAAAACCAATATATTTTTTATTCTTCTTCAATTTTCCGTTTATTTCGGTTACGTATATTATATCATATTATCTAATCGAAGTCAAGTAACAGAGGAGTGTTCGAGGATAACTGCAAAGTAATCATAGGATTGATACGTACAAGAAGAACGAGGTTATTTTATGAATTGTTATTCATTTTGTCAACGCTTTATATAAAACGTCCAAAATATAATCATAAATATGGATTAAACTATAATTTGCATACATATTCAATACGTATTATATTAAATGAAAACTAATGTTTACTTAAATGTTCAATTTAAGTTGCTCCTGTGGCATGAATTCATCGTCAGTCAGTCCTTGCGTTTCGACTAACCAAATATGACCACCCTTTGCCTCTCTATATAAATAATACCAGCAACAATGACGGACAGACATTTGACACCTTATCGACAGGAGCAACATGACTTTATTATAATTTATAGCACAGCACATGCGAACGTTCAACTAGAAAATACGCTGTTAAAATAATGTATTGGTTTTCATACCGATAGTATTAAAACCAATCGATTTCAATAAGATCAAAAACCATTAATAATAAATACAATCTTTTTTTAAGTCTGATAGTGTATTGCTACAAACACCTATGTTAAAAAAAGCGCTCGTAAAATAAACAAATATTAACAAAAATTGTGTATAATAACTAATTTTAAATCAATAGAAAATTGAGATATAAAAATACTACTTTAGTAAAAACCAAATTTCTAAAATACTAATATACATAACAATAATTACAAATATCGGATTATAATTAGAGTTATTAAAAACATCTACGCAAATCGACGATCAATAATTTTACGTAGTTTTAATAATATTGTATTATATTCCCGTTTTTTGTTGAACATAAATATTAAATAAGAATAAATTAGGTCATTAATTGTTCAAAATAAACATGCGATTATTAAGCCAACTGAAAATTAACATGTATTTAATTCATCAGTCAATATTAAATTTTTTTTTTAATTTTTTTTATTAGCTACAAATATTTAATATTTAATTAAATAACTTCTTTTCATGTTCTGTATCGCCTAATGAAAAGTAAAATAGTAACCAAAATATTAAACGTACTAATTAACGGAATAACAGTTGTCTAAAATATTTTATGTTACTCTTTCAACATTGTATGTTTCATATTTCAAGTAAACATACAAATAAAAATGTATTCAAAACTTGGTTTTTAAGAATTTCATTAAGTTATAAATCATCGAAATACGGTGAATTGTTAAAATTATATTATCTTATGCAATACCTTTATTAATTTTATGTACCAATCTACATTAAATGTTCAAAGTGATTTATCTTATTTATCTAATGTTACTTCTAAGAAACAGAAAATGGATTGTACTCGTAATTTAATGTAAATACTGTAAACAGTAAATATGAAAACAATTAATTAATTTATAATAATAATAGTAATGAATTATATGACCGTTGTAAAACTAAAATATTGATCCCTGTGTTTAAAAAGATATTTGCGACATTTAAATGTAACAGTGCAGAATAGAGTCTACGACTGATCGAAGCAGCATCTAACGGCATTCATTCACAAAATTAGCTCACCGACCACGGCGTACTGAACAACAGAGTGCGTTAAAAGAAGTTGCGTTTCGGAATTTAGGTTATTCGTCATACAAAATGACTAAAGAAGTGAAAAGATCCACAGACAAAAGGGCACATACACTGGCATAACTTACCAATAGATGATCCTAACAGAATTTAAAGATAAAGACAGGATAATAACACTTGAAAAACGAAAAAATTTAGTTCGGAATAGGATCGTAGAAACCAGACAATGTGAATATGAAACAACAGATATAGATATCCGAATCGTCACGTACATTAACTTATTGCATCTTCAATTACACATTGATACGATAAGTAAACCACCAAGTATTTGAAACTTTTCGGGAGACAGAACCATCCACTGAAGAGGATATCGAGCAGCGACTGCAGGGGATCAACGGATAAGTGACATCCAGAACGACGGACTAAATCACATTTTCAGGTAAGATTATCCTCATACGGGCTCATGTTGTCGCGGACATTGTCACAGCCGCATTGCCGCAACCTCTGAACCCCATCATTCTCACCGTATGGTGGGAGTCTCAAACGGACTTGGCTCTGTTTGATTCGGATAATTCGATAGTTTTGAAGTAACTTGTAATCACATCTATAGAGATTAATTTCTCGACCACAACCGAAAAAAAACAAGCAACAAATCTCCTTGTTGTTGAAAATACTGAATTATTATTTTATATCATTTTATCGTGCCACAAAATGAAGTGTCAAGTCTGACCTGAGACATAAAAAAATCATATATATCACATTTAAAATTTGCAGAACATACTATACTATGATATTAACATCAATTTAATTATATTAATTGGATCATTAAAAGATTGTTAAAAATATTTTACTTTACGTTCTTTCATTGTTCTATGCAATGTACATTTTGTATTTATTTTTCATATGTGCTCTGAGTAATTAATATTAATTGACTAATATTATTGATGTTGTGCTTTTTTTATATATTTTATAGCGCATAAAAAGTTTACATTTATAAAGAGAAGATTTTTAGGGTAAATATTTAAAACAGTTGATATTTAGACATCCAAAATAGACTTTGACAAAATCATTATCTTCATGAGGGCGAAAACACTCATGAAAATTATCACACTAATTACCAAACGTTACACTTTTACATTATTGATTATATTTGATACTTATTTTATTATTTAATTTAGTTCCACGATTTTTTTCTAGGATAGTGTAGTTGAGTAGAACTATGAATATATTTGATTTAAAAATGACATTACCAATTGTATTACTGTTGACAATATTGTCGATTATTGGGAAATTTAAGGGTAAGTATATATTGTGGATCAGATTTTTAACTGGCGAATGTATTATACTCCATTTTGTAAAAGTTGATTATACTTCAGTTGTATTGAACGTGATTTATTATAACGCTAAACGCTCTACCCAAAACGAATAACTATTATAATTGACATTAAAAACGTTGAATCCATTGTATATTTAATTGCCTTAGATGTTAATTGAAAATTTAAATATATATTCACTTTTAGGTATTCAATGTGCAAATGATTTTCCAGGTGAGTTATAATTTTTTAACGTAGCATCGTCAATTTAAAATGGTGTACTAATCACTAATGTCTAATTGGTTCATATTTTTAAATATGCAACTAATATATAATATAATAATTAATTATAATATTCTTAGTATTAATTTGAATGACATAATTTTATAGTCATTATATTTGTATACCTAACTTTTTTGTATTATGTATTATATTATGATATTGCAGTTCTGGCAGCTGACATGTTTAAAATTGACTCAATAAGTAATATACTCGTATATATATATATATATTTTATCATTTTCAAATATCGTTTTGTTACAACTCGTATTATATTATACTATGTAAATTTAAAAATGTAACATTACGTTAAGGGTTTAATAACGATAATCAACATCATCTTAATGTAGAGAAATATTAGACGTGCAATAAATTTATATTATAGTAATTTTATACTTTTTGTCTTTGTACAATTCACGTATTTTTATCTAAAATTCTCACATTAATTTAAATTTACAATTATTTAGTAACGAGGTTTTTATATTTAGATATTTCTTTCGTGTTTCGTATTATTACAGTATCTCCATTTATTTTACAAATATTTCGACTATGGTCTTATATTTCATTCACCACATGAAATACATGAATAACATATATTTCTAAAAATTAGAAAAGGTGCTATGCCAATCAATAAAACACTATATTAATATAGCACAGCTTTGTATCAATATGTATTTTAATAATGATAAATATTTCATTATTAAGAAATTGTAAAAGGAGAACAAAAAATTTAAATATATATATATATATGACTATTTTGACTTTAGGTGAATTCAATTTTGTGTGCTATGTAGCAATGTATAGTAAAACTCAGTTATTATTGGAAACTAACATGCCAGGTAATTTCTTATTAGTTTTATTATAAAATATTGTTTTGTAATAATACAATTTGTTTAAATAATTATTATATATTACTGTATTATTATATATTGTTAAATGATATATTATTGAATTTAATAATATTAAATTTTTTTCTTTATTATCTCAAATACCAGAAGATGGTACATTCTCAAATATCAGTAACCTAAATACAAGGCTGCACCGTGTAACTAATTGTACGTATAATAGGAATATTATAAATATATAAAAAATCCGTTTCAAAATTATAAATTAAATTAAGATGATAAAAATGAAAAGTTATCTAAATTTAAGAGAAAATATCATTTTCATCAAGAGTTTTAAAATATCATATACTCATGACTATCGCATATAAAATCAATCAGTATTTAGGAATTTTCGTTTTATTTTAATAATACAAAGATATATTAAATATGAAAAGGAAATGAACAACTATTAGACACAGCATACGTCATTATCTATGCTTTGCGCAATCCGTCGGATATTAAATTTATGTACATGAACTGTGTACGATAGAATTAATTTCATCTGATATTGTACAAAGAAAAAAATGAATACATATTGAGTGTTTTTCATAAATGTTCCAAATGAATTATTAAATTATACGTTTATTGATGATGTTCAATTCATGCGAATAAAAAGAGAATTTTATCTAATTGTAAAAATAAATTGTATATACGAGTATAACATAAATATTTTGTAATGTGATAATTTTTATTTTGAAACTTTTATCGTAATATAATTTCTTCTACTAAACTTTAAAGATGATATTTTTTAGGGTATAAATATTTGATGGATTCATCACTGAATACGATATGGAGAAATTTCAAAAATTTAGAAAGTAACATATGGTTTTAATAAAATATATTGCTTACAATTTACACTGATAGTTTTAAATTTATATAAATTATACATATATTATTATTTAAACCATCAACGGTTCCCAAGAATTCGTGCAATAATTATCATCGCACGGGGAAAAATATTTCTATAAACAATTTTTCCCATTTTTCAATATATTTTCATATAACACATTTAAAATAAATTAAATGAACTCATAGGGCAATTAATCACTTGAAATAGCTTTAAAGCCTAATACTTGGAATTGGAAAGAAAATAATTTTTCTATTCATTTTTATTAGTAGTTTACTAATAGTTCAAACTCTTATGCTTATTGTTCATTCAAATTGATAATTAATGATAATACATTTAATTAAACATTTTATTAGTCATAGCTCAAAACGATGGTCAAAATGATTATATGGATTCAGAATATTCAACGACAGTATTGGAGCATGCTACGTCCTTGGCGGATGGTTCCGGTTTGGTAGCAAATGAAATCAACGAATTGAGAACACCAATAGGTAAATTTCATCTGTCAGTATTTACAAAATAATTTTTATTAAACAAAAACCTATATAATATTTTTTCACATGCATAACAATGTTTACATAAAATTACTTTATTTTCAATGATAGAATGAAAAATATTTAAATATTTTTTTATTCCATAATTATTTCAAAAATTTTTAATCAATTGATTAATTTAAAAGTTTTAAGAATTTTAGTTTTTTCAAAATAGATTAATGTATGTGTCTCACACTTTATCGAATAATATCCTATACATTTTTCAACGTTTCGTCTTTTTAGCTCTCCTCATACGGCATATATCTACTTTAATCTACTTTTTTCATTTTCAGGGAGAAAATTTATTAGTCGTATACTTAATAACCAGATTTCGGAAATGGATTCGGAAATAAATTATACATTTGAATTTTGTTCAGATACCTTCATAAATCGTAAGTCAACTTAACTTATATATATTTTTAAATGCTATAGTGTACATAATATGCAATTCGCTACTTTAAAAAAACATTCGTTATTAATATATATATATATATAATATATCATACATATATCTATATATATATAGTCACAAATACACCAAATAATTTTGAGCAACTTATATTCAATGAGATTGAGTTGAATGTGAATGCAAACCAATATTCATTTTGGAATACTTATGGATATATTACGTTTCTGATGACAATAGGTAAGTGCTGACAACAATATTTTTTAGTTAATACATTTATGAAAACATATTTTTTCGAGGTATAGAACAAACAACAGCATATTTTTGTAAATTATTTGGTCAAAATACAATAAAATAAATGTTGTGCACTTATGTCATTTCAAAATGTAAGCTTAATTAAATAAGCGTAACGCTAAGGTAGACTGCGTTAATATTTATTTTATTTTTTTCAAATTAGTTTAATATAATGAAAAAAAGATTTAATAACTAAAACTGATGACATTACGAAAATGCCTTTTTTTACATCTAATGACAACTTAAAAAAAATATATACTCTTTAATTTTTCATCAAATTTAATTAACATATTTTAGCACAAAAATTAATGGTCAATTTGTGTGTTTAATGCACTCATGTCAGAATAACCAACTGACTAGTGTGTATTCAAATATTGATACGTCATCCAAAATGAAGAATATTCTGTGCCTTGGAGCTTAATATGTCCATTAACTATCGCTCTAATTCCCGAAAAACTAACCTAATCAAAGCACAATGCTAACTGTCTTTAGTGTGGCCATTTACATTATTAATATTAAAAAGAAATCCAACTGTATAATATGTAATAATGGATGTATAAATAATAAAAAAATTTATAATCATTTCATGTTTTTTAAGCAGTTAATTAAATGCCTAATTGGTGCAAAATATTATTATATTATATTTCGTTATTACTTTCATCATTAATTTATTTCTTTACTTTATTTGTTTATATGTTAATGAAGTATTTGATAAATCATGATATTCTAATATGAATTCCATTTTAATAGGCTGACTTTTTTTATTGTATTTTAGAAAATTATTATTCTCTGAAAGATGTGGTACCCATAATTCAAAGTTTGTATATATTTTTCAATTAAAGGAATTCATATTAATAATCATGTTACCGTTAAACGCTACAACATGCGACAGCTATCAACTTAAGACTTTTATAATCATTTAATGTTTAAGGTTACAAAGATAATTCTAGTGTCAAAAAATTGCGTTTGGTCAACATATTGATAAACTTAATAAAAATACTTTTACGCTTTACGCTAAATATCCTATTCATGTAAATGTCATAATGATAATATATGTATGTTTTTTTGAATAATATTTTACAAACAATTACAACAACAATGTTCACTATTTCTCACGGATATTTTATATGCATATTAGGCTATTATCAAAATAACATTGAAGGTACGAGTGTTGTACCCTACTTTGAAGGTATGTCCATAGTTTTAAAATTACATTTCTATAACTATAATGAATAGAACATTATTATCATATAGTATGTATGTTATAATAATTTATAGTATTCAGAGATTTCACTGATATTTTCTAATTTGTATATTTAAATAAATGTCATTCTTATTATTATTATTATTATTATTATTATTATTATTTTTACTACTTACTAATGGATGAATGACAAAGCAAGTTAAAATGATATCTCTGCTTTTTCATTAAGCATAATTCATAATACGCGTGTAATTCTGTTTATTTATCATGTTATAATCGAAATATATTTTTTACATTTAATTTTCAGAGGCATTTTTATTTACTATAGTTCAACATGCTTTGGACGATATTTATAGCGGCATAATAAATACATTAATCTATATCGATAGTAAGAAATATTTAATATTGTTTTCATTAAATAGGTATGCTGGAAGTAATAAAAAAATGATAATAGGAGAATTAACCGTATATCCAAAAGACCTATGGTATACTGGTGGTGGAGGCCGGTTGCAAAGAAATAAATGGTGTCAGATTTGTATAATTATATTATTTATAATAACGGATTTAGATACAATAACATTATTTTTGGTGATTATGTTAAAATAACAAAAAATCTTTTTAACAACAGCAAATAAAAGATCAGCAAATAATGTTTTATATTTTAATATACAGAACTTATGAAATTAGAGAAAAAAACTAAAGTATATATAATTTGAGAACAGTTCGTGTTGGATAGGTGGTTTTACAATATAATAATAATATACACATGCCAAAATGTACTTATTAAACAGGAATATGAAAAATTATGAAATTTTAACAATAAAAAAAAATATAAATATTAAATAAAAAATAAAATAATAATAATAATAATAATGATAAAAATAATAAATGTTAATACTTGAGAATATACATAATGTGGTCAATGAAAAACTTATTATTATTATTGATAATATTTTATGTTAAAAATTTCACCAAACCCTAATGTAAAAATATCTCAATTGCATTTTATGTTTCATTTTAGTGTGTGTTTCGAAATAAATTATAAGTTTATTTTGTAACATATATCTTTATTAAAAGCGTTAATGTTAAGTGATATAAATTTCAATTTTTTACTTATGCTTCAGTATTACTTGTATAATTGTAAAGATTTGTATTGATTTTTGTTTAATATGTATATGTATCCTATAATTAGTACTAGTCTAATCGAAAGATAGTTTCTTATGTTACAGTTTCGCAGAACCAACGTGATTATTTTATTCGTAACATTAGACTTCTAAGGTTGATTGTATATTTATTTGACAGTGTTTTACAATTATCTCAGGAATTGCATTTCATATTAAAATTAAATGGTACGTATCAAATCATTTGTAGATTTTAATAATATTCATTAGTAACGTAATTCATTGTAATATTTACATCGCTAGACATAAATATAATATAAATATTTATTACAATTAAAGTATAAGGGAATTGTAGAGCTTTTGTCAATAATTTATTTAAATGGTTAGGTGTTAAAGATGAAACTGACAGAATCAAACGTACGGTCGGAATACTAATTAAAACTGATTATACTACATTTCAAAAAGAATTTAATCAATTGTGGACGTTTAAAGTATTAGAAAGTAATTATATAAATAAAATAATATTTAAATATGAACTAATATATGGTTGAAAACTCGATTTAATTAAAATTATAGTTTATAAACGTTTATCACAACTTATTGATATATTTTATTTAATTGGTAATTGTTTTTTCTAATTTAAGGTAATAAATCATTTAATTTTTTAACACAAACAAATGTATTATCATGTAATGCATAGTGCTTTTTTATAATGCTTGTAATTGAAAATTATTTTAAATCTCCATTCACTTATTAATTTATTATATAAGTTTTAAACCATAAAGTTAATACAACTTTCTATAGAATCATTCTAAAATCAAATCTTAAAATTTAGCTGTTTATAAATTATAAATTTTATTATGTTAATGCTAATGTATGAAAATGTGATAGGTATATTAAAATTGAATAGAATATTTATATATTAATAATTTAATTGTGTTTTGACTGCTATACCAAGGAATATTACTATATTGTTATGTTAATTCATTGCCATCCATATCTATTTCTATAATAATTATTTTCTAATATCAGGTTTTCCACAATATTTAAAAGCAGTAGAAATATTCAATATTAATTTTTATATATATATTAAATAATTTATTTTCATTTAAATGTTTATTATGTGCAAATTTAATCATTTAAATATACAAAAACAGGAAACGCTGCACCATATCCAAACTGTTCAGTAACTGAATATACTGGTATTTATATCTTATAATCGTATAATCATAGCATATATTGTGTGTGTATATATATATTTATTATACTCTTTTCTTAAAGAACATATGAAATAGCTATTATATAAAAATGTTTTACTAATGTAAACATTTTCTATATCAAACACATACATTTTAGGGCGTTTGGTTAGAAATAATAGAGTTGAACCATCAATAATTAGATGTAAATATTATTATTATTATTATTATTATTATTATTATTATTATAATTATGTGAATTTGAACTTTGAGAAATGTGCACATTGCAAAGACCTTGTTAACTGAAATTATATTTTTAACGATTAGATTATGCGTCATATAAAAGAACCTGGAGTGATGTATATAATTATCAAAATGAACTTACTGTGGATCCTGTGGCAGAGTTTATATTAGAATTAAATGCCTGGGCGAATGTGTTATACAAAGAATCCACGCTATTGAAAAACTTCCTCATACAATCTAGAAGTAAATTATTGTTTAAATTTTTATTATTATTATTATTATTATTATTGTTATTATTATTATTGCAGTAAGTGTTTGTTGTCCTTTGACAATAATTTGTAGTATGAGATATAAAATTATCGATAGAAATTTCATTTAGAATATTGGAATTACAAAATTAATAAATTCAATTCATATGTATTCTAAAAAAATAATTTTTATTTCACAAATTTCAGCCATTATTCAGCAATCACCCGATGATCGAAATTTTAATGCAGAAAAGGTGACAATTATATAAAAATATTTTACACTATAAACATATAACATAAAAATTCGTTTTTTCCTTATAGGAATTCGTAGAATTAATACGGTTAAATGTCCAGCATTTACAAATTTTAACTTAATGTTTATAACAATTACTATACATAAGAGAATGATCGTTTGATACTTTAGTTTAAATATATTGTATTATTTATAATTACAACTTATAATATATATATAATAATAATTCTATTATTTTAAGTAATATTTTGATTTAATTAAAATGATACATAATATTATTGTATTTTTAACCACTTTTATCCTTGTAAAATGTAATTTTTTAAGTTTTTTACAACAGTTCCTGTTTCATTGTCAAACAGACGCAGAACGTAAATTTGTTTTGTTTACTATAACTATCGTGTAACAAGAAGACAGGAATTTTTATGCAAATGCATATTTATGTACATTTCATTTGTAAAAATTTCTGTTTGGGAAATAAAAATAACTTGTATGATCTAATCGATTTTATGTTTTTTTTTTTTGAATACAACAATTTTGTATAATACTATAATATTATATTTATCCACTGAAGCAGTCAATAGGATGAAATAAAAAGATATTTGGTTATGTGCCTAGGAATTTATTTCCATTATAATTTAAATATAATCTTTTATTTACTAATATTTTAATGACCAAAGTTAGTAAAATAATGAATGGAAATTTATTTTTAAAATCATCAAATATTTCAGATTGATAACATTAAAAAAGTGTATTAGAAAATAAAAATAAAATATTTTTTTAATTTAAAAACAAATACCCTATTTTTTATTATTATTTTTCTTTTATGTATACTTGCATGATTTTACAGTTTGAAAATATATTGAAATTTTTTTTCGCAAAAAATATTAAATCGCACGTTTACTCATTTTGTACGTATACAATTTTTTCATCCCGTAAATATTAAAAAAAAGAACCGTATATAAAATGGTGTTAAACACACCGTATTCATGATTAAAATCAGACGTTATGTTACAATATATAGATTCGTATTAATTTGAATTCGACGCAGAAAAGTTTCATCATATTCATAACTCATAAGTTTTATATATATATATATATATAAGGTAATTTATCTACGAGTATACAAAGTTGAAAAACTCGTATTCGTGTTACTGCAACGTCCGATTGACAGATTTGTGTGACATCTAATACATTTTATATAACCATAATCTTCATAAATGTTTAAAAAAAATTATTATTTTTCATTCAATATCATTACATTTGTAACATTTATATTTTCGTAGAAAAAATAATCATATAAAAAAAATTATAAATTATAATGTAAATTAATTACTAATTACCGATTTTGCTTTGTTGCATATATAATTTATTTTGTCCAAAATCATATACATATCATAAATAAAACGCTTGGAGTTTTGTAAAAATATAAATCATTGCGTAATTAATCAAATATGCCGTATAAGAGGATACAACAGTTTTTCCGTGGATACCAATATGATTAATGCCACACCGCGGCCGGTAATGACTGTATAAAAAAAAAAAATTATGATCAACAAACATATTTTTAAATTATTTATTCCTTTCACTTCATCTTTTCTTTTTTTCTTGGGTGGGGGGAAGGGAGCTTCGGTACCACTGTGATTAAAATGCCGACAAATATCACAAAATATTTCCAACCACAAGACGTCTGTGGATCATTGTTTTCGTTCAATTTTTCGTTTATTTCGATTACACATTATCTTATATTATATTCATGTTATTACCTAATTGAAGGCAAATAACAGAGAAATGTCGAGGAAGAATTATTCTTATTGTCTGATTATTACGAGAAGAACGAGGTAGTTTTATGGATTATTATTTTATTTTTCAAACGATTTATGTAAAATATCCACGGTAAAATAATAAATTTGGACTAAACTATAATATACGTATCTTATTATATTATATCTTATTGATTGTGAGATTATTATTTAAATTTTCAAATCAAGCTGTTGCCGTGGCATAAATCCATCGTCCGTGATTCCTTGCATTTCGTTTCACTATTAAATATGACTCCACTGTTTGTCTATTTATATAAATAATACAAACATACTCCGATAATCATTTGACACTGCATCGACAGCAGCGACATATCGTTATCATTATTAATAGCGTGCCTTAAGCAAATGTGCGATTGGGGATTATGTGGTTAAAAATAAAATACTGATTTTCATACCGACCGACAATATCTAATATCGATCCAAGTACCAAACGATTTCAATATATTTAAAAATCATTTAGAGTAAATAAATTATTATTTTTTTTAAATCTAAAAGTATATTACAACAAATGCTTACATTAAACTACTCGTAGAGTAAACAAACAATAAAATACACTATGTATATAGAAACTGATTTGAAAGCAACACAACTTTGAAACATTAAAATGTTATTATTGTAAAAATTAAACTTTTAAAGTAATTGTATATAATGTTATATACAAAAGTAGGATTTAAAATTATTAAATGCATCTACGCATAACGGCAATCGATAATTTTACGTGGTTTTAATAATAATAATAATAATAATAATAATAATAATGAATTGTGTGATCGTTGCATATGCGTGTCCAGATATCCATGGCTGGGGAGGCCAGTTATATAATTTAAATTTTTTACTTACTACAGCGATCTATATTCTATAGCTATATTTATGACTCTTTTTGTTGTATGGAAATTATATAGCACCTAGAATGTTTTCACCTCGCAAAATTAAAGATTATCTTGATCTTAAAATTGGTTTTTTACGCTATTACAACTAATAAAGAACAATCAACTAATGCGCTACTTAGTTATTTTTTATAAATATTTTATCAATCATGCACCAGACTTCTCTACACATCTCATTATAGTTTAATTATTATTCAAAAAATTATATAAATATGTAAATTTTCGCAGATTTTATGTTATCTGTGATAGAATGTTTAATAGATTGATAATGAAAATTTTGAAACCACTTATCCCGACACAGATATGTGTACTACTGTATCTGTGATATCTGTGTATCACGATTATATTAATAATCGCGAATAAAATATTTAAAAAACTGATAGCTGTTTAAAATTTATAGTTTCAACCACGGTAAATTATAAGCCAAGAGACCAAGAATTAAGTCACTGGGGATGCCGGTGCCCACCCTGCGTCCCCCGTAGACACGCCTATGGATCGTTGTAAAACTAATACATTGATCCCTGTGTTTAAGATGGTATTTGTGACTGTTGACGCCAATTGAAGGGAAATTTAAATATAATTATAATATATAATTGTACTTTTGCACATTATCGCGTTGCCGCGGTATCGACGGTCAGTTATGCAAAATATACGCGCGGACACTATATTATTATTGTTATTATCATCATCATCATCATCATCATTATTATTATTATTATTATTAAGGAAGGTGGCAACGCCCTTGTTATTATTACTGTTGTCGCGAATTGTCATCGTGTGCGTATATACATTTTCGTTATTTTTGCACCGTCGCAGTCGTAGCATTTAATATATTGTCGCGTACGAATTTTTTGTCGCCAAAATTCGCGTTAGTCAAAAAGTGCTGTCCATTTTTTTTTTTGTTTCTTACCATCTCATACGTTATTTTATACTTTTATAAAAGTTCTAATAGCCGAGTTGTAATTTTTATATTGTTTGCGTGGTTCTAATAGCCGCTATTGTATTAAAGTATATGACTCTAATTGTCAAATGGATTAGGTAAGCGGCTGGTCAGTCTGCGTTTTGGGTATTGTTTGTGAATAAATATTTGGATTAGTTTTACATTAATATGTCGAGATATATTGTGAGTTCTAGACGTTTATTATTATTTTATTACGTTTTATTATTTTGTTATAATTGTTAAACCAAAAACGTTAATTTTCTGTACCGAAGATTTTTTATATTAATGATATTTATTACATTATTTATTTTATTATGAAATTATAATTTTGTTGAGCTTCAATGAGTTATATTAAATTTTGTATATTATTTCTAATTGAAAGGGAAAATCGGTTAAGCGATATAATATTTATTGCTCCAGTCCCAACAGTGACATTTAAGTGTAACGGTGCAGAATAGTGTCTACGACTGATCGAAGCAGCATCTACCGGTATTCAAACACAAAATCATCTTATCGACCGCCGTATACTGAACAATAGAATGCGTTAAAAGCAGTTGCGTTTCGGAATCAAGGTTTCTCGTCATTCAAAATGACTAAAGAAGTGAAAAAATCCACAGACAAAAGGGCATATATACTGGCATAACTTACTAATAGATGATTCCAATAGAATTTAAAGGTAAATATAGGATTATAACACTTGAAAAACGAAAGATGTTAGTTCGGAATAGGATCCTAGAAACCAGACAAGGTGGACATGAAACAACAGATATAGATATCTGAATCGTCAGGTACATTACCTTATTGCATCTTTAATTCCACATTGATACAATAAGTAAACCACCAAGTATTTGAAAATTTTCGAAGACAGAACCATCCACTGAAGAGAATATCGAGCAACGACTACAGCTGCAGAGAATTAACAGACGAGTGTACTGTTCGAGACCGACGTTTTGGATCATAGTTTCAGGTAAGATTATCCCCATTCGGGCTCATGTTGTCGCGGACTTTGTCACAGCCGCATTACCGCAACCTCTGTACCCCGTCATTCTCACCATATAGTGGGAGTTTCAATTGAATATAGCTCTATTTGATTCGGATACTTCGATAGTTTAGAAGTAAGTTGTGATCATGTCTATGAAAAAAAATTATTATACCACTGTATCGAGCCACCATCTAATCTGCCACCACAAAAACGAGTATGTTAGCAATTTTTAGCTCATATTCGAGTTACACTCTACCATTCAGTTTTCAACTATGTTACTACCTACACCCCCTTTGGATGTGAAACCTCCGACAAAGAAAATTAGTAAATCTCACAATCTGAAAACTACGGAACATACCATAATATAAAATTGACATCAATTAAAATGTATTATTTCATATAATAAAGTATTTTTATTTTTACACATTCACAAGTCTTTGTACTCTACATTATCTTACTAAGATTCCTAGTCATAAATCAACTGGGAATGAACACGTTGTGTCATGAAGTATTTTATATTATGCAGAGTAACACCATAGTATTAAATTTACTGATCAGATTTACTGTTTTTGTAAAATTTTATTTTACACTTTCGTAAAATCGACGCATCACACAAATCTAAATCAAAATTTAGTTTAGAAAAACTAAAATATTTAAAATTATTTAAATATAGTAAATTTGACATTATATACGAGTATAAGGTACATTTTATACTTACTCGTATTTTTCATAAATGTTCTGAGTAATTTATATTAATGTTAATGTTGTTGCTTGCTTTTTTCATAAAGATCAAAGTGAAGGCTGTTTTGAGTGAGAATTGTTAACAGTAAATATGAAAACGTCCATAAATGAATTTGTCAAAATCAATATATATATATATATTACGAAAACCCGCTTGAAAATTATCATACATCTTACCAATTGTTATATGATATACCAGTGATAATTATTTTATTACTTAGTTTAGGTGCTCAATTTTTTTTTTTTTTTTTAGAATAGTGTAGTCGAGAAGAATTATTATGAATTTATTTGATTTGAAAATGACTTTACAAATATTGTTAATGTTGGCAATATTTTCGTTTATTGGACAATTTAAGGGTATGTATATAATGTGGATCGGAATTATTTAATATGGCTAGATTTGTTATCCTCCATTTTGTAAAGATTGATTAAACTTCAGTTATATCCATCGCGATTAACCATAGCACAAAATGTTCTATACAAATAAAAATTAATTATTATAATAGACATTAAAAATTGCTTTGTCTATTGTAAACTATTAATTACATATGTATTAAATGAAATATAAGTATTTATACATATTAATATATATATATTTAATTTCATTTAATTTGTTATTATATATATTTATATATATATATATATATATACACTTGTAGGTATCCAATGTGCAAATAATACCTCTGGTGAGTTATGATTTTTCATCGTAACATCGTAAATTTATAATGGTCTATTTAAATTGCTCATAATAAATTTTTTTATGTATATATTATTAAACACGAGACTAATCCATAATAATAAACTTAGTAATAGTTTAGTTTAGTATTATTTATTGTGTTATAATTTTACAGTACTTGCAATTACTTCATTTAAAATTAACGCAATTAGTAATGTATACATTTTATCACTTTAAAATTGTTAAAACTTGCTGTTTAATAACGACAAGTATATATGACAATGATGTGTCATGTAGAAATATTTGATTTGCACAATAAATTTTTATTATAATTAGCTTAATTAGCTGACTTCGCCCGGTATGAGATAGTTGTCAATTTGTGGAATGTAATGTTATCATATTCGTGTACGATAATAACGGTAGTGCGGAGATCCCACCGAATGATGGACTGCCCGTTTACGGTACACGGCTGTTGTTGTTCACTGTATTTTTCAAAAATCCTTTTCATAGATGGATGCCTACGTCATAATAAAAATCCGTGTGCCAAATTTCAGAAGATATTTTTTTCTTAGTACAATTCACACATTTTTATATACAATTCTCACATCTTATTTAATTTACAATTATTTAGTAACGAGTCGTTTATATTTCGGTATTTTTCTCGTATTACGTACCTATAATTACGACGGTATCTTCGTTTATTTTATAAATTTTTGAAAAAATTAAGAAGGACTACGACTATACAAGGTATGGCTATGTAACAATATTTTAATAATGATAATTCCTTCGTTATTAAGAAGTTGTAAATGTAAAACAAAGGAATTTCAATATTTTAATAAATATTTATTGTGTGACCTTAGGTGAAGTTAATTTTGTGTGCTATGTAGCAATGTACGTTAAAACTCAGCGCACATTGGACAAACTACCATATTTGGCAGGTAACTTTTTATAAGTATTCTTATAAAAGATTGTCTAGTAATAATACAATTTGTTTAAATAAATAAAATTATATATTATTAAATGATACATTATTGATTTTTTTTTTATTTTACTATTTCAAATGCTAGAAAATGGTGTATTTTCTACTATTAGTAATATTAATAAAAGGATTCACCGTGTAACTAACTGTACGTATAATAAGAATATTATAAATATATAAAAATCCGTATCCAAATTCTAGATTAAATTAAGACGTTAAATAGGAAATATTGTTTAAATTTAGACAAAAAAATAGTTTTTATGATGAATTTATAAAATATTATATACTCTGATACTCGTTACTAGCGTATATACAATTTGTCTAAGGTTTAGGGAGTTATCGTTTTATTTTAATAATACGAAGATAAATTAGATATGAAAAGGAAATCGACAACTATTAGATACAGCGTACACAGTCATTATCAATGAATTGTGCAGTTCGTCGAATTTTAACTCTCATGTATATGAACTGTGTACGATGGAACCAATTTCAACAGATATTGTGCCAAGATAAAAATTGAACACTGACGCACTTTGAGTGTTTTTCATAAATGTTCTAATTGAATTATTAAATTATCCATTTGTTGATAATGTATTTTATTATGTTCATATCCATGCGTTTACAATGATATTTTTATCTAATTGTAAAAATGACACAAATATTTTATTATGGGTTTCTTTTTTTTTTAATTTAACAAAATATAATTTGACTAATACTGTAATGACGATATTTTTTAGGGTATAAATATTTGGTGGATTCATCAATAAATACGATATGGAAAGATTTCAACAATTTAGAAAGTAACATACATATTTAATAAAATATATCGTTTACAATTTACATTGATAGTTTAAAACATACGTAAATTACACGTTTATTATTATTATTATTTATACCTTCAGCCGTTCGCATGAATTCGTGCAATAATTACCGTCGCATGGGGAAAAATAATTCTACAATTAGTTTTACCCATTATTCAATATATTTTTATATAATACATTAAAAAAAAAAATTTAATCAACTCATAAGGCACTTAATCATTTGAAATAACTTTAGAGCCATATACTTGGAATTGGAAAGAAAATAATTTTTCTATTCATTTTTATTAGTATATTTCCTATTCGATTTACTAATAGTCACCAAATGGTGACCAAAAGATTTCAAACTCTTATGCTTATTTTTCATTTTTATTGGTAATTAATGTTGAGATATTTAATTAAACATTTTATTAGTCATAGCTCAAAACGATGGTCGAAATGATTATATGAATTCAGAGTATTCAACGATAGTATTCGATAATGCTACGTCCTTGATGAATGGTAATGTTTTCAATTATCCTGAAATCTTTAATTTGGAAACACAAAAAGGTAAATTTCATTTGTCAGTATTAACGAAAAACATTTTATTCAAGAATGAACTATACCATAATATGTTGCTAAACATTTTTATGAGAATTATCTTAGTATTTTAATATATTGTTTAAAAATGCATAACAATGTTTTTTAAAATTACTTTATTTTTAAAGATAGAACCAAAAATATTTAAGTTTTGTTTACGTAATAATTATTTTAAAATTTTTTTATCGCTTTATTATTTTAGAAATAATTAATTTTTTGCAAATAGTTATAAATATGTGCCGTACACTTTATCGACTAATATCCTATATATTTTTCAACGTTTCACCTTAGTAGCCTTTATATGATGTATTTCTACTTTAACCTACTTTTCTCACTTCCAGCGAGAAAATTTATCAGACGTATACTTAATGACCGTATTTCGAAAATTGAATTGGACATACATTTTACACTTGATTTTTGTTCACATACCTTCACAAATCGTAAGTCAACTTATACATATTTGTAAATGGTATAGAGTACATAATATACGATTCGTTACATTAAAAAACATTCGTTATTCATGTATATAATTCAAATTATAAATATATATATATAGTCATAAATACGAGTAGATCAAATGATTTTGAGCAACTTATATTCAATGAGATTGAGTTGAACGTGAATGCAAACCAATATTCATTTTGGAACACTTATGGATATATTACGTTTCTGATGACAATAGGTAAGTGCTGACAACAATATTTTTTAGTTAATACATTTATGAAAACATATTTTTTCGAGGTATAGAACAAAACAGCAGCATATTTGTATAACTTATTTGGTCAAAATACGATAAAATAAATGTTGTGCACTTATGTCATTTCAAAATGTAAGCTTAATTAAATAAGCGTAACGCTTAGGTAGACTGCGTAAATATTTATTTTATTTTTTTCAAATCAGTTTAATACAATGAATATAAGATTTAATTACTAAAACGAATGATAATATACAAAACTAATGATGCCATTTTTTTCTACATCCAATGACAACTTAAAAAAATATACCCCATAATTTTTTATCAAATTTAATTAACATATTTTCGCACAAAAATTAGTGGTCAATTTGTGTGTTCTAATGCACTCAAGTCAGAATAACCAACTGACTAGCGTGCATTCAAATTTTGACACGTCGTCCAAAATGAAGAATATTCTGTACTTTGGAGCTTGATATGTCCATTAGCTACCGCTCTTATTCCCGAAAAATTAACCCAATCAAAGAGCAATACCAATTGTCTTTATTGAGGCCACTTACATTATTAATATTAAAAAGAAATCCAACTCTATAATCTGTTATAAAGGATATATAAATAATATAATCACTACATGTTTTTTGAGCAGTCTTGTGTTATTTGATACGTGGTGCTTGTTATGCACTCATGGGATTTGTAAATGAATGCCTCCTAATTGTTGTAAAATATTATTATATATTAATTATTTATTACTTTCATCACTAATTTAATTCTTTATGTTATTAAGTAATTGATATATTGTAATATTTTAATTTTAATTCCTTTTTATTAGACATTCTTTTTTTTATGTATTTTAGACGATTTTTATTATCTGAAAGATGTGATACCCATGATTCACAGTTTGTATATACTCTTAAATTTAAACAATCTATTTATTTTGGAAAACACATTGTTATTTTATTGTATGATTATTAATTATTATTATATTATTGGTACGACTAACTGTTCAATTTTTAGAGTAACAAAGTTAATTCGGGTGTAAAACGTTTACTTTTGGTCTATAAATTGGTGAACGTGTATATTCAGTTTTTTTCAATTTTACTCTTGGGTGTTTTTTAATTTATATTATATATATTTTTTTTTTCAAGTTCTAGGCAGATTCAATAATATAATAATAGTTAGTAAATTGTAATTGTATGTTTCCCTACGAACACATTTACGCGTTATGCTAAAATATTATGTTTATGAAAATATCATTATAAGTTTACGATTTTTGTAAAATTGATTTAAAAAGCAATAACTACAAGAAAAATGTTCACTATTTTTCACGGACATTTTGTTTTCATATTAGGCGATTATGTGAATAAAAATGAAGGTACAAGTGTTGTCCCATATTTTGCAGGTGTGTGCGTATTTTTTAAATTACATTTCAATAATTATGACGAATAGAACGCTATAATAATTGCATGTTATGTTTGTTATTAAAATTTATATTACTAATCAGAATTTTCACTAATACTTTTTCTAATCTTTGTATTTAAATAAACGTCGTTATCAACATTACTCATTAAGAAATAATTGACAAAAAAAAAAAAATGAACGTGGATATATCCGTTTTTCAAATAAGCATAATACATATGTAATTAAATTTATTTATTTTAATGTTAATAAAATATATTTTTTGCATTTCATTTGCAGAGGCATTTTTAATTACTATAATTCAAGATGCATTACATGATATCTATACTGGTATCATAAATGCACTATTAAGTGTCGATAGTAAGATATATTTAATATTGTTTTCATTAAATACATATTTTCCATCTAATAAAAAATGAGTTCAGGCCGCAGATCACAAATACCATTGAGATATTTTGGTGGGAGGGGATTGCAAAGAAATTGACGATGGCTCAGTTTTTTTCAATTGTATCGTATATGAAAAAGGATTTTGGACGATTTTTCCTGGTCGTTATATCAAAATAACATAACCTGTTTAATGACAACAATTAAACGATCACTATTATATTATAATCGTTTGCATTTCAATATAATACACATGAAATTAGTTTGAAAACAAAATAGTTTGTCAACAGTCCACGACTATTTGGCGGATGTTATTATAATTTTAAAATAACATAATCATGCCGAAATGTATTTATTAAAACAAGAATTTAATTATTTTACAACAATTAAACAAAATAATTGAATTTACATATGGTTTAAATGGAAAATCTAATATTATTGATTCGATTTTGTTAAAAATCTCACCTAATCATAATATAGAAATATTTAAATTACATTTGCTATTCCATTTTAACGTTTTATTCGAAAACACTGTAAATAAATTATAAGATTATAATATAATAACATATAATTTGATTAAATGTGTTAATGTAAGGTTATTAACTTCCGTGATAAAAATTTCGATTCTTTATATATATATATATATATATATATATATATTCATGAATATATGTAATGATTTTTATTTAATATGTACTTCCACCCTATAATAAGTATTAGTTAATTGAAAGATAGTTACCGATATTGCAGTAAGTGAGAACAACTTTGAATATCTTCAACATAGCATTAATCTTTTGAAGATGATCGCATCTTTATTTGGTAATGTAGTGCAATTATCTGAGGAATTGCATATCATTTTTAAATTAAATAGTATGTATCAAATCAATTAAATATTATAATAATATTATTTAGTGATGTTAATTCATTGCAATATTTACATCGTTCAACATAAATGTAATAATTTTAACATGTAGTACAATTGAATGATAAGGAAATTGTAGACCTCGGTTCATAATTTATTGAAATGATTTAATTTATTTAGATGTTAAAGAAGAGAATGACATAATCAAAAATAAAATCGGTTTACTAAATGTCACCAATTATAGTACATTTAAAGAAGAATTTCAACAATTTTGGAGTTGGAAAGTGGACCAAAGTAATTATAAGAATAAAATAATATTTAAATATGAAATAGTATTGTTGATGACCTGTTTTAATTAAAATAACACTCGTGGTTTATAAACCTTTTTGGACAACTTATTGTTATATTTTATTCAATAGATAATTATTTTCAATTTAAAATAATAAGTAGTTTTATTTTTTAACACAAACAATATATTAACATATAAGTGCCTTATTTTAAGTCTTGTAATTGAGAATAATTTTAAATTTTCACTTTTATGAAGTCTTATAATTTTAAATAATTGTAGAAATTTAAATCAATTACCATTATAATGAGTTACATATAATTCAAAAATTAAACTTTCAAATTGATAATAAATTTATAATTGACAAATTGACAACTCATAAAAAATTATCTTTCAAGTTATTATAAGTTTTAGGTCATAAAGT
Source organism: Chaetogeoica ovagalla (assembly GCA_032441825.1). Classification (NCBI taxonomy): domain Eukaryota; kingdom Metazoa; phylum Arthropoda; class Insecta; order Hemiptera; family Aphididae; genus Chaetogeoica; species Chaetogeoica ovagalla. Next base: position 1,623,331 of record CM063727.1, on the reverse strand, counting down.
TAACACAACTATCTATCGAATAGTTTTAAAATCAAATTTTGAAATGCAACTGTTTATAATTTATAAATTTCATTATTTTAATGTCCATGTATGTACATAATTTAAAATCTAATTTAGTAGTAACCTAATAAATTATTATTAAGAATCCCAATAAAATTATATATTTTCGATAAACAATTATATGCTTGTGGAAATGATTTTTAAATATTATAATCGTATTATACTCGTATTAATCATGAAAAATTATTAGAAGATGATATATACGTTATAATTCATAATTACAATGATGAAATGTTAAAACGGTTTTCAAGGCTCCTATTTCAAAAATTTCGAATAGGATATGTCGATTAGTGATTATTAATGCATCTAAACATTATAAAAATGCCCAAAAAAGTGAAGAACATGTGATATATATTAAAATTTATTAGAATATTTGTACATTAATTTATATATATTAAACAATTTATTTTCATTTAATTGTTTATTATTTGCAAATTTAAACATTGAAATATGCACAAACAGGAGACATAGTTTCAAGCCTTTCAAAGTGTTATACCGGTATTTATACCTTATAATCATAATATATATAATATGTACTTTTAAATATTTTATATATATATATATATATATATAATTATTATAATCTGTTTAATGTACACATGTAATAAGTTATATGTAAATGTTTTATTAATGTACATATTTCTATATCGTACACATACATTTTAGGCCGTTTAGTTATTGATAACAGAGTTCAACCATCGATAATTGGATGTAAATATAACAATTTATTTTTATAAATATATATAAATTTAAGAGTAGTAATTTAAAACGTATTAATGCCAAATTTTTCATAACCTCTGGTTTTTGTAATTTGTCTTGTAAATGCGAATTTTAAATGGTTGTTTTGATGTAATTAATTTTTTATTTTATTCCAAAAGAAATTTTATGTTTTGCGTTATTTTTGAAATACCAATCCCTATCCAATCATATTTGTTGAACGAATTACGTTTTTAACTCGATTTTTCAAATGATAGCCATAACACGTTTTGGATTGCAACCTTTCAGTTATGATGAATAATGTTTTATGATATATCTTAAGTACATATTTTGAATTCTTAAGTATTAAATGTATAATTGACAATGGACAATATGACATTTTCGCTGAAACGTTTTATATGATAATTTGAATTTTATGAAAGTTCACATTGCGCAGACATTATTTAGAATGAAATCATATTTATAAAATATTTACTATTTCTTTTGTATGGATATAATAATTATCAAATATTTTTAAACGATTAGATTATGGGGCACAGATGAGTACATGGAATAATATTTATGTTTTTCAATCTGAACTGACTGTGGATTCTACGGCAGAGTTTTTATTGGAGTTAAATGCGTGGACGATTGTGTTAAACGAACAATCTGTACTATTAAAAAATTTTCTCATGCAATCTAGAGGTAAATTATTATTATTTTTTAAATATTTATAAAACGCTTTATGTGATCGTTCCTTAACGAAATATTGTATGTAAATCTATATATTATTATTGTTATCATCGCAGTATTTGTTTCTTGTCCTTTGACAGTAATTTGGAGTATGAGATATTTCATCTAAAACTACTGAATAGTTGAATTATTTAATTCGGTTCATATTTAATTTGAAAAAATACTTGTAGTGTATATATAATATTTTTTGTTTTACGAATTTCAGTCATTCTTGAGCAATCGCCCGATGATCTGGATTTTAAAGCAGAAAAGGTGATAATTATATAAAAACATTTAACACTCTGAACAAAAAAATAAAAATTCTTTTTTATTTACAGTTATACGCAGAAAAAATATTTTCAAAGACCATGGACTTATCATTTTCACTTTAATGTTAGTAATGATTATTAAATATGTGAGAATAATCTATTAATACATTAGTTTTAACATATTGTATATTATTTATAATTATGACTTATAATAACTTTTTAATTTTAAATTACATTTTGATTGAATTAATAAATATTATATTATATTAGTATTTTATTATGAACCGTTTGTTATCTTTGTGAAATATATTTTACCGAGTTTTTTTCACAACAATTTCTGTTTAATAACCAGCTACTACGTCAAACTGACGCGGAACAAAAATTTGTTTTGTTTACTATAATTATCCATTGTATAATAAATAATACGGGAATTTTGTACAGTGGTAGTTATATAAAATTCTTGTGGGGAAGATGAACTCAAACTCAATGGTGACTTAACGACCTCCCCTGGTGGATCCGTATGACTTGAATTAAGTATGGACATTAAGGATGCGTATTTTAAATGTTTTAATTGAAAAAAAATATCGATATTCTCTTCCGATTTCATAAAAATACAGTAACGATTAATGCGAAAAAGTTTTAGATTTACTAAACAATAATCAGAGAATTGACTTTGTTCTGTAATTGTAGCGGATTCATTCATTAAAAATTACTTAATGGATATTAAATTCAATAAATAATATCTTATAAATATAATATTTTTAGAAAGTTTTTTTGAACGCACTCCGTCAAACCCTCAAAAAAAAAAAAATCTAATATCCTAAATACACGATATTTTTCCCGGACTATTTTAACCCCAATACATATTATGTACATTCGTTTTTATTATTATTATTATTATGTGTGTGCAATTTAGCGTTCTACGTGGTCAATGACATGAAAAGGAGGTAGGGGAAATAAATACGTAAAAGTCCGAAAACGAAGACGTTTGTCAAAGCGTGTAGAGATGATTCGGACGGAGGTGATGTTGAGTCCGTCAGTCTGCAGCGGGAGGCACAGCAGCAGAGGAGGATATTGAAAACGGGATTTAGACATTTTTCCATTTCCGATACGCATTCATTCAACGGTGGTGTATACGGGTCGTTCACAATGCGTGTGTAGTACACACATGTACGCTGTGATGGTTATAATACGATAATTTAAATATGAATGATGGAAACGCCGCGTCTCGCGCGAAAAATTGAATGCAAAAAAGAAAATAAAATAATAATAAAATCGTCCGACGGACTATTGGATAATACATTATTAAATTATATACGTAGCTGTGTGAAAAAAATTCGAAAATATAATACTTTACGTCATATTATACGTAATACGGATAGGCGGGAAAAAAATACAAAATACAACATTCCCGCACAATATTCCTTTTCTGAGAATATATTTATATTTTAATTTATCTATAAATTTAGTCTTTTTGATATACAATAAACGTATCATCAACGTAATTTTTGTCATAGCGGGTTGAGTGTAAAGTTCGCGCTTTGAACGACACGTGGTAGGCACCTGCTCCACACAAACATTAAAACGGAAATTTACGCGTATTGATAAAATACGACTGCTTTATTTGAGTCCCTGACGTTGCATTGAAATCTTGTTTTGTGAAAAATTCAAAAAAAAAAAATTTTTTTCTTAACATAATTTTTACTGTTCAGTAACAAAACTATAATATAGTTTAACTGGATTCTGAGCGAAGCCAGGAAGCTATTGGTTTTAAAATGATATTTATTTTTCCTTCCGCGTGATCAAATATTCCTCTATATACATTAACGAATATTCATTATACTATAGTATACTAAATAAACGTTTAATAAAGAATTCGTTTATATATATACGATATTATCACTACGAGTAATGGACTAAACTTCTCGTAAAATGTATTATTTTTTATTTGAATAACCGTTTTGCAATTAAATTAATAAATAAATTCGATCTTCACTTTTGTAAACACACTCCACGCGGTTGTACCTGTATTAATATTGTATATATATATATATATATATTGTCATCGAATAATTATTTAAAACGTGAGACGAACCTCGTTGGTTATAAAAATAAATCGTAAAAAATTGAATATTATTATTATTATTAAACATTCGGTCCGCAAAGTGTTTGAATAATTCGGAGTTCATACGCCCAGTCTTTACCACTGGTACCTATATAAGATTATTGTGTTTAAATTGCTTTATTTTATTATTGCGAGCGTGTTGACGAAAATGTAATTTCTCTAGCGAAATAGAGACGTTTACAAAACACTTTTCATTCGAATGCTGTACGCATTTTAATTCGGCGTTAATTTTGTTTCGACTGGAATATACGAATATACATTATGTAATAGACACGAGAATATTTTAAAACAATTCTAGTATATACGATTAAAAGAAAATTTCCCATATACATATATCGGTAGACATATTCGCAATGACATTATTTGATTTGCAAAATATAACATTCACGCGTTGCTTGCGTGAAATATATTTTTAATACACCGATTTATCTAATAAATTAATACATATATACTTAATATATTCTTATATGTTTTTAATTATGATCAAACGACACGAAGTTTGAACATAATATTTTTATAGGCAACTACCCGTTTTTGTTCTCCGCGAATGTACATATATAAAAAGTACGACGCAAATCCAACTATTTATTACACTACGTATACATCTCGAATACAAATATTTCACGTTATTTACAATTTGTAGCAGAATAATAATAGTAATAATAATAATAATAATAATAATAATAATAATAATATAAGTGTGCTTTTATTACAATACGTACATTCACGTGCACAATATTATATACTTCTAAGTTCTATAAGGAAAAGAAATATGTGTGTTTATTCGTGGAAATAAAAGAAGAAATACAGTAATACAACAGAAAAATAGGGGGAAAAAATGTTATACGATCTAAAATGTTTGTATTGTCGTCGTCCTCCAGCGTTTGCAGCGTCTCGTTTTTACTCTCGAATATTTAATATAATGAACGTGCATAAGAAAACGCGGAATTTTTCCTATTATTTTTCGCTACTGAATTCTTTATCGGTTTGCGAATAAGAAAGCAAAAAACACGCTTACAAATATCCGGATACTGATGTTTACATTTTATTCTACGTGCACGATTATTTATTCTCGCCTAAACAAATTAGTACATAAAGTGCGTGGTGGTTGGTGGTAATGGCATTTTTAATAAGACAATACCTAAACCTGATTTGTTTTAACGTATGATTATATAATATAATATATATTTATATTATTTTAAAAATAAATGTGTAGCTGAATTTCGACAATTTCAACGATTTGAAATTTTCGTTGAAAACACCGAAGAATAATACGTGTTCGCGCGTTATTTCTCGTTATTATATTGTCATAGACTTATTTTGTTTGTTTTTATTTTGAAATCAACAAATGGATAGAGTTGAAATTTTCGTACAACGATTTTTGTTGTTCGTCCGATACAACAGATTTTTTCTTATTGTATTCGGAAAACGATTTCCGAGCATTTGGTCGGCGGACCGACCGTTCCCGTTCTGTGCACGCGTTGTCACGAATTTGTTTCACACTTTTCAGACGTAAACGACGGTTTGAAAATAATATTAAAATACACAAAAACTACAATCGCTCCTCTTCCCGTGTCGTAAATTTCTACACCGGTCCCGCCTTTTTTCATTTGGCCGGGAAGAAAAATGTGTTGTTGTTGTACCTCCGTTTTTATTATTCCGTCCATTACTCTAATACGCCTACCGTGTTGCATAACAGCGGTCCGCGGTAACGTTTCCATTTCACGAATAACTCGGAAAGATCCCGTGTTTTATTTCAGTGTTTGACACACACCGGTCCCCGAAGGATTAATATTGTTTTCTTTTATATTTTGCTTCTTTCCGACTTTTATAAACGCGGTCAAAGCAAACACCGACTTAGCGAAAATGCCTATAGGTAGAATTGAATCCGGGCCGATTCTCGTCTCTCTTTCCACTGCCGCCGACGGACAATATTAGTTTAGGATAAAAAAAAATTATAATGGATAAAAATCAATTATAATTATATGTCCCGTGAAGTGGCCAGGAAAAGAGAAGTTATTTAAATCTCTTTACGGAAACAATGTAAATAATTACGAAGCGACGTGGACGCATATTACAGTAAGATAATATGTAATTCTTCAGTTTTTTAAAAGCCATTAAGGCTCATCACTGCTCCACAAGCTCTCACCATTCCCCATTATTATTATTTATTTATTGCTATGTCTTCCGACCTCGAGTGTTCGAAAGTTTTATTTAAGTTCGTCAGTCCATCACTTATTCGGCGTGCCCAGTAGCCTCTTACCTTGTGATTTTCAATTCATGAGTCCCTTGTTATATCATTCTATACATATCTTCTTCTCCCAATAGTTCTTTGATTTCATTATTTCACCTTATTTTGTAATCTTCTGTATTCTTCTCCAAAACGGATACGCAAAATATGAATAATATAGATAAATATTTAATTCAAGCCAAGGTATTTTTTTCGTCGACTTCAAAAATCAAAAACTTGAAATACGCTAATGATTTAAAAAAAAGAAATAGTTTGAAAATTAAGACGTTATATTTTTATTATTATTATTATTATTATTATTGTGTAATATGGAAAATTTTGGTAAATTTGTATAAAATCCATTTGGAGTCAATAATTTGAATTTAGAAAAAAAACCAATAAATGAACAAGTTAAAAGTACGTTTAAAAAAAAGTACCGCGATAACTATAAATTTGATTGGAAATTAACATTTTTTTTTTTTTGTGTTCAGTTTTGTTTACGGTATTGAACTAATTATGACCAGTAAGGTAGCTAAAAGTAAGGTAGTAAAGTAGGTCCGCTGGTTGCGGACCGCTATTTATACGTGTGCGTAGCTACCCGCTCTTTTTTTTATTGCGTACCGCTATCCGGTGACTACCTCCTTTTCCGATTTTATTGCGGTCGACTGACTCGCTATGTCGGCATACGCCGATGTTTAGTTTGATCCTGATCGAGCGACTAATCGTTTGCGCGTTTGTTATATTTATTATTTTTATTATTATTAATAATATTATTTTGCGTATTTCAATGAAATAACATTAACGTTATGATTCAGTTGTCCTCGTTGTAGTACACTCGTTTACACGTTAATCGTATATTTTCATTTTTTTATAATTTTTTTTTTTTTAACTTTTACTGGTTTTACTCACATTTACACGTTTCCTCGAACGATCGAGTTTACCGTCAGCTAAGCACTAAACGCTCGACCACGACCGATGATCGCGCTTATTCCAGCCTTACACACGATGTTCAATGGGGTGGGGTGCTATGAAAACGGAGCATAACCATAACGTAATTGGACCAACTTACAAGTCGATGTTTAACTGACAATTGTATTGTAAATCCACACTGATTCGTGCGCTTGTTTTGAACCGTACTACGGTGTTTGAATCGAAAATAATATTTCCATGGCACGGTTAAACCCATGTAAAAATCCAGTATTCGTTTTTATCAAAAACGCAGTGCTATGAACGAGATTTGCACCGTACATTGAATCATCATTTATTGATGATTTAAAACGGCGTCTGCAACTAAATAAAATGCTACTCGGTTATGAATAGTGCTTATTTTTTTTTTTTATGTGAAAATCACCCGAGACCCGTCTCGAAAACGTCACGCCACGAGGAAGTGTTTCTATCCAGTGATCAATGCATACTTATAATAATGTGTCACGAATATCGCGTAATTATTTATATAACGAATATCCTAATTTATAATTGCAAATTGCTAATTGGACGATCAATTAACACGTCACGATACAGGTTAATTGGACGTAAAACGCATTTCGATTTGCCGTTTCATTTAACGCGTGTAATAATAATTATTATCATACGCATAGGTATAGCGTTGGACAACGTGAAAAATGATTAACGGCAAACGAGCTGAACGGTAATTATTAAAAACACTCGGCAGGTGAACCGGATCATTAATCAATAAAAGATTTATCGTTTTCTTTTATTATTATTATTATTATTATTATTCACTCGTACGATGCGTAAAAACAGGATTTCAGCATCAAAAAACATCGCGTACTACGCGTCACTGGAAACCATCCGAAAGACAATTTTTTCCTTTTATAAAAAACTTATTACGCGAAACTATATGATTTAAGCGATCGGACGGGTTTTGTTTCAAAATGATGCGCTTTATAACCGATATTCGTCGTCGTTAAAACATTAGTTTTAAAAATATTTTTTTATTGTACATAATCTGCAAGGTTGTAGTCATTTTTCCAAGTGAGTTTAAGCGGTGGGAAAAATTTTATTTTTGGCCTACAATTGGAATGTTTCTTAAATTCTTGTTCCTTCTCGAATGTATTCATTAGGTCACGAAATCAAATTTTATGGAATTTATACTTGCCGCGAGAACTGCCCGATAACCGAAACACAATTATAGATGGGATATTTTATGCTCGTGATTGTTATGAGCGTATAGGATATTACAATTTTATTTTCGCTTTTCATCTTTCTGAGCGTTTTAATAACAATAATATGCGGCGGTGAACTCCGTACGCACGATATGAATGCAATATTATTGTAAGTCTGGGAACATAACGCAAAGCTGCGTTCACAATATCGTAGATGTATGTTGTTATAAAGCCGTTCATCGATTTCGCATAATGCGGTTTCCGACAGGGAATTTATCGCGTAACAGTCGAATTTTAAGAAGCGAACGCTCCCCTTCCCCTATCTCTTAGGACAATATTACGACAACAAACACATCAGATTCTTTTGAATCTGCCCGAAATAAACGGCAATATCCCGAACGGATGGTGGTATTTTATCGTACGCTCTATTACCGAAAGCATACATTTAATGATAACAATATGTGTTGTCGCCGTCAAAACTCTATACACTATATGTTACATAATAGTATATAAAATTTTTTTAAGTTTATACGACCAACATAAGTCGACAAATTTGTTTTATTTTAAAACGGACGATTTTTGACTCGATGCGAGTTCATAGCAACTACGAGCTGATATTTTGTACAAGAAAAAAAACCCCGATGTGTGTTATAAACATTCCCGGTATTCGAAGCGATCGATCGTTTTTTAACTCGCAACAAAACGAAATCGTGAAAACGTAACCACCGAATTTGTTGAAAAAAAAAAAATTCTGTGTTTACAATAACGCTCGGATTAGATGAATCGATCATCGTGTGCATATAGTCTACACGCGGCGCACGTTCGCCGATAAATTATAATCGTAACAACAATAACCCGTTCGTTGTCCCGAACAATAAATTGGAAATCGCACTCGCGTCCAAACGCTTAATATTCTCCCGTTGGTTAGAATAAACTTTAAAGGACACAATGCGCAGAACATAATACGATCACATGCACCTGGATTACGATCCAGGACTGTATATCCTCCGTCTGTTCAGTCTGTTGTAGAACGTAATGCGGTATACAAAATAATATTATTCCACGAAGGGATGGATGCTCCCGTATCGATGCCGTTGAGCCGACGGACATAGTTGGTAGTATTTTTAAATACGAATTTTTTTTTTTTAAATCGAAATTTCAACAACAGAAAACGTAAATAACAACGGTATCTCGTCGCGATAATTGAACGCAAACAATATTAGTCGAACGACAATTCGATCGGCAAGCGATAATTAATCAAATGACATTTAATCGATAAATAAAATTTGTTTACAGGATACATCCAACTGTATATGGCGTTTCGTCGAAGACGTAGAAATCGGCACACGGTTCAAAATGTGTTTATAGTGACGAGCCTCAGAAAAAAAAAAAGAATTTTATCGCGGCGAATGATCAGCAGTGAAAATACAAAAAAAAAAAAGATAGCGAGCAGTGGATGATGCGAATGTCGTTTAAGCGAATTACTTTGATACAGTTTTAGGGTTTCGTTACGAGTTATTAGTATACAGTTGAGAGCAAATAAATCATTACATTCGACAAAACGATATTGTGAGCAGAGCGCCGGTGTAATGTATTTTGTCGATCGTTTTAATGTTGTAAAAAAAAAAAAGGTGATTTGGGATTGTCAAATTTTTTTTCACAATATAATTGAAGTAAGGCTCTATATTAATTTTTTAGCCCTAAAAACCACCACTTTTATGAATTAAATAGGGCAATATCTAATAATTTTTATAAATAGCTTCAAATTGGAAGAAATCTTTTGAAAAATGTTTCGTATATATATATATAGTGAAAATTCACATATTCGTTGTAAATTACAACACTCTAGGATCTTAGGACTTGAGGAAAATCAAAAAACGTATTGAGTTAGCTAGAAGATACAATTCGCTTCTGGAAGTGGACACGAAACAAGGTCATCCGAGTATTCATTCTAGTCGAACATTTGTACAAAGAAAAAAAAACATAATGACGAAACCAATAGCTTCCTCGCTTCGTTAAGAATCGTAAATTTATTGTCATTATCGTGGTCAAAACAATGAAGATTATTTTCGTAGCATTTTATAATATAATTTTCAGCTTCGAATTTAGTTTAGTGAAGTTTTATTATTTTATTTACACGTTACCGTCAAACATAATGTACGTATGACGTACACAATAATATTAGTTATTTTACAAATACTATTTTAAAATTGTGCACTATACATTTAGAGCAAAGCTAGGAAGCCATTGGTTATTTCAATGATTTTATTTTTTTCCGAACGTATGGATTTATATCACTGCTTTCATTATAATAATAATAAAACTCTAAAACTTCATCTAAGTAATTCATTTAAGCGACATCCAAAACATCAGCGGCTTGCTATCATTTTTTTATTTTATCACATTCATATTAACATATCACACGCCGTTTTAATATTATAAATATTAAATAATAATATTATTATTATATTTTCGAGCAACTTTCGATCAATTATCGTACGATTGTTTCCGAGAAATTGACATGCATAAATAGTTAGTCAGTCGAACGTGTTTTTTCTTCGACACACTCCGATGACGTCTCCCGTCAATTTGAATATTCTACGGAGACGACCCGATAATCTGAATTTAAATTATTTTATTTATTTTTTCAATAAAGTCGTCATGAAATGTATTATTTCAATTATACGTAATTCGAGATTTATATAGACAAAATAAAACATAAGTTGTGATGAAAGTATTATTTCATATTAATCTCTATATATAATTTACCAATATAAAATGTATTCTGTATAATTTTTTTAGTCATTTGGTATTCGGTTTATAAATTGTTATTTTTATTAATATTTTGATCTGTGTTGTGCTTTTTTAAATATTTTAATTTTAAATTATTTCAATTTTGTGTACAAAAAAAAAAAATTGCAAATATTTTATGTTTTTTTTTTTAATCTTCATTATTAGTAGAGTTTTTTTTTTCATTATTTCATAAAGTACACAAAACAAAATTGTAAATACGCATGTATTTTCATACAAAATTTTCAGTACAGGCATATTCTCATTAATATAGTTGTAACGGCTATTGAATAGTTTTGCTTCTAGTTTATAAATTACGCTGGGTGTAGCATATATAATGAAAATTTAGTTTTGTATTTTAAAATCAGATTTTTTACATTGCTCTTTTTCAAATAAATAACAAAATATAAATACGTGTTTCATTATTTAAAAAAAAAAATAAACAATTCGCCGCCATACGATAAATTCTGTCACGCAAAACAACTGGTGCGTCGTACACTTATATTTTTCATGTCGTGCCTATATCAACGCGTAGTTGTACAGAATACTTTGGAAAAGTATTTTAAATATTAAGGATTTATATATATATTCATTCTTTCGAATAAGAAATATACTTTGTTTTATTACCAAACTGGATTCGAAAAGTATTTGGACATAAACCCGTAGTACGTGCAATAAGTGAAAAGAAAAAAAAATAATACCGTTTGAAAACTTTTCAATTTAACTCGCCGACAACACAGAAAATAATCCGAAATAAATTTTAAATTTACAGTGTAAAATTAGTATTTTATGCAAAAAATAAAAATAAAAATTTTAATATACTTCACTATTTTCAAACACGAGTATGTTCAAAATATTATTTTTTCACTCGTATACGACTTGTGCTACACGGCGCACTGTTCACGTCAATGCGATGAAACCTTCCAAATTTACGCGACGATGGAACGCGTTTCGATGTATTCCAGTGATTTTTGTTCTCGACCGTTTCACTCCTCTTAATCGGTTCTAATTGGGAAACGGATTTAACGAATACGATACGGTGTATACGGATTAAGACATAAACGAATAGGTGTTTACAATACGTGATCCCGTTTGTACGTTTGAGAGCGTATACTGTTTACGTAGAACTTTATGAATGGCCAAAAGAGTTAAAGATCGTCGGACGTCAGATATATATATATATATTATGTAGGTGTTTCGTAATGAAATCCTTTCGGATGGACTATATAAATTCGTCCGGTCGCATATATATTGACATTTTCAGCTCACAACTGATGGCATTTTTGTCGAACATTTTATTTTTTTTTTTGTTTTTCAACGCATATTATGAAAATAAATAACCGGTAAAAATGTCAAATGTTTCGAAACATATATATATTTTTTAAATTAAAACAAAATAACTAGATGTGATTAGGTGAATTATTACGTACGCGCACGTCATTAAAAAAAAATTTTTTTTTCCGATTTTTCGGTGGTTTTTCGACGGATTCAAGAGAACTGTTTTGACAAAATCCGAAACGCTCTTGAAACGAACTTCATTTAATCGCAGTAACGTTGGAAATTTGTTATTCGAATAATCGCCTCCGTTATTCTCTAGAAAATAATTATTTCAATGGTTTAGTAGATTTGTGAAACAGAACCGTCGAATAGCCAACTGTAATAGTCTTACAGTATTGTAAGATATAGGCACATTTTTTTTCCGACCGCTATTTATAACCGCTAGAAGTAATGAAGTAATGTGTAATTTTCGTTCGGAAAAATCTTAATAATAATCATTATATATAAATAAAATCGATCTAAGGATTGAATCTTTTTTCTTCTTCGACGAAAACTGAATAAGATATTAATTTTTTAAACTATAATATATATATATATGTAAAAAAATCGCAGAAAAAGTGATTGAAGTAATAACTAAAATATTAAACATAGACGAATGATAAGAATATTGTTTTTTTCGCCTATAAAGATTATTTTCAACATACTATGCGTTTCGAGTTTATGATTTATACATTTAGCGTCACAACGGTTTCTTCTTTATTCAATTTAGTAGTTTTCATTATTAGATTTTATATACTATGTTGATAATAATTTTTTTTCGTTAAAAAAGTAAATAAATAGTTCGATTTGATTATATAGCTGTAATGCTGTATGCCTATGTGTATTTACTCGAAAAATCAGCAATTACAAAATTGAATCATACAATATTATTTAATTATCTTTTATACGCTATATTATATTACATCAGCTATAACTGGGATTATAGAATTTCAAGTACATCAGTTGATGCCATAAAGCTTATTACTTTACGAATCAAATAATAGACCCTATAAAGATTTTTTCGATATATATTTACATTTATGTTTTGTAAAATCATATTATGGATATATGACTCGTTGATTTTATTTCGAAATTAATAATCTCCGCGATTGTTTATATATAAAACTATAGAATATATTGACGTTGAAACGGTGCAAAATTAACAGTTTTGCGAGTAAAATACAGCTGTTAACATTCGCGAAATGCATATTTTATAATTTCGAATTTATAATACACAAGTAATACACAAATTAGTGGAAAATCGAAAAATGACTTCTCTAAAGTACCAATTAGAGACATCTACTTCTTGCTATCGGAAACACGATATCGTGACTTTTAGATCGAAACACTCCTTTTTTGGTAGAATTTTTATATTATAAAATTAATGGATAAAACTGACATTGTAATTTGCAGTTGATTGTGACGCGCATCAAGTTTTTGCTCTTTTTTTCGGTGAACTATCCACGCGGATGAGACTCATCAGGAACAGAATTTGAACAAAGTCGAAACGGCGAATGTGTTTTTCGGTTCAAAGAACATTTCAAAATCGAATCAGAACTCATTTCTAACGGAACTTTCCAAATGCGTATAATCCACAGTAGTCAATTAAAATGATTCAAATAATACACGGTTCAATAACAATTCGCGCGTAAAATAATATCGTGTCGTAAATGATTAAACGGCGGCGATTAATTACAGTTTATTTTTTAATAATTTTTTATTAATTACAGTGAATAATATTCACAATAACAGATATAAATATTTCCGAAAAATTCAAATTTCCAACATTATAAATAGTAATTACTTGGTAGATAATAAGGCGGCTACGACCACACGTGCAGGTTTTGCCGCGCGACAAGACCCACTAAAAATATAAATTTTAATGAAATGTGTAACCAGGTCGGCACACACACGACGTGATTTCAGGCAGAATAAATATTTTGCGCTTTTCAAAGGTGTCCCCTACTCATGAAACACAACAGCGCGAGTGGTCCATTCTAAGAGTCCCTCACACATTTTAGCGGTAGCGGTAGCGGGAAGGGAATGGGAAATTATACGTTTAAGAACGTACACAAAACACGTTAAATACATATTCATAATTAATATACTATTTTGTGTGTGGTGTGTGTGACGTGTTCCATTGAAATATTATTGTGTTAAAATGTTAATAAATATTATATTGCGATATACAGCTATATAATCGTCTGTACACTGTGTGTTATAAGAAAACGTATTGACACTACTGTAGCCGTCGAATAATGAATGACTTAATCTCGGAGTCTACTATAAAATGGTGTGATCATACGGATTTATCGATTTTCAACAAATTAAGAACGCTAAATACACACAACCGAAGAGTTTATAAAATAAATAATAATCAGTCTTTGACAATAATTCGAAATGTTATCGGACCGATTATTTTGCTTATACGTACAATGTGCTGGAAATTTGAGCGAAAATCATATAGCGCGACAGCAGAAATGCGACGGTTTTCGCCCTATTTCTCGTCCCGTTACAGTTTATGTGGGGGAGATCACTAGCATAAGCTGGTTTTCACGCTTCATGAAGTAGTGAACACACACTCCATGCGAGAAAACTTGTAATATAAAATATTCGATAACCGTTTATATTATAATACCATTGGATCGAAGTATGTACTCGATATGTATTTAATTAATGATAATTCGCGCACTACACATCACAATTCTCTTTTTTCTCTGACGTCGACGTCGCGATGAACGACATTAATGCGGCAGCTTGAAGTTCGCGATTTAAAAAACGACACAGATTATTATTGACAACATTTAATAGTAAATAAAAAAAAATTATTTAATATTATTACCATTACGATTATTTAGACTGTATTAAGATAGCCTTATTGTGTAATCCACGTTCATTTTCATTAGCGTCAAAAAACACGCACGTGTGGGTGGCCGTAGCCTAAAAATTGGTTCATTGGTCGTTGATCATTCGACGATCCATCGATCGTTTCATGTAAAGCAATTCAAAATTACATACATATTTTACAATATATCATTTTAAATTTCGCGATCGGGAGGGGAGGAAAAATTTTAATTCCCCACCCACTGCATTTGCTCCTGTAGAGTGCGTGTTATATACTAAATCAAATATCGTAGCCATATCGCGCGATAATCTATAATCGAAAACTGTTCGTAATACCTTGGGTTTCATGTTAAATATTTATATATATATGTATGTATATATATTTTTTGAGTTTGTTTTGTTTAATAAACGTATATAAAACAGAGTATAAATAGGATATAATAATATTAAACATAATTAATAACGCCTTATATTATATTGTTCGGTCTCGGGCATTAATATAAAACAGAATATGTAACTCCGATGTGTTGTGTATACGAGTAATAAAAGTAAATAATAGAAAAGAAATGTAAATACGAGTAAAATAAATTTGTCGACAGTCTGACCAGTATATAATATACGATTATGGCGGCCCGAGAGGAATAATAATAATAATATATAATACACACTCTTTTCGAAATAAATAATGCGTTCGGGGCTTATATAAGTATCAATCTTGTATTGGATTCAATAGTCCGATATTCTTTTCAAATTATGCGAACATAGTAATATTAAGTAATGGTGTATTAGGACATAACAAAGAAAAGAACATGAAAATAATTGGTAATAACATTTAATACCTAACGTAATCATTGTGTGTTTTGTGGTACATGTAATATAACACGAATCGAACAAAATATAAAATGTAAAACTCTTTTTTTTTATATATAAAATGGTAAAAATAAATCCAGTAGACATTTAGAAACG
This sequence comes from Chaetogeoica ovagalla, assembly GCA_032441825.1. NCBI lineage: Eukaryota > Metazoa > Arthropoda > Insecta > Hemiptera > Aphididae > Chaetogeoica > Chaetogeoica ovagalla. Next base: position 1,607,176 of record CM063727.1, on the reverse strand, counting down.
CGTGACATCTAAACTATGAAATAAAATACCTCGTTTTTGGATTTTCGTTTTATACACAATTAAAACGATATACTTTACAATAATTACTTGACGAACAGTTAAAAAATAGTTTACTATTTAATTATTTATTTAAATAATTATTTTTTTGCTCCTAATTTAGTGTTTTGATTTATACAAGCGTATTTAAAATGCATTGTGTTATATTATTGCCTTGTGGACTACCACGTGAGTTTTTCATTAGACTCTAATGATTAGAGCGTAATATTCGTTATTTGTGAATTGAGCAGAACAAACATTGATAATAATTTAGACCAAGCCTAAGAACTATATAGAGATAAAGATAGTAATCATGTGATTGTACGTAACTGATGTGAAATAATAATGTTTTCATAGTTTTATTGGAAAATGCGCAATAAATTGTTTTAAACAATTTATTCAAAACATGTTCCTGGTTATAATTAAAACTTATATGTGACTTATTACTAATCAGTATATATATATATACATAAATGATATGTTCATATTGTGTTGATTAGTACAGAAGACGAATATATTTTAATATTAAAAAATTTTTTTTTTTTTTTGTTGCAGGTAAATAAACAAATCCACGCTCCCGTGTACCACCGGTGTGGAATAACGAAAACGTTGTACGTATTATAATATATTAATTTTAGATTTATAATATATTTTAACAACACTTTGTTGTATTCGTTATTATGACATCACGTCATTATTTGACTATACTACCCGGACTAGTAATTGATTTTATATACAATTGTTTAACAAAAAACAGCTATCGCGTACATCTTATGATTTTTCTCACGTAAAACGCGTACGTTGTCTTTAGAATTTTGAAATGTACGCAATGTCGTGTTCAGAAGCGACTGATTATTATCTGTTACGCATTTACGAGAATCAAAACGAAAAATAAAATACACTTGTAGATTATTATTATTATTTTTTTATTGTTGCGCTCCGTCTTTGAATGAATTTATTAAAAAAGACGACGTCACTTTTATCCCGTACCCAATTTTTATTTTAATTTCGTGTTACCTACAAAAAACTTCATATTCCTCTACTTCGTCAAATAAAAGTTCTGAATTCTAAACGCGCGTTGAAAAATAATTATTATCGACGCGTGCGTACTACTCACGGACGGCCCTAGAATAAGTAAACTGGGACGTTTGTCCTACGCTGCCGTTTTAAGGCCTCGCATCCACAAGAAGGTAATACAGTTGAATTGAAAAAAAAACGAGGAGTGCGTATCGGTAAAAAACATGTGTTACGATTATAAATAAACCGTTCAATTCTACTGAAATATTTTATTTTAATAAATTACGCGTATCGGCAAAACGATTTAACAAAAATATGATTAACGTAGAAAAAGATACATACACACACAAAACAAAAAAGAAATAAATATTAATTTTATTCGCGTAACGACCGAAATCGCGGACACGTGGCTTGGCTACGGAACGAAAGCGGAGAACAGAGACGACTGTGGAAAAATCCGAAAAACACAATAATTTTGTTGCGTGTTATATACGCGTACGCCAGACTACCGCTATAGTGTAGTACGTGTAATAGCGGATTGCCGCCGCCAAATGTGCGCAATATTATTATAGTCGGACGACTCGAGCAATCATCACATTGAAGCGCATACCTCGTCGGATACTTTGTCGAACGTGGCTGCCGCTCGAATTCCAATTGATATCGATATAAACACGTGTTATTTTTCTGTCGGAATAGTAACGAAAATTTCGTTAAGACGAACGGATTGTTTTGAGAGAGCAGCGCATGGCATGGCGAGTTTCGCCGCTTTACGGGCAATTCCATTATCGTTTCACGCGTCCTTAATATTTCACTTACAATCCAAAATCATCACTCGCTATTGGAAGAAGAAAAATGGACCGTACAAGGGGTCTGTACGTCGTACAGACGAAAATCTCGATTTAACGGGATCGAGTCGCAAATTGGAATTAAACGCACATACGTAGTCGCACGACTGAATCGGGTTTAATGCGAGTGCGGCGATTTCATTCCCGAAGTCGGATAAATTCTCACGTAGTCGTCCGAAATTCGCGCATAGTCGGTTTCAGTTTGAGACCGGCCTACGGGTAAAATATACGCAACGCATATCCCTGAGTGCCAACTCGTAAGATGTGAAGTGACATGGTTCCACCTGATCCACGAAGATTAAACATTTCTTTTTTCACCGGCTACCACCTGTTTCGCGTATAAATTATTAATTTCCACACGCTTGATACATTCCACGCGTATGTCTGAGTATAATATTTTAAATTCTATTCATAGCGCGTTTAAGTACATTTCAAATGTCAAAACTACCCATCTCTTATTTTTATTTTTTTTTTTTTTTAATCGAATACTATTCCATTTTATCTAAATTAAAGTTTAAAAGATTCATGAAAATTTGCAAGAAAAAAATGTACGCGAAAACCAATTTTTTTTCTTTTAAATCAACAAGAAAATAATTAATTCAAAGTAATGTTATTTTTATTTCATTAATTATTAATTGCAATTTGTATATATTTTTACTGACACGCGAAACCATTTCACGTACAGAACAAAAAATCAATATTGATAGGTAAATGTTGAAAAAGTAAAAATAATAACTAAAAAAATAGTTAAATCGATATCTAAAAACTCCTTGCAAAATTACAACAAAAAAAAAAAAAAAATTAAGTATAAGAAATAATGTATGCGTGATGTATATAAAAAATACTTACAATGTATATATATATATAATATTGTGTTAGGTGTTTGTGTGTATATAAATTTTGATTTATCCGCAGCTACCACGTGATTGATCGAAATTCCTATTGAAAATATTTCACGTCGAAGCGCACGGGTCATGAAGAAATTAAAAGCTAAAACATAATCACGACGATAAAAAATGTTTCGTATAAAAAATGTACAATTGCTTGAAAATTAAATTTGAAAAAGGCGAAAAATCGTCCATCGATCCTTCCCGGAAAATGGGGACGTTGAATTGATTGCACAGATGATATGTTATCTTGAAAAAAAAAATATGAAAATGAAATTTGTCTTCAGTCGTGTATAAAAAAAAAAGAAAAAGAGCCCACGCGATGGATAGACGGAGGCGATGGCGTGTGACGTTCGAAACGACGGCAGTGCGTCGGATTACGCACGGTGGAAAACAGTCTTCTCCGTCCGATCGTCAAAAGTGCCGAGATGAAATCCTTTAGGCATCGGGTCCATATAATAAATATGTCAAGAAGATTTATAGCGAAAACCGCGCCGGAGTGCGAAACGTTTTGTCCTCTGGCGACGCGTTCGGGGACGGGGGGACGGGGGAGCACGCAATATGTGTCGAAGGGAGGAAAATCGCGTCGTACAAAATACGTGTGATAAATACAAATATTCACGTCGAACGATCCGATCAGATAGATACAATTCGCAGACAGATTCTGGTAGTAATAGTAGAAATATATTTTGTTTCTATCCGTTCAAAAAAAAAAAAAAAAAAATACCGTATTAATCGTCATAGGTCGTTTTCGATTTTTTTTTTTTTTTTTGTTTTTCGTTTTAATATAAAAATATACGCGTAAACGCCAATTTTTTATTTATTTATTTATTTATTATTAATATTTTAAAGACTATTCCGGCGGGACATACGGGAAAAGGATCCTTTGAAAACCGGCATTATCCGTATTATTTTAATCCTTCGTCGCCGCGGGACGCGTATCCTCAAGTGCCCTGCAACGGTCAACGGTATTCTAAGCGCACATCATTTGTCCCCGGCCACGTCCAACCCGTCACGGCTGCACCGTGTACGAAATCACTGAATCGATAGCGAGTGTAAAAACTAACTTTTCCGTTACAGTCCGGGCATCCGTCAAATCGAAATTCATAATGAAATTCCTCCCGCTTCATCTCCACTAGTCATTTTCGCTCTCTCTCTCTCTCTCTATCTTTATCCCTGTGTCGAAAACGTTTTCAGTGTGACATCGTTTTGCAGGAGACCCGCTGCAGGTGTGATGTTTAATCATTTTCGTTTCCTCGGGCGGATCCAAACGTGTAATATTATGAACTTATTAAACTGGCGTATAATCAATAACTGACATAATAACGCGTTATACTCGGAGTTGGGCGTATTCAACGTTTGTCACGCTGATGCATTGCGACACACAAGAATTATTATTGTTATTTTCTCGCCGTGTCGTCGGTTAATTTACAATTCAAATAGTTAACGGAAACGTTTTTACCGTTGTCTTCGTCAACGCGTGGCCTATACAACAATAATATTTAAACTACAAATAACCCGTGATTGTTGGTTTGCATTTGATATACGCGTTAAAGGTTAGTTAAGTATGAATGAATACGAAACGAGTGGTGGAAAATTATGTATTATACATGAATTGTTTTCACCGAGTCAAAACTCGAAAATTAAAATGTACAATTGTTATGCGGAAAATGTCGAAAACTTGTATTTACCTACTTAGTTTTGTCACGCGTTTCGGTTTGATATTCAAATGAAATATCAAACGAAACGTGTAAATGTATTTTAATTTGTATTAAAATGGAATGCGCGTTGTAATCATTAACCGTAATATTACTTTTCATTTTTTTTTTGTTCGTGTACACACCGTACGAGTATTAATGATTGTCACTGTTTCATTGCACAATGTGTGTAATATGTTAAAAAGTTACGTCATCTTAATCTCGCGTTGTCAAAACGAATCGTTATTTCTATCCAAGCAAAAACTTTAATTATATATTTTAGTAAAAAAATTATTTTATTAAAATATTTCAATTCACGTAGAAATTTCATAGCAAAAAAGGAAGAAATTAACTCATCCCTATAACGAAAGGTATACGTACGATTTGGATAATCTAATGTCTAATTGAAGTTCTCGTCATTGAATAATCCTGCGCAGAATTATGTTCAAAGCACAACGCAATGTTCATACCGATCTACTTTTATTCAAGGCGATTTAAACGTAAACAGATGACATTTTTCACGAAAATCGAATTTTATACAATAAAAAAAAATCTCCCAATTCTTTTGTAACCGATAATTCCAGACAAAAATAAAATTCGTGTTTTATTAGAAATACTTGTATACTTGATTTGTACTTCATTAATAACACAAATAGGTTTTCAAAAAAGTAAAACATCGGATTTTTCGTGTAACAACACAATATGTTTCCTTAATCTCGGACAACATTCGTATAATAGTTTTACTGTTAAACATAACTATTTTATCGAAATAAGATAATAAACGAAACGTAGAAATAACGTTATTACGGAAAAGTAATAATTGATTCTGATTTTCTCGATAACCGTGTTTTACTCAATTGTGTCGATAATATTTGAATTCGTTTTAAACGATCTGAACTAAGAACTACTGAAAAATAATTTATAAGAAATAATTAGTGATATCTGACAAAATGATCACACTAAAAATACATCGAAGTTGAATTGCAGAATACCTTCTTATTTTTACTCGGTTTTTAAAACATCCGTAATTAATAAATCTGGCGGCGCATTTATTACAAACGTACGTAATACCCATCGACATTTTCCGATTGATCGAATCAACCACTATATAAAAAAAAAAACAGTTAATATGACGAAATAATTGAAAATGTAAATTATGTGCGTTTAAGTAATTCTTTAAGCAATTTTCTCTAATATTAGAAAGGAAGAAAATGCCGAAATTAATATTTACGGCGGGCCGCGTTTATTTTCAATGTTTATTATTCTGCTTCAATCTTGGTCTTGTTTATCATTATGTGAGTGTGTCTCTATATACGTTTATAAATATTATGTATTCATATTATATCCGTTTAACAATTATAATGAAATTTGTGCCTATCTCTGAGCGGTGCACGTACAAAAATATAATCTGCTCGAGAGGAAGAGAGAGAGAGAGAGGTTTAAAAGAGGAAGAGGATGATTTGGGTTTTCATAAATTTAATTAACTGGATAGACGTCTTTCGATTCGTTTATGTCTGCAATCGTCGATATATACTTCGGTATATGACGCTCGTTCATCTTCGTTCTTAATCGAATTAACTGGAACAACAATACGTCGCATTCGAACCGAATTCGAAAGGGGTTGGAGTTATAATTTTATATTTATATATATATATATATAAATGAAGCGACTTATACTTGTATCATCAAAATTAGTAATTTTGTTTTTGATAAATGGTAGTGAACGAACGAGCACACGGATACCCGTAATATTATATTAACGATGAATTTCGCGCATCGCCGTTGCTCGGACGACGTTAATTTTTGTTTGATGGGAAATAGAGAACGTTGTTTGCTCAGTTTTGAATTTCCATAAGTAAATCGGTTGGTATAAGGGACAGAGAAATAAACAAACGATAGTCGGCGATTTATTATATTAATCTATATAATCAATGACGTAATATTATATTATTTTTTTCTACGATAGATGCCGAGGAACTTTCGGAATAAAAATATTTTATATTTTCTTATTCCTTCCGTTATTTTCGATGAAACAATCCGATAATTATTACAAAACCACATAAATTCGCTTGTATATAGCATACATCAACTAAAACTTCTTCCGCATTAATTGTTAATGTATACGGTTTTTTTTTTTTATGAAAATTATTCAAGATTATATACACATAATACTTGACTCAATTTGAGAAAATATCGAATTTGTCTGTAAAAAAATTGTCGCGTTTTCTACAATCGAATAAAAACAAGAATCAATATTTTTCTATCAATTCTTTTATATGCACTAAAATTCGCTATTACTTTCACGATCAACGAAATACAATTTCAACGTTATAAATATAAGCAGAAAAAATATTTGGAGCGTTAAGGGGAGGGTGGACACCTCCTCTTACGCCTTCCTCGTATCTATACGCCACTGCATAAAGTAGAGGGTTTTTCTGGAAAAACGAGCAAATTTGAAATGACTCTCACGAAAGTAAAAAAAAAAATATATTTCTAAATTTTAATGTTAAAAATAAAAATTAAATTATACGCCATTAAACAATGGTCTTTAAACAAAAAATTGTTATTGGACTATAGTGGTTTACATTGTATTCGTAGGATGTTTCATAAGAAAAAAAACCACACGTTTTTTAATTACGTGATTTTGGTGACCAATAAATATCGCTAAACGGTGTGATAAAACTATCACCACGAACAAATATCGACCGACTGCCATTGACGATTTTTTTGTTTTAAACGCATGAACAATTTCAGTATTCAAAAGATGATGACAATTTGATGTAAAATATAAAACACGAACAGACAGAAATACATACAAAAACCGAGTTCGACAAATATTTTTTTATAAGCGTGTAAAATTTTCTAACATTATTTACACCTCACAACATAATAATACTCTACAAACGTGCCATTTCTTATAATCGATTATTTATACGAAATATTAGACTGAATATCTTTCGGAACCGTTTTTCTTTCAGTACAATGATTTATAATCATTTTAAATTCAGATAATAAAAGTACAATATTCCTACTCGAAATCACGCCTTCATCAATTATGACCCCGTCCAACTGACGTCCGAATAGCATCCGCATTCGCTGCCAATTATATTTGTATCGATTTCAAAAAGCATTGAAAACCGTTGGTCTGGATTGGATTTTTACAAACAAAAAAAAAAAAAAACGTTTTGAAAGAACAGAGAAACAATTGGGGAAATTTCTTTACTTAGTTTACGTTCTTCGTGTTCGTTGTTTTTGTATAATATAATACACTAAATAGATAAAAACAAAGTACAGATATTTTTCTGTTTTTCGCTTTGAATTATAAAGTCTGGTAAACGCTCGGGAAAAGACTGTTATGACGCGCGAAAAAGTATAACAAACGTCTTTTATACGTTAGCCGATAAACGATATACACAATTCTTTTTCAATAAAAGTCCCGTTAAATTTTAATCATTTTTTAGCACTTATATAAGTTTTGAGGTATTTAATTCACAAAGAAGTAATTTATGATGGTTTTAAGGCTTCAAATTTTTATACAACGTCAGACGTACGTTTTATTCAACTGTATTCTACAAATCATGGATATCATTAATCATAATTTGCTTTTAAAAACATTTTTATTTTTTACGACAATGTGTATTTTATTTTTTATATGAAAATTCCGTTATTTCATTTATTAATAATAAATATTATTACGCCGAAGCTCCGCTCAGAATTGTTTTTATCGAATGCAACGATTTATCATTGCTTTCAAATCTATAGTAATAATAAAACTCTTAAATATTTATCCTAGTACTCCACTAGGCGACATCCAATAACGTCCCGCGGCTCGCTACCTTTATTTCTTTACGGTTACTACATCGTTAAGAACGTAATAATCATAAATCGACTCTCGAAACGGTTTTTTCTTTTTTTTTTTACTATTATTATTTAATCAAATTCATCGTATAGTGCGCAATAGTTTACGACGGCGTCATCATATTTTATACGTTTTCGAAAGAAAAATAAGACATCATTTTCGGTTTAAGAGAATATTTGCGAAAACGTTTTACATCGATAATTTTTTTTTTTTAATATTTCATTTACATGTACAATACTTCAGCTTGTGATCATTTATAATAATAAATTTTAAATCGTGTCCAACGCGCCGGAGCAAGTGTCAAATGTTTTTTTCTTAAACGTTATAATAAGTTACGGTTAGCTATAATAATTAGCTTGTGTCAAATATAATATTTTTTCAAAAACGCTGTGAAGTTAACGAATGTTGGGGTATAGGAATTTCTCTCATCACTGCGACGGTTACGCGTTACGACGGTGTATTTTATATTAAATATTATACGGTTTTATGAAATATATTTATAATCAATGGACGGGCAGATTTTATTATTTGCACGTCGCCGTCGTCGTCGTCGTCGTATAAATATATAATATGAGCCCTGCGCGACAACAGTCCGTGTGCGCCGCCACGCCATCAATCATTTCCCGGTGCGAACCCGCTCTCCAGTGCTAATACGAAGCCGTTATCCACTCGCCGCGGCCGTCCGCCGTTATTATTTTCGCGTTTTATTAATCCAGTCCATTCGGTGGCCGCGACCAAACTTCTCCTCGATCTCCATCCCATCACCGCGAAATTCTTCTCTTAAATCGCTATTACTTATTTGCGATCCGGTGTAGAAAATGAAAAAGTTCCCCGCTTGTTGTTGACTGGACTGCAGCGCGAACGGCGAACGAAATCGGCAGAGTTGTATCCAAAAAAAATAAATAAATAATATATAAAAAAATTAAAGAGAAAATACGAAGAATTCCTTTCCGCTTCTAGTCCGAACGCTTTATATATATATATATTTTTTTTAATGATTTCCGTTTTTATTAAATATTATTATAAGTTTTGATTGCGGAATATACGTGTTTTTTCATTTTCGGGTTAAAGATTTTGATTGATTTAGTACGAAAGCACACCAAAAATTACTTGCACTTCGTGAACGATATACCATATAAATGTATTAAGAAACGAAAAATGAATTATTGGCAAACGATGTTAAATAAATCACGATAAATTAATAAGACGTATCGGAAAACCATACAAATCATATAACGTTGTATATTAGCGTGCGTGTCCCAAGTGTATTTGATAGTTGTTACGTAGTTTCTAACGAACACGGTAGTAAATTTCGTTTTAAAAATACATAAATTATTTAAGAATAATAATTTCGAATGCTGCGAAAAAAATTGAGAAAATCGTGTACACTACAATACGATTATACAATAAATAAATATATATAATACGAAATATAACCGTTTAATATATACGAAATACTGCTATCCATTTAATTGAATCGTTTAAATTTCTTTGAAATTTCTCTGAAAATACATTTTTTTTTAAAGTCGAATCCCTCGATTTTTAATATTTTACACAGTTTTGCTAAATTAGAAAAAAAAAATTTATAATTCGATTTTAATACGTTTGCTTTTCTACGTTATTATTCGATTTAATGTTTTGTGCCGAAATTTCAAATAAAAAATATCTTTTCTATTCAATATTTTACGATCATATACCATTTTGTTTGCAAACAACACTGTTAAATAAGACATATAAAAAATAATTTTACTTTTAGAAACAACAAGCGTTAAACGTTAAACAAATTTCATTGCGATTTTAAATTTCTTTTTATAGGTCATTTATATAAACACGTAATACCCGAGTGAGTTGTCGAGACAATGTTTTATGTACTCCTTGCGGGATAAATTTATTTTATTAAATAAAATAATTGAATTATATTGTACCGTAAAGTCAGGAAAAGAAAAGTAAGAAAAAAATTTTTTTTTTCGAGAATGCTTCTACAAATAAAGTAGAAAACTCATTTTTATGTTCTCAATAAGACGGTCCAGTAAATTCTGATTAAGGTCAACCGTTCTTTTTCATACAGTCTCCTTTAGTTATAATATTAAATTATACGGCATAATGCAATCTATTGTGTGCGTCTGTGTGTGTGTGTGTGTGTGTGTGTGTGTGTGTGTGTGTGAATGGAGTTTCATAGGTATATACCAGCGGTGACTACGAGAATATACGTCAAGTCTAAAAATTTGAACAAATTAAAAATATAAACGCTGCATCGAGAATTTGTATTTGCCATAATGAAACGACGATGATAAATGTATTATTATTTATGTAAGCACTGTTGAATTTCGTTTCCCCCCCCTCCCCCCGTAATAAAATGACGTGTTAAAAATTATTCACGAAACACGTTAGGGGATATTTGTATTTCGGTAATAATAACGATTTTGATCGGTGAATTTTTATTTGAAAATAATAAATCGCGAGAAGAATTGTTATTGTACGGTGTTGACTTTGCGTGCGTTTGATTTGACACGTTCAGAACTCGAATTTGTAATAAATCGAAACGACGTGACGCGGGTTTAATTTTTTTATTTTATTCCACTGACTCGCCGCGTTGAGTGCAAACCGCCCACCGTATGACAGTAGAAGGAGCGGCGAGAGGTATCACACCACACGTATCCACGTAGCTGTGTATTACTGCGCGTTGAAAACTTTTAATATGCAAACCTCCGTACTACGCGCGAAGTATATTGTACATCTCGCGATAATACGATGAATTTCTCGTTTAAAAATAATATAGTTTTTTTAAGTGCTTAAAAACGTGCTTCGCTCCATTTTTTTATATATATATACGAGTATACGTCGGAATAAGTTGCCCGCGCGACCTGGTGTATCCTTCGAAAACGCCACGGCGCGTCAGTAAGTTTTAAACGGCCGCGTCTCGTCTGCGTTACGTAAAAATCTAAGCCTCATGAAAAACGTGACCAATTATAAAAGTTGCCGGCGAAACTTTACCTAATAATCGACACGATTGTTTTTCTTAATCCGTGGCTGTGGATTAACCATGCGGTTCATATTTTATTCGCGTTACGCGTATCATCGTAATAAATGACGCGTATATTATGTTACTTTTTCGTTTGCGCGTCGTTGCGTAACATAACGCGCTAAAAATCGATTATACGAGCGAAAAACTTTACGATAACAAGCCTATATAAGTTTTTGCTTCGTTCGTAACGATCGCTTTGATCAGCACGTTTTATTTTGCATCACATTGTTGGAGTGTACGATATGTCATTAGAATATTTCGGTTTCGAACGCACACTCGTCCGTTGTTCTCATACGAGCAGAGCAGCTCTGCGATGTCGTCGAAATTGAGATTTCGTTTTTTTCCCCCCTCAAATGTCTCTCTATTTCGAATATTTTAATTGTTTTAAAATACGCGAGTCGAATTTTTTTTTAAATTCGAAACAAAACCCGATACAAAATCAGAACGTAAAATCAACGGAGAAATCGCTGCGTCGAAACTACGAAGGACAATGTTTTGAAGGGCCGTCCGTTCGAATAATCCCTGAACATTTGTACACGTTTTTTTTTTTTTTTTTTTTTTTTCCGGGTATTTTTTTTCGAACACGCCTCGCGTTGTATGTGACGTGTACGCGCGTTCTCCGCCGGCAAATTGAAAACGCGCCCGGCGTGTTGCGTGCATTTGACGCGCCCGGAGCGGCGGCGGTCGTCGTTTTGCGAGTTACGACCGCCAAACGTCCTGAGACATAAAATTATCGTACGTGCGTGCGCATTAATTAAATCCGCGTGCGGCTTTTGGAAATTTTCTAGTACCCGTGACACACAAGTGTAGCTAACAACAAGTGCAGTTGTTGGTGAGGTGGTGACAATAACGTCGCCGTCCATGCCGGCGGTGTGTGTCATGTGGTCGTCTGTCGAGCGGCAATGGGACGGCATACGTGATGGGAGGATATCACCGCGGGTGCGCCTCGCAGGCAGTTTATGCGGCAGACGAAACGGTCAGTTATTTGAAAACGAAATTAAAGAAATTTCAATTCATACGTTGTAATCAATACGAACCGACAGTTTTAAAACTCTTAAAAATTCCAAGTCTTAAGTATAAACAGTGTGTGCATGAAGAAAACTGTGTGATTTTACGTAACGCACTCGATCGTCTTTTAATATTTTTTTTCAAAAACAATTGAGCCGGTTGATTTTTTTGATCTGTCTCTATCGAAAGAACGATTGCACACGCTGAATTCTAACGGATTTCGCACTCGATTAGAAATTGCAAACAAGTCATGACGAAACCGTACTGACATCGCGTTCCGGTTCGCCGCCTGAGATATCTGAGGCCAAACGTTAAAATTCCTATGATGGACTGCCAAAATTCACACTTGACATGACGTGTGTGACAGTGTCACGTGTCGAAAAAATGCTCTAATCGTCCGATTTCTAACGGAACGCATTTAAAGAATTGTCGAATGAAAAGGCAGGTTTCGGAATACGTGCTTATACGCGTTTGAATATGATTTTATTTTATTGAAATTATCGATCGAAAAACGCGTTTCGTTTTACTACATTATCGTTATAACTATTTCGCAGCCTTTAGTTCATCGAACACGAAGCTCGTTATTATTATTTTTTTTTTCATTATTGAAATCGGTGACTTTTTAGAAAAGACATTGAACAGATTATAAACGATAATTGCTTGTTACGCGAGAAAATTTAAATTTGTATTTGATGTTTTGTTATATAATGTGTTAAATTAAAAACTGTTACAATTTAGAACGTAATAATATTAAGTAGTGGGCAGTTATGACAAATAGATTATTTCCTCCGCACTTTGAAATATTTATAAATGCGCATCTTGCCTAGGAATCGCTATCGACTGCTACGGGATAGAGTAATATGCATATATCATTTCTAATTCTCTATAATTCTACTATGGACTGCGTGTATAATTGATTCGAGTTCAGCATTTTCGTATACGTGTACCGCAATATAAACGTGTGACCGTAGTGGTATAACTGCAGGCAATCGCGGTAATCGTGTCAGTTGTCATTGTCGAAGCGATGCTGCGGGGTTTATCAATCGAATAAGCCTCACGTATTGTATTATTATTTAGATAAAATATTAGGTATTATGTCATACGATATAGTACGTAGTATGTTGTTCAATGTTTTTCAATACTCTTTTGTTTCGCCACAATTATATATAACGTCTGTATTATTGTAAAAGTTGTTAAAACGTTAATATCACGTTAAAATCGCGATCATAAAATATACCATAAAAATAGCATATTATAATATGTTTTGGTTTTCATGAAAAAAGTTTTATTGACTATTTCTACTAATCATAAAAATAATTAAATAATTTTCGGGATTCTCGGGAAAATAATCGAAAAACTTCTTCCGCAGTGCATTTACTACAATGATTTACAAAGGATACGAAGTGAAGAAAAAAATCGTTTTAAAAGCGAATAATAATACGAATAAAAGATTATTAGTATTATATAATATATATAATACTAAAAATATACTATACGACATGTTATTGCAGAAAACGGTCGTATAATATGTGTATATAAAATATATGAAATAAATCACGGACACTCTGAAACGTTCAAGCAATTAGCGATTTCACAGTATTATTATTCATATAAAATAATACGTATAACATTAAGACTCAGCACACATGACAATTGATAATTTTGTAAACATATGTATAAAATAAAATATGATACGTTATTATGTACGTAAATTGATGCGTTATAATGTTTCACGAAATTATGAAATATTTTTAACGAGTCCTAATTGGACTATAAAATTGCAATTATTGGTTTTTATCCGCGTACACGTTTATTATAATACATTTTATTAATTATGTTATTATGTGACATATAATTATTTATTTATTATAATATAATAATATTACGTTCTTATAAATTTCCATTTTTGTTTCATAAAATAAAGGTGTATAATACACTCGTATATATTATAAGGATTATTCATATGCGAATGTAAATCATTTTTACGATTCACGATCGAACGATAACAATGGTAATGATGATAAACGCCTAAACGAAAACGTATAATTCTTTATATATATAATATATATAAAACAAAGTGTATAATACATCGATTATTACATATATATATATATATAATATTTGTTTTTCATAAATGCCAAAGTTAATTTGAAAATATATTATAACGTATACGAGGTGGATTTACGTCCATGATGTTATAGATGTGTAATGTATTATTATTATTACTACTATTATTAGAATAATTTTTTATAGAATATTTTTTTTCCAATCTCGAGATCACGGCAAATCGTTTTGTCGTTTTCAAAAATCCAATCGCCTTCAACAATTTTTAACGAACTGTTTTCAAGACGGTATCAGAAATGGATTAAAATCGAAACACCTCTCATTTCGACGGAAGCTCACGAACATATTTTTTGTTTAATCACGAATATGAATAATACTTGTGTTTTAATAATTATTATCGAAGAAAATAAAAAAATAAGATATCGCAATAGTTTTTAATTGAAAATCCGTGTTACTAATTGACCATATTCGTTGTGCCATTCGATCAGAACAAATTTCCTCAGCGTTTTTTCGTTTAATAATATGATTTATTGATTTTTTTTTTTTAGTAATTGTTATCATTTTTGGATTTCGAATATTATTTACAAATGAATGAAAAAAAAAATGATCGCGTTTTTGTACTAAATTTTTTTTAAATATTTTTTATACGTAAAAGAATGCAATAATAGTTTTAAAGTCACTTTCAATGGTAATTTAAGTCCTTTAATTTTTTTGCATTTCATTAAAATGTCTGACGAGTATCACGATATTGTAATGAATACGAATTTGATGAAAAATTAAACAGGGGAAAAAAATAAATAGAAATATTCTATGAATACGTATTGAATTCGCGTGTAAGAAACGACGAATGATACGGAATATGGAGCGATCGATTTCTAATTCCTCTATAACGAGTGTAACATATTCGTAATTATATCAAAATACTTATAACGTATAAGTTTTCGTGCACGTTTTTTTTTTAACGGATTTTTCCGGTTCGTGTTTGATCTATAAATGGTTTCTTGCAATAATATATATTCTTTATATATATATAAAGAAATAAAAATCGAATAACATATGAATTACCGAAAACCAAAATCAAAGAATAGTAAAACAGAAAAACATAGTAATTAATTTTTAATGTCAGGATATCTGAATTATTGGGTAAGTTGAAATTTTTAAGGAAAAACAAAACCAAATATGAATAACAAGGGAACAATTGGATACGACTTGTAAAATATGCGACGGTAAACATCTTGTAGAAAGTTCTTTACGATGAAATAGAGGACAATCAACACAGTCTCATATATAAAATTAAAAATTTCAACTCAGAAAAATAAAATGAAGTGTTAACACATACATATATTTTATTTCGGATTAATAATTATGTGCTTAGGGTGCCGGAGTTAACGAACATATCGTTTAGAGTTTGTTTATTGAACGTCATATGCAAAACACAATAATATTTGTTCATTTATATGGAAATTAATTGAACTTTGAGATCGAAAAAACTGATAATAGGATTCCGAAAGATGATTCCGGCGAAACGCGGTAAACAACCTGTTTATGACCTAGTTAATGTGTGTTACATCGTATTTATTCCGTGTTTCACCGTATAACGTTCTGTTTAACTCTGTAAACAGAAAATCCGAATATGCCTGTCGAATAATATATTATTTGTTATTCAGCCAGCTGTTAAGTAAAAAAGTACTTTTTTATTTTCTCGTCGAAAAATACACTACAAAGCGAAAATATGTACTTCAGGGTTTTCGAAATCGGACGGAATCGCGTAACATTTAATGTGGATAAAAACGAGATTTGTTTTAAACTAAACGCGATTTGTGTTATATACAGAATTCGATTCGACTGTATTTCGCGTTAGTATTGTATAATTGATAATATGTATTTCGTTATTGTTTCGATGAAATGATTTTGAAATTTTATGCGAAGATTGTTTTAGATATTGGAACGAGAGTGGTTTTACGATGATGTATATATATATATTTTATTTTTCTGTGTACAAATTTTCGACTAAAAAAGGAGTAGTACTCGTTAGAAAATATGTTGTTTATTTGGTATTTTGAGTGGTTCGTTATTCGTTTTCCCAGTAACGTTTTAACGCATCACAACAGTAAAATTACATAATAACTGTAAAAACAAGATTTTGTTAAAATCGTTATATCGTATGATTAATATAATTAATTAAATACGTACGAATACATATTGTTGTATTAAAGGAAATTATTATTAATTTTTTAATTTTCTTCCCATATTTAAATCGTATTTGTAATTTAAATAGGCAAAATTAAAAAAAAAAAATTTTTTTTAAAGGTGATAATGTCTTTTATCACTTTTTTTATAACATATTTCGATAAACTGTATTAGAGAAATTTTTTTTTACTCTTTTGCCGATTTTCATATAAAAACACGGTCAAATAACGTGCCGCGTATAAACATAGAGGTATAGATAACGATAGTAAAACTTTTAAGTGCACAAGATAGTTTACTAAACTAAGTTTGGTGTACGCTTATTATTTTTTTTTATCGCATCGTTATTTAATTTCAACGCGTGTTTACGTCGTTGTACTCTAGTCACATAAACAACGAAAAAACAACTACGATATTGTTGTTCGCTTCGCGAAGATTAAAGTGACAAGAAAGATAGAAAAAAATTACGACTAATTACAAATACACGATGATATCCAGTAAACGCAATTGTTTTCGTTCTATTTGATATTTTTATTCTCATTTTTATGGATATCGAGAAAAACGAAGAAGTTGATGATATTTTTTTTTTTTATAATGATGTTGATTTTTCTGCGTAATACGATTTTTCGATTTAAAGAAATGTTTCGGTCGTTACGTGTTTAAAGAAAATCCGATAGCAAATTTTATTAAGTTGCTACTTCTGACAGTTCATTCATCCTTATGGTATTTTAACACGTCACAGATGAAAATTACATAAAAATGTCGCAATTTCCATAAAGACACATACAATTCCATCATCCTCGTCATTTCTAAAACACAAGATCAATATAGTTTTGAAAATTACACTGAAGCTTCGCTCAGAATCGATTTTCGAATAAAACGATTTATTATTTATCGCTTTTGAATCCATAATAATATTAAACATCGAAAATGTAGTTCATTTTAATGCAATGCGTCCATGAAACTAGCCGGCGGCTTGCTACTAATTTGTAATTATTAAGCACGCATCTGCGATAATTATTTTATTTTTTTAAAGATTTTATCTGATTATTTTAAAGTTAAAAACAAACAATTATACATTTTATTTCAATAACATAACATAAAATAAACTATTTTATGATTATATTTATATTCTTAAAACATGTTAGATGTTAGTAATTTCCTATTTAAGTTTATATTCGTTGATTTTTTATCCTTATGAAAATACCAATTTTTTTCATTAGAGGTACAGAATAATATCAAATTATTTGAAAAATATTCGAATTTGCGCACATTTACACAATTATTAAAAAATTGAAATCATCCAATCCAAATTAAAAGTTTAAACACCAAATTTCTTCTAAAAGTTTAATACATTATGTGGCCACCTTGATTAAAAAGAATGTAATCGGTTTTCTTTTATTTCAAATGTAATTTAAAAGATGTTTTTCATATGGTTTAATCATTATTTGAAAACTTTTTTTCTTTAATGGTGAACAGAACAAAAGGTTTTCCATTTTATCAGATCTCCGTTTGTAACAATGACGCAGGTGTATTAATATTGCATACACAACGAGCCGCATGACAAAAAA
The DNA here is from genome assembly GCA_032441825.1 of Chaetogeoica ovagalla. Classification (NCBI taxonomy): domain Eukaryota; kingdom Metazoa; phylum Arthropoda; class Insecta; order Hemiptera; family Aphididae; genus Chaetogeoica; species Chaetogeoica ovagalla. The sequence goes on along the minus strand of CM063727.1, from coordinate 1,588,980 downwards.
TAAAAATACGCACATATAAAAAACCACAATATATATTTTATATCATCCGTGTTTGTATTTTATACACATAATTTGAATTTAAAAAAAAAAATCTTTTGGGATTGAAAATTGATAAAACAGTTTATATTTTTGTGTCTATATAATTTTATATACACCTAAACACGTTAATACTAATTTGTATAGCGGGAATGGATTTTTTTTTCCATCATTTTATGATTTTCAACAAAATCCGTTTAATTAATTAATATCATGAAAATATGCGTATAATAATATACCGAATTTTCAGGCATATTAGAGAACTCGAGACATTTACTGAAATAGTTTTAAAAACCAAACCCAACAAATATGTTTGAGTACATAGTGAGATGAACAATTTTATATGATTTTTTATTTTACAGTAAAAATTATCAAAAAATGTATCAAGTATATATATATATAATATATATACGGTCGTATCGATTTACCGTAATAAACGATTAATTTTTCGATTTTGTTCGTATTTCACGCACTTATTCGTAACACTTTATGGACCTCAATATTTTTATAAAGTTTCTTTTTTTTTTTTTTGAGGAAAAAGAGTAGTTAATTAACACAGTACATTCCTTATTTCAATATAAACCGATTTACGCATAATATCTAAATTAATTTTTATTTTGTTAAAATACGCAATTAGTCAAAATTTACAATCATGACGCTATGCTTTTCACAATACGCATGTTAATTTCATTAATAATTTACCATCAAAAACTAACGGGAAATCGTTTTTTTTTCCTAATATAATTTTTTGGCTCTCTAACGTGTGGAAGCGTTTACTGACATATTTATGAATATATATATATATATATATAGAAAAAAATGCGTCAGTCTCTTTCATTTTTAGAGCGATTTATCATTATGATTACAAATTTAATAAAATAAAACAACACCGACATTCACCAAAGATTGATTTTACTATAAGGGTGGTTTTTTAATACTAATCATTAGCACAAGCCCTCTGCGAGATTGCCCGCTCGTTTTTATGGATAGTAACATATCAAAAGTACAAAAAATATCTCGTCGAATAGCGTCGCGTATATAATATATCTGTAAATATCGATAAATCTATAATTTACTCATTTACGCCACAATTAATTATTATGGAAAACAAATCGGATTGGAATTGAAACGTTATCGGAAGTCATTGCACGTTTTACTATGGTCTAGCACAGGGAGTTTTTTTATTATTTTTTTTTTTTTTTTGATCTGAACGGTTTCCTACTACTGATATTAAATACGTTTAAAATTTTTTTACGAATTCCTAAAGACGTTTGATTAAATGTCATTGAGTCACGTAAACGTTATTACGCGAATTCGGTACGAATATATTTATTTTTTTATTCGTATACGCATTAAAAGTTGACGGAAAAAAAACAACAAAATAATCCGCGCTGTGTGTATACACACTATTTTGTCATTAAAATGAACATAATATATAATATACAAACACCATTAATGTTATAAGGATGCGTGTGCCGGAGTGCCCAATTTTTTTCCCCTCGCTTTTCTCGAGGACTCATCAAAAACAAAAAAACTCAACAATGCAATTTACGGCAACGCGTTTTAATTGCGGTCTCGTGTGAATTTAGAAATTTACCCCTTTTCCTTCATCGTATATTTCGCTTTATCAAACAAAAAACGAAAAATGCGCTGTATAAGCGACGAATAATTATTATTTTGTCGTCCTCCGAGGCCCTAATCTCACGCCGCGCCGTCCTGCGCCCGTCTAACGATATCAATCTTCTGGTCCAGCTCTCGTCGTACGACGACGACGCTCCCCTATACTTGTCTTTGTTGTGCACGGCGCGAGACAAATTGATCGCTAACAATACGCAATTTATTATATGATATTATTGCACGCGCCGTGTCGTCCCTAAAACAATTTTGCTCCGTCTGACGACATCGAAATATTACGTTGTTTTCGATACGCGGCCAGTTTTGCGCAAAGAGCAAGGGAGAGAGAGATCGTCTCGGATTTGAACGGTTTCGTCACAGTTTTTCTACACGATTAGAGTACGATTACGATTTTTATATGTATTCTTTTTTTCCATATTTAAACTGACTAAACACTATACGTATTTTGCGTATACGTACACTTAACTGTATTTTACAAACACACAACGCGTATTGTTATAAAAAATTCAAATAATTTCAATACGAAATCTAGTAACTTATTTTATTTTATACAACAGTATTGTAATAAATAGCGCTCTAACATTTAATTTAATTTTAGAAATAATTTAGTTTTTGAAAACATTTTTATTTCGTTCTTGTAAATTTGTATTTCATATTCCTGGGATTTGTACGTCCCGTATGAAACTCATATCGAGCTAAATATTTTATTGCCTTTTATACGGAATTGTTATATTTGCAAGACGATTTGAATGTCGCTTCATATTAGAAATAGTCAAATATTCCAGTAGCATTTGAAATAGTTATATTAAATATTCGAAGATAAAATAATTGTTCGAAATTAAGAATTAACCAATACGAATTACTAAATATCGCGATGAAATAACAAATCACATACTCTGTCGTCATGTCAATATAATATTTATGTCATGCCGTAATACAATTTGTATATTTTTCTATTAAAATTTGTATAAAGAATCGATATATGTATATATTTTAGTCGTCAATAATGACGATACTTATTCGTGTAATAACATGAATCTCGAGGAAAGTGCGCACCCAATCCTAGAAACACTAGTCCCTTCAAGAACTCTTGCACCGAAAAAATGCTTTTCCGTTGTCCGATTAGAGTGAAAATCGACCGACGTGTACCGCGACTTCGAATTTTGTTGCGTTATAGCGAAAAAACAATGACTTGTCAGAATTATATTCGATTGTACGTGGAATTTTTCGTACAAATTCATCAAACCCTGCAATATAGTTCAAATATATTTTTCACGTTATTTGTTAATTTTTCGTAAAATTCGCTTCATCACAAAGAAATAAACGGTATGAATTTAACGTTGTCGTTGTCAAGTGTTCAAAGAATTGAATTCAATACCAATGGGAATTTATTTTATTTATGCAGCGATTCTAGTAAATGATATAAATTGTAATTATTATAATTAATCTCGAAATATTTTACATGTTTATTTTCGGAGCCCATAAAAAAAAATACAATAATTTTCTACATCCTAAACGATTAAGTGAACGATTTTTTATGAATTTTTGCAAATTTCTGGTCGTTTTTCAATTCCGATACGTGTAATTCCTGGGAATGTCAAAGAGGTGTGAAACAAATTACCAACGAGATAAAATATGTAATATTTAAATGCATGTCGAGATCATCTGAACATTCTTTCTACGTGAGAATAGTTTTCACACGCCGAACCAAAAAAATAAAAATATTATTATGAGAAAAAAAAGCGAATTTCTACGGAATATTATTGATAATTTTATCAGATTTTTTGGCGAATAATTGTTCGTTAATTTCTCTCGCGTATAATAATAATAAAAAACTATACCGGTTGAATTCGAATAACGTCCGACTATCGAGACTCGCGTGGCTGATCAGAATCAGCTCTCTCTACGTACGAAAAAGTGCTTGGAATAATTACTAGATTCGCCGTAAAATTTTAACGAAATATAAACGTCGTTGTTATTCCGGTGTAGCAATATTGTAATATTTAAAAGGAAAATTAATCGATTCGTTGTGTATGATAAAAACTTCGCGCCACCGCCGCCCAGCTAATAGTGACTGACGACGGGCTGTGAATTTTAAATAATTGTACGTACTGATAATAATATTTATAATATATCCCGACAATTACAGACAAGAAATTTCTGGTTATGTCTTGAATATTTTATAATTAATTATGCAAATCTACTAGCCGTCGAATGAATATTTTAATAAATTAATTAACGCACGGCGCGCGCGAATTCGGAAAACCGAACAAGACCACGAAGCCCGTCATCGTTGCAAGGAGAAAAACAATAATAATATTGTATATTTCTACTACGCGCGTTTTACTTTTATAATCACTGCGTAAAGTGGAATACCGGTCTATCGCATGTAGACAATTATTAGTCAGTGTGAAATTTAATTTCATTTTTGCTGCTGCACTGCTGTTTCTTGTTTCCACTGATTCTACGAATGTTGTAATATATATATTTTTCATTAAAATTTTTTATATATTAAAATACTTATAAAAATACTTTATATAAAATACTTTCATGACACATTATAACATTACAAATACGTTCATTTCTTTTGAAAATTGTGATACGCATTTTATATATATATATTAACGTTTTCTTTTACACGCGTCGATAAATTTTTGTTTACGAAATTCTGTGTAAATTACTTTTGTTTAGTAAATAAAATTTGTGTACAAAGGAATTTGAGAAAAATACACGAAACATTTGCCATAAATAATATTGTTGTGTGCAGTGAAAAAATATAGAATGCAATCATATTAAAGAATAAAAAAAAAAACGGTTTACACAAATGGCATACCTTTATCTGGGCATTAGATAACACACTATTTTTCAGCAAAAACGAGTATAACGATTGAAACATTTAAGAAAAAAACATCATAAAATGCTAATCAAATTTATAAAAATAATACTTGAAATAGCGAAAGAAAAAAAATGTCAATATTGAACACTATTATACTCGTATGATTGGAAATTTGTGCGTATATTTGTCCTACATTAATAACGAGTGATAATTTGTTGTCAAAAAAGCCTCCAAAAGGAAATGATTTAACGTTGCCAAGGAGCGTTTAGTTGACTTAAATTCAGGAGTTAATTATAATGCCTAAACGAAATACTCGCATTCTTTAAAACCGTTTTCATTAAATACGATTATAATCCTAATAATAGTACGAGTCACGATCAGTACTCAAGAATAGCTAATGCAGAGTATTTATCATTGTTATTAATTATAAAATCTTAAAAAAGTGTCATGATTTTTTGATATTTTTTTTATTTTTTTATTCACAGCAATTCAAATTTAGCACAAAGCTGAAACAGGGTATTTTATGCATTAAAAATCCTGATTATTCCAATAAATATACAGAATAGTTTATATAAGAAAAACAGTTGAAAGTTTAAGACGTCAATGGTGATCGTACAATGTTGTATATAATGCAATACGCTGTGCGTCGATTATTATTTTTATTGAACGCTCGTTGGTCCGGATGGATGATTTTTTTTCTCTGCGTTTTTTTTTCTTATAGTGTTATTTTTATATTAAATATAAAATCCTGTGTCTTATAACGGTTTACGGTACACTCGAGTGATGGTTTATTTGTCTTCTTCTTTTTTTTTCACTTCTGCTGTTATATTATAATATTAAAACAACAGACGCCTAACGAAAATAGTATGAATGGATTTTATTTCGATCTATTTTATTTAAATAAATATAACTTTTGTTTTCCACGAAAAAAGTGGCGAAAATCGGCCAATATGCGTTGCGAATATTTTTTTTATTTTTTGCAATTTATAATTAATATATTATTTTTTTCGTTATTTAAATCTGATACTCTGTATATTTTTATACTTTTAAAAACAATCATTTATTAACTCTCGTAGAAATTTTCATTTAAATTCAGTAGTTATATAACAAATTATAAATTATAATTTTCCATGTAGAAATACATTGAATTTTTACGAAAAACGGTTAAATCGTAGATATCGGATTTTAAATACGTTTTGTGTTTTATTATTTTAACAATATATTTAAAATTTTGAAAATACTTACGAATCACATAAGAGTATAAACTGGGAAAACGTTTAAAAAAATTGTTAATTCACAGGAATTTTATCGCTTTTTTCGCTTTCGCAAATTAAAAACAAAATTCGATAAAAAAAAAAAAATGTTCAAATACTCCACGACGCATTTTCGGTAAACGATTCAATTTTTTTTTTTATTTTTGCTTTTGAACTGCTAAATTTTATACGATTACACAAACGATATATAATATCGAATATTTATACGGTACTGGCATATTATGCGAATGTTTTTTTTTTTCTTATTCCGACTTAATGAATATTTTGTGGTAAAACGTTCAACGAAATATTCAATATATTTTTATTTATATAAAAAAAAAGGAAAAAAGAACGATATTAAAATAATTACGATTTCGTCTGAATTAAAAAAAAAAAAGTGTACGTGACGTTACGTATTGAAATCTACAGGACGTTACGTACATCGAGCATAAAAAAATTAATTATTTTAAGTACACTCGCGTGTACATTTTCCTCCGTAATCTGTTTTATCCTGTCGACGTGCACGTATACGTAGTAATTTAATTGTTTGATGATTTATATCGCTGCCTTAGGACGGTTTAAGATTCAAGATAATTATGCAAATGCTTAATTAATATTTGTCTAATCAAGTGAAAAAGAATTAGTAATTGCGAACGATTAATAAATGATATAATTTATTAATAAGACGCGAGAAATATTTACACAATCATCATATCAAACACATCCGAGTTCGCGTTACAAAAAAAAAAATAAGTATGAAGTAACGAGTATATCATTTGAGTTCAATCCCTGTATTTATATTATACTCTGAACTGTCATAATTTGTATCCACTTTCTAGTTGTAAAACATCGACACTGACCTCCATTTTTTTTTTTTTTTTGCTTATTTTAATCTCGCAAAAATTTCACACGAGAGTCGATTTTATTTTCGTGACACGACTTTGAATTTTCTTTTTTGCCATTCGTTTGATTGTTTGAAAAGCCATTTTTAAAATTATAATACTTACACGTAAAATATAGAAAATATGGGCTAGGTGTAGAATTCGTTAAATAGAGAACTTCGTAATAGTGTAATATTTACAAAATATATGAAACTTATTCAAATTATTTAACAAATATATTCAACAGTATTTTATAATATATATATATATTATTATTAAAATTACAATAACAATTCTGTTGAAAAACCATATTTTCTATACATTCATAGTGAATTCCATTGCGTTTAAAATCAAATATTTATTATTATGTTATGATTTTTACGTCCATGAGTGTTTTTTTTTTTTTTTTAATTTACAATTCTCTTTTTTCTCGTATGTTACAATTTATTACATTTCGCGTTTGCTATGTGGAGAATGTTGAAAATGTTAGGCAATACGTTATCGGCTGTATTGTGCCTATGTGTTTCGTGAAAATATCAAATAGTTTATTTTCGTGGAATTTATTATAAATAAATTGTTTATCGTTGAGTTCAAAGTATTGTTTGTTATTATTAATAGGTACAGACATTTCTCTCCCCCTCCCCCATTATAAATATATTTATGGCGATAAATAAATTTAAAACGACGGATTTCGGAAGAAACAAATCGCATTATAATAAAAAAATTTCACGCTCAGTTTTCCTTACACAAACCAAATCGGAATATATTTAATTATTTAAATATATTAATTTATTAACAGATCCCAATCATTCCATCATATAAATTTACTTTTAAAATTCCATCATATAAATTTACTTTTCTAAGTTTCGTCCAAAATTATGTCTCGCATTTTGTCCAGAAAGATGCGCATTAAAGAAAAGAAGACCACCAGAGTTTTAAAAATATTAGGATATTATTACAGTATTTATGTTTATGCATATTTTGTATATATATATACATGGAGAGAGAGTGTAAAAAGTAAATTAAAATTTTAAGTTTCTCTAAAGTTTTAACTTTATATTTCTACGAACGAGAAAACATAAAAAATATGCTGGAAACTAAGACAGCATAATAATTTGTATACACATATAAAACCGAGATAATTTTACTTTATAGACTTTCTTTTCGTTTCGGAAAATAACGAGTTTTAAATATCAATACGACCTGTGACAAAATTGTATTCGAATAATATGCCGTAATATATAGTTTTCTTATAATATTATATATATATATATATATATATATATATATATTTATATATATATATATATATATGTAAGTATTGTGGCTGTTGTTTAAAATATTTTTAGGTGTTTTGCAAGAACTAAAATTATTATATTAGACTCCAGGATTTTTTCAACAGCGGGAGGGGATACATTAATGGTTAGGAAAAATATACGGAACGATCCATATACAGTCCATGTGTCATTTTGTATTAAATCAAATTATTATCTTTTCACTTTAAACATAAACTGGTAACAAGACGACGTAATTTTAGAATAAAATATATTGAACGCCTATCAATTTTGTTGTGAAACTAAAGCGTTATTAATTGATGAATTTAGAACATCGTTAATGGATTTGTGTATACAATTTTACAGCAACGAGAAATACGTTATGTCATATTTTGTTTTATTTCCTGTGAGAAAATTTGTTTAGTAATATATTATATTTACATTTTAACGCCTAATTAAATTCAATTTCAAAACTTTGAGCGCGTTTTATGCGAGGAAAGAAAATCGTTGTTATTTACATTGTACATATTGCGATATGTGCGCACGTATAACAACAATACTATAATATTTTTTCCAGTGTATTTCAATTCCTACATATTATTTACCATACTTTTCTGATTTTTATTTCTCTTCGTAAAATTATGCTCCTCGTTATTATTTCCTTTTATTTCTTTATCTTGTTTGCATCACTCAACCGTATTGCTTTCCTGATTTTTAAGTAAAGTTTTGTTATTCGATTACTGTTGAGTACTTCGTACCTGTTGAATTATTTCAGCACGAGATATTATCGAGGGATTTAATAATATATTTTACACAGGGAGAAGAAAAAAAATGAAGAATGATCGCATTGCGTTCGGATGAATCCTTTGAAATTTAATCGTTTAACTTATTTACAATAAATAAATACCTCGAACCATGTACATATTACATGCGTGCGGTACAGAATATTATAAATGCTAAATTAAAATAAATCCGAATCAATTCATGATTGTAAATGTAGTAACGAAGCAATAATAATATATCCAAATAAATTAATATATTCGGTATAGTTGTGTAATTTATAAATTGACGAAAATAATTCACGTTTATATGTATCATAGGGACATTACAATAGTTTAATTATTATTTATTAATATTCGTTCAGTGTTTCAAATGCTGTTCAACTGAACAATTGTGTCGGTGCACACGCAAGTTCACGAATATAATAAAATTATACACCTAAATAATATGTACGTATTATGTAAATATTAAAAGCATAAATAAAGTTGGCGTAAGTGTATTAACACTGTCAAAATGAATTATAATTAGTTCGCGTGTTTGAAGAAAAATACAATTGCGTTAAATACGGAATTTATCGTGTTTTGCGTGTGCAACGGATTTAATTGAAATTTATTAAACGTCTGTATTTTAATTTTACATCCCAAATTGTTATATTGATTTTTGAATATTCTCGTAATAATTATTCTTTGGAATAAAGAAAACAATAAAAAGTCGTTCGATGTACTGGGCCGGTGTACCGCGTAATTGTGTCAGTCTTATACACGTATACGACTAGACATTGAATAGGCGATAAAAATAATTAGTGTAAATTTGCGTTTATTTAATCGTATGCAATGTATGTGAAACGAAGTTTAAATCGCACATCGAAGCAATCCAATTGTGTATAATAAAACAGGTGTGAGCGTGGAGAGCAAATCGATACACGTGCGATAAGGGTCAAAATATCGTAAAGTGAACGGATCGCGTGTGATGTTGATAAGAATTTCTACGCGAGTTTTTTAACATAAGAGAAAAAAAATTTAATATATTTCGCCGAATTGAGAAATTTTGTCAAAAACGACAAGTTTCTATTACAATAAATTAACGCGTATTGTGAGCGGATCGGCGAAAAAAATTAATTTTGACGCGAAGCGAGACTCGCCGAAAATGCGAAATTCGCGTTAAAAACGGAACCTTTTATATAATACGTATTACCCGACGGTTTTTGCGGAAGTTATATTATTTTTTAAATATATATATGTAACGCTTTAACGTTTTTAAACATTTCGCGTTCCGGTACGATTTAGCTTAAATATAGTTCACTCTAATGTAGTTCGCGTCTACTTTCTATACCTTATTCCGGACGTACAGTATACACAAATGTGTATATAGTCACGAAACTGTTTTCAAACTCTCCGGGTATTTAGGTTTAAGCGTGTTTTTCGAAAACTTCAATTTTAAGTTCTCTTTGCAATCAACAATTCAAAATATTACAATAATGCGTTATTTTTATAATGGGCACATAAAAAGAGATATTTTTCATTCGGTCGACTGTTGTGACGTATTCACGTCTTGTCTGATTTATCAATTATTTTATTTAAAAAAAAAAAAATGAATTTTTCAAAATACATATAAATAAATAATAATAATAATAACAACAACAACAACAACGAATACGTACATTATATGGTTATAACATGCATTTTGACATTTTGTATATATTATATAGAGCATTCGATTATGTTTGAAAAAAGTGTCAATCTTAATTATTTCGTAATTTTATACGCTATAAAAGCATTTTGTAATTACAGTACGTTAAATTATTCCTATATTAAATGGTATTTATCAATACGTCTGTCGTAATTACAAAACATAATCTTCTCATCATTAGTGTACTTACGCTTTGAATTAACTGATAAAACTAAAAAATAAGAAAATTATTACATATCCTCTAATAAATATTTTAAGGTTTGTGACACGTGAGAATTACGCAGGAGTATAGTAGGCATCATATTACGAAAAGAATATATATTAATATTATTTATAGTGAATGTCGGTGTAGTTATAATGAGTAATATAATATTTTTTAAACGGTGGTTACGTAAAACGAAATCGATATATTCGACAAATATGCACATCATTCGTTGTCAGCCCATAAAAAACGTTAGTTTATATACAGAGGTCTGCAGAATCGTACACTTCCAATACACGTTAATATAATAAACTCGTCGAATTCACGAAGTGAAAATTTCTAACATTTGTTAGCTAAATATTTTCCGAAAGAAATACTTGGTGATGGTCTAACTTCAAACGTGTAATAGACATGCAATCGAGTGTTTAGAAAATCTCACACGACGCTGACATATTATTGAGTCGTTGTCCATCCTCGATAATACAGAACTAGGCCGTTTTACAGATTTACGACATTACGTCGGTATGACAAGTATTCGATAGTAGTTGTAATAATTGAGACTGAAAAGTAATCGAGAAAAGAGAAATTAAAATGAGGTGGACACTCGCGAAGAAGGAAAATACCAAGAATGAGATGGGAAGTAGTATTAAAAAAATTTAAATCGCGCTCAACGAATTTTTATTCGTATTCTGATGTCGTCGAAACAGTGATTGGAGGAATTTCGTTATCGATTAGGTGTCGAGAAGAATTCACTACTGACGACGTGGAATGAATAATTGCAAACACTTCTTGCTTCACGAGCCGCAACCAAGTTTGTAAATTTGTTTTTTACGAATTTTATCTACACGTAAATCACACACGGACGTAACCGCATATTGACATACATCTGTCGGATTAAAATTTTCACGAAATCCGTACACCGTCTCCTCATATCGTTGCCGGGTAATCGCGAGGTGACGTTTTAAAAACACTATTTCAGTCGTTTTGAATTTCGCCGATTTCTCCTCACGTCCGCCACGAACGCGCTACTCTGTATTCACCGGGTAAAAAAAAACCGACGGTCAGATTAAAGATTAAACCGTTTCATCTCCCGAAGGTTCAATTTAAACGTTATTGTTTTGTATCAGTTTATTTCTCGCGCAGCGCGAGTTTGCACGTTTAAATATAAATAACGGTAATTTAAATTTTTAATCACACCTAGTATATTTTCACGACGCGTCTTAATTCTTAAAAGGTTTTTCGTCCGCGGCTTATTATTATTAGTCAAACGACGCGACGCGGTTATAATACGTTCTTCCGCGCGTTTTATGTGTACATATTAATAATATTCACCGAAAAACACGTGCCGTTCGGAATTCAGACGTATTTCGTGTCGTTTTAACTTTTAATTCGCACGCACGTGTCACGACGACTTACGAGGTTAAAACATTAGTTCTGGTTTTAGGATAAGAACAATAATGCGTGTATACGAAACGACGGAATCCCTTACTTTGACTAATGATTCCACGTCGTCGAGACTTCAAAGCTGAAGGTTTGTAGCGGCGTCGTATTACGAGACGAAGAGCCTTTTAGTTTAATTATTTATATACACTGCGATAATTAGTAATGTAAATTTATTTAGACGGCAACGTACGAGAAAAAAGTGAGGATCATTTGTTGTTGACGAACAACTGATCCGAGTAATTATGATTTTCGCAGGAGGACAACGATGAAAACGTTAGATCTTATCACGTGTGATAAGAATTGAAGCGTAAAAGTAAAAAAAATATTCGTACAAAGTGTACAATAGTGAAATTTTTAAACGATCGAATTGCTAAAGGAATACAAAATTGCTCTTTTTTTTTTAACACACGGTCGCGCGAAAACGATTTGAAAACATTCCGGTCAGCGTACGAATCCTTCGATTTTCGGAAATGGCACATATATAATTATATATAAATTCCATTTGTTTCTTACGGGGGCGGGGGCGATTTACGTAATAAATAAACGAGTAGCGTTAAAAGTGTTCATATTGTATAAATCAAAGGAATGCAAAACAATATTTTTAATCGATCTATCGGTTCTGGTAGTTGAACTTTGAGAATTATTTTTTCTATTCTGTAAACAATATATGTTTAATTTCGCAACATCTTATATACGACTATTTTTCAACGCATATTTACAAATGAGTTTTTTAAAAAAAAATCCAATGTAATAAGTGAAAAAAAGAATAATAATAAAAATAATTCGCGCATTTTTTAGTAATCGAATTTTTAAAATTTCTATAAAACGTTACCATTTTATTCTTTGCCAACTCGATTAAAAAATATTTATAATGGACTGCGATTAAAAGCTTATCACATTAGCGAGGTTTAAGTTTTAGATTTTTGATTTAGTACGTCCCAAAATGGAGCCGCGGTCGAAATTTAATTAAATCCTATTGCGGGCTTTCTACGATAATCGGACTTACGAAAATCCATAAACATAGGTATTCAAATATAAATTCGAGTACCGACTAAAAATTAAATTTTTTTTTTTTGTAAGTCCTATAACAGAACGTCTAAATAGTCTACTCTAACTCGTTTGATTTTTTCCCCCTTTTAATTTCAATAATACTCGTATTTATTTTAAAACGAACGAGAAGAAAAAAATTCAACAAAACGGCAATCGATTTGGAAATACTGTGTTTTTTTTTTAAAAAATACTACATTGCGAAATTGACGTCATACGTTTTCAATCGAAATATAATGTAATAATTACACCTTATTTTTCCGGGAATCGATCACGCGTGTAATACGATATGATATTAATTATGAGAGAAAAAAATAATTTCGTTTCTTTACAAACTGTATTGGACCACAACGAAAAGTGTTTTGAAAGGTTGTGACGTCGGTTTACGTTGATTTACGACAGCTGCCAGGATAATCGAATAACGTATAACCTACGGTCATTATTATTTTATGTAGAAATCGTACCGCGTTGTGACAACAAAAACGTTATTTTTTTTTTCTCTTTCTATTGATAATGATTTCGTTTGAGACTATCCCGTTGTCGATTTCAACGGCGTAAAGTCATTCTATTTTATGTGCGTGAACGATAAAAGTCACGATCGTTTTTAACACTAAAGATTATTCGAAATAAATCTCCCTTTCCCGCCCTAAAAAATATTAATCATAAGACTTTACAATATAGTGTGCGTTTCGTGGTAAATTCAATATATATATATAATTATTATTATACGCCGCATATTAATCGATGGACGTGAAACGCAAAATTCCTGTATACTCAAACACGAGAAATAATAAATTACTATACATATTTCATTTTAAGTAAAACGGAATATATATATTGTTAAATTGCGTATTATCGAAAACACGTTGTGCTTGGTTTTCTACGAGTGGTATTGTTATGCTTCGAGGTGTGTCAGGAGGAAAATGGTGACATGTGTTAGTGTCCGGTCGTGACCGGATACAACAAATAGTTATATATATATATGTATAAAAGAGAGAGAAAGAGAGGATAGGCATTTATGTCGCATAACTAAGGGATTTATCGATCTGCGTCGACGAAAAGTGAAAGTGTATCGGTTGAAAACTATAACTCATATTTTAGCAAACAGAAAGAGTAAAAAAAAAAAACTATACCCGAAAGTAATAAATTATGTGTGTGTGTGTACTCGTGAAAATAATGCATGCGGAAACGTTTTTGGAAATGGCGAAAGAAACCGAGTGAAAAGTATTTTTTATGTTATTATTTTCTTTTTTTCTATAATAAAATACAGTGTATTCGGGCAATTTGAAATTGTTTAAAATACGATCCGAATGAAATGGAGTGTCCAAAAGTCAATTTCGTGGTATAGTGCTGAAAATAAAAAAAAATTCGTTTTCTTCCGTGTAATCCCTTAAGTTATTCATTATTCTTTTTTTATTTTGCATTTGAATCGTTCGATATTTCAAAAATGTAACGCCGGCATTTTATTTTCGTTATAATTATAATTTACGTTTTTCTCGTACTCACATTTTACTTCTTCAATGAACAATTTTCACACACCACATGTATATTATAATGCGTCCTTTATAGTTCACCGTGCGCAAATTATGCATTACGAATAAAAAGAATTTAATCGCGATAAAATGTGATTTGACTAAATGATGTTTGAAATATATTGAATTTTTATATATAAGTGTAAAAAAATATATTAAATATACTATCGTTATAGAGTTAATTGGAAGGTAAAACTTTTAAGAATTCGTATGTGTTTAAAGATTTGAATAATAATAATAATAAAAAAAAAAAAAACAAGTGATCGGTAGACTTTCAGCTGAAATTTGTAAAATTATTTTCTTGGCACCATCAATAAAACCACAGCGCGTCACAAACGTTTGATTGTAGTTTCGATCGAAAATGTCGAATTGCTTGTGCATTAAAAACTTTTCGAATATTTACTATGGGAAAAACGCATTGTAGATGTTTAATGGATAATTGATGATATTATTATGATGAGTTGTAGGAAAAAAAAATTATATATAAATTTAAAGAAGTACACTGAATATTTTAAGCGATTTGAAAACAAAAAAAAAAAAAATAATTATTTCTAAAAGGTCGAGAGAAATTGTTGACGTACAAAAAAGGACGAGTATATTCTATTATTTGTTTTAATAGATGAATACGTGTTGGTTTCAGAAAAAAAAAATTAATAATAATAATACTGTGTCGATATTTACTATATGAAAATATTGTTCAAAACAATCTATATAATATATATATATAATGTCAAATAAGTTTTTATTGTTTTCGAAAATAAAAAATAAAGGGTTAGTTGCGTGCATAAATAGTAAAATTGGCAAGTGTTTTCCAGCCCTCAATCCCACGACTCTTGGCAATCTCTCCAATCATGCGAATATATATATATATATAAAGAGAGAAAGAGAGATGTACTGTTGTAATTTTTTATAAAAGAAATAAAGGGTCAACTACGAGTAAAGTTGCTCGGAAACGCATAAAACTTAACTGGATAAACATATACGCGAAAACGGTGAATTGGCTATTTTTATAGCGCTCGGGGGATAAAATGAAATCTTGAACCACGGTAAACCGATTTACAATATGTATTCAATGTGATATTATTTTACGAAATATATTATAAATGTTAGTGTGATTTTTTTTGAAGATTTGTGATATGCGTGTTAACTATTCCGTAAATAATTAATTCATAGATTTACGTTTATCACCCGTGAACACGGTGCTGAATATAAAATCTAATCGAGATTTGAATTTTTCAGTGGTTTTTACATAGAAAAAAAACTATAATGAATTAGTTTAAATAAACGCGTAGAGTAATGATTGCAAGACAGCTGTTTTATAAAAAAAATAATATATAATTCATTTATAAGTTAAAACTTTTTATTATTATTATTATTATTATAACACGACAAACCGGCATAGTGTATTGTTACATTTGCATTCTACGCGGCGACGCTATCACCTAGATATTTACGAAACTTTTTTGAAATTAGTCTGGCTTTGTGTATTTATAAACACGAAAAAATAAAATGAGTGAATTCATTTTTTTAAATGTTTTAATAATTACTCCGTTTGTTTCGTAACAACGAAATACGATGACCGTATTGAACTTAATCGTGACTAGTGACCACCCATTGTTTTGAAATAAAACTTATAATATGAACTATATATAGCGGTTTGCTTTGAGAATTCGGGGCTTTGAAATGTTTAGAAATATGACGCATTAAAATATAACACGATGTTCTGTCGTTAATTAATACAATGTTGAGCTCGAACATATTATGTGAAGAGTTATGCGAACTTTGTTACTTTTTAGCAAGCTGTTCGGTTAAAAAAAAAGAATTTTTTTTTTACAAACGTTCGACCGGCAAATTACGACCACAATCATCAATTCTGCTAAAAGCTTAGGTTTGTAACAGATCCATTTGAATTATTACAAAAATTGTATCGATACAAATATTAATTTATTCTATATGCTAAAAAAAAAAATCATTAATCGAATGATAAGTATAAATTTTTGACAAAAATATCTTAAATTTAAATTTTAAAAATGTTTAACCTTATTATTGATGCATATACATGGAAACGGTTCAGTCCGAATGTTCAGTGATGAAAAAAAAATACTATTCTCTAACGTTATATATAAATACATAACGAAAAAACTATATTGTTACAAAAGAAGTCAAATATTTTTTGATGTCATTCGAAATGACTAGTGTAAAATCCATTTAAATTCTACTATACAATTTCTATTAACGCTACGGAGAAAGAACGCCAGTAAATAAATCATATAATATGTATTAAATCCCGGTAAAGTTTTGGTTATCAAAAAAAAAAGTTTTCTCGAGATTTTTTTCCCGCCTTCATTTTATATGAAATATATTTTACCTAAAAACATAATAATACGCGCGTACGTACGTTTTCGGGACTTATTTAAAAGAATTTTATTATTATCCGGATTATTGTATACTAATAATATATACTTTAAACGAAAGCAACCGAATGAAAATAAACGTCGTACAAAATGTGTTTGCATCGTATACGTATAGTTAGTTAGTTCTGTACAGTGCGTATAAAAATTTCATTATACTCTGTGTCGGCCGTAAACATCCCACCTATATGTACTCGTATATATAAAAATTATTATGAAAAATACTTCAACAGTAATAACGGTATTAAATTTCTATACAACAATAATTTGTACACACAATTGAGCGCGGTTTACCAACTGCATATATCACACTCACGACTACTGTATGAGTAATAGTTATTTATATCAATAATCCGCTGAAACCCCGAAACTTTTTAATTCTGAATTATACGATTGAAACAAAAAAAGAAATTCTTTTATTATACGTATTATAATATATGCGTGTGATTAAAAAATTTATATTACGAATATGCGTGTTATGTGTACGCCATATGTCGTAGTAAATCGATAATAGGATGTTTCCGAAAATTGGAAATCTGATTAAAAAATTAATTTATTCTCTGGATGTTATGCACACGGATTTCATTTTTTTTAAATAATAATATAACATTTTAAATTATTGAAAAATAAATTAATAGACTGGTTGGGAGCGACGTGATCGATAACAAACGGTCATTATTGTAGTTTTCTGTAACTCGGAGAAAATTACAAGAAAACGGAATGACGAACCGTTTAAATCGCGTTCTGCGATTCTCAAAAACAATAACAAAAAAATGAAAAGGAGTGGTCGTGTGGATTCGGAGAATACTTTCCGAGTGAAATAATTGTTCGTTGAACACGCGACGACAAATAAAAATAATAATTAAACGTATTTGCACGGTGAAACCAAACACGTTTTTCCATTCATCACGAATTTCGAGATACGTTTGTGTGGGTGACGCATCATACTCGTCCCGTTCTTCAGGACGCCCTCGCAATTTCAACTAATCGATTAAGTTTACTAATTATACGAATAGTTGTGTAAGTTTTGTAAGCCATTATGTCTAACCATCTGTATAGGGAATATTGTTGAATAATTAAAAAATAATATAACACGAGAGAAAACGATTTTGTCGTTAAGAAAATAAATAACGCGAAATAAATTTACGCTAATTCATAACGAGGTAAACGATTAAGGACGAAATTCGCCGATTTATTGTGTGTGTGTATACGATGTTCGAGTTATTTATTTTTTAGACTAAATACGCAGATTTGTCGTTATTTTTTTTCATTAAACATATATTTTCTGAAAAATAAACTTACGAGAATTACATCAAATGCTCATACAATTTATTAATCGGTTTGTACCACGAACAAATGTGTCAGGTTGTTTTACGTATGAAATCGTCTCGTGTCAAAAATTAATGAATTACTACGTTTTTCTTTTCCGTTAACGATTATTTGTATAATCGATTTATCGTATTTTTGGAACTTACTGTGAATCCTTTTAGGTGTCACACGACCCTGCCTATAATTCAGTGTTCGATAAATATATTATAATAAATATGGTTTATTTTTTGTTTGTTTCAGGTAATATTACAAGATGACACGATTATTGTTCTAATAATGATCCAAGTATTATTCAGTAAGTCGTAGAAATTATTTACGTCATTGTTATAATAATAGTATTAATCTTGGAGAATTTTGAGAAAGAATTTTTTTTCCATTTATATGCAAATTGATTCTGATGAACACGAGTATCAGCTTCCGTTTTTTATTTCTTTTATTTATTCATTAATTCTTAAATCGCTGCATACAGAACGTTGCGTTTAATTTGATTCGTCGATCATTTCATACGTTATTATGTTTAATATATTTCAAATGTAATATTTCATGCACTGTGTTTTGTTAAGTAGCAAATCGTTTTCTAAAACTGTATTTATAAACATGATGAAAAGACGAATACGAAATGTTTTAAATATGTACTTACATTCGTTAAACAGATCATTCTGTACGCGTAGTATTAGTATAATTGAATAAATGTATAATAATAAAAAAGCACTCGGAATGCGTCCAATAATTAATAAAACCCTGTAGAAATGTCGTATATGCGTTGACGAGTTATAATTAATAATATTATGTTTATAACAGACATTTATCTGCTATATAACCAAAATTAATATTCGTAAAATGCCACAGAAAAGGATAGGTATTTTTATATGTGTAATTGTTGTGTGCATTTATAACAACAAGAAAAAAATCATTATGTAAAAAAAAAATCGTATATACGTAAATTAAGGTAACGAAAATATAATATATAATTACATATTTTGAATATGGTTCATTGACGAGAAATGAAAAAATGTTTTAGATTCTGAGCGGAGTGTGTCTACACTCTACCAGTAGGGGTGTTTCTAATATGGTTTATTTCGAATTTTATTTGTTGGTTGGTAATTTAAAGAGGTCATTTTTCGATTTTTTCAAAAGCGCCTGGAATAATTCAAAACTACCGAAAAACGCGATTATTATCGTTATTTCTTCGTAATATTAAAACTAATATTTATAGAAATCCGAGATGTCGTGTGTACAACACATTGTGTATTATATTTGGAAAAAAATATTTTCAAAAACTTCCTTTCAATTCTCGCCCGTTTATAGATGTCGAGGTATTTAATTCGTAAAAAGAGGCAATTTTTTTTTCTTTTTAGTGTTAAGTCGTAAAAATGTAATACAATGTGTCAATGTCAGACACGTACAAATTATTCGTCGAATGTATTCGAAAAAGAAATACCGAAAATCAGTCACAATTTTCATTTACAAACATTATAATGACTGTATCATTAATGTAGTCGATTTTTTCGACTAAATGTATATAATGATCTTTGTAAAACGTAAAATTGTTTTTTATAATTTAATTTTAATTCGTTAGTAAAAATGTTGACTACACATAATTCGTTTCGTACATCTATAATTACTACTGATTTCAATTAAAAATATGTATTGTAACTAATTGTGCGAATTAAAATTCAAACGTATATGCGGAAAAAAAATTCTCCCTCGGCACCGATGAAGAACAACACAACGCTGCTTAGATTCGTCGTCTCGTGTTGTTTCGTTTTATGTCAATTATTATTTTAGCTAGTGCGGTGAAGAGAATATCGGGAAAAACGAGAATTTACGGCATTTCGCCGACAACGGAAATTCTGTATACGCGCGGGCCGCAACACTGACACACGTCATAATAATCGACCGAAATTCCTAACGCGTAAATCGTACGTCATAAGAACGCCTGTGTTCCGCAGTTTTTCCCTTAAAACTATCATTACGACCGTTCAAGTTATAACGACCGATGTACATTGTGCAAGACTAAAGACACTAAACACACGGTAATTTCCTGGACGTGTCCCCCGATAGTCTGTCCTGCATGAAGAGAAGGTGTGCGCTGGAATCGCGATCGATAATATAATACACCAACGCGAGTATAGGAGTTTTCGATTCGACGAGACGGTCCGCGGCGGTGTACTGATTTCATCAGTCATTTGTATTATGACAACACCGCGTCGTCGTAGCGATCTCGACTAGCGTTTTGCGGATTTGTGATTTTTTTTCTTTCCTTTCCCTCGCAGCCGTCCAACGTCAACGCAAGTGGTTTTTTTTTTTGATTACAATGTCGGTTTCGTACAATAATTTTTTTTTTGTTTGTTTTACTATTTTCAACGACTTTATTTTATTTAAACACGAAACAAGATAAACAAAAAAAATATTTCTTACGAGCGGAACTAAGACTTATTGCTTATAACGACTCGAAATCACGAAATTTAATCATTTTTCGTTTATCCTTTTTTTCTACGTCGTTATTATTGTCTATCGAATCGTTTGGCCACGATCACGCTATAATTTTTGTTTCGATCCGATTGTGTAGACAAAAATAAAACATTTTACTCGCATAATTATTAATAAATATCTATTTATGCACTTCTCAATATTCGTGAAAAGTAATAAAGTATATTAAAAAAAAATTTCCATTTTTTCGTTACGTTAGAAAAAATAAGAAAAAAAAACCGAAAGATTGTCTAATGTCTAAAAGTATATAATTTTTCATAATAACCAATGAAAATTTGAGTACGTATTATTGGAGTTTAAAATTAGTTAAATATTTGAAGAAAAAAACAGTTGTTGCTACTATGATAAAAAAAAAACGTATTATTCGAATGTATAATGTAAGAGTAGAAATAACAGTGATTACAAGTTTGAAATTTATTTAACGAATATATATCGTATATATTTCAGACATAATATTCCAATAATCTCTTGTATAGCTTCGAAACTCATAATATGTTATTAAAGGACAATCTACCATTGTGCTCAACAAAAAGTCTACAGTTACGAAACTATTTTTTTTATTGCGTTGTTGTCCAATAACCATGTTTTCTATAATACCCCACTGAGTATTATTTGGCTCTACACATGTAAACAGAAAACAGTTATAAGGCGGGCACGTTTTTTTTATTACATTCAGCTGTTGTTTAAATTTACCACGGCTGTTATAACTACCTTATTGGACTCTTGTGATCTCTTAAGAATAATGTTAAGCGTAAACATTTTAAAATAATTCTTGTTTCCGTGTATTTTAGAGATTATTCTTTTTTACGAACGCCTACCAATCGATCTTAATGATTTTTTCATAGATGTTGAATATTGTACTATTAAAAATCTCCCTATAAACGTTATTTTTAAATTTTAATCGAACAACCATTCTGAAATATACTTGAGAACTTTGTACTATACACTAAAAATCCAAAATCACAAAAATAATACGCTATTATTACGTATACGTATCTACATCTTCAGCGCGAACCAACTATTTCTAAACCATTAAGGGAACACGTGTAAATGTCAGTAAACCAGTAAACGTTAAATAAATAATAAACGTATATAAATTTTATTGAAATATGCGAAATAATAATAATAATAAGAAATAAAAAATACAGGTCAGTACTACATTTAATAGTCGAACTAAACACCTGCGTATACCGACATGGCGCGTCAGTAGACTATAATAAAACCGGAAAAGAAAATAGTCACCAGATATCGCTACGATACAACGAAAAGGGGATGGCCACATAAAAAAACACGTATAAATAGCGGTCCGCAATCGGCGGACCACTCAGTTGTGCCACAGCGGACAGTTCCACGCACATAATTTTTCCTGTTTTTTTTTTTATCAGACATGTATACCCCATTAACTACCCAAATCAAATTTAAAGTGAAATTCGGTTAAAACCATAGAAAAGTTATAGTGTATAATGTTGAGAACGCGCATTACATTTCTTAAGTACTTAATCCAAAACATTTTCTAAAAAATAACAAAGTAGTAAAAACAACGAGGAATTTAGAAAATTAAAAATAAAAATTAAAAGGATTTGTAAAAATAAATAATCAAAAAGATAGAAAAAAAAATTATAAGTTAATAATCGTGATAATAAATAAAAAATGTATATAAAATAAATAAATATACACATGTATATTTAAATATAAAAAAAGAATTAAGCCAATGAGTATTAATTAAGAATGTTGTTGTATATATTATATATTACTACCGGTTTCGACAAAAAGTCATCATCAGGTAAAATTAAAAAAAATTAAAAAATACAACAAGTTAATATAACTTCATACTTATGAATGGAATTCATTTTTTATTATAAATCGCTCGAAACGCAACAAGTAGAAATAATTAATGGAGCATAAGAAGTAAAGGTATAAAATATTATGTTCAACAGGTAGATATAAATAATTATCCAATATCAATTAGTTGTATGATTATTGGTTTCTCGGTGTTCTTAACAAAAATTCAAAGCCATATTTTGGTTTTTAATTATTTTATTGACAGATAGAATTTCCACATACTATGTGTACAAAAGTAAAAGAAAAAAAATTGAATTTGCTTATTAAAAAACCTAAATTAAAAGACGGAAATACTTCGACGCGATCAAAAAAACACGAGAAATCGTGTTATAATAGTGTACTCAACATTAATGAGAGCCGGTTTATTGTACATAAATATAAAAATTGTCATTGTGACCAAATCAATATTTAAATATGCAGTACATGGCGTGAAAATAAACTAATTGGTAAAAAAAAACACCCTCCTCGGTATTACTTGTCTCAAACACTCGGTAAGAATCTAAAATTGGCCAAATATTCATAAACGAGCAATTCGAAATTATAAAGTCCCGTCGATTATTATTAACATTATTGAATTTACAAAAAAGAAAAGTGAATTATTTACCATCAAAAGAATCTTTTAATTAATTCTTGTTTTTTTTTTCGAATTTTTTTATATACCTTAAGCACCGTATATTTTTCAATATAATTATTCCTGGAAAATATTTTTTTGCTGCCCGTTTTTCAATCGATTACGCGGAATGAATAATAACACTTTCGAAACGCTTATATTTACTGAACTCGATTGAAATATGTTTTCCGAAAATGTAATTCAATAACTCTTAAATATTAATAGTAGTAGTAGTAATAATAATAATAATAATAATAATAATAATAATAATAATAATAATAATAATAAGCGTAAGGATGCGAAGTAAAATAAAATGTTTGGAAATAAGTTTGGAATTTGCAGTAATACTTTTGCTTTAATCGAAGTGCACACATTCGACCCCCTTCCCCTATTATGAACTTGTAAACGAGTGAAAATAAAAATTGTCCCTCAGAATGTAACTGAAATAATTATTTATACGGAATTTATATAATATACGTTCGTGTTTATTATATGACATTAACGAATTTTGCGATACGCTAGAAATTATTTCAACGTATCATTAACGAGTTTCTTATGAAAAATTCTATTATTATACGAGAGTTTTTTTTTTTACGCTCTAGTAAATTATTCACAATAAATTAAATAATAAAACAATTATGTAATAATATCGAATGGAAACGCGTCGAATGACTATTAAATTGAAATATATGTTCGCGGAATGTTTTCATCGATGGTACGGGGTATTTGTCGTATTCATCGTTCAAAAAAAAAAATAAATAAATAAAAATGTATTCGTAAAACATTATTTCAAAAAATACGAAAACGTTTATTATTCTCTTTATTCGTTTAATATTCCGTATAAATAATCGTCTATTACCGGTTTATGAAGAATTATTATTATTATTATTATTACTACTGCTATTCAGTGCCGTGTATAGACTGTGCAGTTTGGATATTTTCCTATACACGAACTTTCGTTCGATTATTTCACGATGAAATTTCATCCGAGAATAACGCGCGTCTTGTCGTAGCCGTTCGTGTCTATGTCTCCCACCGTGTTTTCATCGTAACCGTTCGTCGTCGTCGACGTACCTTTGCGTTTCCAGTCCATTTCACGCTCTTTAAATAAATCTACACAATTTCTCACGGCGGTTGTCTTGCCCGCGCTCTCTTATATATGTGCGCACTAAAGCGCGCACTCCGCCGCGTTTTCACAAAAATCGCCGCCACTTTATACTAATGTTTCTGTATCACTGTTGCAAACACCATCTGAGATTCCGTTCCGCCGCATGCTGATAATATGAAATCTAGTGGTATGTCCGTAACACTATATCACTCTCCTTTTTCCCTATATATATAATACAGTGGATTCCGCTTAATGTGGGCACGTTGGGACCAGCCCTGTTTGCCCACATTAAGCGGTTGCCCATGAAAACCGGAATTAGTTAAAAAAAAAAAAATTATAATAAAATAAGTTTTTATTTGTATTATCATATGATTGAAGAAAATGTTAAATAATTACTAGGTATATAAATAAAACTAAATACATATAATATGTTAAATAAAATTAATCATTGGATGTAGAAGGTATACAAAACGTTGTAATTGTTCGTTGCCTAGTAAGTTGTTTAGTACGGATCTGGTTGACAAAATGGGCACACGCTTCAAGGTTACTATTTGCGTTACCCTCTTGCATTAAGAACTCGCAAAATCGCTAATTTTATCCTCGTGGGAGAGAACTCTTTTCGAGACATATTGTCACGTTGAAATTCGCGTTAAAACTGAAATGTGGCTCAATAACCCGTTACAGAACGCGTGCCGTCTACCGTCGCTTTATTTTTATCGCATCTAATAACATTTACACACATCAAAATCCCATTAATAAACACAATCTCATAGATACCGATTAAATTAGTCGTTTTTAAATAATACATGTGCGTATATTCTAACGCTATGATAAAATTGAATTGCCCACATAAACCGAATCGAGTGTCCATATTACGCGGTTTTATTTAACATTGTTAATGTACATTTGTATTGGGACCAGACATGTTTGCCCACATTAAGCGGATGCCCACTGTATAATATTTAGAAACGGGTCGTGAGAAAACACAATTATTATTTTTTATTTTTCGTTCTTCTACAAACAAACGAAATATATCGCGTTTAATTATCGTATAGCGTTTGAATATCACGGCGAAATGAATACAGTAGAATTTTCTGAATACCACTGGGAACGAGGACGTTTTTATTACTTATACTCGCAGCAATACACGTATGGAAAAACTTCTAAATACTGCAAGACGCCATAAATAACTGACACTTTTATGGCTGGATTTCGATGATTTTCATCGACAATTCTCCAAGTACATTTTATTACAATGTAACGCGTTTTCACTACTCATTATTTATTATTATTTTGTGTGCAAAAAGTGTATTGCGCCTGGGTGATATTCCCACGCGTTACAATACACTATTCGCAAACAATTAGTAGTGCGTGAAATATATTGGAAATTAAGTAATCTTAATATTTTCATCATAAACCATTTTTGGACGTGAAACGTATTTTAAACGCTCAAAAATCTAACACAAATACAATACAATTTTAACGGTATAAGGTGTATTTATCATAATTATTACATATAATCAATTATACTCGCGTAATGTTATATGCTCGGTATCTTTCTTCTTCTTTTTTTTTGAATAAAATAATTAATCATTGCGCTTTTGTTTGTTAGGAAAAAGGAAAATAAAACAAAAAATTTACACGACTCTAAAACATCCGTCTGAGTAATCAGATTGGTTATTAATACGCACAGCGCTCGTGGCTCCATAGTTAAAAAAAAAAATTTGTTTTTAATAATTTCTAGAGATTATATGCTTATAAATATTTATAATAGGTGTTTAGAGAATATCAATTATTTACATTATGACTATAATCGCTAAATCCTCGAACAAAAACCGCATACTCGTTGTTGTTTTTTTTGTAGAAAATGAATTTTTTTGTGTTTAGACGTTGATAAAGTAAATATTAACGATCGTCTTAACACCGAGATGATTCGTATTTGTTGATATGCGTGAAATGACGCGCGCTATGCGACGATACGCGGTTTACGGATTAACGTAGTTGAATGTGTGAACGCGACGAGAAAACGGGAAATTCAATAATCTCACAATTAGTCTGATCAATCACGGACTAATCGCTAATGTGGAGATTTTCTAGAAATTATTTAATAAATAGAGTTAAAATACCCAAAAAAAAAAAAGAAAGAAAAAAATTAAAACGACGATTTTTTTTTTTTACCTAATCATTTTTAAGAAAAAGTATAATAAATTAATGTCGAAATTAAAATCTTTTCGAATAAAATACTTTTGGTGTAGACGAATTTCGGAATTCCAGTTATATACTACGAGAAATATTCGTTTTGACGTTAAACACGTACGCAAATACATAACGCGTAGACAGCGCGGCGTTAGAAAAATAATTTCAATCCTTAAAAATGTACGCGCAACTATGAAATAGTGTATAAGAGTTTTACGCCGTACACATGCGGATATGATAATCGTGAACAATTTCTATAACACAAATAAAAACGGAATTGATTCGTTTTTATGACAAAAGTTTAGGATAGATTTAAAACGACGAAGTCTCGCGATTTTCGCCACTAAAATTGTATTATTATTATTATTATTATTATTATTATTATTATTATTATTATTATTATTATTATTATTATTATTATTATTATTATTATTATTATTACTATTATTGTTATTTTCATTTTAACTCAAAAACGATAATCGCGTGGTAACGATAATTCGAAATTTACCCAAAAAAAATTAAAATTCTGTGTTCACTCATACGTATATTTATTAGAAAATATTTTGACTTCCATTTGCATTCATAAGTTTGACATTTTATATTCATATAACTATATGTGTGTGTGTGTGTGTGTGTTTCTGATTGTGTTCTCATAAATTTATTTGAAAAGGTAATTGTTATTTATTTTTATTAAAATACGTTTTGTATTCGCGATTGTCGTTTATATATCGACTGCTATGTCGGTTTTGTGTATAGAAACACGCAGTGTTATTAAACGCCCGCGCGGTTACAAATTAAACGCAAATTATATATTATTATAATATTCATAAACTAAAAAAAAAAAAGCATCCCGTGACGAATATATTTTTTGTTGAACCGATGCCACTGAAGTAATTACTCTAGTGAAAAATAAATTAATTTTTTCGGAATAAATTATATACACGTACAATATTCGTACCTCATTAATTACATTTACAATTCGTTTTACGTATATTTTGTGAACCTATTTTGTGTACGGCCGTTTCATGTGATGTTCCCGTTAATTCGGTATGAAAAATAACATATCGTGTACTATTTTTTTCTTTTTATTTCGTAATCAATGTTAAGTTGTTGTTGTTATTGTTGTTTATATTTTTCATTTGACATTTTGAACGAAAAATATTATTACGATATAAAATATACGATAAAATATTATAAAAATATGACACCTCCATTGTAATGAGCGTATATTTGTAAACATTTATTATGACAATTATTACATTCGAAACCGAATATACTTGTATAAAAATATACAAAATAATATTTTAGAAAAAATTGAGTTACGGTCTTAAAAAAAAATAAATAAATAAATGTCTATAAATTAATATCTTATATATATATATATATATAGTGTGTGTGTATGAATAATGCATTAAAAACGATAAAAAAAATAGTGTCTGAAAGGAACTGGGGAAAAAATAAAATATTTATAATGGAATTTGCAATACCACGCGTGTATTTATTTTTAAATTCAAAATTTGATATTCCACAATAAATCGAAATGTCAATAATAACAATGTACATTATAATTCGCAATCATTGATTGAATTCTTACGTTTTGAATTTTCTTATTCTCCCCGTGGATTTATCCTAAATAATCAAAAAAAAATAAAAATATTTAGATACTGTGTATTTTTGTATGAATTTGGTTTGTTTTTCCACTTTTATCATTATTTATACGATTTCGTATTTTGTTTGTTTATTAACTCTAATTTAATAAAGTGTTCGACTGAAAGTAAAAATTTTCTGAAGAACAATTTTTACTTCGTATATAAAATACAAAAGTGAAATATATAAATAAATTTATAAGTCACATTTCGCTAATTGCTTTTTTTTTTTGGATATTATAAATTATGCCAAAATATCTGCTTTATCATATTATAATACGTATTTAATATATTTTTTCGACAAATGGTTCATTCGGTGTTCAGTATTTTTACGATACTCATTATCTTAAAATATAAAATATATCTGTTACCACGAGAAAAAAAGTATAATAATTTGTAATTTATTCGAATTCATTCAATAAATAACTTTATAAAAAACTATATATATATATATATATTATAATAGCGCCTGTAATAATAATAATAATAATAATAATAATAATAATAATAATAATACAATGTTACTAAACGAGAAATTCGATATCGTATTCTGTGCGTCATATACTTGTAGTAGTTGTAATCGAGTAAAAGAAAAAGTATTTCTAATCACTTTGAATTATTATAATAATTATAATATTTATTTTTTATTATTTTTGTGCAATGACTTTTATCGTTAAAAAATTCTCGAAGGTTTGAGAACGTATTTATGATTGTTTAACTAAGGTTATTTTTTTTTTTATTTTAAATAATGTTTGTGTTTAGAATGAAGAAGAACTATTGTCCCTTTTTCTTCTGAAGCTATTTTATAATATTCGAACGAACACTGTAAATAACTATCAATGAGAAACGCTCGTAGCACTACTCTGGCATCTGTGTCGATTCATTATATATATCAATCACTGTTAAAACACCCATTATTTAAGAGAACAACGAATAAAAACAATGAACATTCTACTCGGTTAGAATGAAAAAACAAAACATAGGATTGAAAAAACAACCGTCTGATGGCGAAGGAAAATTCCGATGGCCAGTGTTGGAACGTTAAGCAAACGGGTTACAGTTTCGGAAATGGAAGGCGATAAAATAAACAAACGAAAAATCAGAATCGCAGACATCGAAGGGACTGTTAAAACGTTTCGCATTCCACTCCGTTCTCGTTTCGGCGGGATTGCATACTATAACTGCTCTACAATGTCCGTCCATTCGAGCGTCTAGAAAATTATTTATCGGAATGACATAACTAAAGGCGTTTCGACGCAATTTTATAACGGAGACATTTTCTTAGGATTTTTTTTTTTTTTTTTGTTATTATTTCTCGATTACGAAAATAAATTAAAAACAAAAAAAAAACCTCAATATGAAAACAATGAAGCGCAAATAAATACGAATTGATACGAGAGTAGAGGAATTATGAATTAGGCCAGTTTTTTTCCACTTTTTATTAAGAACGTATAAGCTTGTATTCGTTGTAACATTTTGAAAATAAAATGTTTTACATATGCGCATATATTCAAAGCGTTAAAAAAATTATATCGTAGAAAAAAGTGTTTTGGTTTTTGACATCTAACCAAAGAGGAGATCGTAAACATCATTCACACGCGTATCTATGTGTCATTAAACATTCTGAACTCCGCGGTGACCGTAGAAACGTTTATTTTTTACTATTATAAAACAACAAAATGTTGTCATCGGTAAATGAAATTTCAAGCGTAACAAATCAGATGTAATTACAGCTGATGGTTGCCGTCGGGACACGCACGCGCTAGTTCCATACGGATTCGTTCTAAAATAATATTATTCGTTATAAAATATCATGATACCCTCATGCCACATTTTTATAATTTCATATATATATATATTTTTTTTTTAATCAATCTATTACTATATTGCGTAGTCGGAGCGATAGAAGCGATTTCTATTCCTAGAGTCGTATACAATAAGATGATTTAAATGGCGTGTGTCCATGTTACGTGAGTAGTTGATGACGGAAATATACGCAACAGAACCGTTTCGTAATGTCGGACATGGCCGATATTGATATGAAAATGTAATTATACTAAGAGTATAAAGATTAATAATTAAAGAGTATAAAGTACATTTTTTCTTGGTTTTATTCATACACGCTGCAATAGTATTGAGTTTTCTAAAAATTTCTAAAATAATTTTATATATTAAAAAAATATATATATATATAAATTACAAACATTCAATAATAATAATAATAACGGTACATGGAATATAGTAGAGCATACGATTCTTAATAATAATGATTTATTATTGAAATAAAATTTTTATGGAACTATAGCCTAATCCATATGCTTAAACCTATAATAACGGAATGAATAAATAACTAATAAATTTCCTCCAATGTTTTCAATGTATTTTTTTCGTTCCATAAAAATTCTTTATTTTGCAAAAAACTCCATATAATGTTTAAAATTATTTATTCTCCTTAACTATAATTTTCTATGCATTTTTATATTTCTAAATTTCTTTTGATATATATAAATTATCCAATAAGTAGCTCAATATTCCATTATTATTATTTTTTTTTTTAATATATGTATATTTTGTGTCTTCGTATTGCTATATTTCTGTACATCAAAGTGATTTGCTTACATCTTTCTCGTTTCGTACATATACTTGTATAGATTATTATTATTAATTTTTTAAAGGCGATTCTTTTAACAAAATAATTTGAGTATATAAATCGAATTATACATAATCGCGAACATACGAAGTACCTCTACCTAATATTATTGTCTCTAAACATTACTCAAATGATATTTATGTATTTTTAAAATTTATTTAGTCGCGTGTGGTTACGCGTATTCGATCAGTTTTTAGAAGCCGATGTAGAAAAAACAGAAGAATAAACGCGTATAAATAAAAGGTTGCTAATGGTAAAATCAATTGGTTGCGAATGGCCAAAGGCGTGTCTTTAAATACAAACTACTTACTCACTTCTCTTAAATAATGACGCGGTTTCGTGGTATAAATACGGATTTCACTTCTTCTCCTCATAAGAATCACACGCCCGTGAAATCGATCAAACCGCTTTCAATATTACCCTCACGAGAGACTTAAACAAAATATATAAACTCGCTTTTTTACGTGCAACTAAGTAATTAAAATATAAAAAAGAAATATTTATTTATTTGTATACCCAATTAATTTTTTGCGGTACAAAATATTTGTAAAAATCAAGAATTTAAATGACGAAATATAAGTGTTCAATTATTATGATACCAAGGAACACTATATTCCAAAAGCGCATATCCGAAGAAAGTTTTTCGAAAACGAGGCAAAGTACATATTAACTTTCCATAAAATATGAATTTTTTTTTTAAATATAGTCTTTATTTTTAACCATAGCCATTTGCGAATAGGTCATGTAATTTTTAATCTATACCAATAAATATTTTCGGAAATTGTTATTCGTGAAGTACATCGACGAAAATTTGGAAATATGGAATTTAAAATTGTCTTATAACAGGTGATCAAATTTAGAATTTTCTCGCTGGTCGTCTAGAATTCGTCCCAAACCTCGTTCAGTACGTCTTGTGTCACGTTATTTACGGCCGTTGTGATCTGTTTTTTTTTTTTTTTTTTAGCTTGTGTGGCTATAGTCAGTGATGGGAAAAAATAAATATGTTTGACGTAGCTAAAAAAAAAAAAAAATAATCACACACACACACTGTATGATTTGGAAAACGACCGAAGAAGAGAACAGCCGCCGAAACAGAATACTTGCTTAACAACAACTAAATGGTACTTAAATTAAATAATAAAATGTGAATATTTTACGAATGCGTCGACTGTGCTTATTTGTTTCGATAATAAATGTGAACTTTGAAATCGTATGAATCCTCCTCATTTACCCTGTGTTTACGTAAAACACCGCGAGACAAAGGTCGAACACGCCTCGTGACGATTTCAAACAATTTTAATGCACACAGTGAAACGTCCCTTAGACTAGGTCCGCGTGCACGCGCGTCAAACGCGAAACATTCTTGTTTATACTGTAACACATACATCAGATATCTTAACGTATTCTGTTCGAATATTCGCTTGATTTCGTATAGCCGGCCATTATTTCTGTTTCACTAATAAATTGAATCATCGTATTCAAGACGGCGAGCGGAGTCAGTGTACGAGCGAGTGCGGAGCACGTGCGTGTTCTGGAGCGTTCGGACGAGAAGAGAAACGGTGGTAGCGGTCGCGTCGAGCGCAGTGTGCAGCGTGTTGCGCCACCCACCTTGCACCGTGTGATCAGCTGTTGTCCAGAGAGCTGTGAATCTCGACGGGGGCCAATTTAAAATCGCGCCAGCTCTCCGAATAACGGACACCATTATGGCTAGATTTCGATGATTTCTGTGTGTTTATCGTATACGGTGTTCTGACTAAGGGAGACTGTATTAACGTTCACCCGTTGTCTACTAATACGCGATCACAGCGCTGCGTCGTGTATTGTACGCGCTCAATTGTGGGTATAATAAATAACGTTTTATCGTCGTGAGGTAATACGGAGTTATGACGTCTCTTCTCGATAACGGAGAAATCGTTGCGATATAACCATTGCCGATCGTGCAGTGTACAACATCAGCTATATATGTACAGCGGCTATTATCGCTGCGGACGCGTGCGGTGAACAACCCGTCTCGAAGGGTATCTAAGACAAAGATCGGTACGTTGAAAATTATTCGACGAACAAACGTAATAAATTACGCAAAAGTCATTTGTAGTTTTGATGTCACGCACAATTCGTAGTTCGTTGCAGATAACGACGAGAACATAACCGTACGACGACCGCTCGCGTCCAACAGTGTGTAATATAGTATTATTGTTATTTTTTTTTTTTTATAGTGATGAATTCTTTGAAATATTTGATTTGAATTTTACGCCATGAATTGATAACGTATGAAACCCTATTAACGTACACAATTTCATCCGTACATTTAAGTTTTTCCTGTAATAAAAATCATATATTCTTTTTAATTAATTTGCGTTTCTCGTAAATTTCTCGTCCAATAATCCCATTATCCCTATTTCCATCATATCGTTTATACTGTATTACACATTACTATAAAAATATCGCTAATAGCGCACGTGCTTCGAATTCAATTCTAACGGTGGTCAAAACGAAAATGACGTTTAATTTTTCCGGATGATATATTTGAAAGCATTATCTAAAAATACGCTGATTCCACGTGTTCTTTACTGTCGAACAAAAAAATAATTAAATAATCTACCCACATATACATATATTTGATTTTTAAAAAAACCTATTTCGGCCAATAAAAAAAAAATTACATTTTGTTTATTTAAATGAAATTGCTTTTGAGCGTATAATGGCGATACGCGCAATCGTTCAAAAAAAAAAGAAAAATCAGCGAGACCGGAATATAATATGAAATATGTATGACCGAAGGCTCGGCACAATTCATGAAGCTTCGTCGTTATTGTAAACGTCAACTGACAATAATATAATAAACGGTTTTTCTATAATTACGAAAAAAAATGTTCGACTTAATCGAAAAACGTGCATAACACAACGCGTGTGTGTGTGTAAAACATGTTTTTTTATTCGAACAAGACGGAGACGATTGGGTGGATAACGAGAGACAATTTTCAATTTTCTTACGACGTTGTACATTTTGATTCAGTGAACGTCTCTTGTTCGGTGGTGGTTTATCCACGAACTTGATTTGTGTTTTTCTACCGACGAAAATCGCTAAACCGATAATTACGAAGCTGCGAGAACGATTTAAAAACATAATATGAGAAGATGTCATAAAGGTTATTTTAGGTCAAAAGTGAAATAAAGTTAAACATCACTTCTTTTTTTTTTTTTGCTATAAAAGAAGGGAGAATGTAGGCAATAAATAATTTTATACGTGTCTAGGATCGTTTGGAGAGAAAAAAAATTCGATGAAATCGGTCCAAGTACGGCAAAATAAAGGAGCAAAACACTATTTTTTTAATACAGCTTACAACTACGTATCTTTATTTTTTACCAAATAAATACTACACGAAGACGACTTCATGAAAAAAAATATAATAATTTGGTGGCAATAAAGACGGCGAATGCGGACGGCTTTATGACGTTCGTTTGATATTCATTTTATCTCATTGTCGATTGATCAATAAGATTTAGAAATAAAATGTAATTTATACGTTTCGCAGATGTTTCAAAAAAATTTTATTTCATTATTTCTTATTGTCTCGGTGAAGAAAATCATCGGCTCGTTTTCTCAATCTTCATTATCATGAAATCGATTTGTCCATTACACGCATTCATATATGATACAATGGATACGTATATATGAAACGTAATTTTAATGACGTGTAAAGTTAATTAAAACTCTATCGTCCCAGAACTGAACGCGGAACAGACACTGGTGGAGGCGATGGATTCACTCTGCACAGCGTTTGCTTTCCTAGAACTTGAGCTTGCTTCTTTAACTGAAACAGTGAAACGTTGACGTGTAGTCCGTCGCGCACAATATATTTATATACGTCGTCGTGGCCGTAATTCAATTAAGAATTTCCATTTTGACTTTTGATGTGTATATATTATTATGAACATAAATAAAGTTTTTATACGTAATATTTCACCATTTGAGGTCTGCCGTAGTGTAATAATCGTCGTACGTTGTGTAAAATTGGAAAATCAGAATTGAAAAATTACGAGTCCGTTGTTAGAGAAAATAAGTAAAAACAGATGTGAATATATCAAAAAAAAAAAACAACAAAAAAAAACGTAAAAATTATTGTTTTATTTGTTTGCAAACAGAACGTTTAACTAATATATAACGTTGGAAAAAAAAATTAAATTTTTACTAAAACTAATTTTATTATATTTTCTTGTCAAAACGAAATTCATGAATTTTTTGTTTCAATCGATTTATCATTATATCTCGAAAACACTATAAAATATTTAATATAAACACGTTTTCTGTTCAAACTATTCCTGGAATCCAGTCTGTAGACAAATTTACTTGTTTAATCGCTCTAAAGACGGTCGAGTTTTCGAAACATCTTTCAACTTCAAATCGCATTATTTAATTGAGACGAACGACTCTTTTTATGAGAGTTACTTAATTCCTCAGTGCTGCACATTATCCGAGTACACTTACGTAGTTATTAATTAACGTATTGCGAACGTTCACCTTTTTAAATATTTACTGATTACGTTTAAGTTTGAAATCAGTAATTGAACCGTATGTTTTTAATTATGAATGAAACGGTTGTTACACGAAGAACTCGAACTCCCAGGGCAAAAAATCAATGCGTTCAGACTCGATAACTAGTCGTTTTGAATGTCAACAAATTAAAAACACGCAAATAGGCGAATGCAAATTGTGTTTTATTATTATTATTATTATTATTATTATTATTATTATTATTATTATTATTATTATTATTATTATTATTATTATTATTTTATATCGTTTCTCTTAGTTGCTTATATTTTATCCAATGATGTGTGTAAACCTATCCGTGAAAATCCGTATAAAGAGTATGAAATGATATAAGTTAACAAATACGTGTGCAATATCATGTGCGGGTGTACGTGTGTGTCAAGTGTGCAATTAATAAAAAGTTGTCGACAAATCTCAATTTCAAAAATTACGTCATTGTGTTCATTATGTTCGTTATACCATTATTTATGATTATTCATAATATATTCATATATTAAATATGGGCTCGGATTTACATGAAAAATATAATGTGAAATTTTTTTTATATACAGAAAATTTTAATAAATATATATATGCGTATAAATATTCAATAAAACCTGAAATATGCACATATATTTTGAAAAATATGCAAACAAAATGTAAAATATGCACATATCATACAAGTGTTATGTAAAAGTTTCAGAGGAATAAAATATAAAATTCACGTATAATATATGTTTTATAAAATATTATTATTATTATTATTATTATTATTATTATTATTATTATTATTATTATTATTATTATTATTATTATTATTATTATTATTATTATTATTATTATTATTATTATTATTATTATTATTATTATTATTATTATTATTATTATTATTATTATTATTATTATTATTATTATTATTATTATTATTATTATTATTATTATTATTTTGATTTCACATCAAAACGCGTAATTGATAGTTGAATATTCGGAAACAAATAAACAAATGAAGTATAGTTAAAAGAGAAAAAAAAACCTGTAAATTATAGAAAAATAACGCTTAATTTTGGATTGAGTACCAAACGAACACGAAGTATTAGATTACGTTTTAAAATGTTCAAATTGAAAACTTCGTCGTCCGTTCTCGACGATTTTCTTTACTAAAATGCTAAATTATACGTATCCCAGTAATTGTGTAACGCGTAAGGTGTAATATTCTATTACGGAACTCGGTAAATACTGCACAGTTTATATACGCGTTGTATTGATTATTATGGCTGGTGTGTCCACCTATAAGGCTGTAAGATAATTCGAAATAATTTTCGTTGCAATATTGTTTAATACCCAGTAAAAAATGTTTGTTGCAAGTCGTGAATTCCAAATATTTTATCTGATATTTACAAGTGTTAATATAATAGTGTCCGTATAAATGTTAGCGCCAGTCGATTTACTTCGCGACGTTTTAAACGTAAATTATTTTAAATCGACGAGTAGGGTGATTGGCGTATATTATCAGGCGTGCAGCCAGGATTTTCCAGAGGGATTTCATATGACGGATAACCTAAAATAGTATATCAGCGATCGAATTTATTATTTTTTTCGCAGTTATTTGAAATAAAATACACGCGGTAACTTGTGTGTGAAAATTAGAAGAGAAAAGAAGATTTTTCAAAGTAGTATTCAAAAAGCCAATGGGCGGCTGTGACCCAAAAGCCTCCCTTATTGGCATGTATTCCAGTGTAGTATTGATGAAATCAATAATGATTTATCGGAGATGAAGTAGGAAAAAAAAAAAAGATATTTAAAAATTGTCGAGAAATAATTACAATAAAAATCTGCGCCGTTCACCAGTAGCTATATATATATATATATATAATAATGCGTATACACGCCCGTTTGCATGGCGCTGATCGAATTTTTTAATTAAGAATGATTGATCTGCCACCCGGGTCTCAACGCTCGTTCCGAACTCCATTTATATAATATAAATAACCCTTTTGCTCGTGCCGGATTGTTATATATATACACGCACACTTGACACGTCTAGTAAGAGATTCCAGCCTAGCTGCACAACGGCAAGTTGGCCCCGTGACGTTTACCCGTGGCTATGATACATTGGTCAGGGGAACCGTGGTGATAGATGGTCTGTCGTCCGTCTCTCGCGCGCGTTTCCGTCCCGATGGCAAATTGTCCGCCCGGCATCGTTTCAATATTATTATTATTATTATTAATATTATTATTATTATTATTATTATTATTATTATTATTATTATAATTCCCACTTCGGATTTCCTATTCCTCTTGGCCGGGACATGGCGCGCAGGCGTGTGTACCTACTTTACTCTAACACCCGTGCGACGACGATGACAACGCGAATAGCAAAAGAAAAAAAAATTGTTTTTTTTTTTTTAATACTTATTACGTCTTTTACTGTGCGTCCTACCTCGGAACTGGTCCATAATCGGGCTGAAGATGGAAATTTTATTAATCGAAGCGTTCCAACGTAATACGACGAATCCAAATTGGAAAAAAATCAAACGATTTTCGATAAAACTACTGAAATGTTGCTTTACTACCCCACCCAGAGACGTAGCCAAGGGAGGGAGAGTCCATGAAGTCCTCCCGAAACGTCATCTAACGTTATAGCATATTCTGTACGTCATTACAAATTTGATTTTTGCTTAAATAACGAAAATGATTAAAATTACTTATTACATTATTTTTTTTTTTAACTTGATCTCCTTCGGAATAAAATCTTGGCTACGTCTCTGAGCCCACCACCATATCGTCCGAATCGTACTGTACCAAATTGGAAGTTTAGACGTTCGAAAAGTCAATCACCATCAATTTTTTTTTTTATATTTAAATAAATACTGAATAAGTAAACAATGGTTTGCATTATTTGCCCCCGGAACGCCTGTTATACGCGTTATAATTTCCCACAACGCAGTTATACGATAAATAATTTATATTTATACAATTTAATGTTTTTTTTTTCAATGAAACAAATATTATTTCTTCTTTGATTACATCTATCTGATACAATTGCAATTAGAAATAATATCCCGTTTTGAATAAAACTTTTATATTACTGTTAATTTAAAGATATTGTTTGAATTTAAATACTGTCCGGATCAATTGTTCCGCTTCAACGAGGAAAGACTGAAAGTGTTACTCTGAAACAAAACGATTTTGATAAATATTAATCATAATTAATTAAACAGTATAATAGAAATTAATTAACTTTTCTTTTGTACCAAATGCGCGTCGTATACGATACGAAATATTATATTGTTTAATCGAGATAACGAAGTGAAAATATTAATAGTAATTAATATTAAAGAATAATTAGTTTTTAAAAAAAATAAATCGATTAGTATTTTATCGTAATACAATAATAGTTAT
This sequence comes from Chaetogeoica ovagalla, assembly GCA_032441825.1. NCBI lineage: Eukaryota > Metazoa > Arthropoda > Insecta > Hemiptera > Aphididae > Chaetogeoica > Chaetogeoica ovagalla. The sequence continues at coordinate 1,550,151 of CM063727.1, read as the reverse complement.
TTTATAGGCATTTTTTTGAGTAAAAATCTACCAGTTGAATCAATACGACGTAAAATATGTTTTACGCGTTCTTGACTTTGTGTTGAAAATGAATTTCTCATCAACTCAAATCAATTGAAAACTTAAGATTTAAAAAAAAACCCGTGTGTTTATCACAGACGATCTATTATCGTTTGAACTTTATTTTTTGATATTTAACATATTATCGAAACTCCAACGTATTAGATATTTAAATTATTGATGTTTTTCAAATAGGTTTGCTTTATATATTTTTAATATTAAAAACAAATATTGTCCAATTCGGATTTCGAATTCTTTATTACGACAAAAAAAAAAAAATGCGTGCACACGACATTGCAGGATTTATTAATAAAATTATTCAAATTCATTGTAACGTGATATTGAAATGTGATAATGTGTTTTCAGGTTAATTTTAATATTATTTTTATATATACATATATATATATATATATATGTATATATATATATATATTGAATTAGTGTTTAAGCTGTCAGCGTATTGTTATTCAATTTTGTACTATATGTTCGCGAAAAATATGTATGGACAGGAATTCGAAGAAGTAAAAAAAAGAATAACAAAATACGTTCTTTTACATTTTGATCCGATTTCGCACGTACATTCAAAGTGCCCAATATTCTCATGGGAAATAACACGAGAGATTTACGATGATATTACATAAACTTTCTTTAAATCCGACGTACACGAGGATTTAAAATGTAAAACTGGGTATTGTAAGATATACATGGCATGAGAATGAAAAATTACAATCGTACGAAACGTGATATAATATTTAACGTACGTTTACTACTTACCTGTGTTATAAAAATAAGATAATATTTACATTAGTGATAGGAGCAATCGATTTATTATTTTACACTGTTATAAAGTTATATTATATAATCCGTTTTAAATACCTCATTAACAGGAACCAATTATTGTGTCCACTTGCTGTAGTTGGTTATATAAAATAAAATTTCTCTTTTTCCGATTGAAATTTTATCATTACATCGGTCTTTTTTTCATTTTAGAACATTTTCGCAACTTGAAATATCGCCGATACGCGACGACAGACGCGGCGTGTACGAGCGATAAATTTTTTGTGCTAAAAAACTATTTTATTAATAAAATGTTTTCCGTTTGAATCAATCGTCGTGTCCCTTACTCTTATTGTTGTCGATTTATTATTTATATTGATTTTTCAACGTATATATATATATATATATATATATATATAAACGTATATAGACAAAACGATATCGAATTATATAAATCGTACACGTTCCAAGTGAATTTGTACCGTTGATATTCCGGTACAAGGAAATAAAGAATAAGACGCGTAACACGATTTTGCGCTAGTATGGAAAGTAAAAAAAAAAACGTGTTTTAGAACACTTTTCGTACTACATTTGTGTAACGAATGCATAAATTACAAGTAATTATACTTCGAGACAAAACAGATTGTTGTTCAGAACCAAATGACAAATTTACAACGGAAAAAACTTTTAATGTCTCGTGAACAAAATAAACGTATTAATAAAAGTTATGTTCCACTCCAATCCGGTCCTTCTCATTTTCCCGTACAATACATTTTTGTACAGAGTTTGTGAAATTATTTTGTGAATGTATTTTTGAGTAGTGGTTTTTTTTTTATTATTGTTCTTAAGTCCATTTCGTTACTTTTAAGGACAATGGAATTATGTACACTGCAAAGCGTAGTGCAAAAAAGTTTGTACAAAATCATTACATTTTATCACGTAATATTTATCACTCGTACCGTGTTGGTTATTGTAACGAATATTGCGATATAATTACAAGACGTATTTTTGAATATTGAAAATAATTAACAAGTTTATAATTAAATTTTTTTTTACTTTCTACTTGTGCAAAAATAAAATTAACATATATGCGCTTAGAGCGGAGAAATCATTGAAGCTAAAATCTACCAATGTATGTGATTCGAATGTAATAAAAAATAATAATAATAATTACAAGTTTTTTCGAAATACATTTTTTTGTTTTTAATTTTAAATAAAAAAAATCTTTTAAATATATGTAAAGAATACGATTTATTATTTATTTCATTGCAACGTTTATATAATATATAAACAATGGCATATTTTTTATTAAATTGACATAATTTCGCGTTTGCCGTGAGGGGAAAAAACAAAAATACATTTTATTAATTCGGTGTCATATAATGGAACGTTTTTTTCTCAAAAAAAGAAAAATAATAGTTATAATAAAGAACGTTATATAAAGTAATATATGACGGTATTAAAATATCAAATAAAGCGTATCTATACCGTATATATTGTAAGGTTATTCGTGAAATCGGATTACGTGAAATAAAACACAATTCTATATATATATATATATATATACGTATATAAATATAATATAAGAGGAAAAACGTATATATAAGTTACAATATATAGAAACGCGCGGAATCGAAAATCGATGGATATAACACAAAGATAAGCCGATGTTTTTACATTAAAAAAAAAAGATATTTTTAACACGCCAGCTCAATACTAACAAGTCGATACATTTTTTTGAATAAATTATTTTATTTATAGTAGGCATACAACATCGAGCGAAATTGTTAATACCGAAAAAAAAAATCGAACTTATTGTTTTTTTTTAAGTAATTGTCGAAAATTATCATTAAATAATTTTTTTTGCTCGTAAACTACATTTATTTATTTCTTTAGCTTTACAAGCCTTTCAGAACTTTTACCGTTATACCAACTAAATTTTTGCACCTTTCTCTGTCACACGATGTGCTCGTTCCAGTCCTGTCCGTAGAGTTTGCGTCCTTTAGTCTTCTTAGTCTTTCGGAGAACACTGTCAATCCATTTCCGACATGGTCTCACTCTCTCTCTCTCTCCACACGACGATATTGAGACAATGAATGTCAGTAAATTTTTCTTGTAATTTTACGCCCTCGACAGTGAACCGTGTGGCGCACTTGCGTATGTGAGAACTAGCGAAGAACAATTATTAACACAAATGAATAAAACAAAAAAAAAAGGGAGAAAAACGTTGAAAGACCCCCGCAAAGGCTTTCGTATTGCAGTTAACTAAAACGACTGTCTTCAAATATTATATAATAAGCGAGTTAATGGTTTTTTGATCGTTACCGCAAATCTTTCGAGATTATTTTCTTGTATAAAATCAAAAAGAAAAAAACAATTCAATATAAACGGACGACGACGACGAGTAGTAGTATCGGTGCACGTATAGAGTGCTCTGGGCGAACAAATCGTTTTTCGATTTAACGTTATATATTCGCCATACAATATACGTATTGTTTGTATTGTGAACGCGTGCTTGGACAGTGAGTTTGTGTGAAAAGCTCACGCGTTACGCACGTCTGTGCGACGCGGTTAATCGAAATGTCGAAGCGTTTTCGAGTCCGTTTTTGGAAAAGAGGCTGCGGGAAGGGATTAGTAATATCGCGTCATTTCGGGACTTACCGGGAGATTTATCACGTCCCCGTCGTCATCGAAATAGCAATATACGGTATCCGTGTTTGTAGTGTTTCGTGACAGCGAACGTATATAAATTACACGGTCACGAATCGCGTGTAGCGTGAAAAAAAAAATTAACAATAAAATAAAAGCCGACGTGAGAATTCCGCGTAGACCGTTATGTTGAGATATATAGAGATTTCCTTTTACGTTTTAAATTCGAGATCACGCGTTCGTCGTTTTAAGAAACGACCGGTTCCTATCCGGCTGTTAGACGACGTCAATTTTTTGTACATTTTGTACAATTTTTTTGTAAAATCGTTACGTACAACGTGCCGGGGGGGGAGGACACGTCGTGCAGAACGTGTAACACACCCGTGCGCGCCGGATTCTGCAATTGAATGGATGCAGTGTATTTTCGTACAGTTGATTAATTGTTTTCGTCATTGACCTCGACTAATTCAAACTTGCGGCGTATTTTTTAAGAATGTTTTACGTTTTTTCTTTTTTTCTTTTTCTGTACATTTAAAATTGTCAAATCTATTCGGTTTGGTCGACACGTCGCGCCGGGGATGCGAAATGTCGCCGATGAGTTCAACATGTCGTATCAACGCAATATTCCAATTACTCGTATTAATCGATGTCCGTGTTATTTCAATAATTTAAAATAGAGTCGTGCTGAACGTCGTGCTTTCGGATAATACGCAGCGTCACCTGACAACGGGGTTCAGTTTTCCAACTGTAAAATTGGTTGAGAATTAATTTTTATAGTTATATTTTATGGTAGTTTATGTACGTCAATTAAACCGTTCGTTATTCCGTTAATTAATAGAGACGAATGATTGTTATTGAGCGTCCGATTTATTGAGCTAATAAAATATAATATAATATTCAAATAATATCAGAAACGACGTGCGTACGAATTCATGTTTACGGTTTTATTTTCGTGTAACGATAAATTGAAATCTAGAGTTTTTGTGATAAAAAATAAAATTAAAAATTCCTTAACCGAATATAATAATAATAATAATAATAATGATAACATTTCATTTCCATTCGTTTCAACGTTGAATAGAATAATCGGGTTTTGCGAATTTAGTCCCATTTAAACATTTTGAGTTCAATTTATTCGTATCTAAGAAATCGGACGAGGTTCCAGATTCAAATTAAACGCGCCCACCTATTTGCATTATCCAATTGAAACGACATCACCAGTTGGCTGGAATACCTGCCGAAATTTGATTTACTCGATACACATATTATGTCTTATAACGACTTGAAAATTAAAATTTGTCGTTTTTTTAATTCCTATATGATTATTATTATTATTATTTTAATTGATCCACAACCGATCTGTGTGATAAATGCGTATTCGCATTAGCATATGGAATTCAATTCACCGTTTTCATTTTAAGACACAACAGTCGATTTACAGTTTTAATTTTTTTTCTCGATCAACCGTTTTTGAAAAAGGATAAATTCAATTTACCTATACGCCCGGTTATAGGCAATCGATTATTATTATTATTATTTTTTCGTTAATTTATTTGAATCGCGTTTTTTTTTTTATCATCATTATTAACTCACCTTTGTTTTTTTGTATTTCTCGTCGACCGCGTGAAATGTGACTCTCCCCGGAGTTGTCAAAAGAACGAGTGTGAAAACTCAAAAGCGACTTTTAGTTCGTTGAACGGGTAGTAGTTGTGCGATTATTGTTGGTAGTGACGTGATAATGGCGGTGGCGGTAGTGGTCGTCGTGGCGTTGATGACGGCACAGAGGTGTTGTCCGGGGTTGATAAATAATAGTGCGAATATGTCACCGTGTATATTATATACGCGCACGAATACCGGTCGGCCGACATTTCCTACGCCCAAAACCGTATAATACCACTCGAAAACCTCGCACGCCAACAAGTGGTGTGACGCGAAATGTGTTTCGCTGATTTATCGCGAGCGCGCGCGCGCGTGTGTGTAGGCGTATCGACGATTTCAAAACGCGGTAGCCATATATACGTATATTCGCGCGTCTAAGTGCGCGAACGTTCGTATAAAACGCATTCAGAAACGTCAGAAAATATAATAATTGTTTTTAAATATTATAACAATAGCGTTTAAGAGTTTTAGGACGCGTCTAGGATTTTAACGCCCAACCCGACCTATATCTCCATCCCTCAATATTCAATAATAATAATAATAATAATAATAATAATAATAATAATAATAATAAGAATAATAATAATAATAATAATAATAATAAAAAGTTTGAAAATCGATAAACGATTACGTTTTGATTTCCGACCGTTAAATTAAAAATTTATTTCATTATCATGCGTGTCGATGAATACTGGTTGAATACGATTCCGTGTAAAGTATGGATGTTGCTAGATTATTATGAAGATCGTCTGCCGTTATAGATGTGTCTTGACTTTTTTTTTTTTTTTTTTTTACGACCACTGCAACATATTTGTTGAGGATCATTTAAAAAGATAGACAGCACTATGCGCATATTGACGGCGGTGTATATTTATGTATTATCAATTATCAGTTTATGTAGACGTTCGTTCGAAATAGCAACGCCAGTACATTACTGCATGAACCAACCATTTACTAAAATAAAATTAAAAGTAACGTTAAAAAATACTCCAATATAACCTGACCAAATTTTTTAAATTTGTTTATTTAACAAAATTCAATGCACCTCGTCTCATTTAAATGACAACTAAAACGCGCTGACGGTTGTCAAGCCATTATTTTGTCACCCTTAAAAATATGTAAAAAGTATGCCGCACCGAGCGCGATGATAACCTTTCTCTCCTCTCTATACGCCTCTGAATCGTTCAATATATTATAATAAATATATCAGAATATCAAAACGTTTTACCCGGTACAATACCGAAGACGAAAAATTGAATTGATATTCGTCCGTTGTATATATGCACAAATGTTTCAATTTATAATACAATATATACGAATTTTTATTTCGAAATGAATGCATAATTTATAATTTCAAAACGCACACAGAATACTGTATGCATTGTTGTTATTCAATCGTGAAAGAGTTGAAAACTCGCTAGGTTATTAGGTTATTAAAAAAAAAAAAAAAATACTATAATAATTTGAAACGAACAGTGGTTAGGATGAAAATTGCCACCTATTCCACTCTCGGGCGAACGGTGGTGTATATAATAATATAATATATTGAGCACGTCGCGCGCAGAAAAATAACAACTCCACAGTTGCAACTTTATTGTTTTTAAGAGAAATGAGAGAATTTTTGTTACGCACCGTGGTACGGAATGATACAAATGAGTTCAAGTGGCAACACTACAATTTTTGCCGATTAATTTCATCGACGTATATATTCTTAACATTTTTTTTTTTTTTTTAATTTTCCGTTTGTTTATTTATTGTACAAACGTTTAAATAGTTTACGTTTATTTATCTAATATTCAAACTATTCGTTCGACCGAACAGATTATAGAACACGATTACGGTTTCGTTAAGCACTCACATCAAAATTCACATCATCTCGGAGTGTTGATGATAATAATACATGTTTATTTGAGTTCATGAATTTCAATGTGAATTCGCTTCACAAAATTCAATTCATTATAAATGAAATGCATAAATATTGTAGGGCTTATATATTCGAGGTGACATTGTTGGATGTGTGAATTCAAATCGCAAATATGTATTTAATCATACACTATACGTATAAGTACTGTATTTTCTGTACGGTTTTCTATTTAATCCATAACGGTTTATTAAATCAAAATTATTGATTACAATGATTTCCCCCGTGGTACGTCCACTATTATATTTTATAAATCAAAAGAAAATTATGAAATCGTCTAATAACAATACACGTTTTAATGATGGTAACGATGACTATCGTACCAATAATTTATTACTGTCGTCAAACTGGTATTTACAATGAGAAAACATTAAATAAGTAAGTTTCATCGTGTGCGCACTATATCGTCAGCTGTTGTTTTCTTAATCAATTTAATTGAAAACGTACAAATCGTAATTTCCATTAGATTTTCTGATTTCCGCGTACACGAGAAAAAAAACCACGTTATTTCATAATCGTAATTTCTCTGTTAACATCGACGATATTGACATACAAACGGAAGTTATCGAACTACAAAACAACGATGTTTCTAAAACCGTATTTAATTAATAACTCATAAATATTTTATTCAACGCTATGTGGAATACATTTCAAAAGTATTAAAAGTTTTGCTGAAAAACGAATAATACGTTGACTTAAAAATGACATATTGCATTTCCATACGCATCGTATGTATTGAAAATTCTGTACGAAAACGAAACCACGATTTTGTCTCAATTTTTCGAATTCGTGAATTTTCATTGTATATTCGACATTTTAAACGTACGAGAAAAAAATGGGTGACAGATTTACTACGAAACACGTTGAAAACAACACAACACGAAACATATGAAAAACGAATAGAGACTACTTTTGGGAAGACGATACGCGTAATGAGTCTCTGAAAACTTTCGAGTGCATTAAACATTATAAGGACAACTGTTAGTCGGCTGAAAACGTTTCACGTTCTGGAAGATCTTATACGTTTTATTTCCACTATCTATTTACGTTACAGTTCAAGTGAAACTTCTTTAAACGTGTTTTGCACATTACGTTGGAAATTTCAAACGGTTTATGAGAAGACAAAAAAAAAAAAATTGCCTGACGCGATCTAAAACCCGAAGTCTTACACACCTGTGCACGAAACTTTTTTCGCCAGTAAAATGTTTACTTGAAGTATAAAACATAATCTCTCGACTCACTCATATTCCCTAACTCACTGTAGAGTTTTTCTATTTTCCATTTTCGCGCGCGAACTGTTCAGATGTATTGAGGAAATCGAATAAAACGAACGTGTCAAAAGAACTTCTACTCCTAACCACGATTATTTGTTTCAAAGCGATTGTGAAAATGTCTAGTTCGTTACGACTGTGTTGGATGTGGTCGGAAGTGTGTGTAAGCACAGCGTTTCGAACGAGATACGTACAACATATATACGTATATATTCCAATAATATTTTGTAATTCAATTTTCGTGCGCGTCAAAAATAAATTCCTATACATTTTTCCCCGTTTGAAGTCATATAAATATTTTTTTGGTACTATATTCGTTACATAAACCCCCCTCCGTTAATATTATTCTTAAGACAACGGAACTATTTCGGTACTGTAGTGCGGCCACGTCCTATAAATTAAAATGAACTATTAAAAAAAAAAAGAATTTATGATTATTGAAATTCCGGAAAGTATTGAAAAAACGTATAAATTCGATTATTTAAGAATTCGCGAAAAGGCCAAAAGCAATAGATACATGTCATCAATATGAACCGTAATAACAGCACAATGCACGTGTATGTAAAATGTCCATGAACCTTCGTAACTTTTGATATCCCGCCAAAGGATCACGCGAAAAACAGACTATTTTCTTTCTATGGCAATGCTTTTATATTGAATATCGTATCGTCGTTCACGTCCGAATCGACAAATCGTTTTTAACGGTGGATCGTCGTATGTATTATGCACACGTGAAATTCGAATGCGAACGTTATAACCGACAGTGGGTTACTCGCGAAAGCCCAATGTCTAAAATAACTCGTCACAATTGAGGCGTGTACGATTTTTTACGTTGTCGAAACGAGTAAAAAAAAAGAAATATATACATATGTATATAATTATTGTACGGATTATTTCAAGTACGTTTTCTCGTCTCGATCGAGTATTTTTAGAAGTTTAACGATTTTTGTTGTCAATATTCCGTACAACGCTGTACGGTTTACGCTACATTACGGTATATTGGCGGTTCAAATTCGACATTTTATAAATTACTCCACAAACGTTCTATTTACTACTCATAGCGATATTCGGTCTTAAATAATATTTTCGTCAAATTTTATGAAAATATCCGTAAACGTTTTTTTTTTTTTTTTACTCATATGTTTCGAATCATATTTATAATTGTTTTTTCTATTTTCAACCGCGTAGCTAAATTGCCTGTTTTCAAAACGCATGTACATACGTACATAATCGTGCGTCGAAATGTCTTTCATTTGACGCGAAAGTTCAACTGTTCTCAAAAAACGATAAATTCCGCGAGCGTATAATAATAAGCGAAACGAATTTTTATTATTATTATCATTATTATTGTCTCTCGCGACGAGATGTTAACGCGGGCGCATTGCACGAGCAGCCGATTTTAAAGACGGATTGGATTACGGCGCGACGAGGGTCTTACACCATTACCATAGTCGGTGTGTTGTATTTTCTATATAAATCCGCGACAATCGTAACGAGCGGACATCAAAATACGGAAACGGGTCGTTGTAAGTCTGCGTGTCATTGTTGCGCGTACAGCGGCGATTGCGCGATCGAAGCGACCGATCCCCTTTGTCCGGTTATTAAAATACCGTTCGAGTTATTCCGGCACGTCGGAAGTCGTAATATAATATAATATTATAATATCTACACGATTAATCCGTGAGATTCTTACCGGAGAACAACAACAACAATAATAATAATAATTATTATTATAACGATAATAACGGCGATTATTACGTTCGCCGTGCGAAAAACCATCACCTCGACTGATGATAACTAATCAATTACAACCGTAAAAATTATTATTATAATAATAATATTTTCGTGGTTCCAACACTGTTACATACAAACGCGATTTAATAAAAAACTAAAAAAAAAAAAAAAAAATTGTTTATTATATAAATTTATTTAGTAAATAAAGAAGTCGCTCGAATACGTTCGTCGCGAGTAGACATTTCTACATTTTACTACGTACAGTTACCGAAATCAATAGTCGAATAATCGTACTCTTACAAAAAAAAAAAAAACCCCCCGGGTTTTTTCTCTCGCAATATCTTAATTAATTCCGCCAAACATTTGAAGCTTTTTTTTTTTTTTTTACGTATTTAAATCGTGTTTCTCAGTCGAGTGTAGCTCTGTACACTTCTCTGTTGGTACACGGGAATACGAAAATAATATTTCGATTAAAATATTAAATCCTATATATTGTTTAATATACGTAATTTCATACGACGACTTTGAGCCTTAAATTACACTTTCGGATTATACGAAATCGCATTCAAGCGTATGACGAAAAAAAAGTAATCTAACATAATCTCCGATTACGGGAAACGGAGTTTACAAAAATTTATCAGATAAAAATTCGTGTAATCCGAACCGGCAGCAAACAGAGACGCAGTGGTTAAGAAAAGAGAGAACATATTCAAGTCACGGCCTTCCGTCAACGGCATTTATCCGCTTAAATTATTATAGTATATTACGAATCGTTGAGTTTTCTGCGCTGCCAAGAAGCACCTCTGTACTGGACGTGGACAGTCGGGCATACAAGATGAAATCGTATCGTATCGTTTTGTCCTTTAGAAATAAATGTGCTTCACTATATTTAACAAAAAAAGTATTCGTAAACTACTTGTTTTTTCACGGTACAGATGAATTTAATTGAAACACGTTGTTCAATCGATACCGCCCCACACATATTATTAGGATAAAATATAAATTCAAACAAGTGCACCCATTGTGTTGACCATCGAATTTTTCCCCCCTTTTTAGCCACCAGTTCATTTTTTTTTTCTTCTAAATATTCTTCAAACGTTCTGAGTTTTAATTAATTCGAATTAAATCCAAATATAGATTTTTAGCACGCGAAACTAAAAAATGTGTCGCACGAGCACTCATAATACTCAGCTCGATATTTTGGAATGCCTATATCATCGTACACGCAAAGATCGAGGGATAGCTTTAATGCTGATCGAATTAAATCAAATATGTGATATAATTTACACAATCATATTTAAGTACGCTAATGTGCTGATTGAGCTATACGAGCAGCGTGTGTGACAACAAAAAAAAAAACACGTTTACGTACACAATAAAACGACATCGTTTTAATCGTTTTACACGTGATTGTGCAGTGAAAACAACGTTATTACACACGATTCGACTATAAAAATTTTATGTGTAACTCGTAAAATATTAAAGTCGATCCTAAACAAATAAAAATTATTTATGATGTGTGTAAAAAACATCATTGTGGACGTCAAACTATGCATATAAAATCGATACATTATAATAATAATAATAATAATAATAATAATAATAATAATAATAATAATAATAATAATAATAATAATAATAATAATAATAATAATGATTACAGAATTTATGATTAACGGTTTTAATTAAACGGTGTTACTAAGGAGAAAATACTTGTATTAAAAAAAAAAAAAATAGATATTCACATTTTCTTTCGAACATTATTTAGGAAATGTAGAAGTAAAAAAGTATGTTTTTATACTACTTTACAGCTTTAAAGCTTAAAAATGTCTGGTGTGTATACAAAACTGACAGACCACTGTTGTGAAAATAGTTTTTTTCCCAAATGTCACCAAAAAAAAAGGCTTGTAACGTATAAATAATAATAATAAAAAAAACCCCCCCTCAAGATAAATTACTAAAGAATATAACAATAGTAGTTTTCTTAAACCCGTTTGCGAGTAAAAATAAATAAACGTACATATACACTGGTGTATATATCGGTGGAGTAATTTTTTCTCTCTCACATATTGTCCTTTTGGACAGTTTTTAGTGACATTTAGCTTTTAAAATTTACTATAACCTATATGTGCAACTATAAACTCATACTGTAAGCTCTTACGGTTGTCCGTTATTGCTTTTTTTATTTATTTATATTCGTTTTCGTGGCATATACACGACGACGGCAGAAGAAAACCAAAAAGCGACGCGTCATGGCGCTCGGACAGATATCGTCACGAGCCGCATTGCCCGAGTTTCGTACTCGTCGTGCCAATGTAGAAAAATAAAATAACACGCGCACACATACAAGTTCTAATCGATTTTACGTTTATTACTTGAAAAAGAGTTTGTTTTAAATGTACGACGATTTAGTTAGTACACCTACGATGACTGCATTTCAATCGTACGCCGATAGTTATTCTCAATGCTATTTACGTTGATTGAACACTTCTTATGGATAGTCCGCATTTGCGTACTATCGAGCAACGCTCTGTGCCCCGTATTTGGACCTGAGAAATATCAGTTTGGACCCGATCCGTTATTTCGAAGTACGCGCACTCTCTTGTGTTCGGAAGTTATTCTAAAAATTGTTGCAAATCGCAGTGTTCTCCACACCGTGCACAACGTGCCGACCGGACGAATTCGATTTAAGTCATATTATATTAATAAAACACTGTATCAATCCCCTTATAATAACTTTTCAGTCCAAGTTAAATAACTTTTACAATAAATGAACACGAAGAATTCCATAAAGGATTCTTATTTCCATTTCCAGAGAATTGTAACGTTTAGTACGATTTCAAAACGTTCGAGTTTATTTTTATTTGTATTATTTATTGTTCATCAAAGTATACTAGTATACTAGTACGTATGTGTAAGGATCATTTTATTTTATTTTTAATCAAAAATTATATATTAATTTGCATTTGTTTTTTATGTATTGAAATAAATAAATGAACAATAACAAAAATTACACATTTAAAAAAATTTTTTTTAACTGAGTATCGGCCCCTTTAATGAAATTGTATTTCGAAATATTTCAGATAAGTAATATAATAACAGTACGTAATACATATATTTTTAAAGATGATAAAATATATAGAAACAAAGATGAAAATAGAAGCAGCAACGCTTACCAACGGCGATGCGAGTTCAAAAACTATTTGAAAATTTTAACCGTGCCGAGTAAATAATTAAATGAACGCATTTTTTTATATACAATAAATGAGCGAAGTATAACTAATTTTTTTTTTGCTTTTTAATAAACGCGATTACATAATTAATAATATAAAGTAAAAGTAAATAAATAATAATTGTGCAGTAAATTCGACAATTAAACAAATATTCGGACGTCGGAATATCGCGCGTGAAAAATAAAACCATGTGTAATGTGTCCATATGAATGTGTTATATCTGAGTTAAAAAAAAAACCAACTGTTCCAGAGTAGAATTTATTATACGACGAAGAAATCGTTCTCATTAAGTATTTCAACTAAAGCGCACGTAGTAAGTATTTTAAACGAAAGAAAACGATTTCAAAGTGCTTGTTTTGTTAGAAAATAAATGGTCGATATTTTATTGAGTGGAACTCCGTATTGTATATTATATTCAACGACTTTTTCGAATTTTCATGCTATAGCGCGTGTCTTCACGGACAAAAATACCGAACCAAATAATTGCGAAATTTTGCGCACGACGATGAAAGTTAATCGCGCGCTAGGACGTGACGAAGTAACGAAATTACGAAATTTCGATTCGTGACTGGAAAAACATATTTGATGGTCAACGGTATTAGAAATAACGTTGTCTACGGAAAACGCATTATTTTTTTTTTTTTCAAATAATAAAAATTAAAAATTTTATGTGATCGACTAATAATTATTTTTTAAAAAGGTGTATGTGTCATTTCGAGAGACGAGTATTCAACGAAATCGGTTTAGATGTGTCTGAAAATCTGAAATTCTTAAACGTTACGCCCGACATTGGTCGACGCGCGTAACCGTATCGACGAGTGAGGAAACTGAATTTCTGTGAATTATTTGACACGTATAGCTGACTAAATGTGATTTAATCAAAGGCTTTATCACTCTAGAGAAAGCCAAACTTGTAGAGATCGTACCATCGGTGTTCGACGTGATATCTCAGTGTCACGTGTCAAAAATCTATCAGGCATTAAATTCGTATAATGTCATTTTCGACAGGAGACGGTTTGTGAAGAGAATGTCAAATAAAAACGGGCTCAAACGCCGCGGTAGCGTTCGAATGATCTCACGACACTCGTTGGGGAACTCAATCCGATCTGATCTTATTAATTTGTCGATAGGATGTAGCGCGTGCAAATCTCTTATGTCGAATTCATCGGCATTTAAAGTATTCCACACCGTATACACACACTCAGTACTCGACCGCGTATTGTTATTATATATTTGAAATCGTAAAAATTCAGATCTGCCGGGTTCGGAGATTACAGCGTATTAATATTAAAGCGTACAAATAGGCGTTAATACACGCACTGAAGAAAGTGTAAAAGAAATACGCGCAGCGTATAATTGTTCCGCTGGAATATTTTGTCTTTGAAAAACAGAAATCATCCTTCCTCGAAAGGAAAATATTTTTACTCACTTCATTGTAATATTAAAACATGATAATTCGGACAAAACAATTAATTCAAATGGAGAGCACACGCAATTTCGTAGTACCTAATAAATCTATAGCGTTTTGACGTTGTAAAATATTTTACGCGGTACCGCTCACTATATTATAATATATATATATATATATATATATATATGCATAAGCGCGGTTAAGATCATAAATTTGTTGGTGCGTTAATTTATACGTAATCCGATTACAACGTTTTGTTCCTTTTCTCATAATTTTTCATTTGGAGTCGTGTTGCTGTTGCTCTCTTTAAAATAAAATTTTTTTTTTTAAACAATTCGAATTTGTCCAAATAAACGATTTTTTTTTCTTTTACGTCAAAACCTCTGAATAATACACATTAAAATAATTGTACATTCGATATTATGAACTTATTGTATACATTTATAATGTATGCTTTCACATTTCGTACACACCGTTATGTTTCGCAAGGTAAATAATAAAAATATGTAAAATGATATAAAATCTGAATGCCCGGTAAATAATAATAATAATAATAATACACTGCGGAAGATAAACCCCATACACATTATAATATCATTTAAAAATTAAATCTTAAAGATTTATAAATATTTTGGCGAGTACAACGCGTGAATTAATGTCTGCAGCGCGCAATACGTCGAACTGTATACCCAGCGCGTATATAAGTGACAGGAAATTAATATTTTCAAACGCTGTCTATGTCGCGTCAAAATGGTAATTTATGTATAAAATTTATACTCGCCGAGATATAATATATATATATATATATATATATATATATATATATATTCTGACACCGTCGTCTCTTCCGCATAAAACTGCGAATCGATACATATATACAATTCGCGGTCTTTATATTATGTGTGCACACTGAAAATATTATGAAATCGTTACGTAATATAACGACGGAGTAAAAAGCCGAGAAAAAAGAAATCGTAACGAATTCTATAAAAAAAAAATCGAAAAATTTCTCGTGTGTGCCGTGTACGCGGATGAAAAAAAAAACGGCGAATAATTCGCAATCGTTACAATATCCGATAGAAATATTACAATATCCGAAAGAAATATTTATGGATCTATATGTTCAGTTTTCTCGGTGTGTAAAAGCAGATGAATGCACGAAACGTCTGTCTCGTAGCATTTAAATTGAAAATTAAATATTGCGATGAAGTGTAAACCTAACCGATTTCAAATCGGGCAATATGAAAGTAAATTGTATAATAGCGCATTCTTCAGAGTCTAACGACGTTGTTTTATTCGACGAGCGATATATAAAAAAAAAATAATTACCTAATCGTATTTATATAACGTCTTGTATACGTATTATATGCGTATATACGGATTTCTCAAAGTTCTGCGCGTTCAAATTTAATTTTATTTATTAAAATTAAAATTTAACGACGTTTCGTTTATAAAGATTATTAATACGATCGCGTTGATTCAATGAAATTTGTTATTCCACGAAATGAACATCGAAATTCGTTGTAAATACGTTTTTAAACGTAAATGTCTATATTTCCGTGCAATTAGAATTGCGATCACATTAATCTGCGTTTATCTGCGGGATATTTTAATCTGGATATTTTTTGTGAAATGGATTTCACACAAAAATATGTGTGAAATCCTCCCCCGCGTACTGCGTAACCTTCCTCCTGATCATAGGTAAACGATTTTTGGCGCCGAAAAAAGTCATCTTTCAGACGACTTATGCGCGCAGCAGAGCCACCATTGAAATATTGTTTGAGTCTTGAGTGAAAAGTGTCAGCGCGCGATATGCCGCGCGGGACGTAGTTTTTGATCGAGTATAGAGCCGCGCGAGACCGTTTTGCCGCGTGACACCTCCCGCGCACGTGATTTATAACCGAAGAAACGATATCCGCCCGGTATAATATATTATAATAAAGACGGTTATTATTATAATAATAATAATAATAATAATAATAATAATAATAATAATAATAATAATAATAATAATAATAATAGTAATATATGCGACGCGAAAAATGGCTTCAGAGAGTAGGGTGCACACGTCAGATTTTCGATTTTATAAGAAATGAAAATCCGAATAAAATCCTATTGGAATGGGAAGGGGGAAAGAAAAATGTATAAATCTATAAACGCGATTTGCGAGTACGGTGACGAGGAGACGATTATTCGTATAAATCGCGCATTATTATTACCCAATTGATATTAATATATATGTGCACACACATATACAGTGGATTCCGTTTGGTGTGCAGGACACCGGTTAATGTGGCCAACCGCTAAATAGTAAAATTTAGAAGAGTATAATATACCGTTCTGAGTACTGAAACTGAATGACCAAACACAATCAAGTGGGTTTAAAAATGTATCGAAACGCTACGGAAGTTCATCGTGCAATAAAGGCGATGATCCGCAAAATGCGCAGATTTTCTCGACCAGTTTCACAGTGACTAGCTTCGATTACTGGCGCCATTGCCTCGTATCGTACGCCTCCCACGCCTAAACAATCTTAATAATAACAATAATGTATGTAATACGTGTATTTTAAAAATAATCAAACCGAAACGTTAAACAATCTTTTTTTTTTTTTGTTATTATTATTAATTTCGGTGTTCGTGTGAGTTCAATTCATCTGGTCCCACAATGTGCCCGCAATAAACGGACGGAATCCACTGTGTAGATATATATATATATAATACTTAAAAAAAAATTCAAGCGTCTGCACTGTTTTGCAGATACATCGGCGCATGGATACGTCTTGAGGTTACTTGAATCTAGTCGACATAGGAATGTCGAAATAATAGCAACGGTTTCGTTCATGACGTCTTCGTGGTAACCGTTGTCGGTATCGGACAAATTATTGTCTTACAGTCGTATGACATATCAATATTATAACAATTATTGTTCATTATTATTATTATTATAAGCACATAAATTTGGTCATTTCTATCGGAATATTCGTCGAATTTTACAGCGCCCGAGAGGAATTCAAAACAAGAACATTTTTGAAACCCGTCGGTTTTTTATGACATTGTATCAATAACGATTTGATTTAAACGTATAAAAGCGGGAAAAAAGAAATCTAATCGTTTATAAGTCATCGGAATCCTGTACCAGACCGAGGAAACGAATTACCATTATTATTTGCGCGCGCGTAAAATATTTTCGAACCACCTCGTCCGATATAATAATATTGTAATATATTTTATACCGTGTCGGCGAAAAACGTCGAAACATTACGATACGTTATTGACCTCTGCCTATATCTCGTATATTATTTATGTGTTTTTATTATTAGTTTGGAAAACGGTGCGAAATTCTCGAACGAGACGACAAACGTATAATATTCTCTGTATTATTTCGCGAGTGTGTATATATACGTATACAAGTCACGTCTTCTCTCTAACACACGTGCAACAATAACGTATTAGCACTCGAGGTTGTTTATATATATATATATATATAATATCTAAGACGGTTGTAATATCGCAGCGAGCTATTTCAAACTATCATCAAAAATTGACGTGAACAAAACGAGAAAATCCGTTCTTCCTTCTCTTCTTTATCAAAAAAAAAAAAAATAAAAATGGTATTATATATTTTATTATTTTTGTTTTCGGACAAACTCGCTTAGATTTTCGTATTTTTAAAACATGACACGGTGGTCTTTTAAAAATCGCGTATCCGTAAATATTTCATGTATGAGTTTTTAGTTTTTTCGCTTTTTCAAACAAGTTTTGCGCTTACGTTGACCGTAAAAAAAAAACCGTCCGACGATTTTACTCCAGTGTTTTCTATACCTTATACCGTCTACTGCTTTAAGCCCACCGATAATCATAATCCATTTATTACGATAATTTCTTAAAATATTATTATCTTTCGTTCTCCTCTTGTTTTTTGTTAGACGATCTTTCTGATTTTTTCTTTGGACTATTTTGCATTTTATATACGGCGCAAAACGTATAATATTTTGTCGAAATCACGTAGACCGAGCAAATGTAACTATCGGATAATAATTAAAATCCAGTATTTCTAACCAACAATTGGAATTCTTAAGACAAAAAGACTGCATTATTGAAACGCGATTTTTTTTTTTTAAACATTTTTTTTATACAATTTTTAACGTATTTTTCTATAAAAAAAAATACATAATTATGCAATGAAAATATCACGATAAAAACATTTATTCATATTTACAAGTTGATAAGTGAGTGTTTCATTAAATGCTATGACATAGTTTTATGCGGTAGCCATTGTATGTTATAGCATGTGTAAAATGTTTATTATAATTATTATTATTATTATTTTACTCGTATGATGCACGTAAAACGATATAATTTGAATATAATATTATTAATAAAATTGTAAAAATAAAAACGGAAAATTAAATGAATAAGAAAATAAAAGATAAAAACTATAAATTTAATACAACAGAACTCTTATATATTTTTCTTTATTTCACATTATAATACACCTAGGATTAATTTGTATATACATATGTAAATATACATTATTATTATTATTATTATTATTATTATTGGGTAGTATAATAACAACGCGTTTTATGAGACAAACGAGTCCTCGGGAATTAAATTTTTTCGCGATAATACTTGTGGCATTTTTTATTTTTTTTTTTAAACGTGATAATCAACAAATATTTCCATATGCCTTCTTCATAACACTCGAACTATTTGTAATATCAAACAATTATTATGTCAATCTAAAACCGTATCATCGATAATTATTATATTCTATTTCTCTATATTACGTATACACGTTAATCCAACAGATACGCATTTAATCCGCAAAAAAAAATATATTTCATTTATTGCATAATAACGATAAAAAAAACACATTATGAACTCACGTTCATTAACAAAAAAACCGAGTACATACCTGTTAATTATCTAACTCAATGAGGAGGGTATTAATCGTATTGACGTATAATATCGTTAAAAAAAAAAAAATTTGAAAATCAATGAATGCGTATTTACTTTTTATGAGAATAAATAAAAGAACTTGATGCATTTGCAGAAAGTTTTAAAGTGATGCGAGAAAAAAAAATACTTTACCGACAACTTTAATTAGATTTCAGAGAGACTCGCTAGTTTTAAAGAACAGCAGTGTATGTACGCGTGTTTAATGAAAGGAAATACGAAGAAGAAAGTTTGAGAAAAAAAATATTTACAAACGTAAACAATTTTTCGTTTTATCACCCCTTCAATGGCGGCATTTTTCCCCCGACTTCTATAGTTTAATTTTGTTTAAATGAAAAAATCCACAGCGGGTTCGATAATAATTGTATAATATGCGAGGCTTTTAGAAAACACGATGATCCGTATATTATACGGCAGGAGGTGGGCGCAGGGAATTCAGTACGTGTTTATGACGTGAAAACGCGGTGTTTTTTGAAGGAAAAAAAATCGACGGGAGAACAATTAAAACGCGAAAAAAACGAATATTTTTGGTAAAAAAAAAATTATTTTAATATTTATTACGAGTAAAAGTTAATGTTATTAATGTTTCCTATATTAATTTCTTTAATATTTATTGTAACGTTAAAAAATTACAAAAGAAAAAAAAACATATTTATAATGAATCGTTAATTTGAATATTGGTAATATTAGACGGGTTTGAACTAATTGTTAAAATAATTTGAAAAATGTATAAAAAATTTTCTTTCTTTTTATAATCGTGCCCGGCATCGCGAAGTGTACCATTTCCAGTGTTGCGTGCGAAACGGTTAATAATGATCCATTGAATAGCTCGTTTTCAAATTATACGAAAACGTATTATTTTCCGAGTGAAATTGTTGTAAATTACAATACAATATACTATAACAATATTATTATATTTATATAAATTTACAAATAATATTCGCTATTTTCCTTTCGAATAACACAAGCAATGAATGTTTTAACGAAATATCGCGTGGGCGTAAACCGTTACATATTTTATAGTATACAAAATAAATTATTACGTACGAGTAGATTTCAAAAGTATCTGCTATATCTACTATGGGTCAACTATATTATTGTAATACTATGAAAAAAAATAATGATTTCGACACGAGAGAAAAAAATGTATTTGTTAAAATCGGTTACCCGGGTCCTTATTCCAACGAGATAATCGAATTGAATTATTATTTGTGAGTGTTAATATGGGTGTTGGAAATGACAGGGAAAACAACGGGCGAGGAGAAAGAAATGTTCTTCTTTGACGTCCCACGTGGATACATTTAATAACACTACGTCATTTTGGAAATATTAATTTTCATTTATTTTGTTTCAGGTAATAATATATAATATACGCCATTCAAAAAAAAAATAAAAGAGAAAAGAAAAAAATGACAAGACGTTTTCCCAGATCGTTTATGCACGATAATATTTATACACTGAAGAAACAAAACGTTTTATTGTTATTTAATCGGGTAAGAATATGATTTTATATTTATATTGGATTTTCAATAATATTGTATAGTTAGTTTTTACACGCGAAATATCGTTCACCTCGTCGAATCATATTAATCAGTTTCAACTACAATTTAAAACCGTGTAGTATACGACAAGCGTTGTTATAATATTACAAGTGTATTATCACAGACAATTTATAAAGTTTGTTTAATGAAATTTTTGTTTTTAAGCCACTCAACGGTGATTAAAAAATGTTTGTAAATTTTATATTATAAACTTAAAATCCAATTAATGTGTATTTTTTTT
This sequence comes from Chaetogeoica ovagalla, assembly GCA_032441825.1. NCBI lineage: Eukaryota > Metazoa > Arthropoda > Insecta > Hemiptera > Aphididae > Chaetogeoica > Chaetogeoica ovagalla. The sequence goes on along the minus strand of CM063727.1, from coordinate 1,528,693 downwards.
TTTTTTAAAAAAAAAGTGAATTATTTACTAAAAACCGCGCGCATATACATATAAAATACGAAACTATACAATATTAATATAATCCATTGTCCATAATATTATCGTTGTAATGCAATATTTCGTTTAGATAATATATTCAATGGAACCTCGAAAATCATATTAATCGTATTATTTATTAACGAAACCAATAGTAATTCATATTTATAATAAAAGTCGGAAATATTTACTGTTTTTCCGTTCGTTAATTTTTATAATTGCTCGTCTTAACAGCTTTTTTTTTTGAAAATCGTATTCATTACTTTTTGGTTATTGCGAAACAATCACGAAGCAAAAAATACACGTGATCATTATGTTTGGCAAAAATTAAACGCAGTAGTCCTCTTAAATAAATTCTCGTGAGTGCACACACACACGCACACAAAACCGCGGGAATTTCAGTGAAATCCTCTACCGTCTCCTTCGAGCTGACTTTTTATATTCGGCAGACGATTCAGTCGAATTCGGTGCGTTCGCGCGTGCGGAAAAATCATCGGACACATCAATCGCAGACCATCGATATAAAATGGCAAACGGTTTGGACGGCGGGAAACGATGCGATGGATCCGAGGGTCCGAGGTATGCGTGTCAAACGTGCGATCCGTGTATAGGAGTGAAAAGAAACCTCGAAGGATATTTTTCAGAAAGAAGAAGAAGAAGAAGAGAAAAAACCAAAAGCGTTTTTTTTTTTTTTTTTTTTTTACTTCCGTTTCACTCGTTGATATACGCAGTGTGTCAAAAGAACTTTCGGTCGGAAATCCTTATATATTCACACACACACACACACACACGTACAACGGCATTCAATTCGTCGTACATAATAAGCCGAGAACGATATAGTGTTTTGGAAAAGATCCGTGCGTATTCGCCGGTACAGTTTCTCTCGGTCTACGCTTGTACGGGGATTGTCATTCCGGTCGAAAAGCCTTTCTCGCGTGATTAACAACCGAGCACGTCTAGCCCCACGTTGCGTGTCACTGTTCTTTTCTATATTGTACTACGGACGTGCGCTTATTCGTTTTCGCACGAATGAAATGCACACCGGGACGTCCGTCCGATAATTGTACGTGATATCGACAAATAATAATAATATATACGTTTATAATAGAGAAAAATCGTCTACGGGTAAAATAATCGGACGGACAAATCGCCGGAACAACCTCATTCTAATCGCCCTGGACAATCTCGAAGAGTGGTTCAAAGTGGTGCTGCTGTACAGAGTAGCCATTACAGCGAATTGTCGACGTTCGATAACGAATACGAAGCGAACCTAACGGTTTTTTAAGAGGTCATTGGTGGTGCGTCGATGGTCCGCAGCGCTGTACGACATCGTGTGCGATAATAACATTATTCCGTATACATTTGAAAACACACTCGAGAGACTTATTCCTATATACGAGACGTATAAGATAAAAATTAAACGCAGTTTTGCAATATCGACGTTTGTCGAATAAACGCGGGATGATATCGCGTCGGAAGAAGACTGCCGCGGGGGTCTTATTGAAATTTCTGCAAGCGCCATGGTTTGTACGGCACAACATCGAAATCCGTTAGAAAATGTCTACGTACGAAAATAAGATTATCCAGAAAACTTCAGAGTGAAAAGCTTTGAACGTTTTTATTCAACTGCTGTCCACTGTCCACGTTTATGCGCGTAAGTGTATTATTCGCCGCTCTTGCGGTTCACGTTAAAAAATACAATTTCGAAATCGCATTGAGTCTGATCTAACGATTAAAGCGTTCGATGTTCAAAAACGGAATGCGCGACACCATTCTTGACGCATTGAATAAATAAAAATTGAATTTGTAAGAAATACACGTTTTGAGTATAATAGAAATATAAAGACACAAAACGAGTGTTATAACGCACTTAAACAAAAAAAACATGCAGAATTGTTTCCATAACATTTTTACACTATCGATTATAATTGTAATTGTGTCCGTGCCTGAACCGAATAAGGTTCATTTGGGCTTACCCAGAAGAGACATCATAAGGCTGTATATAGCCTTACAACAGTACGTTTCTTAATTTTTGATTCCACAAAATATGTAAAATGGTTTTGAATTATAATAGTTAATGAAAAATATTTGACAGGCAAATATTCAAACGAAACGGTTTTGAGGGATTCAAAAATCGAATGAATTATTTATTAGTCGAATCGGACGACGTTTTCACTGATAAAATGTTCTTTTCGTTTTAAAATTGTTAAGGGATTTCTTTTTTTTATGTTTTTCTTTTTTTAAGACGACGATGATAACGAATTCAGTATTTGCTTAACGAACGTTTAACGAGCTGCGAGCAATTTAAACTGGTCCCACACCCTACAAAAACAAAGAACAATTTCGCACGATCCCTTTTGCCCGAATCAATACACGGCATTCAGACGCGCAATATAATATTTATTTATTGATATATACGTGTGGTGGTGAGCCTTTCTGATAACCGAATCGATATCGTATGCCATTCATACATTTGACGTTATACACATGCACACACGTATTTGTTGTATTATATATAATATACAAAGAGCACACTTTGAGATTCAAACTTTTACCAACTGTACGATATTCGTTTTTTTTTTTTTTTTTTTTTTTTAAAAAATGTTATTTCCCTTTACGGAGACTCTCATATCGTTTTCATCATATTTTATCGACGATATTTTTTTTCGAGATTCCATTCGCAGCGTGTAAATTATAATATTTATAATAAACCGTTTTACGGGAAAGGAGAGGAAATGTTTATAATTGATATTATTGAAAGGACAAAACGATTTGATATAATTTACTCGGAGAGTAAGAGTAGTTGAATATTTTACATGGTCGGCACTGTTGTAACAGCGTTATTATGTATCGGGAATCATAATATAACGATCGCATTATTGCGCGATGAATAGTATGATTTTTTTTTTTTACTATGAAAAGAAGAGTTACGGGTTCGTTCGAAAATGAATACAGAATAATAATATATACTTATATGTGTGTATGTGTGTGTGTGTATATTTTGTTTTTTTTTTTTTTAGTTTATCCGAGTGAAAATGCTTACATTTTTATTCGAGAAACACAGCATTTATACCATGTACTGGAATATTGACGATTTAAATGTGTAGACGATTCCACTTGAAAACCGAACGCGTTAGATTTGTATGCGAAATAAACTCATAACAAGAACATAACGTAATACTGTATGTTATTATTTTTATAAACATATATTTTTTTTAAACGAAATATTTCCAAATCTGTTATCGTATAATAAATACACGTTTTTAATTTGAAAATATATTAAATATAATTTTGTTTGATTAACTTAATTTTTTTTTAATTTTACGTAGAAATACATCTTTTTATGGCTAAAATAAAATGATTGAACAAAGAAAAAAAAATGAAAACCAAAAAGGAAAATATTAAATGTATTTAATTATCGATTCTGGTTTTTTGTTTGTTTTTAGTTAAACGTAATGAAAGGAAAATATAACGTTATTTATGTTTAAGCAGTCAATTAGTTCATTTTTATTGAAACCAAAAGACTACAGAAATCTCACAAAACGCTAAAAAAAAAAATATGTAAAAGAGTAAAAACATAAACATCTTATAATTTTTCGACGACGTCCGATTAGCGTTTTGTAATTAAAACCGTTCAACAAAAAAAGGAAAAAGAGAAAAAGCCCATCAAAATTCTATAGAATTTTAGCTTTTATATTTTATTTTTTTTTTTTTTAATGCTGCAAATGCCGATTAAAGATATTTATTTGTAAAAATTAAAGAATATCCAGTCCTCCCCTTTGCATACGTACGATAAAGAAAAAAAAACAACACGTCAATATGTCTGAAAAATATTCGAATTAACGTGAACACAAACATTACATTTCTTTTTATATATTTTTTTTTGATAATTAAAAAAAATTATTTTATTCTACAGAATATACACAATGACGGTTATTGGATATTCCCACTAGTTATTATACGAATTGTTATAAAACGATTTGAAATTTTTATTATTTTTTTTTATTATTTTTGATGGCCAGTTTAAACACAAAAACCAATGTTTCGTTAATAAATTAATATATTTAATAATGCTTATTAATATATTCGTTAATGAATTAATAGTCACGCCAAATGATTATTACGAATATTCGTTTTCATATTTTATTAGCCAAAAATAACTACGAAATTCTAAATAATTCCAACGGGAAAAAAACTTAATTATCTAAGTATTATTTTAATAGTATTTGGCTTATTTGCGACGAGGTCTCACAAAAGTATTGAAATATTATTAATTAAAGAATTAATTATATTTGTTTTAGAATAAAATATATTCCAACTGTCGTGGTCCATAAATTCGTAGTAATGAACATATATATATAATACGATTTTATCCAGCTCATACTTATAACCCAATTGTGATTTCAAATGTATTATGTAAAAAAAAAAAATTAAATAATAAATATTTAAAAAGTAATTTTCACTAGTTAGTAATATGTCAAATCGTACGTGAGAAATCACAAAATCGATGCGGGAGATGACGAAAAGATATTTTGTAACAATTCGCGATGATGTGTGTTTTCAAATTATAAACTGTGTGTTACATAAATTTTCTATCGTATAACGTGTATGTAAAATACTATTGGAAAAAAACGTCGTACTGTGTGATACAAATAAAGAATGATTCGTGCGATTTCGAACGAGTGGATTACGCGTCGCCTGCACGTTTATAACGCAAACGCGGCGTATATTTCACACGGGAATTAATCCGATAAATAGTCGTATGTCTTCTTGAATTCGTTTACACGTATTTATTTTGTATTTATACGTGCATATTATTATGAAGGATATGAGCCGAGTAAATTGAATTATTTTATAAACGCAATGGCATTCGACAGCTTGGCGTTATGTACCCAGACGGTCCTCCACACAAGAGTTGTTTTGCCATAATATTATTATTGTAAATATTTAGACAAATTGTACAAGCCGCCGCACGTTTATTATAAGAATATAACGAATTATAATCGAGTTGAGAGAGCGAAACTCGAATAAGTCATGTACAGTGAGCGTTCGTCTCGGGCCAATCGATTAAAATATTTTAATTAGCGCTTTAATTCCATTCGATTAATATAACGAAACCGCTTTGTCAAGCAATTGTATTGTAGTTATGAATTTAATTTTTATCGATTTCTCTCTATTTTCGAAAAATGGATTTTCAACGTCCATTTTCGTTTGAATTTTTTTTTGCTTTCAATTCTATGCGTTATATTAAAATCGCATTTATTCCACATTTTGTTTTTGAACTTTGAACCGAATAAGCGTAACTTACATAACTCGGTATTTTGATCGAATAAACACATGCGTTGATACTATCAAGTACGTTCGATATATATGTATTTTTTTTAAATATATAATATTTGCAAAACGTAAAATCGAAAACAGGCCGATGCGTATCAGAATTTCCAACTATTTATTTTTATAAAAAATTTTTTTTCCTTCAATTTTCTTTGTAATTTTCTTGAGAGTAAGAAAAAAATAAATCTAAAATTGTTTAAATCAGTTCAAATTTCATGAAATCTAATCCCGTTAATGTTTCAAAAATGTTAATTTAATAGATTCGAACACTTTGTCTCGATGGCGGTACTCTTTTAATGTTGTAAATCTATGAACAATTTTTTTTCTTTTCAAATGTCAATAAGTTTCGAACTAAACACAATATCGTTTTAAACGTTTCGGTTAATAAAATCAAAAAAAAAAAAAAGTTATTTCTGTTTTCGGACTGTACGCTTGAAAATTATACACAACGTTTGTCGCGTTAAACGAATTAAAAATAATCCGAACGCTAACGGTTAATCGCTATTCTCTTCTTCTAAATTAACTTATAAATTCGATTTCTTTTTTGTGGTTTTGAAAAAAAAAAAAAAAGATAGAAACAATATTATACCGGACTCGTCACATTAAATACATAACGTTAAAAAAACATACCGGCGTTTTATTATTTTTTATTTTACTTTTCTATTTTTTTTTTTTAAGGTAAACACATTTTTCAAACATTACACACGGAGTTGGAAAAGTTTTACACGCGTTTATTGATCGAAAGCTAAAAACATAGTACACGCGGAACTCGAAACGCGTCACTTCACGAATTTCTCGATATAGTTTTCGAGATGGTAGGTAGCGGGGAAAAAACAAGCATTTTCAGACGTGTTTTATTACTGTTGTTGTTTCTCTTTTTTTTTTTTCGAAATTAAGTTTTTATATTTACTGTATCGGTGAAACGACTCGGACGCACAACAGCCATTCGAATCAAAAAAAAATTATATATAAATATATATATGATGTAAGAGTTTTTTATTATTACAGATAACTTTCATATAAATGCCGTCGCCTAATGCGAAACGTATGATTTAATTTACTTATAATTATTATTTTTTTTTTTTTTACAATCGTATATGGATTAAATGTTTTTATTATTATTATACGAGTATGTCCATAAAAAAATTGCATTTATATATAAACTCATGCACAACAAGTGGTTACCTACACGACCTAATGCGCGTCGTTCTAAGGTATATTTTTGTGTGTGTTTTTTTTATTCGCAGAGTCGAGTAAAAAAAAATCATTTTTGTTTCTTCGAACACGCACCACAATCGTTAACAACGTAACTGTATTACGTAACTTTTATGTACTCAAAACTTAACGAATTAAATTACACGTGTAAATTCGATATAATAACGGTTTCAGGAAATATTAGAATCAAATATTATTTATTTTACCGTCACGCTATACGTATTATGCTCGTTTTACCGATGTCTTCTATTTCGTATCTTATCAATATTATTTTGTATTCAAAAAATGAATTTACGTGAAGACAATGTTTTGATTTTACCAAGACTATGTGAAATTATTGCACTCGAATTTCATATAAATGCGTTGTAAGACACATTAAATACGAATTTCAATTAGCAAAAAAAAAAAAAAATTAAAATTTTGAAGAGTTATACATATAGGTGATTTATATGGATTTCGCAATATTTTTCATTTCGAATTTTTTTTTTTTTTAAATAGTATTGTTTTATTTCCTCGACTTTGTCGTATGTAAATTATTTTAAAACACATGAAATATAATACAATAAAATGAATACACATACATTTATGACGTATTTTTAAAAGATATATATATAGTTATTAAAATATCATAAAATTAAATTAAATAGCAAATAAAAAAAAAATACAAAAGAATTACTTAAAAATCAAATATGTAGAAAAGAGTATTGAAATTAATTAATTTGATACATAATGTTTAATATGATAATATATACCTTTCGAAAACGTTCAAATTGAATAAAAGTCTTAAAACAATGTTATGTCAATGAGGAAAAATAAATAAATACGCGAACGATTTATAAATTACAATAAAAAAAAAACCCCCCTTCATTTCGAAAATAAATATTTAACGCAATTATTATATGTTATTTCAAAGTAAACAAAGTTAAATGTTAATTTTTACGTCCACTGTTAATACGTACATATTTCGTTTACTTTTTTACCTTTTTTCGTTCACATAATATAATTTATAAACTTTGTATTTTAATTTTTATGTACGTAAGAATCGTATTATTATTTTATCTCCTAAGTTATAACAATATAAATAAATAATAACATTAACATTAATAATTATTCAGGTGTCGATTGGCATGTTGATTGCCAAAAGGGTTTACGAATCGGAAATCCGCATACAATATAATAAATTGATAAAATTCAAATACTGTGTTTACACTGTAAAAAGTAAATAAACTTTAAATAAGCGATAATTTGTTTCCGGCGTAATTACTAGAATTCCATTTGACAGTGTTTTTTTGTTAATCATTCAAAACGTATCTGTTGTAGTGATACAGAAATTTGTTTTATATAATACTAGAGATTTATAGACATTTTTTTTCCTTTTATGTTTTGTATATTTTTATTTATTTTTTTTATGCGTCAGGGAATATCTTGTTGTATTCGAATTTTTATAATTAAAAAAACGATTAGTTAGTTTGTATTTAAAATCGATAAAAAAAAAAAAAAATTATATGTACACCTGAAAGAATATTCGATGAAATGATAGTGGGCCGCGTATTCTCTCCGTCTGCTCGACAATTTATATTTGAAATTATAAACGCTCGAGATCATTTCATCTTCCCGCGAATTCTACGAGTACATAATAAGCGACACTGTATTATAACCTACAGTTTTATTATTATACATTTTTAACAATATAAGTTAATACCTAATATATAGCGTCGTTTATAAACGATATGGTTTTTATGACGCGTATTTTAAGGGTTGTTTAGAGAACGAAGGTCCCCCTAACTATCACATACAATACGGATTTTATGCACAAAATAATCAATTTTATGACACGTTTTTTTTTCCATACAGATCGAAAGCAAGAGATCCGTGTAAATTAAAAAAAACATTGATTTGCGTAAAAGAAGTAAAGTGTAAAATATATAAAAGTGGACGGATTCGAATGTTAAGCGAACCACTGCGGGTCTTGGTGTGGTATCTCGCGCGATTACTCTAATCTCTCTAATAATATTTAATATATACCGGGGAGGGAGAAAGAAAAAAGGAAAACTTCGAGATTCGCTTGCATAGTGTTGTTGATTCGTGGATATACGCAGTGTGTACACAGTGCTCATATATTTATGAGCCTTGTGAGAAACGAGTATCGAGTTATTAATAACAGCAGCGTCTGAAGCATCAATCGTGTCTGTGGAGGAAACCACTAGCTGGTTTCTTCCACCCGTTTTGCACAAACATTCGCTGCGCGGCAACGACTCGAATCCAATTTTTCTCACCACCACCGCAACAGAATCCACCGACGACGACGATCTTTATACTCTAAACAACAATTTATCAAATTCCTGTTCGTGCACTATAAACTACTTCAACCGCTTCAAAAAAAAAAAAAAACAACACACCGTTTCAGGTGTACGATTTTAGCTTATAGTGTTTTATCGTTTGTTACACTGCGTAATATAATTTATCGTTTACTTGACGATATCATATTACATCGTACAAACAGTAGCTACAACACTCGATTTCCATTCAATCTGCACTTTATTTCCCGCTGTTTGTATAATAATAAATTTTATTCCGACGCACGCGGTACAGCTGTTCCGTATACCGTTCAATAAATACGCGTGTATATATGATTATTATATTATTATAAGCTATAAAAATAGACGACGAAATACATTAATCAATTCTGATAATATTTTACACTCGAATAAACAACGTTATAACGATAACGGAAAACTTCTGAATTTTTTATTTGCTTTTACTAAAAGTTATTTCGTTACACGGAGCAATGAATATCTCCGAGTTACTAAATAAGCATAAATAAATCGTCGTAATGATAAGAAAATGGAATTAACAGACAATCGAAAGCACTGCAGATGTTGCGCACTATATACGCTGTTTAAATATAAAGACATAAAGTGCTGATATACACAAAGTCCATTCAAAAGTGTCATTGAAATGTGCACGTAAATATTCCCATATTTTATTTTTATTAAAATTTCCGAAAGATTTATATCGTAGAAAAGTTCTTTACACGCAGAATCGATAAATGTGTCATTAATTTTCATTCAAATATATTATTATTGTTCAAGAAAAAATACATACATATATAATTTTTTTTTTTTTGTAAAAATAGTTTAGAAACGATTGTATTATAAATTATTATTGGCTATGAAGAAAGTAGAAATATTGAGAATATGTAATTTTCACGGAGTGCGTGATAAAAACACTAAAAATGCAATTTCTTAATTAGAAAAAAAATTGTATTTTCCTGTTAATGAACTATTTTTCGCGATTATATTGATAACACATTTTTCACACAAAATATCGGTTTTAGTCAAATGAATATTGGAAAAAATTTAAAGTAAAAAAAAATATATATATATATATAATGTTTTCAATAAGACGTTACACACGTTACATTAATTTAATAAACGAAAGTATTTTAGTAAACGGAAGTATGTGTTTACGAAAGATTTTATTTTTCGTCAATGTATTCCGAAATCAATCATGTCAATAGCAATAAGCCGAATAAGCCGAATTCGTATTGCACGCGAACATAATATGGCAATTATATAAAGTTTTAAGTCGCGGCGAGTTTTAACGACTATACAATGATAAAACGATTAGATAGAATTCGATTCGATAGTAGCCTTATATAAACACAACAGACATTACTAATCAATAAAAATTATAATTTCCGTAATGTATTCAAACAATATATTTCGTTTGCTATGATGGAAAGTTTTAATTAAAATTCTAAATCTAAAAATTTCATCTCCCGTACGGTCTTTTCTTTTCTTTTTTTTATCCCAGTATACTGCCGTTCAACTAACGAGAATCACAATTCCCCTCAATAAACTTTTTATTTATTCGCTGTCCCTCTTATTCGACGTTTCTATCGTTATTGTTTCTATGTTTAAACGTTAATTATTTGCAAAGGAAAAAGAAAAATATATTTTAAATTCGAAGTAAAAGGTGAGAGGATGTACGAGATAAATTTTCATAGTGAAATACAGATTCGTGAGCGTGACGAGAACGAGGATTAAAATATTTTTTACATCCGCATAAATATATGCGCGTATAAATAAAAGATGCGATTTTTCATAATCAAAAACTCGTATAACGGAAAACGACTGGAACGATTTTCTTTACTTGTCGAACATGTACTTGTTACCATATGTACATGTACCACGAACGGTGTACGAACCCATTGCGATCGGGTAGTAAATCGAAATTTTCCGAATTAATAATCCGCCGACGGTGGTCGAATTGCGCGTGCCCGGGAAATAAATTCCGACATTATTAAAATGCGATATAAATCCCAGTGTTCTATCGGTCCCAAGTGTAACATCGAAATAAAATAAAATTATGTACGAATACATTTTACACCGTTAACCGTATATAATGTATTATACACATTTTAAACGCAAATAACCGATCTTTTTTTTTAAACAACCCCCGAAACGCGCTGTTTTTATATTATTATTATTATTATTATTATTAAAAATAAAATATAAACAGTATGCTTTGTCACCCGAGAACTATTCGAGTATATGTACTACACGGGAATTTCAGCGTGTCATTTCATACACTTTTTCTTAATACGGTTAGGTGCATTGGAGAGAAGACGGAATTGGAACGGTGAGATGCCGAATTTCGTGAATTTATCCGACAATACAATAAGTCGGCGGAACGTTTTTTCTGTTTTTCTTAAAGAAAATCCTAAATTGATCCGATAGTATTTGAAACAGCAGAAAACACTTTATCCGGTCGTCCGCACAAATTTACTGGTGTGTTTAGACACGGGTCGGGGGAAACGGTATAAAATCCGAAATATTGTGAGTTTATCTGACATTAGAAAGCCAGAAAAACGTTTGTTTGTTTTTTTTTTAAAGAAAACCCCTCCAAATCATGAAGTCACGATTTTAAAGAATACCATTTTTTTTTTTATCACGAAATCGTACATCGGATTTTCAAATAAATTGAAAAATACGAACTTCCCGCGTCGCAAGAATAAATCAAAATTTTTAATTTATATAACATAGCGTCTAGAATTTTACGCTTTAATGTATTTGGAAATTTATGATATTACTTAAATAAAACTTTAGTTTTGTTTATTCATCAATTAAATCGCGTATGTACAGATTATTATAATGTATCTATGTGCTGAATTTACAGGTCACGTACGAAAGACAATCGAAAAAATTCAGTTTACATTTATATGAATAGAAAATATTAAAAATAAAAGATCGAAGCATTTATAGTTTTAAATAATTGTAGTCAATGTATTCTAATCGGAATGTCACAACCGAATAACAATTTTATTATTATATTTTATTATTTATCTATAGATTCTTTAAAGTTCCATTAATAACAAAAGACTATACCAATAATTATAAATTCCGGAAACTTAAATCCGAAATTTATGGTAAAATAACCGCGATCCGATTTCTAATTAAAAGATTATAATAACAACGTGAAAGTTTCGTAATATTTTGGCACCATTAAAATGTCTTTAGAAACGAAAATTAATGATCTCACGTGGAACGAGAGATAATGACACAATTTTTAAAAAATATATATGTTTGTAAATCAACGAAAAAAAAAGAAAAGAGGAAATGTTTTCTATATAAATAATAACACAACGATTTAAAAAAAAAATTTTATAAAAAATGAAATTCGTTTATTACACTACATCGTTTTATACGTAACACGAATTTATTATTATTATTATTATTATTATTATTATTATTATTTATAGATATAAAACTAAAATACAAATAATAATAATAATAATAATAATAATAATAATAATAATAATAATAATAATAATAATAATAATAATAATAATAATAATAATAATTATAATAATAATAATAATAATAATAATAATAATAATAATTATACTCGTGTATATTTAAATTACTAAAAATTAATTTTTACAATGAAAATTGGCTTTAATGTTTTGCGATAACAATAACAATAATAATAATAATAATAATAATAACAATAACAATACACAACAAAAGTTAAGACAAAAACAATTGTATAATGGGCGACGCGTGAGTTGTAATGAGTCCGCTGCCCAGGTGGCACTCGTTTTCAAGCCGTGTTTTAGCTATTGTGTTTTAATGGTGAATAATTGTTGAGAAATGTCCAGAATTCGAGATTTATAGCATTAGCATATATCCATACTGAATGCAATGAAATCAAGCGGTGTAATATTTAAACAAGTTACCGAGTGTAATGAATTCACTAATAATAAATTTCGCATATTTCCTATATTTATTGTGGCATTAGGTCATATAATTCATTACGCGTATGCTTATTTGAAATATTTTCAATGGTTTTCATGAATACTGGTTAACAATTTAGTTTTTTTATTTAATTGAATATTAATATATAAATAATTTCAAATGAAGTCTTTACCTTTAATTAGAGTTGTACCGTTAATTCTTGAGGCTTTAAATAATGACAGACTTACCGAATAGTAAGTAATGTAATACCTGTAATTAAATTAAAAACATTTAGTTTTCTGTACACACGAATACTTTGGTGCATTAGTCACTGAATTCAGCAATTATGCTCTTTATCAACACGTTACACCAGTTTCTCTATGCCGTCGCTTTATTAAAACTTTATTTTTGGCTCAGTACCCACGAATTATTTTCAAGTCAAATCAGAAACTTTCAAATGAGGGTTACAAACCGTACGAAATCTTTAAATAAATATATTATTCGAATTCCTATGAAGTCTTTCAAAAATTTCAAAACAAACTCCGTGAATTTAAATTATAAATTTTCTTTTTTTAATTCATAATTGCACAACACGTTTGTTATGATAGACAGAAGAAGAAGAAATGTTGATAAGAGTGACAATTATTTCACTATGAAAATAAAACGAGATATAAATAATTGCTGCGTGTGTCTGCAACGTTTTCACGAAAATCGACGACTTCAAAATATTATATAAATCTTCTGAAGTTATGAATAATTTAGTAGACCGTATATGTAAACTATAAGTGGTGTTACAGATATAAAGTATAAGTTGCCAAAATATAATAATAATAATAATAACAAAAATAATAATAATTATAATAATAATATATACCAACCTAGTCTAACCTATACGCGAAGCGTGATGGAAATACAATGCCGAGAGCCATCTCGGGGAAGATCAACGACCTATGACGTTGCAGGATGAGCAAAAAGGACGACGTGCAAAACGTGTGTTTTTTTAAGGAAGAAAGGTTGGGATAAGGGTGGAGATCGCTAAAGATTAATAGTAAATTAAATAATTTGAAAATATGGATTTTACGAATTATCTCACCGAATATGACACGAGTAAGTTATTATAGGATCACACGTAGCAATATTTAATGTTTTGATGAATAAAAATTACCAAAACCCCGTCAGATAATGTATCAACTGTGCAAGATTTTTTATCGAAATATTGTGGTCCAAGTTAAAAGTGTTGAACGAAAAAAATATCTAAAGATTTTTTTTTCTTATAAAATCGCCTACTAATTTATAGGAATGAATATATTTTTAATACAATCATCACAAATAAATAAACGTAGTAAACTTATTCGGACGTGGGCATAGAATTCCGAACAATTTAACTAGCTCAGTCGTGTTTTATTATTTTTTTTCAATTACATTTAATATCAAAATAAATTCTATATATTTTATTTACTGTAATTAACGATGTGAGATCATATATATATATATATATATATAAATTTATTATTTTACATTACTAAATATTACAAAAAACATTTTTTTTATTAATTGTAAGTCATTGAGAGAAAAAATGTTTTTTTATTGAGTTTTATATAAAAAAATGCTGAGTTGTCTTTATTGACGCGTCGTAATAGTATTTTATAATAACGTTAAAACAAAACATTGAAAAAAAACGCACTCATATTAAATATTATCCGTTGTACAGATATAAATATAAATAAATACAATCATATACGCGGTATAGGATTTATTATCATGTATTTGTTAATGAAGTACTTCGAACAAAAATAAAATTTCATTCGATTCAATGGCGCGAATAATTACATATATATATAGAACGTTTTATTAACCGTCATTGTGTTTATTAACCGTCATTGTGTTTATTATTATTATTATTATTATTTTCTACGTTTCGATTAACGTAGGTAGTAATGAAATTAACAGACAAAAAAAAACGCGCGCTCGATTTTCGTTTAAAATATAGTGATAACTTTAAAAAAAAAACACGCTACCACGTTGTTCGAATAAACGAAAAAATAATTATTTGAACGGTAATTATTATCGTTTTTCGCTTTGTTATTATTATTTGTTTAACTTCCCCTCCAACCCCCAACCCCCTAAAAAAAAGGAATTTGAATTTAAACGGATTATGTTGGAAAAAAATCGAATATCAAATGACAATCTTAGCATTTTAACTTCACTTCATCGTCGCATTGTGAACGGAGTCGTTATATTATACACAAAAGTACAATTGTCGAACAAAGTTTCCACGAGAAAGTTAAATAACATCGTAAACGATTTCGAAGTCGAAATAAACTCTTACTATACATACCGAGTCACAGGTATACAATACGGAGATGATCTTATAATTTCGATTAAACTGTTTTTGCACGCAGAATTTTTAACTCGAGTTCTTCTCTGTTCCGTTATTTAATGAACGTTCTATGCTTACAATTTGCACATTTATTTAGCAAAAAAATGTTATACTCTCGTGTGTATAAAACGAAATGTGTTTCTGCCGAATCCTGTTTGATACCGAGTCATCCATAAATGAATTATTCCCTGTAGTGTTCAGTGTAACTACCATGAAATAGTATATATTATATTTGTGCATTCATCGGGTTTTTAACGCGTACACACGCGTAGATTTAAAATTTTATTTTTATGAAAACATTTGTAAATTTTTGTATACACGAATAAGCATCAAATGTTTATTATATGTTTATTGAATGCATCAAATAAACATAGTATTCTTATGAAGTAAGAATATACGATTGTATACGTTTAATAATTATGAAATTCAATCAATTAAAACCCATTTTTATCAAATACTTTTATTTTTTTACAATCACATATATTTTACGTTCATATTCGAGTAAAATAATGTTATTTATTCGTCATAAAAAAATAAATAAATACTCGTATATCAGACTTGTAAAGTATTTAACGAGTATGTGTGTTGTTATTTTTAATGAATATCGTTATTAATACACACGTAGTTCTTCATTTTTCGACAATCTCTAAGGTATTTAAAGAATGAATTTATTTACACATATATACGTATATGAGCCCCGATAATAATATTTATCATTAATTCAATGCGTCTATGTAAATGTTAATATTATTATTTATTAATATAAAGTGACCAGTGGATGTCATTAAAACAGTTTTTATCTACAAATTATTGAAAATATTATGTACATATCCTTTTTGACAAATGCAGTAATGTTGGTTTCGATGATATTGTGGTAATTTAAAGTTTCTGAAAATAATAGTGACAATAAATTTAATATCTCTCTCGAAATAATTTTCTAGCATCGACACTAGTGAAATGTATGAATCCGAATTATTATTATTATTATTATTATTATTATTATTATTATCATCATCATCATCATCGAAAAATTGTTCATTTTTCTACGACGATGCTGATGATATCGAGTCTTAAACGTCCTAAACGAGGTTTTGAAAGTAAGTACGTTTAATGAAAAGTTCATTTTAATCACGTTCAAACTTTATCGAAAATATGAAAATCTAGAACGAATTAATTATGCATTCAAAAATGATATAATTACCATACCAATTTGTATGTTAATACCACTTTTGTCTATATATATAATACACTCGTATGTGAGATCATATATTTTAAGATGAAACAAATTACAACAAAATGTACTTAACGATAACAAAACGAACGAATATTATTTTTGTTTTCGCGCATATTCGTATGATAATAATATAATTTATGTATAATATAATGAAATTTTTAAAAAAACATTATATACACATTTTTTTTCTTTCAGAGCGCGTGTGTTCCACAACTCTAGTTTTACTATTAATTTTAAAACTCAAATATGTCGATATAATTATTGTAATGTTAGTAAAATTTAATTATACATCGAAGCGCTATATTTTATAATTGATTGGTGAAACGTAAAATTTAAAATGAAAAAAATGTTTTCGAAGTTTCGACAACTATAATACTGCTCGACGTTTAGTACTACGTGATATTTTGAGTTTGATTTGACCAGTGAACAATATAAGGTTTTACAGTATAAAGACGCGTTGTTTATTTAATTTCTTCAAAATCAAAATACAAACATTTCAAAACTCTTTGCATTATGTTTTTTGTAATACATTCAACAAACGATCGTTGTTAAGATATATATATTTTTTTTAAATAAACACACGAATTTAAATGATACGTTTTAACATAATTATAATGTATAATCCCGTTTAAAATGTTTTAAACGAAATTGAATATTACATATACATGTTATACATAAAATTCAATGATTATATCTCTAGAAAAATCAAATTCTAAATATATATATATATATACCACGTATTCTGCACTTAGAAAATTATTCGCGCGTGTTATAATCAATTTTGATCGAACACTCAATTATAAAACAAAATAATTATTACGTAGTACTGTGATTAAATTCGTCAAGAAATTAAAAATATATGTGCGAACTGAACGATTCTTTACGTCATAAATCATACGCTCGAAACGTTAATGTGCGCATTATTGTGTTATATTTTTTATATTCATTAATCATATTTAAAAATATGCTTTACTCGAGTGATTATACAATCCTTAGATTTAATTTATATTTTAATTACAATTACCTCATTATATGAAATTAAAAATTCGCGGTATACGTATGTATTATTATAATGATGTGCATACTTCAACGTATCGATATGAATAATAATTAAATATATTAATAATATTTTCTTACGGGCTACGACGTATTTTATATAATTCGCAAATATAAGACTTCTTATAAATCTCACGTTTCCGCCAATCGCGCAGTGTGATTTAATATTCCATGTCACTCGTATTAGCGAATGAGAAAAACATCTCATATTTTCCCGATCAAAAGTTTTGTATCATTCAATTCGAACATTTCTAATTTATCCATGCAGATGAAAAATTAATTGTGCACGAAAACCCGGCAGAAAATTGTCGATTATGACAAGGAATTTTATATAAAAAAAAAAAAGTAGAATTTATTTAGTAAGCAAAATGTTATTGAAATAAATAAATATTATCTTGGTGGATGTTGAAGCACGCGACCACTATTTGCGGCTTTCTTGTATTTGATGATTATGAGATAAGAAAATTATAGGCAGCCCAGAGGGTTTATAAAATGTCGGTGCGAAATTTGATTTCCAACGGTACAGATTTTAATTAAGACAAGAAAAAGAGGCACTTGATTTTATATAAATATAAAATATATATATTAGCGCTCGTGTGTGTGTGTGAAGAAAATAGTTGAATCAAAAAATTCATTAAAATAGAGGAGATAAAACTTAAATTTTTATTTTGTAGTTTTGTATTTAATATTTTTTTTAATATTGCAGTTCAATAAACCATTTAAAACACTGTTTTTATTTATTTTCAAGAAAATAATTAAATTTATGAATTTTAATTGAAAGTACTTTCGATAATTAAAATATTTTTTTACTTTCCATTTTTTAATAATTATAATTTAAAAAAAAAACTTCAATTAAATTTTATTTTTAATAAAAGTTCAACAGATTTCGATACTGTAGTTAATTGTTGAGAATAATAATAATAATAATAATGATGATGATAATAATAATAATAATAATAATAATAATAATAATAGTGTATTATAATTAATATAATTTATATTTACACGCGATAATAAAATGGCTATTGTCGAATACCGTAAAAATTAAATAATATTCACATATGTATTAACTATAATAATAATCAATGCTAATAACATTATTAAATTAGTATATTATAATAGAATCATTGATAATAATTACGAGTGTGCTATAGTTTATTCCGTTTTTAGACTAGATAATAATATATTATAATAAGTACATATTATTATTATTATTATTATTATTATTATTATTATTATTATTATTATTATTATTATCATTATTATTATTTAAACAGTTGAAATCACAATGGATATAATAGTTGAAATTAACTGGTGGCTCGAGTCCCGGGAATGCCTTACGCTATTTGCACATGTTATTATAGAAAGTTTCCGAGAACTTTTTAGAAGTATTCAATTAGAACAAAACAATTGCAGTAGCCAACAATGCGAATAATCCGGTTTTATATTGTAATTGAAAAATATTTTAGAAAATAACTGGCCGTTACAGTTATTATTTCATGCGGTATTTTAACATTTACCCACGTATTCGAAAACATAATGTAAACAAATCCGATGACCATTCGGCATTCATCACAATAAAAATAAAGAAAAACTACCGACAGTCATTGGAAAATAAACTGTTGTAAGCGATCATTTTATTTTTTGAAAAAAGTTGGACTTCGTTTTCATTTAAAATATAAGTGGTTACCGATTGCCATATTCGGAATGCTATTATACCAATATTGTAAATTTGTTGTAATCGACGATTTTTTTGAAAATGCATTGCCAGATATGCTATAGTTTATATTTTGATCACCATTTTGAAATATTCTATTTTAATTATATTATCATCGATTTTGCAATATACAGATGATAGACCATTGTATAAGGGGATATTTATCATATAAAAACATACGTATTATGGCCGAGAATAATTGGATTTTCTCCATAGCTAACAATTTGAAGGTTTATTGCCACCTCTTGAACTTTGCTACCATTGCGTGTCTATCAATATATTGATGATCGGTGAAGTATCTGTTGACGGCATCTCTACCGCACAGCGCTGTATTGCGGCTGACGTCCGGCCAACGGTCGGTCGCCACAATTTAGTATCGAATGACTTCTCGGGGTGGCACATTGTAAAATCAATGCTATTGATTCACTGTTAGTTTCGTGTATAATAACGAGTCGACAATACGTTCTAACTTGAATTTCAAAACGCTGAAAAAAAAACAGTTAAATACACAATTTTCGGAAAAACGAATATTTTTATAATCGTTGAGCCGAGAATAACACGACTTATGCAAATTAATCGTGTTTCGACAATTCGCATTATAGAGATAATATCATATCAATATCGTTTATTTTTATATTTTGTCGAACGCGAATATTTGTGTACAAATCATTTGAGCAACAAACAACATTTTAATACTACAATTCGTTATATGAAATTATATTTCATTTATTTATAGTGCTGCGTGTGTACAGCTATATAGGTATGATATAGTAACTATATAGACAATATAATGAGAGCGTACAACGAGAAATTCAAAAGATTTTTGAAGTTCGTGACTTTATAGAATATAATCTTACAATAAAACGCAATAAATACTTTCAAAAAAAAAAACCTATAAACGATGATATATTGTTTATTTTCACGTCACAATTACTCCGCTTCCATTTGCCAGCGTACCGCAATAAATGTCGAATTTGTCTCTTAATAGGTCGTCAAATGAAAATATAATATTGTTACGTATAAACTTTTAAAGGTTTACGCGTAAAATCGTCTGTTCCAAAATTATCGTATTATAATATCGTCTTACAATAACTATAATATTATTACGATTTACACTGACCAAGTAAAAAATAAATATGTTTTACAATTACACTACCAGCGGCGTTGTATGTAGGACGTAGGACGTTACAAATATACAGCTGTATAATCAAATGATACGAAATATGTAATTATTATCGATTATTATTGACAAAGAACGGCTTTTCTCTTAAACTATTCATAAATAAGCGAATAAGAAACCAAAAAAAAAAAAAAAATTATATATTTATCGATCAAAGAAACAATTAGACATACAAAAATAGGATTTATTTAAAAAAAAAAAAACTATCGATACGTTTATTATTACTGTAATTATTAAATAAAAGTACTCGAAAACAACCGGTTACAATAACGGAGTAAAAATTAATTATTTTCGGTCAGTAATCGATTAACAGCGGTTCTCGTTCAACGCGGTACGCGAGAAGCTCGTATATGTGACAAGCGAAGAAAATGCTCACGATCAGTTAATCCGTGATTAAAGCTTTTGGCATTCACTCGTTTGATAGAGATTCGCTTTCACGTTGTATTCGGAAATTTGCAAACCATGACAACGATTTTTTGATATGTTCATCAAAATGATCGAACACGTCATAAGCGTTCGACAGTGGACGATTCGGGGAAAATAAGTCGATCCGTTAATTTACAGGTTGAAAATACGTCACAGACATGTTAAATATTATAATAATATAGTAAAAAAAAACGTAAATATTAAACGTTTAATTATAGAAATATCAATTTTAATATGTAATCTTCAAAATGACGAGCGGTCGTTAGAAATTTTCGATTTCGATCGGATTGAACATCGCATAGTACCTACAACGAAAATCATACACTAAAATATCTTCTATTTTCATTGATCGCGCGAAAAATTACAATATAACACGCCAGTCACGTATTTTATAGAACCCATTTTTGCACGGTCATACGGGTTTTATTTGTCAACGTGAATTCGATTGGAAATTTAAAAGCTCGCGGGAATATTACACGCGTTGTATTTGTTTTGTTTTATAAGAGCTTATCGCTATTTCTTTTTTGTAATTTTCTTTTTAAAGTTTCGTCTCCTCAATGATATCATAAAAAAAAAAAAAAATAAATAAATAAATAAAACTCCGTTAAAATTCAGATACTCGCGGGCAAATATTTTTGTAACTTTATGTTTTTCGCTTTCTACAAAGCGGTATATTCGGAAAACGGTATCTCAGTCCCTCGCAGCCTCCCCGTGTGTAAATATATACATATATATATATATTGCTTTATTTCAACGCTTCTGATAGGTTTCCCATTCCTTTTCCTTCTCTTTTGTCGGGAAACCCGTCAGGGATCGCGCGCGCGTGGTCAACACGGAATTATACGATGATGAGATATAACCGTTATCGTTTCGCAGCATCTCTTATACGCGCAATATGATTAATGACACATTATATTTATGTGAGCGCGTGTCAAGTGGGGCGACAAGTGTGCCGCCGAAACGGTGTGAGACTTCACGAACGACTTGCGACTGCAGTGACGATGACGGCACGGAATGACAACAAACACGTAATAAAGCCACGTCTCAGATTAGAAGCTAAACCGACTATAACGCTTTAATAAATCTCGCGCGTTCCCGTTGCTCGGAACGCGAACACGGTTAATATACGCGCAAGCACTTCGCACGGTTTCAGCACATGAATTCAACCGCTTGATTAATGCGTACCACTTCTGGTAGTCGTCTGGCATCAATATTTTCCCCGAGGCCGACGCGATTCCTCCGGGACCCGGCCGTACACCATCCCGGCACACAGGGTACTATATAATAATTGTGACCGAAATGCTTACGAAAATTATACGGTTGAATTGCCGGTGTTGTTGGCTCGGAATAATAATAATAATAATAATAATAAAAGACACGCGATACACAGTTATCATTGTAAAATGAAACACAGTCTTTGCATATATCAACGAGATTGATGTATTCTGGAAACCGTTAATTATTTCGCTCCTGATTGCGTGTTTCATTGTCCTTATTCGTACGACGTAATTTTATCATCACAATAGTTTTATAACGTTATTCCCAATCTCATTTGCGCAATTCGATTTTCGCCCCTCAAAACAAAAATTGTATTTGTCTATATATATATATTTAAAATTAATTTTGATTTTAATAATCAGTATTTTATTTTAAAGTAATAATTATTCGATTTTTATAACAATATAATAATATATCCGCCTTCATTAGGGAAAAATGATTTGTCGAGAAACGATAATTATCGAATAAACTTTGGTACACTGAGAAAAAAGGAAATGCTACGAAAAAATAATATGGAAAAATTGTCTCTCAGCCCCCCCATAGCTTCTATGAAAATCCGAATCGACGTCGGACAAAATTGGTTTTTGAACACGGCGAAGAACGTATTGGTTTTACAATGACGTGTTTTTCTTCCACTTATTGTGTTTGCGAACTCTTATAAGATCTCTTGTGATCGGATAATGTTTGCCAATAGCAAATTCTATCTAGTTGGTTCATTATTTGACAAGTTTTTCGATTTTTGAAAAATAGGTTCTTTAAGCGAAAAACTATTAAAAAAAAAAAAAAAAACAAAACAAAAATAAATAGAAAATCCGTGAAAATTGTCGACAGTTATCCTTTACGGAAATTTTTTTACTTAAGATTTCAACATTTAATGCACGTTTAGACACGAAATATTTCAAAACAATATTTTTCGTATTCATTTATTATTATAAATTGGAATCATCGCTCATAGTTATTGTTTATCATAATATTGCGTTCAAATTAAAAATAATATAATACAACTCCAAAACATTTTGCCTGTGTAACGCCGTTGAGCTTCAGCCGTAGCTCGCTACCATTTTTCTTAATTACATCTGTGTTTTACTCGACTATTATGATTATAAATAGGCATCGTAATGTGTCCTAATATCAAGTAAGTTGCAACAAAAACATAAGACTATGAAACGTAATTTAAAATTTAATACATAATATTTACTCCGTTTTAGAAATAGGTTAATATTATATTAAACGAATGAAAAATAAGTAACGTTAATCCATTATAATGTATTACAGAAATTAATTTAAAAATAACTCATAATTATTAAAATAGTGTTCGGTACGTTTTTTGTTCGCGAATTTTTATTTTTTTTTATTATTATTATATATTGCAAATTATAGTATATTAGTATACATACAAATTTCTTTCGTATCGACATTTTTTTGATTAAGAAGGACACGTTTTACTTAAAAACAAAAAAAAAAGTTTATTTCAATAAAAATTTATTTCACGTCAGACGCGATAATAATCGAAGACGACATTTTCATGAGTCATGAAAACAAAAAATAAACCTTCAAGGTATCTAAATGATATTCAACAAGTGCGATGTTTTTGGTAATAATCTTAGTGTACATCATCAAAATATTTTATTTTTATTTTTCGAAAATATCTCGTGAAATAAGCCGCAAAACATAATTTTATTGTATCCGATTTATTCTCAAACAAATCAAATAAACGCGCTAAAGTTTTAGAATATCGGTTAGAGATAAGCGTTCGAAGTCGAACGATATAATTTACGAATTATTGTTATTGGGAATGTTTCGCATGAATTTATATCGTAATAGAATTAATACAAGTAATAATTATTGTAGTTCACTAAAATATTCTTTATGAAGTCGAAATTTGACACATTTGTTCCCGGAGGGGAATTTGTCTTTTGGCTTATATAACAGCAATAATAAATTGAACAACTAAAGTAACAACACGAGTAACCGAAAGTTATTGTACGAAGTATCCGTTCCTCGCATAATTTGTGTACATTCTATTAACTGTATTATGCCAGAAACAATCGAGCGGAACGAAATTGTAAGTAAATATTTAGCGGATAATAGTTTGTTGTAAGCAAACTTATTACTGAACTAATACAATGTATGATAATATGTAAGTTACAGCGAAACAATATTTTTTTCGCGTTTTTAGCTAATAACAATCAGTTTTCTTCAAAACGGACAATTTTGTCGCACGACATATTTTTACAATATCTGAATTGTTTTGAAACTGGTTATTATTTCAAATTCGAATTATTTACAGCGGCGTTCTGTATTCCTGGAGAATTCATCAAGAAAAAAATATATAATGAAAAATCTTTTTATTAAATATAATTTCGAATTTTTTTTTAAAGCCTTGATGACGATAACTTATGTCAAGTATGCGCGCATTTAATGGAAAATGTACATTTGCGTAAGACAATTCGCGTCTTGACGAATGCGCGCGTAAAGAGACAAAGATTTAAATGTCGTAACATTTAATATATATTTTTTCCTAGCCCTATATATTATTAATGGCGATTGTACCTTTCTCCTTGCTTAAGGGGGTTTTTTAACCTTAGGTCTGACGCTGTTCGTCGTCGTATTTCGTTATTTATTCGTCGTTGCGAAATTTCTAATCGACGCGTGTCTCGTCTGTGCAACAACGTGGTCGTTATTAAGATTTTAACGGTTTTTTGTTGATTTCCGAACCGTCTTCTTGCCGTCACTAGCGATTTCGAATGTCGAACATTTTTTTTTTTTTTTATGACAGAAGCGGAACGAAGTCGCTTCGATTTTGTCCGCACACCGCACACGACACAAAAGCGCATATATATTGTATACACGTCGTGTATTCTTTTCGTTCGCCGAGAAATCCGAGGGTAAATGATAACTTTGTGAGTTTGTGCGCGTAAGTGAGTGTGACACGATTAACGGAGCGGTCGTGGTAATACGCTCATAATACCGCGTGCGTACCGGGATACAATATTTAATATGTAAACTTTTCAACGGCCACTCGTTTATCTCCTGCGCAATCGGAGTTTTGAAAACTCCCCTAGACCGGTCAAATCATTATTTCGGATTAAACCCACCGAAATTAATGGTTACAAAAAAAGTTTTCTCTCCTTCGAGTCGGAACGCTCGACCTGCTCCTCGCCCTTCCCCGACCGACCGCGCCGCGGGCGTTCGATAAATCAACGCTGCGAACGTCTCGTGTGGTCCTCCCATTCTGGCAACGACCACGAGCGCGCGGCCGTTCCACTACGGCTAGTCGTGCGCGATCAAATCACACGAAGACGGCCGCTGCGCGAACAAATACGGATACGAACGCGTGCCAGAATTATCGTTTGGAAATTAAACACTACGTACGCGCGTGTTACGTACGTGTATCGTTGTTGGACGTTCAAATTTCGTTACAATATCATAACGCGAAATTTCTTTAACGGAATGCCAAAATGAAATTTCCACTTTATCAGAACGACGTTTTGTTTTTTGGTCTTTTCCGTTCGCGTTGTCCGTGGAATCTTATTCTTTTCTACGCGTTTAAAATCGATACACAGCTGTCTTCTCGGACCACTGCTCCGCACTTTATACGCGAAACAAAATTCAATGTAACCGAAAAAGATAACGCGTATATCTATAGTTTTGATCCATGCACACATTCTTTAAAACACATTTCATTGATTACCCAAAAGCGAGCACAAGTACATACACTCGCTTATATGCCATTGACATTATTTCGTACAAACCGTTTCGGTTCGCAAACGTATTCCAACCGTAACGAACGATTTAATTGAAAGCCACCCGTTCCGCCCTTCTTATTTTCCTTAATAATTATCGGGCGTCGAATATTATGTGATTTCCTGCCAACACTTACCTTCACTGTTTTTGGCAATCTCCTTCATATACACATTTCGCCTTCAGCTGATACGATTCGAGATCTGTATTCTATTGATTTGTGTATTTCATATTTGATTCACTCGTCTCAGAAACAGTGTTAGAAAAGTAAATTCACAGCACAGAACACTATTCCCATACTCGATTCGATGCATTTAATTGAATTATTCTGGACTGATCTATATCGTCGTAGCGTCTCGTCGTCAATTTATATTATCGTGTCCGCTCTATTTGGTATATTTAGATTTTATAGAGAAAACCTGCACTAGAATACTCGTAGCGTTACGTACAATCCTAAACTTAGGATTGTATTAAATAAAACGCCGCTACAAAAATACAAATCCGCTGTATTGTGACATTGTCGCTCTATGTACGTATGTGTACAACACTGAAATCCTGACATTAAAAATAACGATACAGTCGTATTCAATTTTATATATCGCTACAATAAATTGATTTCGTTCGGCGTCTCGAAACTTTCGTCGTTACCGAATTAGCGATATTTCCATTTCAGGTATCGCTCTAATAAATTTTTCCAGATAACATTATAACGCGATTTTTTTTCTCCGTAAACTTTAACCGTGACGTATGTCCGTATTGAAGTTTTCGAACAAATCGTGACAGATTTCAATTAGAGTATATTGTACATATTTTCTTTAAAGTGCCTATAAAGTTTGTAAATTAACAAACCGACGGACAAGTACCGCAAAATCCGATACGAGAACGTAATCGGACGTCGGCAATTGGCCACGTCTACACGGGGCTTACGCTGAAAAAAATCGTAGACCTACACAAATACACGAACTGAGTTCGTACGCGTAATTTGACAAGGTAGAATGCTAAGCCTCCTTAAAACTAGCCATGGCCGATATACCCTTTTCAAATTTAACAAAATCTGTGTCAAAATAAATATATGTATATGTAGTTTATTAAACTTTGCACTACAAGGTAAAGGCTGGCTTTGCTTCAAAAGATTCCATTAAAATATAATATTCGCCTGTAAGCGCTTTTTACGCTTCCATAATTTTTATATAAACTCATAAAATTCAAAACTTAAACTTTTAAAATACAATTATATTAAACTTTGTTATTATTATCATGTAATAAATCAAATACGAATTGCTTTGGTACACGCGTAATATACTTCATACAAATGCATATATTTACGACTAAACGTTATCTGAGAACAGTGTATAATTCGATTAGTTTTTTTTTTTTTTTTTGCTATCGTAAATGTTGGTCGAATCGAATTTGAAAATTAATAGATGCGAGTAAGCGACCAAAAACTATTATTATTATTATTATTATTATTATTATTATTATTATTATTATTATTATTATTATTATTATTATTATTAATTAATCGATTTAAAAACAATAATAAATCGTTATGTTCGATTATACATATACGTATATATATACGATTCTCAACGACGTTACAATACATTGAATCGTACGTAAACAACTGTATTAATAAAACTCTAAAATGTCTTTCTAAACATAAAACTCGATTAAATCGAAATGCACAACACCCATTACCCATTGATTTTATGTATGGAAAAATAATACGTTTAAAAAAAAAATAAAAAATAGTCGGTGGTAGGAGCTCTCCACAATAACTCGGCGTCCATTTGGATTTATGTGGTCCATTTTGTTGTATGCTTTCAAAAACGTTTTTGAAAAATCGTAGAAACTCATAATGTTATAATTAACATAGCATATTATAGAAAAATGTACGATCACAATTCGCGCACTGTACACGTTAGGTGCTAATCAATCATTCTTCTTCCTCTATTTATATATTCATCGATTTCCGCGTCCAATTCGTCTTTAGTAGTCGGCCGAGTCATTTTTTTTTTTTTTTTGTCTTTTCTGTACGCCGCGCGCCGTGGCCACTCGCACGACGTCTTCTCGAATTTCTTCTCACCCTTCCCGCGTCGTCATTGCCTCGAAAAGCCCAAACTCTTCCTCCACGCACTAAAGGGTCCCCGGCCGAGACGCGTACGCATATCCGAGGCCAGTACAATTTTCATTGAACGGCCGTCAAGTCGATGCTTTCGATATCGACGTACGGCTTGTAACGCGACGTTCTCGCTATAGAAAACCACGTCGGCTATTCCCAGCGATCTGCCGGACACGTCGCAGCGTACAGCCGCCGTTTTCGTCGGTCCGCATTCCCGAAATAGTCCCCGGACATCCGCACATTATAGTCCAAGTTTGTCACGATGATCTGATGGTGGTGAACACCGCCGTTATTCGAACGTCCGCCTGTCGTCGTCTGTTCCGTTCGCCGTCGTTCGTCTTCGAGTAAGGACCGTCGTCGGAACGCTTGACGACCACCGCCGATCTGATCCGGCGCACGGGACCTCCACCGGTTCCAGTCGTTCGGACATTCCGCATCGCCGTGTCACCGCGGACCGAAAACACTTTCCTCGCGATCGATTCGTCCAGATTCGAGCCCATCGCTGTTGATAGAAACGAAGACGTACAACGAAACGGTCGTCCGAAGTATAACAAACGCCGCGCAAACGATTTCAAGTGTGAAACAAACGAAATAATGTGAATGACACCGCTCGCACGGTCACCGTTCTCGAGAATACTGAACGGACACGGTTTTAATTTACATTCGTATAAACCGTATTAATCACTCGAGTAATATTTTATTCCCCGGCAGCGGTCGGCTTGGCAACGGCCGTATATAATAATAATAATAATAATAATAATAATATATATATAAAAAACGACATTATCGATTTTAAAAAGAAAACCTAATGTACCGTTGCCACGTGTTGTGAACGTGAGTCAGTTGACTCAGACTTTGAGTTTTATAATTTGTATTTGAAATCCAATGAATAATCAATGCATTGAACAAAACTATTCTGAACGAAGCTTCGGTGTAATATTATTTTTAAATATATATATATATAGAGTGTGTGTATTGAGTATATAATTTACGATTAACATTGTATCGCGTTATCGTGTATTAAATGAGAAATTTATCGGGTTTTTTTCCTATTTGAAAGTATATCAAAATCGAAGAAAATATTTAAACAAATTTTATATACATATAATAATTTCATATTCGATGAAAATTCAAGTCTCTAAAAAAAACACACACACACATAAATAATTCTAAAACAGAAATAAAATAAAATAAATGAAGAGTTGTACGCGAAAAATTTTACCTGTATCGATTGCATACGTTAATTCGATGTCATTTGCCGTCAAAACAATTTGTAAAAATATTTTAAATAATAATAAATAAATATGACTATAAGTATTTTCAAGATTCTATTTGTATAGATGAAGTAACGTCGGACATATTTTAATGAAAAATTATCATTAAAAATCTAATGATTGTTACAAATAGACCAAAATGGAATATTTTTTAAAACATTGTTACGTATATGTTGAATATTACGTATTGGGTGTAAACTTCAAAAGTCTAAGACCGTTATTTTCGAAAATCCGAAGAAATATAATAATGAGCTAAAAACAAAATCGCGTTTCGCCACTTTTTTTACACCGCGTTTAAAAACTATTGAGAAAAATCGAAAAATAACCTTTTTAAAGTATCAACGAGATAAAACTTATTTTCAGAAATGTTCCCATGTTTTATACATCGGAACACTCTTTATAGTATAATTTTTGATTACAGAATAATAATAAAAAAAAAACAATACAATACTCGTTCCACTCACGCTCTAAAGTATTACAGGTGTAAATGAATGAATAAATTGAAATAAAGAACGGAAAACACTCCGTGAAGGAAGGAAAACTCGCGAAGTGACGATATAATTAAAAAAAAAAAAATAGAGCGTGTTAAGAGTGAATACACGTTTTCGGAATTGGAAAAATAATAATATTATTATTATTATCGAATATTATTGTTTTGTTAGTAAAGGAAATTATCTCGTTATAAACAGTTTTCCGCGGTAATAAATTAAACTGCGAACAATACGTTTACTTTTGTGCGCTCTTCATTTAAACGATTTTCGGCAAAGTTCTCGCCTAAACAGTTATATGGTTGAATTCGAGTAAAGCGATAATTTGCAAAGAACGCGAAGAACATTAAATACAAATTCTTCCGGTACATACGAGTATACTTTCGCGAACGTGTATTGTTGTTTGTTCATAAGAGACCGTGCTGTAATATATTTTACGAAACTATCGTTTTAATAACGTAAAAAAAAAAAAAAAAAAACACTACTTTTGTAGTCATTTCTTCTAGTTCGAAATCCGTATAAAATATAAATCGTCTTAATGCGTGCTTGCGGAGGGGAGGAGCACTTTATTTGCGGTTAGTATGAAATAATAATAATAAAGAAAAAATCGCCCGCCGAACTGGAATAAAATATTGAACGTCCGAGTTTTGTCTAACGACCAAAGTTTGAGGCCTAATATTGTTTTCAAGAAATAAAAGCGAAGTAAAAGAAAAGAAAAAAATTCAAAAGATCATTATTATACCGTAAATATATCGGACAATTTAATACGAGTTAACTACAAAACGTGCAGTATACACACACATATTGTACAAGTATATAATATTGTTTGACAAACTTTTATCCGAGTTCGTACAACAGCCTATATTTATGTTCGCGTAATGGACTACACGCGTTCACATATTAAATATACGTTTTAAAACGCGAGAAGAAAATCACACACGTCTCTCTCTATTTTCCGTGTGTTCAATGGATTAAATTTGAAACTTTCTTTTTCCCCACCGTCCCGGTAAACGAACGACAGACCACCACTCTTTGATCGGAACGCTTTGATAAAAGTCCAACATTTCGCGTTCGCTCTTACGATTTTGCTTAAAACGCGCACGATTTAATTGCGCGACGATTTTTTCCGTAAAAATTTTTTTCATTCTCCTTTAACTTTGATTTTCCGGTCGGAAAATTAAAATACAGTCGTTTCGGTAAGCCGAGTTTTTCGACAAATATATATATTATACAGGATAACGAGCGCGCATGACGTTCTGAATATTAATCGGCCATAATATATTATAGCTGCAATCAGAAATGAAATTGGCCATTACGTTAGTAGTTTTTTTCGGAAGAAAAATACAAACTTTTCTCGTCCAATTAACGGCAAAGCACGAGACGAGGGCGCCGGCGTCGGGGTTTATTAATATCCAAACGCGTGAATTAGGTTCTTTTTTTCTTTTACCGTGTCATTTAAAATATTTATTATAAAAACCAACATCGTTAAACATTTTTTTTCCTCATTCTCTCTCTCTCTCTCTTTTGCCGGTCGACAAACCCGGGGGGAATCTGTTGCTGAAAATTTATTGTCAGCGCCTATATAATTATAATTGTATAATTTATAATACCAAATACAACGGCTACCTAACCAATCGGATTTATGAATACGCGTGAGTACGTTTAGAAATTTTTTTATACAACTTTTTGGGCCAAGGACACCTCTCCTCGGTCCCTTCGGACCGTTTATTAGTGCAGAAGCGATTTAGTTTTCTCTCGCATATACCACCAGACTGCAGACGAGATGCGTTTGATTAACGGAGATGCTGTAAATTTAGTTTTTCTGTTAAAAAAAATACACACGTTCACATGAAACTCGTGTACGAATACTATCAATATGATATTAAACTATATTACACTGTTAAATAAAGCGAATTGAATAAGCGAAATAATTCAAGTTAATTCATACAATACTAGAAATACTTCAGGTAAACGATCATTGCAATTTTTTAATTTTTTTTTTGATATCGCGTTCATCTTTCTCTTCTTCTTCATCTTCTTCGTCTAAAAACGATTCTACTTTATTGTTTTCATCGTTTTTTTTTTTTTTTTTTTTTTTTTGGGAAAATTATTTTGATTTTAATTTGCTATTCGATGACGGGCTCCTCTACGTACATCGTCGTGGTCCCCGAAAAATACCGGGTAGACCAGACCGACACCGACCTCACACTTCCATACAGTAATTTCGACTTCATCGTCTGTTGCATGGAACCTTCTCAACACCGGGGCGAAACGTGTCCAACATGTCTGAAAATTCTGAAACCCTAGGCCATGCTGGAACGAATAACTATCATCGCTTCTAGGCTGTACACGAACGACACAACTATTATTGGTGTTCGTGTGGACTTTTGAATTTTGGCAACAGAAGATTAGCAGAAGCGTCGATTTAGACATATGCCTGCTGTATGATTATTGTTTATGTATTTAAGACTGTCTCTGGTGAAGTAATCCAGGACCGGTCTGTTTCTTCAAATCCCGTCGGGGTAAATCGGGCACTTGTCCCCGAGACGGAACGGGCCGAGACAGAACGGGTCCGGGCGAAACCGTCGTAAGTAGCTTAACGGTTGTTTCGCAATAACTTTCAATATTCAACAATGGAACGCTGTACACTCTCAAATACACAATTTGGCCAAATAAATGACGACGAATTGAATGCGTAACAGTAATTATCAAATATTTCATCGTTATACACGCCTATATTTATTTATAATGTTTCACTTGTTTACGTTAATTATCAGACAATTTGATATATATTACATCAAATTTTTCGTACATTTTGTATTCGTTCATTCGAACACAGTTTTAAACATAAATAGGTGCTATCGATAAATCATAATTTCAGTAAAAACATTGTAGAATGAAATTTTTTTATTAATAAAATCTAAAAAATTCCCGAAACGTTACACCGGGTACAGAGTTTTATTACATATTCATTTTATTATTATTATTATTATTATTCAATTGATTTTTCTCCGTATTGGAAGAAACGTTATGAACGAAACGTAAAATTACATGTTTATGACAAACGATTTTTATCTTAAGATTTTAAAATTGCGATAGTTTTAATCGAATTAAAAATCGTGTAATTCCAACACTTTTACTGATGTCGTGGTGTTCCAAATTAACACCAATCAATAGTGTTTAAAATAAGTAAATGGAAAACTAAAAAAAATTGAACATCTACAAGGGAAGAACACGAATTGTATTTAAATTGGTTAAAAATTAAACGCGGCATAGATAATGTTCTCGTCGATATATCGTAAAAACTTGGAAATCCTATTGTGTATATACTGCCATTAAGAATGGAACCTTGTGCCCGGCACAACGAGTTTACACGCGAATTACTGGTGTAGTGGCATCTTCTTAAAGATCATCTCTCATTTTATAATGCGTGTATAATATAAATCGTCTTCTGTATTTTTACGTAGTTATTGAAATACAACAGTCATCGATTCACACGTTTAATATCGCAAATTATTGTTGAAAATTCCTTTTTTTTTTTTTATACAGATATATTATATAATTTTTTGAAAAAAAAACGCCGAAAAATTGCGTGATTATACCATTTTTCCTCCCTCGAAATTTATCGTATATACTCGTATATAGAATTTTTTTTTTTTTTTTTAGCTTTTACAATCGTTTTCGCAATTCCAACTCCGCCGAATCGTTATTTGAACGACGAATATTTTGCTGATCAGAACGACGGCGTAAAACCGTGTCGTTACGTATACGTACCAGTGTTATTGGGGATTCTGTTCGTGGTAAACGCGTTTTAATTTATCCGGTCAAAATGGAATTGCAAACGCGACAGCCACGTCTTCTGCAATAATTATGATAATAACAATATATTGTATAGAGGCACGCCAGTTTACGAAATAAACCTCACGGCTTTTGTCTCTACATTTCCGTTACGATTTGCCCGGAATTATATACAATATTTGTATTTAAACCCGTCTGCCGCCCTCTCCGTCATCATTTCATCCGATTAAATTTCCGTTCGCACGTGATGAATCTGATGATCACTCCGACTGATTTGACGAGCAATTTTCGCTTACGGCTTATTCGTATAAAATCGTTTCCGAAATTTCGATAAATTATTATTATTATTAAAATTATTATTATATAAAATAAGTGTTAACACCTATTTGATACGCATATTATCGCTCGGACGAATTTTAACTATTTATTAACACGCAGCTTATATTGACATTATGGTCGTATCGGGAAAATACGGTTAATCGACAAATTTTCCATAAAAACTACTTGTTTTTTTTTTTTTTTATTATTATTATTATTAACATTATTATATTCTCCAAATGTTTATCTATCAATTATTTATAATTCGATAGATTTATATTATAAAGTGTAATAATATCATAACACAGTATTCGTATTGCTCTATTGAACGGTCAACACTACAATACCGTTGTGTGTCAAATAATATTACACTTATTATTTATTAGTTGAACATTGCTGCGAATCGCGGCGAAGACTATTGCGTAAAACATTTTTTTTTTTATTTTTAATTAATACAAATGCGACTCGCAGTGGTGCGTAGATTTTTTTTTTGTTTTTACGCGCATTAAAATTCAGTCCCCGGTAATTTATTATTGTCCCGGCGTTGAACAAATTGAAAATTTGTCGTTTTTATTCCATAATCGTTATTGTTATTTATTAATGAAGTTTTTTCTTTTTCTAGAAGACCAATAAAAATTGCTCATACTTACAGCTACCGACTTACACAAATCATTATTCCCTTTCTAAACTTTTAGAGCACAGATTATAGATTAGGTGGGACCATTGCAGCTGGTCCTTCATATATTCACTTTTGAAATGAATTCGTGAAACAACACAGTCGTTTATCCGTTTCGCTAAAAGTTGTCCCCGCTCGGTGTTCTTCTTTATAAGCCTACTCGTCAAATGGACAAATCGACAATGTTGGACAGTGAAAATCGCGTAATGCGGAAACTTTTCGTATTCGTGAAAACATTGAATACGTCGTGTATACATATTTCCATATGGATTCTTGTTTGCGAAATTCTCGTCAATAGTTTAAAAATCAATATTACAATATGCGTACATTGAAATTTTTTATAGTGCCAGATGTGAAAAAAAATATATCACATATTAACTTCTCACTTGCGCGTGATATAACCAAAGTAAAATAGTTAAAGCGTGAGAATTGTTTTAATTTGTTTCTTAAGCTATTTAAACCCCCGCCCCCAATGAATTTAAAAATAATATAATCACATTTCAAATGATTACATTAGACTGTAATACTATATACATTCAACACAGCACATTTCATTCCAAAACGAGTATTAAATAAATCTAAGAAATTCAGTATTTTTTAATATAATTTAAAATATACTATTCGCATTATCATTTGCTATATATTTCTACTTCTGATGAATAATAATAATAAGTAATAATACGAAACATCTGAAGGGTGATAAACGTCCTTAAACGCTTATTAAAAATTGCATCGAGATTTAATAATAGTCACAAAACACTTGATACGGTCAAGATAAATTTTACAAAAAATTATTCTATATTTAAATAAATAAAAAAAAAAAATATATATATATATTGAAAAAAAAATAAATGATAATAAAACAAGTATAATAGTATTGGATAAAAAACAAACGATAACCGCTGTCATTATTCCCCTCACTCAGAATATCAATAAATATTCATTTTTTTATTATTATTTAAATAAATGCAACATTTAATGTTCCATAAAAAAAAAGAGAAGGATTGTTTTATTTTCAAGAACACTTAGCTGATTGATATTTGTAATCGAAATCTATTATTTTTAATGAGAAAAATTATAATTTATTGCGTATTTCTGTTCTATTTATCGAAGTGAAACGATATTGTTTCGCAAAAACAACGAGAATCGGATTTATTTCGATTGTTATTGGTGTAATATAATACACGTCCTATTAGATTATTTTAAAAGTTAATTAAAAATATAAAATTGATTTTGAAAATATTTAATTGAAAATACTACGACGATATGACAGGGAATTCTGTTACACGACTGATATCAAAATTAATTCACAAATGCACATTTCTCGCGAAAATAAAATAATACCGAATAAATGCCTTCGGCTAAAATACGACGAGTTACCTAGCCGTTATAAAGTTTTTAATTAAAAAAAAAATAATAATAATAATAATTTAACTGATGTATAATAAGTTTATGTATAACCCGTATACATTTTCGCCTTTTATTTATAATCATTATAATTTAGTCATTAAGACATTGTATACGGTCTATTATATTACGATAATATAAACCGAGATGTTCATTTTACCAGAAGAATTTAATATTTCTTAAAAACCGCATTATCACGAAAACTATATACGTTTATTAAATTTTTGATTTCGAAATTGACTTTTCTTGATTTCCGTGGAACACGAGTGTAATAAGTATAACATTTATTTGCAATATTATTATTATTATTATTATTGTTTGGATATTTTGCGGAGATGACGTCGGTAGATGACAGAGTATTTTCAATCTAATTATTTATACGTATCGGTCAAGTCCAAATATAACGAGGTACATATATTTTATCCTCCCCCTCCCCCACCCCCCGAAGTAATCGATCAAATATATTGAATATTATAAATACTTTAAGATTAGCTATCTGCAATTTTATGTATAAACATGATTTTATTTTTTCAACTAGATCGATCAAGAACACATCACAATATTTTTCTATACATATATATTGAATCAAAAAGGTAATCTCTCAAAGAAGAGATCTCGCGCATACCGTTTTCTTCGCACCATTGCGTACGCGTCTCGTTCAATATCATTCAAATCGTTATTGTTTGTTCGTTTTTTTTTTTTTTTTTATATATATATTATAGTTTAAACTCGCATACACTACCGAGTGGATTAAATACAGAGCACACACAATAAAACAAAAATCACACGGCACACCCGGCGGAATAATTTCGCGCGGCACAGCGGTTGGGGGAATCGCCGATATAGGGTATAATATAATCGTGAATAAAATTTACGATATACATATTATATAATACGTGTGTTTATTAATAATCATTTAATTATTAGATATTTAAAGTCACTGCGCAAAACCGTAGCGGTTCGTAAAAAAGAATTGTAAAATGTACGTTTTCTTCTCCTTTTTTTCCCCCGTCTACCCCCCATCGGACTATCAAAACCTAATCGCACGTCATTTTATGTGAATACGTCATCCAAGTACATAATCCCCGTGCTTGTTGAAATCCTGCGCGCAAAACAGCCAGGCACTTGTTTTTACAAACCGTGTTTGAACGACGACGACAACTGGTGGTAACGGAATAGACTCCCCCGGCCAGGATTAAACGCTTTCTCGTACAACGATTGTGTAATGTCCATGAGTGCGAGTATATTATTAATAATATATTATTATTATTATTATTATTATTATTTACGCTTGTGTACTTAAATATACTTAAATAATAATAATAATTATACGGTCGTGTGTTACACGTATGCGCGTGACGTGTGATATGTTAACGAGACCCCGTCGTCCCCGCCAAGCGTAAATAATAACACATTATATACATTTAAATATTGTAATATCCTTCCGACCGTTGTGTGTGCACGAAATAATTCAAATGAATAGGCTTTGAAATGCCGCCGCGGCGTTAGCCGAATAAACGCGTCGTAAATTTTGACACCGAGACGAATGAGAATTATATTCGTTGTGTAATGACGGAGAAAAAAGAAATTCTATATTTCACGCCACTTACGAAAAATACTACCGTGTACCACAGCGTCGTGTTTAGTAAAAAAAACCGAAAATAATTAATAAAGGACGAGCGGGATATGTGTAAAAGAAATAGAAATTACAAAAAACCGATGCTCGTAAATAATAAACGCGTACGATACGTGTAACATATGACTCGTACGTATCTATTGAACGTGTTTATTTACTACCGATTTCGACAAAACAGTCATTGTCGAAAAAAAAAGTAGAAAAAATGAACAAAACGACGTGTGTTTTATAATAAAAAGACAAAGTTTAAATAAAAAAAAAAAACGGCGAATAAACTGCGTGCGTAATGAATTAAATTGCAACTACGGCGTGTTATCGATATTATTTAATTTGTATCGATATAAAATATTATTTTTTTTAAATCCGCTTGTTATATTTAATATACTTTTAAATTCGATTTCTTTATATATTTATATATTATGTAATTTGTTTATTTGGCCTAATAAATTCACTCCGTTCGTCATTTATTTAGTGAATTCGTCGATATTTATATTTTTTATTCTCGACTGGCACGCGTTCCGATATAACAATTAGTAATACTGAGATTTTTACGATATATATATATATTTTTTTTTTTTTTTTTAAACCCCTTGCAAAATTCCAATTTCTCTTAAAATGTTTGTGAATAATGAACATATTTAAAATATTAAAATTGTTGGTTTTCTGTATAATCTGTGTTGTAATACATTGGATTTTATTTCAAAGACCGCGAGATTTTTACAATATACTCTTTATGATTTTAAGTTGATGAATTCGTGTAAATAAATGAAAACGCGAACATTGAACGGACGACTTTTAACAAATTTAATATGTTAATTTTCTATATTGAAATATAAATATATTTATTATTAGTTATAAATGTATACGAGTATAATAACAGTGGTAACTAAATAATAATCGTTAAATATTCCTATTAAATTATTATATATATATATATATATATATAAATATTAAAAAACGTTTGTAATTGTATACGTTTTCAACGTTCTTCGAGTGAAATTCTTACAAATTATAATGGTAGACTAAAATATTATCGTGCACAATATTCTCTAAGTCTAAACGGTTTTTTTTTTTTATTTTAAATGCAGGGTAATGCTTTGTTTCGTATAGTCGGGAGACGGATTTCCGTACTGCGCCACGTCGAAATTACGCATATCAATTTAAATCGCCATTTCCATAGTAATATTGTTATTAAAACAAATCACCTGACAACACACGAATTTCTCTTGCAGCTAGGTGTACTAACTCCGACAAATCGGAGTGAATCGGTCGAATTTTTTCATAGTTCAATCGCGATTTTATTGGATTTAACTCGAATTTAACCGCCTTTAATTATTTTCAACACGATCATTTAATTAATTTTTGTCGTTTGCCAAATAACACTTCTCTACATACAGTTTTGCAAATAATCGTCGTCATCGTCGTCGTACTGAATTTTAAATTTTGTACGAGCAGTTGTTAAACATTCGCAATAACCGTTCGACGGTATAAATAACACCTTGAAAACAAACGGGTGTGTTATAATTAAAAGTAATCGCGATTTTGATTAAAGCCAGTAGAATTTTGGTCTTTCTAAATATGTATTTTTTTAATTTTCCAAGTGGAATGTGTGGTCTGATATTTTCATACGTACCCATTATCCAGTAACAAATTGGATCTAGTCGCAGTATATTAAAGAAGGTC
Source organism: Chaetogeoica ovagalla (assembly GCA_032441825.1). NCBI lineage: Eukaryota > Metazoa > Arthropoda > Insecta > Hemiptera > Aphididae > Chaetogeoica > Chaetogeoica ovagalla. The sequence goes on along the minus strand of CM063727.1, from coordinate 1,489,452 downwards.
TATTTTGAATCTTTGCCAACAGATTTCTGAGCATGAGGATAAAAAAACTGGAAAAAATAGTCGCTTTTACCCAAACATAGCAATTATCTTTTTTTCGTTTCGCTCAGAACCATTTTTTGTTCTACAACGATTTAAATCTAAAACAAAAAACTAATAAGACATTAACCGGACAATTTTCCTTAACTCTTGCTCGGTTTATTCTTAAATTAATTTTCATACGACATCGAAGATTCACAATTAATAATTCTATGATTTCAATTTCAATTTCTAAACGCAATCAAACCGTTTTTCCCGTCGCTGAAAACACGTTTAACGCTTGTTTTCTTCAAAATATCCTCTGGAGTAACTTGCAAATATATTTTCACACAAGATTTTTTTGTAACAGTTTTTATAACGAAAACTCCTGAATCGCACGAAGTTAATTGAGAACTCCCCGAGATACATTTTAATGACTCCGGTACCGTGCTGCTGCGAGAACCCCACTAAAACGGAGCACTCTCGGTAGCTATCAGGGTTAATTATCTTAATTGAATTGGATAATATATCGTTGTAACAATTTTTATAATTAAAAAACAAAAAATGAATTTCATTCGAATAAACGCGCGTATTACCTCGACAATATAGGCATGTAATACAGACACGAACAGTTGTAGTTATCTGTGAGATATAATTTTACAGGGTTCTTTTAAATGTTTTTAACGCAAAAATAAACCATATATTTCAATGACAATTCGTACGGAAAACGAACGTGCTCTCATGTAAATGACTACTCGTATACGAATGACAACGGCATTAAACGGATTCCGTCGAAACATTCCGGCAGTACTAGTGTCGTAGTTTTTATTATCCGTAAATTTCAATCTGATACAATATCGGTTTAGTTTATACAATATTTATTACGCCCAATACGTATATTGATCGTCCGTTTTGAAGTAAAGAAAAAAAAATTACGACATTGATAAAATTGAATTTATATTAAAAATACGTATTATTTTTTTTTAATCATCGATGTTCCTCTACGTTTCTTGAAAACATAAAAGACGTATAGAAATTATATTTCATTTATATAAAAAAAAATGAACTGTAGTCGTCATTATTGAGATGAAACGTAAAAAACAAATATATATATATATAATAATAGTAATAATAATAATAATAATAATAAAAATTATACCTATACACGAATCAAAGACTTGTATTGTATACGTTTCAATCGGACCGGTTAAGTAATCCGTAATTTATACGAAAAAATATTAAAACATTTTCTTTTGAGTAAAAAAATTTTTAAAAAAATTATATTATTATTTTCGTATTTTTGTTTATTTTATCGACAAAAATCAATTCGTAGTGTACGTTTTCGTAAGACAAATTATTTCTGCGATTATTCGTACAAATTAATATTGAAATTAATTTAGGGGAAAATACACACACACGCATATATATATATATATAAATGAAAACTTTTTCTCGTTTTTTCACAGTTATCGTTTAACAAGTTATGAATTTAATTCCGAACAGATGTCGATAATTTCACGTTAAAAACATTTTGTTTACACGTCCAACATGCGGATATACGATATACCGTTTAATGTGTCCGCGTTTTTTTTTTTTATTTTTCAATCGGATTTTCGATTTAAGAACCGTTCGAATAAACCGTCGGTGTAAATAATAATAATAATAATATATTCACGTAATATTATACCGAACAACAATCGAACGGTTTGATTTTTAAATCCTGCCGTTCATACGGATATCTAACAGTCGTCCGCGACGGTGTCGAAAAAGGGGGCCGATTAACATAATAATATTATTACTGATATTAATCCCTTCGTCTATATATATATATATATACTCTGTATAAAACAGGCGTGTGAATTATCGCGGCGATCTCTCGAGTGCACGGGATTTAAACGGGTCCAGATCCGCGTCGGTCCACCGTCCAGATAATTTATAATATATGCGAGCAAATCGTTCGCCCGTTAATTCTGCAGTTTTTGATAAGCGCAATTCATATATTTTGTACAATGTATACAGTACGTGTTTCGACAACGCGAAAATGCACGATGGCCATAGACCGTATTATATTCATAAACATACGTGTTAATCATAGAAAAATGAGTGTACCCGTTTTTAAAAAAAAAATCAAGTTAATTTAACTAGATCAATCGATTCGTTGGAAGGCCCGGGGAACGTCGTAGGCTATAACGATTTAACCGAAAGGCATCGATCAACTAAAAAACCGTACATCTAAGATTCTTCTGTCGGTTACCAGGGATAATACGCGTGTTACCTTGGTTACCATCATCGATTGTTAGAATTATTGATTAAATCATATTTCTTCTTTGTAAGATTTGGTCGCGTGAAAAAGATGTGCAGTTATTATGTGTCGATTATTGTAAAAACTATATTTCTGTATATAATAAATGTTCCGTAACAGAAAAAACGCGTACTCGCGTACAGACAAAAGCCAAAAAAAATAATAATAATAAAACACGGTCAAGCGAAATCAAAAAAAAAAAAAAGAGAACGAACCACGAGCGATAGATATCTCTTTGAACGGAATAGAAAGACTGTCTGGCCTGAATAGATATATAATTAACTAGTAATTGTTAAAGTCATCCAGCAACGTACTACCAATTTCTCTAAAGAGATTAAAAAAAAAAAAAAAAAAAAATAGAAACTTTATCCCGACTATAAACGATTTAATGTAATATTTCGAATTAGGTTTTTTTTTTTTTTTATATATAACAATAAACTTTTTACAAAACCTATATATTATGTCAAATATTAATGAATTACTCATCGAACAATTCGTTTGTTTCGATATGTATTTATAAAAATCTAAAAACGTATGTTCTTATTGGAGAGCTCGGTGTGAGAACTTTTTCGAGTCTTATCGTTTGTATTTTCACACATTTGCGAGCGTATGATAAATACCGTTAAGTCTTCCCGGTTAAAAATAATAACCGATTTGAAAAAAAAAAAGATTTTATTTGAAAAGTATCGACTATACTGCGGTCCGCCGATGTCCGTATTCCTCAACAGCGTAAGCGTTACCTGCGGATTTTCGCAACGCTCTGATAAAAATCATAACCGTTTTGGCGTTTTCATTTTCTCCTCCTCCTCGTCAACTTAAATACTTACGTCACCGATAGCAGTAAAAGTAACATAAGGATATATATATATATAAGCGACGTCGTGTAATTGGGCTAGTATATAATATACGTCATAAATATATCGAAATGGCTTAACACGCTTTCGCGTTTATTTAATATCATGTGCGCGCGTGCAATAAGGCGTATAATAATAATAATAATAATAATAATAATAATAATAATAATAATAATAATAATAATAATAATACGGTATCGCACGTACTATAATAATGTACGAGGATGGGTGTACAGGTACGTATCAGTTAAATGTGTGCGCCACGCATAATAAATCTAACCGGGAGGAGAGGGACGCGTGAGAGGAACGCGCGTCAGAGAGTTTGACGCGTCAGACTGGATTTTTCCAGGATAGCGTTGGCGTCGAAACAAAAGGAGCGGGAGGAAGAAAAAAAAGCACATCATAATAAATGACCGCCATCGTCACGCGTATTGATCTCGCCGCGTATACACACCTAACCGCGTGTCTGTTTTACGCGAAATTGGTTATTCGGAAATGTTTACGGTTCGCTGCGAACGCGGGACGAAACGTAAAAAATAATAATAATATGTATAAAAAAAAATAAACGGAAAAAAAAAAAAAAACGCCGATGTCTGTTGCTCGCGTGAGCCCGTCGTAACTATTAAATCGGGATTTTATTATTATTATTATCGTCAATTTTTTGTTTGAATTCGATTAGTACACGCCGTTACAAACGATAAATCATTGTGTTCGCAAAAGTGATTCCCCGAGATTCCCCATTGTGTAATTGATGATCTTTGTAAATATCATTCCAATCGTATTCGAGCTTGTATTATACGTTTTGATTTCTTAAAAAAAAAAAAAAATAATAATTCATTTTCCGTGTTCGGTAATAAAATAAGTGGAAGATTTCACCGGGGCGAGTTTTTTATTTGTCACTTATCTAGTGGTTTTTTTTTTTTCGTTACAACCTATAACGTTTTACAACGTAATTCGTTACGCGTTACGTTTGGTTTTCGAGTAAACAAGTTTTCTCGAATGCTGTTTATATAATGGAATTTTCAGAGATGTTTGCAGAGTGTATGGAAAAGAAACGTTATAGCGTCTTTAATTCTTTTCCAACGTAAATACAATTTAAGTCATTTCTTTGTAAAGGTCTGATTTCTTTTTTTTTTTTTCTACTTCTTCATTTATTTATTCAAACAATACCGAGTAGTAGTGATAACAAGACAAAAATAAACACTACGACGCAGATAAATTACTCTCTATATGTATCGTCAAAATTAGTAAATCTTACTATTAACTAGATTCGTAAAACATTTCCCCGGCAAAACGATATAATTTATAAAACTATATAATTTTTTGTATATAGGTATAGATATCGCAATACGTAACGGTAAAAAAATAACGCTGCTGGATAAAACATCTTTTCAACGAATTTTTATATAAATTTAATTATTTTTAAATTGTTAAGTTTTTATTTCTCTTAAAATTTCCCATAAAAGAAAAAAAGCTATTGAGAACCCCTTTAGAAAGCGGGGTGTATCGTCTTATTGAAAAGAATAATCGAAAAAACGTGTCAAATCTATTTCGAGATCATCCGATCATTCCATTCTACGTCTAAAAGTACGAAAAATTGCGTTTTTTTTTATGGAAAATGTTTTCCATTCAATTGCTTAATAGACAATATGAAACGCGCTATCGTTTTCACACCTCTCACTTCTCTTATTTCAATCAGACAATATTTTATTTTTTTTTATTTCAAAAAACAAATAATACGCGTTCTTTTAGACAAAAAAAAGTATATATATATATTTCTCTTTTTTATTTTTCTATTTTATGCCTTTATTTCGTTTGTTACTTTTGTCTTCTTTTTCACTTTTTTCCCCTGGTCGTTAGTTTTTATCCAACAATTACTTTAATATATATTTTCGATTTCAAATCGTTTTTATTTTCCACCACTCGTAATTATGTGTATTTAAGGACTATTACGTTGTAATTTTTAAAGTAATATACACTGTTGCTCAGAACATCTGATATTTCGTCTTTATAAATCGTCAATTTTCATACTACGAATAATAATGTCTACGTGCCGCCACCGGTCACCGGAGAGAATTTATCGAGTTTTATGAATATCGTATAAATCGTCTAATAAACGTTTACGATACGTTCACCCCTGTATTTTCTCACGTACACGATGCGTCTGAAGGATATCATCGCCTATGCCGGTGTGTCGTATCGTATTTTTTTTTCTTTTTTTTACCAAAGAATCCGAAAAAAAAGAATTTAATTAAAATTGCGAAACGGCTGTTGAATAAATAAATGACATGAAACACTTTCGCCGCGCGAAATAAACGGCGGACGTCTGTACTAACGCTGTTCATCGTCGACTATTGGAACAAAAAAAAAATGTTTAATTGTATTATATATTTATATAAAAATGCATTTTTGTATTCGAAAAAAAGTAATAATAATAATAATAGCGGTAGTGCGTATAATCGGAAACACGTTAAAAACGGTTTTTCATTTATTCGTTTTTTTTTTTTTTTTTAATATAATATTATGTGACGTATACGCGGTATTTTTTTTTTTTTTTTACATAGTACATAAATATTTTTTTGTTTTAATCCTATTCGAATTCGTACTTGTACAGAACACGTTTGTCGCGCATCTATTAGATATTTCAAAAACCATTCGATTCCACTCGGTTAAACGGTTTGCATAAATATGACGACGGAATTGATATATATATATTATCGTATTATTATAATTCAGCATTCTCTCATTGCGCGTGCTGATCGTTATATAATATTATCATCGTTATAAAATGAGAAAAATCGATAATTTCATAAGACAATCGTCGCGATATCGCGTTTTATAATATAATATTCGAACAGTCAGCGTTTGTATAATTACAAATCAATTATATTATAACGTATTAATTGATTAATGCGAAATTATGTGAGAAAACAAAAGGGAAATATTCACGCGATTATTATCGCGTTTCGAGTGCGGCAGGGCCAAGCTCGTATGCACACTCGGCTATCGTAGGGTATGTCATGATAACGGTTTTACGGGAAAAACTGCTTTGTCGCGTCAACGAAAACAGAAAAATTATTATTTTATTCTCTAGGTTTTGCGACGGAAAATTAATTAACAAACCCGCAAATGATAACAGTTGCGTTAAACACGCGTGCATTAAATTTTAATATCCTAATGGGGGGGGGACCACGTCGACTCTGTACTCTACACTCAACGATTAAGTAAAATTTTTATTTCAATTTTCGCATTAAATAAATATAGACTGTAGATCACAACGTTCGGATGCGTACGGGAACGGCGAATACGCGGTCGCAATACGAAAACGATGGAATTCCACGACTGTTTGTGTGAAAACGTTTCGACGGAAACTGTTATCAATATTATAATTCAACAATCGACTTTAATTTCGTCTACTACGAAATATATGAAAAACCTTTTACGTTTTATATAATTATAAAAAAAAAATAAATAAATAAACTCGAGAGCATTCGGAATATATTATTACGTCGACACTTAGAACATATTATTACGTCGACACTTCGAATTAATAAATTCGACTGGCCGAATGCCGTCGAAACGCCATTGTGCGTACTGTACATTTTTTTTTTTCATTTTCAAAACCGATATCTCGTGTACAAGTGTTGTTAATTGTGTACGGACGCGTTCTTGGCGACTTCACTAATGAACGCACGAATAACAATTTTGTAAAACACGCTTCTGAGTTCCACCAACATAACCGATATAATATATTTTTTTGCGTATTATCAAACTCCAAACGTATCACACCCACACACGACGTATACGTATTTGTATTACTCGCCGAGAACTTATCTGCGAAAAAGAAAAAGAGGAGCCCTTTACTCCGGCAAACTACGTGAAAACAACACTCTGCGGTCGACTGAACTCAAAGCGTAATCCTCTCTCGGATAACGTGTGTGCCAAGTTGTATTTCTCTGAAAACTGCGTGAAATACACTATAAATATAATTTTATTTCAAAATGAATTTAACGTTATGACTAATGGAATCGCAATATTAGTGATATTAATTATGAAAAAAAACAAAATTGTTCTCATTCGTTTATGCCCCAAATGTTTTAGACGTAATTCATTAGAAAAATAAAATTGAAGTATACCAAAGAAAATGTAGCCGGAAACGTGACAACGGTTTTCGTTGGTGACACGATGAAATCCCGAATTCGGAGAGACCATCCCGGACGAGGACGCAGACGGAGACACTTCAAAGCGTTCCGCGGCACAGAAATGCGAAAATTATACGAGAGAATCCCTCTGCCGATTCCCACCGATCGTACAAATATCAAAAGTTCACATCCAATATAAGCACGTGTTACGGTTCGGTGATGCGCGAACTTGTTTCTCGACCGAAAACTCGCGTTATCAGATTACTAGTGTACACACGGACACGCCATATTATACATGTGTGTGTGTGTGTGTGGAGGCAATTTAGTACTGTAGTAAAAGTTTTTTTTTCTCCTTTTTCTCACTCCGACAACAGCCCGGGAACGTTGTCAAAACCCTCGTACACCACATTCGATGCGAGGCCGCGCGTTTTCGCCTCTGGAACAGATAAAAAAAAAAAAACCACCGAATACATATATATAAATGAGTGTGTGCAGCTGCACTGAACTTAATAAAAGTAACATCGACAGAATTGTCGGTGGGGTCTTGACGGCGGCATACGGTTCTAACGAATTTTCTTCTTTTTTTTTTCTACATCGATCGACTAAAGACTACCAGACTTGACTTTTAACATTCTTCCGTCGGTTTCCAGGAACTCTTGTATTTTCCACCTCTTTGGGATGAAAAATATCGTGTAACAGTAAACGCTACGAGTACCGGTCGATCGCGAAAGACTATTTTTATTTTTTTTTTTTCTAAACGCGCGTTCGATAATTTTTTTTTTTTAATCATAAAAATTATTCATTTAAATCTCTCGATTTATCGACTGTACAATTGTGCGGCACGAATAACAGTGCGCATACGTTTCGTAAACAAGAATATCATTCGCTAGGGCTGCTGGGAGTTCCGTTAAAAACTGTACGGCCAGCAGTAATTCGCACAGCTATAATAACGGTTGTACTACACTTGCGCGCGCGTGCGTTTATAAGAGAAAACCGAAGTGTTTCGCGCACGTGTTTTTGCATCGCGGCGTAATAATAATCCCGTTCCATACGTGCGGTGTTTATATTTTTACCCATCAGAAACAAGCGACGGGAATGGTTCATCATCGCGTTCCGCTCATCCACCGCCGCGGCGGTGGCTCGTTTGAGCGGCCGAGCGGTGTGCGCGTATAAAATATACGCGTACGTTAAAAAAAAAAAAACGAGAGAGAGAGAGAAATAAAAAATCGCACAGAGCGTGTGTACGAAACGAAGTGCGCGCGCGAGTGATGCATTACATGTTTATATCCGCGTGCACTGCGTTAAAATCCAAATCAGAGAAGGACGAAGAGATGAGGAGAACAAAAAAAGAAGTTTTTTTTTTTTCTTTATTCTTCCACCTCCTCTCTACAATCGTACAGTAGACCACCTAAAAAGCTTTTCGTTTCACAACACTCGCATATTATATTATACACATTTTTGTATTTATACATTTGTTTGTATGTACATCCCGTAACACCTCTATCACCTCGTGCGAAGCAACATGTCACGCGTATGTGCGTCAACCGAAGAAGACCGCCGCCACCCATCGTATCGGAATATATTATTATTATTATTAACAAGTTTAATCCCGGAACTCGTCCAGTCGCCGCGACATAATATTATAATAATAATAATAATAATAATAATAATAATAATAATAATAATAATAATAATAATAATAATAATAATAATAATATAAATTGTCTCGTTTCCGACCGCCGTAGCGGGGCATACAGATCGCGGTAGACGGCTTCTATTCCACAAATGCCACTATCCGTAGAGTCTGCGCAAAAATCGTTACTATATTATAACATTATCGATCTCCCGCGTAGCTTGTGGGGTCGACTACGAACGAAGCCAGAGAACGCAGTGGGGCGAAAGCAAAAGCTTGTTTTGTACAAATAACGTAATGACGGAATCTTTTGCTCGTGGTGGAGATACGAGCAAACAATATGACAGATCATCCGAATCATGTCCAATCGTCGAATTCGAATGGCGCAAAACAGCACGGAGCCCCGAGACGAATGACGATGGTGTGGTGTCGAGATACTGTTACCAAACGCACATTGAATTAAATCATATTACGTCGTTGTCCTGTGCAATTTTACACGTATCGTAGTTACATTACAATGTAAATATAGTCAATACAAGTCGTAAAAGCAAAATAAATAAAACAATCATAATATAGCATTATTACCGTTGTCGATTTAATCAAAAATAAAATATAAATAATTACTTTTCTAGACGGCAGTCTAACGGATCCGTTATACCAAATAACAGGCAATCAAAAATCGTATGATTATTATGCGTAATTTCGACGAAACTGATAAATAAACGTTGTCGCGTATACGTTAATATGGAATCGTTTCAAATCACATAAACGCGCGTGTATAAAAGTCATTAAAAAATCGTTACCAGTTTTAATGAAAACAGACTTAAAACGAATTAACTTTTTTTCTCCTCCACCCCCGTTTCGTACACTCGACGAAATAACGTTTATTCAACAATTTATTTTAAATTGAACGACGGAAAATTATAAACTTACTTTCCTGGGAAAATATTCGAACACAAATTATTGATGGGATCTGTTCGTGGAATTTTTACGATGATTTTTTTTTATTCAACCTAATAAATTAGATTCGGTAGATAAACAGTTTCGAAAACGCGTGTGGATTTTTTTTTTTACAAGAAAAAAAAGAATATATTTATCTTAGATATTTCCAATCCGTGTGAAATCGACCGACTTGGTCACAACGTTTTCAATGATAACACACAGTTTTGTTGGTGAACAGTCCAGTGTAATATCTGAAATCTAAACTCGCACCCGCAAAAACAATAGGGCGAACATTATAATAATATTGCGTACGGAATTATGTTTGAATAATTTTATCGAAGAAACTAGAAAATTGAACATTTTTTTGTCTCGTCCGCAATAACCAATAAACGTGGAGATTAAAAGTATTATTATTTAAGAAAGTACAAATCAATTGTATTAAACGAAACTGAACGAGTATTGGAAATGCTGAGAATACGCATATTTACGTTTATTTAAAGTAGTATTAATACGCGTTCCGAGACTACAACGAGAGTCACTCGAGTTTTAATTGAAAACGCTTTGTGTAGTATATACGTAAACGTTTTTTTTTTTTTTTATCGATATTTGATACCTGCAATTGTTGTGAACAACTCAACAAAACAAATTAAATGAAAGCTAAAATGTAATATTTAAAAAAAAAAAAATCGTCAAATATTTAAGTTTAAACGGAATGGACATTATATTATAATGAACCTGACTCGGTTAAAAAAGTTAATTTTTATTTTTCATTGAAAGAATTACGATTTTAACGTAAAATTATTATTTTACAAAAAAACAAAACGTACCTTTTACTCTTATATTAAAATACATGCGAAGTATCCATTTGGTTATTGCAACGATAGCTGTCGAATATTTTAAAACAATTATGCGTATGACAGTTCCACGCCTAATGACATATAACACGTACGCCTATTCAACGATTTAAAAACCAATATTCGCGACAATATGATGTTTTCTCCGAGAAATTCGTTAATCCATTAAAAGCACAATCAATACATGTTTCTCCGGCGGAAAACGCGTATGAAAAATAAACATATAAATAATACCAAACGTCTAAATAATGTTAATAAAATTAATATCGAGTTAGGAATGGAATTTAATTCGTTTCATACTTCGGGGGACGGGGGAGTGGAATATCCTCGTCTTCAGCGGATCAACTAAATCGGATAATAATGAATTCGAACGGTTGAACGTTTGAGTCGAACACGTAATGCGGAATTAAAGTATGGGCGAGTCGAAAAGTTAGAAAAAAAGAAAACATTTTAACTTTTCGACTAATGAGTTTTGAAACTTATAATATTTAAAAAAGAAAATAATACGAATAATGAGTAAAAAAAAAAAAAAAAAATCGACGAGCAACGGTAGATTTTTATGCTCGTGTTGAAAAGCGTTCAGCTCTTAAGTCGTACGAAATACAAAACAGGCGAAACGATCGATGTTGACGTATATGCGCGCCCGTTCTGTACAGGTAAAGCACTACGGTGGCGCCGCGCACTATAGTGCGCGGGAACGCGCAAATAATTTTCTCCGATTGATTGATTTTTTGAAACGATTTTTTTATTTTTTCTGTTTCGCTTTTGTGTAGGATGCCAAATCGAATCCGAACACGACGAACAACGGGACGCCGGAAAATGACGAGTACGAGGACAACGGCGAGGACGCTCTGACGGCGCTGCCGTTGTTCTGCATCGGTGAGTAGAAAAGAGAGAAAAAATTTCCGCTCTCGTGAATCCGTTAACGCGTCGCGATTTTCCGAGACGAAACCGATAAGTGAACGCATCGTAATACAAAGAGTACGTAACAATATACGTGTGTTTTTGTATTCTGCGGTAGATTAGTTTCGTCTTCTTTTTTTTTTAACAAAACGCGTTTTCCGTACACGATTCGACGTTATTCTATAACGCCGCGCCGCCGCATTACGCCCGCGACGAAACGAAATTGACGACGACAACGCATCGTTTTCGCGACGTCGTAATACGATTCCGTTGTCAAAAATGGAAAACGGAAAAAAAATTATTATTTCTGTTTTTAATATTATTTTACGATTTAATAACGTTCGCGCGCAGATCGCCCCGATCTATGCGATCTACGTAAATCACTAGTCGGTCGACTATATTCGCGTATAGGTGGTCCCGTTTTTCTCTCGTTTTCCGATCCCTCGACTTCGTACGATTATTATTATTATTATTATTATTACACCGCGATTGAACGGAAAACATAATATTTTATTTTCGACCAAAGCCGATATCCTCAGTACTTTTTATTCGCGTTCGACTCGCGCGTTTCGAACTCCGCGCGCGCACAATTACACCAGCGAATTGTATTATAACGACGTATAATAACGTATATAAATACATTATATGTATATACGTATGTTTACTAGAAATCGATAAAAAATAATTCGAAATTAAAAAAATCATCACCGTCAAAGACACGTCTCGTTTTATATTGCGAAAATATACGTAGGTAAAATGAAATATGTTATTTTTGTACATAATTTCCAAATCAATAAATTAGAACATGAAATGATGCCTATCCGTAAACGGATCTTAATAATAAGGCATATATTTAAAGAAATTTCTTCTTTTTTTTTTTTGTTTTTAAGTCGTCATTAATGTATTTTTCGTCAGTGTATATTTTTTCTTCGTCCAGGTTTCAGCGTTATCATTAGAAATATTTAATTATCACATGTAATATCCGTTTCTATAATAAATACACTCGTTTTCGTATCGGCACTAACAGTTATACGAAAGAAAAAAAAAAAAAAGAAAAGAAAAAACGAAATAAAAATTATACGACCGTTCCAAACCCAGAAACTTGAAATTTTACCAAGAAACGTATTTCACAATGCCTTTTTGGTGAAAAACGATCGCTCAGTTCATTTATTTTCACGCCGATAATAATCTCGACACTATACATATATATATTTATATATAAAAATTGATTCAAGAGTCTTTGTCCGATTTCAAAAATTCGTACATGTATATTTCAATTAATGATACAGCGAAGGAAAAAGTGAAATAACCGGGTTTCGAAATAACGTTTTCATTATTTTTCTCTTTAATAAATATGAATTTTCGAAACGAGACGAAAACATATTTTGATTTACACACCGCACATCATTCATATTTATCACACGAAATAATATATATATAATGATGCCCGTCCGTTTCGCAGGATCGTTTCTGATCGTCGTCATATTCCTGTCGATCGCCGGCAACGTGCTTGTGTGCATGGCCATCTACACGGACCGGGGCCTGCGGCGGATCGGCAATCTGTTTCTGGCATCGTTGGCCATCGCCGATCTGTTCGTCGGCGCGCTGGTCATGACGTTCGCGCTGGTCAACGATCTGCAGGGCTACTGGATTTTCGGTGCCAAATTCTGCGACATATGGACCGCCATCGACGTGATGTGCTCCACCGCGTCCATACTCAACCTGTGCGCCATATCGCTCGACAGATACATTCATATCAAAGACCCGTTGAGGTGAGATCTTGTCTGCGCAGTCGTTGAAAATTATATTAAATATTTTTTTCCGAAAAAAAAATAATAATAATAATAAAAATGAATAAATAACGAATTTCTACAAGATTGAAAACGACAAATAATTACGAAATCGGCTATAGTCAAAATTGTTTTTTTTTTTTTTTTTTTGCTATTCAACAAGTTGATAGGGTAACTGATTAATTGGCGCGAAGAGGTGGAACTCGGAAGCGGTGAAAACAGACTTTGCTCATCATTTACAGTCGTAATTGTCGTTTGGCACAACGGGCGTGTAAAATGGTGTAATGAAATAATTTTGAAAATTTCCGTCGTTTATTTTCGAAAACGCAAAGACGTTCGTCAACGGATAATTACGTGCAGATAATACCGCGCGATATATCACTTTTGAAGTATTTTAAACGTACAACTTAGCGTTTATACCAAATCGTGACGTATAAATCCCCAATAAATTGGTTGCCGCGCGCGCAGTCTAAGACGCTATAACGTTCCGGGTTTCGTGGAGTGTATGCAAATTATAAATCTCTGTTCCAACGTTTTGGTTCAACGCCATACGAATCTGTATGTTATTCGTAAAATAAAATATACGTTTTATTTGTCCCGTTGAATCCTTTTTGCGCGTACGTTATTATTTTTATTTATTCCATAAAGTATACGTTAAAAAAATAGCGTCGCTCAATAATACGAAGTGATCAAAGTAGCTGATGAAACGTGAGATGTTGAAAATTCGTCCTCCGTCCAAGAACAATTAATATTTTACGCGTAGACGAATTTACGTTCAACTTTTCTCGTTTCCGCGTGAAGAAATCGGGTTACAAGTGTGTGTGTGTGCGTATTATTGAAATGTGTAATTTTTCCTAAAACTTCCCGGCAAGAAAATTCCGACTGCGTCGCGTGTTATTGTAAATAATAATTTCACTGCGTACGGGCACAAAGGCAAATCGTTAATGTTCAATCAGCCTCCGTTTTTCATTCTTTTTTTAAACCAAAACAATAAAATCGTAACGAATAGACAAAAACGAAAAGCACGGAATTAAACGTATAATGTATTTATTAATTCTTGTCTTATTAAATTTCTAAGGGAAATAATATTCATAACTTTTATATAAGGACCGAAATGGTCGACGTTCTTTTTTTTTTTTTTTTTTTTAATTTTAAACGTTTATAAGAGAGATTTTCGTACCGAAAAATAAAAAAAAATGTTTTTCGGTTGCCGGATATCAATATTAAAATTGAAGGAGAAACACCGCTCTCCTACCCCCAATCACTACGACTACTATAAATAATATACAAAGTATACACTCGAGAATTACGAGAAAATACGAGTATAACAAAAACGTTGTCTACCGGGCAATTAAAAACAAAAAAAAACCTTCCCACTACTGAAGTTATCCTATTGTTTAAACACAATTAAAGTTCAACCATAGTAGGATTTTAATACGAAATCTCGCGGAACTTTTATCGTAATATATATATATTATATTAATATTATAAATTAAACTGGTCGGCGAACGTAGATTACATTTAATTACTTAATTTAAAACGGTATAACCTCTACGGCGCCCGTAGTACAATGGTTTAATGAATTATATAAAACAACGAAAGAAAACAAAAAAAAACCTTAATTTCGTTAAAATTTTATTACGCATATTTAAGTACCTATACTCCGTGATGAAAAGGAGTAATGGGGAAAAAAAAAAAATCGAAAACCGCGCGCGAGAATAACGGAATAAAGAACAACGAAAAATATATTCGCATAACGAATTCCGTAGTTTGCTACTGAATAATATAAGTGTATACGTATTATTAACGTCCGCTTAAAACAATAAATATGTTTTTGAAAAAAATAACCCTTCGCGATACAATCGAGAACCGTTTTTTTTTTTCTTCTTTCGGTACAACGTATAGTGCGCATGTTATTGTAACCGGTACATTTAATAACGGTCAGCGCGTCGGATTAATCTATCAAGAATGCCGCGCGAAACCGTGGGCGAAAATTGTTTGATGGGGGGGAGTATTTCGCTTCTTTCGAACTCGCAACTCCTCGACGTTTACGTTCGAAAATGATTTCATTCGCCAACTGTAGTTTCTGACGCGCGTGTACCTAAATAAGCGTGAACGAACCGAGTAAAGAATTCGCCGCCGTCGCAATTATACGAATCGAAATATTTTTTTAAAATTAAATAAATTATAAGCCCTTTCACGTTTTTGAATTGCACACACCGTATAAATTGTTTTCAAACGATTCCGCGGCGTTTTCTCAATCATTATTATAATTTTGTTTGCGTTTCGGACACGCATCGACGCCAGTGGCGTACTATTAATTTCTCTTTGTTGCGATGTGGGCAGTGGGGAGTAGGGAGGAAAGAATTAAAAACAAAAAAAAATAATTACTCTTTTCTTTTTTTTCTTTTTTTTTTTTTTGTAATAAATTAAATAAAACGGATGTCTACAATATATATATATATATATCCACTCGCGTTTTTTTTTTTCTATACCGCTTATTATCTGATAGCGATTTTTCATTTTAATATTTTATTTTTAATCAATATCCGCGCGATTGAATAACGTTATAATTACATTATTATTAATTATTATTATTATTATTATTATTATTATTATTCATTTAGACACAATTCCGGAACGAATAAACGACTACGTGTGTGTTTTAATGAATAAAAAAAAAAAAAAAAAAAAAACGCTGATTGACCCGAACGGCAGCGAAAAAAGTTTGATACAATAATTATACCCCTTTAGATTTAGATCATTGACCGTTGAGTTTAATTTGCGACTGTAACATAATCGAAAGCCACAGGTTTATCTACGTGACTCGCTTAATCATATTTAATGGGTATGTGTGTGTGTGTGTTCAAATTCACTGGTTTCAGCGAATATAGTGGTAACAGCAGTAAGTGAAAGAGGATGCTGCGAAGGGGAAAAGCGCCGGATAACGTTGATTTGAACCCAATTACGCGAAGTTGATGAACGAACGTGACTGGCGTATACTACGTATTATAAAGTCCAACACCGGAATTCAACGTTATAGTTAGTGAAATGAAATTGGAAAAAATGATCATTATTGACTCAGCCACAATTCTTTTCTTTTTTTCTTCTTCTTCTTCTTCTTCTTTTCACTTTAACTTTTAAACAATAAAAAGGTTAATATAATCCCGAGTGATATTCGTTTTGGAAACGACGTCCTGCGCCCCGTGCTCCGTGAACACGTTTTTCCAATGAAACACTATAATGAGGGGAAAAGTATATCCCATATAACATACGACGGGTAATATAATATTACATAAAATTTCAAAATTCGCCTCCAAAAAATGTCTCCAAAGACACAAAGCTCAAACTATCTGAGTAATAGTTAACATATACGTAAATTCAACCCCGACGTGATGTTAACTTCGAACGAATATTTTATATATAATTTTTCTAAATTAAACTAAATTACGTATTAATAACGTCAAATTATATTTTATAGTGTTTGCAGGTGACTTTAACATAATAGTAAAAATATATGTATATATATATATATATATATATATATAATATATTACTATTATCGTTAAATTATTATTATTTTTTTTTTTTAACTAATTACGAAATTGTTACTTATACATTTCTGCGGCAAAAAAATATTCGATATGCTCGGATCGAAGTAAGTAAAATATTCATCACATATCCGTAATGGAAATGAGTGATTTTCGTATTTAGCAGCTAAAAAAATTAATATTAACCTTTTTTTTCCATTATAACGTTTTAATGAACGTACACGATTCGCAATTTCGTTAAATTCGCGAGTAACAATTAAAATCGAAAGTATCCCCCGATAATATAATAATCGAACGGGTTTTCAGTAAAAAAAATAAAAAACCACGGTAAAGATATTTTATCTACCGCGTGCTGAAAACGAAAGACGCGCGCATGATTGTTGTGTGCGTCTTGCGCGGTTAATATATATAATAATAATAATAATAATAATAATAATAATATTCGTTTTAAATCGAAATAAAATTTTATCACGACGATTTTCGATGACAATAATCAAATATTACATATATTTACGCGTCATATCGACGAAGTATATGAAATACATGCCCGTGGCGTATTTTCACCTCGCCGAATTCAATTACGCTTATGTATAATATCATATTATTCGGCGGTGGTTGAAAACCTGAACGAATTCGAGAAAAAAGTCCCCCCGCGCACTCGTTTGCGGATGACCGCAGCCATCATTGCGTCGTTCGTCCTTTTTATATATATATATATATACGTAATATATTATGAATGTTTAAAACAAATAGCCCGATTTTCACACATTTCAATACGATCTTAAACGCACCGTAATTGTGTTCCCGAAACTTTTTATAGGCCCGTTTACTTTTGGAAATGTTTTTTCTATTTCGATACGATATATTTAGATAATTTATTTCGATAAAAATCAAAAATAACATTGTGTATAAAGTAGGATTTGTTTGGCGAGGAAAAAGACTAAAATCACAGTTGAATATGATTATGGACACCGCTTGTGTTCGTATTATTCCGATAATAACCGCGTCAATGTTCGCACGCCGGCATTGGACGATATTCGAGGCGCAAAGGGTTTGGAAAACTGAAAAAATTCGTTGCTAAAAATGTACGTTTGTAATCCTGCATTATGTCTAAATCCTGCTTTGACCACGGCTGCGGCGGCGACGTCGTTAACCGTCGCGACGACAAACGGTCGGTCGCGTCCCGCGAATTTTCATTTTCATCGACAACGTCCCCCCCCCCAGCTAACTATCGCTTAAATCTTTTAGAGTATTAGAGCTTGTTTTGTACGCGCTACGAATTAAGTCGATTTCAGACGACGCCCCCGCCGATTGCGTAGTAACTCGCGCAATTTATTCATTGCGACGTGAGATGATTTCGGTAAATCGAAAGGGTTACATATAAATATATATACACGTATCGACGAGCACCTGTAAAACGCTATTTGCATTTTAAACACGCGGTCAAACTCGCTGGGTATATTTAATCTTTGACATCGCAAACGTCCGTGGATTTTCAACCTTTCCGGGCCTCGAGTGTTTCTCGCCATTTCCATCGATCGATGGCCGTCTTTCCTCTTTTTTTTTTCCCTCCCCGTCAAACGCATATATACGTATGTACACACTATCGGAACTCGAAATATTTGCATTTTTCTTTTTTTTTTCGAATACCCCTAAAAGAATTCGAATGAGATGCGCGCGAATATTTTTCGTTTTTCCATTAAACGAGGGAAGAAGTTCTTATTTTTTTCCAACCCATCACTATTACTATCACTACGCACGCGTGCCCCCGTGTAATAGAAATATTCGAATTAAAACAAAAATCAAATATCACTTAGTTTTCGCGGCTAACGTGAAATAATTTCATATAGACGTTTACGAGCGAAATATTATAGGAAAATTTTATATGATTTTCTGTACGCGTATAATATACGAACGAGGGCTCGTATGTAATTATTAAAAAATATATACGATAAATGTGTTAGCGTTCAGAATTTAAAATCCGATATTTTATGAAAATCGGATATTTTTTATAACGTTTCGGTATAGTTTTTCTTTTAGCTATTAGAAAAAAAATCGATAAACCTGCGCGTTAAATACTATCTGTACACGATTTAAAAATGGAATCACTTATAAAAAAAAAAAAAAATCAGAGGATGTATAAAAAAAATCCAAGCCCGTAAATTGTTCATAAATTATTTAACGCGTATTACGTAGGCGACGTTTTAGAGGGGAAAATTTTATATGATTTTCTATTAACGCGTATAAGTTAATAAACGGTCGGGACTCGTATGAAATTATTCAAACATAAAATGTTTGGAATTTCATTCGTACGCGCTCCGTAGTTTTTATAACGTCCGTTGTAATGGAAAAGGATAATACATCAACTACTGCTGCAGCAGTACAGGTTATGACGACCGGTGGAGAAAAGTAGTAGACTTCAAAGGATCGCGTGCTATAATCATTTACTACCGTTTTGAAATGCACGCTGAAATCGTATTCGTAAACTGTATAGTAAATGTACACGAGAAAAAATGTTTAACTTAAATCCGCACGAGTTTTCACTTTTAAAAATTTTACTTATTTTAATAACGGTTAATTAAATATTTCTTTTTTATTTCATTTTTTAACAACAACAAAAAAAAATCCGTTTATTACGCATGTTCAATTTTAATACGCAGAGCGTACGGAGAAAAATTTTATTTCTAAAGCTTTAGAATCCATTCGCGCGTGTTATATATGTATAGCGTGTAATTCATTATTGTGTTATATAATATGTATAATAATACGTACATTTTTTTCATTTCCTTTCGGTTTTTCTTTGTACGACGCGCCATGTCAAACAAATCGCATTCACCAGTTTTTTAAAAACATTATTTTCTCCACTCGATTCGATTAAATGTCAATTTACTATTTTTATTATACGGTCGAACGACTCGTGTTTTTAAAATCATATTTCACCTAACTTCCGCGTCGTTATATACACGAGTAGATACTTAAGTAAATTAATCAAATTTTTAAGAAATGTCTGTGGACTAAAAACTGCTCGTCTTTAATCCGGATAAATTTCAACTATAAATTACCACTTCGTCTTAATATACGTAGATATTAAATGTACGTACCCAAACTATATTATTTATATCCCCATACGTAAATTATTTCATATAAAATGAATATTTGTCAACAGTAAATAATACAAATTTTGGAAAACAAAATACGGCCACCGATATTATTGACTGTATATATATATATAAGAAATCTGTATTATAAAAAGGAATCATTTCAATTATTTTAACACGTAAAAAAAACGCTTTTTATGTCTTATGTTTTAACACTATAAATTCCATACATCCGTTTTTTTTTTTTTTTTTTTTTAATGTACCGAAAATTGTAACGATTTTAACTTTTAACCGCAACCGCGTTTTGCATTCTTCTATAGGATTTGAAAATTTTCCTTCGGCAAAAACGAAAATGTTTCTAGTTATGTAAATTACAAAAAATAAAAATAAAACACCCGATCTGGAAGGTATGACTCTCGTGTTCACTGAAGCTGTGTTTATCTGATAATGTTTAGTGTTATTAGATTACGCAAATAAAATACAATTTTGATTTATTATCCAAGCCATAATTCACTTAAAATTACACGAATCTGAAACTTATTTAGATAAAAATTGATTTATTATAACCTTAATTAAATTAAGTTCAGTTATCTTCACTCGTGTCTAAACAAAATTAAATGCTGTTGTCTTTATTTGTATCTAGTCCATTTTATTATTATTATTATTATTATTATTATTATTATTATTATTATTATTATTATTATTACATTATTCCAACACCGAACCTAACCTAACCGTAGACAAACATTGGTCTGCAACAAGTTTGTTGAGGTTCGAACAACGTGCACGGTCGAACGATCATAAATAATTAAACGTTTTATAACGATTGTGACAATCAACTTCTTTCGCAATGTGCTAGAATTACTCATACCTATATTACATTATTAAATTTAGTTCAATTTACTCGGTCAAGTGGACACATTAATGGACTTGAAAGATGTCGAAATAATATGATAACGTCGGTACAAAAATATATGTTGTTGTTACATTAAAAATTAAATTAAAAAAAATTCCAATAATAACCCCGTGAGAATTCCGAAACGGGAATCGTTAAATGTACGAGACGTCCACTCGGTCAACTCGATGAAAATGCCACGACGACTGTTTTCAACGATAAAATTTTAAAACATTTTTTTTTTTTTTTATAAGTACCGTATAGGTATGTTGTACATACATCAGTACACGATTTATTGAAATAGTATTGACCGCGGGAAGCTTTTCCCGAGAACTCGACGGTTTTTTTTTTTTAGACCAAATTTAAAAATATTATTTAATACGTTTTTTTTGTTTTTGTTTATCGTCCGCGCAGGTACACGACGTATTTGAACCGTAGGAATGCGCTGCTGGGCATCGCTGGCGTATGGGCGCTGGCCGCGTTCGTTTCCGTCGTGCCCATATGCATACTGAGCATCCACAGGCCGCCCAAGCCGGTGGTGTTCCACGCGGGAGACGCCGAGTACATGACGTGCGCGTTGGACCTGACGCCCACGTACGCGGTCATATCGTCGTGCATCAGTTTCTACATACCGTGCGTGGTGATGATCGGCATCTATTGCCGGCTGTACTGTTACGCGCAGAAGCACGTGCAGAGCATCCGGGCGGTGACGCGGCCGTTGACCACCACGTGCACGGCGACCGTCGCGGCGTCTACCACCACGCTGACGACGGCCGTCCATCACAATCACCGCGGGCACCAGCACCGTCAGCACCAGCAGCGCCAGCTCCATCACCACACGTCGCCGTATCACGTGAGCGATCACAAGGCCGCCATAACGGTCGGCGTCATAATGGGCACGTTCCTGTTGTGCTGGGTGCCGTTCTTCTGCGTGAACATCATCGCGGCGTTCTGCAAGACGTGCATACCCGAGGCCGCGTTCAAAGTGCTCACGTGGCTCGGCTACTCCAACTCGGCGTTCAACCCGATCATCTACTCGATATTCAACACGGAGTTCCGGGACGCGTTCCGCCGCATACTCACCACCCATTACCCGGACTGGTGTTTCTGCAAGGGTTACCGGCGGGCCGCGGTGCTCGACTCGGACGCGTCCCAACGGCACCACCACCATCACCGGCACCGCTGCCGGAAGCCGACCGGCAGCGGCGCCGGTTGCGATTTCGTGTCGTCCGCGTCGGCGTGCACGGCCGTCGTGGCCGCGTCCACTATCGCGGTGAAACAGAACGGCAAGGCGGCCGCCGTGGCCTCCGCCGCCACCGCCGCGACGTCGTCGTCCGTCGTCGACGGGGACGCGAACGCGGTTAACGCGCAGTCGGCCGCCAGCCAAAGGTCGTCGGTGGCGTCGTTACGCCAATCGCGTCTCAGCTCGTCCGAGAGAATCGTTATCGAAGCGGACATGGAGGAGGACGCGTCGATCGTCATCTGACCGCCTCGGCCGCCGCCATCAGTTCGGTCGTGTGACGTCCTCCTAGCCGTCATACCGCGCCTCGCCACCGAATATCTCGTCTGAACAAAACGACTCCTGTCCCCCGCCGCGCATCATTTCCATCTCTGGCTCTCGTATCCGGTCGATTCCCCCCAACGTCCGTCCGTCATAAAATAGTCTTTTGAATTCTATAGCGGGTAGTCGAATTTCGCACGAGTGGTGCGACATACACACGTATTTAGGAATTAGTAAAGAACTTAATAATAAATGTATTATATAAAAAAAAAATTAATATTTTAACGGTTAAAATGTTTTTTTTTTTTTTAGTAAAACGTGTTTGCTAAGTCTCCTCCCCCCCCCCCCCCCGCGCAAAGTGAAATCCTTTTTTTTTCTTCTTTTCCTGTTCGCGCGAATATTGCAAATCGGAATTTTGTACACGTTTTGTGTGAGAAAACATTTCATTAAATGGATGATACGTTTTACTGGAGTTAACGGTCGATAAAATTCATGAAAATCTTTCTTTCTTTGTTTTTTTTTTTTGCTTTTCTCGCAACGCGATGGCCCCGTACGTTTCGTATAATTCACTAAATTATATACCGACTACAGTATTTTAAATGTGTAAAAATACCGTGTATTATTGTTTTATTTTATGAATGATACGTACGTTTCAAATAAGTACTTCAAATGTCCATATTCGTTTATTTAAATATTTTGTGGAATACACATTATTTTTATCACAGTCTAATCATTACGCGACACGATATTATATAAAATCACGACAATCATCGATCCTTAACAAATAGACATCGGATCTGATATAATAATACTTCTACGAAAAATCGTAAAGAGTAAAAATCTGTAATCGCTGGAATAATTTTGTGATAAAAACTAAATTATTATTATTATTGTCCCTTCGATTAAATTTAATTACGGTATAATAAATATACAGTATTTACGTAAATGTGTCAATTAAATGTTTTTTAAATTGGTTTTGTCGGAACGCGACAAAAATTAAATAAATGTTAATGATCGTTTAAGCGAGAAAGTATCAGTTTAATGAAATATTTTCTTATTTTACAAAGAGTAAAAAAAAAATCAATTTTTTTTTTTCGATATAATGATAAACTTTTCATGAGAAAAAAGAAGAACATTTCACTACGTGAAACACCTAACAATGTATCAATCACGTAAAAAATTAATAAGAAAATGATAATAACAACCGAAATAAATTATAAATGTGTATAGAAAAATGCTTTGAAACGTCTTAAAAATAATGGTAGTTTTTTATGAAATGTTGATTTTGTTCATTATTTTTTTTTTTTTTTTTTTTTTTTGCGTTTTGGCGGAAAGAAGTGTTTTGACGGAAAAGAAATTCTTCAAAAAACATCAAAGGAAGAAGGATTTTTTTTAAACGATTTATAATAACGTGATATATTTTTTATATAATATTGATAATGACGAAAGAAGTTTTCATAAAACAATTTTTATTCTTCGTAAAAACAACGGGTGTTCAATAGTAAATAATGATTTTTCCTTCTTTTTTTTTTTTTAATTTACCTAACCACATAACTTTGTACGAACAAAATTAACTAGATAATTTGATAACTAGTTCACCGGATATCTTGACTATACAATATATAGGTATATAATATTAAACAAGTTAACGTGGTACACATCAAATCAATACAGTTTATGAGATTATATACAAAACTCATCGACTGGTATTGATGATGTTCATCCGCATCGATATTCATACATATAATAATTATATTATATTATATATTATATGATTTGAGTAGAATTCAGTTGAATTGCATACACTGTTGAACACACGTAAATAGTATTTTTTCTCCGTCGAAAAATTTCCCGCCTTCCTAATACTGTACATCACGACGACTCACGGAACAAATTGCCGCGAGATAATAATAATACATATAAAATATAAATGCTTCGTTTGCGGTAGATAACTTAAAAAAAAAGATTAATACGAATATGTCGCGCAATATATTATAATACACTTAGCCTTTTTTTCGGTAATATATTATTTTATTATTAATAAGTTTATATACCGCGAGTTATATATATATATATTATTTACTATCGTTTTACACGCCACTTTCCGAACGGATTTCTGCCCGTTAAATACACTCGTAAAGTTATATAAACGCATAACCGAAGCAATTACCGTTGATTTTATCATAAAATCAATGTTACATTACCTCACCAATGTCATAATAATATTAAATTATAACCGGTTAAATCGGTTTGTAACCGCACACGCGTATGAGTGTATGAGGCGAAATCCGTTTTCTGTTTTCCAAAAAAAAATAAAATATCACTACAATTTGACTTGTAACGAAGAATTATCGCGTATATTTTCGAAATTTTTTATTGGTAAATTAATTGTACAAAACACTACATTTCAACAGTAGCCGAGTACTTATGAATTCTTATGTTATGTGATAAATTATATCCGTATAATTTTTTTTAAGAAAAATAAATCAAAATTAAAACGGAAAAACGTATGAAAATATTGATTGTATTGTTGTTATTCCGCTATATCTATAATTTGTTTTCTTTTGCATATACGAAATAATATCAATTCCACACAATATATTTAATTTTTTTTTTTTTTTAATTATATGAAGAAAAAACAACGCTAAACGCTATATATACGTTGTATCGTTCATTCGACTCTTGTTCACGATATTTATAAAAAAAATAACGTAATATTATAAATGCGGAAATTATTATTATTATTATTTCTTTTTACTCCAACACATTCTGACGATGACGACGTTTTTTTTTTTCGAACCGATAACGCGTCTTTGTATTTATTCTCCCATATAATATCATCCACCGGGTACGCGTTCTATATTATTATTATAAGTGGTTCGTAATATTTTAAGATTTCATTAGTGTATATAGTTTTATTTGAATATAAAATTATTACTATAAGTGTGTATATTATTATAAACGTCTGTGTGTATGTGTGCCAAATTGTATTTGTATTTTTCATTGTTAAAACCGTATTGTTATTAATATTATATATAATATGTACGTAATATTTTCCTAAAATTGAAACGCGTAGTTCCTGTAGGTATAGAAAAACATACCCCTTTTTTTTGCGTTTGTTTTTAATACAAAATTATATATATATATATATATTATAATGCATAGCGGTTAAAAATATACAACATCGAGTATGTTTTCTTTTCGTTATTGTTGGTTTTTTTTTAATGTAAACGCGTCGTGAATCGTACGTGTACGTGCACAAAGTAAAATAATATAATTTCTCTTAAAAAAAAAAAAAATTTCAACAGTAATACAATATAACTTATAATTAAAAACCTTGCAGTGATCTTTTAATCTTTTTTCGAAATAAAAATTCTGTTCGTTGCAACACGTATTACGTAAACGAACAATATATTATGTGTCATATATTGCTTTTAAAACAAAAGTTTTCGCCTATAAAAACGGCCGATTGCAATGTGAAAAATGTTTTGCGTACACCTACATAAAACCGACCATATATATATGTATATACGTTTAACATTCCAAAATAATAAATTCGGTATAAGCTCTTAAAGCTGACATCGTCCGGCACCTATAAAAAAAAATCGGACGTTTACGCGCTAAACCTTAAAAACACCGAAGTTATATTATAACGACATTACGCCATGGCGTGTCGTCCTTCGTATACGAAATACTGTTCGCTATACGAAATTATTATACTTAACACCTGTTAAGAATATGTAACTGCGTAATATCGATTTTCAAATTATACGGCGGACATGTATTATTTTATATTTTTAAGTCGTAGACCGCATGGCGGAGTTCCTGTTGGGTAGTAAACCGTAGGAGGAGACCACCAAGAAAAAAAAAATCGAAAAATTTGCGCGCTAAGAAAAAAAATTATTACCACTCAAATACACCTCAAATTATCGGTTTTTATATATTTTCTGTCACTATAGTGCAACGCAGATAATAATATCTGTATATACACACACACAGAATTCAAACTAACTCGTCACATTAATTGACATGTAGTGTTGAAGTAAGAGTTCTACGTCGACTGTTTTGAAATACAAAGTTTATTTTCAAGTATTTCATTACATCGTCAGCATTGAATTAGCAATATAGGAAAAATATTGTATTTGTCTTAAAACAAATATTATGTATTATTTATACAATATCAATACTGTTTCCCCTGAGATATCGGACTAAACAAATACTTTGTGAATTAACGTTCCACCACTGCCATGTTGGTTTTCAATTCATTAGAACGATTATTCGAACACGAACATATTTTCTAATCTATAATCAAATTTTAGTAATTATCTGTTTTCTGTTAAGAAAACTACCGGAAAAATCGAAATTAACCTCTTTAAAGATCTGATTAGAATCTACTGATTTGATAACTAGATCGAAAAAATGTCTTTACTCCAAAATTTTTACTCGACTTCTAACCAAATAAGTGTATATAGGGTGCGTGCGCGCAATTATTGTGCGCATCGGAAATAATTTTCAAGCACTGGAAACTCGATCGTTTTTTGATATATATATATATTATTTTTCATCATGCCATCCATCCACCTTTAGTGTATGTAATTTGTGCGCAAAATAATTTTCATTTTTGATAACGGTCGCGGTTAAATAAAAATAACTAAAAAAAACTAAAAACTAACATATCAACAAATTAAGCAAACGTTGTTATTTTAGATTTATCTCAGGCACAACAACGACGATACGCAACAAAGACATTTGTTGACATCCCTAAATATCATAATATTCAAACACCGAATAAATATATCGTTTCGAAATGAATTTAAACAAGAATAGAAATTGTCTACCAAATATACATTACTCACTCACAGTGTTCGAATTGGAAAAATTAAAACAATCAGTTTTACGTAAATTGCATACATATATATATATATTTTTTTTTAATAGTCTGTGTACAAAATCTAAATATATTATGATTAAAAATATTATTAGACTACAAATATTTTCAATGATAATTACAATAAAACGTATTCAGTTGTTATTTCGACTTTTAGATGTTTTTATACGAGTAATATAATTGACATTTATTTTACGATATTTATGAGAAGAAAAAAAAACTCCCCAAAATATAAAATACTTTGAAAAAAACTTAACTCAATGAAAAAAAAACATGCGATAATTTTACCTAACTACTCCTATTGATTACGTATAACTGCTCCATTATACGAATATATATATATATTATTAATTTCATTTATATACGAAACATCATTGATCTTTCAACTTAGTATTTATCCTATTTATGTGATATATGTATTTTGTTATGTATTAAACGTATTATTTAATATTCTCGTTTATGATATTATACTGGCTACCTATAATTATTATATAGAGCCCCCTAACCCATAGCAATAAATTTGTAATAAAATAAAATTATAAAATATTATTGTTATTGTTGATGTTTTTTTAACAGCCGCGTAAAAACGATTTATCGGTATAATATGTAACAATCGATATAATTATTGTTCATATATTGCGTACACAATCTCTTCCGAAACAATTAAACATTATATATTTACATATGTACATATGTAAATATACAATCAAGCCAAAAAGTATTATGTAAAATAAAGAAAAATATAAGGGTTATAATGTTAAATTTGTTTATGTACAATACCGGTTTCGACAAAAAAATCATCTTCGGTCATTAAGCAATTTAATTTAATTGAATTTTTATTTATATTTTTTTTCACGTATCAATTTCATTATTTTGTTTGTTTTAACTATTTTGTTAATTAAATATCAACGATATGACTTTGTTTTGTTATTATAATATCAACAACATAATAAATGCAATACGTCTATCAAAAATGATTGATATCACAACAGGTTTAAGCACAACGAAAAAACAAGACGCACATAATATAGTGTATACCATTTGATTTGAACATATTATATAAATGTAATTCGATTATTATTTCACGTGTATTTTAATTAAAATATTTAAGTTTATTAAAAATAAGCGTGCCAATAAAATATTTGTAATATATACTTAGTACATCTATTGATCTTTGGACTATTTCCGAGTGTTTGCTGTGTGTACATATATTAAATAGTTTATATTTAAAATAATATAAATTTAATGATTTTTTTTTTTTTTTTGTAAGAAAAATAATACATCCATAATATTGTACAACGATTAATATATATATATATATATATATATATATATATACATATCATATATTTATATATAAAACGTTGTCAATAACGCGAAACATGTATTCCTTTCTTTTAACGTTACTCTCAGCTATAAATATAAATATATATATATATAATTATTATATAGCCAATCTTCATTGTTACCATTAAACTATAGTGTTAAGTCGACATATATTTAGACGTATTAATATTATATATAAATATATTGTTTAAGTTTATAATATTAAAACATATAATAAAAATAATAGTAATAATAAGAAAATTATGCAATAATTAACTGTGTGAATTATTCGAATATAAAAAAGAATGAAAAATGTTTATAGATATGTGTGTGTGGTTTTTTTTAAATATTAGGCACTTAGTCAGCCGGAAAGATCCAAGTATCCGGACGAACCACTTTAAGAGGTGATATCATACGATATAATAATCTTTTTTTATTGTACTTTGGGAAAAAAAAAGTGTATAATATATTATAAAATAATATATGAATATGTAGATTCGGGAGACGACGGTAGTTTCCTATACAGCGTTATTCACCGAACATCGTTTACATATATTATATATATATGTATATATATACTTCCTTATCACGTTAAGTTGACAAATGTGAATTTTAAGTAGATAGACTTTGCACGAGAGCAGTAAATGAAAAAGAAGCAGAAAAAACCTCCGCAGGCCACGCGCGAAAACTTATTTATCTTCCGATTTAAAATCCGACAAATTTTGCACATACACCGTTGTGATATCGATTTACATTGCGATGCGCATAATATATAACAACTTACAAACATAATATATTATATATATATAGGTCGATAAATGCGATAACTTATTTAATTATAAACAATATTTTATTATAAAATTATAATTTATTGAAATTTAATGACGCAAAAAATATTACATTGATATAAATAATGTAAACGCAAGATCGACGCGTAAAATATATATATATATGGTATATAATAATAATAATAATAATAATAATAATAATAATAATAATAATAATAATAATAATAATAATAATAATAATAATAATAATAATAATAATAATAATAATAATAATATTAATAATAATAATAATAATAATAATAATAATAATAATAATAATAATAATAATAATAATAATAATAATAATAATAATAATAATAATAATAATAATAATAATAATAATAATAATAATAATAATAATCAGATAATAATAATTATCAAATAATAATAATAATAATAATAATAATAATAATAATAATAATCAAATAATAATCAAATAATAATAATAATAATAATAATAATAATAATAATAATAATAATAATAATAATAATAATAATAATAATAATAATAATAATAATAATAATAATAATAATAATAATAGAAACTGATCTAAAATACATATACATATAACTTTTCCGTTATAATTTTTTACTTCGCATAAATCGATTCTATTTGTAACAATAATATTTTCTGTGTGTAATCGTGCACAGTAAATAAAACGAAAATTTCGTTTCTATTCATCCATTCATTTGTATTGTGTTGGTAAAATAATTTTACAGTTTTCTTGCACTTATTTATTGTGTGCACACTAAAGCAAAACAATTAATTCCTGACAAACACCGTCTCCGGAAACTTATATTAATCTCAATATGAATAACGGTTCGCGTGTTCAATAGAAATAATAATAATAATAATAATAATAATAATATTATTATTATTATTATTATTATTATTATTATTATTATGACCAGCTTTTTACCATATAGCGCTCGGATGGTAATTATAATTATTGTTTTAGTCATATTGTTGTAAATAAAATTAAAAATCGTAATAAAATATGACTTCCAAAATGAATTACTATTAGAATATTACGTTTTTAAATCAGTAAAAAAAATGTAATGTACACCATAACTAGGGCTTTGAAATTTGTTTGCAATATAAAATAAGTAGTAAATATGCAATTGAATTTCGATGAAATATACAATACAACATCTAATTTATAAGATGAGATTTTTGAGACTTTTATTCAAAACAATTTCAAAGCCTATTTTAATCGTGAACAAAGCTTTGAAATAGATTTTATGCCTATAAAAGCTACTTAAGATTAACTTTATAACTTAAACTTTATAATTGTCTTGAACACTGTCCTATTATTATCATTAACTTTAACTATAGTAGTAGTCTTAACACTTCGCTTAACACGTTGAGTGAAAACATGGGTAAGACCTCAAATACGAAACAGTAATTTAGTGTGTATCATGTAAATGAAAAGATAGGAGAGCGAGTATAGGACGGAGTACAAGAGGGTGTCCTGTAACGCGCCGAACCAACACATAAGCCTCCCCCTAATGTTATATTATAATATAATATGATGATACGAATATTATGAATGGAAGAACTACATAAAAAAATGGATACAAATTGTAAAAAAAATAGAAGCGGCGTGCTTATAAAAAATATTCCCTCCTCCGCATTTCGTCATGAACCGCCGCCACTACACGAGTATAAAATGAATTCTAATAATTGAAATAACAAAATTTACCCATTAAAAATCAGCGTTTAAATAAGTGTTCGTACAATTTATTGACGTCTCACGACACTCCAACGTCAATAGTCAACTACTATTTACTCTTTAAATTATATTTTTACAAATATCTCAATAAAACTACTTATGCGTTTAATACTAAATTAAAATAATCCGACCTTATAACTACTATACATAGATATATATATATATATGTATTTAAAGCGAGTTTATATTGTAATTTCTCCCATCTTCCCAGAGTCAGGGAAAATCTACCGAATCCGGTCAGTTATTTATTTGGTGAAAAATGTTTTGAAAATATTCGTTGAATATGTTCAAACCCATAAGCCAAAGTGCAACCAAAATATTAACTAACCGTTTTTTATTTAACCATCATCTTTATTATACAAGCCTTTAGCCGCTTTTTCCTCATATTTGGAAACTTGGACAACCCATAATAACTGATGTCCTTATTAGATCTCCTACATTAGTTATTTGGACAACATGGAACCATACAATTCCGCATTTTAATTATTTAGTTGTCTTTAATTAAAATGTACAACTACTGTATTAAAAGGTTCAACGGTAATATTAATATAATAAATAAACAAAATGATTATGCAAGTGTTTTTCATTACAATATACAACAATATTACAATAATTATAAAATTATTTTAAATTATACCGGAAATATGATATTAATTCTTCCATGAATATTCTCATTTACTCCACGTCTGGTGAACATTATCTGTGCCGTGTTATCTAATTGACATACCTATTTACTTACACCATGGCATGTGTAATAGCCGTAATACTATCTTCCATGTATGAACACGGCACAAAATTTGTAGGTTACGTTATCTCCAGCTAGTTGTTGTCTTCCTTTTTTTTTTTTCTTGTGTCGGGTTTGTGGCTTCTTTCGAAAGGCGGTCACATTTGGTCGACGTATTTTTCGCGTTTACGTTTGTCGTTTGTGTTTTATCCCGTTAATTATGGTAAGTACTCGAAAACATATAATCTCACATACGCTTATTTGCTTTCGTATTGAATTTTCGTTGTCTACAATCGCGGATCCAATCGGATAAAAATCACGTACCTAGCTTGGCCGCTTTGTATTTTGTGTCCCATGCCCCGACGACGTGCCATTAAATTTATTCAAATCGCTTTCAGGGTTTTGTTAAAGTTGTCAAGAACAAACAATACTTCAAGCGTTATCAAGTCAAATTCAAGAGGCGTCGCGAAGGCAAAACCGACTACTATGCACGAAAACGGTTAATTGTCCAAGACAAAAACAAATACGACACCCCCAAGTATCGTTTGATCGTTCGTTTTTCCAACAGAGACATTACGTGCCAAGTATGCATAATAAATATATTTATCCAACTGTATAACCGCATTTCACTGGATAAAATTAAAACTTCAGGTCGCACACTCTCGCATTGAAGGTGACAAAATTGTATGCGCCGCCTACAGTCACGAATTGCCTAAATACGGAATCAAAGTAGGTTTAACTAACTACGCCGCTGCATACTGCACTGGACTCTTAGTTGCCCGTAGAGTAAGTTATATTACATTATTCCACCGTATCTTTATATTCTATTTCTTTGTGCGTTTTAGTTATTGAAAAAACTTGGATTGGACCGTTTATATGAAGGATTGAAAGAAGCTAATGGCGAAGAGTACTACGTGGAACCAGCTGATGAAGGCCCCAATGCTTTCCGTTGCAATTTGGATGTTGGTTTAATGAAGACCAGTACTGGTGCTCGAGTTTTTGGAGCGATGAAAGGAGCCGTAGACGGAGGTTTCAACATTCCTCACAGGTAAATGGGAAAATAAATCTATTTTGAAAATGTCTTACTATAATATTTGAATGTAGCGTGAAGAGATTCCCCGGCTATGACGCCGAAGCTAAAGAGTACAATGCTGAGGTTCATCGTAAACATATTTTGGGTCTTCATGTTGCCGAATACATGCGTAAATTGGAAGAAGAAGATGAAGACGCATACAACCGTCAATTCTCTCAATACATCAAATTGGGAATTGTTGCGGACGATGTAAGTGTACATTCTCAAATTTTTATATTAGAAAAGTTTTTTTGATAAATTGCAATAAAATGTTACATAGTTAAATGTTAGTAAAAATTAACATGACGTGACATTTATAAAATCGATCTACAACTAGATTATTAATCGTTTATCTACACTTCCATAATGGTGATAAAAGATACCACTATACTCGAATTTTTTTCTTCAATCTAACTAACAATAGCAAAGTAACATATAATTTAAATTATATTATATGTTAAATAGAATTTAAACTTCCAAAATTAAAGCGTTTAAACTTGAATTTTAGTTGAGGCACCTTAAAGTCATACATATTGAAATGGATACAACTAAAGGTAGATTAGATTGAAACATTTATAAACAAAATATTGTTTTATAAAGGAAAATAATTTTTTTCTACTTGGATTGAATAAAAAAGAAAAATGTTCTAATCAATAATTAACAACAACAAATTATATATGTACAACTTGATAAAAAAAATATACGTAATTTAAATTTGTTTGGTAACAATTTAAAAAATCACATTTTTAAAACATAAGTTTTTAAAAACAAAAAACCTAAATTTAACTGACGACTTAAAATCATGGATATATAAAACGATGATTTGTACATATTGTACACAAGATAAACAAATACTATACTTAGTATAATAATTGTAGCCTTGTACCAATTCAAATTATTTGGGTTTCGCTGTATATTTTTAAATAAATATAATATTATTCCTAATTTATGTGCCTATTGAAATTTTTTATAATTTAAGAAATAATTCTTTTAATAATGCTGTAAATTGTATTTTTGTAGTTGGAAAATATGTATAAGAAAGCTCATGAGAATATCAGAAGTGATCCAAAACGAGACAGGAAGCCGAAGAAGGACGTTTCAAAGGAACCTAAGAAACGCTGGAATGCTAAGAAATTAACCAATGCTGAGCGCAAACAACGTGTTGCAGAAGCCAAAGCTGCATATCTCAAAGAGTTACAAGGCGAGGAGATGGAGTCGTAGACCGTTGTTTTATGTGCTGAGTGTATTAATTTCAATAAAACATATAAAACTTACAAAGATTTTTCATTAGACATATCCAATTTTTTCCTTTACTTTTTTAAATAGTTTACATTTTGCATATTTCAATATGACTAGACTTATAAAAATCTTTCCGTGATTAATTCTATTATAGTTTTAAATATTAAAAATGGGGTAAAATACTGTTAGTTGCAAAATTTCTTAAGTAATTTAAATTATTAAATTGAAACTACGAAATGAATAACTGTGTCACTACTGAAAAATAGCAAGAATAAAATGTCTGGGCATTACAAAAATATACCAACATAGGGACACAAGTATCATGTGTTGTACTAATATTGTTTAAAATAAAGTCGATTTTTTTTAAACCGATTATAACTGATAAATATATCATTGATTAAAGAATTTATAATAATGCTTATATATATATATATATATATATATAAAATCAAGGAATCTGCCGAAATCGTCTTTAAATGTATTAAAAGAAAAAAAAATAGTGACCCATTTACTTTATTGTACTATTCTGTACTACATATTTGTGCAAGTCTATGAACTCCAACTGATCTCGAAATCGCGTCTCTATTTTGTTTTTAAAAAAATTCCGATATAAATCTACTGTCAATTGTGCATTACACACAATTTTGTCATTAAATAATGAATAAAATGCTTTTAAAATACGAAGTCGTAAAATATAACTGATTAGTAAAATATTTAGTTGCGAAAACAATGGGTGCTTAAAGCTAACTTACTGATACGCATGCATTTCTTAAGTAAGCTATTTTGTTTTTTTTTTTTTTTTTAGAAATACAAAAACTGTTTTCATTTACGTGTTGAAATATAATATTTATAATGCTCTACTCGGAGATTGTACGAGAAATTCGAATTTTTTTAAACTGCGCCCGAATCGGGTACATATACATTATAATATTGGTTGGGTTTTCGTCTTAAAAGGACAAATGAATAAAATTCCTTAATATTCAAACAAATTACATACATTGAGACCCACATAACTCGATCTATTTGTACAGAATAACATAAGGAATTGGTGTTAATTTAGGTTGTAAAACGTATTTAATGAATTCCAATTGGTAACGAACGTAATTAATAATGAACGCTTGATGATCGTAAACCTAGAGAAAAAAAAACAAAAAACGTTTCAAAATTTAAACAGTAATTATTAATTTTATTTATTTCTGTAACAGACTTGCTAAGTTTAACTGGTCGATGGATTTTTTTTAATAACACATATGAGACGTGATTAAAAAAATACTATAGGAGGGTGATTTATTTTACTACAAATAACCGTACGCGCAAATTTATTTTTTAAATACGTCGGTCTCCTTCGAAGTGTGTTCACCACGTTACGCATTTGTCCCAACGATTTTGCCACTTTTTGAAGTCTTCGGGACTCAACAAGTCCATTCAAACCGCATTTATTCTTATTGTTGTCATCGAAACAGTTATCCCGTCATTTCAGGTCGATTTTAATCCGATAAGAATTAATATTACACTCGCTGAAATTAGTTTCTTAATTATTATTTCACCGCGTACACGGCTGTTTCGTAATAATTTCTAAAAGCCCGAAGGTCGCGACCACCAACGAAGTGGAATCATCACCACCTGCAGCGGTTTCACGACATTCTAAAAATCTGTTGTGCCGAAATCCACTGTCATTAATTTTTTGTTTTTTCTTTTATTAACGCGATTTCCATTAGGACACATTTATTTTTAATTCACGCATAATGATTTTGTAGTCCGGAAATTTTTCCATCGCACATCGTGTGTCTATTAGGGAGACGGGAACGCGTACGCGTTTCGTTGTCTATACATAGACCTAACCGAATCGAACCGCGCGTTACTTGTGGACATAATTGAAAAATAAAATTCCAATTATTCGCACAGTGTGCGCGTATCTTTCACGTCGTTTGTACGACGTTCCGTCCCAGACGCCGGGCGTGTGTTAAACGACAGTTATTATTTTTCCGATTTTAAACTCGCGACGACGGGTTTACTATTAAAAAAAATCATACGCGGATTCGCGCGTGGAGAAATTATCGAATATTATAAAATCGTTCGAACTATTTATGCCGTTTTCGGATTATTTTCGTTGTGAAAAAATAAACCGTATATTACGGTTTTATGCGGGCGACAACTCGACAATACGGATTCACGATAAGTATATATAGTAAAGCGTTCTTTTTTTGGTCGAATAACATTTCATCAACTGCTATTATATAGTAGTTAATAACGCGAAGAGTAACTCGACGGGGTTTTTTTTTGGTGAAAAAAATTGTCTACGATTTTGCTGCGAAAAATACGAATCGCCTCCTCATCCATCGGCCGGTGGGTAGATTTTCAAATCACAGCGGTCGCCAAACAAAATGGCGGGGACGTCCGACCTCCACACGGCCCTCTCCACCGCCGGGAGCCGTAGTCGATAACCTCAAAAAGTGTGCGAGAGAGAGAGAGAAAAAAGTAGTGCGAAAAAAAAAAAACAATTTTCTTCGATTCGCGTATAAATAATATTTAGGTCGTCCGCGTCCCGTCCGTTGTGTTTGTTCGATAAAAACGATTTGTCACTCGACACGCGTCGACCGCGGTGGTCATCTCACGTATGCGTCCCGTCGGTAGTGATCCGTCCGGTGTCCGTGACATTTAAAATCCGCTTTACGGATCGGTGTCTGTGTATATACGGTACACACGAGAGATCCGATGGCCCACCAGTGGAGGAGGACCACCAGCACTGTCAAATCCGTCGTGCCACCGTTACTGCTGCTGCTGCTGCTGTCGCTGTGTCTACTGCTACCGATGATGGTTGTATGCGAGCCGGTCAGGTGTGAGAAGCCCGAGCTGAGTGCGTGCTACTGCGGTAAGACGACGTACGACAGACAAGAGCTGTACGCCGTCAACTGTACGGGCACGGCATTATCCATGCAAAAAAGCCTGGACGTCTTCAAGAATCTGCCCAACGAGACCGAGGTCAGACACATTTACTCTACCATTGTTATTGTACAACGTACACTAATCCGATTCTCGTTCGCTACTTGCATAGGTATTGATATTCACGGGTAATTATCTGACGCAGCTACCGTCCAACGTGTTCGGCATCAACGGCACTATGGAGAAATTACGGTTCCTAGACATGTCCAACAACGATATACAGGAAATAAAAGGAAAGAGTTTTCATCATGTTTCGGCTGTAGAGCGACTAATACTCAACAACAACAAGATAGGGTTGAACGGCATTGGATTTCATCATCCCAGGTGACTTTTAATGTTAACAGTCTTTTTTTACTTGTTTTCGTTTTACTCCATACACTGCACTCAAAAAAAAAACACTCTGACTTGTCCGACTAATAATCACTATCATTAAAAACATTTCAAATTACCATCGAATCGGTAAATGTTTATTGAAAAATATTAACACTGAAATTTTGATCAATTATTGTTTGTAGTAAAAGTGATTATATTCGTATACGACTCGCCTATTATTTCTCTTTTGTTTTTTTCTTTTTTAAATTCCAAATGCGTAGGTATTGCTCAATAAATATTTAATGCAAATAAACATGAAATGTGTTATTGAAAAAACTAACTGCTGCTGATGTCATCCTATTCACTTGAAATAACAATTACCTATCCGTGAATGATCTCATCCTGTTTGTATTGTATGCCACACCTACTGACTAAATTATACAGCACTAAAATATGTGTGTACATTTTTATAAAAAAACAAAATCTTACTTTAGTTCATTTATTTGCATTATTCATAAAAACACATGTTTTCTCCAATAATTTATATAGACCTAAATTTTTACTCAACGAGTAAATATAAAAATTTTACTTTTTTATAATTGTTTTTAATTTACGATTATTCTTAATTTAAATAAAAAGAAAATTAATATTGTTGAATATAAATTTTATAACACGCAATGATTTATATAGAATTGTATTTAAACTTTTCTTTCGTATTAATATTATTTATTATTAATAGAGTTCAGGAATTCTAGTGTTTTAAAACATGATTCGAATTTAAAATGAAATAGGTACATTTAATTAAACGAAATATATAAAGGGACTGTAATAGAATGTTAGATGTGGGTTTTAATATACAGATATACAGTAAATCGTATCTTTTCATAATTATGTACTGAAATCTAATTTCAGATATTTGTCGAGCTCAATTACACTGATTATAGCATGCCCTATTTATGACAATATCATAAAATTGAGATTTATTATTTACAAAAAAAATATAAATAAATACCTTTGATGTTTTACAATGCCTTTTTTTTATTAAATTCATTAAAAACCTACAGCTATTTCATTTTATGCTTTATTACAATGTTCGAATAAAATAAACAGAAAAATAGTTTACATCTAAGCTTTCATTAAAAATATCATCACTCTTGCAATCACTTTCATCATCTGTTTAACGTTGGGACATTTAACAATTTCTTCAATAAAGAACACAGTTACAATGCAATGTTGTTTAGTGAATACTATTTGATATTATTGATTTATATCAAAAACCAATTACTAATTCAGATACTAATTAATAAAAATAATACATTTGATAGATATTCCTTGTGATAATATTGCAGTTTATTTATAAATACTTAATATGGTAGATGATTTGAAAAAAGCTGGACACGCTTGTACTTAATCAATAATCATCATAATTTTGTTGATGTATTTATACGCAATTTTGTCAAATCTTAATGCATAACTATTTGGAAACGTAGTGTTAAAAAACTGAGCCTAGTTATTAATATTGGAAAATGTAAATGACTTCTTTGTAATAGATCATTAAATTGTGTGTATAAATAATGAACATTTTCAGTAATGAGTAAAACAATACTGTAATTATTAATCACATTGAATTATGTTTTTTACAGAGTGTTTTCAAACTTTGAGAGTTTGTTGGAACTACATCTGACCGATGCATTTGCTGATAATGGCATTGTAAATATAACAACTGATTTGTATGAAGTATTCCACAAAAGTAATTTAATTCGTCTGGCCAAACTTCATCTCGAACAGAATAAAATAAGTGTTATAACAGAACCTCGTGTTTTTTGCCAGTTACCTAATCTGCTTGACTTACATCTCAGCCACAATAAACTTACTGGAATCGATTTCGATGTACAGTGTATGTCTCATTTACGTTTTATAGATTTAGAAGGTAATTTTATACGTGGACTTTCCGATGAACAACTTTCTACCTTTGATAGCGTACAGTCAAACAATACATCTTTGACTATTGACTTATCTAACAATCCATTTTCATGTGGATGTAACATTGAAAAACTTTACGATTGGTTGCATAACACCAAAGTAAACGTTCGTAATTCCGAATCAATTCGATGTAGCCAAGATTTCCCGAAAAATCCTCTGGACCCATACGCTGCTTACCGCAACGACTGCCCTATTCCGATACGCACCACACTTGTGGATGGTAATCATGGAGGGCATAAATTGGTAATGTTGTTCGTGTTTTGTGCTGTATTTGCATTTTTGGGCGCCGTACTATATGTGTCGAGGTTTGGATTGAAGCAACTGAGACCAGAATTTAATACTTCTTCGAGAAAAATACATTACACAACTATTGGCAAGTGTGAAGAACAAGAGATACACGTATGATAATATGACAAATGATTAGTGGCGTTAACAGTACCGCATGTGGAAATTCCGACTCATGCTTTAGGGAAAGACTGAACCATTTTTTTGTTTTTATTATTTGTATTATTATTCAATTAACAATTTTAAGAGTTTTTATGAATTGTTACTCTTTTGTACAGTAATGTTATGAAATTTTGAATGGACATTTAAAAGGAAACGTTTAAATTTTTAGTTTAAAAGACATTTTTGATTGAAACAAAAAGTTTTTTATTATTTTTATTGACCACATTAAGAAAATGACTGTTATCTAACATAATTGTTATTTTTTTTTTTCTAAATAATTTTATATTGTCATAATTATTGTTGATCTCTAATATGTTTTGTTCCTTTGAAGTATATATTTGTAGGATGAAAGTATGGCCGGTCGGATTTTCCATATCTGTTAATACCTACTACTTTTATTAGCTACAAAACATGTTGTTTTATGTTCGTTCACGTCATATACTCATATTATGGAAAAAAATTAACTGTATTACCTAGTGTCCGTAATCAAGTATTATAAATTTTTTCTTTTTTTTTAAAAAAAAAAAAAGTTCTAGTGAGATGAAAAAAAATACACCGTCCCAATTTGTTTTAATTTAATTATTATTTTGTTATTGCGAATGTTGAATTGTTAATATAAATTAATTTTTAAGTGAATGAGCTTTTACATAATATGAATTTATGTGTACAAAAATATGCTAGTGATTTTTTTTTAACTAGCGCACATTTTTTTAATCATTACTTTTGCCCACTTTTTTCTTAATTTCTAATATTTTACTTTCTTGATTTACAAATTACATATTTAATTTTATAGTACTTACACAAAGTTTGTCATGGTATATAGTTCGTGTAGTTACTCTTTTGTTATTTGATTATCTATAACTGATCTTGGATATTGTATTCTTGTTAGACAATCAAGAAACTCGAGAAGAACACCAACAGCTTTATAATAATAATAATTTATTTATTATATTTTGTTAGTCATAAACTATAATTTTAATGTACTCAAATTTTATTTCATATTGCGTCCATAAAATATTCTCAAGTTTCTTGAATTTACAATATTGTGATTTATATTATGTGTACATATAAATGCTTAGGATATTTAACTTATTTTTAGAATTATGAAATATACTATACTTAATTTATTTATCTATACTTGGCTAAAATGTAATTCTTATTGTATTGCAATTTACAGTGTACATTTTTATACCATTGTTAAAATTTGTTTCTTTTAGATTTAAGTATAACAATGTAAACATTTCACGTTTCTTGTCACTCTCACACTTTTAATCATAACTTATATTTAACTGCTTATTAAAAACTTAGGCAATTGTTGACAATCCGAAATTGCATATCTTGGATTCTAATGTTAATGTAATATTGATATATGTCACATTGTAAAACTAATCTTCATTAAAATGATGAAAAAATTATAATTAAGCTTCTTTGTCTTGTCTAATCATATTATGGTTGTTTTAAATTTTAAAAATAATATCGTTGTTGGAATATTAAAAATGTTTCATAAAAAACACTCAAAAAACAAAAAAAAAAAATGTTAAATGTTTAAATGTACTTAACAAATTTGTTGATGTTCTGTTTTGGGTCTCGGATTTTATAACGTTTATAATATGTATATATATAATGAATTGTGAAGACGCACTTAACGCTTTGCGCTCCATTTGTCGGTAATAAACTTTTTAACACTGTTTATAGTCTATACTCTATAAACAATGTTAAAACACTATTTTTATTGATAGGCACGCAGCTAGAACATATTATTTGTCCAAAGCAAATCCACGTACACATTTATTGTTACTATTATGTATTGTTGTATTGGAGCGCAAAGTGTTTAAAACGTTTTATTATTATTATCTATTATTGAATATTATTATATAAAATATTAAAAACTAAAAAAAAAATTAATAATAAAAACCAAATTATAACATACAATATGTAATGCCTTTTTAGTTTTTAAAAAATTTATGCCTGCTGTGTTAAAAATTATATTATGCATATATATTTTAATTATTCACATTACTAAAAAAAAAAATGTATTTTATATAATAACAAATATTAGATGTTATATTGATCAAAATTTTAGTTCTTTTTTATCCAAATTTTTGAAAGATATGTGAAGGATAATATTTCATTTATAAGTCATTCACACTTATTGAAATGTTGATATGATCAACATTCAGTATTTACCCACAAGAGAAAAGGTTTACTATATATATAAAAAAAATGATATAATTAAATTATAAATATATCGAGTAATGCTAATAATTATATAAGTAATTGATACACTATTGAATTTAAAGACACTGACCAAACGGAAGTTCTAAAACTGATGTATGATTAAAAATTCGATCATTTTAAATATTTATACATAATTATTATATATACACAATTTCAAATTTATTATAAACAATAATCATTTTTCTATGATTTATTAAATCAATATTTTTTATGATTATTATTATTGTTATTTAAACGTAATTTTTTGAAAATTAATTGATTAAAAGTGATCGTTCCATGAACCACGACGACTCAGTGTAACTTTGATTCGAGCACTGATGACAGTGTTTACATTACATTAGAAAAATAAAATAAACGTATTAAATATACAAACGTATTCAGTGAATGACAATAACTAGTTAATAAAAAATAATAATGTTTTCGCCACGTACGTGTGATGTGTTTATATTATCAAAGTAGGATCCGTGCCACTAATTCGTGGTTCACGGACGTGGCTACTTTGACAAGTGTAAACTGGCCTTTAATATTATGGTCATAAAACAACGACGCCTCGAGAACTGATTTTAGAATGATATATATTAATATATTATATAGTGTATGCAATTAGTTGTTTAAAATATTTTATATAAAATGTTGTATGTGAATTATCATTTTATGCGTTCACATTTTCATGCATTATA
Source organism: Chaetogeoica ovagalla (assembly GCA_032441825.1). Taxonomy (NCBI): domain Eukaryota; kingdom Metazoa; phylum Arthropoda; class Insecta; order Hemiptera; family Aphididae; genus Chaetogeoica; species Chaetogeoica ovagalla. The sequence goes on along the minus strand of CM063727.1, from coordinate 1,446,560 downwards.
CACGAATATTATAAAAAATATGAACTCAAGGGCCAATGGATGAACATAGTATGATAGCCATTAATTACATTAATATTAAAAACAATTTTATAGATAATTATTTTCAATATTAATTATGTATATATATATATATTGGATAATCAAATATTATTTATTATCTAACTATAAGGTAGATATGTATAAGTACTATTATTATTTTTATCGACATGATATAATAATAAGTGAAAAGTGAAAAGAGGCAAGTTTGACGTAAGTAGGTATATAATATAGTGTTATTAATTTTACTGTAAAAATGATTTAAGAATAGGAAGTGTTGGTAATGACAAAATTATAAATACATACAAACTACAGCCATATTATATGCTGCATAATATCTAAATAGGTACATATGTAATCATATTGTAGTAGATATACATAATATTATGTTAATAATGAACAGACACAGTGGCAATATTAATTTGTTTAAATACATCGCCGACAAAAACGTAATTCAGAAATGTACGTAATATTATAGGTAACAACAACAGGTTGTATCTTAACATTCGAACGCTACATTTGAAAAATAATAATAAAATGATTACGAATGAAAATGTTTATTTCTCCTTATAATTCACACGGGTCATCTCAATTGATTACATTCTCAATTCAAACGATTAAATCCATAAAAAAAAAAATATTTATGTACCTATATAATAAACAATATTTTACATAAGCCGCGTTTGTTTTATCGAAAACCAAAATAATACGTTCTTGCCACACGCCTATTTTTTTATTTTTTATTTAACACTTGTTGAATTCTATATTGATATTGTTATCAACTTTATTTTTAATGTCTAAACCGCAGCACGTACCTACGTATTATACATTTACCTTGTTGACGACCAGACCGCCGCGGAGCAAATCAATCGTGTAATCAATTATTTTTTTTCTCTTACGCTATTTAGTACAATACGATATTGGACCTTTCACGACTTTATAATCAGTTCCAATCGAAACCATTAAAATTCGGTTTCGAGTGACCAGCACCATTTTGATTTATGCGCGTCGTTATTTAACAAAAGGTGAGCTACACACGCAATATATAGCCAAATAAATATAGCGAAATAGTATTATTATTTTTAAACGGTTTTAGAAACAGAAATATGAGGTCCAGAGTAATGAATTTGATGGATGCGTTGAACTCCGTCTCGTGTAGATGTCCATCGCATTCCAGTTTGGGTGCCCTCCCGTCGAGGCTCAGTTCCAGCGTAGATCAGAAGGAATATGCTTTCGAAATGGCATGTTCTACCATTCGTTACGGACCCGGTGTGACCAAGGAATTGGGCATGGACATGGTTAATATGCAAGCCAAAAACGTGTGTGTCATGACCGATTCAAATCTAGTCAACTTATCACCAGTAAAAGCGGTTCTCGACTCTCTTACCAAAAATGGTGTAAAATACGATCTTTATGATAAGGTCAGAGTGGAACCTAATGAAAAGAGTCTTGAAGCCGCCACAGACTTTGTACGTAATCTGCAGTTTGATGCGTTCATAGCTGTCGGCGGTGGTTCTGTCATGGATACCTGTAAGGCAGCCAATTTGTATTACTCTGATCCGGAAGCCGAGTTGTTGGATTATGTGAATCCGCCCATTGGAAAAGGAAAACCAGTCACTGTGCCATTAAAACCATTGATTGCAGTACCAACTACCACAGGCACTGGGAGTGAAACCACTGGCGTTTGTATTTTTGATTATGAGAAATTGAAGGCCAAAACTGGTATCGCCAATCGTGCTTTAAGGCCTACGTTAGGTATTGTTGATCCCTTGCACGCGTTATGTCAGCCAGAGAGAGTGTGTGCTTTTAGTGGTTTTGACGTGTTTGGTCACGCATTGGAATCGTTCACGGCCGTGCCATACGACGAAAGATCTCCACGTCCAACAAATCCAATTTTAAGACCTGCGTACCAAGGGCGCAATCCAATCTCAGATGTTTGGGCTCGTTATGCATTGGACATTATTAAGAAATACTTCAAAAGAGCTGTGTATGATCCCGAAGATTTTGAAGCGCGGTCTAACATGCATTTAGCCTCGACAATGGCTGGTGTAGGCTTTGGTAACGCAGGCGTCCACTTGTGTCATGCACTATCGTATCCTATCTCTGGAAATGTGAAAAAATATCAAGCCACCGACTACGTTACTGATCATCCAATTATTCCTCATGGATTAAGTGTTATTATGTCGGGGCCTGCCGTATTCGAGTTCACGTCTCCAGCCAGTCCAGAACGCCACATCGAAGGAGCTAAACTATTAGGTGCTGATGTCAGTCGTGTTAAAAATGCTGATGCTGGAAAGTTATTAGCCGATGTCATACGTGGTTACATGCAAGATATGAAAATCGATAATGGTTTGTCTGCGCTTGGATATACTAAGGACGATATCCCAGGATTGGTGAAAGGTACACTACCACAACATAGGATAACAAAACTCGCTCCAAGAGACCAATCTGAAGAAGACTTAAGTCTATTATTTGAAAAATCGTTGACCATTTTCTAAAAACAAAAGTTATTTATTTTTGTTATTAAATTTCAAATGTTTAAATTGTTATAGCTATTTTTTTGTTTATATATATACAAGATTTATTGTATTATTTTACTGGTTTTAAAATTAACAAATTATATTTTTATTCTGTCTACTTATTATTTTATTTTGTTTTTTTCTTTTTTAAATAGGTACATATAAATTATTCGATAATAACAGATCTAATAATTAAGTAGCTTAGGTTTATTATTATTATCCATGACATTAAAATTTTACTTCCTTATATTGATTGAAATGATTCTTAATCATCAAAATGCAAAAAAAAATGTATAATTATTAATAGATTTTTAGTAACAAATTACTAATTTCACATTTATTATTATTGAAGAATAATTCTCATAAAATATTTTCAATTAACAAATATTTTACTATAAAACTAAGAAATTACTGAATGACAATTATTTTAAAGTTTTATGTTCACAAAATTTTATTTCCAATAATTTTTAAACTTCAAATATACCGCGAATAAAGTATGGAGCTCATGGAAAACAGGCAAAATATTATCTTATCAATTCAATTGCCACCAAAAACAGTTATATAAACATTGAAAAATGAAAATAGATAAAGAAATTACGAGTACGTACAAATTACAACAGTTATTACTTGGCACTTGGCAGTAAGAAACGAGTATTATTAATTTAAAAAAATTAATTTCAAACACTATTGTTAATTGATTAATTATTCAACGGTCCAACTTATTCATTTTGAAGGTAATTTTACTTAAAATACAATTTTGAATAATATTTGCAATTTATTCGATTTTATACAGTAAAAGAAACGAAATACGATCGCTATATATGCCTATATGTATTGTAAATAAGTATAATGTTATAAAATAGTATTTTAGGACCACAATTCAAACTGTCGTACCCTCACAAAATTATTTTAGGTAAATATAGGACGATTCGAAGCTAAGAACACTCAAAGATCTGAACCTGACCAAAATGCATCTTAATTTATTAATTTTGGACAATTTGAAAATAGTTACCTAAAGTGAATGTTCTAATTAATAAGTAATAACTTAAATGAGCTTACATTATTTATAATAAACAAACACATTTTGATTGGAGAGACATATAATTTATATCGGTTTTACATAATACATTTCTACTCAAATTAGTTTAGTCGTTAATATTTTATACTTACATGTATATATTCGTTAGAATAATTAACTCATTTTTTTATGACATACTAAAATTGATAATATCAATAAAATAAAATAACTTCTAACGTTGAATTAATTTATTGTATAATTATTATTATTATTATATCTTATCAATTTGTTTTACTTTAGAAAATTGTTATACAATTTGTCTAGTTATGAATGAGTTCTCTATGTACATTCAACATGATTGGGAAGAATGCATCAGGTGATTTTATTTGCTTAGAATAAAATTAGATTGGAATTAAAATTACCTATTTGTTTTTTCTTCTTAGATCAATTGGAAACCGAGTTTGGATATCTATCAAGCAAAGAAGTAATTTATATTACATAAAATTATAGATGGGTTGAAGTTTATACCAGTATAATGTTTATGATTGAAGCTAACTTAGTTTACTATGTTATAAACCTAAAACTGAATCTGACTTATAAATATTTATTAAAGCCCGATTAAATTTATTATTAATATAAATTAAAAAATCATATTTTTCTTATGAATACAAATCTGTATTAAAATAAAAAAAAATATGTTTAAAGAATAGTCACTTTATAGACTATAAGTTACGTTTAATGAAAAATTATCTGTATGAAACTCTACATAAAATTGCATTCAATTAATTATTATTCTGTAATAACTATTAGTTATTAGTATTACACTAAAATATCACACCGTTGTCCATTGATGATTTCAGTGTATAATTTTATTTCAGATGAACCCAGCATACATGGACATTTACAATGTAAATCACTCAAACTCAACGGACTACCGGTTATACAAGGTATAAATGGATTTGAAGTAGAATCAGTATCATCGCATGCCATTCAAGTGAAACACTCTCTCTACCCTTCCGTCACATTGTTATCTCCATATAGAATTTTCAAAGATGTACATAATTTAAGTGTAAGTATAATATGTATTTTTTTCAACAAAAGATTTTTTTACTAAAAATATATATTTAGGTAACGTCATTAGATGTTGTCAGTGGCCAGTGTATATCCGCATCAGATAGCATTTTGAAATCATGGAGTAGTTTAGATCACGAAAAAGAAAGAGAAGTAATGTTATAAATATTATTTATATTTGTACTAAATGAAAAATTGATTAAAATACATTGATGATATTTGATATTATTATTGAATTATATATAGGTCATAATGCAAGGACATTGTGGTGATATTTATTGTTGTCGCTGGTTTCCGAGTGTAAAAGTTGTGTTGAGCAGTGGTGCTGATTTACGAATTAAAATTTGGAGTGCTGAAACCGGAGAATGTGTAGGGACACTAGTGGGACACACAAAGGCTGTTACTGATTTAGCTATTGTGGACAGAGGACGAAATATTATTTCTGTGTCAAAGTATTTATCAATATTATTAGATATAATAACCGAGTAGTTGTTTTTAATACGTTTTATTTAATAGAGATGGAACTGCAAAACTATGGCATGTTGGGAGTGGAAAAGTAATCGATGATCTTGTTCAGTTCAATCCTACAACGTATATAAATTGTTGTTCATTAAGTTCACCAACAAAAATAAGCTTAGGAGAGCGTAATACATCTGTTTGTGAGTAATATAATTTTATTTGATAAATTTTTAATAACCAATTATTTAAAAAATATATAATATAAACTCAATATATTAAAATATATATTAAAAATTAATACAATTATCGGGTGATAATTGTTTTAATTTTTAATTTAAAAATACGATATTGTTTAAAATATTCTGAAGAAACATTAATTAAAATGTATTAGCTGTATTACGATTTAAGCAATCAATATTTTTCAGATATTGTCAGTTTTCAGAATCATCAATTTCCTCCCAAATTTTCCAATTTTTAAATAATTAATAAAAATTATAAGTGAACTACATTCACTAGTACATTCATTTAGTTTCAGTGAACTTCACTATGTATATTTGGACAATTATCAATTTATATAGATCAAAATATATAAATAATGAATATAATATATTTTAAATATTCAGTGATTTCATTTTCGAATAAAAAAAATTACTCATCGTTAATTTATATTTTTTTGTTTAAAATGGTTTTTAACAATTCAGTTGTATTTTTTATTTTAAAGTTTTTGTTGAGTTCATGATATTTGTTTTTCATGTTGCAGCCGATATGGAAATTGGAACAGATAATAAATGTTTATTAATTGGTTGTGAAAACGGAATACTTGCGTTGATTGGAGTGTATGCACGAAAAATACTTACCACCAAAAACTTAGAATGCCCGGTGAATGCTTGTCATTTGAATAATGATGCACAAGTATTTATTGGCTGCAATGATGGACGTGTTATCTGGCTGGATGAACAATTAGTTGTTAAACACTGTGTATTCGATACCAATTCACCTGTTCGATGCTTGTGTTTATTTAAAGAATTAGTGGTTTGTGGACATGGTGACGGTTCCTGTGTAATACGGTCAACTAATGGAAAAAAAGCTTATTTGACTGGAACCAGCGCAGAACCAATTTATAATGTCTGCACGGATACACGATTTTTATATACTGCATGCAGGGACGGTGTCATAAGAAAATATTTGCCGGAATTGTTTCCAAATTAAGAAATAAATATTTTCAATATAATGTGAATCACGACTGATTTTTAAACTTCATTTCTGTAGTTCAAAAAATTATAAATAATATATATCAAATGCCAATTTTACAAAATTGTATTTTTATTCTGGTTTCGATTGTGTTTAATTTTGTTAAATCGTTAAATAATTTGGGGAAGGTAATATTTTCATGAAAAAAGTATTATATATATATATATGATAAAATAAAAATACAATGATATATTGATTCAAATTTTATTTATCAACTTAAAAACAAATAACATTATCTTAATAAATGAAGAATGATTTTTTTTCTTTTGCTTATTTTGTCTTTACAAAATTGTACGTGTTTCTTTTATAAAATGACTATAAATAACTTTGTTTTATATATAATAAATGTTAAATTATTATGGTGTGTTTTCACCAGAAAAAATGACAGCAAATCTATCAGCAGTAATACAAGTATAATTTTTTTTCATTTAATATAGGAGTGTGTTGTGGGGGACAAGTATTGTTCAGAAGATATTTTAAATATACTTGGGATTTTGGGAGGAGGGCTTTTTAGGAGTTGACGATGGCTGCGTTGAGAATGACCGTCGCGGGCTGGTGTACGTCAGATTCGGTCGCTGTTGGCAGTGCGTCTATGCCCCGACGGTGTTCGTTGTGTCAGAGTAGATTAGGAGTGGTGAGCGGTACATTTGGTACAGTTGGCCGACCTTCCAATTTACTGTACTCTAACAAAAACTCCTTGGGCACTTTACGCCACGTAATCGCATCAAACACGTAATATGTTCCCCGTTCATATGTACTAGTTTTCTCTATTAAACTCAATCCAGGCGCTTGAGTAATCCATACACGTTCTTCCATGTGATAACGCCAGTCTCGAGAGTACCTTTGAAAATTTGAAATTGTTATTAATACAATATAAAGGAAGAAAATTATTTTTTAAATTCACATACAATTCGTTAGCCGCTGCCAGTTGTATCGCGTCACCATAATTAGTATAGAAAAGGTAAAATAGCAAGTCTTCTTTATACCGGGACAACTTAACTTGCGCTAACTTATCCCTAAAACATTACAATAAACATTTGACGTAGGAATTGAAAAAAAAAAAAAATTCTATTTGTGTTGTTTTACCTGATACCATGGTTGATTATGTATTCGGGCGGCCCATGAAATTCAACATCTTGTGGCCGACACGGAGCATCTGCCCAAGGGCCAGCAAAAGTTGGATAAATATTTTCAGGTGAATTCAAGTTCAGTCCAAGCGCAGTTAAATCTTGTCCCAGAGCCAATGACACTAAATTTGGATCGGATTCTGCCGCTCTGATGAACGTCAGTAGTCCAACAATACCAAACTGATCACGTACCATACTACCAGGTATATTAGTCACTTTACCTACAAAGACACAGAGAATATGGCAATGAACAACAGTTAACAACATTGTCAATGGAAATTGTATTAATACAAACCATCAGGTGATGTTTGCACTCCTTTCTTAGTTCCCGAGTCTCCATTCTCTTGGGAATTGTTGTCCGTTTGGCTATTCAGGTTGTTCAGTCTCTGGTCTGACAAATGATCGGTAGACGATTGCATACCATTCTGATCTAATGAGTTGGTCGTCGAGCCAGAAGTTGTTGTTGAGGTCTGTTGGTTTAAATCCGTTGTCGTTGACGAGGAAGTTGCAACACTGAGAGGTTGAGTACCAGGCAATGCTGGAAAGTCTTTACTACTCATTGTAAATTCGCTCGTTTCAGACGTCGGTGCTTTAACCATTCCCACTATAACATGAACATACACAATGTTGAATAAAATGTTCTCAATAATATTTGATTTTCTTAAACATAACTTTACCACCAAGTAACCACACAAAACAGAACGATTTTAACTCACTACTAAACAGCTGATCAAATGATTTGAATGGTGAATGTTTACCATAAGGTTTTCCTGCAGGCATTGTGCTGGAATGTAGAACACCAACGTTGTCTCCTTGCCCACTGCCAGATATACGTCCAGTGGTGAGAGAAGGAAACTCAGACGGGTCCAGTATAGGAGGTGCTGCATTACCATTGTCAACATGGTTGCTGCCGAATGCCGAATGAAAACCATGTTGGGAGGACAAGTTGTAGCCAGACGTTGACCGACTGCTACCTGAACTTGACCCACCATAGTTATTCATTGCGTTATTCGCCAATGATGTCGAACTCCTTTATTGTATGATATAAATAGGTTGAACTTTAATACAAACATTTTTTTTCTCTTTAGGATTTGGAACAAACCATTCTTGCATGAGTGATGTGATACCCGGCATTTGATTTCGCCTATCAGCTCCTGGGTTGGTTGCAAACCCACCTCTTTGAAATATACCTCTCGATAAGTTATTGGCCTGTGGCGACTGCATGTTGATTGACGCCCGATTAGGCGACAGCTGTTGGTGTTGCGGTGTAAACATTTGCTAGCTGCTGTGGTAGCCACTGTTGCGCCTGTTGTTAACTTTGTAATGTGCCTAAGCACACGTTTTGTACTCAGCTTGCTGTAAATAAACAAAACTTAATTTTAATGAATTCAAAGTAAATTGTTCCAAGAATCATGAAATTGTTTCTAACATAACTCTATGCTATTTAAACATCATATTAAATATTCCTTTACAAACGATGAATACAGAATTGTCAATATTGGATCAATATATTATACACGCTATGTTAGATTAACATTGTTGTAACATTTTCATGAGTAGTGTTTACCTCTTTTAAAATCATAAATAATAATATATTATAGAATACAGAAAAATTAATTTCAATTAAAATTCAAAACTGTTAATATATAAAAATAGGAATTAAAAAAAAAAAAACGATTTTAATTAAGCGAGTTTTATTAAATATTATGTACATACCACTTATATAAATAATTCAAACAAAAAAATAAAATGTTAAAATATTTGCAAAGTAAATTATAACAGATATTAAAGAGTTAATAAATATTTTTAGTACAATCAAACAGATATACAAAAAGTTGTAAATTTATGTGTCTATGTGCGCGTGTGTGTGTGTGTGCACAGAAATAAAAAACACTACATCATCCAATATATTTTACGTACACTTATGTACAAAAAACTACGCATATTATAGGTACCTACACATAAAACACAAATGAAATATGAATTTTAATTTTGTATATTTTTATAATTATGAATTTTTCTTTTTTTAAATGAGAAATATCATTAAAATAACAACCGTGCCTAATTTTTGTGCTCATTGAAAAAAAAACAATTATCAATTTAAATATCGCTATAATTGGAAGAAATATTCTGTTAATTAGTTTTTGATTTCAAACAAATAATATTAACAATATAAGAATATATTATGCATAAAAATAATATGCACATTTCACATGTTTATTTCTATTCAATATTTGATAACCTCTTTTATGATAATTATACATTTGAATATTAAACAGATTTTTTTAAAAAAAAAAAATAAAATAATAACAATATTGGGTAAATTTACTAATGATTTTAAATGGTACTTATTATTTTAAACATTTAGATGTTTTTATTCTCTACTTGGGTACTGTTCGAATATAAATATTTGTGGCAATAACAAAATATTGTTGTCTTCTACGATAACAGCATGATAGTATAATGAATACAATTATCACAGGTATATTGTGAAATGAAAATTACCTTATAATTGCTTGTTTATGAATATTATTTTATTTCTAATAACGATAATGTTCACTGTGATAAATATATTTTTAATATTGACAGAAAATGTGATTTTATCTGTTTTGTTCAAAACGAAATTTAAGCAATAAAAAAGATTAATATCTATTTAAGATTAGGTAATTGGGTTAATAGTTTAAAAAAAATATGGTAGTACAATACATAAATTATGTAGGTATGTATGTTTTGTTTTTCATAATACCCATTTACAATATTTGAATGCAAATGAAAATCACAAATCTTAAAACGACAGTGATAAATGATTACAAAAAAAAAAAAAAAAATAACAAGTTCCACAGTAATTTCACCACAGATAGATACAGATTATTTATAGTCATTAAAAATAATATAATAATATAACGTTAAAAATTGTATTTGCGTTTTATCATTTTCAATAAGACCTTTCGATTCGTATATTGGGTATTTTTTTCTTAATCAACTAACTTATTGTGCAACATTTGTATAGATTTAAAATAAATAAAATAAAAATACCAGATTATAATTAAAATTAATATATACATTACTTTGGTAAATAACAGTAAAGATAATAAAGTAATCATCGCATATACGTTCATATTGTAGCGCTAACTGTCAATATATCACGTTTTAGAACGACACAATCGAAAAGTTAGATATGTCAATTTTATTTATCATTTTAATGATCATACTACAACACTGTATCATGAATCAATAAACGATACCAAACCTGTAAACAGGTACACACACACATACACGTAAGACGTGATTCTTCTAATATCAATACATTTGTATTTATGACTACAGAGCTTTTTTTAATCATTTAATTATAATAAGTCTACTAACTAATATTAGGTACATTAAGTGGTTAGATAATAGGAAACGTAAAAAAATTTAACATAACGAAAAACAATTCACAACGTAAATATATTTTCACAGTCGGATCGTTGCGACCGTCTGGTCATCATCACACACGAGCAAGAACCGTCATTGCATTTATATATTGATTAAGTACTTGAAAAAATATTTTACTAATCAAAATAATAATAACACATCTGGTCACAATTGCGTACGCGTGTGAATCTGTTGGGTGATTAGTAAGCATGTCCATAAGCGAGTCTAAAATATAACATTAACCTTGATATTTGAATGAGATCAATCGACGGACGGGAGTCGAAGACATTTGCCGTCGAAGAGAACGCGTAAAGAAATTGTTCTCGAATGACCCGGGGAGGCTATTACGAAAACCGAATTAGTCGCGCGTCGTGGAGAAACGACGATCGGACGCGTCGGAATGAAAAAAAGGACGATTTCGAGGTGCGACGAAAAGGACGAAACAAAGAGGAAACGGGAACCGCCGCCGCCGCCGTCACCGCGGTGGCGGCGGCGGGTGGGTAGGAGTGCGTGACCGTGAAAAACGCGTCTCTTTTTTACGGTACACGGTTTACAATTTGTGTGCTTACCTCTCGGGGTGGGGGAGGGAAGGGGCTTGTGAAAAACCGAAATTTCCTGCTGATCCGTTCAAAGACGTCTGCTGGCCGACATGCTTGGCGTCCGCACAAAAACAAACGTCGTCGTCGTGTTGATACGCGCGTGACCGTCTTTGTTGTTGTTGTTGTTGTTGTTGTCGTCGTCGTCGTTTTGGCACGAGGGTCCGTATGGCGCGGCGGTTTTTCTAAAACTTGGACGGCGGCGAGTGATATTTAGAGATGCGATTGGCGCGTGACGACGAATACGATAACCGGACAGTGGACACACGCGCACAAACGCGCAGCGGCGGCGGCGGATTCGTGTGCGGTCCCCGACACGAAACAGTATTTGCGCAAAGTGTACGCACACACGCACAAACACACTATTTACGCGGAAGTAAACGCCGAACGTATAGTGATAAATTTGGTGGAGACAAAAAATGAAAAGAGAAAAGAGAAAAAAAAAAAAAAAAAACGGCCGAGTGTCCAAAACGTTATGATTTCGAGTGTTTTTAAACGGTGATCAGAGTCGGACGCGCGAGCAACAGCAGTCGTGTGTGTGTGTGTGTGTGTGTGTGTGCGTGGTGTCGTGCGGCGACGGCTGTCGGACGACGATGGTGCGGTGGAGGAGTACGGTGGCAGCGGTGATGGTGATGGTGGCGGCAGTGGTCGGCGGCCACGGTGTTCCGGTGCGGTGCGGCGGGACGGGAACGATCGCGTATATAATATTATTATGAGAGAGACTCACGGATCCAATGCGTGCGCTAGTACCTACAAATTTCTATATGCATATATAAATATATATATATATATATTATACAATAGAACCAACTTACTCAATAACATATTATATATGTGTATAGCGGTGGGCAACTCTACACACGAACAAAGCGCTGCTGTCCGTGAACGATGGAAGAGAAAATTGTCCGGAATCGTTTCGGCCATCGGTCCGTTGGAAAATTCGCGTTTTTCATTTTCGGCCGACGCACAGTCGTTTCCTGAATTTCTACGGCGAAAACGGCAATTTTCTACGTCCCGTTCGCCAACAATCGCGATTCTCCCAAACGCCCGCAGTGATAACGCGTTAATCTATTCTTCTGTGGCTCGGCCCGTACGACTTTTACACCAATTTGCTATTGGGCGTTGGTTGTGTTCCATTTCGCTGCTGGCTCGTCGTCCGTTTCGAACGTCTTCGTACCCTTATTAACTCTGTCCGGCGGTACGCCTTTCTTTGGGATTTTTATTTTCCCTATAAATATTTTCACTCTTGTTTTAATCGTCCCGAACACGATCCGAAAATGGCTCTCAGCGACGCCGACGTTCAAAAACAAGTGAGTGTGTCCCATGATCGTTGTCGGACGGATCCGTCATAGACGTTCTTGCCACAACTGATCGACGACAATATTTTTCCGTTCCATCACGATACGTCTCGTTGTGTTTTGGCCTTTCCGCTGTTTTCACACCGGTTTTATTTTTCTTTTGATTTTTTTGTCTTTTCGCAGATCAAACACATGATGGCCTTCATCGAACAGGAAGCCAATGAAAAAGCCGAAGAAATCGACGCCAAAGCCGAAGAAGAATTCAATATTGAAAAAGGTCGTCTGGTCCAACATCAGCGACTCAAGATCATGGAATATTTCGAACGTAAAGAGAAACAAGTCGAATTACAAAAAAAAATGTGAGTGCGTCTAAAGTGGTCGTAGACAAGTTGAACACACCCTTATTATAGTCCACTTCAAGGTTATATATGCATTACATAGCCAATATCTAAAAATAATTTATATTCGCACATTTTGCGTTGATTAAAATTAACATGTATTTAGGCATTATTTATATCGAAATCGGGATATTTTTATTTAAATGAGTAATAATAATAAAATCTGTCGTAACATTTTTCAAATGAAAATAGTGTTATTATAAAATCTTTACATGACCTCTTAGTAATTGTTTCTCTCTTCTCATAATTTATCTTTTGTGTTATTATAAATTAAGAGAAGGCCAAAATTCTGTTGCTAATATCTATGCAATTTGCTGTCTAAATGAAATTTTGATAAGAATAAATTGATAACATTTTATTGTTCTAAAATTTGTCTCAGTTTCATAACAATATATATTTAATACTCACCTACTATTGTATAACTACGTATATAATACTTTAGACATTATTGTAAATTTTTTCTTTATACTTTTCAGTCAATCTTCTAATATGTTGAATCAAGCACGTCTTCAGACATTAAAGGTACGGGAAGATCATGTTGGTGATGTATTAGATGAAGCAAGAAAGCGCCTTGCCAAAGTGACGACTAATCCCGATTTGTACAAAGAAGTCCTAAAGAAATTAATTTTGCAAGCCATCTTACAAGTCAGTTGAACAAATAAAATTTTATTTTATAAGTATAGGTATGTTATAAAATATGAACTGTTTAAATAAAACAGGAGACCATATTTGATATTTGTGTGCCTTTGTGTTTTTGGTATAAAAATAGTGTACAACATTATTTTACTGATTATTAAATTTTTTTTTCCAGTTGTTAGAGAAAAATGTTACATTACGTGTTCGTGAAAATGATGTATCTGTAGTGGAAGACTTAATAGATGAAGTGGCAGCCGACTATAAGTTAGCATCCAATAAGGATGTGATTCTGAAGTTGGACACTGAGAATTTCTTAGCACCACAAACATGTGGTGGCATTGAATTATTGGCACAGAAAAATAAAATCAAGATTTGTAACACACTGGAATCACGGTTGGAACTTATTGCACAGCAGCTGGTACCAGCCGTACGAACCGCATTGTATGGTCGTAATCCAAACAGAAAATTTGTCGAATAATTGTGGAACTATCGTATGGTAATATGCATATTGAAAAAGAACCCATAAAAAAACATTCTATATTTTAAAACATTTTTTTTCGCATTCCATTTGGTAATTATTAATTGCATAAATTATAACCATCCCATCTATATATATAAATATATAGTTTAGACCTCGATATCCATTTATTTCATTTGAGTCTTTATATTTTAAGTTAATTTTGAGTGAATTTTTTTTTCTTTGTTGTAGATTAGCATAAAGAATTATAACCGTGTAAATTGTTGTTTAATTCATTAATATACACATTATATTGGTATTGTTATTACTGTATTTTATTTTTTGCCCCACTAAATAAAACATTTATTCAACATGAATGTTCAATTATACAATTTTACCACCTATCAATTAACAAATTGCTACCACAAACATGCTGGCTACCTAAATCTTAATATTTTTTTATGACTTGAAGATATTTCGTAAATTTAAATCTTAAAAATAAGATAACTTTTTAATTAATGTACCCCAATGAACTGATTTTTTTATCTAATAATGTATGTAGGTACAATTAAAACAGAAATATAACAGATACAAAGTGAATCGGTAAAATTATTTTCATACATACAAATTAATAAGAAACTATGTATAAAGTATTATAATTTATAACTGATTCAGTTTGCTGGCAGACTTAGAGTAGTCAATATGTTAAAAAAATTAAGTTTAATAAAACAAAAATAGCATTAAACACAAATAACATAAGCCTGCAGAATAGTAGAGATCTAAGAAAGGAACTCTACAAAAAGTATGCTAGGAAGATAAACGTTTATAGCTATTACAAAGATAAAAGTATGATAATAATAGTTTTTAGAAGTTATTGAATCAAGAGTAGAATAAAATATTAAAAATTAAGGTGATATAATACAGCAAGCACATGAAGGACGGGGTTTAGATTATATAGAATTTTTCATACCTAAATTCACTGGCTTAGAACTAAACCTAACCGTAAATTAAAATGTATTTTTTTGAGTAAAAATCAAACAATTTATATTAGTCACCTAAAAATGCTAACAATGTTTCGAGTCAATCGAAAATATATACATTTAAAAGAAAACCATTATCATATAATATTTAAATAATAACAAATATAGTCTGTAAAAATATTTATAACTAGATAATGGTCTTATATTATGTAAATGCCTTTTTTATTAGAATAAGATATTTAATAAGAAGTGTCCAGATTTAACTATCTTTATTGAAATTATGGTAATTTTATTTTACATATTTTGGTATAATTACATGTTACTCTAATTTGTGCATATGTTGTTATACATTTATCTTTGAAACTATGTTAGAGCAGAAAAATCACTTTTACACATATAATGACAATTTCAGTCAACCTAATAATTAGGAATTATAACATAACATGTGCTCTAAATATGCACAGTTTACATCAATTGATGTAGAACGTTTGTTTAGCTGTTAAAAAAAAATTCTTTTACTTTATACATATATTTTTACATAATTAAACAAATGTATTTTTCACAAATTGTTATACAAACACAAGGTTTTCATCCTACATATTTTATAAATTATGTTTAAATAATTATGGACATACTTATGTATTTTAATTATATAATATAAAACTATTTCCCTACACATAACAATAGTATAATATAAACTAAGGTTTACAATAGTTTTCTTTCATAAACATTAAAACAACTGAAAAAAAATAAGAAAACTAGTTTAAATAATCACTTTTACTACTCTATATGGATAAAAATATTTTTTAATACAAGTTTTATTTTAATCAAATTTAAAGTCCTAATAAATATAAATCTAAATCTAAATTAACTACAACACAGGAATATTCAAGATCATCTTCACGTGTCAAAATGTGACCACTGCTTATTTCTCTAATACAGTCTTCGTACATTTGAAACGGCCGTTTCACATTAGTAGATAAGAGCTTCGCGAAATTATATAAATAATCCAAATGAACAGAATCTCCTGGTTTCACTTTATTCAGATATTCAAGAAACTTCGAACATTCTAGTGAAATTGTGTCTGCTAAACTCGTATTAAGAAGCGTTCTAAAATATAAAGTTAAACATACTCAAAGATTGATGTATAATATAGTACAGACTCTTATTCACGGGAAAACAAGGCCGTCCTGACCAATATCATAAAATGTATGCACTACTAGTGACCATTGTTAGCATGTTAATAACATTGGATAATTATCAATTGTTTGGAAGGGATTGAATAGCTCAACAGCCAATTCAAACTCATTTGACATATGGCAAACCAGTCACGTTCTCTCGTGAAAGAGTATAATATTTATATTTTATAACATACAGTGGAGAAAGACGATTAGGTATGAATCTTCCATAAGGCCAATTTTCTATACAAGGTTGGCATTTGCATTGAAACAAATCCAACGAATTGAACAAACTCTGTCTTGATGCTTGAGAATATTGATGAAACTCGGTAGCATATGAAATGAATAACTAACACAAAAAAAATAATTTATTAAATTAACATTAATTTCTATATAACAATATGTTTTTTTAAGGAATATATTTCCTTAATATATTTTATTTTTTTTTATTTAGTGATATATGTATTATAGTGATTTACTGAAGTCGCTTAACAAAATGTTTAATATTCAGTTTTATTTTAAATAATCCTTACATACAACAAAATAATAAATGTCATTTAATTTTCAAAAATATAATAAATTAATTTTCAAATAAAAAACTACCAATAAAATTTAAA
Source organism: Chaetogeoica ovagalla (assembly GCA_032441825.1). NCBI lineage: Eukaryota > Metazoa > Arthropoda > Insecta > Hemiptera > Aphididae > Chaetogeoica > Chaetogeoica ovagalla. The sequence goes on along the minus strand of CM063727.1, from coordinate 1,429,505 downwards.
AAAATACATATTTAATGTATATAATTTAATATACCTGACTTCCCTTAGAAATTGGTTGTACAGCCGTCAGAACACTTGTTTTATCACTCAAAACTCCACTTCGTTTTACATTGGGATCACAAGAATGATTGAACAAAAAGATAGATGGATATAAAGCATATGCTAAAATTACATTATAGTTCAATTTATTTACACAAGGGCCGTATTTTTGAGCAAAGTTCCAAAAGACAAAATCAAAATTGTTTAGCATGTGTACAAAAGAAACACCGACTGTAGTTATATAAGATTCTGGAATACACAAGCCACTTATCATTAAATAGTGTAATAGTTCAGCAGCAATACAATTTAACAAAAACAAATAATTTTTAGATTTTCTGCTTTCAAAAAGTTTCAAAGAATAAACTGTGGAAAAACTTTCAGACTTGTATTGATGTTTTACAAAACCTCGAGTTAATGGATCTATCTCAGATGTTTCAGTCCAGTTTTTTACCACTGAACAATATTCTTCCAAATCAGTTTTACAATATTCTTTTAAAAAGATTTTTATAATTAGCTCATTCAATTTTGGCATTCCTGGCATATTATCGATAGAATACATCATAATACATTGGTAAGAGTGTCCATCATTTTCATCCATTTTCATACAGTATTCATCACAATAAACAACCTGTACAATGTATATGAATTCATATAATTTCATTTTTAAATTTGTAACACTACGTTTTAAAATATAATATTTAAACTTATTAAACAGAAACTTACTAATGAACAATTTGGGCATGGTATAAAAGCCAAACTAAATTTCAAACAACCGGAGTAATTACACACATAATTAACATTTGATTGTGGTATACCAATATAGGGTTCTTCAATTAATACAACGTCACCTAAAATTTAAATAGGCATTTAAGAATTATCGTTACCCAATTGTAAATTAAATAATAATTACAAAAAAAAAATATTGAATATAATTAATCTTTGTTTAATCTTGTTTCATTATTATGTGATTAAGTTTTAAATAGTAATTATTCATTTAACTTATCATCAAATAATAGCAAATAGGACAAAAAATATTTACCTGGATTTATGTCCCGTGTAGCGTAAACACCTCTTCCGAATGTTTCAGAATACTTTAATTCTAAAAACGCCGAAAGTGCAGGAATGTTTTCATTTTTTCCTCCCAACAAATCGCCGCCAAAAGTCTGTTTTTCAACGACCGGATTATACATTACCAAACCCTCGCACATTTCAATAGCATCCATCACTCTAGTTTTCACATGGCTCTTAATCTTTTCACTTAAAGTGGCTCCATCCAAGTGTTTCAAGCACTCCTCGTAATTTCTTTTCGCTGATTCGCCATATCCCAGAAGACGCTCTACATTTCCGGCTCGTTCGTACAACTTGAATACCAGATTGGTCGGATACTTTGATTTCAACGTTCGTTTTATGTCAAGCAAGCAGTGCTCGTATTTGTTTAAACGGAAGAACACGGCAGACCGATTCGCCAGGGCGTGGCCGTACATCTCCGTACCATGGTTGGCCAGAAACAAACTACGGTTATAGCATTTTAGGGCGAGTGTGTACTCCTTGCTTTTAAACAACACATTGCCTTTTTGGCGTATCGATTCGGATTCGCGCGCACACGAAAATTTGTACCCCGACAGTTCCACGGGCAATATGTTGTGCTCCTTTAACAATCTGTTGATGCACGAGAACCGTACCGTCGCCGAGGCATTTCTAGAACTCATGATATCCATAAAATCTGTTACGCCGGCCATGATGAACCGCTGATGATAGTACTCTGGGTTCAATAAAGTATGCATAACGCCGTCGAAATCGGTTTAATAAACAATATTTTTAAATACACGATTCACGATGGTCGCAAGTCACAACGCAACTCACGGACGGATTATTAAAAACGACACAAGTATCAATAACGGTCGAGGCCACGAATAAAAAAATACGTTACACTTGCGCGTCGACCATCGCCACTTATTTACGTCATTGACTTCATAACGCTTTGTCGCTTTCGCATAGTTATTGAATTATTTTTGTAAACATTTCCAATCGTTTCACCGGGTACGAATGAAAATTACCACCGGCAATACGTATAAAAAAAAAATCACCCAACGAACAAACAAAACTTTGCAGTGTGGTCAACCACTGTCACCTGGCGTCATGTACGAGCCGTAAGTCCGTAGGAAATCGATTCGAAAACGTTTCGTAAATGTTCCGATTTTGACAATTTCGGCGCGCGACTCTCGTCTACTATGATGGATGGATACCTGAACTCGGTGCGTTTTAATTTTTCGTTTATAGTTCAGCGGTTATTGGCCTGTTTCACCGTGTCCCCGTACACTACGGTTTTCGGACGCGATAGCGGTCAGGTTGTCAACACCGTGATCGTTGTGTTGTCAAAGAAATAGAAGACCGCCCCTTTCAAATTTCCCACGTTTCGGACGGTTACAAAACGCGTTTTTGTTTCACGTGCGAGCGACGGCAACGTTGCCATTGTTGGAGTGTACTTTTTTCCGCTATTACCGTACTCTATTGCAATTCGCATTCGGCGAATTTGAAATTAAAAATGGATATGAATATTTCCTCTTGGAAACTAAAATTTTTGATCCATAAACGGTTTATAGTCCGTAGTAGGATTTTTCTAAGCTTGTAAAACCACGGGGGGGCTGTTATAACAGCAATTATATTTTGCGTACATTTGCCGTTGTAAAGCTGATCCCTACACGATCAATAACAATATCATTTATGACAGTCTAGTTTAGATATTGAAGGATTGTAAAATATATTGAAGAAATCAAACTGGGTTGGAAATTTATTGTGCAAAATAACCCATTATTTAGTGTGTTATTGGTTTGAATGTGGATGAACACGTTTTGTGAGGTTGTCTTATGACGGCTACTTGTGAATTGTAGAGATTTTCAACTGACGACCAAAGGTTTATAATTTTCATTTTATTGACTCATCCACTGTATCGTTTTTCTATACACGAGCGTAAAAATTATGTCAACCGAAATGGATGAACGTGCAGTTATTATCCAAATGAAAGATTACGGGGAAAAACGATAACAGTCAATGTTCCTAAAATGTTCGGTATTGCAATTTTAAAGTTTCAGAACTCAAAAAACCAAGAGATCAAGTACAAAATAATTCAAAAAAAATTATTTTAGTTATACAACTTATTTTAGACCATATAATGAAAAAATCTTATTGTAGTGTAATGCTTGTTTTGACCTGCACACGAATCGCAAAAAAAATAATTAATTGTTTGACTTTCGGATTCAGAATTTTGAAAAAATAATGTTCAAGCATTGGACATACGTCATTTGCTCATTTTCGTGCGATAGTTTCATCATATTGTATATGTAGAATATTGAAGATTCGTCTGACAAAACGTGTACATTAAAGGAAATAAAGTTTAACTGTCGTCGATAATAAATATCATTAGTAGTTATATTGGGTGTTGGAAGATTTCTCTGGTAATCAATAACTATAGCTTCTAAATCAAGAGTCTTTTTGCTGTTTTCCTATACTTCCTTTTCAGTTCATAGAACTTATCGCCCTTTCTTTGGTGTAATTCATGTTCTATTGACTTTTTTTTTAATGCTTTGTTTAAACTATTTTATTCACTGTAAAATCGTCGTACGTACTACAAATAATATTATATCAAAACGCAACAAGTACATAACAACGGTCGTTATCGATGTTATTTATTAATATTAATAATAACTGGATAATATAACAAAATGACGTATTAAAAAGAAATACCATACACATGACTATGTTCGTTTCTTCCCGTTTCCGCTCTGATCTTTTTTTCTCGTCATGATAATATTTAAACCTGTATTATATTATTGACCGCGATCTTTTTACCATAACTCAATTGACATGTCGATTCGTTAGGAAACTAACTGAAAGATAATAATATCTGATTTTTTCTTTTTTTTGACTATGATCGTTTTTCTCCGTAATCCTTCAAATGTATTCAGTCGTATAGGGAAAAGTGAAATCTAATAAAATAATACCATTTTAATAACCTTAATCATAGGTGACATAGCCAACGAATATTTTTCAACTGAATATTGGGCAATTGAGAGGTTTAGGAGAAATAATGAAGATTGCGCAAAATATTGAAAGAATTTAATTGTCTCAATATTATTGATCGTGTAGAGATCGTTTAAAGTATAAAATACATTATTGTGTATTGTAATAATTACAACTACCACGTACACTCGAATTTTCATACGCGACAATACAATTTACCGATCACTCTGCACATTTTATCTATGGCTGTAATACCGTTGCGTTCTCGGTTTTATCTGCGACCTGTTGTCAGTGGCCACGCTACTCGAACGTTGCGTAATGAATATTCAATCGTTGCGCCCGTTGTGTATTTTTCATAAATCGCTTTTTAGTGAATTCATTACGAAATAATACAGAAGTACTTATGTACGGCCGAAACCATTTACTAATCTTACTTATCTCTCAATTGTAAATTAAATAATTTTATTTGCATATTAATAAAAGTAATTGTGTTACACTTGACACACGACACCCACTCATATTTTTGTTATGAAAGTGTATTTTATCCTTTTCAAACTTAACGTTTCTTCCTTAAATCTTATTGAACACCAGAGTTTATTTTTAAATGTTTCCGAAAATACTCTGGCATTTGGTCAAAAATTATTATGATTTATAAAAACTTGAAATCTTCCAGATCTAATTCAATTAAAAACTTCATACTTACAATGCTCATTTCTAACCTTAACATTAGTTTTACAGTAAACAATAGAAAATAATAAAAAAATAAAAACTTGTTCAATATTAATCGTCGACTTTATTACGGTTTTTAGACATCATTAAAATAATTAATACAAGCATATAGTACTGCATAAATAATGGTAGTATTCGAGTATAATATAAAATTTGGCATTAACACATATACATAATATATAATTACGGTTACATTGGACACGGAATGCATGACATAGGTAAAATTTAAGTACATAATTTGGATAATGTTCATAAGTAATCACAGTTAAATTTCAATCTTAATTTAAGTACCTCATTACACGTTAATGATTGTTTTGTTTTAAGATTAGCACTAGTAGTAACTACTGTCTATAACAGTATTATAAATGTCTTTTCCATAAAAAAATATTAATGCCACTAATAAAATCGTAAATGAAAACAAAAAAAAAAATTTATAACCCTGAAATTTTTTTGGCCTCCGTACTGAACATAACTTAATTGAACAATGATAACATGAAATTTGGTAAGATGGTTTTTATACCTATTACTAACATAAGAATTCGTAGAAATGGTATATACCTAATAAATAATAATTGTGCAAAAGAAAAACGTGATAACACAAAAATGAGCCAACAATAATACTGTGTTAGGATAAAAGTGAACTAAATGCAGATACATTTTTATTGCTTAACACTGATTTTCTACCCCATCATTTATTTATACCCAAAATTCTTTCGGCTACACCTAAATAATACACTGTTTGTGCGATCCCAAAAAGTGGAGCAATCACTATCATTCGACATGCGCCACCTCTAAAGAACGCCAAAGGACCTTCATTGCGTAAGGTTTTTCTACAATACAATTAACATAAGAAATTAGTATTGATTATTTATTATTCGCATGAATATTTATTGTCTTACGCAAAACAGTCAATAACTCCTTTATATTCTATTTCAGCTTCTGATTTTTTAATTGCTTGCAATCTAGTTTTAATTACGTCAATTGGGTTTACGGCTAAAGCAGCACTCGAACCGGCCACACAACCTGACGCAAAAGAGCACCAAAACACCGCATCACCTGACAAGAAAATACTACTAAAATGTATGGTTTATATGGCTAATGAAATTAAATTAAATATATACCAGATCCGTCCTTTTTTCGTGGTCCCAAAGCATTGAGTCGAGCAAACATTGGAAAATATATGACGGAAAATGTTACATCACGCATTGCTGTGGCCCCAACACCACGATAAAGACCAAATAATCCTTTAGATGCCACTAATTCCCGTGCCAAAGATGTAGCTGAAATTTTCGGAACAGTTTTCCCTTCTAAAAATAAAATTAATAACATACTTTTAAAAAGTTTTGTTACTTAGAACCGTATTTAATTAATTTCTATGAACAATTTAACTAAAAAGCACTTTACAAGTAATTAATACCTAATTTAGCTTGTGCAGCAACTCGTCCTGCATCTTGCATTTGTATTTTCAACAGCTCCATAGGAGTGGTAACAACAATTTGAAAAAGTCCTGCTCCAGCGCCGGCCAACATTTCGCGTATTAACGTTAAAGGCTTCCTTAAACATCAGAGTTTAATACATTTCTTTTGTTCTGCATGATTATTTCATCATTATACATACCCAGATGGTGTCAACCAATACCGAAATTGATCGTTAGCAGCTAATTTAATGGCTTTTTCAGGTGTAATCAGCAAAATATTTACAGCTGACCCTCGATACATTCCAAAGTACCCTTCGGCTGAATATGTCTTGCGAAACGCATCAAACCTATATATAGTTAAATTAAAAATTATAAATAGAATATTTTTTTACTTTTATGTACAGTCTTACATTGATCTATACATGAACGATCCATCAGGTAATGGTTTTTGATTTTGAAGTCTTGTTTTAACTAAATCCAATGGAAAAACTACAGTGACACCAATAATACCGGCTATTCCTCCATTTACAATTTTTGGCAATAATCTATGAAAATATAAAAACATACATTTTAACACAGCTATTATACTTTATCATACACAAGGTAAATTATATAATGTAATAGTAATAATTATGAGAAAAAAAAACAATTGTTACGTTATTTTAAATATCTTTTAAATTTAATTTAAAATGTAATATTTTCAATTGTAAATGTTTTAAATATAAATTGAGTTTAAGTATAACTACTTACGAAAAGTGGTGGGCAGCTAGGGTTTGTCTGAAAAAAAAAAATGAAGATATTTTACATTAACAAAATATTACGTATTACAATTTAATATAAAATACTCAGATATATTATTTGCGTAGACAAATAATAAATTGGATAAGGTTATCAATGATAAATTAATTTATTTTCCACATATATTTTTAACTCGAACAATTAATTTAATAAGCATAGAAATTGAAATGAAAAATATGCATGTCTTCAATTTATTCATATTGTGATGATGGTACATTGTGGTCAATTGCATTTAATTAAAACAGAATAGAATAATAATGCTGCAAATGTGTTTATAAAAACGTCCCATACAATTGAGAAATATGAGAGTAAAAAATAATAAATAAAAATTATTATTACACAACAAATAAGTGTTTGAGGAGAGCACCACTTGCAAAGTAAATATTTCATTGAAACGTTGAATTATGTATATTGTGTTGTATTATTAAAAATTAATATTCATGACACTACTAAATAAAAGTAAGTAATCGTTAAGTTAATTATTCTGTTGAGACAGTATAATTTATATCTATTGATAAAACTGGTATTTTAAATGTAGTCATAAACGTTTCCTTTGAATACTTTATTTCAAACTGTATTTAACATATTTCTACTCGACAAAATTAATTAAATTAATTAAATTCATATTTTATTTAATACGTCTTTGAAATTTTACGCTAAAACACTTTGTTTAAAATAATGTAACTTGCAGTATATTGGGCATGTTTCGTTTTTATCCAAATATTAGCAAAATAAATGGAGATGAAATTAGATACAAAGTCGTGATCGTAATCAAGATAATTGTTAAAATAAAAAGTATAATGAGCAAAGACATAAAGGTCAATTTTTTTTTTTATATGATCACTGTATCGAACAATATATACTAATATCTCGTTTAATTGGAAGTATAGAAAACAGATAAAATTTTTCTCCGATAACCTATTAATTTTTGATTTTATTTATATGATAATGAATTTCTTTACGCATTTATCAAATATAATTGAATAAAAAAAAAAATAAGAAATAGGTAAATGTTTTTTTTAAATATAAACACATCACCAATATATGAATAATATATTTAATTAAAAGTCGATAAGTATTAAATTAATTAACGTGTCGAATAAAATTATATCACACTGGATATTATAGACAATGCGTATAGCACATTACAAAAATAATTATTTTAAAATGAGACGTGTAATATATGTTTATCATGATCTCGAAGTCGTAGGTCAAAATATACAAATTTTACATTTATTAATTTAATTATGAAAATAATAAAAACCGAAAATAATGAGATATAGTGAACGACTACGACTATATTTAACTAATGAAATATTACAAAAATGTAATTTTGAATTTAGACACCGTTCAGTGTTATACCTAATTATGTCGGAATGTTTGAATTAAATGAAACAAATATATATATATGTATTCATAATATTCGTTTCTCGGCCGAATCCTAACAATAACGCGTACGAACGGCAAAACTAAAATCGAATTTTAGACGTGAGCGGTGAACGTATATAAATAAACAAAAGGTTTATAAAATCGAAATTGAATTGCGAATAAGCGACGGTCCAGACGTTCAAAAACAAAGAACACGTAACTATTAATAAATGTGATAATAACGCGCACTCACCGTTCGGTTTTCGGAGTCATGGCGATGATTCGTGAATGTGTCGGTGCTACAGACCGGCAATATTTCCGAACGCGTGTAACAATTACTGTTGCATATTACATGTCATTAAACACACGAGACAGAGAGAACACGTTTCGCGTCGAACGTCCAAATCCGAAGTAAGTGTCCGGGGAGTCGTGCCTAATCGAAATCATCGGAAGAACCGCAACAATTATTGTTATTACAAAACCGTCGAGCCCACAACGAACATCACGCCACCCCGAACGGGGCGTATCCACCGCCGGCCGATGTCGACTGATAGAGACGCCGTCGACGGCGATCGAACTCGGCGCTACAATCGCGGGCCCTGGGGGGGGGAGGATTCGGTTCGCTGATTTAGCGATTTACGCGCAGTCCGACGCCGCCGGTCGTTAAAAAAAAAAAAAAAAAAAAATTGCCATACTCGAAACGACATAATGACGTTGTGTAAACGAGTGTAAGAGGTTATCGCGCGGATAAAAACGTGGACGTATTTTAAGGTTATAAAAGGTCCCGTGTGTTGTTGTCACTAATTTCATTACCGGAATTTTGTGTACGAATTATATTGAAATTATGGATACCGTGTTCGGGGCAGGCCCGTATTTATGGGGGGGGGGCTCGGAGGGGCAATTGCGCCCCTAGCGGCATTATTAGCAAGAGATTTAGGGGCGGCAACATTTTGAAAGGTCGTAAAAATGTATATATATATGTTTATATATGGGGGCGGCAAATTTTATGTTGCCCCTGGCGGCAATTTTTGTCAATACGGGCCTGGTTCAGGAGGCGATGGGGCCCCCCCCACGGATTACATCATAGGGGCGTCGCCTCCACGGAAATAAGTTTAACATTTTTCACACGTACACGAGTAATCCGGAAACCAAGACTGGGGTACTATTTCCGTTTCAATAGAACCCATTTCCAGACGTACTAAGTTCGCGCCCCATCTCTCCCCCCCCCACAATAAGATTTTCTTAATTCGGAGAAAAAATGAAAATCATTCTTTGTCTCGGATCCATTCCAAAACGCGGGTTACGTACGATTTGCCGACTTATTTTATTTTTAAAACATTTTTCATCCCGAGAGGAGGATCTACGCCAGTAATACGCAATCTGATTTGTTTTTAATACATCGTAAAGCTTAATTGTTTTTTTTTTGTTTTATTTATAGCAAAAAAAATAAAAAAAACGTTTCGTATTAACAAAAGCATCATTTTCATATTTAAAAATATAATTGAACGTAGGATAACGTTTATTTTTGGAATTAAACCAAAAACTTAATTTTCATATATTTTCTTCTTTGAAAAATATGCGCTATAACCATTGGAATAAATAATAGAATGTAGTATAAAATCAACGTTATAACTAATAATTAATAATTCCGCATATTTTTATTCACTGTTAATTTCCTGATGAATTAATTTTAACACTGTTTTTGTCGAGTTATGAATTAAAGAAAACGAGTATATAAAAAAAAAAAATGCATTGTGTAAGTGTACTGGAAATGAACTAGAGAGAAATGGACTAGAGAGAAATGGACTAGAGAGAAACCCTACAATATGCTTTATAGTACATAAGATATAAAACAAAAAATTGGAAAAAACTTTTGCCGTAAATTAAAACCTCGATGCCACTACACTTTAAAACCGTTTTATTATATATTATAGAGTGTGTATCGTCTAATCTAATCAATATACATTTTAATAAATATAATAGTGTGTAGGCAATAGCGCCATATTAACTATTAAAGTTTCGATTTTCCAAATAAAAATATTTTTTCTTCATACAATAATATGTTACAAACGTTACTTGGTGCAGTAATTTGGGCTCCAAAATTTAGCTCGAGATTCTTTTTCCGGAGTATTGTCCTAGCTGCCCGTGTGTAGAGTATTGCGCATTTCGTGATTATGGAATAGTGGTGTCACGATGGAATCACGATTAACCCCGTCGATGGTGAATACCGGATGGAATCATAGATCTATGGCCAATTCCAAGTTTCAAACTATGATAGCAGTGTGACACCGTAACAATCTGTTACCCGTCCTTAAACATGAACTTAAACGAATGATCATATTTTATGGACGATGGGGACTCTTTTACTTATCGTCCGTAAACGGTTGAAAGGACAATAAAATCGCGGATACCATGTAAATCGTACGCTGTTATTACTATAGTACACAATATCAGTAGGATAATAGTAATAATAATAATAAAACGGGACAGCGGAATACAGCAGTAGTACTGATAATATTATGACAACTAGTAATTATTTTTCTCTGTTTTCCGTACCTCTAATCCAGTTAAAAGTCATTTGAGTTCGGTTTACGTGCGTCTACACGGTAAAAACAATATACCTATGCCATGTGTTTCGGCTTAAACGCCATTTGTGTACTTTATATTTCAACAATTGTGTAATCACGCCGTGAACCGTAAAAATAAGCAATCCGTGTGGGACGTGGCAATATATCTTGTGTTGACACGCGAAAACGAATTTTCAGTGTCATGTCGTTGTTTTTTTTTCTCATAACGCAAACTGCATCTGTTGACGATCGCGTGCACAGTACCTATAAACGTCTATGAACGACCTATGGTAATCGGTAGTGTGGTGTACTCGTGTCGGTACTATTATTTAATGTTTATATAAGAATTTTTTACAAAACGAGTAATTTATAAACTTTTTATTTGTACACGTGCGCGACATTTAGAAGTCTGGAGGTTCGCACTTCATTTTTATATAATAGGCACCTATATTGTAACCGTTTAATAACGTTATTATAAAATATAATATGTACCAAAAAAAAAAAATAATGAAATATTCAAACATCGGTATTATTTTTTTACCGGATAAATTGGTGATATGTTATATATAATATATATCATAGACAGTTGATGGGTTTAAGTTATATAAGTCTTTTAATGATTGCCCGAAGTATTGCTCAACGGTTTTCCGGGCAGTGGGTGTATTGCCGATTTACTGTAAAAAAAAAAGTCTCTTAATGATGATTTTAGAATAAATAAAAATCATAGTGTTCGAGAGAAAACTATAACGAACATCAGTTTCAGTAGCATCGAGAAAGTGTATATAGCGTCGTCTCTCCCAATCACATACCTAACTGATGATGATCACACGCGTGGAATGAATCGTATTAAAAAAAAACACACACAACCAGTCTAATAAATTTGTAACAGCGATATGATAAAATTATATACAATTGGACTAAGAACGAAAAAATTAATATTACGCAGTGGGTATTTTAATATGTAAGTTTTTGAAAATCGGAAATTAAATATTTTATTTTCAATAACAAGCAGTGAGCAATATTTCAACAATACACGAGGTAAAGTACAATACGTTATATTGTATTTTATTTCGATAAATACGTATATTTATATATATATATATATATATTCTAACATAATAAAACAAAACGATATTTATTTTTTTAACGGTAATAGTATTTAAACTGACAGGAGTTAAACAAGGTATAGCGGTTACAGTAGGTTCGAATAAGAAATAAACTGCAACTTTGCGCGTAAAGGTCGTGGTGTTTTCTTTTTTTTTTAATTGAACACAATAACAACGCGTAAATAACATAAATCGAATAAATAACGTAATATTTTAAAACGTCGTGTACAAAAGACACGGACGGACGGGACAGTGGCACGACTTTGCGAACTCGCAGGCGCACACAGAGACGTAATAACGAGACGAATCGGCCCAACTTGTATTAAAAGTCGTTTTAGGGGGCTATCGTATCGGAACAGCGCAACATATTTCACAGCGACATAGTTGGTTGGCGCCACTGTGTCGTGATATGCCACAACAGTAATAGGATACAATATATCACCAGGCTCACGACACTTCCCCTTATATTACTGTTCGCTGAAAATGGGGGACGACCTTGACGGTTGAAAATAACAGCTGTTGACATATTTTCGATACTGCAATTTATGATATATTTATGTTTTGATGATAACACAGATTTAAATGTAACAATATTAGTATTGCGGGTCATGTAAGGGACCGCGTTATGTTCGGCGTTAAAATTTCCTGCGACATTTGGTCCTTTCGTATCATTAACCATAGATAACGAGTGTTTTATCACAGAACATTTTCGTACCGAAATAAACGTTGCTAACTCCCGTGCAGAGCCTCCGAAAATTCGATGCCGACTTCAGGCCGGGCATTCGAAATTATCATGAACATTAGAGATGTTCATGGAAATTATTGTAAACAACCCGAGTGTGTGTCGTTTCATATCGTTTACGATATCACACAACAGACACATAAAGCACGGTTTAAGATATCTTAAATTGCGATATAGAGTAATATTTTCATGTCTACGCCTATCACAGAAAATCAATCACGAACCAATATTCGTCATTGGCATATAAAGATATCTTTATATGTTTATGGTATTCGTTACATTATGTATGATAACAATGTTAAATTCCGCTAATATTTTTTCGCTGAATTCCAACTAATTTTTAATTTCGTCATACATAAATTATTATTATTATTAAAAATTTCGAAAGAATATTGTTTTTATTTGATGCATGTAGTCATCAAATTACAATGAATTCTTTAGTAGCGGATTATGGTGACGAAACGGACACAGATTCATGTGAAAGCGATTTAAATCAAGATTACGTTAAGTAATTATGATCCTTTTATTTGTTTTATAATAATTGTACATTTATATACGCACGTTTGTGCATTGTGTTGATTTAAATAATGGACGGGAATTAATTTCGATCATTCATTCATTACGACACGAATCAATGTTGCGTATCGAATATAAAACTTAATTTTTAAATTTTAAATATTCCAGTATTTTTCGAGTTATATTAATTCTTAATTATTATTTGTTCATCGAGTATTACAAAGATTAAATTTCAAAACAAATTTATATATGTATATATTATAATGTCTCTTATAGGTTTACAATTTCAAAGACGTATTTCATATACATTATTCTTTTACCGTATTAAGGTATTGTAGGACATTTTGTTTAATTATTATTATTATTGACTTATGACCAGGTATTTTGTAAATACTATATTGTATAACTTTAAATACATATTGTATACTTTATACTTGTGTTGTTTTATTAATGTTTTCTTAGCACTTATCGATTATACTCTTCAATTGTCGTATCCAAATTTTTCTGATTTTTCATTTATTACTATTTATTTATTTATAGTTATTTTGATCAAATTATACTATGTGTTTCGTATATGATCTGAGCGGTACATAAATTATATACATAATAATAACGAAACGATAATTCAATTTTTGAAATTCTGTAACATTATTGATTCATTTTGAGTTTTTTGATTATCGAAATTTTAAACACGAAATTACAAGAGTGTTATTTGGAAGTAGTATTTCAAATGTTTAAAAAAAATAATCAAACAGCGGGTTAAAAGATTCTAGGCTAATACTGCTTGCAATTGTAAATTAGGTAAAGTTTTGTGTTTGAGAATTGAATACTTAAAAAAACCTTGTCATGACGAGTGTCGTGAGGATAACCTATAAGTACCATTTTGGTTCTATAATATTACATTTTTTTAAAATCTAAATATTGTTTTTTTCAGAGCAACTGATCAAACTAAACCTGAAAATAAGCTGCCTGCACCAAGATTTAAAGAAACAGGTGTTATTAAAGAATCTGTCTTCAGAAATCCATATCTAGAAGCGGAAAGAGCTAAAAGCGCAGTTTTAGAAAAACATGTTAAAATGGTTCCCGCGAAAGATTGTCTCACAAAAGTCAATGGAAAAAATATATGTTGGATGAATAGAAAGGGTCGTTGTCGTTTTGGTAATAAATGTAAATTTGCCCACGATTCAGAATTAGTTCATGATCCATATGTAAAAAATGATGATAAAACAAATAAAAACAGTACTAGTAATTTGAACAAGATAAAAAAACGACCTGGTTTATCACAGACATTAATACCCGGAAAAAGAGTTCTTAAAACATTTATAAAAACAGAAATGTCAAATTTGCATTCTTAAATATTATTAAAAAGATAAGTAATATGAATATGTTATTTCATCAAATATGTACACAGTACATATTTACAAAAAAATAGTTAAAATTATTGTAAATTTAAATGGTACATATTCAATTATAAAAAAATGTACAAGTAAAATTAGAATATCATTTTTAAATACAAACTACCTAGTCATTATTTTTATGTTTTATTTTGTTAATATGAATTGGTTTAAAATTGATAAAAGTTATCCCATTTAAATGTAAATGTATATTAATTTGTATTAAATACATAGTTTATTATTAAAAAAAAAAATTTGAAATAGTTTTGTTTTTTAGACAAAATTGCATACATACGTGTTTTCCGTGTATGCTTTTCTGAATTTGTTTCGAATGCATTATACGATACCTATAGTTCCCAATACAATACTGTATAAACACTATATTATATAGTACCTTTTAATGGTATACATATTTTATGCTTAACAAGTAGCAATTACTTGTTAATTAAAATAAGTGAATGGTCTGTTACTAAACTAATATAATCACGAATCCAAACGATTTATTCACATATATAATGTACATATTATTTTTAAGTATTTATTTTATATATGATTTTATACTAATAAAAATCAATATATTATATATATATCTAACCTATTTTATTTGATATTACTTTTTTGTTAATAAATAAAAGTTGTTTCATCATATACTTGTATATCATTTTCAATATTAAAAGATATTTTATATTTTGTAAAACAATTTATAATATTTGGATTTTTAAGAAAAGGAAGACATTTTTTTTACAGTTTCAAATATTTTATTAATTTTTTTTTAAACGGTGTTTTAAAAATAATTAAATTTATTATTTCATACCTCCTATTTTTGTTAATTTACTGTAATATAAAAATAAAATAAAATTTGGGAATAAGTCTACAAGAGTATTCATATTGTTTTTCAATGGGATAAATATACAATAAACATTCTGAATTCAAATATGATATATCAAACATGAGTGCTATATTTAATTTAAGTAATAAATAATAATTAATTACATTTAAAATTTATGTTTATTATCTCTATTTAATACTAACTACTATTAAGACCTCCTCATTGCTAGCATAGTATTTATTTCCCATATAATTCTTCGGAGATGATCAATTATTTCTTTTAAATGTCTATTTTTATTGCTTAATTGCTCAATTACTTCTTTCATTTCATCGCTAGCAATACGATACGTTTCACTCGTTTTCCTTTCTTCAGATTTCATATCCCATTCTTCTTGAAGTGGAATCAGACCTTCCATGTGCATGTATTCCATACCTTGTAACTGACAGCTATCATTACATTTTTCATATATAATTCTTAGTCTTTTGAATAGTAGTTTTATGTTTCTTAATTGATCGTGCATTTTGATACGTCTTTCGTTGCTCATGTTGGCTCCAGTTGGAGTACCGTTAGGCGGCATCAAGACTTTAAGTATTTGGAACACTTCATGAATACGAGATACTATCTCCTGTACGGTCTCCTGTCCCAGACGACACAAAGATGCGGTATTAAATTGATGGCCGGACGCCGACTGATTTTGATTGGAAGGTGGTACTGGTGGTTGAGAGACGACACCCACAGGATTTTGACTGAGAGGAGGAACTTGCGGTACGAGTACATTGTGTGGCCCAGGAACCTGTGCTTGTATGTTCGACTGTAAACCCGGTCCTACGTTGAAACTCGGTTGGCCCACCATGCCGGTTTGAGACGACTGCATATTACGTAAATATTAAATAATACTTTAAAGCAAAAGCCTGAATTATATCAATCGACACAATGAATTAATAAAATATAAGAAAAAATTGCAAGGAAAAAAAAAATGTTTTAAAACGGGCAAATCCGGCAAGTGTTCGTAGGTAGATGATAATAGTAATTTTTTTTTTTACCTTAAATCGCGTTTAATACCAACTTAAATGGATTACATTGAGGTCCGTATACCACGTTCGTGGTATTATGTAGGATCCTAACAATTTGTTTGAAAATCTATTATTCCATCCAAAACAGCTCTTTTTTTTCTTTCAAATTATACTTTTTACTCCAAGAAACATTTGTTCTGATTAGCCTTTATACAATTCGACGAGTATTTGTCCCAATCGACTTGTGTTCTAAACCTGGAAGAAATGGTTTACGAAATGAGTCCGTCAGAACAATAAATTATCGTCTTTTGAAACGGAATGTCCCCTGCATTGAAAATTCGAATTTTAAAATAATAAACCAGGGCATTTCAATCGATGTGTGCAATCCCCCGTACTTACGACTACCGGTCTGTCTAGTGGTGCGATAAGAAATTTGAATTTGTCGCGAGATTTATTCGAAATCGATTTTCTCACATTTCTATGTTCTTTCCAACGTAAATTCCTTCAATGAATATATATTTCACGAATCCAATTCGTGGAGATATTAAGGAAGAAAAAAGAAAGTTAGAATATCTCTTGTAAGATTCACAATTGATCTATCGCATCACTATGTAATATCGATACACGACGTCAGTGAGAAGCGTCTGTTTTACCGCGTTTCGCGTGTATAAGATCAAAGAGAACATAATCTATAGCTTAGAACGGTCGACCCGAATGAACTGTAAATTTAACAGTGTTTATTGTACTATTTGGATGGGGATATATCGATATAAAACTAGAACGGAATGTTTAAATTCACGGGAATAAAGAATTTTTTTCTATAAAAAAATAAAGATCACCCGTAAACAAAAACAAATTTTACAGTTCATCATAGTGCGTTTAACAATCGACATTACGATTATCAAATATTATTCAATAATCGAGAAACGATTTGTTCGCGCAAAACGTTCAACAAATATAAAACCATTCAAAATAATACAATATTATTATACGAATTGTATGTTTATCGAATAACGAAATAATGCTGAGAAGAACTCGTCGTTTAGTTTTCAAAATTGAATTTTATAAATCGGAAATTCGGTGTAATTGACGTCAGGTAAAGCGTACGAGACCACTGTTTTGCGATATTATACCTAATAAGTTTTTATCATTTATAAAGTATTGTCTCATCGAACGTATTTTATATTTTATAATGGAATATCGTGATAAAAGCAGAGATCGTGTTTTCGTTTTGAAAAATTGTGTTTTTCGGTTTCACGGAATTATAAATCAATTCGATAATTTAAATTCACTGAAATATGAATACTACTACTGTTGACAATTGTTGTTTTTGAATTGAACAGTTCGATGTCTTAAACCAATTATAGTATTTCAATGAAATATTTAACATAAAGTAATACAATTGTACATTAGATAAGATGTTTCGAATAATAGAAGAAACACAACCGAGTACACATATTAATTTGGACCCGGACGCACTGCTTGACAAGTTAAAACAGTATTTCCATCACTCGGCCTTTAAAAGCGATTTGCAGAAGGATGTTATTATTGAAATATTAAAACGTTAGTATATATCTCGACATTGTAATTATATTCTTCAACGTATAATTGTTCTTACCGATTGTGTTTTAAAGATAAATATGATGTATTTGTGTCGATGCCAACCGGATCTGGAAAGTCACTTTGTTATCAACTACCAGCTGTACTGCAATCAACCAAAGTTACAATAGTCTTTTCTCCTCTCATAGCTTTAATGAAGGTATTTTTGCATATTCTCCGTGAATGGGTCGTGATGATTGAGTAATTCGAATATATAATGTTTGTAATTGTTGTAGGATCAAGTCGATCATTTAACACGTTTAAAGATTCGTGCTGAAACTATTAACTCGAAAATGACTGAAGTCGAACGAAAACGTATTATTAATGATTTGTATTCTGTTAAAATGAATATTTCTTTGCTCTATGTTACTCCCGAGCAAACTGTTACAGACTTTTTTAAGGTCAGTTGAACTGTGTATTTTAATAATATTCATTATATATTTGGGTATTAAGTTTGTATAACAGTTATTCATATTTTATTATAATTTTCTTCTAGGGTATATTGTCCTATCTTGTGCGAAAAAATAAATTAGCGTATATAGTGGTAGATGAAGCGCACTGTGTAAGTGAGTGGGGTCATGATTTTAGGCCCGACTACTTGAAACTAGGACAATTTAGGCAACTTTATCTTCAAATTCCTTGGATTGCACTTACAGCTACAGCTAGTGCTGATGTAAATATTATTAAAAACAATTAAGGAATTTCTAATAATTATTTGAAATAATGATATATGTCTATAAAATTATGTTTAGGTTGTCAAGGACATAATGACTATATTATGCCTTAAAACTCCAGTTGCGAAATTTTCCACATCGTGCTTTAGGTCAAATCTTTTTTATGATGTTATATTTGACAATACTATCGTGGATTCTTACCAGCATTTGAAAGATTTTATTGACCAATGTTTATGTAATGATGTAAATTTAGAAAACAATGTAGATTTAAATTCGGTAATTTGTTTTATTAAATTTATATTGAAATAAAGTATCAATGATAATTTAAATGTCTTTAGTCGAATCGTCCCTGTGGGATAATATATTGTAGAACAAGATCATTAACTGAAGATATTGCTACAGTTCTAAGTCGAAAAGGTGTTTCAATTGCTCCTTATCATGCTGGTAAATACATATTATATAAATTATAACTCTTATTCAGTTTAAATACACTACTAATGGAATAAATAGGGTTAAAGGATTCAAAACGACTTGCTGTACAAGAAGCATTTATGAGTGGAGATATTCAAGTAATAACAGCAACTGTAAGTTTTGGAATGGGAATTGACAAAGCAACAGTGAGATTTGTCGTACATTGGGGCATACCTAGTAGTATTCCAGCATATTATCAGGAATCTGGTCGGGCTGGAAGAGATGGTAAATTAGCTCGTTGCCGAATTTACCATTCAAAAGATTTAAAAAACGAATTGGATTTCGTTCTAAAATGCACTATAACTCATGCAAAAACCCAAGATAAATCAAAAAAAGCTAAAGGAAGTTACAATATGTTTCTTAAAATGATACAGTACTGTGAAAGTGTAATGTACGTTGAATATTTAAAATAATTTTTGATTACTTATTAATTAATATACAATGTAATTGAGTGATTTTTATTTGATAAAATAGATGTAGACATGAATTTTTTACTGATTTTTTTGGAGATGAAAAACCTAAATGTATCAATAAATGTGATGTCTGTTTAAATAAAGAAGCATTAAAAGCGGATTTGGAAATATTTATGTATGAAATAAATAATCAAAGTCACAATATTATGTCAAGTGAAAAAATAGACTCTACTGAATATTATGGAGGAGGACGCAATGCAATTAGAGAGTATTTACCATTTAGCATTATAGTTTTTAAACACTAGTTTAATTCTTTTTTTTTAGAGAAAATGAAGAATATGCACATGAAGGAGATCCAGAAGTTAGGAATGATATGGAATTAGATTTGGAAATAAAACGACAATTTGAAATTAGGAGAGCTAATTTAAAAAATATCATTAAAGAAAATGACAAATTAGTAAAAAATTCTAAAGTCAGAGCAGCTGCATTTACAATTAAAAAAGTCAATGGTTTACAATTATCAGTAAGAATTTATGAAATAAAATACAATTATTTAATATAATACAATTTATTTAGTTATGAATTAGTTGTACTAATTTTAAACAAATTTTTTTATGAACTTTCATATTTTTTTTTTATTAAGGTAAGAGAAGAACTATTGAGATTTATAGAAGAACATTTGAATAAAAATATTGAAGCATGCTCTTTGTTTGAATCTTTGACGGAAATTACTAATGAAGACCTTCATAATATTGCTGTTGATCTAGAATATGAAGCGTTTACTAAATCAAAAGTCGTGTCCACCTATCGAAAGAATATTGCTAAAACAGTTGAGTTATAACATTTATACATATTTTACACATTTCTAATTTCAAGAAAAATGCAATCTTCTATTTATCAAACGCTTTCATTCTAATACTGAAATTATTAGGTTAAAACAACTATTGCTTATTATTTTATGCCTTGTAAAGAACTGTGATATTTAATATTATCAATAGGACATAATAATCAAACATTTTTTAAATCACACTTAAAAAAAGTATTATTTTTTTCTGTGATTAAATATAATAAATGTATTTTGATCAAAATTTGTTTTCAATATTGTCAAGCATTATATTGATTTGTTTTGAAGCTTGTTTTAATAATTTATTATTTATTTCAGGTTTCTTTAATTAAAACTGAAACAAGAGTTTCAAATATTTTTGATAAAATAAAAAATTATACCCGACCAGTTAATGACGTAGAACCTCAAGATAATTCAATTAAAAATATTGAACTTCCTCCTATAATTACAGCTTCAGATCTTATTAAAACTCAAATAGAAAATAAAATACCAGAAACAAAAATCAAAAGAGGAATAAAACGCGATCATTTAACTCAGCAATCAATAACTTCATTTCTATGCTCAACTACTAGTACATCACTGCCAGAAAATGAAGAATGCATTACAAAAAAACCAAAAATAATGAATACTGATAGTGATATGGAAATATCTTCAGAAGATGAAGTACAAATTATAGAAAGTAATAATATTGATGTTTCCAAACAGATGGATCCATCTAAAATTGAAGAAATACAATCTCAAGAAAAAATGAGTAATCTACCTAATGTCGAATCTGTATATTACCACATTACGTCTACTAATATACAAGTACCCAAAATAGTTTGGGCTCCTCCTAATCAATTACAGAATAATTATGAATTATATAATCCACCATACACAAATTTATTGAATGTTGAAAACGATTATGGAGTTCATAACGTGCCACCACCACCTATTCGTCAAGACATAACAACAACTATTCATACAGCTAATAACGCTAATACAAACAGTATAATACAAAATGTTAAAAGTCAAGAAAATGGATTGCCTCATAGTCAGTATGTAAATAACAGATCTCTAACACCCGAAAGAAATATTTCTGATATTTTTAATGAAGTGTCTAAAATTTTGGACTCTTCATCAGAAATACCAACAGCTTTAATGAAACAGCAAAATGAACTTTTACATCAGAAGCCAAAAGATTTAAAACAACAATCGGTTGAACATAGGTTATCTGCCCATCAAAACATTGAAGTGTCTTCATCAAAGAGTAGTATGAATAGTAGTTTATATGGTGATGATAGTGATGATGAAAATAAAGTATCATCAGCCGATGTAAAAAAAAAATCACTGGGTATTCGACCTGGTATGTCATCATCAGATGTAAATAATACTTTTAGAACAAACAAAAAATCCCACGAATTTACAAAGACAAAAAATAAGACTGATGAACAAGGCAACAAACAGAAAAAATTTGAGTTATCAAATCTAGTTGTGAAATTATTGAATCCTTATTACAAAAATAATTTATTTAACAGTAAAGAATTATTTAAATTCATGGCGAGAGAAATTGTTCATAAATTACTGCAGGCTAATTGTGACGCAGGTATAGTAATATATTCCAATTATTTTTAATGTAAATTGTTTTTTTAAAAAAAAACTTGTAAATGAATTCTTAGTTAAATTATTTATGTATTTTATAAAATTATATTTATAGGTATTAAAAATAATGAAAACCAATATATTTGAAAAAATGTAATTGTTATAAATAATAAATTAATATTAAAGTTGTTTCAAACAATGAATTTACTAATAAAAATGAATAAATATAATATGAATATATATAATACATTTACTAAATAAATGTAATCGATTTATAAGAACATACGCTTAAAAGAGCATTAATTTTTTTTTGTAAATTTTCATAATTTTTAAATTTCCAACATTAATAAACCTATACAAAAAATACAAAGTATATGCACCTTTATAATTTATAAACATTTGTACGTATTTAATTAAAATTAAATATATTCCATTTATTTAGACACTAGAAAATAACACAATGATTTCTAAACTAATATTTAAAAATTAGAAGTGCATGTACATAATGTACACAATTAGATTATTAATTTAAATGTATTATTATAAACCATATCTAACGATTAATGAATGATTTGTTTTCAGTGGAGTATACCATCAAATTAATCCTCGATAATATATTTTCAAGGGAGGAGATAATAAAAATCGAATCTGAAGACCAGATATTAAGATTATTACACCCATTTCCAGTACATTTATAATTAAATTCTGTTTTATAAATTGTTATAATTTATTTGTTAAAATAATATGTGTTCCTTATAATTTTATTTTATAAGTGTGTTATTATCAGTTTTACACAATGCACTTAAATTTATTTTTATACATATAATTTTTTTTGCAAAAAAAAAGAAGACTTGTAATTAAATTTTAATAAAGAAGTAAACTGACAACTTTTAAACTACTATTAGTTTTTCTAAAATAATCTTGTTTAATTTTTACATTTGTAATACTATTATACAAGTTTTTGTAATTGAATAGTTGATAATAATTTTATGTGATAGAAACGCGTAATGTAACGTACCTATACAAATGGGTAATGTAATGTATGTTTGCTGATATAATGGACCATGACAGTGCCAAATGTAAATATATTTACATCTATTAATATCAGTAAATGTGTTAAATACGATTTACAAAAAAAAAAAAAATTATACATTTGTAAAACAATTATTAATTTTTTTTTTTTAAGAAAATAAATTGTTTTTAAAAATATTGGATTTGTTTTCTTCTAAACGAATATATTTACATGAACGATGTAACCGTAATGCGTGGGCACTTTAAAAAAAATACTTTAAAATTATTAATGAGAATGCGTTACTTATTATAGATATCGGAGTGAATGTACTTCTGATTTTCTATTGGAAAGATATCTGCTGATGTATAAAACCGGTACGTCGGAAGAAAAGCTGTACCAGCAAAGGCAGTGCGATCGTTTCCTTTTTCACCAATCGTATGTGATGCCATGCTGTATGTCCATTGTTCATTTTTATAGAAACGTGACTTTCTTTTTTTCTTTTACACCGATAATTATAACGGTTAATATGATTCTTTCAAATTGGAATGTTCGTACTTAATTTTTGATTTATAGAAAAAACGCGGATTACTATTTGTAAAATATTGTTTTATAAAAGAAAGTCATTTTGTCATTTTATTTTTAAATTGTTGTTGCAATCAGAACTCCCATAAACCGTAGGGGGTATACCAAGTATTCTTATTCGGTTTGATAAAAATGATCCAATATAACATGTAAAACGAATATAGTAGTGATTATTTGCATAACGTTTTTGGAGTTTTGTTATATTGCTGTACATTTTGATAACAGCGCGATAAATGGATTGAATCGTTCAGTAAAACGATTCTGAGCGGAGTCCGGTGTAAATTTGTGCATTTTTTGCACGGAGGATTTGAAACGGTGTAATAAAAAAATTGTGACCTAGATCGTCAAGATTTTTTGAATATATATAAAACGTGTGTCGTATACGATTAAAAAGCCCTCGTATGTGACTCGAACAGCTCGACGACATTAAATAATTGTTATAAACAGTCTAAAAATTAAAATAATTTTTTTTTTACTTATATATAGGTACCTATATAATAAAAATAATATTCGGTGTAAATGTCAACATTTTATCGCTATTGTTTTCGAAATGCCGGAGAATTTTGATTTTTTTGATGAAATCGCGATTTTTTGTCGTTTTTAACGAATTTTTTTTTTTTGGAGGGGAAGGAATTCTCGTTTAAAAATTATTGAGAAAAATCGATAAATAACCTCCTTAATGAATTACTCAAGCAAAATTCGTTATTAAACAATAGGTAGGTTACGTGATTGTAATGATGATCGGAGCACTCCTTCTAGACGAATTGTCGAAAAGTTGTGCATAAAAAACAAAAAATTAAACCAATCATTTAAAATTAAAAACAAAAAAAAATCGTACTAAAAAAAGAACGCTTTACAAAAGTTTCTTTTTTAATCTGAATTTTTTTTTTTTTTTTTTTTTTTTAGTGTAAAACGTGCTACGATTTATTATATTATTTAAGTTTTTATCAAAAAAAAAAAAAAATTTTAAACGGGTATTTAAAATATCAGTACTTTTCGATGATGAGAACGAAACGGCAACTAATTTCATAATACAACGGTTTCAAGTTACGCCGAATAAAGACAACATTTTTTTTTTCACTACGTCTTTCGTGTGTGTTTAATAGAATAATTGTTTGTGTATTTTTTTAATTTATAGTGTGTTTAGCCACGACGGGTTCGTATTTCACTCGTAAAAATAAAACGCATTTAGAGAGAGAGAGAAAAAAACAAATTAACCAAGTGGAATATTTGACAATTTTATCAAAGCGGTGAACGGGATTTGGAAAAAAAATATATTTATATGACTTTTCAGTGTTTCTTTTCTCCCTTATAACTCGGAAAAGTAATATTTATTTTGTTTGTTTTTTTGATGAGAAGTACAAAATGCCGCCGATCACTCGGCCAGAACACAGTGCAGCCAACAGCGCGCGCGGTTGGTTCTGACAACGATTTAATATATCTTAACCCGTGGTTCTTCCCTCACCATCCATTTCGCAGAAACAAACATAACCCGACATTTCTTTACGTGTTTCGATATTTCGCGTTTCAATTGCGTTACGTTTACGTTCGGTGCCTTGTCCGTAGGAAAAATTTTCCCGACTGTTCTCGTCTCTCCGGCCACTATGGTGAGTGTTTTTTCTATTTGTCCGTAGACGGATTGCCGACCGTTCTAACGCGCGCGTTAGCGTTTTCGACGGACGGCACGTAATAAGTTCCCGTTAAATTCTTCTTGTCCGGAGAAAATGCAATTTTGAATGTGCTCCGGACGTGTACTTATAATCACGTGCTTTTTTTGTTTTTTTGCCCACAGTCGTCGAAGAAGACGTTCAAGATCAAGCAGAAGCTCGCCAAAAAGATGAAACAGAACCGTCCCATTCCTCAGTGGATCAGGATGAGAACTGGCAATACGATCAGGTAACGTCCACACAACATATATATATATCAACTTGCCGGACCGTCTACGGTTATCGATTGTGATTCGGCGTCTGTTCGTTTCGTTCAGCTGGTGAATAACTACTCCATCTGTAATATTTCATTAGTGTTGTGCCATTCGGCTTGTCGGTTTCTCGTATGAAAACGTTTTTTCATTTTATTGAATTCTGTCCGATAATATGATTACACAATGTCTACTTATTCTTTATTGATTATTTATAAGCGAACTGAACATTTGTTCCTAAACTGAAAACGTCTTGCATTCGCAAAGAAAATATTTTTTTATTTAAAAAAAAACAAGTACATTAATCGTGTTTGATTTATTATCGATTTGAATAGTTACTGGTAGTATTTTAAATGTTTATTACGATTTTTATTTTTTTTTATAGTTGTGTCAAAAGGTTTAATCTTATATAAGTCCTATTTACCTGGCACCACAGTACAAATGTTTTGTTTTTCACATGTCGAATGATTTACGATTGTTGGCCGAACACCATAGTTCCTCTATTCTGCTGAATGTCGGCGACAAAATAATTAAAATTTGTTTGTAACGAATGTTTGTTGAATAAGCGTGTTCTGTTTTAGAATATTCCCATAACAGCGTATTAATAAATAATTCAAATAATTCTATAACTTAAAAATCTAAATACTCTTTTTTTTTTTTTTTTTTTCTGTGTTCGATAACTTATTTAATTAGATAACTGTAAAGTCCAATGATCTTTAATGGCCGAAAGTAGATGCTATATCTTTTTACAGCATCCGAGTTCACATTACTGAGGAAATGTTTAGGACATTACATATTTGTTGAAGTCAATCTAAATGTTTTTTTTTTCATTTCAGATATAACGCCAAGAGGCGTCATTGGAGAAGAACTAAGCTCAAGTTGTAAGCCATTACTAACCCATTTCCATGTGTACTATAATATTCAGATGGATTATGTACTGTGTTTAATATTCAATAAAAAATCTTTTTTTTTTCTGTATTACATAATGATTGTTTAATTATTTATTCAATATCTTATTTTGTATTATACAACAACGGTCAACATGGTATATGATAAAACCATTGTATATTTGTTGTCTTTCACTATACTATGAAATTTACAAAGTAATATAATATCGTGTATGTATAAAAAGTATAAATAATAAATAATTTTAACAAGATTAGAAAATCCAACTTTGAACGAATAAAAAAAAAATTATTACTGGAGTTCTTCGAAATAAAACATTTGAAATTAAATGTGTAATTAAATAATAAAAGACTTATTAAATACTCAATAATGACATATTGTACATTTTCAATATTAATGTCTTAATTGATTTTTTCCTTTGTTTTAAATCATTTTTTTGTCTATTAATTTTCAAAGTAGCGAATGCCTTAATTTCTCTATAATGTGATTTAATGGTTATTATTTGTTATGTTAATGTTTATATTGGATATTTTAATTCGTTGTCTAAGTAAGATAATATTTGAATTTTCTGTTATTGGCATATACAACATTGTTGATTGCGACATGGAAATATGAATTATTAAGGCTTTTATTTATTTTATGGGATTGAATTATTTTCAATTTTTCTTCCCAATAGTTTGCTAGTTTTTTAATGTGTTATCCTTATGAGAATTATGTGTTAATTGCGTTTTTCCTATTTACAAATAACGTAAATGAAATTCTTTTTTGCTTGAATGTATATTTGCAGACGTAATATATTTACTGAATTTATAACATTTTCTTCAGAAAAAATATAATGCATAGGTTAGGTTACACCACAGACAATGTCAGTAAATATTTTACTTGTCGGTGAACATTACAAAGCTTGTACGTAATAAGTAAAAGAATATTATTTACTATATTTTCTAAACGAGTATTATTATTACTAAAAACCCAGTTTATTTGCCGGTTTTTTGTTTTTAACAATTTTTAAATGTTTTAAAATATATATGTATACAGAGTTTTTTAAACTTTAAAAGATAAAAACTAGTTTATACAATGAAAAACAATGCCAATGCGTATCGTCGGGCACCAGGCAGTTGTCCATACACGTGTTGTCTTATCATCGGAAACGGTTTGTTTTGGACTTAAGACAGTGATGGTGTGGTGCAGGGTTTATGTCAGTCCGTCATCAAGCCCTTGTACAAAGACAACGGATTTATCACAAAAGCGGTTAAATGTAAACGCGTGTGTCTTTTGCAATAATCGTACGAAAAACGAGATTCGTGCAATAATAATATTGTAGTAATTTACTTCGAGTTAAATAACACTTCTCGTTAACAACCAATTTCCGAACCACCTGAGCGGATCGTTCGGATTGGCTTCGAACATCTCCGACAGACCTTCATTGATTGTCGGCATCATCACACTTTGCACGTACCGCAACGCATCGTCCGTGTCTTCTGTTTCGCCTGAAAACAACAGTAACTGCCGTAACGTAACGCGTCAGTTCGGGTTCGTTGAATGCGAGGCGTGATCAGCGCGCATCTACCCCGCAGTATTTTTCTCTGCGTCTGTTAAAGATGCCGCGGCGAGGTTTGAGTTGTAAAAAAAACTAACTAAAATCCCCACTCGTTCCATAAGTAGCTATTACTATAATAAATAGGTAATGGCAAAACGTTATAATCTCCTCCTTTACTATAACTTATAAAAGTATAATAAGGAAAATTTCCTTTTTTTTTTTTTTACAGTCATCGTTTCACAATTTGAAAAGATACTTTAAATTATTTAATGGGGGAGGGGGGGTTGTTATATCTCCCCGACACTATTACTGACATATCCCGCTGAAATAAGTACATTATTAGCATACCGTTTGGGAAGAAAAACTGAATTTCCCTTTTAGCCGCGTCCGGGGAATCGCTGCCGTGAAACGCGTTGGCCACCGGGTCGGTCCCCGGTTCCGTACCGTACACGGCCCGCAGGCTGACCGGAAAGTATTGTTTCGCGAACGACACGTCCGCCGGCCCGATCAACCGTTGCCATTCGTCCACGCAGTTCTTCTTGGTCAGCACGTACACGACCACCGGACCGCTGGACATGTGTTCGATCAGTCTGTGAAAGTAAAGTTTCAGCGAGTGCTCGTTGTAAAATTCCGCTGCCTGTTCTCTGGTCAAACGCAACACGTCCTTCTATGTATTGTAATAACATAGAAAACGTATTGTCGGTATTAATTACGGACGAGAAATTAGTTGTCATATTAAAAATGCGTTCACGATGACAACACTTAGTCAAACACCGTGTAGACAAAAGAAATAAAATACCAAAAGTTCTGATATAATTTCTATAAAAAGTAATAATGAGTATTATATACACATCTGAAATTACGTTTAAATCGTAAATTACACTTCAACCTGCGGGCACGCATAGCAGCTCGGGAGAGAGCTCGAGGGGCTGAAGCTCCTGCTTCCCCCCCCCTCCCCGAAATTTCACGAATTCTAGCAAAGTTATGTTTTTCTACGAGAAAATCTATTTTTAAATAGATTTCCATTGTAATGAATTTCAAATTTTTTATTGTCACCATACTTTGATTTCACGGTTATCATTTCTCTTTTATACTTCGGATTTTGAGGATTCAAGCACAAACCGTTTTGATGATAAATCCGTTTCGTTCCATTACGCTCTCGATCTTGTACATCAGCCGGGCGGCTTCGGGCTTGATGATGGCTAACGTGGACTCTGTACCACCACCCGCAGCTACGGAGTCGGAATCGTCGAAAAACGACACGTCCGACAGTCCGTGCGCGTAAATCGTTTCGGCGGACTGACAGGACGACGTGCTCGGCTGTTGTTGCAGTTGTCCTCCGTAGTCGTTTGCCGGCGTCGCGCGCTCGGGCAACCGTTTCGTGCCCAAAGAGTCGCAACTGTCTTTGATCACGATTTTGTCGTCGGAAGAGCGTAGGGAATTTTGCATTTTTCGCATCGACAGGTTAATACCTCTTCTAAACGTAATCGTTAGAATTGTGTGGCGCGTTTCGTATAAAATTCGCTGATAAAATAAATACGCGAAAACGTTTCGTTGCTGACCCGGATCGCTATGCGATAATCCGCAAAATCGAGTATTTTATTTATTTATTTTCAGCAACGGATACATCTGTATCGCGCACGACGAGTAGATTATAGTCAAATTCGAGGCAGCTAATACTACGTATAAATATAGACGTTAGAAAACCGATTGTCAGACGTGCGAAAATTTCACCGATGATTTCTCGGTGCGGAGAATAAAATTGTTGTCGGACATCATCATTGCGATTTGATTAAAAAAAAAAAAAAACAAACAAATTTAAGACTACGCGCGCATTTAAAGACACTGCTGTACGCACCTGTGTAGCTGATGACTAAATTTTTAAATTAAGGACATTGCACGCTCAAAGCGACTGATTTAAGCTAATCCACGATTTAAATCGTGTATTAAAAAAAAACAACGATATAATTAGATAGTTTTTTGAATTCGATTTATAATATATATATATATATTTTATTGCGGAATTAAAAGGCGGAATAAATATTTATTATTGATTATCGCAGTTAATGGCGTATTATGAGTATTATATATATATATTATATTATTATATATAAATTATTTTTATATATTTTCAATTTGTTACGGATAATAGTTATTAATTTATAGTTTTGTTCATCGACAACAGATACTATCATATTTTATATATATATATATATATATATACGAGGGCTATCTCAAAATCAACTTCCGATGTGTCACAATTCACTACAATCGGTGACATGTTTCTACATGTCGCAACCTGTATATTATTCTCTTATAACATGCCAAGTTTCGACCGTTTTCGTTCAATATTATTCTATAATAGTTGCCGTAACAACACGGAGAATATAATTTTGTCTCCCACCCACCAGCTGTGAGGTCTGAAGCGTATTTCGTTTTTTTGCAAGCCGAAGGAAATAGCGCCGCTCAAATTCATCGTCGGTTATGTGTTGTTTACAGTGATGAGTGATGATGGTTCGGTACGTGGTTGGTGTAGACAATTTAAAAACGGACGCACAGATGTGCATAATGAAGGGGGTCAGAGGCGCAAATCGATCGTGGCCGAAAATGTGGTTCACCGAGTTGATCAAATTGTTCGAGAAAGCAGGCGTTTTACGATTTCAGATCTTTCAAATAGGATTTTCCGCAATTTCTCGAAGTACTCCACACTGAATCGTGTCTGAAAACTTGGGTTACCACAAGTTTTGTGCCCGTCATGATCGATTTGCGTCCTTGTTCATTATGCACATCCGTTTTTAAATTGTTCAATCACCCGACCCGGGGAGACGCAGAAGACATACGCTGTGCGGTCCGGAAGAAAGTCATCGACTCCCGGATGATTACGACTTGCAGAAGTAGACGAATTCTGGCCGAATGCCGTAAAGGTCTTTCATGACGACGATTAATTGGATACTCGGAGAGAAAGAGGAGCGAGAGAGTGTACATATACCGTAGAACGCGGTCAGAAGAACGCTGCTTCGAGGGACTGATGGGATAGTCGCAGAAGCGGTAACGATGAGCAAGCGGCGAAACAAATGCGTGTTTCTGAACCGTGAGTTGTTCAGTTGGATAAATAAAATGCGTATGTCGAAGACACATTTATAAGTGTATGTACAATATGGGCGAGCGAGCAGGAGACGGTCTATTATTGCAGGCACCTATTGCCAATACTGTAAGGTTGTATTTGTTGAAATAAACGATGGAAGCAATGGGATGGTTGCCACGAACGATGCCCTCATCGTTGTCGGTTAAAAAGTAAAGTAAAATAAAAAAAACAACACTTATAGCCATATACGTATATACCAGCTATCCGATTGACTTCGGCCGGTGATGCGATGTGTGCTATAGGAGAGTGCGCGGACTCTACAGATAGATAGTTGTTTGTGAGTGATCGAGTGGGTGTAGAGGTGAGCGTGTATAGGCACTTCAACGTTCGTATTACACGCGCTTATATGCAAATTCCGTCGTAAATACATGGAAATGATTGGGAATAATAATAATAATAATAATAATGTGGACGCGCCAACGTTCCATTAAAAAAGTGCGACCGATATGCAAAGTGAAATAATTGTTTTCGATACGCGGAACGCGCCGTTATTTATGCTAATAAAATATACGATGACACTCTGCACGCGTTAAATTTTATACTATGCGTACGGCGTGTTCAATTGTACAATGTAAAATATTATATACAGGGTGTCGTGAAATCATCGCGTTCTTCCTTTTTATTTTCACAAAAATGTCAGCTCGAGTAATTTTTTAAATTTTTTTCGCGATATGTCCAATTATTTTTTCATTACACAAAATATAATTTCAACGTTAGAATCGTTTAACGAAAATATATAATACACTTCAGTTTTGAAACGCGCGAAATTCGTCTATATTAAATATCATAATATGCTGTGATCGATGTTGTACAGCAGCTGCTAACAACGGATGATATAATCGTATATACCATTATTAATAGATCCCCGCGTTTCATTTTAATGAGGTCGGATTGAAAATATTTAAAAGTAGCGAACAAATAAATATAAAGAGAGACGTTTATTTATTTGTTTTTTTTTTTTATCACAAATTTATTACCATAAAATAATATAGTTATTTATTATGTATTATAATAAAAGTATTTTATTTTAAATTGACAGTTAATTTCTTCGACAGCAAAAAAAAAAAAAATAAATAAATATTGTTGGCGATATATAATACACACACACACACACACACACACACACAATTAAAAAATTAAATATAGCAAAATAATACGATTTTTTTTTTTTAATTTAGAAACTAAATTTAATATCAAATCGATGCTGTTGAAAATCGCATTTCTTTATCTGTCTCGAATAATTCGTGTTATCCGATGGATAAATTAAATTCGAAAACCGAGCCTTCATCGAGTATGAAGAGACGCATTACGGAAGAAAAAGGGACATTCCCGAGAACATTTGCCCCGGGATAACGGGACAGCCTTTTGAATTGCGGTATAGTTTCTCGTATAATACGTCTAGTCACACAATTAATTAATTTTTCATTTTTATTTTCTTCTTAATCAAATTCCATAACGCTTCGATAGTCTGAGCGCGTTAGTATCGCGTTTGCGCCGCCGCGCAGTGTGGACCAATATACATATTGTTTATTTTTTTATTTTTAAGAGCAAAATAAAATTAAAAACGTAATCTCATTTTTTTTTTTTTATTACAAAAATAATAAAATAATAAATAATTCCCGGGTCCCACCACCGTTGCCGTTGTATGAAAAACTAAACCTCTTGAAATTAATTTAACCTCACTTAAACTCTACTCGCTCCCCTTCAAAAAGAAAGAAAGAAAGAAAGAGAGCAACGATTTTTTTTCTTTTTTTACTTTGTATCGAATTACAAATTTAATTACTATAAAATTTGGATACGTTTTCGTAGACGGATATACTTTATTGAAATAAAACTTCAATGGCCGCGCGGTCCAAGGAAATAAAAACCTGAGAAAAAAGTCATAAACACACACACACACACACAAATGTTACCGATTTTTAATTGCTGTGCGAAATAGTATATCATTACGAAGTTTCTCTTTTTTTCTCTCTTACATTCTGAGCGAAGCGATTTACGTTTATTTTGAATTTCTGCTTACAACTTCACATGAATTCCTGACATGAATGCTTACCATATTATATACAGAAAGAAAAAATTAAAATTAAAAAATCATGACTTTTACCACAAATTATTAACCTTTACACACTGCTTACACTTTATAATCGTTATTATCATTGCGTGTACATACATTTTAACAAATAATAACGCCTACGTATAATATATACAACGTTCAATATATATTATATTAAATTTATTAAAATATTAATTATTTTTGCCGAGTGCAATGTTATATTTAATTATATTTATAGATTTATATGAAATATTTTTTTCTTCATATTACAGTACTCAATATAATATATTAAGTACCCTTTAAAAAATGTAGCTCGAGGGTCAAACATTTCGGAACACACACACACTATACATTTTTGACAATAATAATAATAATAATAATAATAATAATAATAATAATAATAATAATAATAATAATAATAATAATAATAATTCGTATATAATATTAGGCGCGTTTCACACACAGTTCTCTCTTCTCCATCCGTCGGTCGATCGATGTAAATTAATAATAACAGCCACCCTGGCAATGTCATATGAAGTATAACACACGCGCGTTATACCACCTCTGTGTTAACGATTGCCTTTGACGCTCGTAATTATTTTCCATAGCGGCGAATTTTCTCCAACAAGCGCTCTCGTATATATATATTTATTTGACATAATATACGTATTTATAATATTATTATATTATACGATAATATAATATAAATAAACGCGCGGTACAATGTTCCGCGGCAACACGAGAAACTGTACAGAATTAAAATGTATTTAAATGTAAGCGGCGCGTTCGGTAAATATTTTATTATTACAGTACGTTTAAAACACGCGCGTTAGGTGTTACGATTAATATCGTCGCGGTACGTACGACGCGTGTTCTACACCGGCGGTTTTCCAACATTTCAATTTTTTTATTTTTTATTTTTTACTCGCGAAAATTAAATTTGCAGGAACTTGAACAGTTTGCGGAACACCCGTTTTTCCCTCCTCCACCATTGGTAATCGTAGTAACGCAGACATATTTATATAAATTTTTTTTATACTCGAACGAGAGTGGGCTGAGGAGGCCTCAGTCCAGTACATTTTCCGCACAAAAGCGAATTAATATATATATAAAAAATAATAATAATAATAATAACAGCAAGCCCAATATTATTAACGTACTGATATCAGTAAGCTTAAGTAGAATATTTGAATCGATGATTGTCTCTATTTAAGGTAGATTTAACGGAAAAGAATATTGAAATCATTTCATAGTTTTCTCCATTCGACCTCTCGTTCAATCGTAGTTCGAATCGAAAATGTCATTTACTCGATATTTATTTACCGTCGAATTTCTTCGCAGTCGGTTAACAGCACGAGGTATGGATACGAGGTATGCACCATGTGCACGCGCGTTACGTGTTTTTTTAATTTTTTTTTTCTGATTTTTATTGAATTAAAAAACAGAATATTTGTTGTGGTACAACGGGATTGAAATTTTTTTTTATATTTCGCATATATATATATAGTGGTATGTATATTATAATTTATAAATAATAATAATAAAAAAAATGACCGTTTTATTTTTTAAATTTCAAGAAGCGGACCAAATGTCGCCATATGTTATACATATCGAAAAAGTTCGGACTTTTCGATATTTTTGAAAATCTCTTTTTTTCTCGGCGCGCAATAAACTGCCGCAATTCCGTTCGGGCTCTGCACCGATAAATCATCACATAATAATATTATAATAAGCGAAAACAGCGTAAAACGATTACCGACCGGACGGGCCGCTGCAGTTCCGGTTATATTATATTATTATTTATTATTATTATTATTATTATTATTTATTATTATTATTACTATTTTGCACAGTAAAAGACCGAAATGATTTCAACTTCGCGTCCGCCGACGACTTCCCGTGTTTTCTCTATATCAAACTTTTTCCATCGTCCTTCGGCCGGCGGTGAGTTCCGTCTCGTCTCTTCCTCTCCCCACCGCCTCCGGGGAACTTAGTAAAGTGCGGCACCGTATCCCCACCCCCCCAACCATGAGAAGTTTACTACAGATTTTATACACACTCGTCGCAGGACCGGCCGTTTGCATATATAACACAGTGGTTCTCAATTTTTTTCGAATGACGGAACACTTGAGATTTCATAAGATTTAAAATTTCAATTTCAAATCCGGTCGTAGAATAAAAACAGAATCCATATACATTTTTTTTTGTTCAGTTTTATAATATATCGAACAATAATAGTAAAGTGCGGCACCGTAATACCATGAGAAGTATTACAGATATACACACTCGTCGCAGGACCGGCCGTTTGCATATATAACACAGTGGTTCTCAATTTTTTTCGAATGACGGAACACTTGAGATTTCATAAGATTTAAAATTTCAATTTCAAATCCGGTCGTAGAATAAAAACAGAATCCATATACATTTTTTTTTGTTCAGTTTTATAATATATCGAACAATGCGAACACAACAGTTTAGCCAATAATAATAATAATAATAATAATAATAATAATAATAATAATAATAATAATAATAATAATAATAATAATAATAATAATAATAATAATAATAATAATAATAATAATAGAAAAACAAATTAAATTTCACAATTTCAAAAGGGAATTTTACTTATTCGCGTAATTAATAAGATATTTGAGTCAGACTTTTACAAATATTTTCAATATCCGGCCGTATGCGTAGTGGAACGTTGCTATTCTCATTTCCTCTTCTACATCGTAATATATTTTCTCAGCACTTCTCGTTTAGACTTTGGTCTTTTAATGTTCGTTAATACTGAAAATTCGAGTTCACATTTTTAAATTTTCGCGGTACACCGGTTGAGAACCATTGGTATAAAAATAATACAAATCCATCGCCCCATCCTTCTAATACGATATTCCCGAAAATGCGGCTGTTGTTTCGGCTTATTTTTACGAATTCCGGACCGACCGGATTTTACGGTCCGACCGCCACCGCGGGTCCGGTTCAGTCCGTTTTATTGACTAAAAAAAAAAAAAAAAACTTCTATTGAAAAATCCGGTGGAAAATGTACGAAAATAATCCGGGGAAATATGCCACGGGGCGCGCGTCGCGTGATTTTTATAATAATAATTTATACGGACGAGGAATTGTTTTTTTTTAAATAATAATAATAATAATAATAATATAAGCGTATCTATAAAATATATCGGCAAATAGCTGTTACACAGGACGTGGATAAAAAAAAAAAAAAACGTTTTCGAAACGAAAAAAAATATTTTGTAGAATATGATTCGATCCCGGTTCTCGAGTGCTTTTTCTGTTTGTTTTCGAATTATGACAATATAATAATCAGCGTCGTATTTACGGCCGAGGCGAGGATTAGGAGGACGTTCTCCTTACCAGCACCAAAAGTTAAAAAAATTAACGCGCGTCGGTCGACAATTAACAACGAACGCGTTATTCCAAATATTCCACGTTCAATAGCAATTGCGTTTCATATATGTGTATTTAATTAGTAACGCGAAACAAAAAAAAAAAACGTTTTTATACGATATTTAAACCGTTACCGACCGGATTTATAGTACGTGCCAATGACACTATAGTTATTAATATTAGGCGTGTTGGCGTGTCTGTATAATATTAGATCCGTTTGTCGTTTATATCAATAACGCGACACGAGCGCAAACGACGGCATATCGACTCGTATTAATTTTGAATTATATAATAGCTCTAATAAATCGACTATACCAGGGATTGCAAACGGGAATTTTTCGAATTTATGACACAATTCAAAAAAAAAAATAAAAAATGTTCAGCCGTGCCGCTAATTATTTTTATTAACACAGGGAACTTTCACGAAATACATTAAATTATAGCGCGTCGTGAAATACAGATTATCTACACGTGCAATTGATAATTCATTTATTCAAAAATTTATAAATATATTTATATGGAAGAGTGAAAGTTTTTCGAGTGTCATCGAAAATCTCTCGCATGCAGTGACCGTGGCGCTTATTTGCCATCCCTGTAATTATTATTACTACTACTAGCACCGTCTGTACGTCAATCATTCACGAGGTGGACCGCGCGCGTATCAATCGATTTTAGAGAGGATTTTTTTTTTCTCTAAAACAACAACAACAATAATAATAACAATAATAATAATAATAATAATAATAATAATAATAATAATAATAATAATAATAATAATAATAATAATAATAATAATAATAATAAGTGGCGTATTTTCATTCTTTTTCTGGGGGGGGGGGTTCAGTGGTATATACTACATATACCTGCTTAATAAATAAATTGTACTGAAATATTGAACACAAAATTCAACACGTATAAAGTGAAAAATAAATCTGAAAATAATGTTCAAGTTATTTAAATATAATAGCAGTGTATTCAAATTTCGAATTACATAATAATATTGCCAATGTCCTTATATCACTATATATTTTAATAGTATTTACATAAAACATTTTTAACCGACAAAATTATTTAAGAAAAATAAAAGTGAAAATAAATTAATAAAATATAATATTTTTTGGTTCTGGGGGAGGGGGGGGTCCAGTATCCCTGGATCTCCCCGTAAATACGCCTCTGATAATAATAATAATAATTGTAGGTGGGATTTGGCGTGTGTGTGTGTGTGTGTATGGACTGATCGGATCGATTACCAAACACATAATATTAAAATACAAAGTCCTGTACATTACAAACACACGCACGCACACGTCGTTTAATCTGCGGATCGTAAAACTAGACGAGCGTCCCCGCACCCTTGCACAGCCGCTAATCGCTATTTACGACGGCGTTTAATCGAAATCCAAAAAGCGGTCCTGTGTGCAGGAGAGCCTGTGGACGCCGCCAATAACAGTAACTGTGTAATAAACGTCGTGCGCTAGGGCCGCGGATGGACGCGGTACGTTCGTTTTAATTGTTTCGTGGGGGCCGGGGGTCCGCCGATGGAATTAAACGCGGCAAAGGCGTTACGGGCGCCGCCGACTCACCTCCACCCGTTGACGGCTATTATTATATTTTCGTATGACGGGCCGCCCGGGTATATTTTGTATTGAATTGCACGGCCGAATGTAATGGGGCCAGCAGCGTCACAGCAGACTTTGACGCGTCGCAATATGTTTTTAAAAAAAAAAAAATGTCCCCGAATCCCTCGCACCGAGTCGCCCCCACCCGTCGTGGACGGGGGATTTTAAGCCGGCGAGAAAACATTTGAACACTGTTCCCGATTTGTTTTTCGCTTCCATTCCTGTACACCGAGCGAGAGATTTTTCCACAATATCGTGATGTACAAAAATCACTCGTATATATTACATACATAAATATGATTTAATATAAAATAGAGCAAAATATTATATTCTCGAGCGGAGTGACCGAGGATGAGAACGTATTGGTTTTACAATGACGTGTGCGTGTGTTTTTTTTATATATCTCTACAAAAAAATTCTATCCAGAAAGAGTCCCCGTGTATGACTCGGCGGCAATCGTAGTTTGTTTTTCCGGTAGCGAATTGCGCGTTTTGGAATGGTCGTCAAAAGCGTCTAAAAACGAAGAGAGCGAAAAAAAACCGACAACTCAAAAACTGCCGAATAAAATTCGACGAAATCGATTGTCATCGTTATTTCTTCGTCATTTCGAAAGTAACGAAAAAAAATGTCAAAAAATTTCTTACGATTTTCCAGGGATATTTAAAGCAATTACAGATTTTTCAGATATTTAATTCGCGAGAGCGGTAATTCACGGTTTCAACGTTTACAATGAATTTAATACGACGTCAGACGTACGTTACTCCAACTCGTAGTTCAACAAATCGTTCGACACGATTTCAAAATTTTTCCAATCCAGTGTATTTATATTTTATAAATTTATAATAATACACTAAAATATTTACCTAAGTAATAATTACACAACACTCTGCGGCTTTTCTAAATCCCGTGTTATATAAATTAACACAATAGCTAATATTTATATACCTATAAAATACCGATTAGTTATAAAATATAACACAATTATAATGACACACTCGTATATATATAGGTACTCGATTATTTTATTATACGGCGTATGTATTAATTGTTGATCCGCAATAGTTTAAACTAAAAGCTAATAAGAAATAATAATTTATATCAATCGAGTATTATGTTAATAATAATTGAGTTTTTCTTACTAATTATTAAATAATTTATCGTACTAAAATATGCTCGAGAACTTTTGTCCGTTTTATAATATATCTACTGTATACCCAAAATCACAATAATATATTTTCATCGTGCATTTTTGACAACTACGTAGTCATCTTCAGCGCGAATCAACTACTACTAAACCGTTAGACACTATACACACACCATATGTATACAATTTATATCTCTGATGACGTCACCATAAAGCGGCCACGTCGGTTGGTCGTGAGTCAACGACCACGCCCATCGCGAGTCTACGCTGCCGCCATCTGGTTTACAATGAATTAATTTTAATATTGAATTTTGTATTGGAATTAAGTAGTCCCAGTTTGTCAAGTTATTTTTATTTTTTGACATTTCTATTGCTTCTTTTATGTTCTTTATAATTATTTACATTTTTTTTTAAAGTTTTGCTGATTTAATATTCAATAAATGTTCGACAACAAGAGAATTTTCTTTCCTCTTCTTGGTTTTTAGAATATTTCTCAAATGTTCTTCGAACCTAATGTCTATTCGTTTGGCCTACATATAGCATTTATCATTCATCGCGTTTCTCACATCGAATCTTATAAATACTCGATATCCCTCCTCCTTTTATTTTATCTTTTGTGTTTCCCAATAGTGCTTTCAAATTATTAATCTAATCCCTGCTAACTACCGCCGCGGTATTTATTGTTATTGTGTTTTTATTTCTTCAAAAATTTTTCTCGATTTTATCCTCTTGGATAACACGGTACACCGTGGACAACAATATGCCAGTGCTGCAGTACAATACAATATTGTTGTGTACGATAATGTATAATAATAATATATTTGTGTACGACACACCGCGCGCGGAATAGTCCACAACGCCGGTGGACCGGAACCGCAGAATCGAAATCTTTTTAAGCGTTCCCGGCTTTGCGGAAATAAAAGAAGGACCGACTTCGTTTCTCCCTTTTTA
Source organism: Chaetogeoica ovagalla (assembly GCA_032441825.1). NCBI lineage: Eukaryota > Metazoa > Arthropoda > Insecta > Hemiptera > Aphididae > Chaetogeoica > Chaetogeoica ovagalla. The sequence continues at coordinate 1,389,101 of CM063727.1, read as the reverse complement.
TTTTTTTATATATATATATTATTATTTTTTTTTTTTTTCGGGGTTCATATGTATATACGTGTGTACAAACGCTGTATACATATTACGATAACGTATATACGTCGGTGCGGTAGTATCGGTGCAATATTGAATTTTTATTGCCGGAATCCATTAGCGATCCCTATTCATTCGGCGTTGTTTTTTTTTTCTTTTTTACCGACTACGTTATATATACGCGCGCACACACGCTAAAACCCGCTCGCACTGGCACACCAGTGTAGTTCTTTATGCGTACAACAAATGTATGAAATACGGAGAAAATCGTACGGCGCGTATGCTAAACGACTATCGTTCAAAAAGGGTCCCCGGGATTTAGATTTTTTTTTTTTTTCTCTTTCTTTGGTATTTTTGTTTTTCTGTTTTAAACGCGAAAACAAAGTAAATTTATGAAGCGCAACGCGAAAATGTAATACGCGAAATACGCGTTATGTTATTATATTACACGCGTTTGTATCGAGCGAGTGCCGAAATTTATTTTCGCGTGGCGCCAAAACTCGCACGAAACACTACATGTGGGGGCGTATTTACGAAAGACGGGGCTTCGGGTTAAAACACCTATCCTCTATCCACGATCGAAAAGTCGTTTAAAAATATTATCAATTTACATAGTACGACGTATAGTATTTACTCCAATATTCTCCGGTTCAAAGGAAATGGTTATGATGAAAATTTGATCAATCTCGCAAACGAGACATAGGTATTATATTTTATATATAGTGACGGTCTGCGGTGAATTGCAGAAAAGACCTACTCCGGGAGTTCAACATCGTTTCAGGTCTTTAAACATATCTTTTCAATTAGATCGAAACGTTAATTTAAAAATATCCGTTGTTGTTTTTAAATCTCCAATAAAAACGGACATTTGAAATTTTTATTATTATTTTCTGTTCTTAAATCTTTCTCCGTCGTCATCTACGGCCTCTGGTCTCGATCAAAGTTATGTGTCATGTATTGGTAAAAAAATAATTACGAAAAAAGTGACCAGTGATAATAGCACGCGAAAAAACGGCGATTCGAAGTGCAATTCGATTTTCATATACTCGCTGCAGTATTCAATTAAAATCACTAAAACGAATTAAAACATTTACAAAAAAAAAAAAAAATAATAATAATAACAATCGTTGTTCAACGCTCGGATAATTAAAATTATTTTCCAAGAGTATATTTTTTTTTTGCGGCGTTTTTTTCTTTTCTAATTTAGCGATTCGTTTTTTTTTTCTTGGATTATTTCTTCCTCAGGCGCTACCCGCGGTATCGCGTGTATATATTGGAAATGTTACGGTATTACGCAGATTATACGCGATATCAAAGAGCAATGCAATTATACGTTTTGAATGTACAAACGCTATCTTTGAAGTCCGGAATAAACTCTATTTTCGCGTGCACCGTACAAATCCGAAAATAACACTATACAAATATAACGTGTTCAAAGATTTTCCACGAAAAGTGCGTTTTGACGATTTTTGAGTCGTTTTTATCTTGGAAAATATAAACAAATGCGATAAATTCGCGATAATAATAGAGTTTTTTTTACCGAACATCAAAATCCGGCCTCGGAAGAAACTTACAACGAGAGGGTGGGTGGAGGGAAGGAACGGGTCCAATTTTTTTTCACCAGATTTCTACGATTTTATTGTAACCGTTTTTCCGTATCAATAAATTTAGATTTCACACGAGTTTTCCTAGTCTCTAATAAACGCACCAAGTTATTCAAAACTAGCGATTTACAATAATCACTTTCAAAATTCAATACGGTAAAAGCCTACGGCGTATTAATAAAAAAAAATTATTATTATAATATATAATAATTATTATTATAAATAATATAATAATCAAGTGTGCCACGGTTATATTATATTTATATGTTGCGATCATTGTCGAAGTCGTTTGAAGAACGTTGTATGACGGAACGTCGTTCATTCCCGATTCGCTCAGGATCTAAAATAATAACCAGTTCGGCGCAAGTGGTTATTACATTCGTGTATTATTATTATTATTATTATTATGTCGAACAAAAAAACGCTCTTGACATTTTGTAATATACATATATATATATATATATATATTATATTATTATTTTTATAATAATTGCCATATCCGCACAACACGTTCGTATACACATACGACGACGACAAGACCGTGTATACGATTTACCCCTCTACGAGTGATACATATTGAGATACGCTCTCATGCGTCGTTGAATATTTCCCCGTCGTCGTCGTCTCCTAGCCGCAGATATCGTTTGCGTAATAATAATAATAATATAATAACGTCAAAAACGAGCGTCAAAGGGGATTTTCGTACGACATTTTTGGCGCCGATTTACAAACACGATCCTTTATAAAATAAAACTGCTATTTGGTATTATTACGCTACCAACAGAGCCCCGCCGAGTAATATTATAACTAAAAATGGCAATAATACTCGCGCGTTTGCCGGTACATCGATCAGGATTTTCTATTACCGTCGTTATATGTGTGTCCGTCTTATTATACATATATTGTGCGTACGGATTTTTGCGGCAATAACGTTATACTTACACATATTATTATTACACGCGCATATAAATATGTATGTACATAACGGCGAGCGTATATCAAACGGAACGACGTAAGATCGTCGAGAGGTTTTTCTTTTAGGGAGATTTTCGCAAAATCGTTCGGTCTTCTTTTCCGGGACGTTTGATACGGTCCGAACGGCCGCTGTATATGCGCACGTACTTAAGCCCGTTATATTAGGCAAATCCGCTTTTCGTTTCCGCGATTTTTATGTGCCGCGCAGTGTTTTTATTATTATTCATTCGCTTGTATTACATATTATTATTATTATATCGTACGGTATACAATCGCAATGTACGCGTGTCATTATTGTATTTAGGCGTTCCCTTACGCGGGTCCCCGCCTTCATCCCTCTCACCAGCCCGTGGTGGCGAGTTCATCGTGTACGTTTCAGGGTCCGCGGTCCCCAAAAGCTTATATTCCGAAAGCGTATACGACGAGTATATAAGTACTTAAAACGTATTACGTAATCGAATATCAGAAGCTCGATTGAGGGACGGAGGGCGAGGGCGATTTATATATATATATTTTTTTTTCAACATTTTCAATATTTCGGTACTTGTACAATTAGCAGATTTATTTTTTAATTGTACATACATGATTTCGTCTTATTTTCTTATAAAATTGTAAAAAAAAAAAAATAAGTTCATTTGCGAAGCGGTCTATTCATCGCTATCTCGATGTGTACTTAGACTTGTGTTATATCTCGGTAAACACTGCGATGAAATTCAAATAAAAATGCTTATCATTTTGCAGGAAACGCAGATTATAATGCAAAACACAATAATTATTGTATCCACACGCGCTTAAATAATGTTAAATAATAATCTATGAAATCATAGAAAACGTTACTGGTAAAATTCAAGGGGGAATCGTCCGTCGTCACTCATCCCATATACGCTATATCGAGTTTAACATTGACTGTTAAAGCGCGTACCGATTAGTTATTATGTACATATTAATATGTTTACAGTTAATTGTTAATATTGAATATCGCCGTGTGTTCGCCCAAATGGACGTATCGCATTAATTATCTTTAAAACTAGAAACAAATTAATAGATAAATGTCTGTACGAGGAATCAGATAAATTCGTATATACATATACATCAGGTGTCAGGTGTTGAAGGGCGCGGGCGAATAATGTAAAACGTGACCCATACCACGTAAAATGAGTTCAACAAGCCACTGACATTCTCGTGCAAGACCGCAGCTAATGATCGCCAGCTACCGATCCGTTGAGGACTTGAACACGCGACGTCACGCCGGCAAATCCGGCGCTCGTTATTATTATTATTATTATTATTATTATTATTATTATTATTATTATTATTATTATTATTATTATTGTCTTGTTCATATTTTATAATACATTATTATAATGATAAATGAATATACTACGTATCATGTGCGGTTGGTGTACCTACTGGTTTAGTTGCATATATGCATATAAAAAAGAAAACATACGAAAAAGTCAACGGAATTTCAATTAAATAATTAACGCGAACAGACATAGTTATTAATATTATTTTTAAATTCGTAAAATCAATCGTAATATAATTCATTGACATGTTAATAATAATAATAAACGTTTTAGGTATATACATATATAGAGTAATATAGTGGTGGAGGCTTTGCTTTTCATACTTTCTTCCAATACGCACTCGTATATTTATGTCGATTGTAAGAAAGAAATCATTTTAATTTCTTTCTAAATTAGAAATAATAAGCTGCTAATAAGAAATTAACTGTTATTTTGTTACGTTACTATATAAATCAATCAATACTGTCTAAATCGTGCGCATTAAATTACTCAATAGTTAATCACTGCAGATTTCCTAGTCGACTTCCGTTCCACGATCAAAATATAAAATGGGATACAAATTTTTAAATATTCGAGTTGTCTTCTTAATTCGTGTTTGATAATATTAAATTAATAATTTATATTTTTTTCCACTCACCGGTGCTACTCTCTAATTGCACTAATGCGTACGTACAAACATTATATGCAAATAAAATTAAAATAATATAATATAAATACAACATAACTGTTGTGTATAAAAATAAAAAATAAATTATAATTTATTTCTATATTAAATACCGTTTATAGTAAAAACATATTTTGGCCGAAAATCTGTTAGCCATAACTCCCGTACTTAAAATCACTCTATACGCACAGTTTATTAATAATAAGAATCGAGTATTGTACGTATTACGAGTAGCGGCGGCGTTAATGGGAAGGGATCGCGTTTTTGACGCTGAAGACGGAAAATAGTTTAACGAGAGAGAGAGAGAGAAAGAGGAAACGTTTTTTAGGAGCTCTTCTTAATTTTATTTTTGTTCGCTCGAATGCCCTGAAATGAAATCGCTCTTATGAATAATTTTTTTTTTGTCAATAAAAAAAAAAAATCTACGTACGTACGTACACTGTATAATTACTATACTAGTCCCTTCCAGCGCGATATCTTCGTCCTGTCTCTTTAATTTTTTTTTCCTTATAGTTTTCACTTCCTCTCCGCCGTTTCGTCATTTCTCTTCGGCGGCGGTATCCCGTTTGAATTCAATTAAAACAGCGCACGGAATGCGTTCTCGTAGTGCATCGCCCGGCCTATAATCCGATTGCACGTAATACGTCTCTGTGATCGCATAGTGCGGCAGCCGCCTCCTCATGTCCCTTCACGACTTCGCCCACCGGCGGTCACCGTTGTCTGTCCCTTCCCGTCACGGATTTAATACGATTTACTTGGCGGACGTACAATAGTGCGCAGTCATCGGGACCAGCGATCGATATGTGTATACGAATATAATAACAGCGCGGTACGCACCCCGGCGCAGTCGGTCTGTCGTCGTAACGATATCGCATTTATACGAAAACGTGAAAAAAAAAAAGGTATTTTTTTTTTTGTTGGTTTTTTAGCGACTGTTCTAGAGCGTACTGTTGTGTGCGCAGGACAGTGTTCCCGCGCGTTTATCGAGGAAAAAAAAATACCGGCTCTGTCACTAATACGAAACGTCACTTCTATCGTGTTCCCGCAGTCTGTGTATTCGAATACGTACGTCCAGAATGGAATAATAGCACTTTTTTTTTTTGCCTCGAAAAGTTCAAAAAGTAAAGACAATTACGTTAAGGAATTAAAAAAAAAAAACAAAACAAAACTAATTATATTGTAAAACGTGTGTGTACTTACTTACGCGCGCGGTTTTAAAACGCGTTTTTATCGATTCGCGATATAACGTTCGATGTATGCGTATTACGGAAAACAGTTAAATAACGAATAACCGTAGATCGTCGTCGCCGGTTTTTCATTCGTCCCGTTTCGCGGCAACCGTCCGTGCGTGTCGTTTGTACGAAATTAAGACCGCCGCGTTCTGACGTTCGGCTTGCGGGAAACCGTTATTGGCACCGCCGTGATAATATCGTTGCCGTGTCCGGGCAGAAAGTTTGTCGAGGTTAGTGAACACACACACACAAATTGTTTCGGCCGCGAGATTACGAAAAACGACGACGCTTACACGTCTCTATACTAACGCAAATATTACAAACGCACACACACACACACACAATCGACACGGTTGTGATTTCGCGTAGAGAATATTGGCCGACTATATATTATTCACGAGAGACATCCCAGGGCGATTCGAAATATTTTCAGGGACAAGAGAAAAAGAAAACACGCCGGTAATGTATTGATTCCGGTAGAATGATATGAAAACGATAATTTATTTATTATTATTTTAAGGACGTTGGGAACGAATATTTTAAGAATCGACCGATGGTATTGAATTATTACTCGAAACACGACGTGCGTGCAGGATTGCCACAACACTTATTGCGTTCGAATTTTCCAAACGCCCATTTTCGTTTGAGTGTATTGTTTTAACCTTGACAAGATTATTTCAACCAAGTATAAAAACTCATATCTGATCGTGTATTACGATGTTATGATTATTCTCGTAAAGTCTGAGGAAGATATGCGAAGAAAAAAAATGATGCGGACCAAACACATACGAAATTAGGTCATTGGAAATATTCGGACATCCGAATATCATAGCGGAAATCATCCGATACGACTGAGCTGGTCGTCGTGGTCGTGTAATAAGGGCCCAGATCAATAATAAATGATGTTTTGAACCGGAGTCCCCGCGGAGAGAGAGAGAGACCAATTGGAAGGTCGCGAAGCAAAGACGGATGGATAAAAACAAGAAGGGATTAAAAATATATTGTAGGGATAGACCGAGTTACTGAATTAGCAGCGCAGGACAGAGAGAAATGGAGGGATTTTTGTTTTGCAGCGATGGGCCTCAACGACTTTCAAAGCTGTAGGAACAAGAAAATTCTGGTAACGTTGTATTGCGAAGTGTTGCAGAGAGTCCACTGATAGAGTCGATATCGAGCGCATATCCATTTACGTCTTTTATGTCTAAAAAACGACATAAGATGCTTTAACAGTCGCGTCGGACGATCTGACGTTTAAAATGTAGGTTTCGTTAAAAAAAAAAAAGAAAAAGAAAAATTACGACTTTTTTTTCTTTTATTGGAAAATTTGTTAAAATGTTGTTCGGTACAAAACGTATGTGGTGTTACGTGTTGTAAAAACGTTTTCACGCGTTATTAAATTTCACCATTATTTTATTAAATATAAGCGGCTGTGTTTACTACACACAATCGGTATAAAGGACAAATTTTATTATATATTTTTTTTTTTTTTTTGAAAATTACGCTCTTTCCTATATAAATCACTATCGATATTTTCTTTCAAGATTATATTGGATCAAGTCGAATTCAGAGAACACGTTATACGCGCACGCGCATTCATAACGGTAGGATGAAAAATTAAAACAAAAATGCGTACGTGTATTATATACGCACGTGTGACAATGAAAGGCGATTTTGTCAAAATACATTTTTGTTTTTTTCGTTAAACGATAAATTACGTTATTAATTAATTATTATTTGTAGTAGTAGTCGCAATAACGAATGACGGCAAAAAAAATATTTAGATATATATATATAGTTTTTTTTTTTATTTCAATTGAAAAATAAATAAAAAAATCGTACCTTTATTTCCTCTCTTTTTTCATTGTCGTCGGACGTTCGTTGCGAACGAAAGAAAAATGTGTACACCATATATTATTCAGCTTGTGTGTATACAGTGATTAATTGTTTGCGGTTACCACTGTGGTTCCTGTTAATTCTCGTATATATACATTTCCGAGAATTCTCGCGCGTTCCCGGTTATCCTTCCGGGAACTTTCGGTAAGTAACGTTTCGGGGAATCGCCAGTGCTTAATATAAACCCATCCATTTAAAAGCGGGACGTACGTGTCATCCTCACTCGCAATAGGCGCTAAAGTATAAAAATATAGCGTTAAATCAAGTATTCTTTTATTATTATTATTATTATTATTATGGGGGGGTGGGGGAGGCGGGAGCGTGTCATACTAATGTACGTACGCGTAAAAAACGTTCCGAAAAAAATTATATTAAATTTTATTATAAAAAAAAAAAAATATTCGTATTTATTATTTAATATTAAAAATATTCGCATACGACTTACGTTTATATTTTTACGCGTGTACACCGTTATAAAATTTATCACGAATGTATTTTGAAAGGTTTTAATGGATGGCGTACATTGTCGTTAGAAATCTAAACGTTATAATATTTACATAATATATAGAGCGTTATCGTTCTTTTGTTTTAGTATTATCTCGATTTTTGTACCAACTTAGTAATTTCAGTTTTATATTTTAGTTAAATATTGGTGTGTGTGTGTGTACCATTAATTATGTGCACTGCAGCTATTGGATAAAGGCTATATTTTCTCAGATATCGGATTTTTGAATTGAATACCTTAACATTGAAATCGACAATACAAATGAAAATTCGCACTGAAATGCACGATAAGTTGGAATCGGTTCGACAATAAGTTAAATTATTATTTAAATATAGAAAACGCGCAATGATGATATATGTAAATGACTGAAAGCCATTTAAATGCTGTTATTATAATTTAATGTTACATTTCATACATTAGATTATTTATTTTTTTAATTTAAATTTCTATAGTCGGTCATCAGGAGTTTAAGACTATTAAAAACACTATTGCATTGTTAATGTGAAAACATTACATTTAAATTTAGTAAATTGGTATATAGCGTATTAGTTATTAAAAATATTTGCATAGGAGCAATTAGAGCTCGAATTTCTGGGTCGAAGTTATAATAATAAAATTATACGACGCTCATAGAACGGTATACGAAGAGACGAGCAATTAAGTCATAAATTGTGAGCAAAGACCTACAAGGGAAATATATCCATACTCCATTATACATATACGTCTAAAGTCAAATTTAATAACAATTTAAAACGTCAAAACACGTAATGAGTTTAATAATATAAAAACCATTTTGTTTTTAACGTATAACATTATTATTAATATGAATAATAATAATTATCTTATTATATATATATAAAGTAGTTGAAACAATCGGCTCGTATGACCGGAAATATTTACTAATAATAATGTTTTAACTTTTAAATTTATATCCATTCGATGGTGGAAAATTCGAAAAATTTTCTCTTATTGTATCGTGAGCCAAATTTTTTTCTATTGTCCACCGCACACAACAATAAAATGGGTACATACAGCTGCAGATTGCTGAACTCGTAAGTACATGATGTGATACGAGGCAACTCGTAACAATAACGGATTTCGCGTACGCACACACCTTTTGGTCAGAACTCGTTTGATCTACGCCAAAATCTTGTTTAACCATTAAAACGAGACAATATAAGCGTAAACCGTAACGTTCCGTCACACGATCACTCCGTATTGCGTTTAATGAAATATACCGGTCGTCGTATACGGGGTGTGACGCATAAGTTTAAAATCAAAAACAAAAAAAAAAATAAGGTTTTTTTATATTTAAAATAGAAAATTTACAATCCAAGCAAATTTTTTTTTCATTCATTCATTCATAGTAATTCGCGCGATTCGAATAATACGAGGAGGGAGGCTGTCCAGTGACAGAACGGTATATTCGAATATCAGAATATTCGTCCAACGGTGTAGTAGTGTACGCGTATTATATTGTCGTGCACGTCGGCGTATGCAAAAACACGCGTAAATCGTTGAAAAAATTAAAAGCAAAAAAAAAAAAATGTTTCGAGTGATTTTCGACACGAAACAAGAAAAAACGGGAAAAAAAAAAGAAAAAGAAAAAAGAAACGATCCGTAATTTATTCCGAGGAGTACGCGCGTCTGTATAAGAAGAGACGCCTTCTTTCCGCCTCGCCGCCGTCGACGATGCGTTCATTATTATATAAATTACGAAAACGTGACCCTTGCCAAAACGATTTTATTTCAATAATCCGTTACGGTGGTACTTTTTCTCGTTTCCACGCCGTACAGTTATAACAAAAATAGTTTTACCCTTATATCCGCAAGCGGGTATAACGAGCGACTATTTGTTACTTTTAATTAGCGAGAGTCACTTGTTATTAAATCGGAAACAACGGGCGAGGAGAGAGTATGAGAGAGAGAGAGAAGAATATAAAATAAAATAATAATCATCCGCCCCGACTGTTTGTATCGACTGAGATTTGTTGCCGCGTTCTTTTTTTCTTCTTTTTTTTTGTTTGCAGCAAAAATATTATACACCGCGTTGTCACGGTTCTCTCTCCAATTAATCGGCCCGTCGTCGGTAATACGGTTTTTTTTTTTCTTTCTTAATACCGAAGTTACGCGCGCATATTTTTTTCCTTTCCGACTGCCTCACTACGACGCGTGCTCTCTCATTAATTTTTTTCCACTCCCCGTTTATTTCACGAACACGTGAAACTCGATTCGTATCTGTATAAACGCCGAGAACACAACGCGATGGCCGTTAGTCGTTTCGTCGCCGTATTTTGACATTCGTATATTTTTCGCGTCGTTTCGCGCCCGTCCAGTCGTTTTTATTGATTATATTTTACAAATCTATTTACCGCGATGGGATGAGGAGGGAAAGAAGACGTTATGAGTTACCGCGCGCCGGGACGAAATTAAAAATTCAATTTATCGAAATGCGCGCCAGTGATTTCTCTCTCTCTCTCTCTCGTTTTTTTTCTCCCAATTTTACGTTTCAATATACTGAATAATCGTTTACACTTTTTACTCGGGGGAAAAAATACGTTTTCGAATGTATTTGACATTAATACTTCCGGCAAACGCGACATCGCAGTTATTATTATTATTATTCATTTTTTCAAGTCGAAATTCAGTTTTCAAATTAAAAAAAAAACCCAATCGATGAAAATGAAAGAAAGAAAAAAATCCGATACCGTCGTCAATGGTGGGGAAGGGGGGAAAGTGGCGAAATCGGCTCAGACATTACGGGGTGGTGGTGCCGAAACAATATTAATTAACCGCGATTCGTTGAGGTAGGTATAGGTTACACCATTCTTTCTCAAAGTGGGCGATAACGCCCCCTCGTGGGCGTTAGTGGCCTTTAGGGGGGCGGTAAAAGGCCCAAAGAAGTTTGGGGGGGGGCGATAGCTGATTAAAAAAAGCGAAAAATTATGTAATCGCGCAACTTTACCCCTGGATTATGGTCGATTGTTCAAAGATATCTCTAATAGCGTTTCCATCATCGTATTTGTCCGAACGTGGATTTAGCGCTGTAACAACAACACTAATAACTAAAAAAAGTAATCGGCTGCTTGTTACCGAACGTGGCGACTGTATTTAAGTAAATTTGAGCCCGATATAAAAAAAAACTCGTTAAACTACATCAGGTTCATCCATCACATTAAGTGAGCTCAATAAATTTAAATTCAAAGATTTGATTAAATTTCAATAAAAATTCATTGAAATTCGATTAAGCGTTTAATTGCTCTTATTAAAAATGCTCGTTTAAAATGTAAGTTTGAACTCTAAAATAGAATACGGCATGTTTTAAATACAATAATTGTGATAACTGTTTTAGGTGATCAATCGGTGAGTTTAAAAGTTTATTTTTTGGGGGGGGGCACTAAAAAAATTTTGGTTGTCAAAGTGGGCGGTGTATGAAATACGTTTGAGAACCTATGGGTTACGCGATAATTAAATCGATCGTTCATTGAGAAAACGATCGTAATAGAATTAGGTGGGCTGAGCCCGTCCCGGACCCCGCGAACTGACTATCCGCGGTGTACGCGGACCGCAACGTTATTTCAGTTTTCCGCCGCGAATGTGTTGTGTACGATACGACGTTATAATATGTCACGTTTTACTGTTTCGCGACCATAAAAATGATAAAAAAAAAAAGCGAGAGGGAGAACGGATACAATAACACGGCGGCATTTCAGTTTTACGCGTCTCTGTCCCCGCGTAGGGGGGGGGAGGGTTAGGTATTACGCGCTAATTAAAAGCGTTATTTTTCTCCTCCTCGCCCTCGTGTTATTTTTTTATTCTTAAGGTTATTAAAAAAAGGGAATTAAGTATAGTTTAGTGCCCCGGTCCTTCTGACGCGCGGGGGATACGTGTTTTTATGACCCGCGGGAGCTTTTAAATACATCGTATTAATCCCGCGGACCTGGTACCGTCCGTACGAATTACGTCCGCTATCGTTTTACGACACCACCACCATCACCGAATACGGAGGCGATGGTACGGAGAAGAAGAAAAAAATCCCCTTCGCCGCGGCACTCGTAATAACTACTAGTAGTAACGCGCGAGCGACTCCCGTGAGAAACGATCCGACGTGACGCGCGTTTCGACGACGACGTTTCGTTTTTTGTTTTTCTGCAACACATTTTTTTTGCGACGATGGTCTTGACCGGGCAGCAAATGCGTACCGCGTTGTAAGTGGTTCGACGCGTTTTTCGATTTTCCCCCCTCGGCGGACGTCGAAATACTATTGAAATAAATATGGAATTTTATGTTTGATTTTTTATTCACAGTCCGCGTACAATTCTCGGTTTATCCCGTCCACGTTATTCGGTTCTACGGATGACGCGTAGAACGGAAAACGATATTACAGAAAAAAAAAAAACCTCGTATATAAACACACGTAGGAATCCGAAACGATCGTTGAAATACCGAAAAGAAAATTAACGGATAGTAGTAAAAAAAAAAAAAAAAAAATTCGTTCTCCCCGCGCGACATTCAATAATAATAATAAAAAAAAAAACAGCAAATCCCTGCAATGAGCCTCCCCCCTCCCCCCGCGTCGTTACGCGTTATATATAAATAATTTTTTTTCAATCCGATCTCGGTACTCGGAGCGATATTGAATTATGCAAACCGAGACCCCGTATATGTGTACAACGCCAACCCGACGGCTACAATTACGGCCGACCGCAATCGACGAACTGCGGACAGGCAGTTAATTATCGCGGTTATATGCGCGCGCCGAGACTCGATTGGTTGTAAATTCTTTTTTTTTCCCAACTTCAGTATAATCCGTTACATTGCGTTTGATCACGCGTCGATTATCGGAACGCGGATCGCGGCGGTAAAACGAAAAAACGCCGATTTTTTTTTTTTTTGAAAACATATTTTAAATGTAACGGAGTAGTGGTATTTAAGCGCGTCGAAACACAGAGTGATTTTAAATACGAAACGAAATTAGAGTTTTTTTTTTTTTTTTTTTACATTTTCCCGTTAATACGGCGCCGATCGATCGAAACTATATTATATCTATCGTCGTCAAAACGACCGTCAATAGACACTGGATAATAATAATTACGTTTGTGTAAACGGTCGACTGTGTGTGCGAGATACGGTATTTTCACATTACGATGATAATATTATTACAAACGTCATATTTTTACTGAACGGCTATTGAACGTTGAAGCGTGTTGTAATGATTTATATCGTCACAACGAATTCACTGTATAATAATAATTTATACGCAGACGGACGACGGAGTGCGCGGAAAGTCGATAATTCTATTCATTCGTTATAAATACGCCTTACTTAATATTTACCATTGACGACACGCGTATTTTTTAGTCGATGAATGTTACAGAGTTCTGTTGGCTCGGTGATGCGGCGAGAAAAAGCGGACAAAAATCAAAAAAAAAAAATAGAAAAAAAAAAAGGATATTTACACGGTTCCCGCGACATCGTCGTGTCCTATCGACGTTACATCGTTCAACAGTTTGATTCGTATATCGGTCTTTAAAAAATATGATGGCGTGAGGACACGCAATAATAGTCATTAGGGGGCGCGAAACTAAAATACGCGTTCCCACGATATATTACGCCTCGAGGCTGGATGTGTGTGTTTAGATATAGATGATATAAGTGCTCTCTCTCTCGATAACGCGATAAAACTCTTCCAATATTTCTCTCGGATGTGGAAAATTTACGAGTTTTTATATTGCCAACACCTGTTCGGAGGAGGGGACGGACGGACACAGACGCGTATTATTATTATTATTAATAATATTTATATCGTATAGTATATGGATTTGGGGGGCACACGAAACGGTTAGTAGTAGTAGTAGTCGGTGCAGGGCCGCAGGGATCGGACGACGGGACGACGGGCTTTTTATCCGGTGAAGCGAACGAAAATAGCAGTACAAATTATTATTATTATTTAAGGCTAAAGGCGGGATATAATAAATAACGTCGTTTCCTCGTTCTACGATACACGTAATAATATCTATATAATTACGATAGAAACATTAAAAAAAAAAAAAATTATCGTAATATATTATTATTTAATATATATATATATATATATGATAATGATTATAATTATAATCATAATATTATATTATAAAAGTATTTGACACGTTTATTTATGACGACGTCACCGTGCACACCACAGTTGGAACGCGTTTCTTCCAGTAGTAGTAGTAATATTACTCGTACGTTATTCTAAACGCCAAATTTTACAAAATTAATATATAATATTTATATTGGGGGGGGGGGGTTATTTATTTTTTTTTGTACGTAATTTTTCGGCATTTTTCTTCTTCTGTCGCTTAAAAAAAAAGAGTATCGAGAAAATCGAAAAAAAAAAAACGATCATTTTTCAGTACCAATCGAACGGAATGTGCGCTATCGGAAAATAGCGGTACGCGTAAAGATCGGCCCACTCTTTCCGATAGGATTTTTTTGGTACGGACATGAAAAAAGAAACACGCACACACTGTTATATAAAACCGATAGATTTCTGGCCCGGTTCACAATCCCCGACGCTTGTTATAAATAAAGTAATATTATATTGCGTCTATATACACGCATAACGACGACGACATTGGTCTGAGAATCCGTCGGGGGATCGCGCGACGCTTTGCGATTGCAATCGCGGTGACGGGGACAGAATACAAAATTTAAAACGCGAAATTCGAGCTTTTTTATACTTTTTTTTTTATACCGTCGAAAAACCTTTTTAAAATTAAATTCGTCTCGTCGTGTTTCCCGCAGCGACGGCAGTCGATATAAATAATTAAATCCGTTGCCGCACACACACACGCGCGGGAACCGGACCGTCGTGTCCGCGCGATTGATTCGTCCCCGCGCGGCGAACGCGTGCATTTCATTTCCATTTCGTATGAATTATTTATTATATTATACGTAAATTTTTATACGATTTACGGGGGGGGAAAAAAAAAAAACAAATAAATATCACGTCAGCTCGCCGTCCGGACCGGAATAACTTCGTTAAATCCGTTTCGCAATGCGCCAAAGGGTCGATGGCGCGCGCCGCGTATAATTAGCCCACATTGTTGCTGGACATTGTACGAGCGCGGGGAAAACTATCGTCTCGCTCGCGGTTAAACGCGCGACGCGTACACTTGATAAATATCGATTCGCCGCCGTTTCCTTGTGTCTGAACGAATTGAAAATGCCATCCGAACGGATTTGATCGAAATACTCGCCGTGCGAATACCGCAAATGAAAATTGATATGAATCCCCCCCCCCCCCGGTTAATTATTATTATTGATTGTCGGACGTGCGGGGACAATTGCTGGACAATAGTTTCTACACTCGTAATTAGTATCGGAATTACGAAGGAATAACTATGGGTATCGACTTTGACGAAATCACGGGTTTCACCGTTTTTTTTTTTCTTTTTTATGCCATTTTCGAGTTACACATATTTTTAGGAGCTTTTTATTTATATTAAATAATGAAAAAAAAAAATTCGAGCGTTTTATATTTTGAACGAACTCGATTGAAATCGATTGAAATGTCGTTATCGTTTCCACGATCGTAGTATTATATTAATATTTTGTTTTCCCGTTCTACGCCGTACGATTCCCCCTGACCGATTCGTCGTACGACGCCTTTGGGAACGGCCGCCACTCGCGATTTGAATATATCTATTACTAATGTTAGTCATGATTATCGGGGGGGAGGGGAGAAAAAAAGGATTTATTTTTTTATTTTTGTGTCGCATTAATCGTCGATACCGAAATTGGACGGGTCCAATTTATCCGAGAATTTTATTGCAATACCGGGTAAGGACTAAAAAGAATTGATTGAGAAACGAGAGAAAAAAAAAAAACGATTTTTAATAGCAAGTATTGAAGTTCCCGTTTTCTTTTAACGTTTTGTGGTTAAGAAGAGACAAAAAAAAATATGAAAAATGCGAATATTTTTTAAAAATTTTGTCCTATATTCGTTTTGCGCGCCCACTTGTTGCGCGCCTACACGAAAAACGGGTTGGGGTAGAAAACAATAATTATTGTCTTTCGTACGTTCGTTTAAATAATTAAAGTCCTTTTGAATTCAGTCGAGTAATATTTTTAACGGTGTCTCGCCTGCGCCAAAATATACGTTCTTATAATATTTTCCAATAACGATAAATAAAAATTATTATATACACATACGGATATTTTTATTACAAGATAATTCCATTTGAAATAAATACAAAAAAATATATATATATATCGGTTCTAATGGTACGTACGTATCGCTTCAAATTTATTTATCCGTAATAAATTACAAAGAAAATGAAATAGTGTAATTGCCCGGTTTATATATTGCACGTATAACACACACACACACACACACACGATATTATACGTTTGTCCGAGAGAGATTTTAAAAATGACCGCAGAAAATACGTACGATGATAGCCCGCGATTTCGGTTTTTGTTTCGTTCCGGGGTGCTCTCACTCACTCTGTCCGGTCGTTCATTCCATCAAACGCGCGCGCGTATAATTGATACGAGTGTACGTTTTGCAATGCCGGACCGAGGCCGATTTGTCATGTTTTTATTGTGCTCGAAAAATGAAAAGTCGCCTCCATTTTCGAACGGCCGAGATCAAAACTACCAGATATAAATAACGACGACATTAATAATAATAATAATAATAATAATAATAATAATAATAATATACCGCAAACTGTGTATATAATATTTTATCTTGCGGTTTTTCTGCGCCGCCAATCGTTTCCTGCGAAAAAAATTGTTCCCTCTTTCTCTCTCTCTCTCGTCTCATCTCTTTTCGTACGGTTCCCGCCGGTCGATTAGACACGTTTCGGGCGTTCGAGCAAATAACACAACAACGGAATGAGTGGGAATAATAATAATAATAATAATAATAATAAAAGTAGAAGAAGAAAAAAACGAATATTATGTCATCGGAAGAAAACGGCGGAGACGGGGTTGGAAATAAAATAAAAATACGAGGGTCTCCTACACTCAGTAATGACTGGCATTCATCAACCGGTGGTACTGTTGATCATTACTGGATCTATATATATATATATACGTATACATAACAGTAGAGCGTATATTTATTTGTCCTTTTTTTCGTGCTCGCGGAGGTGGAAAGTGTCTGGCCCGGAAAAACAATTTTCTCCGAACATTTTTCTCGTCGTCAAGTCCGGAAACGTTTCCGCGCCCAAGTACGTCCAATCAATCCCTCGGGTCAGAGAGAAAGAGAGAGAGAGAGAGTCGTATAATATCGCCGTGGCAGTGGCGGAATACTTTATGCCCCACACCCCCCCGCTGCCAGAGGCTTTTAACTTGGAAACGTCTAATGGCGTTTGTCAAACATATTATATCGTATATATATATATAACCGCACCACACACGAGAAAAAACGAAAAACTCGCATTCTTCTCGATGTCCAGAGGAAATTCGGAGAAACAAAAAAAAAAAAAAAAAACGGGCCGTTCCGCGGAATTGATCGACGGCGATTAATATATCGGCGCGCGTTGTTTTTTGTTTTTCGTATTTCTGACAGGCGGAGTTTTTATAGAAACCTAAAACAATCACCGGGACTGTAAGCTGTATTGCCGCCAACGTTTTAGACAATTTATAATAATGTATCGACGATAAACACGCGGTGCTATGAATCAGATTTGCACTGTACCTTGAACCATCATTCATTGACGATTTAAAACGGCGTCTGCACTTAAAATGCCACTCGGGCATACTCCGGCCCCAGAATTGTGTGACCCACAAGATAACACGTCGTAAAACGCGAATTAATTGTTTCCGGTGATCGATCGATTATCCGCCAAAATGTACGTTTAAAGTATCGATATTAAAAAGAAAAACCGACAAAATCGTTATAAATTATTCGGTATGGCGGATAAAAAAAAAGAAAAAGAAAAAAAGAAACGGTCGATGCGCTGCAGTTTGTTCTGTTATCGAATTGATCGCCGTATAAACAATATAGTCCGGCCCGGTCGTGTCCCATTTATCATGTCTGGTTTTTTTTCCTTGCTCTCTCTCCTAAAGAAACATTCAAAATATATGTACACACGTCTTTGACGTGTACATAATGTGCTGCGGTAAAGACCGATTTTAAATAACAAATGGACCGTGTGCGCGGGGAGAGTATGAAAACATATTTTCCCGAATTCCCGGAGGAATTCGTGAAGATGAATAGTTGTTGCGCCCGGCTATACTCGTATTATACAGTTCCTGACCAGCGGTATGCGCATAGGAAATTTCATTTTTTTATTATTTTATTCGTGCACCGCGCGGTACATTATGTTTATACACGACGGTATGTAATATTTAACTCGAAAACGCACGAGACACATAACAAATGAAAAGGGTCGCGCGTGTGCCGCCGCTGTTGTTCAAATTTACAAAAGTAAAACGACGGGACACGGATGAGGGTCACGGGAACGGACGTATTGAGAGTAAAACGCGGGGTTAGGGGTAGAACGCGGAAACTTCATAAATCACATGACTGACATCGCCTCGAGGCCACCGATTGTTGTTCCAATTCGATAATAATAACAATAATGAAACGGAACGCGGAGAGTTCCGTATGAACTGTTTAAACCGGGTGCATTTCGAACGAGTCGCTCAGAAGACGTTTTTAAAGAGATCCGCGGTTTAACGGTTAATACTTAAACGATCAGTCGTGGCGCGAAATTACGGGGGTAACGAGTTAACAGATTGTTGCAACACTTAAAATCGCGCCCTTTTGGTTTCAACACGGAACCAATGTCGAAGGGTTTTTATATATACATATTATTATTTTTTCAATTTCATCGTCGAAAATAATATTATTGTATTGGTTTTTTAAATTTCGCGCTGTCCCCTCCTTGCCGCGGCTCTGCACGGGGGCTCTCGTGTAAACACGATTTTTACGCAGAAAATTTTTCGAATTCCGTTTTGAAATTCGCGTCATACGGTTGCAGAATATAAAATAGTAATATTAAAATGTATTGAAATACTACTTGCGTATTACATATTGCGAATATATAATAGAATTTAGAAAAAACGAATTGAAATGAGTTTTTTTTTTCGATAGCATAAACTTGAAGTTTTGAGGTCAACACTTGTTGCCGCCCCGGGGTGTATATTGAATGACCCTTTAATTCGACAAAACGATTTGTCAATTCGAAAATTTCAAATCAATTGGATTTCGTTAAATTAACAGTATAAGTTTCGTTGAACGTATTTAAGTCGCACGCACTGTACGTCGCAAACATGTTTGTAACAAACTTAGAAGTCTCATCCGCCTTCTACTCGTCCTGCGGCTGTTAGTAAATATTCGTCGTTGTTATTGTCGTGTCGAGGACGTGAAAAAAAAATAACGCGATTCACAGCACACGCGCGCGCACCGCGTCCATTATGCGTTGCGCGTTATTATTTATACAATATTGCATATACAACAACAACAACAACGCCGACACGACAGGGACCAAAACTCTGTGTGTGTGTGGAAAAAATTGTTTCAAAACGCCGATGACACTCGAACCGGCGATCCCTTTTTAATCCTTTCTGCGCGGACCCGCAGACGGCGGGGAACGGGGTTTGCAGGGTGGCCGCGGTGGAGGAAAGGCTTGTTGGCGCACGTGTCTCGTTTTGTTTCGGTTCGACGACAAATCGTCCCTTGGAGGAGGAAATAATAATAATAATAATAAAAAAAAAAAAAACTTACTGTGAAAAATGCAAATGTTTTCCGAAACGGGAACACAATGAACGACGGTCGCGCGTGCAGTGCAGTGCGGGAGCACGCGCGTGCGCGTTATACGAGAGAACGGCGGCGGCCGGTTAAACGAACCGAAAGACGCGCGCTGAGAGGGCTCTGTTGGCGGGCGTTAGAGTGGCGCAGGAAACGGCAGGACTCTGTCCGTTCACCTTCGTCCATTAGAGGCCTATTGATTGGGATACACACACACACACACACACAATATCGTGTAGTGAAGGGACGTCGTCGTGGGGTCGGTCCGAAAACGGGGACCGGGGGCGAGGGGGACACAGCACGTGTGCTCGGCGGCTAATGATCGGGCGCGGTGGTCTTGTACTGGGAATGTATTCGCGTTTCCGGTTTCGAAACGAATCCTCTCCGTTCGACTCGGACGCGAGTTTAGTTTTCAAAAATTATTTTAAACCGGAAACCACCCGCCATTGTGCTCCGGATCGCCGTGTGGAAATCATATTTTAAAATTTCCGAACGATTATTTATTGTACACTGTGAAATTCTCGGCACGCCGAGAGTAAATGTGCTTCCGCCGGCCGATCCGGCGGTGTTGTATGCGTGCGCGCTCGGATGGTACACGCGCGATCGCACACGGCGCATTACACACACACACTGTTCGCGTGTACCATTATATTATTATTATTATTATTATTATCGTCGTATAATAATCCGCGTGGTGTTGTGTGCCCTCGAAGAAAAATCGTAATGGGTACGATTTAAAAAAAAAATATATATATATATATTACGATATGTGTACGAGCGAAATAATAAAAAAAAAAAAGAAGGGCTAAAACTCGAAGGGTTTCCCGCGAAGGATTCGTTTTCTATAAACGCGCGACCGAATCGAATTCGATCGTCGCAATTAATGCGAATCGCGCGCGGACTAATAAAATATTACGTTTAAATAAATATAAATATATTTAAAAAATATATATATATATATTAGGCCTCGCCGAATTTGTAGGGAATTATTTTTTATATATATATTCCTATCTGATGCGAGAATATATGTTTTTGTTATGACATTTATAACGTTTTTATCGCGCGAGGGAAATTTATACTAAATTCCTAATAGTTGTTTTCGATTAGCCGGTTTTTTTACCGTTGCAATATAGTGCAATATACACTCATTCGCTGGTACGCGACATACGTTTGGCGTCCCGAGAGGTGTAAAAACGCAAAGGGGTTCCGCCGAGGTGATGATGTCACTCTTGAACAGCTGGCCACGCAGAGTTCACCGTGGGAGACAGTCGATATAACAATTAATCGACTGCTCTTGTGAAAATGATTGCTGGCGATTTAGAACGTAATCAAATACTGTGTAAGCGTTTGAAATTGAAAGTTGGGATTAACGGCAAACACGAGCAACAGACACCGTCCGTTTGCCTGTCGAAATAGTTTCGTCTAATACGCGAGACGGTGTCCTGTGTTCACGTAAAGTCACGTTTCATTACACAGTTCCTAAGTCGCGCGCAACAACTCAAGGATCACTGGTGCTCTAACCGTAGGCCCGAAACAGGCGACGTGAAATATTTCAAAACTTCAAAGTATTTTATTATTTTTAATTAAAAAAAAATATTTTTATTATTAACGTTTTATAATTTCATGTCTACCACCAACCGCTCTACCAGTCGAATGATTTTGTGCTAAAGTGTTTTTTTTTTTTTATGCCGATGTATATTATTTACTCGTTGCACACATTTTAACGTGCCGCGCGGATATTTCTTTCTAGAATTATTTGTTGCTTTCGTCGGATTTAAGATATTGTTTGAGTATTTAAATTCGTCAGAAATGGAAAAGGATTTCGTCGGTTATTCGGCCCTAGAGGATTACCGGATGTGCTCGATCGCAGAAATTATTAGATCAAAAAAAAAAGGCGTGACCGAGGGACTATAAAATGAACGAATTCGGCGCGCGTCTTAAATGAGATTTTCACTCGCAGTATCTTGAAAACTGGGTACGACCGACGACGACGACGAGCTGCAGATAACTGATTGCTGATACGGCTAAATTGTCAACGAGGCCGCCTCCTCGTACGATAGTAGTTTATAATAAAGGACGCGCGGTTAATACTCGTATATTTTGGAATGAGTCGGCGGCGGAATTCGAGTTTTGTCGTTTGGCTGCAGGTTCAGCCGCCACAGCCTCTGCCGAATGTTAATAACGACAACGGTTACGGAAAAGGAAAAGAAAATAAATACGACAAAGGGAAAACGGGGACGACGACAGGGATAGGCCGCGGGGAACGACGTTCTTGACTCTGGCGGATTTTTACGATCGAAAATCCACGTTGCGCGATCGTAAAAACCTGACCGTATTCCGTAGCGGCGGACGACGGGGAGAGAGAGAGAGAGAGAAAAAAAAGACAAAAACTCGTCGTAAGCGCAGGAGTTGTAAGACCGGGTAGGTGACATTATGAGACGCAGCAGCAGGACCACAGCCCCGCCGTTGTCCCTTTCGCTCCCGGACGGTTTTTATTGTCGATCGTCATCGTAAAAACCACCGGCAGCCTTACCATTTTCCACAGTCCCTAGCCCGTTCTCACTCTCTTTACCAGGACAATTGGTCCACGTGTTTATCGGCGACGACACAAGACGACGACGACGACGATGATGCGGTGCCGCCCGTTCGTAAACTATCCGGAATCGCGGAGTTCACGTGGACCGCGCCACCTCTATCGCACGGGTCCGGAATTGGTCCAGACGACGTTTATTTATAGTTCTTTTTTTTGTGTGTTTAATTTTTTCAGATATACGCGATTTTGTAAAAAAAGAAAAGTTCGTTACGAATCGCGTTTTATCGAATGCAACGCGATTCATCCGTTTCGCTTTCAAGAGCAGTACAAAAAGAAAAACTCTAAAACCTTCATGTAATAGCGACATCACGCGAAACATTATTCACTAATACATTTTTTTTTTTTTACATTTATATCCTCCGCGTTTGCTATATGTAAAATCCAACGTCGTGATTAATATACACCAATACGATCGGTGGTATAAATATGTGTAATTTGTTTCCGGCGATTTCACACAGCGTCCCCGCAGCATCTCGTGCTGTTTATTTACTCCTCTTCCGCGAACCGGGGCGGGGGAGGGGAAGAAAGAGTTACGCGAACGTAATGTGTTCTCGCGGCCACAAACCCCGCTCCCCTCATATACGTATTTGTATACAGAGAGAGAGTCTGACGGGTCGGGCAATCAAATCTGCTGTCGATGTTTGTCCTGTAAAACCCGTTGCGGGTCGATGGGGGACACCGCGACAAGTACGACACACGCCCGGGAATTGATTCGCGGCGTGACCTCCGCCGTCGTATTCACTGTGCTCTCAAAAGGCGATGCACGGTGTGCTAGTGTACGCACACGATTTTCCAACGAAAACCTACGTCATTATTAATGGACACTCCATCACGTTAATTTCGCCGGATTAATAACGTACTGGCGGTGGTGGGAAGGCAGGGGGAATTATTGTGGAGCGCGCTCGAGACAATAACAGCGCGCCCGTCCGGGCCATATAATATTATATGTCCATACACTTTTATTCCCCCACGCGATACCGAAGCCCCCGCGGTGATTAATGGTCGAATGTTTTGACAAACTCCTCCACCCCCCCCCCGCACGTCTGTGTGTGCGCGCCCCGTCCTACTGCATAATTGAAGTCGGCCGTCGATTTAAGGGTTACTTACCGTATTGGTGGTGGTGCAGAAACCGCGTCAAAAAAAAATATTACATTACGACCGCGCGTTTACACACACACACACACACGGTTTACTGGTGCAGACGTGCAGTCCGTGTTCTGCACGGACGGTAATTTCACGGACACGATGGAAATCTCCAGTAAGATTATCTTGGATCGAACAGTATAAGGTCTGTTGATGTAAAAAAAAAAATTTTTTTTTCTTACCAAACTGGACCAAATTTTCTGTTAGACCAAACCCGGGGACTTTATTACGCGTACGAGTAAACACCGCATCAGATCGTCCAGATCTGATCGCATCAGATTTTCACTTTATGCCGCGATTATTATTTTCGCGTTAAAGATACCGGAAGCGGATCGAATTTCCTATACGAACACCGTTTTCATTTTCATACTGTTGACGGATTCGCGAGCGAAGATTCAATAATCGATTCGCGTTATCGATCGGTTTCGTTTTTTTGTCTTCCGGTTTTGGCGGAGACGTTTCCTCCGAAAAGATCACCCGTTGTTCGTGAATACGAATATTCATTGTCATCATAAAACCCATTATTGTTTTTTTTTTATAATATACGACGCACAATTATTTAAAATATAAAAGAAAAAGAACCGGGGACCGGAGCGACTGGAATTTTATTAAATTTTTTCTTTGCGAAAACCGGCCCGGAACTAATTTGCAATTTGGTATGAATTTGGACCGGGATAGGACCGAGATTTTTTTTCTCGAAATCAGTTGAACCGCACCGAGCGTCTGATTCCTTCGGACCGGACCGAATCGAACGAGGGTCCGGTCCGATCCACTACACGTCGTACGTATAATATTAATTAGTCGTTATATATAGTTGTTATGTACTCGCGAAACGTTTTTAATTTGTTCGCGTACGCTCTTACGGACGAGTAAAAGCGATTTATTGTGCAGGAAACGGTGTAAAGGAGAGAGAAAACGTACTCAACCGTCGCGAGGGTGGTCGCTCAAGTGAATATATTCGCGATTTGCAATGTATCACGCGCACTGCATTCGAAAATGTTGGAATTTTTGAAAATAAAAAAAAAAAAAAATTCGTTTTTTTCTCCGTTACGTTTTAATACATCGATTGGTACCACGTTCAGTAGACATTTCAAAAAAAAAAAAACCATTATTTTCGAAATTTCGAACACGTACGTGATTTTTATGTGACGCGTTAAAATATTATTCGGTAACATCGAATTAACTCTCTATAAACTATGATACGTCTATCGAACACGTCTATCGAAGTTACATATTTATTGTTACTTGTATAATACGTTATATTATATATATATATAATATTTTTTTTTCATGTAAATAGTTACAATTCGATTGTAACTTTAAATAGAATTTGTATCTAAAAAGTTACACAAATATTAATAGTTAAACAAATATTTAGTAATATCTTTTTTTTTTAAGAAATATACATAAATAACTTGTAATTTTAAATGTAACTTTGTCCCTGTAACTCAGTTACATGTTTAAGTAAGCAGTTAATTAGAGTTATTTGCCCATTATTGGCCAATAGGTCAGTAAACAAAGGACGATACGCGATTACGGAAATCCGCAGTACTTGCTGCGATGGACTTCTGAACGATGTCGTTGAATTCTCCAAATTATCGATTGTTATACATTTTTTTTCGAAACATTGTAAATTTTATTATTGTGTTACGAATGTAACCACTGTATTTTTTTGTTGTCGATTTCAAAATATATTAAAATCGTATTGTCGATGAAACGTATTTATTTAAACGCGATAATAAAATGTTAGTGTTTTTAAAAATGTTTCTCGTCCCCGGACGCCCATTTACGCACTTTCACTCTCTCTCTCTCTCTCTCTCTCCAAATATAAAATATATATCCCGTATCATAATATCGCGGTGTGTGGAGGACCACCATCACGCGTATACAACAAGATGATTTGCAAAAAAAAAATCCTTCGAGCCTGACTTCCCCTCTTTCACCGACTTGTACACACACACGCGCGCGCGCGCGCTCTTTATTGTTGTTATATTAATGTAACGCTGCGCAGCAACGTCGTCGTTATGACACGTCGTCTCGAAACCAATAAACATTTTGTCTGTTGTATAATATACGGCTTTAGAGAGGCAATATCGTATCGTCTGTCCCTGGGGATGGTCCGCATCGACGAAATCAGTTAATGATAATCCACTACTGCCCCCGGTCCCGCGGTGGCGGAGGAGAGGATGGCGGTGGTCTTAAATGACCAGTCATTGCACAGATGTTGATTAAATATAATAATATACGATATGATATTGTATATGACTCGCCAAGGAGTCGATTGGGGGACAGGAGACGCACTACTCATTGGCCGGCATATCTATTCATTTTCTCGTGATTAATTGACCAATGACGGATTAAAAAAAAATAAAAAATTATTGTGTTTACATTCTTCCGGCGTAGAACGAGCACCGGTATATCGGTATTTTTGTGTCGACCGTTATTGTAATAATAATAATTACGATTTGTTTGTTATACATATATATATATATATATATTGTAAATAAAAACGCGCGAGAAACTCGTATACAGTGCTCGAATTTGAAAAAATAAAGGAACGTAAAAAATGTATTAAAAATTGACGTTCCGAAAAACTGAAATGCTTTGAGAACACCCGGTTAGGCTTCATTTTTCATAACTCAATCGAAAATAATTTTATTTTTGTTTTTCATTCGAACACAGTAAATGATTACACGATTATTATGATCACAGTCTTGTCATATAATCTCGTTTTAGACGGGTTTAATTCATTTTTATTTCCATTATATTAGACACTTACGTAAATATAATATTGATCAGGTTTAACTCGACTAATACGTATATTATCGGAACACTTCGTTTAGACGTGGTAATATAAATTTTTAAGACGCGTAAAACGTTTTTTTTGTTTTTTTTTGTTTGTGCGATAAAACTATAAACGTAAAACGGAGTTATTGACCAGAGTAGAAAAGTTACGAGAGGGAAATATGTTTAAAAAAGAGAACAGTGTCCTTCCATAGTTCGAACGTTGATGGTGTAGTATTGATTTACGCAACAGGCCGGTTCGTTTTCATTAAAACGCGATTCACAACGCGTATTTGCTTTTATAATTTGGTAAACAATAATTTTAATAGTTCAGTACGGTATACACTCACACACGTACGCCTTATTTAAATTCACACAGACATAGTACGTATTGAAAATCCAACAATAATAATACCACCGGGTTTTAAACTCGCTCACGTGCACCAGGACTATCTCGAACCGAATTGATTTGCACAAATAGCTGGGATGGTGGAATCTACTCTTTGCAGCAGCGGTCAACACCTGAAACGTGATGTTGAGAAATATTCTTTTTTTTTTTAAATACGGTTCTCATCACGGACGCGTCGAGGAAATCCGTGCAATCAGCGGCGGTGATGCCGTTGGACAAAAAACATTTTTGTTCAATCGGGAAAGTGTTATCTAATTTGTCGCCTATTTTTTTACTTTATTGAATAAAACCATACACGTTAAGATCGAAACGATATTGTGACTTCGGTCGAATCGACACGATACTTTTTTTTTCGTATTATATAGTATAATAATAACTTACTGGCATCACAGAAAAATTCTTCATGCCCGATTCGAGTATTTATTGAAAAAGAAAAACCCTTTTTCGAACACCGATTTGCCGTGGATTTCACCTTATTTAAATTGTATATTTTACAGTTTTTCCTTTTCACCGTCTTATTCGTCATATCAACGTCTTCCATCAGCTTCAAGGATCGTTATCATCGACACCCGATGATAACAGTAATTCCAAGAGTGGCTCAATATTCTTAGACCGTAAAATGGCAAATACTATTAAACGGTTTTTTCTCGCAATTCTAACAGTGCGTCTGTTATTACGCGCGCAATTCAGGAAGACGATTGAAAAACCTATAGAAAACAGAGAACGTTTGGCAAAATTTTGTTACTTTAAATTCGATAGTTATCGACATCTGAGAGCCAATAACAATCGTACCTGTCTTTTATACTAAAAAATCGAATAAACCGCGTTTTTTCCTACAATATCCATGAAAAAAAAAACTCTATTTCCGCCAAATACTCGTAGAACTTCTCTCGTGTATAAAAAAAAAAAAGAAGTTTTTTAAGTCACTTTTCGTAGATTTCGCCGCTGTTGCAGATAATCTGTGTGATAATCAGATTTTGATAACGATGATGTACGACGAGTGTGTGCGTACGCGAAAAGTGTTCGGACGAACGCGGGTTTTAAAGGAAAATTTTCACACGCATTAGCGCGCTGTTGCAGGACGATGACGAGGAGAAGAAGAAGAAGAAGAAGAAGAAGGAGGAGGAGGAGGAGGATAAAGGGATTTGATATTATATAAATAACGACGTGTTTAAAATGCGTGCTCAAGTGTCTGGAATCGCCGTGTGGAAGGGGGCATCGCGACCGCGCATGTGAATACGGCGGCACGTTAAGGACTCTAAGGATGCGGGCGTTCGTCCTTGTCGCAGCATCCGTGGAGCAGTCGTTTAGGGGTTGACCGAGCAATAAAAAGTCATTGTTTCGCGTTTTCCGAGCACGAAATCGCGGACGGGCGCCTCAGCCCTAAACGAGAGAACGGGTTACAATAATAATAATATACGCGGTGACGTCACCGCGTGCCCGCATCGTCGCCCCGGGGACGAGAAAGGGTTTTCGTTGGCCCGCGCCACCCCGGACATCCGTATTCTCGGGCGAAAGGGTTAACGCTCACTAAATGATACGGCGAGAGAAAATGATAAATAAATATTATATTCATACGTAGGACGGAGGCGGTCGTATAATTTTTCTTCTCTCTATTTTTTTTCATTTTCCGTCTCACCGCACTTAAAAATAAAAAAAAAAAATTAAGGACCAGACGCGCGGTTTTAACGCGTTTTTTTTTATCGTCGTCGACGACAGTTTTTTTTTTCTTCTGCCGGTCCTGTGGCCGGTGTCGTTTGCTGCACAAACGGAGTGCGATGAGAAATTTTTTTTTGTAAAAAGTCATAACCCACTCCTTGCAAAAAAAAAAAAAATATATATAATCTATTTGTTAAAAAAATAAAATATAAACTGTTTTTTTTTCTTTTTCTTCTCGAATATACCGCGTGTATGTTGCAAATTATTATAGGAGTTCTAACAGCATTCGTGTAGAGAATTGAAACAAAAAAAAAAAATCGACTCGTCTCGACCGCGGTACGCGAATTGTCTTCCGCCGACACAATCGAATCGCGACGGTACAAATGAATGAAATTAAAAAAAAAAAAACAAAAAGAATTATTACACGAACGCATATATAGAATCCGGGGAATTTCAGGAGATATTAGAAAATCGAACGTGTTCTTGTTAAAATATAATCAGGGGAAATATTTTTATTAATAAAGAGAAGTTAAATGATTATTAAATTTTAATAATATATTTTATATATTTTTTTTTATTGTTTTGTATCGTATACGTGTACGGTAAAACTTCATTTTCGAAAAGAAGAAGTCGAAAGCAAAAATCTAATAATTGCAGTAATCCCCCGTTGCTTAGAATTAAAAAATTATTATATCAGAGTACGAGGCGTGTTTCTTTTTTTTCTCGGAGGGTGAAACACCACATACGATTATTGTTATTATCAAAAGGGGCGATTTATAATATTTATTTGTAAAGAGAGAGAGAGAGAGAGAGAGAAACACACAGTACTTGAACTGTACTCGTATAAATCGCATTGTCAATACTAATATTATATTAATCGGTATTTATGCGTTTTGAGCAACATCCTAATTTTCAATTTAATAAATTATTCTGTTGTACGTCATCAAACGGCTTTTTTGTTATTATTATTATTATTATATTTAAAGACCGCTTCTGGTTTGCATTAAAATGCGCGTTTTTATATTATTCGTATTACTTATTATTATTGTCTTCGGATTCAGTACTTAATGTATGTAATCAATATGACGGGGATGTGATATTATGTACGAAATTATTGATGATTAGATTTTCACAATTGAGACATCCATTTCGAACGACACAATTTCAAGGAGAAAAACTTGTTCGATAATAAACGACAGTTCATTTTAATGAAATTTTGTAAATTACGGATTAGAATTGATATACGCTTTACATACGCACAAATAAATATCATATGAAATAAATGGCGACGAAAATGTCATTTGATTTGCATGTACTTGCAATGAAAAGAATGTTCTTTAATTAAAGAATGTTGTTCTTTAATTCTTAATACACGATTAATTCTTAATTTAGTCGACAATGAAAATGAAATGAATTCGAAAGAGGAGAGAGAGAATTATATGCGCTAGAATAGCGAACGAACGACGGCCGTTCGCTCCGAAAATTATACTCGGTAACTAATAAAAAAAATGATAAAAAAAAAAATTATAAAAATTGAAAAAAGTTTGAAATACGAGTATATAAAAAAATTCAACGCTTATAATTTAAAAGAAAAAAAAAGGACGTTTGCCCCGGCGCAATTACGAGTAATAAGTGACGTCTTAATCGCTATTCGTTTTTACCAGGATCGAAATGTACAGGTCACAACGACGGTGGCGTGAGGGACTTTTACCACGCGACAATAGAAGCGAGGGAGACGATATTCGTTTTCACTGTAGTCCTGTATATAATGAATTATATATTAGACTTTGAGAGGGACCGTCGCACATCTCGATTCCCGTGCACAATTAGATTAATCGATTGGCCATTTTATTCGCGTATATAAAATATACGCGCGTACACGGGGTGCGGTATAAACGACAAAACTCGAATTAAGTATTTGGGGACAATTATAAAGAGAATGGCGTGTATACGATAATATTATGGATTGTCACGTGGACGGAGTCGAAATTTAGGATTTTACCAATCTACAGGGTAAGGTTTTGACGGACAAAATAATTTAAATATCTTCTATATTTTTCAATCGAATGATTGGCTTGCAGCAATTACCATGTTTCATTGTTATTGGTCTTCTTCTTTAATTTTTGATATCAATAACATTATTGGTCTTCTATAATTTGGTTAATGTATTGTGATGGTGGTCTTCCTCTGTGATTTTTCCCATCAACCATCTCTTCTAAGATTAGTCCGAAAAATCCTTCGTGTCTTAGAATATTACTTATTAATTCATTTCGTTTTTTTTCACAGTGATCTTCCTAGTCCATGTTTCGCATCCATTTAGCATAATGCTCTAGACGTACTTTAAATAAACGAAACTCTAATAAAACTCAACTATTTCCATTGAAACGATCGTGCGCGTTCGTTTTCAGTGGCGTAACTATAAATTCACAGTCCCTGGGCTGTATCGAGTTTTAGCCCTTCATCCATTTACGTTACAAAAACTCGTCATTCAATTTTGCAAAATTTAAATTCTATTTGAACAGAGAAGTGCCGTTTAAATATTAATTATTTTTTTATGTATACTTTAGTCTCTACAACGGTTGAATTTCAAAAAAATTTCGTATATAAAAATTGTATTTACGAAGGGACTTCCAAGTACAGAACATCGTGTTATCGCACTGCTCGTTATTACGCACTGCTCGTTATTACGCACTGCTCTCGTGATTAGCTACATTGCGTTACAGTATTATTTTGTTGTTTATAATTTCCAGAACGGTTTATAAACAGTTACTTTTTACTTGGTTTTTTTCATTCGTAAAACAATATGTCACAACGTTCACCCCTGTACGGGCGCGGTCGTTAACATCGTGTTAATTTACAATTAAAAGGGACAGGAGTGCATGGGAAAGAAAATAACAGATCGTCACATGTAAAATAAAAAAAAAGACGTTTTTTCCCTTTGTTCGATCGTTTACGTCGGATATTCAAAATAGTGTAAAATCGTCGTAATAAAAATACGATATTTATTTTTTTTATCCGCCCCGAAATCGAATTATATGTGTATACTTTAATACATCGAATATGTGCCATCGACGACGACGACGCACGTTTTCATTATATTATACGTGTTGTTATTTGTATTCATTTTTTTTTTGTCCTACCCCCGCCCCCTTAGCGAACAAAATCCCCTTGAAAACACACACACAAAAAAAAAAAAAATAAGAAAGAAAAAAACGCACACACGCGGACGAGTTAACTAGATTATTTTCGCGGTGTTTCGTACGACGAGCAGACACGTGACTTCCAAACGTTTCGCCCACCGATATTATGCAAATCGTCGTACTCCTATATTCGTCTGCAGAGTGTGCAGTATACATAGCTTCGTTCTCTCGATGATGACAAGCCGCTCGTCTTTGTCGTCGTTTCCAATTTATTGCCATAAAATAATACTGTACGGGGCGAATGTACAAAAAAAAAAAAAGAAAAAACGAGGAAAAAAAATATGTAAAAAAAAAACCGTACAGCGTAGAGAGCTGATTTAACGTCATTTGGATGCCGAGTCAT
Source organism: Chaetogeoica ovagalla (assembly GCA_032441825.1). Classification (NCBI taxonomy): domain Eukaryota; kingdom Metazoa; phylum Arthropoda; class Insecta; order Hemiptera; family Aphididae; genus Chaetogeoica; species Chaetogeoica ovagalla. The sequence goes on along the minus strand of CM063727.1, from coordinate 1,357,008 downwards.
GGAATTCTCGCAAGTACGAGAGAGAGAAAAAACAAAAAAAAAAAATTTTTTTTTCCTTTATAATATAAACCCTTCGTCGTTGCTGTTTATTAGGTATATCGCGGGCTCGCGCGTATTATTCTATAAAATATTCATGGGACATAGAAAATCTCGCGCGTGTGACTGACGAGATGAAAACGATAATAATAATAACGACAACGAGGACGAGAAGTGCTATGCACAGAGCAACAGTGGCGGCGGTATAAACACAAGCGAGAAAAGTCTCTAAAAGCTCTAAAAAAAAAAAAAAAGAGTCGTTTTCTTCGAAAATCATTCCTCCCCGACTTCTTCCCCTACCGCGCGCGCTAGTATATAATACACAGAGTAGTGGTATAGTGTTTTCGAATATTCTCCTCCGCTCTTCATCTTTTTCTCTCTCTTCGCTCTTATATAAGTCCGTTTACAATATATATATATATACGATATTTTCATAATAATATTTCACTCGATTTCGCTTAAAAGGTTCCCTTTTACTTATATATATATATTTCGTATTGGACGCGTTCGGTGTTTTCTTCCACTATTTTTATTTCTCTCTTCTTTTCTGGACAATAAATTTTTCCCTCGTTCATATATATGTACTTACGTATATTGTATAATAAATATGTGTGTACGACGTCGTCGTCGTCGGCGCGGCTGTTCGATTTATCGTATACACACGCGCGCTCGGAACTTTTTTGCATATAACAAGAGACACGCGGAGAGTGTGAATGAAAAAAAAAAAAAAAAAAAAAAAAAAACGTATTTTCTGAACGAAAGCTCTTAAGTTTCCGGTACGGAAATGACCCGGAACTGCGATAAACAGCGTCAAATATAATGCGGGAATAGGTCGCGTCTTCCTGCTATTTTACCGCGCGGTCTGGACCTCTCCTCTACGAAAAACTCTCGTAATAATATTTCGCCCGTCGATTTATAAAAATATATAAACGAGCGAGAAGAAAAGAAGCTAAACTGTAATAAAATGACGGAACAAAATGACCCCGGTCGAAACGACGCCGCGATATCTTTTCAGTTTGAAGTAGGTATACGTATAATATTTTGTGTTGTTGGAAAGAGAAACGGGACTTTTTTTTTCTCAACCGTTTCCCCTAGAAAACGCGTTATCTTATCTTATACTTCTATTTCATGTATACGTGTGAAAATTCTTTGAATACTCGCGCGTATCAATATACGAGTATCTCTCGAGTGGCGAAAAAAAATAAATATATCGAAAATATATAATCGACTCGCCAGTTTCAAAAAGACCGCGCCTAAAGAGCAGTTAAAAAATAGTTTCCTGAACCCTGAACTGGTAAACTAAATGATAAACTTTCCCCATTCTCTCGAACGAGATTGGAGAATTTTTAGAGAAGTGGAAAACGGAAACAGATGGCTACAGCACAACAGAGTGAAATCCTACCACCTGCATGCAATGAGAACAAACGATAGATCCGCAAATCCCTGTGGAATAGACTACCGAAGGACGTGCTGGGGGACTATAGGACATCTCGTCGCCACAATCGAGCACGCGATACGTTTCTTTTAAGAAATCAATTATTTCTATTCTATATTTACCGTACGTTTTTTCGTTTTTATGTAATCTTTCGGTAGTTTTTGAGTTTGTTTTTTTTAGACGCTTTTGAGAAAATAACGAAAAATGGCCTTTTTCTAGTATAAAATAGATGAGAAATTCGGTATCGCGGAGAAAACAAACTATGATTGTAATAAGACCGCCGGAAGACCATTTCTTCTGGTAGAATTTTTTCGGGTACAGACATAAAAAAACACATCATTGTAAAATCATTACATTCCTCACCGCAAATATAGCTTGTTCCGAAAAGGTACAAGCAAGTCAAAAGCCAAATGACTTAGGGAAAAATAATAATTTATATAAAAACAAAATTTGCAAAATTATATAAAATTTCAACGCACCGACCACGACCGATCGTATGCTGTGATTTATATTATTAAAACGTAACTCGTACCCGTTATTTATTTTATCATTCCACTGTTTGTCGAAGTACTTATATTACTCCGTATAGTTCTAAATAGTCTGCTGTATAGGGATTTTTTTTTTGTCGATACTCGTTTGTTAGAAAATTCAAAAGGGGTTTTAAAACGTTGGGAAAATGTGAAAGTCATTTACAACAAAACCATGTTTACATAAAGGGTTAACAGCGCGTGTATTGTATGAAGAGAGATTTACGGTTTTTACTCGTTCGCACAATGGGACAAGTGAAACATGTTTGTATGCATGCAAGAGAAAAAAAATTATGAAAACAAATATTATTATTTTTTCCTGTTATCATTGAAATAAGCTAATCGCGTTCGATTTTAAAGTATTATTTATTGGCTTCGGTACATTTAACGATCGAGTAAGAGTTACGCGACAACAATAATAATCCGTGTGTGCACGATAAATGTGTGTGTGTGTTTTTTTTTTTAACGCGTCGAAAAATATTAAATTAAAATAATGGAATATCACTTTTTTATTTTTCCACTCTGACTCTCGTAACGTAATATTATGCATAAGTACGTATAGTTTATGTAATACGTAATATTCTTTATGGCAGGGATTATTTTTCGAAGGGTGGGGTGCTGCTATAAAGTTTTAGATTCTGAGTGAAGCGGTTAATGTATTGGTTTGGATAATTTATTATTTATTACTTTCAAATTCAATATATCCATCACGATTACTCTACCAACGTCGGTCGGTGCACAGTGCTATATTCCCTGTTGTTTATACGATTCCGAGTTTAAACTCGGAATCCGTTACATCTTCTCCTGAGAAGAGAGGTGACATCTGAAAATTTCAACCGGGTTTATCGTTCAAAATTGTTGTTTTACAAAGAGTTTAGCCGGAAACGGATGTGTTGAACTCGGGTTTCGTATATCCTCCTTAAGACGTCTTCCAAATCGATGGATTATATTTAAATTATCTTCGTTATTTTTTTCGCGTGCGCGTAACACTTGTAATATTAATTTACTTCGAAAACATAAGTACGTATTATTCGATTGAAAGGAGCGGGAAGACACGAGTGGGCAGATTAAAAGAACGGGACGCGCAAAATATTAATACGGATGATATAAGCGAAATCGCAATCCAGAGACGCGTGTTTTTAAATGTGTTGAAACTTACCGACCACGCGATGAATGTGTCGTCCGTGAAATTGATCTGTTCCGCGGAGCAATGCGAGTGAATCGTTCTAAAAACGTGAACCGTAAAAAGACAAAAAAAGATAAAAAAGAAGACGTTTCTCACGGGTGATGATGAAACCTTTGCGCCCCCCTCGGCTCCGCTTTTCGGAGTGGGACGCGTACAAGACGAGAAAAAAGAAAACGTTCAGATTATTTCTCTCTCCGCGTACCGTATTAGTAAACGAGTAAAAAAAAAAAAAAAAATCTCAAAACATAATTTAACGCGAACGATATTTACGCGGGAAAAATGTAAATATACGCGCGCGAAACCGCTCCGTCAATTTATCGGCAAAACGTCCCGGGTAGTAGTAAAAAAACAAAAAAAAAAAAAAAACGCTAATAAAAATAGATACGGTTCGTTGATAAAAAAGCAGCCGCCGGTTTTTTTTTTGGCCTCGTCATTTTTCGTTTTTTTTTTTACACCGAACAAATTGCGTACATTTCGTTCATTATTTAGATACCGGCGCGTTTTTCGTCGTTGTCGCGAAACAACTCGAGGGGGAGAAATATCCGAAATTATTATTACGTCTCTTTCACCGGCCGTATTTTTATTCTTTTTTTTTTTTTTTTTTAACTATATACACGCGCACGCAATACAAACGCGTCGGAGAAATTTTATTGCCTACCCCGTGCCCCCGCGCCAAGAGTCGCCGCCGCCCGACGAAAAACCGTAATATATACGTATAATACACGTGTAATCGAAATACCGCTCGGAGATCGTATCGAATTTTATTTTCGGCTCCTAAAAAAAAACCAGCGTAATCATATTATGCGCTATTGTATATTATAATATATTATTCGTATTATTATTATTATTATTATTATTACATATACACGAGAGCGAGCAAATGTCTCTCCCTCGAAATGATTCCTCGAGTGTACATACGCCGCGCGCACTTTTCCCGCGTCGCGTCATCATTATTATTATTATTATTATTATTATTATTCAAAAATTTCTTTTTGGCGGGTGAAAAAAAAAACGCGATCGCAATAAAAAAAAAATAAAAACCGTCGTGTGTGTGTGATATTAATATCCGGCTTGTAAAAAAAAAAAAAAAAATAATAATATATTTTCATGCAAATATCGCGTTATGAATTATTGTGTAAGAGCGAAGAAACCGAGAAAATCGCAGTTATTCGCGTTATTAGTAATATATTTTTATAGGCGGGAAATGATATAAATCTTCGCGTTTACGTATTACTATTATTTATGTATGCGTGTACGAAAAATATCGAAAATAAAAAAAAAACTATACACTGAAAGGGATAAGGGATAACGGAGACATATTTCATAACGTCTAACCACGGACGTTCAATTAATCATAGCAAAGCAATTTGTACTTTATTTAAATTTGTTTTCAGATCATAATTCTTGTAAATGTCGTCTAGCGCTGCTCGTCCCAGTCATTTTCTGACGTTGTGAGAACTACAACAGCGGTGTCATCAGTGATTCGTTTTTACCGGTCTATTAACGGCGGCGTATTTTTCGTATTTTAACATTTTTTTTTTTTTTTTTTAAATAAATATTATTTACACTCTTTGTATTCTGCCGTTTACGACATATTTAAAAGTTTTGAATACGCCGACCGTTCGTATGTACGTAATATAATTTGTAATCGCGCGTATACCTCATTTAGTCGCTTCGAACTACACAGCCTCCGGGGATCGACGGTCGTCGATCACTTGGCACAGACATTTATACATTACGTGTGTATAGACTCTAAACCCTGCGCCGCCGTCGTGGAAGTATAATATTATGTTATACATAATCGCGTTATATACCGTAATGGTTTTTCGCCGAATATCACTCATCGAGCGCCGTTATAATATTGTAATCATCATCGTGTACGTCTTCCGTGTAGTAAGGTCATCAGGGCAAACAATATGCGCGCGCGTCCCTTTTCGGTTTTCGGGTAAATCATTCTTCTCCCCATTACCTCCGGACGCCACCCTCCGGGCCCTGCAGTTCGCAAACATATCGCGTACTATGCCGGGTACTATATACACGACGAGCATGTACATACGTTTTCGCAGGGTTTTGATCCCGGTCGCGGCGGCGGCGGCGGCGGTGGTGGTGGAAATAATTTAATCCTTATTTTAATTCAAATCGTATAGTAACGGGCCGAGACTACTTATCGGTATTACACATTTATACGTACGTAATTTAAATAAATACGTCTCTCCTGCGCGGCTATAATATGTCCTGCGCAGCTGTCCCGGAATGAGTGCCGCGGAAATTTCGTTACACGCGCGTCCCTGTCGGACGGACGTCCCTTTAGCGGCCGGTTATCAGCGCGGCGTTAATTCCGCGTTATTGACACAACCGACCTGTGCGCTTCCGCGGGATCACCGCCACCGCTGCCGGCGTAGCGCGATGAGACGTTAAAACGCGAAAATTAATTCAGTTCTCTCTCACTCTCTCGAACGGATTAACGTTCAATATAATTATGTATGATTAAAATCGTATTGCGATAACTACGTTATGTGTCAGTTGTATATGACTGCGGTGTGGAGGATCGGAAAATCGTTCTCGACGCCGGACAACTATATGAGGTCTGAGAGCGGCCGGTGTGCGAGAAATCATATCTCTAAATATGTCCCCAAGTGTTTCAGAGGTATGACCACAGTTTTTCGATTCCGAGCGAGGCGAGAAATGTATTACAACGATGTGTTTTTTTTTTTTTTTATATGTTTTTACTACTCGAAAATTCTACCAGAAGTAGTACTCCGATTTTAATACCGGCGCATACTTTGTTTCCCCGGTAGCGAATTGCGCATGCATTTGGTACATTAGTATTAACAACGTTTTTAACCGTGGTGGAGAGGGAAAAGAATATCGTTGCGAAAAACCATGTATTTTACGTTCGTATCGGTACACACGATTTCAAAGCAAAACTATAAATAAGTGTTGCTATCGGACTTTTTTTTTTTTGCTTTTTCCTCTTAACGGCTTCTTTATACGTGCGATTATTTTCCGCTCTAGTCGCTGTTGGTTATTTATATACTGTCACGTACAATAATATTCGCTACAACGGTGCAAGGGGGAAAAAATCGTAATTTTATCTAGGAGAGGATACGTTAAACGCGACCGCAAGACCACCGCGCGTACTGTATAATGGCATTACGCGCAGTTATCCGTGTAAAAAAAAATAAACGAAAGAAAAGCGCTCGGTGCAGGGTGGAAAACCAATTAAAGATCGAACCGACCCGCCGACACTTCTTTCGCATCGCGAAACGTATGCGCGCGCGCGTGTGTATAAAACTCGAGTAATCCGGAAACGAATATCTATAAGGACATCTTCCTCAAAGGGACGAGGAGGAATATTTCGAAAAAAAAAAGTAATAAACGAGCGATAACGTGGCGCCGTGAAAACACCGTCTCTCGCACACGAAAAAGAGAGAAAAAAAAAACTACACGCGAAAACTTAAACAGAGAGCGGAATGAGTGAGAAAAAAATAAATAAATAACCGCTCGGGGACGTTTTTAATTACGCCCTTTGAAGCCGTCAAAGAAACTCGGTAATCGGTTAATTGAACCGCCGTCGCGCAGACACACATACACACATTAATGTTTCATGAAATCTCTGTACGACGGGAGAGGAAGAGTGAGAGAGAGAGAGATCGCAGCATCGCGCGTTTATTAATAAATACGCGACGCGCATTAATAAGGGAAATATTCCTTTCAAGTGCGCTCGAGTTTTTACCACACCGTCCCTCGCCTTTCATATTACAATATAATACGTGCGATTTTCACGCGCCCGTTTTCCAGCGAACACAACGCCGAGAACACTTTCGCGCCTCTTTTGTGCCCGCTTAAATTCGATTTAATGTTTTTAATCACTGCGACGATGAGTTAAATTCGCCGGGTTATAACACCCGCCGCCGCGTTTTCCGTTACAAAAATTGACTGTCGCGCGGCACACCGGTTTCGCGCGCGTTTGTGATATAATTTTTTTTTTTTTGCTTCTCGTCGCCGCCGCCGCCGCCGTTGCCGTCGATAAGTTCCCGCGGGGATGTCGTTTTCGCGTATATTATTCACAACGGCGTAGATATGAGTTTTCTTTCTGGGGGAGGCAGGGTTCAAAGGAATTTTCGAAAATTCGTTTGTACACATATTGTTTAATACATTTTTTATTTATTATAAGTGATTGTATTAATGAAAGAGAATCCACTCTTCCCTCTCGCAATTGCAAAACTCGCCGATTGTTTAAGATGTTTGTTAAGTCCTTTTCAACCTAACCAGAGAGAGAGAGAGAGAGAGAGAGAGTCTGCGCGTTCGGTGAATCTGTTAACGCTTTGCTTAATGGTCAGAATCATTTTTTTGAAGTTTTAACATAAATCGCTTGCGTTACCCCGATGTAGCCTGAAAAAACAAAAAACAGCGCTCAAAGTCTTACCAAAAAAAAAAGAAGAAAAAAATTGGAAAAACTAGAGCCCATTGTCCTAGGATCGACGCAAGTCCAATTCTTGAAACAATAATCACATCACTTATTTTGTATAAATATACATATCATTTTAATATACTTATACGTTTTATCGTTTTCATTCGTGTCTTTTTTTTTTTTTTTTTTTGGCTTTCCAAAAGAGTCCCTAAACTCTGTATGAGTCCCTCTGCAAGGCCTAAGACGGCTCTGAACACGCACAATGAAATTTGACTATTACTTTCACGATTGACAAAATACAACATTTCAACATTTAATAATAATAATAAAAAAAAAAGTGCGTCACGCGACGTCTGGACGACGATTCGAATACGCGAGAAACAGACGTCCTAATCTCTGTATTGTACGAATAAATGCTTCCTATTTAATCGTCCGACACGATTTGCGCGTTTAACAGCCATATGCGAGGAATATGAGAGAGTGTATCTATGGACATACCGGTCGAATACATAGACGTCGACGCATTTACGCGTAACGTTCGCGGTGAATCAATCGTTGCGATTTCGAACCGAGCAATCTATGTCTCGTGATATTAAAAAAAAAAAAAAAAAACCATTAACATGATAATTCTTATAATTCTTATAATACATTTCGCGACGCGTTCCGTACAAGAGAGAATGCTCGTCGTAATGAAGTAGTCGGAAAATGGTCGGCTGCGTTTGTCCGTCCGGCGAGCGGTGTAGCGCAGGGGCACAAAAGAAACTCCCGGTGTTCGGCTCGTTCAAACGGTGTGGCCTTTGCGACAAAAGGAAACCGTTTAGGAGAACGGTGGAGTGTAAAGGTGACGCGTGCATCGCGTTATGCTCGTTAAACGTTTTTATTTGTATAATTTTTTATGCCGCACACAGATTGCGGTTTCGTGTACCACCGTCGATGTCAGAAACGGGCTGACTGTGAGAACGGGGCTACGGATCTGTCGTCGGTTTCGGATTTGTCGCCGGTCGCCGCGGTCAACTGTGAGAACGAGACCGATTCGTCACCGGCTGCAGCGAACTCGGAGTACGCGGATGATTTGTCGTCGGCCGACGTAGAAGGCGATCGCAAAGTCACCGCGGTACAAACGACGGACGACGAGTCGTCGTCGAACTCGGTGCCGACGACTTGCCGTCCACTCGTAACACTCGGCGACGCGATTATTCTCACGACTTTTGGTAAAAAAAAAAAAATCACGTACCGAGTCCGCGACAAGCAGAAAGGTGATCAATATGTCCCTCTCTCCTGCGGTAAACTCCGGTTAATTTCTTATGCGTTATATTTACGATTCTATAAGTGTTCTATTTAAACAAAATGTCTACGGTTATTATCGGTTTTAAATTACAAAGATCGCGTTTTAAGCCTCACGAAGAAAGATCTCGCAGTTACTTTTAAATTTGACAAGTTCTTTTTACGTTTTTCGTTTGGTTTTATAGAGAAGACCGAATTTTTAGAATATTCGCCGTAGAACGGACTCTTATTTATTAATTAAAAAAAAAAAAAAAAAAAATGTTTTTTTTGTTTTCAATAACACGTTTGTTTTAATAAAAATCGTGTCTATAATATTTGCGCGCGTTATTTATAGTTTTTTTTTCTTTATATCTGTTTTGCACCGCGTGTGCTTATACGCTGGTTCCGGACAGTATTCGTAATGTACAAGATATTATATTTTTAATTAAACACACTTAAATTTTTTTTTGTTTAATTCGCTATTTTATTATATGAAAAATCGACACATCTTTGTACGTATGAATTCGCGTCGCGACTGACTATAATTACTTATACGACGAGGTCGCCGATATCTTTCCCATATAAGCGCTAATGAGTTCCAATCGCCATACAGAAAGATAACGGCCGACCAAATACAATATATTCGCGTGCCCGTACACCGCCCACCTTGAAACATTGTTTTCAAATATCGCTAATACAAATAGAATATATAACAATTAATATAATACTAAATACAAAATTATAACATGCAATAAGTAGAAAAATTATCGTACGCTTAAACAAATTTCAATAATTCAAAATAGGTAATAAATATAATCTAATTAAATACAAGCACATATTGAACTAATAAGAGTACATATTATATATAAACAATTTTTTTTTTTTTTATTGATACCTTAAATACATCATTGAGAATACACCAAAATAATAAATAATAAATCGTAATAATAATTAATAACAAGTAAATCATAATAATACATGCAAGTTCTCAAGTACCTATATATAATATTGTTTAATTTTTATACGTTCCCATCAAAGGTAATGGACATAACTGCCGCACCGCCCTGCAAAGCTCTCCATTTTCTGTCTTCACCACAGCTGATCGAATCACACCGTCGTTACCCGTTCTAACGCTCACTACCCTCCCAATTTTCCATTTCAATGGAGGTATATTTTCGTCTCGAATAAGAACCACTGACTCTATATCTATTTTTGGACCTTTTTCTCTTGCCCACTTTGCTCGTTCCTGCATCTGTGTGATATATTCGCGACTCCAACGTTTCCATAAGCTTTGTGAGATCTGTTGTACGCGTCTCCAACGATCCAACTTATTGATAGGGATGGTAGTTTCGTCTTTTTCAGGCAAAGCCATAAAAGAGTCTCCGATTAGGAAATGAGCAGGTGTTAAATAGGATAAATCAGCTGGATCAGAGGACATACTTGTCAACGGTCGGGAATTGAGGCATGCTTCCACCCGAGTGAGTATGGTACTGAGTTCCTCATACGTTAAATATGATTCCCCGAGAACCCGAAATAACAAATTTTTCATTGATTTAATCGCCGCCTCCCATAGCCCTCCGTAGTGAGGTGAACGTGCCGGAATAAATCGCCATTCAATACCTTCCTTGATCAAATGCTCGTTTACACACTTTTTATATTCGCTGGACTGAAATAATTCATGGATTTCTTTAAGATAACGATTCGCACCCACAAAATTCGTTGCGTTATCCGAGTATAACTTTGAACATTTCCACGTCTGTCGAAAAATCGATTTAAAGCTCTTATAAACGATTTTGAACTTAAATCGACCACCACTTCAATATGCACGGCTTTCGTAGCAAAACATATAAATATACATGCGTACCCTTTTATAACTGCGGCGTTTCTTCGTGAGCTTTCTTTTATCATTAATGGGCCGGCAAAATCCACTCCACTGATTTTAAATGGACGCGATGGTGTTATGCGATCCTTCGGTAAGTCACCCATAATTGGTTGGACAACTATAGGTTTAAAACGAAAACATGTTATGCATTTGTGTACTGTTTCTCGGGCCATGTTTCGAGCTCTCAACGGCCAATATTTTAATCTAATTGACGCCGTCATCGCTTGAGGACCGCCATGCATCAGTCTCACGTGCTCACGTTGAAATAATAGTTTAGTATATATACTATCATTGGGCAAAATAATTGGCTGTTTTGAAAAATATCCAACGCAACGGCATTTTTTAATCTTCCGCCCACTCGTACTATATCGTTCTCATCTATAAAAGGTCTTAATCGAAACAATCTACTTTTTGAAGATACTTGTTTATTTTTATTTTTCAAATCGTGTATTTCTTTGTAAAAATGTTTATTTTGAACATTCCATATAAGTGCCTTGTTAGCACGTTCTAAATCTTCTACTCTTAAAGGACCAATAGCTGCATTGGGTATTTTCTTTACTAAAAAATCACGAAATCGCAGCCAATATGCCGTAATACGTATTATTTTATCTAGTGACGAATATTTTGTGAACAGCGGAAAATCATCCGCTATCACACATACCGATAACTGTACCGATTTAGCTTCTGGACTGTTCTTAATTGAGTCTCGTGTGTCGTATTTTTCTTTCAATGGCCATTCTTCTACATTACTTTTCAACCACTTAGGTCCGTGCCACCATAACTCCATATTTGCCAACTGTAATGCGCTACAGCCTCGCGATATTATGTCCGCCGGGTTGTCCTCGGTACGAATATGAGACCATTCGTTTATACTAGTTGTATCTTGGATTTCTCCGACACGATGAGCAACAAATGTCTTCCAATTGGTAGATGGTGATGTTATCCATGCTAGCACTATTTTAGAATCTGACCAAAAATGTTTTCTCACAATTTTTAAATTTAATTTTGGAACAAGACTATTAGTCATTCTTGCTAGTAAAGTGCAGCACACAACTCCAGTTTCGGTAGGGATATAGTTTTTAAAGGCGCGACTCTTGATTTCGCACAAATTAAATTCGTAGTATACTCGCCGTGGTTATCCTTACAACGTAAGTATATACATGCGCCATAACATTTTATACTCGCATCCGCGAATCCATGAATTTCAGTATAAATTATTTCTCTATTACATACAATTTTCCGCGGTATCGTGAGTGAATTTAACGCCAATAGACCTTTACGGTAATTTAGCCATTCGTTATGTATATTTTCCGGTAATGGGTCATCCCAGCCCAAACGAATCTGCCATAAATTTTGTATTATTAATTTCGCTTTTACGATAATCGGTCCGATTAAACCTAACGGATCGAAAATTGCTGCCGTTTCTGCTAAAATTTTTCTTTTATTTGTCATTGCGTTTTCATCGTATTCTTTTATCTTATATTGTAACATATCGTTTCTGGCGTTCCAGTATAAACCAAGTATTTTTGTTGTCTCGTAATTAAATATACATTCGCCAGAATTTTCTCTTTCCAATAAAGTTTCGATTATACGCGGTTCGTTTGATAACCATTTTCGTAGACTCATACCCGCTCTTTTCATAACACATATTAGTTCATCGCGTAGTCGTATCGCTTCTTTTATACTATCGGCCCCACCTAAATAGTCGTCCATGTAGAAATCCTGACTAATTGATTTACATGCATTAGGAAATAATTTTGATTCTTCTTCTGATATTTTTTTTAAGCAACCAGTAGCCAAAAAGGAAGCTGGTACGGTTCCATACGTTAACGTCACTAATCTATAAATTTGTATAGGCAACGTAGGGTCCACCCGCCATAAAATTCGCTGCATATCACTGTCCTTACGCGTTACTAAAACTTGACGGTACATTTTTTGAATATCGGCCGTTAATACAAATTTATAAGTTCTGAATCGTGATAAAATATATATCAATTCATCTTGAATCACGGGACCTTTTAATAATGTATCGTTTAAGCTATACCCGGATTCTGTTTTACATGAGGCGTCGAAGACCACTCGTAGTTTTGTTGTAACACTATTTTCGTTTCTTACTGCATGATGTGGTAGGTAACACGTTTTCCCCGGAATTTCCAATAATTCGTCTTCAACCCGCTCCATGTGTCCTAGAGATTCGTATTCGTTCATAAATTTTATATAATCTCTTCTTAGCATTTCGTCATTCTGCAACCGTCTTTCTAATGACAAGAATCGTCGTTTTGCTATCTCGTAAGACCGTCCAATTTGTATTTTTTCGTCGTTTTTAAATGGCAAACGTACTATAAATCTTCCGTTTTCGTTTCGAGTCACTGTTTTTTCAAAATTTTCATTACAAATTTTTTCTTCCGGTGTGAATGGTATTTTTGCCCAAAACTCTTCCAACCGCCAGAATGCTGAAACAATCTTCTCCAGGTTTTCTTCACCGTATATTTCTGCAGCATGATGACTCAAACTTCTTGTATTTTCTTTATTGATATTTTCCGTCACTGGTCCCGATACTATCCAACCCAATTGCGTTTCTTGAAATATTGGACCATTTGGTGTTGGTTTTATTTTATTCGAACATAGTACCTCGAAAAAATGACACGCACCTAGTAACAAATCTATTTTTCGTGGGCGTTTAAACGACGTGTCGGCTAATTCAATTCCGGCTGGTATAATACAACCACTTCCCACCGCTTTTGACGGCAATATATTTGTAATTTTTGCCACAACTAGGCATGGAAATGTTAACGCAAACTTATTAAAACGTGAGTTTATTGTTACCGTAACCGCTGACTTTATTGTTTGTTCCGTACCGCCAATTCCTAATATTGTATGGTATACGCGTTGCCTTTTTAATTTTAATATTTGCGCCAAACTTTCGGTTATGAAATTACACTGCGATGCGGAATCTAATAAAACTCGACCTATCATCGATACTCCGTGCTCATTAAGTATATTTACTTCAGCGGTTGATAATAGCACTTGTTCATACGATTTTGCGGAGACGTGCGCACTGACAGCGATAGTTTCCTCTGGTGTTTGATTTTGCTTTGTCGATTCTGTATTATCTTTTTTTTCTTCGTGTTTTCGTGCCTCCGGGCGATCATTTAAGTGTAATAACGTATTGTGCGGTTTGAAACATCGAAAACAGTTTTTTCCGTTGCACTTTTTCGTGGCGTGTAAACGTAGGCAAATTTTACACAATTTTAGATCTGCTACCCTTTTTATTCTTTCTGGTACTGTTAATGCCAGCAGAGTTGGACATTTATATACCGTGTGCGATAATTGGCAGATATAACACGCTGCATTTGAACCGACTACCAAAGATGACGAACGTCTGTGCGGTTTTTTGTTATTTGTATCGTTAAATACTGATATATTCCGATTACTTATGTTTTACACGCTTCAATTGCTTCCAATACTTTAATTCTCGCTTCTAAAAATTGTATTATATCAGTAACAGGTGCTACTTCATCTTTTGGCGCGTTTGTTTCCCATTCTCGTAACGTATTTTTGTCTAATTTTGTTACGATTAAATGTATTAATAAAGGACCCCAATCATATGGTTGATATCCTAGGGTTTCTAATGCCCGTATGTGACCTATTAACGCGTCTATAAATTGTCTTAATTTATTCAGTATTCGCCTGTCATCACCTCGAGATCGAAAATTGATTTTACGTGAGCTTGGACCAATACCTTTTTGTTATTATACCTGGATACTAATGCTGACCATGCTATATTATAATTATTTGATGTAGTCTCCAAGCATCTAATGCAATTTAGTGCGTCTCCCGACAGTGCCGAACGTAAATAAAAAAATTTTTCAACTTGCGATAAGTTTTGATTACTATGGATTAGAGCCGTAAATATGTCTTGAAATGCAGCCCATTCCCGATACTCCCCGGAAAAAGTAGGTACATTTAATGCGGCCAATTTTACGGGAGGAACCATTCGACTGAACATTGACGTTTCTATATTTTCGGTTACACCACCGCCATTAAACGTATCTCTATTCTCCTTATTTTCCTTTATTAAGATATTTTTTTCTAAATACAGGTTGCTTTCTTTTTCCTTATTTTGTGCGTCAATCAATTTTTTCGCTGTGGCCATTGCTCCAAAAAATGAGTCTTCAAATTCTTCTCGATACACATTTTGCTCCTTTATATCTACGTTTTCTATTAATTCTATCGCCGATTGAATTTGTTCATATTCGTTCCATTTTTCCTGTATTTTTTCTCTTCTTATTTGTATTTCGTGTATATCAATATTTTCGGCATTTAGCACTTTCCAAAATCTCGTTACTGATGCTTTTATTTGACCTCGTTGAGCGATTAGATTAGATAATTCGCTCATTTTGTCCATTATCGGTTCTACCGTGAAATAATGCGAAATGAAATTCCCTTCCACTATAGATATCTCAATATAGATTTCACAATATTTCTGATAAACACCTATGTATTTTCTATATCACACACTTTTTGTAAATTGTATCGATTGAATCACTCGGGTTGCGTATGCAAGGAATAATATTATTAATTATAGGAAATCAGAAAACTCTTACCTTTATCTTCTGTATATGTTCGAATAGACGCTTTAATTTCGAAGTTGACTGGAATCTTACGTTGAAATTCACTTCTTTCGACGATTACTTTGACAAACGATTATTATTATTATTACTATTATTATCGATTTCGTACGTATCTACACTAATGCCGTCGACATAGCCCGCTTTGACTATAATATAATTTTCTTTCGCTAGTGAGACACACTTTTAACTAACTTTGAGTCACGACTGCCCTATAACTTTTTAACTATCCGTCGTCGAAGGACCATGTTTTGCACCGCGTGTGCTTATACGCTGGTTCCGGACAGTATTCGTAATGTACAAGATATTATATTTTTAATTAAACACACTTAAATTTTTTTTGTTTAATTCGCTATTTTATTATATGAAAAATCGACACATCTTTGTACGTATGAATTCGCGTCGCGACTGACTATAATTACTTATACGACGAGGTCGCCGATATCTTTCCCATATAAGCGCTAATGAGTTCCAATCGCCATACAGAAAGATAACGGCCGACCAAATACAATATATTCGCGTGCCCGTACAATATCTCTTTAAAAATTAAAGAAGAGTAGACGCGTCTCGCCTTTCTGCAGTTAAGTAGACGCATTTTGTGATTACGCGATACGAGAATAATTGGCGAGATGTTTTGTTCGCAGGACGTTTGAGTTCCGTAATGGAAAACCGAAGGGACGAGACGGTAAAACACTGGAACGCTTTGGACCGCGGAAATCGGATAGATCCGTTCGTTGTCCACAGTAAATTCGGTAAGACATCTGCGCGTGTGTAGATGAATAAAAAAAATTCTTTCCAATTTCACGCTCGCGTTTTGCAGCTGTTCGCGCAGATTATTTGAAGACGCCCGCGATGTGTTTTACGGTGACCGAGACGTGCCGAAATATCACTAAAATACTAGTGCAGAGGCGGCGGATTTGTATTGTGACGATATACGTGACGACGGCATACGGCGTAGTGACGACAATTTTGCTTATCGAATTAAATTGAAATATCGACTTGTATATATATATATATTTTTTTTTTTGATATTATTTGTTGTTAAAAATCCATTTTTTTTTATTTCTGTTTACAAATTTATATACACAATTGATTAGGTACACGCTGTATTGTATCGAATTCGTGTTGTACAATTTTTTTTTTTTTTAATTATTATCACGTGACGAATGGTAATCATTACATAAAATATAGCAACGAACCTCTTCTGTATTTATCTCGGATTTCGAGATTTCGACGAAGTACGATGTGTTTTTTGGAGATTCCATCGCATCATTTCACCCAAAAGTTTTTTCTTTTCCGCGTCGTCTTACGGAAATCTTCAAAGAAAAAAGCGATGGTCAAGCGTTTTTAATGGTTGCTGCTGTGTCGTAACGTAAAAAATAAATAGAAACGAGTAAAACGGCCGAAGTGGAACGTACTAAAAATTCGGCGAACGTTGATATCGATGCAGTTTTTAAGACGGCAGTTTTTCGTGTAAACCAAAAACCGTAAGACTTTCTCTGGCAAGCTTACCTGCAATTTGTAACTTTGCAAAAAAAAAAGAAATTCGTCCATCGAGCAGTTCTGTATTACGCGGTCAATTACAAAACGATGTAAGCATACAGAAAACACCTGTATATTTACGGGGCGGTGTCCGTAACGACTAATTTCAAAATAGGAACGGATTTATCGGTTAAAAATTAACGGAATTTTTTTTATTTTTGCCCGAGAAAATTGATGTAATTTTCCGTTGACGTTATGAGGAAAATCTCAAACGTGATTCGGTTGGTAAAGTGCTTTTGTATTTTATTTGTAAATTAACTATCGGGAAAAAGTATATCGAACTTGTAATGTCTCGATCGACGCCTCGGACACCGATTGCACAATAATAAACGTACGCGGCATGAAACTGCACCGTTGAGAGGGGAGGCTGGCGCACGCTTTAGATAACACTGCGCGATCCCGTTTCGTAATATCGTAATTTTTTTTTTAACGTAACGTGACGTCGTTACACGTATGATGTCCCTGGGGACAAAGCAATATTGGTAAATAGTACAGACTTTAGTAATAATACACGGCGGCAGTAGCAGAGTACCCTTTACTTCCTGTTCGACATATGCGCGAACTGGCGCACGTCCGTCGATCGCGGGGTATCCGTCGCCCGGGTTGCATAACTAATTCCGTTTAATAGCCGCGCGTCGCTCCTCGTGTCATAAAAAAAAAACGACGACGACGACTACTACTGGCGCACTTTTGGGAACGTTTCCGGAAAAGACGAGGGCGGCGGCTTTCCTCTCTCCGCGGAACGAGAGGAGAGACGAACAACTGAAATAAAAATAATATAATTTAATAACAATATATAGTGACTGGGGAAAAAAAAAAAAAAGAAGTGTTTTTACGCTCCTTTCCGTCCCGGAGAATAATTTATTAACGTTATATGGCGTAGGCGAATCCGATTCGAACGTCTGTTCGGTTTTATTTGAATATATCACCTAGTCCGTCGTACGCACTGCACACCCCGTTTCCATCTCCTGCGTACCAGCTTGTATTTGGAATATATATACGTATATATACGAACGCGCCGGCCCCGGATACTGACGCCGCCGTCACCGGAGAAAAACGATCGCGCGACTTACGATTCCGCTCCATCGAACAAATGTGAATATTTCAACCCCATATCATCGTGATGTTGATGGTGATGATGATGATGATGATCGTTGTCTGTGGCGAATTGCCGCGAGTTCACTCGCGCGGCCGATGCAAATTCCCGGTCCCTCCGACGATAGCGCGAAAACTCTCTGCGGGTGGCTGTGCGAATCACACCTCGTGCAGCGTACACGCGTTCGCGTGTGATTTCTCGTGTTTCAACAACGACCGACACGATCGTTTGTCTGCAGCCGGGCCACGGAGAGACGTTCGGATTTCAAAGAAAAGAAAAACACTTTGCGTCTCGTGTAAGTTAATATACATCGTCTCGGTAAATGTACGGTACTGGAGAAAACGCGTTCGAACACATCGTTTTTTTTTTTTTTTTTTTTACGATTTATTAAATATATTACACACATCGGCGTACCGCTTGCAGTTACGTCCGCCCCCGAACTGATACGAGAAAAAGAAAAGGAACGCGAAATATTACTCTTGTCCCGTGGATCTATATTATGGATTTACCCCGTCCTATCGAGTGCTCTACGTTCTCCGTATGACGAGTCCTACTGCGATAGTCGATTATTCAAATGACGTATTGACGATTCGATATCCTATATAGACACATTCCTACTGGGTCTATCGTTATTTTATTATTGTATTATAAAAATATTTATTGACAATTATTACAATTAATTTTTACTGATAATCCGATGTTTTTATTAAAAATAAATAGATTATAGAGGGGGGCAAACATTTTTTTTTTATCGTTGATAAGATTTCGTTTATATGTAAACATAATATTTAAATAAATACAGTGGGGGCGTACTTTCAATTTTTCTTTAGCTGGGAAATTAAAAATAAAACATAGACAATTCGTCTCCCCGAACTATAAACCATTTTTCATAATGGTCCGTAGTTCAAGTAAGTCTATCCGATTCTCCGCAAATCTTCACTACACGTACTATTTTTATTTTTTAGATAGAAAATGGGAGTGATGTGTGTTATGGTTTGCGTCGCGATCATAACGTTGACGTGTTAATATAAATCGACACCAACGCGCGAAAATTGACTTTTTGGTCCTGGGGTGGAGGCGAGTTTATTACACACGTCATTTAGTGTTAATAACAAAATGTATTTATTTTACGTCGCAATATTATTAAGCCGCGGTCGGTAAAAACTCGAAGGAGCCTGCACTGTTTTCCAGAATCTCCGGTGATTGTTACGGTTGTTTGCGGTTAATTTTTATCGAAATAATATATAATTTGACGTTTGGTGAATTAAAGAAATTATTATGAAAAAAAAAAAAAAAATAATAATAATAAAGATTCCCGTCTCTGGCAGCAGCGTAACACTACACCGCTGTTCCGTCGTAGTCGGGGGAGACGAGTCCTTAATAATATTATTTTTTTTTTTATAACGAAATCGGACGACGACAACGGTGCTGCAGTAGCAGCGGCAAGACAGATTATTGATGATGTCCGTAGCGTTTTTTTCCTTCGTGTTGCAGGGCAAATTGGTTTATCCGAAAGATTATACGCGGTATTGAATTTCTATACGCACGCGCGCAAGGACCGTGCGGAGAGAGTACACAGAGAGAGAGAGAGAGAGTGATGCGACGTAAAGGCGGATTTTTAAAGTGTCCGACACGGCTTTTGATTTATGGCCTTTTCTTCACCCCGCAGCAGCACGCGCCGTTCGTCTACACGACCGTATATATATATATATAAACATTTTTTGTTCACGAAAAACAACGTCTCCGGTCTGTTATTATACGGCGATAATATTGCCGCACAATGTAGAGAACGGGGGCGGCGTTAAAATGTCGAGAAACTTTTAACACTTAGCGCGAGATCACGTGCCGGACGGACGGACGGACGGATGAATGAATGATGAACGTCGCCGCGGTCCGCAGTGTAACCGGGCGACGACACACGGACTATTTGTCACGGAGCCACGACGACGACGAGGTGCTGTCGCCCGCGGGCTGGTTACGTTTACTTCCCGCCGCCTCGTATGATTATGATTTTCCTCTCTACGGAACACCGCGTACACAGCCATCGGTTCCTCTCCGTGCGAAAAACGCGCTTACATCTGTCAATGTCCGCCGCGGACGGCAAACGTGACGCGGAAGAAGTTCGCGGTCCGAGTTTTTCTCCACGTCGTCGCATCGCCACGGACACGTTATTATAATGCGATAAGTTTAAAGTTTCCTCCGCCCCCCCCACTCCCGCACAAACGTTATTCCTCTCAAATATACGACGGTAATATTGTTAAGTATTATCTTTTTGTGTTTTTCTCCCCGCGATTTGTTTTTGTCACGTATACGGAGCGCGCAGAAAACGGCTCGTCCGAATCGGGGAAATAGACGGACCATTTGTCATATTTTTCCCCGTGGCGGCACGCGCACGCACATCTGTCAATGTCCGCGCGACTCGGCGCGAAAATCCCTGGCAGAGTCGTTTCCCCGCATAAACATCACGGCCTAGCGGTCTATCGAAGTCGATATTCAAATGTTATTTATTGCTCATAGCACCGCGGTCACGGTCGAGTAAAAGGACCGTTTTTATTATCGAGAACCCGAAGTCCACGAATGCAATAAGCTTTGGGTCGAAAAATTACATCGATTCGACGACGTCTACAGAGTAGGACGTTTCTACGGTGCAGTTCGCCGGGTTTCTACCCATCGCGTTCGATTTGTTGCGTGGCGTCGTCGCATCGGTTTCCGAAAATTTCAGTAGCATCGCACGCGCGTTTCCAATCGTGTCGATGATAAACGACGGACGGGACGAAATTGAAAAACGAGAGTAACGGAGAGCGAGTGTCGTAAAAGACGCGAATTACTATCAAAAAAAAAAAAATTCCCGAGTTTTTATTATTACTTAATATTCACTTGTTATCGTATAAGTTGTTTCGATTTTCGAAAAGACACGGTGTTGCAGGAAACCGAACGAAGAAAAAAAAAGTATCGTTAACACTGTTGCGCAAAGAGGTGTGAAGTTAGTCGAGGAGTTCTCGTTTGCTAAGACACGACGATTTCGTTTCGAAAACGTCTTGGAGGGAAACGTTATGGATGAGGCGTTATGAGTGGAAGACGCAGAGACGAGATGTTATTTCAAACAGGCGTAATTTACCGGACGGGTTTCGCTTTTTATACCAGAACCTGATGATAACGACGACAAGGACAGAGATTAACGACGACGGTGATTGGAAAAGAAATTGGAAAAATCGGAAGTGTTGCGTCGAACGGACGAGAAGGTGGTGCCTGGTCCGTACATTGTCCTCGTACAATAAACCGAAGTTTGCTCGGCACGTGATTATTTTCAACGTTGAATTTTCTCGTGTGCAATGTGTGTGTGTGTGTGTGTGTACGTCGTATCGCGAAAAAAGGTTTTCCGAAGAAATCGCAATTACTGGTACGCTCGAGTCAACGGCGGACGCGACGGATTTAATCGAAACGCGCGCGCGCGCGCGCACACGCGGTCGACGGAATTAAAAGCAAACAATGCGCGCCGTGTGTACACGGACCGAAATCGGCCCGCGCGTCTTGTGCAAACAAGTGGTGGTGGGTCGTCCTGTGTCGGATAGGTAATTGGTTCCGGTCCTCGGGGTCGTTTGTATCGTCCCTGTGTCATCGTCGTCGTCGTCCCTGAGTGTAAGTCACCCGCCGGTCTTCGTGGTAGTGTTGTCGTCCGCGGAACCGACGTCCGATCGAGATTATAACGAACGATTTCTCCGAAGGGGTATAATATATTATATTTTTTTCGTTTTTTAAAAAAAAAAAAGAAGGAAAAAAAGCGCTCTTGTTGTATAGGGCTAAATCTAATGGCGCGCGGAGGACGGGGAAAAAAAAATCTATACCGAGAATTTCCACGCGTTTAGTTATAACACAAAATATGTTATTATATTTCGTTATG
Organism: Chaetogeoica ovagalla; assembly: GCA_032441825.1. Lineage (NCBI taxonomy): Eukaryota > Metazoa > Arthropoda > Insecta > Hemiptera > Aphididae > Chaetogeoica > Chaetogeoica ovagalla. The sequence goes on along the minus strand of CM063727.1, from coordinate 1,335,095 downwards.
GCGGAAAAAAAAAAATGTATACATGTTTATCGGAGACGATGGAAATTTTAGACTGTAATTGGAAAACAACATTATCTCTTTTTATACGTTTTACTATTTTACTATTAAAATGTATGTTAACATTTACAAATAATATTTAATTATCGGGGTGTATTTTCTTTTTCTTTTTTTTTAAAGAAAAAATATAATCGTTTTTAATAATTTTACACGTGTAAATATTGTATTCAGTACAAATAAATTGGTTTTTTCCTTTTTTCTAAAGAACAGCACAGAACATATATATATATATATGTATCACTATTAGAATATAGTAAATCGCCGCAGATTGTTCACGTGCCCATCGAAAGTTATGGGCATGGGGTGAAAACGTTCGGTTGAACTTTTGTCGACTTATATTTAATTTATATACGAGAGTTTGAATCGGGTATTTTTATAGATTATCGCGTAACTTCATAAACGTACAGAAGTCGAAAACAGAGAGTACGCGCGATATATGTGTGTATATCGGCGGTGTTCGGAACCCTCGGAAAACGCAGAGACAGACAGAGAGAGAGAGAGAGAGGGAAAAGAAGAAATAAGGCGAAAAATAGAGAATCCCCGAAAGCTTTTAACGGCAAACAGTGTGTCGAATCGAATCAACGCGTTTTCCGGACCGTTAAGCTCGCGGGCGGGAGGACGGGAGAAATTCTTTCGTGTTTTCCTCTATTGACTTTTCGGCGAAAAATCTGTTTTTCGAACTCCGTCCCACTACTCCCCATACGTCTAAACGCCGTTATATGTATTACATAAACTTAAAATCCACGGATGTTGGCAAATTGATTATTAACGAAAAAGTTAATTTCGGACACTAATTTCGTTACTATACAATTGTAGAGTGGTTCGCAACTGGGGTAGTCCGCACACTTATCGTCTCGGATGGGTCCGTCGTATCAGAGTTATTTTTTTTGTTTTAAATTTACATCGATATTTTAATTTGGAAAAATACGTTAATTTAAATAATAAAAACAACGTAGGGAGCGAATAATATATCACAAGAACGTCAAAACTGGCCGGAGAAGTACTTGCTAATTATAGTAATACAGTCGCATCGACTAAGTACCTATTGATTTAAACGTTTCACTAAATCAGTATATATTACGTATACGTTTTCTTCCTCGGCATTGTTTATTTAATCATTTATTATAGGAGTTCGCTTGTTTTCTTTTAATAATCATTCAAAACATAGCTTAGAGCGATGTAGAAATTTGTTTCATACAATACTTGTGGCGTACACGTCTGTTACGCGTTAGCGTTGTATTTTGTTATATTTGAATTTCAAGAGCACATTTTACTAAATTAAATACAAATTTACAAACAATTATTGTTCGATTTTAAAATTATTATTATTAAAAAAAAATATTTAGTGTAAATAAAAGAATATATCGATGAGCCGTGTCTTCGTCTGCTCGACAATTTCTATTTGCGATATTATAGTAGCAACTTATTGTATAGTAGATATGTTTTAGTTTTAGTAATATACGCGTTTAACGATACGAATTAATGTGATTTTTATAATTATTTATTGATCTAGTGCGGAATATCACATCGTACACGATTCGTTACGTTTTCGGTGTAACAAAATCGATCTACAGCGATGACACTATTAGCCGCGAGTAGGACACAACAGCACACACACACATACACACACAAATCATTTACAATATTAATAAAACAAACTGTTATTATTATTATTATTATTATTCTGCAATGGTCATTTCGTCGCGGTCGGCCAGGCCAACGTGATGGACGAATCGAACGCGTTTTCCGGGCGGTCGATTTTAATCCACTTCCAGCGTTCGACGTCCGGCCGACCGGCATTGTTCTCGTACAGCTGCGCCATGACCGCCTCCAGCACGCGGGGCGACACGAGCGCGTTCTTCCTGACGTCCAACACGACCAGCGTGTCGTTGACGGCCAGAGCGGACAGCGCGAGCCGCGCGCTCCGGTCCGTCAGCCCGCAGTTCTGCACGTCGACCGCCTTCACGTACAGGTCGTCCGTCAGCGGTTCCAACAGCTCGGCGAAACCGTCGTCGCCTAGTGCCGGGTTGTCGTTCAGCGTCAACCGCCGCAGTCCGCGCATCGCGTCCGGGTTGGCCGTCCGCGACCGCAGCGAGTGCGCCCAGCACTCCTCGTGCCGTTTGTACTGTTGTTTTTTGACGACGTCCGCCAATCCGGGCCCGGTCACGGCGGCGCGGCTCAGCGAGCATCCCGTCAGGTCGACGAACCGCACGTTGGGCTTGTCGCGCAGCACCCGGCACAGCGCCAGACAGGCGGCGTCGCCCACGCGACAGTTGGCCAGCGACAAGCGCTGCAGCGTGTGGCTGGCCGCTACGCCCGAAACGATGAGCGTCTCCAGCGCCGGGTCGTCGAACAGCACGTTCTCCAGTTCCAGGCACACGAGCGCGGGCGAGTCGGTCAACATTCTGCGGACGGTCGCGGCGATCTCGCGCACCACGTGCGCCGTGCTCATAGCGTGCACGTTCCTACGTACATTTCAATAATATCACCAAAAGCGTTTCAGAAACGTTCAGACTGGTCGCGTCATTTAATGTATTTGTTGGATTTATTGATGTACGACGCGGACTGAGATATCGTAAGGGGCTGATTTAGGGTTGTAAAACAGCGGGGGCTAAATCCCTGTGAGAATTACGAATAAAATTCGTACTATTTGTTAGTGTATTAACAAAATGATCCAATAACTATTTTGGCGATACGAACTAAAATTGATTGGGGGGGGGAGCTATTCTGGTAACTCGGGAAGGAGGCTTAATCCTCCTAGTCCCCCCTTAAATAAGCCCGTTTGGAGTGGTATCGGAATGTGTTGTCATTGGTAACAATGTGGTGCATAAGGAAATTAACAATTTTCGTCGCCGTGTATCGATGAAAATGACAATAATATTGTTATCCCGCGATAAAACACGTTCGATTCATAATCGTTTACGTACCTATTTTCATTGCGAATAAAAAATTACCACGCGTGTTTATGTTAATTCTTATAATTCTTTGAAAGTCGTAGTACGATGGTACTTGGTCCGGGGTGATGACTTTTTGATAATAAATTTGTAAATTGAGGGGAATTAAATTGATATATCGAAGCACGATCAAAGAATAAGATATTATATTGAATCACCAGTAGAGCTAAAACCACAAAATCCACTTTATACGCCGATAGAGTAGACGCATTTGCTGGTCATCCCGTTCTACACCTCCCGTCATACCGATGCCAGTCCATAATATCTTAGTACGTTAAGTCACTGAACTCGATACACCAGAACGCTCATTCTGTATAATTTATGTAATACTGATCACACCCCTATAGTGAGCCGTTATACGCAAACAGTTTTTATTTTCTTATTTTTGTTATCAATTTCATTATGTAAAAATAACCGATTTCGGTGCTGACATCGATACTCGTATTATACAGGCGCGTTTTTTTCGCAATCGCAAAGTAAAACGCGATAAATATCACGGAGAAAATTACATTCTGTCGTATCCTCCACGACTCTCATATCTCAAAGAATGCGTGTGGGGCGACCTTCTATCTGGACTCACGTTTTGAATGACATAATGCATTGAGTTCAATCATCAGCGTGTACAAGTACGATGTTCAATGCGCTCGTATAGTAAACTCGATATCATAGCTGTGCATCAGGTGATAACAACGAAATGATGACGCGGTTAATTTTCTACTAATTTTGAGGACTCCTGTTTATCGGTAAACAAAAGTCGCCAACACATTTCATTCACCGCCCGACTGTACTCGACCATGTCACTATTGCCGTGTTGACACTCCGTTGAATGTACCGTTTGATTATTGTTATTATTATTGATTGGCTCCGCAATCGGAAATCGATTTCGCGAAAAACTACTACTTCGGGTAATGCGCGGAATATCGAAGAAAAATTAATTTTCGAATAATTCAAATTGGACGTGTTGGAAATTATAGAATTCAAACGTTCTCGCGCATTCAATGAGATCGATAAACTGTCAATGTGATTTCAAGTAAAAAAAAAAAAAAAGTAGTAAACCACTCCTCGGCCCTGCGTTCCGGCAGCCCGATTCCCCGGTTCCGATAACACGCTAATCGGACTCACTTCGGAGCTGTCGAGACGCTGGCGAACGTGTCGTAGTCTTTGGCCAACCGTGCCGCGTACCGTTTGCTCTTCACGCGCAAACGATGCGTAACGACGTCCGCGCCGAGCGCTTCCAAAACGGCTCGCCAGTCGCCGACCGTCATCCGGTCGCCCCATATTTCCACGGAGCCGGCTTTGCCGTTCACTTTGACGCACGGCAACGGCCGCGTCTTGTGCTTGGCGCAAGTGGCCGTGTACGCGGACAGAAACGTGCCGCCGTCTTCTTTGCACGCGGAACCACCGGACGACGCGAACGACGGCGCTGCGGACCTCGCGGACGCCGACGACGTCCCGGACGATTTGGACGAGGAACGCCGTTGCGACGTTGCCGACATGGTGTTGTTTGATGGCGGGGAATCGGTCGTTCCTGGCGCAATCGCGACAATTCACCGGGTGACGGCGTAAAAAAAAAAAAACAAAACAAAACAAAACGCTATTTCGGCAGCGGGAAACGTTCGAAACGTCGGGGAGGAAAAACAATTATTTTCATACGCTCGGATAAATAACACAACCGCCGCCGGTTCGTATCCACGACGATGACGCGCGTAAATATAACGCGATACATAAATAAAAAGAAAAATCGATTGTTTATCGAATTTTTTTTTTTTGTTTTTTTTTCTACGCGTCTGACCGCGATCGTATAAAAACGTGGCCACCGATTCGTGGTCCTTCATCACGGGTGTATGGTGTGTCAAGTGTAAGGCGTCGACTGAACTCCATCGCGGCTAAGCGTCCGATTAGTGAATTAATTTACTCGGTAAATTTGAATTAGACGGGTAAAAATTAAAAAGAAAAAAAAAAAACGAATATTTGTCCGTCCACCGCAGACGGGACATTTCGTTATTTCACGACGTATATTTCCCGTCGCTCGTTTCAGCAGCCGCGTGCGCCAATGTTTTTTACCGTCTTATTCCTTTCGCGTGTAACAGCAGCTTTCGACAACAAATTTCACGCGACACTTGCCGCAGGAACCCTTCTGAATTTTCGTGAGAAACACGCCACACTTTCTCTTATTTATTTCGTGCGGCGGCGGCGGCGGGTTTTTTTTTTTTTTTACTCCCTCAAAAGACGATTTCGCGCATGCGGCGGCGGCGGCGGCCGGGTGACAACCGGATTACATAATTTTTGGCGGATACGTTCCGTGGACCCTTAGATCGGATAAAAATAATAATATAACGCGAAAGAAAGAAAAAAAAAAAGAGACACGAAAAGAAATAATAATAATAATAAAAAAAAGAAAAGAACCGAGAGAACGCCTTATCTCTTTACAGCCACCCTATCATTTCGTGTTCATCTCTCACCAGCACGCATCAACGATCACCTCACTGTAACGCCGCAGTGTCTCAGCTGTGTTTTCCGCCGTTGTCGTCGTTTTTCGCTCTCTTTATACGTATATAACGTAAGCGCGGCGGCGAGTGATGCGCGAGTATTTCGTCGGGGCGTATCGTCGCGCGTATTTTCTTTTCTTTAACGTTCTTTTTTTTCTTTTTTACACTCATTCCCTCCGGTTTTTTTTTCTCATCCACCTTGTATTTTTATTTTATCACCCGGAGAATTTTAAATTATATAACGCGCGCGTCCTTTGTCATTCAAAGCGCGTTTCATTCGGTTAAAAAACACGGGGGGTTTTTTTTTTAAGAAAAAAAAAACACGACAGTATTTTATTCCCCCGCTCTCCTTAAAAACTCCGTCATCCGAATAATAATGCGTTTCCATAATTCGGAGTACAATAAATGACAAATAAATTTGCCGCGCGCCGCACTCGGCCACTCGATCGAATAAAACCGATGCCGAACAGCGCGTCGTCGTTGTATGCGATTTGGTCGGATCACGTGTACCAGACACTCGCCGCGGTGTAGTATATACTGTAAAGACGTTTGATTTTTTATAAAAACGGCCACGTCTTTATCGCTTCAGTTCGACGAATCGTCGTAGTTTACCCGAAACGATGATTCCTCCGAGTTGGAATAATTTACGGTTTCATTGCGGATCAGACGAATACAGACGAGTCGTTCCGTCCGAGAGCGAAACAATCACCGACAAGCTGTTGTTCTGATCGATGGACACGAATCAATGTAGGTACGCAACGACGGTATAAATTATCGTGCCGATAATTGACATTAAATCGTAGTACGAATCCTTTATTGTCTCAAATAATATTATCGAGGTCCATAATTTTCTCGATATCTCACTCAAATTAGTCAAAATCCATTTTTTTCCCCTATCGTATATATAAATATATATATATTTTTTTTACTTCGATTTATTCGATTAACTTCTGTATTTTCACGGGGAATAATGTTTAAATGTTGAGTACGTATTATAGGATTTTCCATTATTAACACTGATCCGCGGTAATGAGTTTGCATTGATGTAATTTTTATTTTCTTTACATCGCGTGTGATCCGACTGTATTCGTCCAATCCGTGATTTAACCATGTTTTGGCCCGAACGTTACGCTGCTGTTATTGCAATACACAGGAAAACCTTTTCGATTTTGCGAATTGATATATATATATGTCAATATTTTATATTGTCGTGTATCGCATGTAGTAGGATGTCCTAGTAATAACGTTAATGACGTGAAATCCTGCAATAAGATATCGCGTTGAACGTTCGTTTTATTTTCTCTCTCTCTCTTAAATAATACAGTTAACTGGTGATTTCGTCGTGCACCGAAAGACACATTAATTTCGCCGAAACGATCGCGGAAGTATATGTATATAAATTTTCTACGGTTGTACAATATATGAACTTTTTTCTCCCCTTCCCCCGAATGATATTTCATATTGATAAAACCGAGACCGTTATAACTCGGTGGCCCCATAAAATCACTACACGCCGCATTGTGTTATTTTTACAACAGATACACATTAATAATTTTTCGAGATATTTTATACGTTTGTTTAATATTGTGGTACTGCACATTCATGTCACAGCGTTATTAACCACTAACGGGTTTTACTAATAATAATAATAATAATCAAAGTAATATATACGTTATAATATTTATTTCTTCTAGTCGATTTGGTCTTTGTCAAAAACGACGGTAATTCTATTAAATATCAAGTGCACTTACTACACAGACTGCTGTACTCTTAGTCTGGTCCGCGCTGTGGACAAGAGTTGTAATTTTTCACAAAGTCGGCTACGGTCTAGAGTATAGTTCTGTATCATATAGTTTATCGAAATAATTTATCTTATATAATATGAAAAACACGATTGAAACGGTTATATACAAAATAATAGCAATAAGGACTCCGCTTTTCCTTCGTTTAATTGACCGTGTATCCATTTTCATTTCTATCCCGTTTTGCTTTTGAGCCAAAGACACTGGCGTAAGTTGGTAGTGAATCTGTGAGGGGAGTAGGATGTATTAAATATTAAAAAAAAAATTGCATAAAAACTCAGCGGAGAGGAGTGTAGCCAACATCCCCTTTACAAATATATTTACCAATTACAACAAATCTGTTGAAATTCACATATAACGTGTAAAAACTTCAATCATGAATAATAATAATAATTTATTTAATAATATTGTGTATACTTTAGATAGAGTTTAAACCAATTTGACTTACACATTGTATATATTGACCTTTGTTTTTCTTAAAAAAAAAATCTAACATAGTTTGGCGACTCTATTATGATAGTCAATTAATTGGCTATTGAGGATAACATACGTATATTTGCATTTAAATGTTAAAAGTGCTGTTTTAACAACACTCTCGTTGGCATAGACGTTGGTCATTAATTATTGTTATGATTGTTTACATGCAAATCGAATCTGACCATAAAACGGAGGGAGCGAAACAATTAATTTGTCTCCTAGTAAAATATCTGAGGGAAAGTGGCCTTCTCTTGTCCCCTTCTTTCCCCAGTTTTGCTTATGATCAAAGCGAATCGAAGGACCAATTTCTTATTCGTCGGCGGAGTAAACGCTGGAGAGGACACTTTGAAAAAAAAACACGAGATCAGACAAAAACACGCGATACGGTTCTGACTGATTTTACACAGTTTCGCCTAAAACTGTCCGCTTTCCGTTTGATTATCTTATAGTGGTCCACGACTTTCTGTTTGACCGAGCCTATAGTGTACATTTGAAACGTTACAAAGAATACCTTCGAGCACGTTTCTGTGGTCGACACATTATTACATTGACGAGGGTCACCGACAATAAGCCGAGAACCATTTGGACCGGGAGTCATGTGGATTTGTTTATTAAAGGACAGAGATGTTTAAGAAAAAAAAAAAAAGAATGAGATAAAATCGAAGAATGTAAATATTTAACAAATAAAATAAAATGAAATTCCATGCGGAGGATTTGGGTAATAATAGTTCGTGATGCCATTTTCAAAATTCCTTTTGGCTGTTGATAGAAAAATTAATAAATAGATTTTGTTATGATCTTAACCGCATCGAGTAGATCATAATAATTCTTAACACACTATTGTTCGAGATTATGCTCAAGTTCATGAATTTGACGACGTCCAAGATTTTCGCGTTGAAGTCTTCCCATCCTGAAGTTTCAATACCAAACACATTGGATTGGATTGGAGGGGGAGCTTCTCGGTGCTGAATCCTTCCTCGCCTTGAAAACCGAAACCGAGTCATGTCTATCAGTATGTGTCGTCAGTATTTTATAACGATAACATAGCGCACAATGAGAGACGCGCGCGCGGTGGCACGAGACGTGACGAAAATCGACGTGTACGCGTTTAATTTCCTGGAAAAAAAAAAGTATTATAACGATGACAATGCTCGGTGATAACACACGCAAAGAACGATTTCTCGGTATATGGGAAAAAGAAAAGGAGAGAAACTCGTACTTTTTCTTTCTTATTAATATTCAATTTTTCTCTTTTACCCCGTCCGACGACGACGTACGCGCCGCGCCGGGAATCAATCATACACGCGTCAAACACATGTAAAACGCTTTTGGAGATGTGACGGTACCGACACACATTATTCCTTCTATAGGGCGTGGTGTAGTAATGCGCGCGTGTATGTAAAATAATGCGGAGAAAAACGAATTTTTATCGGCATCTCTCTCGTCGTCACTCTTTTTTTCCCTTTTAAAATTTGTTTGAAAAAAAAAAGAAGAAAAAAGAGACGATCGATTCATCATCGCGCGGTCGGTGGCGGCGCGCGAAGGGCGTAAACGAATCTTCTCCGTATAAATCGTATCGTCCCGAGGTGAAATCACGAATATTAGGGACTCTCCTCTCTCTCACTTCTATAACACACACACACGCGTTATACGACGTTATAATATGTAAAAATCCCATAAAGGGTCCCGGGGTCGTTTTTCGGGGGGGTTTGTTCGCAAAAGGGCCCGCGTAATATTATGACGAATGTAGTCGAACGGAATACAGCGGTGGCGGTATTATTGTAAATCCGAGACGGCGTAGAAGGCGTTAAAAAAAAAAAAAAAACCGATTGTGCACGCGTCCTCGTTTTCATTGCACTGTTTTTCCGGTCGTTTTAACTCGATAAATTCGCGCGTATTGAATCAGCAACGCTTTGCAGCAATCAGCCGGAAAACTTTCCCAGCTCAAACGCGGACGAATCATTATTATATTGTCCAATAAAACTACAGTGCGTTTTCCGCCGTTGAAATATGTGAATATTATGATGGGATTTATCTACCGCAGCGATCGGATTGTGCTACAAGACGTACGTACGTATACCCGGTGGTGTAATCAGATACCAATCAATGTTGAGTTATTGAATAAATGTGATATAATTTACTTGTAAATCGAATTCGGAACACGTTACACGGACAGGGCGAAAAATAACGAATAATATGCTCAAATTAGAAATATTTTCTGTGCACAAAGACGAAAATTCAAAACGCTGATTTTAATTTTTTTTTTTTTTTATGTATTTTCGCGCATATTTAATATATTTCTTATTTTTTCTATTATTATTACATAAAAAAAAGACAAATATGGGTTTGAGCCTATAAAACCCCATCTGGATACGCCACTTATACGTATAATATTCAAAATGTGGATTTAAAAAAAATAAATATTTCAGTGGAATACGTTCAATTTTTCTTTAGAGGTGGTGGAGGTGTCAAATAATAACGTAGACGATTTGTTCCCGTTATATATATATTATTTGAACGATTTTACATAATATTTTCGATTATAGTATTTTTTTTTCTTTTTATAATAAATTAAATAAAACAAATAATATAATTTGTAAAATAAATATCGTAATAGAACTCGTTTATTTTTCACGTATTTATTATAATTCGTAAAACGGAAAATTACGATTAAAAAAATCCATTTTTTTGGTATAATTATTATCGTATTTTAGTTGAAAAAAAAGCGTTAGTAACTGCAATAGTACTATACACGTTACACTTTTGAAAACCATCATCACTGTTATATTTTGTTGCGGATATTTAATGAAATATAATATTTTTAATACCGCGGTTATAACGTACGATAAATTATTATACACCGATATCGACAACCCATTAACATAATAAGTTTTATTTTTATTTTTACGAACGCGTAGAAACGGTTAAATATTACTCCGGCATTAGACATTTTATTGTTATTATTATTATTATTATTGAACGATACCGATATTAATTATTATTATAAAATAAATTCCCCTCGACGAATAATTAATTTGCTTCGTAATTGATGTTTGACTATAATGTTATGTGCGCACGCGTTCGTCACGACATATAAATTGCGCTTATGATATGCGTATGGTGGTGGATGTCTGAGCAAACAACTATTCATAGTCACGTCAGTTTGAATAATTAACGGAGAGAGTCGAACGAATAATTAATATTATTTTACGTTATATGATGAATATATATATATATTATGAACGCCGTTTTTGTGCGTTATCGATTGTGCGACGCGCGCACGCATTTCGTAGATTCGTGTACGAAAAACGATCTGAAATTGGAATTCACAAAATATCCCGTCGAGTCTCGCGTATTACGCCGTGTCGCACGACGAAATGACGTATTATTATACTCGTATATACCAAAAACACGTGAATTTACAAAAAAAAATTGGTTTTTCTTTTACGAAAATCGGCTGGTGAACAGTAAATATTTCACGGTTGGCCAGCTAAACGTTCCGCGATCGGCCCGTCAAATCGAAATTTAATCGAAAACGCCGCTGAACGTGTCGGCGAGCGACGACGATTTCTCATGGGCCGCGCCCGAGGAGACATTATTCCAATCCGCGAGAAATTCGTTTTCCGTCGGGACGACGTCCGGAATACGCGATTGTGTCAGATGCGCACAGCGGCGAACACGTCCGTACGTCCGTACGCGATTTATTGAAATTACGCGCAATTCGTGTCCGATAGGTCGTTGCCGGCGTTATACACACGTTTAAAATCCCATGGCGATCGGCCAAATGGCCGGACCGTATAACTAAAACGCTCGTTTCTATGGACTTTATCTGTCTGCGTTACACCGCGAAGTTGTCGGGGGCACGGGATGCGGGGATGCTGTGCAAGGGTCGCGTAGCAAAAGCCACACACACATACAATTAACGCGATTTACATTAACGTTATTGTTATTATTATTGTTGTTGTTATATCGTTTTTGCCGCATAACATTAAAACCCGTTCGGCTCGATTGACCCCCCGGACGAATTAGAATTGAAAAAAAAATATTTTTTTTTTTTTTTTACAAAATACGTCCCTGCCGACCCTTTTGTATAGCATACACGAACGGACAGTGTGTCCTGCAGCAGATTTAGTCTCCTGCGCCGGAGTATATTATACGATTCGTCCCCGCGGCACTCTTATTTTATATATGATGCGTATTACGTTCGTTTTGTTGGAACAAAGCTTTTTTTTTCTTTTTTTATAATCTCGGTACGGTTATAAAAAATATTTGTAAAAAAAACCTTAAAAAAAAAATACTCTGGCGTTTTAAAATCACTAAAAAGAAAAAAACTTTACGAGGAAATATTTTAATTATATATATATTTCTATTATTATTCTATATTTTTAATTTTAAATAAATGATGTATACATACATATATAATTGACTATATAAAATTAAAAATTATTTTCTACTCTACGCCGTTCCCCCGAGAACTGATTATTATTATTATTATTATCTGTTTGTTTTTTCTACGCTAACCTAACGATTGATGATAACGAAAGGAGACGACAGGTCCGAAGAGATGAACCGCGAATGAGGAAAATCTACAATCGCAGTAAATTTTAATAATCGATTAAACGGCATATTATAGTGCAGAGTTCCAAGATATGCGCAATAGAATATTTGAGTTATTACGGATAAAGTGTCAGTACCGATAACAATTATATTTTTTTTTTAATAAAGGCGTACTCGTTCGAAAACTTTTTTTTTGAAAAATTAAAGCCATACTACCATTCCGAAACCTAACACCTCAAATTCGTCTTAAACATACTGGTTTTGGCTTATTTTTATTTAACGAAATAAAAAAAAGTTCCCGAACAAAATCACGTGCGATTATATTTTGGAATATCGACGTAAAACCACCGCGATTAGATCGCTCGCGCGCATAAAAATGGATTCGTTTTCAATCGGTAAATCCGACGTAATACGGTAAATAAACAAGGCGATTCGGCTCGCGTTCGTGGAATGCGAAGAGGAGAGAAAAAACGTTTAAACGAAAACGAAATGGGTTTATAAATTGTTTTTTTCTCTTTCCAATCATGAAATCTCGGTGGATGGTGGCGGAACAGAAAAAAAAACGTATATGAGAGACAAACGGTCGTTTTTCTCCACAGTTTTTCTCGCACATTTCTCTCTCTCTTTCTTCCGTGTGTCACGTCTGCATAATAACTCCTTTGGGAGAACGTGTGTGTGTGTAGATTGTATAGCTCGACTCAACGTGAAAAGGACCTTTCCTGTTTTTTAAATAATCGAAAATTTCATCGTGTGTGTGTGTTGTCTCCGCGACACCGATTATATTATTATCGAATGACATTTCTTCGGGCGGCGTTGGCTTTCTTGTTTCACTCATCCATCCATGTTAACCTTTTGCGCCGTTCGAATTGTACATTTTATAATATTCTCCACGCGCACTGGCCGAAATGTTAATGAGTCGTCAAAAGATTCGGGCGCGGAAAAACAATATTTTACCGTACAGTCGTGTGTTATAATCATTTTATATTATTATTATTATTATTATTGTTACGTGCGTACGTACAGCGTACGAGGGGAATCCGTTTTAATAAACTCCGCCGTTTTTGCCGCGTGAGAGACGCTACGGCCGCGCGTAATAATAATAGGACCCAAGCGAACGACGACGACACGTGTTAAACGACGTTAAATTAGTCGAAAGACACATACGCGCGTGTGTATATTCGCTATAATAATAAATTATAATAATAATAATAATAATAATAATAATAATAACAACACATACGTCGCGTTTTCTCGCCGTACGTTATTTTATCGTTTGAAATTTTCCATTTTGTTGTTAATACGTAGCTGTGTTTGTCCCTCGACGCGAATGTAAAACTGTAGTAAAACGCGCGATATACCGCCGCGCGTATAATTAATACGCGAAGGCGCGTTATTTCCTTTGAAAATGTTTTCTCCTCAAAAAGTCACAGAAACGATGTGTATACGAACGCGTTATAAACGAGGCCGTTCAGCGTTGCGCACTTCCTTCCTGTTTTATAATTTTCTCCTTTGGGCGGAAAATTTCATGTCATAAATAAGCGAAATATTTTAATTTTTTTTTTTTTTTTTGCATACTAGTACGCGAAAACTTATTGTCTTTTTAATGTCTTCTTGTTTAACGAACGAATTTATAAAATAAAGCTTAAAGTGATTTAAAAATAATATAAAAAAAAAAAAAAAAATCCGTACGCCAAGAATAGCGAGTTTTTTTTAGAACGTCACAAATTGGGAGTTTATTGCGTTATCGACAGACGGCGGAGTCATCTAAACACTTATTTTTTTTTTCATGATTGTTTTAAATGCGGGAAATGATTCGGTGATTGCTGCGAGATTTGTGTTATCGCGATTGCGATAACTAGTTCAACATTCGGAAAACTCTTTAGACTTCTCTGTTAACGTGTTAAAACGACATATTTTCATACGCATCGAGTGCCGATTTCTTCGCTGTAATCATTGGACATTTCACTGACGCGTTTACTCAATAAAACAATATTATGTACAATGGGAATTCAATCGAATTTCGTTTGGAGTATTAATTATTACCGTTAAACAATCACAAAACTTCGGAACGCTAAAATTATTGCGGGCCCTGGTCTCATTCGGCCCTGTCCACGTCTATATTATATTTTTAGATCCAACGGATGACTACGGTCTTACGTCTTGATCTGAAGGTCTCGTGAAATTTAACATTTCTCCTAAATGTTACGGATTCTCGTTTGTTTTGTAATATTGACGAATTACGTATGTTATTTTTTTATTTTTTTTTTGGCGCGTTACGTCCCCGGCAATCGTAAAGTTCACGAATTCGTTGCTATTTTTGTTCAGTTCGCAAACTAATCGTTACACAAATACACACGAGTGTAACTAAACAAAACGTTTTTTTTTCTTTTTTACAAATTATTGAAACAATATTGTGTATAATTTTTCACGTGAAAAACGACCCGCGGTAGTAGTTAAAAATCCGTATCGACACAAACGGTCATATAAATTATGTGCGCGCGGGATGAGGCGGTTTTATTATTTCTCCGTCTTCGTTTAATAAATCAAAATTACGTGTGCATTTCCGTGTTTTCGACTCCCGTACAATGTTATTCGAATTGGCGTATCGTTATACAATATATATATGTATATATATATAATGGTATATAGTCGTACATAAATTAAAACGTTTTTGTCGAGATATAAATATTAATTGTATGTTTTTTAAATAATACGCGAGACTGGGCGCGAGAGTCGATGACAAATTTAAAATTTATACACACGCGCGTGTACATTGCCGTTGCGAGGTTATGGAACACATGTCGTCGTGTTCATACGTGAACAACACATATTACGCGATTTTATAGGAGAGAGGAGTTATCGCGGCGTTTGTGTGTTTTTAGCCATTTCGCATAATATATAAATCATTAGCTGGTAAATTAACGGCGAGTTATACGAACTATAACAACTGTTACGCGTGTTCGGCGGGGAGAGGAACGTTATCGGATTACACACACACACACACGCGCGCGAATTATTTACAACCCGAGCGGCGATAAAGCTCGTTTCATTTCATAAAATATTATTCGACGGATAAAAAAAATAAAACGATATTATCGAGAGAGAGAGAGAGAAAATACGTATTTTTTTTTTGTTGTTTTAATATTAAATCAGATACGGAAGATTGGGGGGGTCGAAACCGACTAGGTATTACGGAAAATATAATTATATTCTCATCAATATCGGACTTCGCCGGTATGTCGTTTACTACCGTTCGTGCGTTTTTTTTTCCCTACCTCGTGCGGCCCATGCGATTTTCGAATTAATCCCGAAGCGATGACACACACCCCCCCCGCGGATACGGAGTCAACGTTAATTCGGTCCATCACGGCAAACCGTCATTATACCGCCACACTTCGATATTTCGAATACTTCGACCTCGTCTATAGATAGATACCATTAGGCGTCCATCTCCTCCCCTCCCCTCCACCTCCGCGGGGATGTCCGGACGTCCGGACGTCGGGAGGGAGTGACGGTCCGATGGATTCCTGTTCTACGGTTTTACGGTTTGACGATTACACACCTGCGCTATCGCACCGATCGAGGAGGACTGAAACGACAACTGCTCCTTTTTTTCCCCCCCCCTTTTCGCTCTCGGCGAAACGGGCTCAAAGTTTTCTCGCCCATTGAACACACGCGTTTTCAATTTATTTTCTCAACACACTCTATATAACGCATTTTATTTAAGGACGCAAGATGCAGATACACGTGACATATAGGCCTTAATCCTTATTAGCCACTTCCGTCTCTAGTCTTCATACAATACTAAGATACTAACTACACAGTGATGTGTTATTTTTTACTATTTCTCTTGTACTTGATCTAAGTGCAGCATCCTACGTAATCGATAGATTCGCTTCGGTCGTATTGAGCCTCGACCACGTTCGTTAGCGCTATTTGCGCTGGTCTAAAACAGCTATATAACCTAACGCTTATATGTATCATTTCGGTTAAATTTGTATTATTATTATTATTGTTGTTAATACTTTGATGTGAAAAAAACGTTTTCAGGAGTATCTGGTGACTTTTGGTCGTTTTATCGTAAGAAATCCTACGTAGAAAACCGTAACAGAAACGGGGGGGGTTTTTTTTTCCGTAGTGCACGCGAAACACTAGACACCGCTACAGTTATATAACAATGACTTACACAATATATATATATATAGTACACAATGACACATTTAGCAGAGAAAATCGAAACGGCAAACAGATGCGTCGTTGAAACGAGATTATTATATTATTTTCCCGCGTTAGTCGCAGGAACGGGCACAGATAGAATTGCGCAAACTGATTTCGATTAGAGCGCGTTTGACTTTTGGGGGGAATGTAGTTACGGTGCCGGCGGGAGGTTTATGGAAATATTCA
Source organism: Chaetogeoica ovagalla (assembly GCA_032441825.1). NCBI lineage: Eukaryota > Metazoa > Arthropoda > Insecta > Hemiptera > Aphididae > Chaetogeoica > Chaetogeoica ovagalla. Next base: position 1,318,355 of record CM063727.1, on the reverse strand, counting down.
TCGCGTGAATTCGTTTAGAACGAGACGCGACGACATACGCATTAACGTATTATAATATTATAATAGGTGACATTCCGGTACCAGGGAAAGGGTTATAATAAAGATATTTTATAGTTTCTTTTGACCGGATAATACGCGCATACGTCCGGAACACAAAGGGACGTGCATTTCTGCGACGTACATTTATGGAATTTCATTTACGCCGCGCGATAATCGAATATTTTGTACACACACGGCGGCGGCGGCGGTACGAACTGAACCGTAAACGGCGTAGGGAAAAATGAAATTTTCCGGTGTCCGCCACGCAGGCAAAGTGGCATACGATATGGAGTAGGCAATCGTCTCGCATTGTTTGCGATATAAAATAATAATATTTAAACCGTTATTTAAATTCCGTTATTTCTACTGGATTTCAATAATGTACAGTCGATCGCACAAACGGGGATCGTTTTTCGAAGGGCCTTGAGAAACCGACGTATTGCCCTTCCGTCACCGGCTCGACTTCCGCACTGTTTAGAGTAGTGGTCCGTGGTGGCACACTTATATATACATTTTTTAAATTTACATCGATTTTTTCGATTTGAAAACATTTTAACTTAAATAGAGGTAACGAGCCCCGCGGGGTGTGCTGTGGATGTCGTTTAAGTGAAATACTCGGATAAATATTTTAGAGTGTTTGGTTATCACTAGAAATTTGAAAGCAATGCGATAAATCATTCGACAAAACGATTCTGAGCGGAGCTCCGGTGTAATATTTTGGGTATACAACAAGAACTAACTTTTTTTATGAATTTAATTACTCAAACTTATAATATTGCTTAAAATAGTCCAAAATTAAAAAAAAAAAACAGTTTTCGAATACTTTTTTTCCTTAACACAATATAAAGTTACGTATTCAACGAATATTCTAAGTTTCTCTAACCAAAATGACGATAATCGATTTCGACGTAATCGCATTTTTACCGTTCTCGCGTAATTTTCGGAAGTTTTTCTTTAAAAAGAAATGTCGAGAAAATCGACAAATGACCTCTTTAAAGTACTAACTAGATGCGATTTTTTTACCACTTCATTGTAAAACCAATACATTCCTCGCTCCGCTCAAAATCCAATTAAAGAATAAACAGTGTTATATCTGCAACAAACGCTTAGGGAGTTAGAATATATTCCAAGAACGTCACAACCGGTCGAAAAATCACGAGCTAATAACAGTCACACCGATCGAGTACTTATTATGTTTTTTTACAAAATTAGTCCACACAAATGTATGAGTTTTTAATGTTTTCTCTCGACATTTAATTACGCGTTGTTTACGAATACTTATTTCCTATAGTTATTATTCAATAACACATACATTGGATGACAGAGTTTGAAAATTGCAAGAAAAAGTGTTAGGTGACTCGCGTTCAGTTGCGATAATAAAGTAGTGACCGCGTTTAACCGCGAGTGCTGTTCGTGAAACACACAATAAAAACACTCGTCGTTACGCGTTTTCGAGTTCCTTTTCCATATTATTTTCTCGAATTCGAATCAATTTCAAACCATTAATTTCGAAAAGAGAATATGAGAAAAAAAATGGAAAAAAAGAACCGACCTTTTCTCGTATATTTCACGTTTTATTATTGCCGTAAAAAGTTTTCTAATTGCGTGTACATTCACAAGGATTTTATCGTGTAACTTTTTGCTCTGTATACACGAGACACACTCTCCAATATGCGAAGGCCGCGCGTACACTTAAAAGTTTTACCGATTTAACGTTTCCACAACGTCGGTTCCTCCTATACAATGTATTATTATTATTACATAAAAGGAGGAATACGGTTCGAAAACGGCGGTTAATCTTTTCAAACTTAATTTACAGTTTCGTGCACCATTTATCAATTAATTTCAGATAAAAATGCGGGTTCTGTAATTAAAAAAAAAACGGTTAATTTGCCACTGAATAAAAATAATAGAGCGTTTCTTTTTTCCCTCTACGTGTACACGCAGTAAGACTGCCGCCGACGTTTTAATGTCCGAGAAAAAAAAAACGCTCGTTGTCGAGGGGTTAATTCTTCTGAACGGATTACGAGACTAATATAATAACAATAATAATTTTCTACGACAAACATAAACAACGGACACGTGACGTTCAACGTGTATGAAACAGATTATGATTGACACACGGAAAGGGGAAAAGAAAAAAAAAAGTAACAACTTTCAACATTCGATATTTTCCTCGGCAGAAACTACTCATTTATCATTGATAAAATACGATATTTATTAGTACAAAAAAATAAAAAAACGTTGTTTAACGTATCAATTGTTATTATTAATTCGTGTATAAATCACTATAGGCAGTATATATCGTTTGTTTGAAAGCAAAAACAATTTTTTGTTTTTGGTTTGGTGTTTAGATTAGAAAAACATAAAATTCTCGAAATTATTTATTTCTTTATAATGAAAACAAATTTTCCGTCCGCGCACTCGAAAACAATATCTTTATGGATAAGTCGGTAAGTGTTCGGTCCTGTTAAGGTTTTTTTACTCTCGTTCCGAGATCCGTTACGCGCGTCCTCCAATCGGTCCAGTGAATTAAGACCAAGCGAATAGGAACTTATTTCAAGCATATATATATATATATATGGCATATTGATATAGTAGTGCGAATATCATTGTGACTAAGAAGACAAATGTAATTTATAAAAGCTACAGAAGCTTAAGCACTTAAAACCGCATCGTTCGATTAACACACCACTCGCGTTCTCGACATTAGACACTATATAATATACTTACCATTTACCTAGACGAAATATCTGGAATCGAATAAACGTATATTACTACAAATATACAATAGGGCAATGATCAAAAAGAAAAAAAAAAAAACCGCGTCAAATCAATTTTTTCCTGTTTGTTTTACGCGTTTTTCTACGCGACATTACAACGCAGTTCTCGGACCGGTTGCGCCCGCGAGACGCGCTGCTGACTTCTTCAACGGCCGTTTAACAAAGTCATAATACAACGGGCGATTTGAAAAGAAAAGAAAAAAAAAAGGAATATTATTATTATGATCCTCTATTACGGATTCTGTACATTATTGTCATTATATCGTACGTGTGTTTATATTGTGTGTTTTCGTTTTACGACGGCTGCCGCCGAGGAACGTGGTTGCTATTTTTACTGTCGCGCCCACTCTGAATCGTCGATCGGTGGCTATGAATTTATATTTTATTCCCCTCTCGTCCCGGCGGCCAATGCGGCGTATGTGGTACATTGTGTGCTCCCGAACGGGTCCACGGGCGTAAAAACTGCTGTAAATGACCGTTGAATATTATACGATATCGTGACGACGCCGCGAGCACACAGTGCTCATAATAATATGATATAGTGCATTATAGTCGTAAATGTTCGTCGAAAAAGAGAGAAGGACGCGCGCAGCCTGGACCGCTGTGCGTTGTCGTTGGCGGCGCGGGAGTTTTAACGAGATTTGTCGATCGAGGTGATTTTTCGGATTTTAATCGCAAACAATATAAACGTAAATATAATGAAATAAAACTGTCCGTGGGATGGTGGGAAAGTGTGGAAACGATAATGTCCGTTCGCGTGAAAAATCGGAAAACCGACGAGAGCGGGGTTGTTAAAAGCGAATCGATCAATCGCGCGCGTTCTCCCGGCAATGTGATTTCCGCCAGAGAAACAAATAAATAAAATAAAAAAAAAAATCGAAACTTCGTTATGTCATCGCGACGGAAACGATTCAATCGTCTTCGAAAACAACGTTTCCATTGGCGGTACTAGATGTTTTTTTTTCTCCGATGATTGGGAGGCAAATCGACGTGTTATTGCTCATTTATTTGCGGGTTTTTTTTATGTTATGTAGTTAAATCGTACGAAATTCGTGTGTCAGCAAACAGGGAAAAATGGAATTTTCAAATAATTATAATAAAATTTCGCATTAGACTCAATGAAATAATTTAAATTATAGTATTGACAATCGTATACATAAGGGGGATTTTTTTAAATACATTTTGTAATGACTCAATTTATATCGAATATGATATTGAATAATTAAAAAATTGGACCTGAATTACTTTCTTTTTTTTATTTTATACTATTCGCCCCGTGAGAAATTAAAGTAAAATTAGCGTTTTTTTTTTTTAGTAATTATAACAAAACATACTCCAATTTTGACTCATTTTCCTATATGCATTAATACTAAATGTCCGAAATTATAAATTTATAATATATTATCGTTATAATGCTTTTGTATATGTATTTAAAAAATCAAATAATACCGTGTAATAATATAATATATACGAGTGTACAGTGTGATACCGTCTGTACGCGGATGTAATTATTGATACACGTTGAAAACGTTATATTATTATAGCGGTTTTCTGATTATGTGTTAAGTAATGAAATTCGAAATCAATTTCGGCCGTGTATTCTGTGTGGTGTATTTATCTATATAAACGAGCGCATATATATATAAAAATAAAATAATACGATGAATTATACATAGCGAAATAAATGAAAAACGGCAAATTAAAAAAAAAAAAACTCGGAATTGAAATTTCCGTTTGATCTTGCTCCCTATCCCACTCCAGTAGCACCGCCACTGAACGTTTCCTACAATTTAAATAAAAATATTTCGGTTTCGTTAGTGCAGCGCGGTCATTTTCAATAGGAAATTATTCAATTAATTATACGACGTATTGTTTTTATTTGTACATATTATATACGGCAGTGCGTATTTATTAGCGGATATAAAATGGACGGAACTTTACAGTGTGTCTCCCTACAGTGATCATTTAATACTACCCCGCAGCACAACACACTCCAATTATGTTTCGAATGAACGCATTTCCGAACCCAGAAATGTACGATTCAAATTTGTAATTCTACTCGACCGTTATTAAATATATACCGTGTTAAGATGTACGAGTACGTGGTTTGTTGTAATTATTATTAGTGTTGATAAAATCGATTGTTTTTCGTCATACGTTTTTCGCGCGAAGCGTTTACAGAGTTCGTTTTTAGAGGGAAGTGTGAGGGAGGGTGGAATTAAATAAAACGCGCGTACAGAACGATTGGATCCCGCGTTCTACGTATGGATTCCCTTGGTAGAAAAATTTGATTGAAAATTTCCGTCCTTTAAAAATCGTTTAGACTATTCTATGGTTATCTGCGATTGAAAATTACCGTTATTAATTGAAAAAATACGTGTTTAATAATTATTTTAATAATACGAATACGCGTATGTGAAGGGAATAACACGAAATCTATCGTTGGACGAAACAAAGCTCCATGTGAAATGTTAAAAAAAAAACACAAAAATGCCCAAAGACCTACAAGAATGCCTTTAAAAAAATTACATTTATAATTTAATGACATAAAAAGAAAACTTTAAAATTGTTTAAATTGCTTTTTACGGTGTAATGAACAACGAAAATGTATGCACGAATATTGAATTATAAGTGAAAAAATTATTACGATTAATAATTAGTAGTAAACTCGTGATTTTTCTGTCGATTATTGAAAAATGATCTAAAATTACAACAAATATCCTCGGGTTGTTGAAAAAATGCAATGAAAAATAAAAAAAGCCAAAAATGCTAAAAAGTTCAAAATGAAAATTAGTTATTTAGATTTGTATGTTATTGGATTAAATTTTCAACTAGGAAAGCGTCGCTTAAGGCGTTCTAAAAAAAAAAAAAAACGTAAAAGTCATCGAAATCCGGACTGTTGAAATTATTATGATTATTCAAAGTATTTTTCGACATAAAATTTCGTGTAAACGCGCAACGCGAAACGCATCGTAACTTTACACGCTGAAATGTCGATAAACACCGAATGTTATTGGGCGAGTAACCACGTATTTACCGAGACTGTAATAATTCATATTAGCGTTGTTCTCCAGTTTGAGAAACTTCTAAATCGCGGAGAAACCGACAAACGGCACCAGATTGTCATTACAGAATGTTATAATACGTTATAAATAAATCGTTTCGCGTGCAAAGGGACACAGATTTGTGTTTATACGTTATGACGATTTATCGTGGTGTTTCCAGGACGCTTTCATCGTTGTTTCGTGCGAGAACTTTACGTAAAAAAAAAAAATTATAATCCAAAACAAATATTTTTGTTTTCGTACACCTTTTGCAAAAATGAATCCTTGCGTACAAAAAAAAAAAAAAAAAAAAATGCCGGCCGAGTCTTATTATATAATATTTATAGAATTTTTACAAATTCGATACGATATAACGATGAAAACGGTATAAACGTTTTTGTGAAATCAAAAAAAAAAAATTGTTTTTTTTTTTTTTTAAAGACTTACGCGCGGCGTGTCCCTTCTCTTGTGCGAAACGCGATTCGAAAACGTTAAAATATTACGTAGTATTCGACAGCTATTTATCGTGGAGCTTACGCAAAAGGGTTCCGGTGGAGCTTTGAAAACGGTCGCGCGTCCGTCGTTCTGTTCTCTTTTCCGCGGGGAGTTTTATCGCCGCACACAACAGACGGCCACCGCAAAACGGACGGCAATCCCTTCGACATTGCCGATAACACCGTTTCCAAAGGATTCGGCGACGGTTTGTTCGCGAGATCGCGATCGCGTTACGTTCGCCGTAAACGGCACACGTACGCACACACGACGGACGAGCTCAAAAGGCCGCGTTTACGTATGCGAATATAATATCATTAACACGATCCATTTTCGGAGAACGCGCTCGAGAAGTGCGTTTGGGAGTATTCGCGAATATCGAAAATGCTAGTGCGAAATTGGACGGACGAAAAACCGAGAGAAGAAAAACCCCGGGGGCAAATGATTCCCGTTTGATTTGATTTCGGGTATTGCGGACCGGCCGCGCGTCGTGCACTTACGCTTAACACGTTATTCGGATTGAAACGCCGCCGCCGCCGCCGCGTTGGATACATAAATATATATTTTATACGCGTAGTATCGCGTAACCCGGTCATATAACGTTAACTGTTCGAGAACGTTTATTTATTTATTTTTTTTGTTTTGCTTTTTGTACGCCGGGCGAGCGAAGAGAAGAACGACGTTAGGAAAAAAAAAAGAAAAAAGAAAACGGGCTATTGCGGGCCGCGAGTGATTTGAATGTAAATTCCGTCGTAACATGTGCCGATAAAAACGGCGGCGCGCATCTGATAAAATTAACTAAAAGAAAAAGGAAAAAAACCTATTTCCCCGGGTTTTTATATACACACACACGAGGCGCGTTACGCGCGTGTTATGTGTTCGAACGCGCAGGGAACGGCGGCGGACGGGCGATAAAGCGGCGTAAACCCCTTGGCGGCGCCGCGTATCGTTTTTCGAGACTCGGATTGGATTTCTGGTAGAAAATTCCGCGGAATTTCAATTATATTCCTCCGGCGGGTTAAATGACACACACACACACACACACACCACTCGTATACGTTTCGGTTCCGCCGACGACGAGGAGTAGAGGGCGTTCGATAAAACGTACGAGTTTTTATTTTTATTTTTATTTTTTGTCGTTTTCCCGTATACGCTTTTATTTTTACGAAATGTTTCATTTGCATGTGCGACAAATTTATCGACACAATCGTCGTGCGAGTTCAACGGACCGATCGTCATAAACGCGTCCCCGGGGGATCGATTAGCCATCGGCGCATAAATATTCTCCCGGCACACCGTGTGGTACCGCAGCAGCGCACCCTCGCGCCGCCGCCGTGTACGTCCCCGCCCCCGGATTCGTCGAGACCATCTTTCCTCTTAGCGTCTCTAAATTGACTTTTGCTTTTTTTTTCCCAAGCGTATCGCCAACGAGCGTTATAAAGGTTTCACCGCCGACAAAGAACGCGTGTGATCGAACAGTGACGAGCCGTTAACGAGCGAGCGCGTAATTAGCGCATCTCCGTTTTGGCGGGGCTAGCGGTTTTCAACAATCCGTTTCGAATTCTACGCACAATAATGATAATATCCGTTGTGATCTATTTACCATAGACCTGTTAATGCGACGTGTGTTACAATAAATGATCTCTCAAAAGACGCGCAGCTACGTACATACGAATTAATAGTTTTTAGGCGTTTTCCAATGTTCGTCACTCTGATTTCATTGATATCCGATAGAGTCCGATAAAAAAAAAAAAAAAAAATCAATTTAAAACAAGCGTCGGAATTGTGTGATAAGATTGTAATGGGATAGTCTTGTTTACCGCGCCAGCAACGTTATTTTTCTACACGAAAAAGTGTTCACTGCAGACGACAATAACGGAAAAGGAATCCGTTTAAACGAATTATTACGTAAACAGTGATTTTTGAGATCGAAAGCAATACGGTGAATCCGTTGCGCGTATTCGAAAAACGATTCTGAGCGACGCTCAATAGTAGTTTATTATGTTATAATAATCAATGATAACGCGACGAAAGAACAAAACGAAATGAGCGGACGCGTGTGGGGGCGGTATTTAGAACTAGCCCGTGGAAAAAAATAATCGTAAAACGTTCAATAGCGTCATTGGTTACTTGGTACATTGGAGTAAAAAGTCTGTTTTTTTACGTACGAGTATGTACAAGGAAGAGGACATGGGCAAAAAAAAATGGCTATTTACGTCGAATTTCACAGCGGTAATAATAAGATGAATTATTATTACATTCTCATCAACCACCCCCGCCACATATTAATAATAACAATAATTGTCACACGCGGAAATCCTTTTTCGCGCGATTATTCAAATGTCTGGTGTGTTCGAATAACCGCACGTATGACGACGAACGATTAACAAGTATCCGTTTTATTAATATCGTCGCCGCCGCCGCCGATCGTCCACGAATATTATTAATGTCCATTTCGGTTTATTTCGCGACAGCGTCGCCGCAGCCCAAGCGGTTTGTTTGGATTTATCGTCGGCTCATTATTTATATATTCATGAGCACGTCGGACTCGTGAATGATACATGCGCGGGAACGGGGACGCGTGCAATTTCCACAGTAATTACATACGCGCGAACAGTAATTGTGTACGATTTCGCAACAATGTGTGTATATATAATATATATATATTATAATAATATAATATAATAATAACCGTGTCCAACGATAGCGCGACCGACGACGAATAAATTACTAATGACGTATGGACCCGGCTCTGGTCGCGTATACCACCACCACCACCACCGTGTTTGGACTACAATCGGTGGGAGCGCGGGGGGGAAGTTAAAAATTAAACATTTTTTTATTATTATTATTATTATTATTATTCCCCGTCCGCGTCTCGTCGTCGTTATTTCGCCGTTCAGAGTGGCCGGCGAAGTTAGATTTCGATTAAAAGCCGTTTCGGTGTAGTCGTGCACGGGGTAGGGCGAAAATAATTGCGACCTTCGACGATGAAATTACGTAGGAAAAAATCTAAAAAGTTCTCAAATCGAACTGTACGATGCGTATGAACGGTAATAAAATGTCTACTATTACGACGGTACGTCATCGTTTGAAATTCATCGCCACGGAATTATGTTGAAAAGTTAATGCGAGTATTTAAACGCAGTGTTTTATTAATAACGTTTAGACTTACGCTTTCGTCTATGTGTGTGTGTGTGTGTGGAAAAAAGAAAGTTCGATCGAAATGTAAGCACATGTTGTGCGCTGATACTCCGGAACAATTTAAGAAAAATTATTTGAACCCTTTTTTCCCCCGGAGTATAAACGCGGTCTATACGTACCGCCGATGTGCAGTCACGAGTTTTTGGTCGAAAATCGATCTGCGCGCGTCCGATTTAACGTTATATCATCTCGGCCTGTTGGTTCCGTCGGATTCATTGCGGACAAGGAGGAAAAAAGTAAAGTATTATTATTGTTTTTATTTTAACCGCTGTCGCGCGATAATATTTCTGTTAACGAGTCTTAATACGCGACGGGCGGTGTTTCGTGCATTTACGACTATTATTATTATTAAGCACACGCTCGACCCGCTCCGAGAATTATCTCCGGCGCGTTCGGCTGTTTTACGATTTCGCGAATCAACTGCCGACGGCGGCACTTTTATCCGGGCAAAATCGCCTTTTTAACACGCGCCCCGGACGGCCGTTAAACAATTATTATTGACTCGCCGTTATTGCACCGCGCGTTTTCTTCACTTACTTACACCCGTCTGGTAAAAGTTATTTCCATACGAACGCTGCGCCGACACGTCAGTCCACACGACCGTGTTTTTATTAATACGGAGAGCTCTGTTGATTTTCGGCTCCTCGGATTCGACAGTAAAAAGAGACGTGTTTTAAGTGCCGCTCCGCCGGGTAATTACCCATTAACCGGGGTGTTTACGACCGTCCCGTGTCTGTGCGCGGCGGAATCGGCTGCACGAGTCAGATAGTGGAGAAATCAATTTATTTATTAAAAAAAAAAAAAAAATAATAATGTTAATTACGCCTATACACGCGGAATTTGTGCTGCGAAGACAATCGTATAATACGGTTTCGATCGAACGAAATCGCTGTACGCGATTGATTACACGTGAAAGTCAATATTACAAAATGTATTTTCGTACGATTATTTTGGAAAAACGACATTTTTACTCTTAACAATTATTCCGCGTACCGTGTTCGTATTGTTTTTTAATAATTACGAGTTATTAAGCCGGTATTAAATATTAACAACGAACATTGATTTTGCATTCGTAAAATATAAATTATTGTTCAACACGATAAATACAGCAAATGGAAGCGACGTGAGCCCACTGTACTCTCTCCCCTGAATACGTCACCGACGTAAACGTGTATTACAACAACAATGTTCTTCTTTTTCTTCTTCGTATTCGACCATTAATTCAATCATACTGTCAATCATAATAATTCTTGCCACTTCCTTATATCCGTCGCCAAAATACGCCAATCATTATCCGGGATCCACCGACCGAACGTTCTCTTCCACTCGATCCTCCCTTCTTAATCGCGGCCACGCCAAAGGTCTTTTTTCTTTCGGTGCACCACACTGGACCATCCGCACTAAAGTTTCCTCTTTTTTTCGTGCACGTCCTGCCCATCGCACTCCCCTATCCTTTATTTCCCCTCTCCTCACTCTCCTTATTTCTCTAAGCTTAAGCAGAGCATTTGCTCCAGGTGTCTAAGCTCTTCGTTTTTTCGAACACATTTGTATTCAGCGTTGTTCGAATCGTGTTCACTAATGTACGGCGCGTTTAACTCCCGGGGTGGTTAAAGGATCGTCTCTGTCCGCGTATCGACGTGACGGTAGAATAAACATGACAATTTTTTTCTCTCTTTCCGAATACTTTAAACGGAGCGTGTACGTCGGGGAATCAATCACGTTCATCGGTCACGGTGGCATACCGATGTATAGCGAATGGACCCCTTTCCGAAACCCAACCTAACAAACTTGACCCTTTCGCGAACTCTCACTTCGACGAGCCTTTTGACAGAATTAACAGCTACGCGCGCGGCGTTCATCCAAAAATCCGACGACTTTCATATCACTCGACTCGGAACGCGCGTTCATGTGCAGTAAATATTAGAACGCTAACGCTGGAGAAGACCATCGTCATGATGATAGGCAGATGGCTTTTCGCGCGTGCGGGCGACGATTTGACTGCCGCCGCAGATGGACGAATCCAAAAGGCCAAAAGGGGTTAACAACATCGAAACATTGCCCCGCCGAATGATTGACAAGTGCGGAACCGGAACAACTGCAGTACGGACTTCGTAGCGTATATACCGCCGACTGTATGATGTTTCGAAATCTTCTTTTTTTTTTTTTTTTTTTTTAAACGATTTCGCACGGACCCTCCTCCCATAATCCGATTTTTTACGCGCGCGACAGTCCGAACAATTGCGTTCGCGTAAAAAAAAAAAAAGGGTTACATAGAAAAAAGTATCGTCTGTGATACATGTACACCCGCGGTGCGCTTCACGGACTTCGAAAATTTCCGGAACGGGATTCATGCGCGAAAATTCGCTCGCGCCACAGAACACACAATTATTTTACTTACAATTATTATTATTATTCGCACACGGCCAAGACGCAGCGTTTTTTTTTTTTTTAGCACCACTCTAAAAGGTCCGAATTATAGGATTTCATTCTCCACTCGATACCAAATGGATTGTAAATGATTTGTCGCCGAGCATAAAAACGATATATATATATATATTGAGTTATTATTGTATTCGGCGCTTTTAGATAAATAATAATCGGCGTGCAGCTGTAATATTGCGACAAAATCGAATTACGACGTTTGTAACGCGTACGATTGTATAATCGTGCGATTATACAATCGATGTCAAATAATTTAACCGATGTCTATGCTAGGATTTATCTTAATGTTGAGACTTCGAAGATATACGATGTTTAAATACCTTATATTACTCTCTAGTGCGATCGAACGTTGAATATGGATCCATATTATTAGCTTTTACTGGTTTACTTACATTCACACGTTTCCTCGACCGACCGAGTTCACCATCAGTTAAACACTAAACGTTCGATCACGACCGATGATCAACGCATACCGTTACGTCGCTATAATTTATAAGACGTATAAGTTTTATAAATTAATTTTTATATTTTTATTATGTTGGCAAAAATAATATTTAAAATGTACGCGCCTGGACACGAGATCGAATACTTCAACACACTTTGTATATTCGGGCCATAAGGAGCGAGCTGAAATCATTATTAAACTGAATAATGGTTATTTTCCACAAATAATAAAACCAACGGAACCATTCTGCGTGCTTTAAAATTAATTCTGTAGGCGCGTTGCTTTTTCTTTAACGTTATAAAAAAAAAAAAACAAAGAAAATCGTAATAATAAAATGACTATACTATAGGATAGTGCGAAACGGGTACTTGGATAATATAAAAACGCTACTGACATAATATTATACCAGACGAAGACAAACGAATGCGCGTATATATATAAATATAAATAAATATATATATATATATATATATATATATAAGCGGAATGGCGCAGAGACACGGAATAAACTCTTTTAACGACGAGCCTGTTCCTGGAGGGCATTAATTTTCGCAATTTTTTTTTAATTTACTACCATTCCCGTCGAAGAAAAAAAAAACCTTCCTCTCTCTCTCTCTCTCACTTTTCGTTCTCCCTCGAAATATTGTTTTTTAATTACACGCGCACCGCTGCAGTGTTACTGTACTCAACTCGTCGTCTGCTCCGTCACCGTCGCCTTGTGCAAGTCTCCTGTATCATAATGCGTCCGTCCACGTGGCCGCCGGTCGTATAACGAGTTTCACGGCTAAAGGGTTCGCGATTTCCGTTTCGTCAAGCACGGTAATGGATTTTAATTAACCTCGGCAACGCGATGACCGCGGTACAGTGGACGACGGTGTACACACTGCAGACGGATATTCCGGAAAAGGGGTTATTGCTTGCCCCGAAATTGTACACACATACTCGTGGTGGTGTGTATAATAAAGTCTCGGGCGCCGTTTCAATATTACAACGGACAATATTGACAAATCTCCCTTGACCGTCCGCCTTACATAACGCTGTACAACGCGTGTGTATAATGTACAACGTGGTTATACGTGTGTGTGTGTGTGTGTAAAATGCGTCGACCTATAAGCTTCGATGATTTCGGTGAACATACACATATATATATATAAATACCCCTTTCGACATATTATTAATTATTATTATTATTATTAATTATTATTATTATTATTATTATTATTATTGAGGCGGAAGACTTGTAGTTTTAGTTGACCATTAAATATCTAAAGGCTTTAAAAAAATTATTTTACGAAAATTACGTACGTTTAAAACAAAAAAAAAAAAAAAAAAAAATAGAATCATCTCGTTGCAGATTAGACACGATATGTGTTTCTGATACTAACTAATATGAACACTTTACGGTGTCCGGTATCTCGATTATTGTATAATACATGTCTGTCAAAATACATTTTGAATCCAACGAATATATTATTGCGTGGACTTGATAAAGAAATAAAATCAATAAAATGTGTAAACGTGGTTGAAATAGAATAATACGCGGTAAAAATGTAAAAAGAAATAAGTACTCCAGAAATGTGCAATGACACGGGGAGAAAAAATATCTAACGTAGTCATAACGCGAAACTATTTTACGTTTGTTTCTTATTCCGATATTTTGCTTATTGTACAACGATACTATACACGGTGTCTTTCCGACTCGCGGGGACTCTTGTTTTATATTATTTTTAATAACATTTCCGTCAAATATAATCTCGTTTTTGTGAGAAATATAAACACTTTTTTTTTTTTTTTAATATTTTATCTCTCTATACGTATACTATGTAAATTATCTCGAAATTTTTCGTATCTAAGAGGCAACACATTTTCTTCCATCTGTCAAATTCATTTCTCAATAATAATCCATCGCAATCCTTGTCCGTTATTCATTTCTAAACTTTTCCTATTTTCATTATAATATATGTATATTCTAAAAGTTTCATTCCTAAATATTATTATTCCGTTTATACAATATGACTATGATCTAATTTTATAATTTTCGAGTCGAATAATTTAATTTTTTTTTGTTTAAATGTATATGATATAGCGATATTCCAGTGAGTATATTATTCTGGACCATTTGCGGACTCGTCTGTTATTCTTATTAAAGTAATTTTCAAAAATCCCGTTATCGATGTAGCGTGTATTTTTTTTTTGTACAATCACTGCAGGTAATATACACCGCAAATTCGATGAATACGCGATGTAAACGAGAAAAAAAAAACTGACGTTTTTCGGCAGACCACAAATCAGTGTTGTAGCAGAATATGCATTTAAAATTAACACGTCGCTCCCATCAAAATATAGAATAAATTACTGTAAAAAATTAAGCGTTTAACGCTGTGGAAAAAAAACTTAAAAAAAAAACCCGATATTAGAATTTGACTAATTTAACTTAGATACGGAGGAAACTGTGGACGTTTCTTAACTCGAATAAACGTTTGCCAGTGCGCGCGATGTCTTTTATCATTATTATTATTATTATTAATATTATTATTATTATTATTGTCGTTTGAGATAATAAAGAAGCTGTACACAACGATATTGTATGCGAAATCGGCGCAATAATCGTTGCATGCGCGCCTACATTGATTTGCGTCCGCCCCCACCCCCTCCATCCCAATGAAAAGAGCGCATTCGACACTTTTTTTTTGTTGTTGTTCTCCACCCGGAGTGATCCGTGTGTATTCATCTAATCCGCGATTAGATGCTATTAAAATTTATCGAATAACCCTTTTTGGAGAATCGTCGAACCGAACGCGCCAGACGGCAATAAAAAGGGGCGGGGGAGGAGATAACTCGCGACACGACCGACTCTCCTGCTGACGGGTACACACGGAGTTCCGGGACACACGGGAGACGATGACCACCGGCACCTGCAACGTCGGAAGTCAGCGCGGCATGTGTGACGATTTTTTTCGTCGCTTTTCGACGAGCCGGAAAAAAAGCGACGGCGGGGGTGGGATAAAAAAAGAGAAAGGAAAAAAAAAAAAGATTTTATAATAGCGACAAAAAGACGATTATTTCGCATCGCGCGTTTCGACAATCGTAATGGACGAGCAAAGGAGTATTGGAAAAAAAAAAAACTGTAACACGATTGGACGTTTGCGCCGCATTGTTTGCGGGAACTGTCAGTGACTTTTAACGCGCGCGCGCGCGCGTCTATGACACGATCCGTCGAGTTTAAACTAATTTCATTTTTATTTTTTTCAACAGACCCCGGGGATGGTTGGTGGTGGTGGTGGTGGTTATACACTCGCTGTCGCCACACCGCGATCGACCCCCAACTCACAAACACACACACACGCTGGTATACTCGTTTTACATAGCACCGTATCTTTTCCACCCTATTTAAAAATATAATGTGTGTATCACCCTCTGTTCGTGTAAAAGCAACAGCAGCAGGGAAAAAAAAAAAGGGGGTTGTTAACACCGTTCTTGCACTGCGATCGTCGTCGTTCACCGCTGGCCGACACTCCGCTCTTGGAGTAGTCACTACTACGTGTATTTAATTAGTTAAAAAGCCTCTTGACGGCGCGCCGGTGGCCGGCGTTCGTTTCGATACGTATTTTTCATTTTTTTTTTTTTTTTTTACAGTAACTCGATACCGACGACTACGCTCTTGCGATACGACACGAAAAAAAACGGGAAGGATGGGGAGAAGATTCCATGGAAAAATTCACGACGACCGAATTTTTTTTAATAATATTTTCAACAAAAACGAGTGGTATTCGCTCGTCGTCGCGGACTATCGCGTTTTGTTATCGGATTTACGCTCGCGAGTTAAAAAAGAAATCGACGCGCACCGCGAAACCGCAGTTAAAACGTCACGACGCCGACACAAAAACTAAAACTTTGAATTACATTTTTACTTTTGAAATCATTACGTTCGGGGGGACGTGTTTGCTTCGAAAACTGGTGGTCGTTCTTTTAAATCACACTCCTCGGTCGTTTTTATTCGTTTTTTTTTTTCAAAAATAATGTCAAATTTTTTGCTCCTAGGAGACTTAAACATCAGACGAGATTCTATAAATTACAATTTTTATGTATTATAAAAAAAAATCGCCCCTCATCGATATTTAAGCTCATGTCTGTAAATACAACGAACCGAAGGGTTTATTTGAAAAATTAATTTTTTATACAATATTGAAATTCGTTTATTTACCATCGGTTTAGTCAAATTGTCAGCGACGAAATTACGTAGAGAAATTTACGAATATTACAATAAAAATACGCATAGTTTAAAAATAAATCGAATTGAAATACAGCAACTACGCGTTGGCTACGTTATTGTTTTAAATTCGTGCATTTAAAATATTATGTCATTAAAAAATAAAATTTGAACTCGGATTAGCTTTTTTAAAATTATATTTCATGCGTTCTTTATATCTTTTTAATATTCGATATTCAATACGATTTTAATATTATTTAATAAATTTTAACGAATTTTCAGTTTTTTTTTATTGTTCATACGACGATAATTAATTATACAAAATGTATTTCTTTAGGTTTATTTTTTAATATTTCCTTAAATTTTTAAGTATTTAGTTCGTGATTATATTTTATTTTAGAAATACTCTCGAGTTTACATACATATAAAAATGCGACTTTTTGTGTGGTAGGATGACTGGAATCATAAGGTGGAGTCAGTTTGTGTGGGTTTATTGTAAAAATCAAATTCAAATTATTAATATTTATAAATACAAATCGACGAGATTAGAGTAAAAATAACAATGTAATTTTTTTTTTCTTCGGTATCCGCTTTTTCCAAATGTCTCATAATTCCGTCGTATACGCGGCATTCCGTCGATTTCTACAAATTTCAGAGATCTCCAATTATCGCAAAACGGTTCCAAAATCCTTTTTTCGCGTAATTCTTCAAACCATTTCAGACAATCTCGAGTACGCGAGCGAGTTTATCAAACAATTTGATATCGGCCGAATGTTATTTCGTGTAACGCAAACCCCGGCAGCGTGTCCTCTGTCTGTTGTACACTATTTCTATAGCACGAGAATCGTCGATCCCTTTGAGAGCCGTCACTTTATTTCTTTTCCGCTCAACAGATATTCGTCAAACTTCGATAATACGCGTGCGGTTGGATATATTATGGTATCGCATATGTGACATATTTGAAAACAACAACTCGTTTATACGAGTATTGTATAATAAATTAAAATATATTTCTAATATCGAATTTGAATTCATTTTTGTATTAAAAAAAAAAACGAATCCGGGATAAAAATAATATATGTACTAGAAAATTGCGCGTGGAAAATTTTTCTCTTTCTCTACTTGTTTTGCATTTTAGAGTGTAAAAGAAAAAAAATCTTTTCCTACACAATCGACGCATATTTTTTTTTTTATGAAAAAAAAATAAATAATAATATTAAAGTAAACGTTCTGTTTTAAATTGACGATTTGTTTTCGGAATATTATGCGCATCGCAATCGACTGCGACGACGTGTAAAAAAAAAAAAACAAAAACAAAACCGTTTTTACGCGCGTTCACAAAAAGAACGAAAAAAAAAAAAACGCTTATCTTTCCGGCTCAATTTGTTCTCTGGGACAAAAAAAAAAAAAAAAAAATACTCGAGCAAGGACGAAAATGAATATCCGTTGTTTTTCTCGGTCGAACGGTTCGCAATATCGTTTTCGTTTCTCGCAGACGACAATCCGAATTCTCCGGACCATGACTTTTAGATCATAAAAACGCCAGTCTTTCGCTCGTCAGCGCGACGTCTTCCTGTTATTAGTTTTTGCAGGCACCACCGCCCGCGAATCGCTACTGCTCCCCCGGCTCGTACAGCCGACGGCGGCAATAATAACAATAATAATTCGACGGCACAACACACACACACACACCCGTGTAGAAAACGTTATTTGGGGGCCGCTGAGAATTTACGGCCTTTGACGGCGACGGGTCTTTGGGTAAATGAGCCGACACTAAGGGTCTCGGCTGCAGCACGCGGGATTGTCGATAAAACGCAGGCTCCTCTATCTTAAAACTGCCGCAGCATCGACAATGTTATGGAAGAACCGGTGTGAGCGCGTGTGTGTATATATAGTAACGACTGTAATATACGTGTATATATATATAGTGTGATGGTTGGAAGTCAATGGGAGAGGGGTAAGGGGAGAAGGTATGTATACACAGCTCGAAACTAATCCGGAAACTTAACGTAGTCCGACCGAATGGTACACGCGCACACACAATGCAGCAGCTCCGTCTGCGCAAAACGAATATAAATGTAAATACCGTAAGTCGGTGTGTTTGTTCTTTTTTTTGTTGTTTTCTCTCTGTTTTCACTCGGTCCGAACGGCGGAGAAAATGTTCTCCGAATAATATTAATAATAATAATATAATAATAATCGATAGAAATGACGTCGTTATACGCGCGAGACGAACGAAAAGCATCGCGTACCCGTATTAGCGAACGCGGCGGTTTTCCGACGGTGAAAGAACGCTCGGTTTTATTGGTTTTTTCGAGTCGGTTTATAACGGAACGGGTGATTGGGGGGGGGGGGGAGGAAAAGAAAATAATCCGAGTTTTTTTTTCATTCTTCGTACACGCGATATAATAAAATGTATTTTTTTACGACATCGCGGCTGTCATAGACCAGCACGGAATTCACCGTTTCACGCGGGGGGGGGGGGCCCACGATACTCGTCAATTCCATTCCCGGCGGTAGAGCAAAAACAAAAAAAATAACGCTTACGGGTGGTATCCAGACCTGCAGGGGCGTCCATGACGCGTGTAGTTTATTGCGGACAACCACTGGCAAATATCGTAAAAAAATAAATAAATTCGCGCGTATAAACCGCTACGAGTGCGATTAACACTTTGTGCTCTCCGTAGTTTAGCTATCATCTCCGAATGCGGTAATTTACCGTCCCGCATTTCTGTTCGAAAGTCGATTTCCTTCTGTAATTTTCTTTTTCTTTATCCTTCTTTTTTCAATTAGAAATTGTTGTACGATGACCAACTTTGATGTTTTTGCTCCTCTGTTTTCTTTTTCATTTTTCTATTTGTTGCCATATTAGTCTTTCGTATTCGAAACTATTGTTTGATATTTGTTCGTTTTGTGTTGTTTTCATTCGCCCCTCTCATAAAATTTTGTTTTGTATTATTACTAATAAGGTGTATAGTAGGTGTCGAGTTACAGTTTCTTTCATCTGCTGTCGTCAGATTACCCGAGTATTTAAAATCGGCAACTCATCGTGCCTATAATAATTGGTTTTCTGTGTAGATTTTTGCGTTGTGGGTTTATTTCCTTAAATTCTCTTATAATTTTTTATAAGAGTTGAATAAAACAGTTTCCGATACATGATATATTAAAAAATAAGTGTATACACTTTCTGTACATGTATATAAAAGGTTTTTTTTCTAAATCGATAAAATCGAATTATTAAAAAAAATAAATATACTCGTATAGTGTTTCTACGTATATCGTAACTAAAGTATATAAACGCGATAATGACGAGACGCGAACCGGAGTACCTCAGAGCTCGTGTAGTTTTCGCCATACACGTCAATGATTTTCCTATTCTCCCTAGCGTAAAAGTCGTCTTAATCGCAAACGATACTCTCCTTTACGCCATCGCGAAATCGAACATCTCAAATAAACTTCAAAAACAATTGAACGGTGTATACAACCCTGGTTAGACCAATCGATAGAAGTTCACCGCAATTACTTTTACCAACAAATCTGCCGCAAATACCGTTCTGATTAAAATTAAATCTACCCCTCATCAATTGGTCTCGCACGGTTAGATATCTCGGCGTACGAATTTATGAAAATCTGACTTTTTCAAAATATATCAGGAATTCAATGGACAAAACAAAAGCTGTTTCCGTTGATCGACAAAGTCCTCTCTCAACGAAAACGAATATATAAATCTTACATTCGTCCGATCCTCACATCCCGCTTGAGCGATCGAAATTTCCAATTAGAGTGCAATCGAGCACGTTTAGGGAAATATGTCCCCCGGTTCGTCAGCAACCGCACCGTGTCGGAAGTCAATCAACACCACACAATGAATTGAAGACTACATCTGTGAAGAAATTAATTTCTCGTTGCCGCCGTCACATCTCACGCATTCCAACACGTCATAAATCTATTCGAAAATCGCCCTTTTATCGCCGCCTCTTAAAATCACTTGAAACTGTTGACGGAATTTTCCAAATCCATCCCCAGCCCTCTTCCGTCAGAAGCCGCGCTCGATATCCGGCGGAGTAACAATTATACGCAAGCAAAGCGAAACAGACTCCCGGAGAACGCGTCCGACGGTGCGAGTTTACGGATACGGTGAAACGGAGCCGCGGGCCGCGGGCGTACACCGTTGCGGGTCTCCGGTCGTAATGAAATTCCGAGCGGCGAACGAAATCTCGGGCCCCGGGGGCCCCGGCCAGACGTGCACCGCAGTGGTCGTCGGCGATAACGAAAACACGCGGCGGTTTCCGCGCGTTTGTCTTATCCGGCCGAGCGAACGTGTTTACACTTTCCGGCTGCGTGCCGCGCACACAACGGCGACGGCAACGGCAACAACGGCGTCGTCGTCGTCGTCGTCGTCGTCATCACGGTGGCCACGACGCAGTCGACCGAACGGCGTTTCTCGTCGTCGTGCAGTCGTGCGTGGGCCGCGGGAGAAAGCCAATTTGTTGCGCGGAGGGTGAAATAAGTTTCGCGAACCGGCGGACCGTGCCCCCCCCCCGCTCGTCCGCCAAAGGGCTCTCGTTACACGTATACCTGGCCGCAACAAACCCGAGTTTCCGTCCCTTTCCGGCGAAACCGTCCGACGGTCCTTTGTCGCGCGGCGGCCACGACGACTGTCTTGTTACGGCGACCGTCCGACCGTATACCCGGCCGCCGTCCCGTCCCGATTTCGGCAAAACGTTTTAAAACGGCGCGCGGGCAACGACGTTTAAACGTCGCGCAAACGTCCCCACAGTGTGTTAACGCCGTGTGACAAAACGCCCCGGTACGTTCACGAAACCGCACCCGGTACGGTCCAAATATTTTCCACACGACACTATTGTAATTATTATTATTATTATTATTGTCATCGGGCAACCGCCCCTTGCGACGGCGCGTCTGACGATTTTCCGTTTCGACTCCCGCGACGAACACGACGACCGGAGGGAAGGGAAGGCGAAAACGTAATGTTCGCGTTTATATTACGTATAAGGCGTTGGCGGTTAGGTGTGAGCGCGTTCCGACCACCGCCGAGAATACCGCGCGAAATTCGCGTGTAGACACAAAGTGAGAGCAAATTCAAAGTCGACTTTCACGGGAAATCGTCTCGCGATCGTGCCGCGTGTAGTCGGTTAGGTTAGTCGGCCCATTTTATTATTATTATTATTATTCGTAGTCGGCGCTCGAATCGGATAATATGAAAATAGTAACGGGAACCCGAATTGGAAATTTAAAATTGCCGTTCCGAAACGAAATGTTCTACATAACATAACACCCGTATATATATATATATATATATATATATAGCTATTAAAAATTGTGTTTTGTTAATAAAAAATTAAATTCAGAGACCTCTCTCTTGCTATACAAATATTATCGCCGTTGTATCGGAAAAAAAAAATTGTTCGATTTCTCTGAGTCAATGGGCGTGTCGGTATTTCGGTTAGGTTCCACTACTCCGGGTCATTTTTTTTTTTTTTATTCCATTTTTTGACGTTTTACATTATTCCGATATCTTAAAAAAAACACAGCAGCCCCGAATTCGTAAAACGGCGCATGGGAATTCGTTCTACAGAATTGTAGATATTTCTTTGGAAACTCAAACTATCCGGGAAAAATATCGTTATTTTTCTTTCGCGCTTAACATTCGTAATCGGTTATACGGTAATAATTCGATGGAATATGAACGACGATCGTCATGCATTCGATAGGGAGGTTCAATTATTTTTTCTAAAATTCCATATTTATGAACTAACGCAGAGTAACGGTAAAAAGTAAATCGACTAATTATTATCAATTGGTTATAAACGTCACTTTTGTTACTGAAACCAATTTTTTTCACGAAAGTCAATTGCACCCCAATACCGTTATCCGTCCGGCGCTCGTACGCTTAGACAATCGTATTCAGTGTCTCTCCGCGCACCGTCTTTTTGTCTATCCGTGTGCCGTTAACACGAAAAAAATCGTTTTCTATTTCCGAGAAATTGTAACCGAGGCCTGACGACACGGGGTAAGAATTGTGTTTAATTATTGTTATTATGCGCATAGAATAGACACTGCAGGCCGAGCAATAAGTGGATGTGTGTACGCAACGATGCGAAATACATTGTTGTAATAATAGGCGTACGCCGATGAGCCATTACGCATGTTTTTGACGAATAGTAACAGTAGTGTAATATATATATATATTTTTTTTTTACGAAATATAACAATTTTTCTTTCTCCAGAGCCAGTTTAGACGCGTCGGTCGTATCGCGCGCGTTATGAAAACTCTTAATGGGGAGGGTCGTATTACAATCGACCAAAACACGAACGGGTTGACCGGGGGCACACAACCTATAAGAGTAATTATATGTGAGACGTCCGTTTTTTTTTTTTTGAATGCGGTCGAAAGCAAACAGTATAATATATCGTTTCGCGTTACTTCATAATAATAATAATAATAATAATGATAATAATACGCGTAAAATAAGCTCTCTTGGTCGACTCGCGCGCGATGAAGCCACCCCGCGCGTTTATATTCCGTGCGCAACAAAGACCCCCTGCGCAGCGCGTAATGGCATAAAATACATTAAAATCCGTCTCGACAAATTGCTTATTGCACTCACTAATAATAACGCGATGTGTGTACACAATATATTTTTTATTTTCGCGTACCGTTGTGTGAAATCGAAAATAAAACCAGTTTCGGTCTACATCGCCGGTATATACGCACACAAGAAAAAATTATACATCCGTCGATGGTTGTGGTAAAGGGAATTGCGCAAAAACGTTTCGAAAATTCTGCGTCGGCTCATTAAACGTTATAATATCCGTTCGCGTACAACGGTACATCTATGGTCGAGATACGAACCGTGTGTTTTTCTATTATTATTATTATTATTATTATTCTACGCTGAGACTGGACGGTTTAGCAATGGCCAACGTAAATGATAATATGAAAATGAGGTGTTCAGTTAACGCGATGTGCTTTAAATATTTCCGCGTAAAAATGTCATAGGAGAATACGATTAACGGAGAGAAAAAAAAAACAAACGGTTATTACGTCTTACATTCACTATTATATTCGCGTTATATTTTTGCATAATAACGTGTTTCTACTCAACACTCCTTATTACGGGATCCTGTAGGTTACGCCATTGAATTTTGAAACATTTCGTTTTGTTTTATTAGACTTTTGTTCTTTCGACTAATTACACTATTACTACTACAATTAATCAATTACAATATTCAACTTCTATCGCCCATACTACTCACATATGGAATCAATAAATATAATAAGTTCTATTTCAATATTTATTGCTTTTTTTTTTTTTTTTTTTTTACACTTTAATCTCCGTAACAGTATGAAGTTAATTCCAATTGGAAATTCGTAATTATTCTATACACAAATTGTGTTTACGAGGAGTGTCCCTTCGGCGTTTTTCCAGTCCAGGGCCCCGAAGCATTGCACCACATTGTTTTGGATACTACGGATCGTGCGCGTTTGACACTCGATGTCAAAAGGGTAATAAACAATTGGCACAATGTGCGGATTGTGGTATAGTTCATATAATATTTTATTTTCAAATGAACACTATCTCTTTGGCTTTTATTGTATATTTAAGTATACATTTTGATATATATATATTTATTTTATATATATTTTATTTTCAAATGAACAATATCATTCACGCGGTCGCCGTGCTGTTTCCGCGATGCTGTAACACCGGGGGATTCGGAACGCGAGAAGTACACTCTTCGCTTTCACCGTACGAACGGGGATGTAGATGATTTAAACTCGAAAATATCCGGTCAAATTTTTTTTTAGTCTTTCCCGTACGTTTTCGAAATTCCCTCGTATTCACGTGGCTCGCGCGTGGTCACGCCCACTGATCGTCAAATAACCGATTGCAATCGTTGTTGACGACGACCCGGCCGTAGTTCCACACACGAAGTTATATCGCGCGCGCGTCAGAACAAAAAGAAATAAAGCGTAAACGCGTCTCTCCGCCAGATGGCGTTGGATAATTCATAATAAAAAATCTTTAAAAGGCGCGTGTAAAACGCATTCGTTAGGCCCGCGCGCGCGTTTTTATTATTTTATCGCGTTGCGGGCGAGTTTTTTCTCTCTTCCCGTATTCGCGTTGCGCATTACAGTGTCGTGTACAGTGAATTCGACAGTGAAGTGTTTTTTTTCTTCTTTCTTCTCTTCTCCATTCCGTAGCCGAACAAGAGTTTGGGGTTGGGGGAAAATATGAAATTCACTTTCCGTAGTGTTTTCCGGGCGCAGGCACTTTGTAGCCGTGCGCGAATAAAGGGACGGGGGAGGTGGGGGAAAAAAAAGAAAAGCGTGCACGCGAAAATGCAATAAACCAATAATCCTTATTTTCACTCTTGGACAGGAAACCGTCTATGATTGGCGAGGGTGCGCAGGGACGACGCGGTTTCGTGTCGTCGCAGCCGCCGCGTTGTACGAACGGCGGACCGGCTCAAATCCGTTTACCGACAACGCGATTGACCAAAAAGCGTAGGACCGTAAAGTAATCGGCGAAATTCGATTTTCCGTCGTCCGACCTTAACGCGATTCGGTTTTCTGCGCGCAATACTTTCGCCGCGGCACGGCCGTTGCTCAGTTGCGCAGCTGTAAGCGAACATTTTTGTGTTGCATAACGTAATATATTTTATATATATAGCTCGACTCGGACGAGGGTTTTTGAGCGGAAACGATAAAAAAAACTTCTCCGTTCGTATTGAGGGGTAAAACGTTGTTTTTGAAGCGCCGACTTATCCGAGTGCAGACTGAACGGTGGCGAACGGTATTTCGCGGATTTCCGCCGACGTCTTTCTTTTTTTTTTTCCATTTTAGCCGCGTAATCGAATTCATCATTCGATACACCTACGTGTATCGTGCATGACAAAATCTCGCAGCCGCGAATATTCGCTGATAATTACGCCTCCGGAATCATACGACGTTTTCGCAATAATAATAAATGACGTGTACGGATTATGTATATTTCAATGATATTATTACTCAGCGGTCAGAAACCGTGAAAGCATTTGATCAAAAGCAGCCGCGAGACGAATTCGCTAAATAGACTTTGTGCTATAATATTGTAAGTAACCGCATTTATTGTTTACGAAATTGACCGCTTTTACGAGTTTAAAAAAAAAAAATAATAATAATAAACATAACTAATGTAATTAAGTCGGGTGAAAAAAAAAAAAAAACGAAGAGAGAAGCGCATTGTCTATTGTTGTGTGATACAAGAAGATTATTGTCGTTAATCTGGCGGCGCAACGCGCGCGCGCGCTTCATTACCATTTCGACCGGTGTCCATCAATCATTGTCGGATACGGTTCCCAGAGATATGTGTCGTTGTGGCCGTCGTCCATTTATCAAAAGCGTCCGAAACCGATTCGATTGTCGGCGAAAGGGCTCTCCTCTAAAAGGATTAAAGGCGATCGTTTGAAGGGTTGTGGGGGATGACGGTGGAGGGGGGGGGCGGGCACTGGTCATTTTAATTTCACGCCACGGCACACGTCTATCGGATATACACGAGCGAAAATCGCTGTAAATGTATGCACACAGATTCCGCGAAAAAGGGATACGCGCGCGGGATGACGGACACAGTTGTGTAACAATAACAAAAGGGGGGGGACGACGACGATAGAGTAACGAATGATATAACGAAATAATGCCGAACGAATAATGGGAGGAAGAAATTCAACTCGACTTTAATGTGTCCTCCATCAAAGTTTTTGATCGAGAAACGATGCTCGTAAACGATTTCTCGTAAATAGAGAAATTGTTTGATGCGAGGAGGTTTGTATGCGAGTTTTGAAGAATAAAATTCAATAAAAATCATTAAAATTTTTATCGAAAATTTTAAAATCGAATGAATTTCGTGTGTTCGTGTATAAATTAATGTTTAATTTAATAATCGCCGGCGAATAAAACACAAAACAATTTTACACTACAAATATGTAGTGTCCTAACAATCTTTTTTCTTTTTTTCTTCCGAAAACTGATTGATCGCTATTTTTCGTGAGATCCTCGTGAATATTTCACACACACACACAGACACTAGACCGCGGGTTAATCTGTCTTCGTCAGTGACATTCTGTTTTCCTCTGCGACAATGGAAATGTCTTTTTGACAGAAGAAAAACGTTTTTAAGTAATTCGGCGCGCCGTTCATTTAGCCGATACAGGTTTATTCGACCACTTTAATTTTCTTATAATTGTTATTACGAGTTACAAAATAAAGAAAATAAACTTTTAATCCGATTATCATTATTATTATCAGAGCTGATCGATAACTGTAAAACAAGCAGTAAAGCTTGTCGGTTATCACCGAACCAATACACTATTAAATCGTATCATCGTAAGAGCAATGCACTTAAATTATTGAGTGCGGTAATGACAAACAATATGTTTAAGTAACAAAATAACACGCACAGTATTAAATGCGGCATTTCTTCTATATTATCGGATATTGCGTGTTAAGCAAATATAGAGGTAAATACAAAAACGAATTTCGGTGGTCGGGGCAAATGGCGTATTTGAGTGAAAATGAGTGTTTCCTACGAGTCCGAGACCAAACGGCTGCGCTAAATTCAATAAAAGTTACGTCGATGGATTGGCTGGAGCCCGCGGGAAGTGCATTTATGAGAAACCAACGGTTATAGAAACATGGAAATGTTCACTAAATATGAAATCTTTGAATTATTATATTAGAGTAGAAAACGTCTTTCAAATTTGGGCTATTCATAGATTTCGAGGGTATTTAATTCGTATAACGGGTGATTTCTGATTTCAACCCGTACACGTTACTTAAACTAAGTACATGTATTTAAAACATTTTGAAAATAATTTGTCACGATTTTTCTAAATGAACATTTCAAATTTCCCGACAAAGTGTAATTTTAAAATGGTACGGTGAAATTGTGTTGCTCGCGAACAACGCCGGTTGTAATTCGGGTAAATATATTTATTTTTTTTTAATAATTTTTTGCGAGTATTTCGAAACGTTGTGAAACAGAGTTGATTAAAACGCCGCGTAAATGGATTTCGGTACCGTAACGGTATAATAAGAACGGCAATCTTTTAGACGATCCAATTAGACTTTGTGCGCGAAACACACACAAAGTCACGGGGAAAGGACTGCGCGCATCGCGGTGACCGTTATTATTTCTTTTAATCGAATATCGTTATATCCAGTCACCGGTGTTTCGATATAAAAAAAAAAAATGCCATCGTCCTATCCCTCTGGTATAAACGGATTGTCCACATTCCTCGTCCCACGTTCGGGAAAACATAATTACGCGTTTATTATTTCCCCCCCCCTTCCCTTTCACCGATCCCCGCAAACAGATTTTCAGGGACGTAAAGTAAATTAGGTTTTCCGTACGGGCTTTTCATTTTGTTTTGTGTATATCCTTCCGTCGTCGGACGGCCGGCGGTATATCGTGGAAAACTCCTCGCGGGGCCAATGTGAAAAAAATGTCCCGTTGACCGTGACTTCGATTAACTCGGTCGACGTCAAAGGGACCGTTGCCGGCGTATCGCCGACGGGAGGGGATGAAAAATCTTTTAAGTCAAAAGTCTTTTGCCATTAGTCGCAAAAAAGAAATGCGCGGTACAGTGTTTTTACGGCGAACGGGATTTAATCATCGAATTACCTATACGGAATTTAACAAACGCGAACAGGAATTATAGGAAATGAAAAGACACGCGCGTGTGTCTTAAAATATATAATATTTTGTCGGCGCGAGTTTCGCTTAGCGAGTATTACAGGGGTTTTCCGGTGAATATTATATTAAGTTTTTATACGCTTCTCCGTCAAAAGCAAGAGAGAGAGAGAGAACGCGACTTTTCTTTTAATGAAATTCAATTTCAATTTACGCGTTTCGGCTGCTCTTATTTATATTCGACCGACCGGCGGTGTCGTTTTCCTCTTATTTTCGCGTAATATTATAATTAGTAGCAGCACAGCGCGGGCTCTCGCAGTTTTTTTTTTTCTCCGAGTACTTACTCAAAATATATTATACAAAATCCGCGATATTTTTAATACGGTCCAGCGGAGCGTAATTGCAGGGAAGAGTCGTTTTGCGGGCACACAGTGCGAGAGTTAGTTTTCAATACATTCATCTCGTTATTATAAAATTGAATTTGAATGATTTTTTTTTTTTTTTTTTTACTAATCGGTAAATAAAACAATAATATTTTGAAAAAAATTGAAATAGGCATTGAAAAATGTTACGCGTGAAAAAAAATTTTGAAAACTTCGTTGACCGTCCATTCATTCACTTTTTTTAATTAGCGTATTCTATCCCTCTCACTTATATTGTTTTAAAATTGTTCGTCCTCGTTGGATTTTTATTAAATATTTATTTTTCCGATTTTATATGTTCGTTTATCTTCCGGTGTGTTATGACGAAACTAATCGTCTCGGGTGGTGTTCACAAGTCTTACAAATACAATAATAATCCGAAGCGTTAAACGGCGAGTGCGAGTGAATCAGTTGCGAAAAAAAAAACAAATGGAAAAATAACGGACGCGAGGTTCGAACTTATATGACGGCAATCGCGTGGTGACTATAACACTCGGTTTGTTACCGTTCCGAACACGTTGTCAAAAAGAAAGAAAAAAAATTCGTTTTGTTCCACACAAGTGTCGAACCGATCAGAGCACTCAGTATTTCAAACGGTGCAGAATGCCAAAAACGCAAACGGGACGTACGCCGAGCTAGTGTCGTTTCCGTACGTAATCGAGCCACTTTATCGTTATAAATCTCGCGACCTCAATCTCTCCTCGCACCTTCGGATATTTTATTAAGACATTACACACACGTCGTGATGAATTATTATCGATACGCGCTTATTATTATTATTATTATTATTATTATTACTACATCGCCGTCATTGCTCTCACACGCGCGCGTATAAATGACACCACTACCCGTGTTACTCCTCGGAGATGAATAAGACGCCTTAATGGAATTCCGAAACGTTTCGGCGGCGTGAATTATTTATTTTATCCACCCCGCGAGAACCGGCCGCAGCCCGGATAACCGATACGAAAATAATAATAATAATAATAATAAAAAAAATATCGTATTCGTCTCTTTTGTCCACGACGCAATGGCGGCCCGTAGAATTTAACGGAGAATGCTCTTGTGTCTCATACACGATTGTGCAGAGACCACCGCCGATTGACACGAGTGACACCGGCCGACTACAATATCTCCCCCCCCGAAACGAAATCTTAAACAAACACAGCGCGCGTTCCTCCGGGGTCCGCGAGTTATGCGCGCGTACAAAGGGTTACACACGCGGTATGAACCGCGTAGTCGTCCGCATTGACCCCGACACCGCGGTCACGCCGCCTCTCCGATTGTGTGTACTCGTTTTTATTATTATTATTATTATTATTATCGAGTATAACGGCTGTGGTGTCTTATGACGACGTTGCGCAGCGTTTATAAAAATCCACACGAGACTATCGTCGTCGTCGCGCGTTATTCATCAACGTCCGAAATCCATAGGTACGTAATCTCGGGATGTCCTCTCTCTCTCGCACTCGCACTGCCGATCTCGTGTGCAGCCATTGTCCGTCCGGTTGAAATCGGCTGCGGTGACAGACGTGTACACGGTACGCGTTACATATTAACGCGACGACAAAAGGACGACGGCCGAGAGAAGACAAAAAAAAAAAAAACGAAATATTTTTACGCGCCCAAGAAACGGATTAGAGTCGTCGTTATGTCGTGTACGTGGAATGCGACGATCGTTTTTTTTTTCTTTCTTTCTTTCCCGCGGGCTATTTTTCTCCATCTGACCCGCGTGAACCCGACGCGAGTTGTAGTAATTCACGTGGACGGCGGCGGCGGCGGCACAAAAGGGCGGCGGGCACGGGATTTCGATCCGTGACGGTGTTTCTCTCTTTTTTTTTATTATTTCTCTTCTGACGATCCGGAGATGAGACGCGCTCGCTGCCGGTCACCGGCGTGGCGACCGCGGTGTTTTCTTATACGCACTCCTTACATGGTCCATACACCGTTACGGATAATTTAAATCGAAATAATTTACGCGCGCTCGCGTACGCCTTAAAAAGGATGAAAAACGTTTCTGCGCTTGTCCGTGTAATTATCGTAGAAAATTAATCGTCTCTTCTCGTTTTCTTTTTCGGATTCTGAGCGGGGAACGTATCGCGGTCGTAACGTGTTGCGGCGTTTCGTTTTTTTCCTCTGTACCCGAAAATTCCGGCGAAAGGTGTATAACACCATCGTGCTCGGGGACAGCGAATCGCGCGTCTTTGGAAACGTAATTTTTACCGATTTTCAAGAAAAAAATCTACTGAAAAATACAAGAACGCGATTATCGTTACGGATTTCTCCGTGATTCCGAGACTAATGCGATTGTAGTGTATTGGAAATATATAATACTTTATATCGGGTAGTAAAAACTGTGTCGAAACAGTTTTGGGCAATTCATAGCGATTATAGGTTTTTAAAGTATGTATTTAATTTCGGTTTTAACGCGTTTAATACACTATCAGACCACGCGCGTTACATCAAATTATATTCGAAAAAAATTTGAAAATCGATAGCAATAATTTTGTTTTATAAACATCTCGTATGTTTCGATATATTTTTTTTTTTTTTTTGTGGACAATTACGTTTGATCAAAACTAATAGAGTCGTAGATATTCGATACTTTTACCGAACACGAAACTTCGTACTGTATATTATTTGAACGTAAAAATTTCTTTTTAACTATCCGAGTTTTTTTTTTTTTTGATAAGAAATTATATTAAAATTATGTACTTGTAATGTTAATCGTGAATTATTCGTACACCATGCGCAATATTATATTTATTATAAATAATAATGTATTATAACGCGAAGCTGCGCTCGTAAATCACTGTTAACGGATTCATAGCGATAACAAAACTCTATCGCCGGATCCTGTTACGTTCAAATGCTATTTAAAATAACGCAGTTTCGTGTTGTTGCTTTTTTTTTGTCCCGCGCGGCGATTTTGGCTGTGACAAGACAAGTTAGTCGTCGGTACATTTTTTTTTTTTTGAAATATTTATTAAGACGAATTCGGCGATGAGGCGGTGCGGGTGTGATTTTATGTGAATTCGAACACGCGATCATAATGCCGACGAACTGATATATTATAACGACAGACGTGTTGTAATTACGTCGTCTGGAGACGGCGAACGTCGGCGGGGTGCAGGTCATCGCGTAAGTGACAAATCACCGCGGTGGTCTAAACGCGTGCGATTTCGGTCGGCAGCAGCGGGCGACGGTACGTTATAAAACGGGGATCGGCGGCGGGCCCGCGCGCGAGGAAGGGACCGACGGACGCGCGAAGAGAAGCGCGGCGCGGCGCGTTTTCGGGGACCGGGTCGGCGGAGTGGGCATGAAAAATATTCCGGAAAATATCGCTCTCGGTCTCGGAAAATATAATAATAATAATGCGAATCCATTACGGGCGGGTGATCGCGACGGCGGATATAATTGGCGAAACGTTAATGAACCGGGATGGTCCACGGTTCGCCGAGCATCTTTTTTTTTCTCCACTCCTTCTCCGCCGTGCACGGCCACCGACATCTCTGGGCGTACACATAAAGATACTCTCTCTCTCTCTCTCTCTCTCGACGACTTTCCTCCTTCCCGTCCCCGTCCCCCAGACGTGTATCGGTCGACGCGAGTCTCATCACCCCTCGGCAAAATTCTCCGACGGTATGCCAACGACGCTCCGTGAAATTCCGTCGGCAAAGAAAAAGTGTACGCGATCTCTCGGCCCGTTCAATCGAAAGTACTGGACGGATTTATCCCCGGTAACAACTTCGAGCACGATGTCGCAATCGCTAATAACACAACGTAATCCCTGTGGCCGGGCGCAGACATTCCTCGCCGCGTCCCTTGCGCGGGTACGTTGCGTACGGGCCGGGAACGTGTTATCCCCGTAGATAACAAAATACCGTAATATTTAAATAATAATAATAATGAG
Source organism: Chaetogeoica ovagalla (assembly GCA_032441825.1). Classification (NCBI taxonomy): domain Eukaryota; kingdom Metazoa; phylum Arthropoda; class Insecta; order Hemiptera; family Aphididae; genus Chaetogeoica; species Chaetogeoica ovagalla. Next base: position 1,285,665 of record CM063727.1, on the reverse strand, counting down.
ACTATAAATTACGATTAACGCACGGGTCGAGATTTTCGTTTCTCGCCAAAAACGATATTTAGCGTCCGACTGAAATGGATTTAAAAACTTAACCAATTCAAGACACGGTTTATTCGTTTCTTTTCCGGAATTTATAAATCGTTTTCTTAAAAAATATTGCTCACGCCGTACAATATTCGTATAACGTACGAATATTATTGGATTTGTGTAGCACTGAAATCAATTTAGATGCAATGTTACGCGAGTATAGAAAGGGACGGAGGAGGTGAAGAAGAAGAAGCGCTTTTCCATTACGGGGAAAAAATCCCTCGGAAATCGAACGCTCGTCCCTCGTCCCTCGTCCCGCAACAGATTCGTTAGGACGTTTGTTCGATGCAATTAAATACGTACGCGCGAAACGCCGTAGTGAACAACAGGAACTCTTGTCCGCGGCACGCGTTTCCGCGCGCGTTAAACGTCTTCTGTTCGCCGCGATGACAATCGGTTTTCGGTAATTTTTCAAACGACCGACAACGGGCGACGGGTACATCGCGCGAACCGAGTACCGTCTTCCGGGTTCCGTCGGCGAGTCTTCGCGCCCCGAAGAACCGTTCGCGCAACGACACTGTCGCGCGACGACAAACGCGTTCGTAATAACAATAATAACAATAATAACAATAATAATAATAATAACAATAATAATAATAATCGGACGGTGGCTGGAAGAGACCGACCGATTAATAATGTTTATCAAACACCCGCGCCGGGGAGTGCGCACGCGGCACCGCCGAAAACGGGAAACGCGCGGGGCCGGGTTGACTTTGACTGAAGACCGTGCAACATCCGGGGACGCGCCGCGGGTAATTCGTTACCGGGAGACACGACAGTGCAGTCACACGGCGCGGCGGCCAACGTCCCGGACCCCGTCGTTGAGTCACGCGCGCGCGCGCGTAAAAAAAAAGAAACAAAAACGCGCTTCACGTGTTTAGCAATTGACACGCGGTTGACGTTTATACGGAGTGCACTAGTAGTAGTAGTAGTAGTACCCCGCGACGTTTCGTGGCGGCTTTTGTGAACGCCAAAAGCGATGGTTTTTTTTTTTTTGTCTTCCTATTATTATTATTATTATTATTATTATTATTATTGTTATTATTATTGTTATCATCCGTCGAATCTGTTACCAGCGACTACTAATCCTTTACGCGTCGTCGCGGTGTGTCGCGATTGTTTGTTCGTGTGTGTGTGTGTTTTTTTTAATTTCGTTCCCACGTGGCGAAAACCGTTTGAATTCTCTGTAAACACGTCGAAATGTCGGTGGAGGAGGAAACACGAAAAAAGTGTTTGTCGCTTGACTACGATGGCCCGGATTATGAATATAAAAATACGGGACAAATGTATAAAGGATGAAATTGTTTTATCGTGAATAAAATGGGACCGATTCGGCTCGTCGGACGTCAGTACGGGTGAAAACGCTTTGCTCATTGGAAAGGACACTCTCTTGGTCAGCTATACGATATAGCCGAGGGATTCGAGGGATTTTCGAGAAACTTCAAGAAATTACTAAGAAAATGGAAAAATTACCTCGCTAAAGATACTGACTAGATAAAATTCGTTACCGGAAACCGAGTGGGGGGGGGGGACTGTAAAGATCGGAGATCTTCTTTTGGTACCAAATTCGTCAACAGAGAAGTGAAAAATTTTTTTTATTATTATAATAAGGAAAAGGGGGACGTATTATTGAAATACGGGACAATTTAACGTCCCGAGAGCATTTGTCGGAACGACGGGACAGACTTTTGAAATACGTTACGTTCCCGTATAATACGGAACGTCTCTGGCCACGTCTGGTCCAAAAGTTGGATGCGAAAATGTAGAAATTGTTCGACAAATTTATAATGTGTTTTTATTTCACCGGTTTAGAGCACTCTGCACTGCGGTTCTACTCAACAAATGTTTACACAAAATCAATTACGATCTCATCTGTACGCGATAACTGCGGAAGCTGTTTTTTTTTTTTTAATGCTATTTCATTTCTCATAGGAGTTACGAGATTTTTAAAATTTAATTCAAGAAAAATAGTGTTTTCGAAAGAGAAATTTTAAGAATCACAGAATTCGTATTGTGTAAAAATTCGGTGTCTTGAGTACGACTCGAGTATTCCTTTAGAGTCCTTTCTCGCTTCGCGCGAAGTTATTATTTTAATGAAAATTTTAGTGTTATTTTATAAATCTATATAAAAATTCGAAAGCAATGCGATAAATCACGTTACATTTGATAAAACGGTTCTGAGCGGTGTTTCGGTGTAATATTATTTATTATTAATATATAAACAATACATTTTAACAAAATAATAAGGTTATAATAAGTTTTTTTTTTTTTTAGCAACGTTTAAAAACTATCGAGGAAATAGTTTTTCAATTTTTGTGTTGTTTTGAATTACGCGCGTAATGAAACTATTGAGAATATCGAAAAACGTTTCGAATGAAATACACCAACTAGTCGAAAATTTATACAATGAAAAAAAAATGTCATTATTATATCAATAGCTTTCTCGTTTCGCTTAGAAAATAAAAAGAAAAAAATTAATCGCATCCCGAGAAAACACCGTCGAACCGATATCGATTCGGTTATCACGTGTAATAAATCATAGGAATCAAAATCAATAAAATTTAAAAAAATTGTCCGAAATATATTTCGTTAAAAATGGTACGAATATGGACTGAAGAATTTTGTCCAAATAAGATCTTTTTTTTGAAATACGGTTCAAGTTTTGTACAAACGATTATACATGGGATCGTGTTCAATTAAACAAATTAATAGGAGTTTCAAATCGTTTTTTTTTTTTTTTTTATTTGTATGTTAAAATATTATCGTTATTAAAAAAAAAAATTAAATTCATTCCACGTTTATATATAAACGTCTATTATTATAAAACTTTTAATTTTATAATCGCATCAGTTAACGGCGTTGAAAAGTTTTTTTACACATACGAAATAAAAGTCGATTTAGACGAAACCCGACGCAAACGTATTTATTCGATTTATTCGAACACTGACACGTGTAGTAACGGCCGAGTTATTAAGGCCGTATATAATTTAATTCGCTTTTTTTTTATTTAGTTTTCGACTTTTTATTTAATATAAAAATCAATCGCGTTTAAGCCGGTCGAATGCGCATTTATAATACCGCGTACGGTTTTTATAAAATAAAACTGAAAAAAAAAATACACGTTGTACATAAATAATACTGGAAAAAGGGGTGGTGGCGGCGAGTTAAAATGTATATATCTCGACGACAACGAATTGATGTGACGAGACGGATACGGAATGACAGTACGTTAATGTAATACACTTTTTTTCATATATATAAATATCGCAATAATAACTGAATAAACAATATGTATAAGAAAAAAAAAACGTTCGTCTTTATTTTACAAACAACGCTAAAAGCTTCCTGCCCGTCGAGTATATTTTATATACGCTACTGTCGTTTCTTTGATTCCTCTTGTACACTATATTATATAATAATAATAATAATAATAATAATACGGTACACTTTATATAATATATATATATATATTTTTTTTTTTTTGTTTCCTATATTTACTCAAGTCCGATCGGTGACTTTTATACGTTTTCTCTTGCAATATTCACTGTACGCACACGTTTATATACATTTCTTTTTTTTTTTTGTATATATATACACAGTGCGTTATAATGTATATTGACGGGGTGGTTTTATTCCGTTTAAAACGTTTTTTACCCGATTCGAGGGGAAAAAATGTGCGTGTACATCTTGTTTGACAACGTACGCGTGCTTATACTTACGTATATACGTATATATATATATACGCTTGATTATACTAGGCTTCTCTTCAGTTTGAAGAACGGCGCTGGCCTACCGACAAAGCTCTATCATATTTGCACAATTTGCGACTCCTCCCTTTAGACCACGCTATATTGTGTGTGTGTGTTTACATGAAATCGTGTTCGAATTATATCTTAAAAAGCCTTAACGTGTTTCGAACACAGGGGGCGATCCTTATTTTTATTAGTATATGGCTTAAAAAAAAAAAAATGATCTCGATATTAGTTTATTATATACAAAATTCGGAGAATTGCGCTGGAAAAAAAAATTTAATTTTGCGGGAAAACACTTAAATACGGCTCGTTTCCGATGTACTAACTAGATGTGATGCTCGACAGACAACGAACATTTATAGTTAAAACACATTGAAAACGCTGTTAATATATTATAAAATATATATATGCATAATAATTCAAAACTCTTGAAATTTTCGTATAAAAATACATTTAAAATATTTTATACGAAATAAGGATGTGCTTGTTGAGTACAAGCAAAATATAGAGAGCAATTGCTGGCTGTTATCGTATGATAACCAAAAACGTTTTGTGTTTTATTAAAACGGTCGAGGGCGGACTTACCATTTTTCCGCTCCTTGGCGGATTCTAACACTAACGCCCAGTAACCCACAAAGTAAAAATAAATTAACATAACCACGATCAAAAACAATAAACTAGCCGTTCGTTTGAATATGATATATAGATAAAAGTAGAAATATGTAATATACTAAAAATTTGCGGCGCCCCCGAAACATGTTGCGTCTTACTCACGTGCCTAGGTTTCCTACGCATAAATCCGCCTCTGGAAACGGTAGTTTGTTTCAATCTTCGATTTATTAGAATATTATACTACTTAGTAGTTTAACACATATCTAAGTCTCATGAACATTGGTTCAGGCTGTATCGATGAGAACTTGTGTTCGTCCTGTATTCGGCAATCCATCTCTCTTCTCGTCCATCTTTTAAGCACTTCTATCTTTTTTTGTTATCATCCACCATATGGTTTGTATTAGGAATGTGTAGTGTCTTCTTGCTGAAATAGCACTTCCAGTTTCTATCGAAGCTAATAAAATTTCCTCAGCTACTTCTCGTTGTAAACCAAGCCATCTAACTCGTTCTCCTGATACATAGTAATTTGGATCCAAGGGCAAATTATGCCCCGATAATATTTGGCGTAAAATCTGATAGCATTGCTTCCACGATGTATGCGGTTTACTTGCATCGGATGCAAAACGCTCATATGCTAACCCTTTGAAAAACGATGCTTTTTGATTACAGCCAATTTCTGAATATAACGCTGACAATTTCATTAAACGTTGTGTCTAAAGATTAATAAAATATTATATACATAACACACTAGAGTCGAAATTTTATAAAATTAATGTCTTATTACTTCTTCTTCGTTTGTCAGAGATAAGTTTTTTTTGTAAAATATGTTGCAAAAAATAATGAACAGGTGTACGATGATGGTTATCTATAGCTATTCGAACAGCCTTTACACATGCTTCTATTAATATTACACCAGCATTTAAATTCTGTAAGGTAAATAAATACATATTAATAAAATCAATTAATTTTGAACTATGAACCATTATTTATGTACACAAAAATGTATTTCCACTAATAGCTTACTATACTATGAAGAATAATTGTTGACAATTCTTTGTTTACAATAAAATGGGATTTTTAAATACAATTTTTAACTTTTACTAGATTTTCGTCTACTACAACTATTACCTCACTGTAAATTTTCAGAACTCCTCCATAATTTTTATAAATATCTTCAATATTAAGCAAATTTCCATTCATCTTAGATCTAATAACGTTATCACCTAATGACGGAAATCCGAAACTTGTGGACAATCTATAATTTTAATTTCCAATTATTAAATAGATAAAATTTAAAAAAAAATGTTCGACCGATATGTAATAAGATGTACATACTTAAATCCAGAATGGCGTTCATGAAGTAAAGCGTTTCTTTGAAAATTAGATTTTGTTAATTGATTTTGAGATTGTGAAATCGTTAATGACGTTGCACACAATCCTTCCAAAGAACCTTCAAATGAAATATAATTTAATATTGAATCATATCTGAAAAAAAAAAATTAATAATTACCTCCTAACCAAAACCAGTTAAAATATAAAACTAGAAATAACATTATACACAAACTGGCTGGCTCAATACGGGAAACGTCATCGAACATCAGCCTTAGCTGAAGTGTACTAATGGGTACTCCGGTCTGGTTAAATATTATCTCCGATTGTAAGAAAATCGTCAACCACCTCAATGACTTCATACAAATAATCTCAGGTATTCTTTACCGAACGCCGATTCAATGCCCTCCCGATTTCGCGTAAACCCCCCCCCCCAGCACGCATATGACTAAAAAAATTAGCTGTTCGTTGACTGTGATCAAAATGTACCTCAATTCTATCCTTCAAGTTACGCAGTACGTAAACCTGAGTGTGAAATTTAAAATCCTCACACATAATTTCATGTGATCTAATCATTAATGAGTATGATGGCTTGGCCGAATGAAAGCTTGAATAGCGCGACACATAATTTAATAAAAACCACGGGCATCCCGGTTTCGGGACAGCACCAAACTCGTCGACATTGGGTCACACTTAATCGTTTGCGTTATGGCCGTTCCGGCTCTAGATTCTTCGTAAATGGATAACGGAAGAGACTGTGGTCATCCATCACAGTCTATCACCCACATAATAAATGACTGTCCGAGCCGTTTCTTCAGTGGAACAATGGAAAAACTCCACGAAGCTACCGACAATGCTACGAAATGGATGAGGACTCTTAACGTGCAGTTATAAAGAAAGTTTGTTGTATCCTACCGTACGTTATACGGTATAAATATATAATAATAATACATATACAAAAACACTTAACATATAGATATCAGACAAAAAAACTCAATAACATAACAACAACATATTATTACAACCATTTATATATAACAACGATATCAATCTGGGTGAATATTCAAGTGAAAAAAAAATCAATTTTTGTTTTCATCGATTAGTAGCTGTAGAGAGCATTCTATTAAGCGGAGCGAATGAACTATAATTTTGACGACGGGTAGGTGTATAAAACGTATGTGAAAACACGTGTGTTAGCGACGTTTATAGATAATTGGCGCTTAATTACTACTGGACAATCGATTTGATAATCAAGCAATTTACAAAACCATTTACACATCATTGAACGTCCTTCTTTTTTCCAAGCGATTCAATTATTAGATCTTCGCATTATACAATGTGCATAAAAATTATTAAATTCTTTCGAAGTGCACGCACGCAGAGAGTTGTAGTTACACGACACACGTCGTACATTTGGACTATCCATTACTCATTTGGGGGAATTGAGTTTCCGAATAAGTCTAAATGGTATTTAAAGTGCCGACGTGGATTATAATATAACGACGTGGATTTTATAGAATTCGAATAAATAATGGAATTATATTGTTCTGCATGCGCGTTTAAAATAATAATTTATTGGTCCGTGACTAATTTTAAAACGAATACGGTTCGGTGTACGCGCACACGATACGATTGAATATATGCACGAGCCGAACGGGGTCGTATATTATACTACACATAAGAACGGAGACGGACGTGATATATTTTACCGGTACGTTTAACAACTTAATTTATTATTTCAAGTGATTTCGGATTTTCGAAAGAGCCGTACCGCCAGCGCTATATTTAGAACTTTAAGTAATTTCACTAGTGCAATTAGTCGATCGTTTTGTCGTAAATATAGTTTTATTTTCGAATTCGGCGACGCATTATAATGAAAAAAAAAAAAAAAAAAAATAAAAGCTAAACTTTCAATAATTTACGTGCGTTCGCGTAAAGGTTTTATAATAATTTATATTATACGCGGGCCCGTATAATTCGTCGTTGAATTTTGTGATACGTTATTAGTGTCATTTCGTGCCGTAATTTTCGAACGTTCGATCGGATTTACAATAACGAATAATCGTCTGGACGTTATTGCCGACGAAGTCTTTTATTAATAACGATTAAAAAAAAAAATCCGCTAAACACCGCTAAAGTATCTTGTTATATTTTTTTATTCGACTGAACCGAGTGCTATGTAACTACCGCAATTGCTGCCGTCGATTATTTTAATAAATACAACGGGAGCCAACGGGACGATCTCATCTACGTGATAATTATACTTTAATTTGCTTTCGGCGTACGATATGTTCCTTTAACCGAAGCACCGACGGTCCAGGAACACGTTCGTTTCATCTTTACCGTCCGCGTGACGATACGGTCCAACGTTTCTCCGTAGATGTTCGCGTGAAATTTCCCCCCCTCCCCCACGAAAAAAAAAAAAAATCCCTTACATTTTTCACCGAAATTAATTAATCGCGAACAGTGCCGGTGTATAGGCGGTCGGGTGAAACGTTTGGCGTTTATTTACTGTATATATATTTGTTTTTTTTTTTTCGCCACCGTTCCGTTTGTATGGACACAGAGAGACAGAGAGAGACAGAGAGAGAGAGAGAGAGAGAGCATTTCATTGTAACGGCGCGGGCCAAAAGGGTTATGGTCAGATCGCCGCGACCGTGCGCGCGCGTTGTGTTGGCATGGGGTGCGCCGCGATTTTAATCAGTGCGCTCGTCGGCTGCTGCAGCAGCAGGACCGAGCGCTTAATGGAAAACGCAATAATTGACGAGGGCCGGACTTTTAGGATTTCATTGACCGCACACACAAAAGGTATATATATATATATATAAATATACGGTGTGTGTGTGTGTGGTAAACTGTTACAGCGGAGGCTGTGCTGGCTACAATGTTCTGCAAACGGAATGGAAGAAGGGATACGGCTGTGAGTTTTGTCCGCGACGTTTGTTTCCGCCAGAGCCGCAGCCCATTAAACACTGATTAACATACGGCCCGTGCAAAGGATTTCGTTTTGTGTGTGTGTGTGTGTTTTTTCCCTTCCCCTTCCTCTCGGAACAACAATACCGACGAGGAGACTGTTGCTGCCGCGGCAGAGATAAAAACGCGGGAGGGAAAAAATTGTTTTTTTTTTTTTTTTGTTGATTAAACGTCGTGTCAACACAAAAACTCGACTGGAAGCAGCCGGCCGACACGCAAAGCTTTTACATAAATTATTATGCGCGCGCAGCGGCGTGACGATTCAACAATTATTAACTTTTCATTATTACCTTTCGTCGTAAAATATTTTTACTTTTTTCTATTCGCGCGGTAATTAAAAACAACGCCGTCGTCTATAATTTCCCGTCGTTTATTTATAATAGCCATCGGTGTGGACTATTAATGACTAGTCGCGGTCGACCGCGCGCACACGACGAGCGTTACGATGTTACCGCGGTAGGCGTGTACACACAATGCGCGCGTTCGTTTCATATTTACCGACGACGCGGAAGAGGTGTCTCCGCGTCCCTTTGTTGTCGTCAATTCCGTGTTTCTGTTCAGTGAAATTTCTGTTTTTGCCCTACCGCGGAATAAACACGCGGGAGGAAACGCGTTTGTTTGCACGCCGACGACGACGACGACGGCACACTCACACCGAGCGGCGGTGTACCGCGAAGACGTGCGCCCTTCGGACGCGCTCGCACAGGCTTTGTCCGACGATTTGTTTTTTGTTTTTTTTCTTAACGGTAATACACGAGATTTCATACGTAATAATTGAAAAATTCGAAAATTTAAAAAAATTCATTTCGATTGTGTAATATAGTCCGTGCATATGGGAGGGGGGCGGGCGAAGTCGAGTCGCAAATAAATTTTTCCAAAATCGTCAAGTCGCGTCGTACCTCGCGTGTATTAATCAAAACGATTATAAATCGTATTCCACTTATACATACACGAAAGCGATAAAATTAAGAATGTAAATTTCGGGACAAATTCTGGCCAACCGCCACGTGGTGTCTCCTGGACAATGTCACTTTAAGCCGGCGCACTTAATTTGCATGCGAGAATCAATTTACTTTTTTTTGTATATATATATATATGATTGACTTTGCAGTTTGATTTTTGGAATTTTAAAAAAAAATTCACGCGTGAATGGAAGAAAAAGTAGTGTCTGACACGACAGTTGGGAACCATTCGTATTACGCGTATGAATATAATAATTATATTATTATTATTATTATTATTATTATTCTGTTTTTAGGAATGACGTGGAAACGAAAAAACCTTTAATTTGATTTCGCATACCGCGCGAAATTCGCGGTATGCGTGTGCAACGCTAACAAAGCTAGCGTGTACACAAAAAGGGACGACGTCGAAGCGGGCGAGAAGTCTGAGAACCGCACGCTGCACGGGAGTTTGGTGAGAGGGGGGGGGAGGAGTGAGTGACAGGAATTAAGTTTTCAAGGGACCGTTCAATAATAGCGTCGTGTGATGCTGCAGCAGGAGCTATTCAATCGGCCGCCGCCCAATCACCGTCGACGCCGCAGTTATCAACGACAAATATTGTCGTCGTCCTGGCCGAGGTTTTTACGGCAGACAATTGGGAAAATCGCCAAGTGGACGCGTTTTCCGGATTATGTGAGGATTGCGGGAATTGGATCGGCCGCCGTGTTATTATTGTATGTGCACTTGGGATACGTAGTCGGTCGTCGTGACAAGAAGAATTTAATCTTGACAAAAATCCCGTCGAAACGCTCGCGCGGTGTATTTTATACTCTCGGACTCGGTTGTAATCGAATTTACTATGACGACGAGGACCTTTTAAACGTCATCGAATCACCCGGGGGAGAGTTTAAGAAGCCCCGCGGGACCCTGTCTGTTCCTCGGCTCTTGGACAGTGTAGTGCGTGCGCGTGTTTCAAAAAAAAAAAATCATTTCTATGTTTTTCGAAAGATTTCCTCTCTATCATCGTCGTTTCTCTTAAAAAAACGCTGCAATTAAACGTTGACGGGTTTTCAAAAAGACACTCGTTTTTAACGCAATAATTCCACGAATACCGTTTAGAATGCGTTGTTCGTTTATAATTTTTATTTTTTTTTTCGTCGATTCCTATACAATCCTTTTTCAGTTTATAGAATTATACGCGAATTGATTTACCGGCTCTAACGAAAGTGCCTCTAATACGCGCGCATATTACGCTGCTCTCGCAGTGGTAAATGCCTCTACACTTGTCCGTTCGCCTTTTTCCCGCACGAAAATCGTATTTACTGCGGCAGGGGACGCGCGCATAAATCACGCGTGTTAACGTCTCTATTCTCGAAGGATTCGAAATCCCGACAGAATCCCTTTTATACGCGCGGTTTAATGCAGCCAATCGAAACAATTGTCACGTAAAACACTTAACGCGAAATCTACATTGAAATTAATGGTAGATAATATCTAGTACGTTTAACACGTGCGGAAGTATTGGGTTAAAATTTAAATTACAATAACGGGTGAAATAAAATATGAACTCGTAAATCGTGAGTGTCGCTTACTACCGACGCGATTCGAACCTGTAACAATTTAAATGAGAAATAAAACGTTATACGCGAAGTTATGTGTACGACAATTTAAAATTGATAAATGTATACGAGACTGATCGATTTTATTTTCGATTCGTTTGATAGAAAAACGATAACAGTTTATTTTTAGATAAAACTTAAAGTAAACATTTTCTAATTAACGGAGAAATTTAAAAAACGCGTTATGGCGTTTATTCAATAGTGTGTTTATATTAAATATACGAGTGTTCCCCGTGATCTTTTTTTCCGTGCACGTGTAAAAATCGGTTTAACTATAATAAACGTGTACGGAAAATTACTTTTGAATAAAATTTCAAGTTAATTTCGAAAATTTTTATACAAAAAAAAAAAAAAAAAAAAAAAGGTTGACTTGAAATCGACGCGTTTTTTATTCAAAAATATACCGTGGATACGCGTTTCGTGTTTTTACGTTTTTCGTATTATTAAATACTCGTATGTATAGTCGACCGTATACAGGACATGTAGACGACACACGCCGTTAATCAAAGTGATTGATGTGTGAAAAATTAATTCGAATCGAAATAACGATATTTCATTTCAATATAGAAACGTTTCGGATATATTAAGAAGAAGAAGAAGAAGAAGAAGAAAAGAGAAAAGAAAGAAATTCACGGATATAAATTTCCGTTTTGTTTACGACGTGTTATTAAAAACACCAGTTAAATGGACACACGCCACATAGGAGGCGTCTGTAAATTAATTCAAACCGTCGTCGTTTTTGTTGTTGTTATTATTATTATTATTATTATTATTATTATTATTATTATTATTATTATCATTACAATAATAACATAGGCGACGTGAATACACTTTTGAATACGTTAAACAGACTTGTGCGCGCGCATACATGCACTTATTACACTCGAAAGAAAAAAAAACATTTTGAAATTAGTTTTAAACGTTGTCGTGGCACCGTATACAGAAAAAGAGAGAGAGAGAGAGAGATCCGCGCGTTTAGTAACGCGTTACATTACACCAGTATGATGTACAGGTGATAAATAATATTCTCCCCTACGGCCTACGGTTTTGTTTACGACGCGTATATTACATATATGTTCTTATATTCATATAATGAATTCAATATAACCAGCTAAAGGATGTGCGTACGTGTATTGAAGTAATAATAACGCGTTGGAGTTTTAATCAATTTTTTTTTGTTTTTGTTTTTCGTTCTCCCCGTTAATAAACCTCGTTTTGATAGTGTCGAATAAAGAAAAAAAATATTACATTTACTGTGCCAGATAATAACGCGAGTGTGTAGTCTAACACCGGGGAAAAAAAACAATGTTTGAGAAGAAAAAAAAAACGTTATTGCCTGCGGGCCGGACGTAATATTACATTTCACGAATTTACCGTTATTGTCTTCTGTGCGCGTATGTGTGCGTATATTACGCGGTCGTGTGTACAACGGACACACAAAACGCAAACGACGAAAAGAATCGGAAGTCTCACTTTTGAAATGACCAAAATTAAAAGCTACAGAAATTACCGGAAAAAAAAAACAACATTATATTTATCGATTCGATTTGTTAAGCAGTAATAATGAACAATAAAATCGTGGCCATTGCGATATTAAAAAGTCGTGTGATCTATGATATAAATATTTCCGAGCAATGCGAAAGTACATTTTTCGGTAATTTCGAAAATAATTTGTTAACACTTATCGAACGGTTTTTGATTCCTGGTGAAAAATTGTGAAAAATCGGAGTTGTCTGCATGTCGTCGCTCTTTGTATAATATTAATTATGTTCAATTTACGGTTCCTTTTTCCCATATTATATTATAAGAGTATGTATTATTTTAGAACAATCAAATATTCAAACTGTCAATAATAATGAGTTCTTATAGGAGAATGCTCGATTATGGAAAATCGAGTACGCCGTTATTGAAGTCGTGTCAACTTCCAATTCGTTTGCGCACATTAAACGAATATTCGTATAAAATCGCACGGATTGTATTCCGGATCTGATTTATTATCACGAGATTAATTTCCGCTTACTTGTGAGTGTAGGAATAATAACGTGCACTGCAGCGTCTGTTACTCGTGAGCACATTTGTTATTTCGACATTCAGAGTTCCTATACAATAATAATATTGACGTTGCTTCGAAACAGATTAATTATTCCGTCGTTTAAAGGAGTTTTTTTCCACATTTTTTCCCTCTAGATTTTCGTCAATATTATTACACGCTTATAAAGACAAATGCAATTTACAATAGTACAATTGAAATAGTCGGAGTTTAGTATCGCGTGCAGTTTTCAGAGTTCCTGTTTTTCCTAACCTAACCGCTATACACGAAATGAATACGCGATGGGATTCGTCAAATCGATTAAAACATTTGTATGTATAAATAAATTATTCGAATCGGTCGTCGAATTAAAACGAATTTTGTTCCATTTATATCGTATTTTTTCGTATAATTTTTCTCACGACTTATTCCATTGCGACGTTTTGATACTAAGTTTGACATTATTTCGAATAACGAGTGTGCACATAAAATTACATATTTACGTATGTTACTAAGAATATTATTAAGACAAGACAAAAAAAAAAAAAATTAATTTCTTCCCCCCCCCTTTTATTTAATGCTTAGGATATTTTGCTCGAGTACAATTTGTTTATGTATAATACATATAAACGATTAGGTATTAAATTTGATCAATAACTATTTCCTGCAAGGTATCGAATTTTCATTTTCATCATTAATCACTTGTGCGACTTAAATATCGAGAATTTACATAAATCTACGACGTATACAATTTGGCGAAAAAGTTAAATAAAAAAAATCGACATTTTTAATCGTTTTTCGCTTATCATTATCATTTTACCACTGCAGTACAGTAGTGTCAACGCGTTGACACCGCTCGAAAGAAAAACGTGTCTATTGTAAAAATTTGTATATAATGTGTATTTTTCACTAAACTATGACAGCGTTAATCTTTTTTTTGCGAATACATCAATTTTTATCGAGATAAACACGACTATCTCCGACTCTATCTTTTTGCGCGATCGCAGGATCGACGGCGATTCCAAGATCGAAAAATGCGGAATTAAAAAGAAAAATAAATTGCGAAAACTCAGATGCGGTAAAATAACGCGGTGAAAATGTCCGATGCCGACGTCGTCGAAACACGGAACAAAAAACGAAACACGAAACGAAACAAAAAAAAAACGATGACAAATACGCCGCGGAGTTTATTGAATTAAAATGCTTCGGACGACGATAATTATAATAATAAAAAAAAATGTTATATATAATGTCAATAGCCCGTCGGCACAAAGTATATGTAATATTTGCGTTTCGATATTATTTATTTTTCGCCGCGTTTTCCTTCATCCCTCGGGCGAACGCCACACAGATCGTCACTCTCAAAGCTCCACGGTCGACTGTAGCGCGCGGCGCGTTCACGAAAAAAATAATTCCAATTAATTTAAAGCGAACAAAAAAAAAAAAAAAGAAGTCTCGTCCGCAATCGATTATCCACGTGGTCCCCGTCAAAACTAACCATTAACCGGTTAACCTCACCACCGCATACCACCGTATCATTGTTTGACCGCAAATAAAATAATAATAATAATAATAATAAACATATTCCGCGCGTTTGATGTCGTACGTGTTCGTTTTGATCGAATATCGTACGCAATACGCGTATATTAATGCGCCGGTGCTCGTCTCGTGTTCGCATAAAATATAATATTTATTAATATAATAAAAATATAAATGCCTGTGCGGCGCGCGTTCCAATAAATTTATTATTATTATTATTATTATTAATTATTATTGCGGCAGAACGTGCCTGCGTACGAATAACGAAACATGTATTATACGACGAAAAATAATAAACGCGGACGGCACAGGATTTATTTATTTATTTATAAATAATAATAAGCGTTGGCGCGAATGGTGAAATTTCGAATTAAAAACCGTTGTCCGAGAGCGCGTACGCGACGGACATTTCACATTTTGTCAAATCGCGACCACGCGTGTAGGCGCGTAATGATTTATACATTGAAAAACACTATCACTGTCAACGAAAATCTTATATAATTTTTTTTTCGAAAAAAATTCCTACATATGTCTACGATATATTTATGAGACGAGTTTTTTTTCTGTTTTTTATGTCTTTTATCGAGAATCGTACCAGGAGGATCTTTACACGCCTTAATCGTTTTCAAGGTATCAAAAACTTATCTATTTGGTACATTAGAGACATGGTTTTCCGATTTTTTATAAAAAAAACGCCAAATAGATATTTTTCAAAAAAAAAAAAAACTCCCGAAAAATTACCTATATAAACGGTAAGAATGCGATTTCGTCAAAATATTTCTCTGTAATTCCGAAAACTATATGTGAATTTTTTATTTTACTACTCTAGAAAAGAACTCTAAAAAAATATTATTTCCAATTCCGGACTATTTTATATAGCGTTTATGGATTTTCAGGTATTCAAATCGTAAAAATTATAATTATTATCGGTTTTTAGACACGGAAATTCAATACGGCGTCGGCGTCGGTGTGCATGCGAAACGAACAACAGGTGAAAACAACATTGTAGGAAATGTATCGATCAACAGGTACAATACCATCTAACAGGTTAAATGTCTTTTTTATCATTATAATATTTTGTTCGCTCTCTATTTATTATATAACGTGTTCGGCAATGGCGTAGGATCGTATAACGGTTAGGGGGCAAGGGGTGAGTACGTTTTCGACGCGTTATAACGCTTAGAAAATTAAACACGACAAATATGTAACATAAAAAAAATACAAAACACGAAATAGACTCGTTTAACTGATTTATCTTAAGTTCATATAAGTGCGATGAGTACAATAATAAAATATTGTCTAATTAACGACAATAGAAAAATTTCAGTTTATTCGGAAACTTACTACGCGTAGCTAACAATAATCTAAAATAAATATGTTTGCAGAGTTACGATTCGGAGTACCCGTAGAAAAAAAAAAAAAAACGTAATAATTATTTTACGTATTCGTTGTAATAATTAGAAAATTGTTACAATCATTGCGCTAGTAACAACGATTTGTTGTTTCCGTTATAAGAGAACGTTAATTCGTTTATTTCCTAGCGTTTCCCATTATAATGGCTTATTGTAAACAAAACTGTCACTATTAAATATATTCGTCGATGGTTCGCGCGTTTCTTTCAAATTGATTCGTTATTAAGTAATGTCCGTTTGACGAGTAGGAAAAAAAAAAACGGTGTTTAACAGTTCGCTATTAGTTATTATTATTATTCGTCGACTCGTTGAACTATTTAAAACGATAACTGAACGGTCAATCACGGAATAACACTGTTATGGAATATGTTGTTAACATCATAAATGTTAACATCGGACGAGTCGACATAACCCCATAACGACCCGGTACGAGTAACGTCTATAAATGGTACGGAATAAAATGTACAAACTGTATAAACCGCGCGGGCGTTCAACGATTTCGTCCCCGTCACGTATGAGTTCGGATTTCGGCAAACAAACGCAATTAATTGCGCGTAGACCGACAGTAAATCGGCGGGACTATGTGTACACCGAACGGTATACGCATATCGGTTGTATACGTACAATACCGCCGCGTCTCGTATGTCGAAATTAATTATTAATATTATACGTCTCGTAATGTAAACGCGTTCGTGTAAATCAATACGCGCGTGTATCCGAATCGAATTGTTATTGTATTCGCTAAATGCGTTTGAACAAACGCGAATCCGCGCGCCGACGGAGATTAGAGGAATAGCTCTGTCGCTATGTTTTCCTTTTCGTTTTATTTTTTCTACTCTCTCTCTCTCTCTCTAATCGTCCGGGGAATGTATTCCAAGCGAATCCCGCCGCCGCTCACGGGTTAATCTTTGTATTTAAAGATTTTTTTTTATTCTTTTTGCGAAACGAGCGAAAAAAAAAGAAAAAATTGACTGCAACAATACGATTTCCGTTTGAAGTCTTTGTCACATCGGGGACGTGTGCGAGGGTACAACCCTTTTGCTTCTCTATTGTCGTCGTGCTCGACAAACACACGCAAGCATAGTGTATATATATATAGGTATGTAACGGCGTAGACATAAATAATTCTCTGTGTGCGACGACGGTGGCCGTCGTTATACGGCCCCGGGCAGGAGGTTTTATAATCTTCGGTCGTAAATTTTTAAATAAAAACCCTTTCGGCAGTTTTCGACAATTAAAAGCTCAAACAACACTCCATTATTTTATATATATATATATATAACGAAAATATTCAGCTTGTCGCCCTCGTCGTCCCGTGTGTGTGTGTGTGTGTTCGCTCGCCAGCATCAGCGTAGAGTAATTGAGCGTGGTGTGCACTGAAATATAAAATATTATAAAAAAAAAAAAAAAATGGCAGTCGTCTCCCCTTATTGCGGTTTTAATTCTCTTTTCTAAAGTTCCCAGCTGCAGACGTCGTCTCTGCACCGCCGGACGCGCGCGATTTTTTTCTTCTTTTTTATCGATCTCGCGCAGCGTCTATTATTTTTATTATTATTATTATTGTTCAGCGCCGTTGTATTCGCGCGAGAGAAATATTATAAAACCGATATCATCTTATTGCGTTTTGAAGTTTACGATTTGCCGACGGGTTTGGAGAGTGACGGCGATAAAAACCGACCACGCCGTTTGAACCGTTGCTCTTAACAACCGAGTAGCGAAAAGACATCGGAACGTTTTCCAAATGTTCCAGTAGAGTAAAAAGATTTAAGAGGTCGCGCTACACCGAAAGTAAAACATATGCAACTCTGTGTGAAGACCAGTTTACGGGAACATAAAATACCGGGGCTACAGTCAAAATTAAAGCGCCAAAATTTTGGTACCACGTAGAAGAGAACCTAATAATCTGTGTCATAGCGTTTTTTTTTTTTTTATATATAGTTATTTTAAATTAAGTAATTGACTCTCTATTAGACTTTAACATATATTTTTTTATACACATATAATACAAAATTGAAACGAGTTATGGAAAAAATAAAAACGCCGCGATATAGATTAACTTCTCTTCTATATAGTTCCAAAATTTGGTGCTTTTATCTCGACTGTAGCCCCGGTATTTTGTGTTCCCGTAAACTAGTTTTTACACAGAGATGCATAGGTATGTTTTACTTACGGTGTAGCGCGACCTATTAATTGAAATTCCAGTAAAATCGAATCGATCGTACAACGACGTAGTATTTAAACACGAAATGTGAATCGCGCATTTATTCCGTATCGTTTTTAAAACATTTCTTTTGTAATAAAAGACGAGTACGAATCAAAGCCGACCGGGGTAATTTTTTTCCGTGCAGGGATCCCCCCGGGGCGACTAGGCGCGCGTCCCTTCGCGATTCGGGCCCGTTGGAAAAAAAAAAACTACTACGGGAGTTTGTTTAGATAGAGAGAAAAAAAAAAAAAAACCACCTCTCTCGCGTGGTGTTCGCATTGTCTCTATTTGCCAGACGTCCGTCCCCGGGCGAGCGGCGGCGGCGGCGGCGGCAGAGGCGGCGGTGCGACGAAGGGACGAGAATATCGTGGGAATCCGTTTCCGACGTGTGGGTGTCCGACGACGAGCAAATAATAATACACGCGTGTACTCCCCCCCCCTACACACTATTATAAAGTGGAAGTGGATGGGTGGGTCGACATCGAGTTATATATTTTATTGACGGTGACCCAGGTATATGTTTGTGTGCTCGTGTGTAATATATTGTCGTGTGCATGTGTACATTTCATTAAATATCGTACGCCGACGAATGGACCGACGAACGGTGCCGCCGCACTGAACGCGTTATATACCGGCGACCGTGTAATTAATTGAACCCGTCACACGAGTAATTCGACGGACGGAGGGTGGTCTCGTATAAAACAGAAGCGTCCGCGCCGTTCTCTATTATTATTATTATTATTATTATTATTTTATATTATAATATTCCACGCGTTTTCATTTCGTACGCTCGCTTTATTATTATTATTACTATTGCGCCATGCCATAGGCGTATATTTGCGGACGAAAGGATTCCCCTTGCCCTCAGAATTTTCCGTATATTCCTATAGGGAGACGTTTTAGATTTTTGTTATTAAACCAAAAAAAAAAAAATAAAAAATATCCCGAAATTCCGATAACCGTCCGATACGCGCGACCTACACCGTAAAACACGAATATACTGTAAATTAATTTCGTACGTATTTTTTATTCTCCCACTTCTCCGCGCCGTCAGTAGTCATAAAATGGTATTGGTTTCAGTCGGTCGTCGCGAAACGTCTTTTTCGTACCGGCCCCAAAAAAAAAAAAAAAAAATCATCATCGAAAATTGATTTATTCACACGATTCTACTTCGTCCTGTCTAGTAAACGAGACGTACACGAATCGTTAGACCGGTACACAGTATTGTTTCCGAAAAAATCAACGATTTTACTTTTACGTTAAAAAAAAAAAAAATAATAATAAAACACGTCGAAACGATACAAAACGCATCGGAACAGTTGTTAAACGTGTGTGGATCCACAACACGGTGTTGCGCGTTCGACACTGACGGCGCGCAATAAAAATCATTTTATGAGCCATCAAAAGCGTCGTGAAATCGCGCATTGAAAACGTTTTTGGATTTCGCGGACAATGCGCGCGTGTACGCAAACGACTCGTTTTTATATCGTCGTGTCCCCGAGTCAATTGTAACGAACGCTACACTCTAACGTAATAATAATAATAATAATATGTATTTTCGTCTCGTTTTGTTTAATACCGCTTTTATATTTATATGTACAAGTACATAACCGTGCGCACTGCTCTTCACCGCGGCTCATCAATCAAACAAGCGTCCGCTGACGGTGCTGCTGCTGCTGCTGCGTCCCTACGGAAAGAGTCGGCCGGGGACATACGCTGATCTCGTCGCTGGCCCGCGGAGGTGCGCGGCACACGGACGTATGCAAACCGTTTCCGGTTTTCACGGGTAATTTATCAGCTCTCCGCCGACCGGATCTCAAAATGTCGTAGCCATATTATTACGACAACAAAACGGATTCGATTAATCTCGTCCGCGCACTTCACACGCGCGCCCCACCCCGCACCACACGCTACGGCCGGTCGTCGGAATCGTCAGGAATCGCATTGACGGACGGGGATTCGAAGCGCGCCCTCAAGTGTACGAGACGACATAAACGGCGCAGTGGGATTTTTCGTCCGAAATTTTTCTTTCTCTCCGCACGTTTAACTACGATGTCTCAATGCGCGTTGGTTCTTAACGCGTCCCCAGGGACCTGTTATGAAGTCACGGAAATCCATTGCTTCGACGAAACAAAAAAAAAAAAAAATTAATTAATTAATTAATAAACGATACGATCTTTTATTTCAATTATTGTTTTTACACCGTTGCGAACAACCGCGTTTGGGATTACATACGAGTGATTTTTTTTTCCCCTCTCGGTTTTCAGTTTGTGAGTTCCAGTGTGACAACACGCGCTGTTGTTTTGATCTCCTTGCGGTATCGTCTTCCACGTCCAATCGGTTTTGTTTCGATTGCGAAAATAATAAATACACGTTCAACAACGTTTACGAGAAAAAAAAAGAAATCTACACCATGCAAATATAATTTGTAATAAATCCGAACAAATTTATTTTCGGATTATCAAAAAAAAAAAAAAAAAAAAATCCGCGGATCTCCGAGTTCCAAGTTTCTTTCAAATCCGGCGTGTCCGTCAAAAAAAAAAAATAGCAAAAGACAAACGAAAAAGCATTCCGCGACTATTTAATCGCGTATAATTTCATTTCGATACACACCACTACGTCTCATTTCACGTTTACTCGCTATCATCCGCGTCAATTAATTTCCATTCATAACGGCCGTCTTCGTAATATATTTAGACGTCGTTCGTGTAGTGTATACGAGTACACAGATATTTCTATTTTCTTCGTCGATTCAATCGTTTCGTCGTTTTTCCATAACAACGAGAACAAACATCAGCTTCTACAACATAACCGAACGGCGGCGGCACGTTATTTTACACGCGTGAACACTGAACGGCGCGTAAACATCCACCGCCGCCGCCGCAGCACATCAAAAGGATTCGTTTTTCGCGCTCTCGTGCAATAATAACCTAACGCGTTTTACGATTAAACAAGGCGACGACGACTATACATAGTAATGTAGTGTTGTTTTGCGGAACGACATAAATATTATATACGACGACAAATTGAATTTACCGAGGCGTTTGTTGTTTATCGCGTTTCGTGCGTTTGTCGCGCGGTATACGTACGATTTCGCACGTGCAGTGTTTTCGCGATCCGCGTAAAAACAAACGTGCGACGGCGGTGCGCGTGCCGACGACTCGGCGGCGGCGTATTTTCTTGCGTTATCACGCGAGAAAATAACGTGACGTGATCAAAACTCCCGTTCAACAGTCTCGTTCGCTATACATTACATATTATTACTATTTTTATAACAAAGTCGCGCCTTATGTGTAACGTGTAAAAACGTACGACATTCCCTTTTATATATCTCGTGTGTTACGCGTTATTATTATTATTTTTTTTTTCTGGTAAAAAAAAAAATATTTCGAGCCGTGTTTGTTTTTCGTTTCTGGGTTGCAAATCGCGCGTTTAAAAGCGATACGATAATTTAATAATTCTATGAAAAATAAAAATCACAAAACACTTGAAAAATGTACCAAATAAGATTATATATTGGGTTCGAACATTCTCGGAGACGTCTCTCCTCCGCAATGTTCATTTCTTAGTCCGTTGATCGTTCGCATACCACCGATGCACCGATATCATTCAGAATTTTTTCCGATCTCTTCTACGTTACTTTTGACCTCACATCCGATTCGACTTTTCCAACCCCGCTTTCTCATCGTCTCCCAACGTATTTTCGTTTCGTTCCCCCCCCCTCCCGTTTTAACGTAAAAATACCTTAACAAATCGCCGGTGTACGTACGTGTATAGCGAAATCAATTTCGTTTAGAGTTCAAACAGTTATTATAAAATGTTAAACGCGTCTGATACATAATGTAATAATTGCGAAATTTCAATTGTACGCAATTCACTATAGGTCACAAGCATCATCACGCTTCATTCAACGAAATCATCCGAATCAACCTATCCGAATATACCGAGTTTTCTGTTTTCCGAGTTTTGCCGTTTTCACGCTGTTAGTGGACGTCGCCCGGATGTCTAAAACATTCCGAAGGACTGTGGGAAAAAAAAGTAAATCGAGCGGCAGGGTATAGTCGCTACTCGAAGAGAGAAAATCGATATAGCCTGCCGCCCCAGAATCGGAATAAGACGCTATCGGGAATAAGACGATATTTTCATTATTACGACGCGCCTTCGCCGTCGACGCGTAGAAACATTAAACAATATCGTACGAGTATACGCTAAATATACAGTCTGCGCGCGGCGTATACGAAAATATTATTCACCGTGGCTCCGCCGTATATCACGAGCCCTTTACTCGCCAGTACTCGTGTCATATATATATATATATATTATACAGTGTACGCTCGTTTCGCGCGTATTATCTTTTTAACAGTATCGTTATACGTAATTGCGCCACGAAATCCCTTACGTTGTCCCCTTATTCCCGGTACGTGGAATACGTACGTGCACGAGCTCCGGGTACAGCTTCGTTGCAGCAAGTAAATCCGACGATTGACGCACACACTCGGTTCGTTCGTAATTTCGGTCCATAAAATATACTCTCGTACAGCAGCCTACCTACTAATATACACGAAAACACTTATTCGTCGCCCGTTTTCGTCGTTAATGGCCGTTGAAACGCCGCCGCCACTCGAAAGGAGTTTCGGCTTTTCACCGAATCCGACCGTTATAATATATTGTTGTGTTATTATTATTATTATTATTATTATACGCGAGCCTCCTCTACTATTTTATAAATTGCTCGTCGTCGTCGACTAAAACGTATCCCTTTGCCGGAATCGTACGGCACTGTGGGGCCTCGTGCAAACGTCGCGCTGCGATGGTGTACGCTCCACGGATTATGCACGAATACGGGCCGATGGAATGCGGTACGTAACTCGGCGGCGACAGATCTAAACGAGCACGTAACAAGACCATCAGTGATTGGCGATCTGAAAACCGTGCTTTGAAAACGTCGATTTTTTTTTTCAATCGATCGCTATGATCCGCGATCTCTTTACGAATTTTCGAAAGACCCATTCGAACTGGATCGGTCGTATTGTTGAATAAAACATCTCCATAATTATTTTAAACGATTAATAATTAACTTTGATTGAACGTAAATATCGATTCGAAATTCCAAATGATCGATCCAATCGTCGAGAACGAGAATCGTCCATCATATATACTAGATATTTCTGTCTTTTCGTTATTGATCACTGTAAAAAAGCTTGTCGCACACCATTTTTATGTGGATTTAGATCTGACTAATGGGTATATGTTTTTTTTTTTTATATCAAATGGAACATCGAATTTATTCCGATGGATCTTTTGTGACCGATTTCACAACGGATCGGACTTTTGCTTCCGATTTAAATCGATTCAAAAAATCGATCCACTGACGAGAATCACCGGTACAAGCGGTGTCGTCGAACGCCGCGGACGAATTAATTATTCGAGATTTATATTATTTTATTTTACCCGGCGTAATTATCGGAAAATCGTACAAGATTTCGCGTAAAGATTATTTAATGCTTTTCTTTCTTTTGAAATCGATTATATTGATAAACGACACGATCCGCGGTTTTTTCAATCAATTTGAATCTAAGGCCAACAATATTCAGAGGACAGATCGGGAAATCGTGAAATTCCTCGTCGAATCGGTCAAATAGTTAAAAATCGTTAAATTTACACGAAATTTACGAGTTACATTGTTATAACTGTCCGTGAGTTCATTGTACAGCGTTTTGAATCGTATTGGATGCTCGGTATTAACATTCTATAATAGCTTTGAAACACCTCCGAGTACAGTGCACTCTCGCGTATTTTTGAAATAATTATAGTTTTTTCTAATTGATCCGAATAGGAATATTCACTAGCAATTACTTCGACGAGAGCAAAACCATCGGGTTTCAATTTCTAGTGTTTATAAGTGTATTAAACACGTCGCGGTTGTCGAGAGTCGTTCGAGCAACGAGGTCGGGAGAACACGATGAACTCTCGCGGGATCAATTAAAAATAACACACTTTCAAAGAGTATATTTTTAATTATCGTTTCATCGTCAACCCGTAAAGTTTTTCGTTTTAATTTCCGAGTTCAATCGACGGAGCGAGCGCCTCCGTTCTCGTTTTGGAGTGTTTACACCGACGGCGCTCTATTAACCACTTAGTTATCGCACCAAAGTAAACGTAATAATCTTGACGAAACGAAAAAAAAAAAACTTAATTATCGTAATATTCTCATTGAAGTTGTCGGCTTTTACGATATTTTCACGCGCGACAACAGAACGCATTTATTATACGATGCTTTCACACATCGAGAACAACCTCTATGCAGTCACTTAATTTTCGCAGAATAGAAACTCCTAAATTCGATGGAAATCTCGTTACACCGTGCACCCGTTTCGTGACGTGTTTAAACTGTTAGAGAATAATGCGTGCTCGAATATTGAACGTTTTCATTACTTAGTGTCATATTTATCGGGTCGATAGCATTGACGGCAGTAATAGTTAATTGTTACACTTCTGAACATTTTCAAACAAAAATAGATAAACGAAATCTAGGAGAATTATTACCTTAGCAAATATATGCCGACGAGCTTTGATCCGTTGCCGGAATTACACTTTTTTAATTATCTCGCGTACGTGTCTATCCGCGATTGTCATATTAATGTTTTTTTTTTTTTTTTGGTAAAAAAAAAGAAACCACGATTTCCACGATATATCCGAAACTGGCAATCATAAGCGAAACCCAACGATTTCGTTGGGATAGGCCGAGTTATAAATATTGAAAAAAAAAAAAAAATAACAATTACAATTCCATTTTTTGTATTTGTATTTCTTTGTATTAAGTAATTCACTCCATTTTTTCAACGTAATGCAAGTCTTTTCTTACAAGTCAAT
Organism: Chaetogeoica ovagalla; assembly: GCA_032441825.1. Taxonomy (NCBI): domain Eukaryota; kingdom Metazoa; phylum Arthropoda; class Insecta; order Hemiptera; family Aphididae; genus Chaetogeoica; species Chaetogeoica ovagalla. Next base: position 1,260,295 of record CM063727.1, on the reverse strand, counting down.
TATTTAATATTAAATAAAAAAAACAAAAATAAGTATAATAATAAACGACAATTGAACGGTATTAATTTTCTGAGTTGTACCGGCCACGCATCGCGTATATTAATTTTAAATCCTATTTCGGACAATATTAGATCGGTGCGCACGGAGCTGACTGGCCCGGCTCACCGGTTTCACCTCGTGCCGGGCAAAATAATGTCCGCGAAAAATATATAAATCTCCGTCCGTTTTATTTGTTTCGTGCACGACGATAAGACCTAGTGAATCGGTCGGCGGACCGCCAGACGGAATAGGACGAGCACGAGACGAGGATATCAAAACAGTCGCGTCCCTCAGGAATTCCGTACAAATATTACAAAAACGACTCGTTCCGCACGTCATACACACACACACACAGAAGAGAGAGAGAGAGAGAGAGCTAAGCTCCCGACGTCCTGCGCTCGTGTTTACACACCGTATGAGGATAAGTAGCGGACGACAAACGACCACCCTCGGCCATCAATACGTCGTTATAAAATATTATACTCCGCCAGCTCGGTACGGGATTTTTTTTCTTCTTCTTCTTCTTCTTTTACATCCCCCGGGACGCGCTCACCTCGTTTCCCGTATTATTATTATTATATATACGAGTATAGAAAGAAAATAGGAAACGGCGAAAGTATTATTACATACGTACGTCGTCGTCGTCGTCGTATATACGTTTGTCCGCGCGCGCGTGCAAAATTCGAGATGAACGATTTGGATTTTCGGCCCCGCGGCGACGGTTTACCGTTTACCACCGGCCCTTCGCGGACCGTAGTAATCCCGCGGCGCGCCACGTACCCGACGTACTTAATAATATACGAATAGTTTTTTTTTTCTCTCGTTTTACTTCCTTTTTTTCTTTTCTTGTTGAACTCGTCCAAAACGATAGGAAAACGATGTGTGTGTGTGTGTGTGTTTTTTCTCCCCGTCTGTTCGTCGTCCTCGTTTCGCGTGTCCGCGACTCCGTAATACACATATCTTCCGCGTCGTATATAAAAAGCGGTGGACCCGCCGATTGAAGGGCCGGCGCGAATAAACGTTCTCTCTAATGCGCGTAGAAAGTGTTTGAGGAAAACGAGCAAACATCGTTGATAGACGTTCCATAACAATCGTCGGCTTTTCTATGATTTGCGAATTATCGAATGAAAAAAGGAGGTTTTCCAATTCGCTAGGAAAATACGATTTGACGGTTGTTTTCGACGAACGTTTTTTATCTTTGTACTTGCGGCTAATCGGTGGTTTTATTCAAATAACCGGTGTTTGATTTAAAAAAAAAAAAAATTTGTATTACGTTTATACAGCGGAATCCGGTGAATGTTTCGTTGTAATATTGTTAAAAAAAAAATAGGCCGAAAACGCCTCTAAAAAAAAAAAAAAAAAAACGTCGTTAATCATTTCGAAAAATGTAGAAAACAAAAAAAAAAAAAAAATGAAAAAATAGTTATAAGACGACGTGTAATTAAAAGGCGTTTATGTGTGTTGAAAAAATCGCGTCGAGAAAATTTCGCGATGAGGTATGGTACGCCCAACAGAGCTTTCGAATAATAACGACTGTGATTATGAATAATTATAAGAACTTTTATTACAATTTCTAACTACTAAATTATATTAAATACAAATGTTAAAATACGATATTATAAGATACTCTGACAATAGTATAAGATGCTCTGACAATATTATAAGATGCTCTGACAATATTATAAGATGCTCTGCGTATACATATGATGCTCTGTCACTCGTTACTCAACAACGACTGCCCCGCGACCACTGCTATGGTCTGTCTCTACCGAGTCCGCCGAATCATGGAATTCGCCTGGTCAGCGGATTCCATGGCTCGGTCGGTCACGTAGGCCAGTGCTCACATACATTTATATATATACTTGTACAATTTCGCACAGGGTGTATACAACATACATATACTTATACAATATCCTACAGGGTGTATACAACAGCGGGGAGGGACAAAAAAATACGTGCAAATCGAAATCCGAGTCCCACTGCAACGCGTGATCGCTATCAGCGTGAAAGCCGTCGATTTCGTTCTCGCGCGCGACACGCGTTTTATTATTTTCCTACACGTGTTATTTGTACATTATAAAAAAAATACGATATTAAAAAAATACGAATAAACACACACGCATTAACGTTTTGGCGAGACGAACACGCGCGCGCGCGCGTATATATTATATACGGCGGCACAATGGGACGCGCGCTCGTGTATTATAACAATGTGTGTCGACAGTGAATGATGAGCCGAGCGCCGTCGAATTTCCTAGTCCGGCGCGTTCGTTTTTTTTTTTTCCAACGTTTTAATTGAAAAATCATTAAGGCGAGTCACACGCGATCGCTTTTTCGCTATATCTACACACACACACTCATTGAATAATAATAATACTTTATTTTTTTATATATTTGGATCGCAGCCGCAGCTAAACGCGTTTTAAATATTATTATTATTATTATTAAAAAAAAAAACGCCATTTAAATTAATTATTGTTATTCGACGGTGTGAATTGTTTTTTTTTTTTTTTGCGTTCGATGACATCGCCGCCAAACGCACACATCGCGGGTGTGCCAAATATATATGATATTCTACTTCCGAACACGCGCCGCACAGTGTTTACGTACAATGGAGCACCGCAGTCGCCGTCTACAGAACGTTTCGACGTGATATCATTTAATAACTGACGCGCGTGTTAATGACAATGTCGTCGTCATAGTGCAATGCTCAAAAAGAGATTTCGAAGCCCATCCCATCCTTCAACATCACCAGTCAACGTTTCAGTACCTTTACTGAATATAGCGACATTTTAGCGGAATACCTTCGCCTCGTGCTGGGCGTACACTATACGTGTTACATGCAAAACCCATCCACTGCTCTAAATCGTCGTCTGAACACTCGAGTATTCTTACATCTAATACTTGAACGGATGTCTGGCCTTCTCTATAGAGTCCGTGTAATTCGGTCTTCTTTCCCGTTGCTCCGTTTCTAGCCGGTTATATTATATAAACGACCGCAACAATTTTGTCTTAATTTTTTTTTAAATACTTGACATACTCTCTCAAAAGACTATCTACTTTTAGATCTGATTCGACCGCGTCTGTTTGCGAAATACACATATATTTTATTTATTTTTGGTTTGCCTTTAGACGTCGTCTCTTAATACTTTATAATACTTGTTAATACTTTATAATATTTATAATACTTGTGTGTATACCCACGCGGTTTACGTTTATGTTTCATATTGTGCATTAATATTCACTGTCGATATCGCATAAATTGTCAAGGTACCCAATTCGCTTTTCTACGCTCGTCATTATTGACTTTATATTATCAATTTCACCGAGATTTTATTGCGGCCGTTTCGAAAAGACTATCTCACAGCGTATTTCATAGTAAGTATAGACGTATACATGTTACATGCCTTTTTCGTTAGTCATGTTTCTACGAACTTAATCTGTTATACTCGGTCATGTTATAACAATGCTTAAATAATTTTAATTAGCTGCACGCGCAGAAGTTTCACGCTGCTCCCGAGTACGCTACGTTTCACCACACAACCGCTACGCGTTTAATACGCGAACGATGATGAATACAATGATACATATAATAGAGTACTTTAATTATAATAATAATTATTATATTAGAATATTTTTAATTCATACGCGCTAATATAGACGGCATTCGAATCCGAGCGTATGAATCGTGACGAACGCACCGACAGAAAAACGTGTGTGGTGGGCACGGATGTCAAACATTCTGTTACAAATTATATTATAATAATGTATTTTCTTACGCATCGTGTCGAAACGTAGGTACCAACCATAATAAGCGTGTGGCTGTGAAACGGGCCTGATAGCTCGCAGTGCATCAAACACTTATAAGTATATATATATATATATTTATATTATTTTACAATGCCATGTTACAATAATTATTTATATTCGCTATATGGCTGCAGCCTAATAACTAATTATTATAAAATTATAATATAATTATTAATTTATACAGAGATATCATTATGTATTTATAATAATATATATACCAGTTATATCTAAATAATTATTTATTGTTCGATTATTTGAAATTATTCAACACAAAAAAACATATATATATGTTTTTCTGTGTTACTTATAAGTAGGTATCCACCTACCACCTGTACAATCAAAAAATCATAAGTATTTTAAATCATTTGCAGGTAGATAACCACAGTTAATGCGAATTGTGAATACTTATTATAACAGGTAATTATGCGTTTTCACTAATTGTATGGTTATAAATATTATGAATTTCCGCAACAAATTTTAATTAATATATTTAATTTAATCGTCATTTATTGGGATGATGCATATACTTATCCTAACAATAATAATTTAATATTTACATAAAACACTAATTACTTATTACTTTTGTTGTAACAAAATTATCGTGGAAATTCATAATATTAATAATCACACAATTACGGAAAAAGCGTAATTTTCTATTATAATAAGTATTCACAATTCATCACATTTATATTGTGGTTACCTATTTGCAAATTATTATCAAACTGCTTTTGACTTTTGAGTGTGAAGGTACCTATACTTTTTTTTTGTGTTAAATGATTTAAAATAATAAAAAAAATTATTCAGATATATATACATACAATATAATATTATTATATATTTATACACATGATCCCTCTGTATAAATCAATAATATATATATATATATATTACACCTAAATATTTTTTGGAAATATTTCGTCTCGCGGAGAGAAAAAAATCGCACTTTTCGTAAAATTAAGGAGACACAAAATTGTTTACTTGAAATTATTTTGAAAATCTTAGTTTTTAAGTTGTAGCTAAAAGCTGTTGTTTTACGGGAACGAATTCGATAGGAAATTAAGAGGACTCTAAATTTAAACGGGTATCAAATGGCTACACCGATGTAAATACAGCTGTTATATGATGATTTCTTTATATATATATACTTGTAATCTTTTAAATATATTAATTTTAAATATACATTACATAAACATTTTTTTGTATATAATTAATATTAAATTGGCCTTAATTTATTTCTATAGATACTACAAAGTAATATTGTTTGTTAGTTAATTTGATTGAACAACAAAATTCCTGACTATTCAAGTAAATTTTAGTATATTTCCATTCGTCAGACGAGAAAGTCAGAATTCAATAGTGTTCATTGAAATTCAATAGAGTTCACCTGTAGTTCATTTCAGGTAAGTTTTCAGACAACACCGCGAGCTGAGGTCGATTCGCACTGTACGCGCGTAATAGCGATATGCAAACGGTCTACGAAACGCCGTATGAGGACCGTCGATATTTCTGGTGACAAATAATTTTGATGGACAGTCGCAGGGCCGTGTTATCCATTATAGGCAAAAATGACAGCTGGAGTAGGAGGGGAAATAATAATTCGAATAAAGTAGTATAATAAACTTCGTTCCATTCAAGAACGCATTCACTCACACGCACATTTAGAGACCAACATTAAATCTCCATTGGAAATTGGCAAGTATTTAAGAGAAATTGGATTTCAAGAAGAAATAAATTTGCCAATTTCGATATCGAGTTGCGAATTTATTTGGCAAATCCAGTAAGTTGCTAATATACATCGTCTGGAAGGTCGTTCCCAAGACTGTCAAGGGTTAAAAACGATTTTATGAACTATGAAGTACGAAGTACGTCTGAATATCTTATCAATTTTGTGTTTGGGATGCGATATAACAAGAAGTGTAAGTTTTGATGAAGTCATAATGATTTTGCCGAAGAAAAGTCTAGGAAGAATGCTTTTAAAAATATATTTTATAATACACAGGTTGTTTGTTTCACTTGTTTTGCTATGAAAATCTATTAGTGTAACGTGCTCTTGTACGTAGGTATATAGTACAGCGAATCGATCTTAAACAATCACCACGGGAATTGTGAATAATTTTTTATCGATTATTAATTAATATATTTTTTTCAGTAAATAAAATAATAACAAATCTGAAAAGAAAATGCATTGCGCATTTGCATTTGCGTCTTTCGGTATTGGAATACTTGTAGGAATGAAGTTAAACGATTATTTAATGGACAATGATTACGTTGAAATTGAAAAATCAAAATTAAAAAACAATGAATCAGAATTGGAATATTTCCATTCAAGATCTGCATTAGCGATAATAACAGAAAGCGAGGAGAAGATGAATTCATTAGAATTGGACGTGAATAAATGTGAATTACTTATGAAATATCTTTTAGAAAAAAACCAGGAGAAATGTTTAGAAGGTTTAAATGGAATGAAAGATTATTTTATATTGGAGATAAATTTTAATTCGGAATTAATAGTGTCATTACCGGAATCAAATGAAGAATAACTCCGTTTACAAACAAAACTGACACATTTACACGTAAACACACCTAAGCTATTTTCAATTTCACTATAGAATGACTTAATTTTTTTCATTTTTTTTGTTTTTATTTTAAAATCCTTAAAAATTGATTATTAGCAATTTTTAATTTGTTCAAGTATTTTTTTTTAAGATAAAAAAAAATATTTATGAAAAAAAAAATAAATAGAAACGTGCAAAAATCATTCTATAGTTATATTGTTAAGAAAATAACAAATCTGTTTTCAACATTTTGATCGCATCACTAGGTCGATTGGTACAATTGTTTAGCCATAAATATTTTAATTTATTAACATTAATTTTAACCAGAATAATAAGAGACGTCGGCGAGAAGAAAAAAATTGAATACATTTTTCTTTTGTAATATTTTAGATTATTGTTTATCTTTATCATAGCTAAAACCTATTTCTTTCTTCATACCAAGTCAATCTCAATTAATTCTTCGATGATTTTAGAATGGAAAATGTGCATTTCGGTGTTGCTAATGTAACCGGTAAAATTGTAAACAATTGCGTACAGTAAAACGTATTTGGTGAATATTTCAAGTATTTATGATCATTTGGTTTCAAAATCACGGAGAAACAAAAAAATAATCGATTTCGACGAAATCGAGTTTTTATGTAATATTTCGGTAGTTGTCGAGGTTTTTTTCTTTTTTTTGAGAAAATCGAAAACTGACTCCTCTAAAAGTATCAACTGGATAAACCGGAAAACCAAGGCGTGATTGTAGAGCACAATTTCCGATAGAATTCTCGGGTAAAGACATAAAAAAAAGAAAAACGCATCATTGTAAAAACTAATACATCCCCCACGCTGCGCTATGAATCTAAAACATTTTTATTTGTTTTACTAGAAATTATTAATGAATTCACCGTGGAAAAATGTCTAATACGAGTAGTAAGTAACACGTGTGACCGGAGGAGCGAAACGAGAGCCCTTTGGTGTTGGATTGTTTCCGCGCACGAAGGGACACGGTCGCTGGTGCGTTGTGGCCGTGTGTTGCGCGCGGTGGGCAAAGAAGAGGAATTAATCGCGCGGCGCACGACGGCGAGTTTTACACGGTCGTCCGAATGCGAACGACAGACACGGAATTTCGGGAATGCGAAAGTTTAAATGGAAACGTTAATCGACGAGACTTTACGGGAATTTACGGGACGCAAAAACGGCGGCCGGTGGAGGAGAGGGTTCCGGGAGCCGGTGGTTTTTCAAAGGTCCCCGGGTGTCGTCACACGGCATTTTCCTCCCCTCCCGTTTTGTTTATACGGCCAAACCGTTTTTGCGCCGGTTCTCGCGATTAATTAAAAGTATCGAACCGACGCGAATTACTACACAGTACACCGTGTACGCAGTGCGCCGCAAATCGAATTGCCGGTCCGTAACGACATTCAGCGAAAGCGACGAACGAAACCGGCTTTTTGTCGTTTCACGCGGGAAAAACTGACTACATAGTCGCCACCAATGTAATTTTTGTCGTATGAAAATTTGTTGTTTATACGAGCTTTTTTTATTCGACTACACACTCTAAAATTCGCTTGTGAAAATTCCTTGTTATTATTATTATTATTATTATTATTTTAATAAATTCATCTCCTCTAATTCAATGTTATTAGAGCCGACTACTACGGACACCGCGACTGCAGATATTACGGGCGATTAACAAACGCGTATTAAATTATTACGCTGCGTACGTCGGACAGTTCAGGTCCCCGGACGGGATTGAAAATTCGGTCATCCCGTCGTCGTTTTATCTGATCTCGGTTGAATAATACCACTGCAGCGACGTATCGTATTTCTTCCTAATCGCTGACCGTTTAGATTAAAATATTTACTTTTATTGCGTTCCGCGTTATTTATATGTCTCGCGCACCAGAAAGAACCGAAATCTCCAAAACCGTTAAGTCTGGAAATATATTATTACAACTACATTTCTTTTTTTTTTTTTTTTTGAAAATCCGTTTCTCGATGATAAAAATACGCGTAACGCTTTTCTAATCTACTCGGAAACGGGATCTTGACGACGAAAAATTACTTCCGTTTTGTAAAAAAAAAACATTAAAAAAAAAAAAATTACAAACGCGTTCGGACGAAACGATCGGTTTGCAAAACAATTTTAAATACGTTAAAAACATAATATAGCGGATACATTGATTTTTTTCTTTTCGATTATACTAAATTTAGCGAAATTGGAAGTCGGCGTACGCTATTTATTTCACCACGCCTGACAACGATAGAAAATAAGGAAATTCTGTAATTATAATATTCGGGGTGGACTGTATTAAAAAAAAAAGTTAATATTTAATCCAAAAATATTGAAGACACGGTCTTTGCAGTCTGGACGAACAATACGCTATTAGTGGTTTTTAAATTTATTAAGCTTCATCGCTTAATACATAATACATATTTATGTGTACTAGTTTTATTTATTCTATCCGTAAAATACACTTCGACGGTAGAAAACACGTTTTAAAAAAAAAACATTTCGAAAACAATATTGTGACAATGGAAAAGTGTGTTCTAGTAAATATTTGTCTTAAATGTGTTTTTTACATGTTGAACGCGAAGTAAAAGATAAAAAAACATCCTGCAGTGCGCTCGTTCAGTACACGTTTATGAGATGGTATATAAAAAAAAAAAAATAAAAAAACATGTAAAGTCGTCCAATACGAATATGCGTCGACAACAATATTCCGTTGTTCTTTAACACTTAAGGAGCCTATTGGGAAAAATCGATAAATGACGTTTTATACTGGAATGTAACGCTTGTCAAGATCGTTTGGACGCATCTTTAATCGGTCGTTTGCGTATCACTTGTTTTTACTGTAGAAGAGGTAGTAAACATGACACGACTGATTGATAGACCAATAAAGCATACGGTTTTATATTATTTCAATTGATTTTATATAATTGAAGTTCTAAAAGAAATCCGAGTGAAAACGTATATTACAACGAGAAAAATATCACGTCAAAAGATTAAGAAAATTCTATTTGATTTAACGCTCTAGGGAATTGAAAAACATAGAATTCGTAGACGAATTTTATTTAAAATATACAAATGCAAAAATACCGGTATTTATGCATTTTAATTCTTAAATGATACAAACTATTCATAAAGCTCGTATACGATGTATATAAACTGTTTGCGCATCGTTTGATTATTTAAAAAAAAATGTCTTTATATAGCGATGCGTAAACGGCCTAAGCCCCGATCATTCGTACATCACGAAAAAGTTTACTTCGCTATTAGGAACGGACAAAATCATACCGATTTTTATAAGTATTGCAATCCAAAACGATTGAATTTGAACGAAAATCGAAGTTAGACGTTTGGCCGGGTGACTTTTTCGAAATCGAGAAACCAGCAATGGAGACCGCTCGCGCTAACGCGACAGATTGTCTGTAACCTGACTAACTAAATTTCCACATCGTTTAACGCCAAAATTATCAGTTTGCTACCAAAAGTGTGGATTCGCGTTAATCTAAAGAAGAAAAAAAAAGCGTCTTTTTTCGAAAACAATTAAACGCGTTCGCCTCAAAGGTCCCCCGCACCGGGGCCCGACGGGACCGTTTCAGTCCGGTCGCGCGGCGAAAACGCATTTGGACCGCGCGGCGTGCGAATCCCGTCGGCGGCTTACCGCGACGATCATCGGGCGCTTTATGGTCACACGGTCCATAACTACTGATGACACGGCGGAGCGGACGATGACGTCCGAGAGCGCGGAGAGGTTGAGGCGCAAAACCTCGGCAAAATTACGCGCGCACAAAGGCCCGCCACCGCCGCCGTTGAGGGATGGGGGACTCGGCTCGTCGCATTAATAATAAACAAGTGCGAACGGACTCGACCGGACTTACAACTATGCGTTACCCGTCCCTGATTAATAAACGTCGCGCGCGCGTTATAATACGAGCTTGGGGTAATATCGATGAATAAGTAAGTACCAATACTTGGTGGCGGTCGCAGGGAGAAACTTCGGCTTCGTTCGACGGCATTAATAATAATTTCGCACGGACACCGGACGCCGGTTTCCAGACAGCGTGTATAATATACCAGCGTGTGTATTTTGATTCTTTTACTCTCTTTCTCTGTTTCACATCACCGATTATTCTTCATCGAATTCCACGGTAAGTTCGGTTAGTGCCGCGCGGTAATTTTTCCAAAAAAAAAATTAAATAACCGCCAATTCTCTGAATATCGTAACGAATTATAGACGTTTCGATATCGATAGCGGTGAGAAATTTCGTTGCGTTCGAAAAACGATCAGTGAATATCATTATAATATGTCTGTTATTGGATTTTTATGATTGAAGAAAGAAAAAAATTGTAGCGATCCGCAGGATGTGACGTGGATGTCGCTCAATTGAATTACTCGGAGATAAAGGTTCTGTCTATGGAGTTTTGCATTATTTCTATTCATTCGCCAAAAACAATGCGATAAATCGTTTCAAAATTTAAAAAAGAAAAAAAATTCAAGACTATTAATTTTGAACAAACGTAATTTTCCGCAAAAAAATGAAATACATTTTGTCCGAAAAACTTGAAATGTTAATTACAAATAATTCTGTTACGATTTTCAAGATTTTTTTAAATAGACGAGTTGACGTACGTTTGACCACTGTGTTTTTAATTTTTAAGCCTTAAAGCCAAAAAATTTTCTCTGTTTTTTTAAACTAAATACTTCAATATCTGTAATTGCTATAAATAACCCAAAATTGAATGAAAATTATTTTCTCGTAATATAATATAAAGTTACACATTTGATGAATATTTCATTTTCTATAACCATGATTAAAATCACAAAGAAACAACCGATAGTAACTCGATTTTGTCGAAATCGATTATCTTTGTTTTTTTTTTTTGTGTGTAATTTTTACGATTTCTTTTTTCTTTTTAGACGTTTTTGAGAAAATCGAAAAACGATCTCTTTAAAGTACCCACTACGTGCGATTTGCTATAACATAAACAAGGCATGACCGTAAATATCGGAGCACTCCTTCTGGTTGAATTTTCGTATACAGACAAAAAAAACCACATCATTGTAAGACCAATTCATTTCTCGCTCCGCTCAGAATGTATACGAGAGAATTGTCCGCGTTCAGAACGGGCATGTGTCGAAAATCTCAACTGTTACTTCGCAGGTTTTCGGCGTGTGTTTTCCTTAAGGAAACTTTTGGGAAAAATCGTAATAAATTTCAATTTACACACGAAAAAAAAGTGTTTACAGAAGAAAACCGAGGAAAAATCCTATATGCATTTTTCGCAATTCGCGCTACACTCAGAATCCACAGGATTTGATGTTTTAATTTAATATTCGTCTATACTTCTGCAGATATGTTTTTGTATATCGTGATTTACTAACCGCAATGTGTTCTGGCATATAATTAAAACGTTTACAATAAATTGATATTTAAAAAAAATAAAATGTTATATCGTTTAGTTAACACGCGAATGCGAAGAATTCGTTTAGAAATACTCGTATGTGAAACTATAATAGATTATATATTTTTTTCATGCCGAGTCGTATATGAAAAGATCACTGAGGTCTTTATAACTAAGTTTTAAACCGCGTATAGGGAAAGAAGTTTTTTTTTTAATAATCAATTATTATCAATACGCAGTTCGAGTTTCAATCGCGCACGGGCTACGTTCTAAACTTAGATTTATCGTATAAAGTTTTGTAAACAAATTTCCATAAATGGTATAAATATTTTCTTTTTAAACCCGATGTCATAAAATATATAATTTACTGGAGGGCGGACATTTCACATGCGCCGTAGAAAAAAAGAAAACGTTAATGATTTATCGAGTTAAAAAATACCGTAGTTATTGTAATATAATATTGCTGTTGATGGAAATATAACGTTTCCGTTAATTTGTTTATAGGACGAAACTCGAATAAAAAAAAAATTAATTCAACGCGATTCGATATGAACGTCATTAAAGCGTTTTATTCGTTTCAGTGAAATTGTAATTGCTCGGCCGGAAATTATTATTATTCGTATATATTGGACAAAAAACGAAATTTGAAACTGCGCAGTTTTTGTATCTATCGAACACTAAAAATTCTCGACTTACGTTTATGATCGAAATTTAAAACGAAACCATTTCAAGCGCGAAAAAATCGAAAACGTCAGATTCGCGATGTTCTTTTACGTGTCTCGTACATTACTTTTAATAAATTGTGGTCCGATATTTCGTCCACAATCCCGCACATTCCACTTAAGAACTTTACAAATTATTGTACATATAAAAATATATTATTTATAATTTAAATAGTATCGACAATATCCAATGAATATTATTATTTTTGATAAACTGTAAAGATATTTACACGAACGTGTCCGGTAATTAAAATATCCCACTTCTATTTCCTGTTCGAGTTTAATTTATTTGACGAAATATAGTTTGATATTGTCATCAATACGAGAGTTTTAGAACAAAAAAAAAAAAAAAAAATCGAAAACATAGAAAAACGATAACAATACGTTATAATCCGTTACGCTCCATGATTTCCATAAAATATTAAATGAATACGCGTAATTATTATTTCTATTTCTTTCACGTATCCTTCTACAATTCTTTTATTTATTTTTAATTTTAAAATGCGACTAAGATTTTGGATTAGAAAGAATTCTCGGACGATCACGTCGTGACGCGTTATAGTTCCGGTAGCAATAAATTGTATTTCGACGGCGCTTTATTTCAAAAACGTTTATTCACTTGTGTCTGTTTTGCGGTAGAACAACCCGAAAACGCGTTTCTCTCAAACGCGTCACAAAATGACGGTCTTGAAATTCACACCGAATGTATCACTTTGTACTGTTTTTATTTCTTTCAAAAAATTTCTTCCAATTTCGGACTATTTATAGCAATTATTAGACTATTTAATATTAGAATATTAAGCTATTTGAGTTATAAAAAGGGTAATTTTTTTTTCGATTTAAAGGACTGAAAATTGTGTGCACGACTGTATCGAAACGAATCGCGACAATTCTATAAAACAAATTAAAAAAAAAAATTTCCGAAAGAGTGCTCGGCTCGGAATTCGTTTAAGAAGCTCTCGCAACATCCGCGGATCGATACCCCTTTTTTGTTTTATGCTATTTTATTACATAATGGAATATTAAAACGCGTCTTTTGTGTACACGTCCGACTATTATTTTCGTAAAATGACTAATGAACGTAATAAAATGTGTACGACTGCGACGGATCGCCGCATTTAACCGCTATGTAAATAGGCGAGTTTTTATACCGGGCGGCAAAAAAAAAAAATAAATATTTATTAACGATCGTGTGTGTGTGTGATTGAAACCGCAGCGTACACTCGATAGTACTCAAAATCATCGGTTTTGTATGTACACAACCGATTTGAATAAAATAACGATTTCCTCGCCGTCGTACGCGTATGCGCGGAGCATCGCGTCAAAACATTATATCGACGGCGGCAAAACGTACCTCCTTCTAATATAGGAACCCCGCGGGAACAGCCGGTGACTGTACGTAAAAAAAAAAGGACAAAAAAAAATGTGTCGTTTATCGCCGTCAATAGGCCCGTGTTTTCAGCACATTTAAACGATTATTTCGATATTTAATTGTGCATTAACGAGCAGCCAGCCGCAAAGGTGAAATATGATTTTCGTTTGTTCCCCGTGTGTGTGTGTGTGTGTTTTTTTTTTTCTTCGACTCCGTCAAATCGATTAACGTTTTATTTTTTTTTTTCTCCTTTTGACATATTAAACACACAACGAATTAAGAAGAGCGGTTAGGTACAATACAATAATAATAATAATAATAGCTCTTATACGCTGTGTGCTACTATACGCGCTGGCTGCAGAGTTCCCGTTCGCGGGGGCATTTGTCACCGGAGAATACGACGACGAATCTCTCCGCAAGGACGATTAATTATTGTTACCGACGAGCGCGCGTGTACGTGTGCAGCCGCGCCTTTTTTTTTTTTTTTTCGCCCTCTCACTCACACACACAGACTCTCTCTTTCTATATGCAAATCGCGCGAAATCGGTCCGTCGATCATCTCTCAACCCTTTCGCCGTCTCTCACGCCCCGTCGGATTTACCACCGCTATTCGTGCGCAGGAAATCCGTCGGTATCGGACGGCGAACGCGATAAATCAAAATCAACGCGATCCCGTCGCGACTACGAGTCTTAACGACGAAATCTCCGTCGCGTCTATATTATGCGCAGTTTGCTCGCACACGATTCCCCCTATAATTTACAACCCTTTCTCCTCCGCCGACTTTTGCCGTATCATCTTCTCCGCTCGAGCTTTTTTTTCTCCTCTCTCTCTCTCTCTCTCTTGTTTTTTTTTTTTCACGCCACGTCGCTCCGGGCGAAACTGTCCGCATATCACCATACGCCACACCGAGTCCTCTTGTATCCTCCTACGATCCTCGCGGCGCGTATGTATTACCCGACGAATCGAACCCGCGAGTCGAACGTTATCTCACTGCGCGCGCGTCTTGCGCGGAATCCGACGGGGACGGACGGTCTCGTCGTCCCGGTTGTCTCGACCGTTGAATAGTCTGTTTTTTTTTGTTTTTTTTGAAACTCGCTCGTCTTACACGGTCCGTGTGCGAACGGCGAGCTTCTTTTTTTTTTTTTATTCCTAATTAAGTGTTTTTACCTTTGGTTTTTTCCATCGTCAACCGGAATCCTTCGGCACGGCACGGCTCGAAATAATATTTCCGAAATAAATCAAAAATAAAAAAAAATTTTAAATCAACGAAAACGATTCGCTCGCTGACGCGCGCGCGCGCGCGCTGTGCTGAATCCCTTATTTGTATTGACGAATTTCGAGGACACGATAATAACGACGAAATTATTTTTTTTTATACATAATATATATATATATATATATATATATATATATATACACTTCGTACGGATATTTAATCTTGTTTTTTCCATTGATGTCCGAGTCAATAATAGACTTTTACTGGATTTGAACAATCGTTTCGTTCGAATTTCGAATGTTAACACCGAACGTTTTATCGGTCTAAACGTATTTTACACACGCGCCTAATAACGAGTTTTTTTTTTTTTTTTATAATCACAATAATAATTCGTCTTTCGTTTCGTAGTCTTAAATACTACTCGTTATTTTTTTAATATTTCGTACCGTTTGATACGAATAATTTAATCCATAAAATAATCGTTTGTTCGTTGATTACGAGTTTTTATAATAACGTTTGATCATATTTTTTCTAAGAAAAGCACACGCGCGTGACATCGTTTTTAATCGATACGATGTAATAAAAACACGTTATTTTTTTTATATAATATTTGAAATATTAAAAAGACTCTTACAATTAATGAAAAAAAAAACTACTATTTCTATTTCAATCATTTAACAATTTGTTCTACTTGTGTTTATATTTACGCGTATATGTGTAATGTGTATACTACCGTATACAATTTTGTAGAATTTTACATGTACAAAAAGAAATACTGTTTACAAAAATATTTCAATTTTATTATTTTATCGTCATGTAGTTTTTTTTTTAAAAGTCTCTTTTTTTTATAACAACATACTTATTCATATATGTTAAGGATAAAGAAAACCGTCTCGTTACAATAGTGATGTCAGATTTGTTTTTATACTTATCACATATATACGAGTATACAACCACGGTATGATTCGTCGCATTCAAAAATAGCTTTTTTTTAATTTGAAAATATATATATCTCATATCGGTCTAAACAAAAACCGCGAGAGAATACGATATTTATAGAAGTATTTTTTTCATTTTCGAAATATATTAAATCGAAAGAATAAAAAATAAACTGTATTTTTTAAATTACAATAAATTACTGTTGAACTCGCGCGATAACATGAGAGGAAAAAAACGTTATTGAAAAACGGACAATACTAAAAAAAGACGTCGTCGATCGATTGCGATCGGCGGCTGTAGAGATTCCAGAAGAAATTAAATTATCGTTTTTCCTTCGTACGTAGGATCGAGGGGTTGGCCTTGGACCACAGCACAGGCACGTGCGAATAGCCGGTGAAACCTAAGCTTGGTGGCAAAAGATAAAAAACGATGTCCGTACATTCAACGGGTTATTGTTTTTTATTGAAGAAAAAGAAGACGAGGAGGGTGTGTGAGAAAGGGACCGACGGAACGCCGGACCACTCAATTCGAGTGTCCCTATAAAAATAAAAAATAATTGTACGGTCAGTTAAGGACGATTACCGCGTGTCAAGTGCGTTTTTTGTTATGTTAACATTATGCGCAAAGGTCCCCGGAGTAAAGTGAAAAACCGTAATCCGCCGAATATTTGGGGTGAACATAATAATAATAGTAATAATAATAATAATAATAATAATAATAATAATAATAATAATAATAACAATAATAATAATACTATGGTATAACAAAAAAATTACAATAACGACGTTTTATCCAACGGCGTAACGCGTTCCACCACGTATATACGCACAATCCAATAACCGCGAAATTGTTTCGAAACGTCAAATTTCTATTTTCTATTTTGTATATTTATGGAGGGGAGAGGGAGAGAAATCGTAGAATCGTTACCACTGGCTCTAATTCAGAAGTGCGTAACGAACGGGGGTGGAGGGACAGGGACTACCGATATTTAAAATGAATACGAATAGTATAAACTATAAAAACATTAATATATAATATATAAAAAAATTTTTACGAAATTAACGATAAAATGAATTTCGATTAATTTATATTCTATTCGATAATATTGTCTGAATTTCAAAATTGTTTTCGATTCGTTTTTAATAATTTCTAACGATTACCGGGCGTAATAATCGGTATTGTAAATTAATCGACATTGATTTTGCAGCGATTTCCGTGTCCGCGTTTTCATTTACGGAATAAGAAGGAACTGCACGGAGTGTTCTCCGTTGACGTGCATGGAGACGCGGTAGTCGACATTCACTCCGAACGAAGTGTTCTTGAAAAGTAACGCGCGGGATTTCTCCGTCTCTCGAGACGAGAGAGCGGAACGATTCGGCGGGATTTTCGGCAAAAAAAAAAAAAGAAAAAGAAAAGAAAAACGGTATTGCGGATAAATGTATAACGAAATCGTGACAATGGACATTGATTGTGTACGAGAAGAACGGATTTTGATTGAGAGTGGAGGTGAACGGTACGGGATTTGTATTTATTTAATTTTTTTTTTTTTTAAAAAGTAATAATAACGCTCGGAGTCGAATGCGGTCGCAACGGAGCGAAAATAACGAGGTCGCAAAAGACGGGTACAGTGAGCGGAGAGGCGAAGAGCAAACGACTCGTTTATATTTACATGCAACGTGTATAACACGTGAAATATTGTAAACCGGCCACTTCAAAAGCCCGCGCCGGGGGTTCTCAGGTGTGCCGCGTTTCCACGGTAATCAAAACGGTCCGTAAACGCTAATCCGGCCGCGGCGCACGTACGTCGCGTCCTTTTATAAATGCCGACGTTCGTCGCAAAGGCCCGATAAAATAAATTAAGCTTAAAATAATATTCCGCAAAGGCGCAACCCGCTCGGTTTCCCATGCGCCGGGCTTTTGTGCGTAATATTATTCTAATCGCGGAACGATACGCGATGAGCAGAGTGAATTAAACGCGTATAGGTGTGTGTGTGTGTTTGTACGGAAAAAGCCCTTTCGCTCGAGCACCGTTAAAAACAACGAGAACACACGTCCCTTCGACGCGTGGTTTTTCGGTTATTATTATAATTATTTTTTTTTTTTTTTTGCTTCTGAGCGGACCGGGGAACGTACGACGAAGTGACTTTTCTGTTTTTTTAGAAAAAATCACGAAACTAAAAAAATGTTTTCGGAAAATTCCTTTCGATTTCCAGCTATTTCTAGATGTGTAATTGAGTTGTTTAATTCGTCGAACGAGTAATTCAAAGCTTAAAAGCCTATTTGCAATGTCAAATACGTTACTTCAACTCAGTACTTATCCAATATCCAAATTCTCGTATTTCGCACACACTTCGTCCCAAAACGGTTATTAATTAATTAAAATTATACCTATTAAAAGGGTAAATTGGCGAATTTGAATAACGCACTTTTAAATTTCGTACTGCACAAAGCGTGTTGTACTGCACACAATTTTAGAGACTGCTTTAACTAAAAAAAAAAAAAAATCTTGAAAATCGTCGGTCACAATATTTCGACAAAGTGATAAAAACAAATAGTTTTTCGACAAATTTCTCTAATGGAAAATTATAGCCGAAATTAAATATTTTTAACTACCTAATTTCGTTGTAAGAGATATTATGTATATATCGCAACGATTTGTACTGTAAGGTTAATCGTAGAGAACGCATTCTGTACGCACTATAATAATAATAATATTCATAATTATAATAATAATAATAATAATCATAATAATATATTACACCGAAGTTCCGCTCAGAATCGTTTTATCGAATGCAATATGGTTTAACGCATTGCTCGCAAATTTATAGTATTGACAAAACTGTAAAACCATTATAATTCATTTATACGACATACCTATTTTCTTTTTTTTTCGATTTTTCTACGGACGTAAGGAAGATAAAAAACGTTTTACAGCCTTACGTCATATTATTTCTTTGTTAACGTACGGGTGATATATTGCGCGTTTATGATTTATCGAGTGTGTACAAATGGAGAAACGAAATAAATAACCCCGAATGGAATAGAATGTTTTAACGTTAACGCGAAATCGTATCGACTTATACGTGATCGCAGGGATAATATTCAAAGTTATCTTTCCAGGGATTTCTGGCCTAACGATTTTGCCCGTCGGCTCTAAATGAAACAATCGGCCTCGAGTCGAACATTTAAAAACATCACGTAAATCTTCTTATATCAGTTGAAGCGACCATATTTTTTTTTCTTCGCATAATTAGACCATTCGTGTGAGCGCTCGTCCTCTATAAACAAAGTACAGTAAAACGAGTATCGGATCGTGGACTACTTCTTTAAGCCGTTTTCGACAGTTCGTAACAAATATTATTCTGTACAATATGAAACGTTTTTTTTTTTTTTTCTTTTTACACTCGTAATGAACAATACCGTAATAAATTTTAAACGTGTCGTTTCATATTATACGGTGTGTTGCGAGATTGTAACAAATCGAACAGACAATTGTCTTTCGTTACTAATGGCGCGCCGGACGACGAAAATCCATTAATTCCGTTTTCTTAAAATCCTTATTACAATATTGATTACGGGAATAATATTGTAATTTGTCTAGTACCGGAACCGGTGAGATTCTCTCGAATCGCGGCCGCTTTAAATTCCCGTGTTCGTATCCGTCTACTGGGGCGATAAAATAGTTGAACATTTTCTAATAAATCCGGATTCACACGTACAGCATATTTATTATTTTCGTTTTTTTTTTTCGAGCATTCACAGTCTCTCGTGCGATACGGCGGTACGACGGGGTTTATTGTTTGCACGCCGCGCCGGCGGTCGGAGGAAGACGAGTAGTATTTTCCTAACTCACCCCATTCGATGTGTGTCGAGGAAAAAAAAAAGAGGAGAGAGATTAAAAATCAAAGGGCCGAACGAAAAAAAAACGTATGTAAACGCCCCGTACTAAACAAACACACTATACCGTCGAATTATAATAATAACGCTTATATTATTATTATTATTATTATAATTATATAGAAATGATAAACGTATGGAGAGAAAAACCTAACCTATGTCGGTCACGGTTGTCCGAGAACAAATCGTCGGCGCGGTATCGAAAATCGTCGTTGTACAGCAGTAGTGCGTGCTTCAATAATAGTAGTAATTATTTTATTATCGTCGGTTTTTTTTTTTTTTTGTCCGCCACACGAGATCGTTCGGAGACGCGCCGTTATCGAATTCGTTCGGGAACAGATGTTATTTGCGTTTTAAGGGATTAGCTTTTTTGCCTAATGATTTTTTAAAAAGACAACCGTGAAAATCGTCTCCGCGCGTTATTATAATAACGTTTAACCGACTACGGCACAATGATTTCTAATTTTTTTTTAAGTCGCCCCATCTAACCGCAGTCTCTTTAACGAGATTAATGGATTTATATTTTTTCCTTCGCGCCGTCGATTTACACGCGCGCGAAGAGCTTATTATTTGTCCACCGTCGTTTTTCCTACGAACAGGTTTTCTTTTCGCCATCCCTGCTAAAGTGCCGATCCGTGTACCGCGCGGCCAGTCCGTCTCCTCGGCGATCCTGTGCCAGCGCGAATCCCCGCACACGCACACGACCGTTTCCTTAAACGCCGACAGCGGATTCCGTACGTTTGATTAATGATACGCCCGACGTTCCCGAACTTTCCCTCGTCCGACGCCGATTATTCGATATTAAAAAGAAAAAAAAATCCAAAAAAATACAACGCCGTCACGTCGCCATAATCCAAATGGATTATCGCGTTGACTTTATAACATATCGCGTATATTTGCGCAATTATTATTATTATATTAGTTCAATACGGTTTAAGTAGTTAATGTAGTAAATGCCGCGTCGAAATCGGGCGCGAATACAATATTATAAGTATTAAAGTATACGTATTATATAATATTAATAATACTATACTCGACATAAAATTATTAAATCGATATTGGTTTTCGGTCAATTTTATTTATAGTTCTGTAGTTTCTAATCGCGTCGGCTAGGCAAACCACGTCTCAATCGTCATTATCCTGATTTCAAACAATTTTATCGTTATAAACCTTGATCATTTCTATTGATATTATTTGATGTTCCCCCCCTCCCGTAAATCTATTCTGGATCCGCGCCTGGTCGAAATTGTAGTTAAAAACGCGACGGTAATGTTAAATTTAAAGCTACACTCGCCGTTTGTACTCTATACAGACACAAACACGTAATATTTACATTCGATGACTTATAGTTGAAAAAAAACCTATAAAAGCGACTTTGAACATAAAAGAAAAAAAACATTTAAAATCGTTTTAATTACACGACCCTTTTCTTTTCAAATTGTTGTTTTATTATTTACAATTATTGTACGAAGAAAAAAAAATTGATTTAAAATAATATAAAAAAATATGATAAACTCTTAATTCTTCTGTCGGCTAATGAAGAATAGTTAAACGGATGATTTTAAATCACAAAAAAATTACCCTAAAATATTAAAAAATTTAAAAAGGCAAAAAAAAATTAAAAATAAAAATTAGCTATACAGATTCGTACGTTTTTAACTAGAAAATCATAGCCTAACGCGTTATGAGAAAAAAAAATGCCAACGTCCGGGCCGTACACTTACAATAATCTCGAACATTTAACACTTAAAATGTATGTAAGAAAAACGCGTTTAAAAGAATACACGAGTACTTAATTTTTCTTTTCGTGTTAAATTCGTCGATTTTTTTTTTAGTTAGAGAAAAGTTATGAATTCTACAGTTACGATTTAAAGAACGTTTAACGCGCAACGATAAACCGAGTACCCGAAAAATATGTTACTAAAATAGATGAAATTAAATCGATATTCTATCTCGTATATATTTTTTCATTTATCTTAACAGTAAAAAACGATACAGAACGATAGTGGTGCGTAAGGGACGACAATTCCGCTTGATCTTTGATCTAAAACCGATGAACGAATCGTTCCCCGCAAGAAAATCCAACGGGACGAAGACGACTGGACTATAACTGTCAATCGTGTACGTGAACGGGGGGGAAAAAAAATGATTGTACATTTGAGTGGTAGTATTATTTTTTTTTTTTTTTACTTTAAAATTCATAATACGTTCGCGAGGAATAGAAATCGGTTCGGGCAAAACGAAAACGCGAGAGACAATATAATTTTTGTAAATAACTGGCAGACGAATTATTATTATCTGGACCGAAATCGATTACATAACGGTGTCATGACGAGTTCGGAGAAAAAAAAGAGTAAAATAAAAACCCGATTGAAAAATTTTCTCCCTCTGCACCGGGCAGACCGAAATCTCGTTAGAACATTATACACGATTGACGTATACAGTGTAATTTATTTAAATAATATATTGCACAATAGAGAGATGATATTATGACGACGGGATTGGGTGACAGTGGCATTGTGTACGGTACGCATTTCATCCGCGGACGCGACGACGACGACGACGTAGGCGCGGGCGGAAAATTTTATATAGAAAACGCGTCTGTCGCACGCGCCCTCGACAACCGCGAATAATTAACGATCTCGTCGTCGTATATTTATAATAATAATAATATAATATACAGAACTCATCCGTTATATTGTTAATCAACGGCCATCAATCGCGGTATGCGATTCTATAACATTATTATTATTATTATTATTCAATCCGTTTTCATATATATATAAAAAAAATAAAAGTCCCTTAAACAATCCGTGTTTATAATTACTTGCAGGGTTTGTATCATTTAAAATTTCATAAGTATAATATTACCTTCGAAATATGAGCGAATATGCGTTAAAATAATATTGATCGCGCGGAGATGGAAAAGAAGAAAAATACAAAAATTTAATAATAATAATAATAATTATTATTATTGTTTATAATAATCAATCGTTATCGAGTTACCATTGTCAGTTAACAGTTTGTCACTTACAGACTGCTGTAATTATTCGAATTGTTTAAATGCGTTTAGTCGCTCTAGTCGGAATCCCATAGGAATAGTAATAATGTACTTGGAAAATTCGATTGGGCAATAAATAATAATAATAATAATAATAATTTTAAAACGCGTCGATTAAAATGACACTATTTTATTAATAAATAATATTTGTTATACGTATACGATAAAATATGACATTATTGAAAACAGGTAAAAACGGTAAAAACAGGGAAAAGTCCGGAAAGAACACTAAAAACTAAAATTAAAATCGCAAAATACGCAAAATTATGAGAAATTACCCGTGTTTATAATCGTGGAACAAATTTCGAACTTACTTCGCTATTTTTATTTTTTTTTTTTAAGCGCTTTTAAATACGCAAATGCTATAAAATGCCAACCTCGAAAATCGCACACACACACATTTAAGTATTCTAAAATCCCGATTGCGATTGTTATTTCGCTCGATCGGTATATTTATAGTCGTATTGATTTTTGTTGTTTTACGACGTATTTATTTTATAACAGTTTTTCTTTTTTTTTTTTTTTCATTTACTTCGTTACTTTATAATTCGAAAAACTTTTAATTAGAAAAAAATTCAAGGTACAACAATATCGAACAGACGTAGAGACTGAAATTTTATTCCATAACATCATATAATGTCGTTTGTTTTTAGCAACAGCATCGTTTTAACTGGTTTAAATAAGTCCGTAATTCGCATTGATTTATGTATTACCGATCAGTTGCAAAAAATTTTTACTAAATTACTTTGGTGTAAATTACTTTTTAACATTATAGTGATTATTATTCGATACGTTATAGAAGACAAAATGTCAAAAATTCGTCGCAGGATTTCGGAAATTCGTTTATAACGATTTTATCGTACATCTCACGCATTACATTCATCTTTTTTATTTATTTTTTTTTATTTTTATTAGCTTTTAGTGATCTTTTATTATTATTATTATTATTATTATTATTATTAAACACTATTACCGTTGAAAAACCGTCGAATCGATTTGTTTTCGCGTACGTAAAAACTATTCGACGGGCGCATTTTCAACGATGAACCACATCCCACCCCATTCAAAATTCATTTCGGTAACGAATAATAATTTATGGATAAACGTTTCTCGCATCGCGGATAACCCTATTAACATTTATTTCGTAACGTTTATTTTCAAGATAAAAAAATTTCGAAACGAACAAAACTCATATAAAATATATATGACATCGCCATCCATTGACTATTTATTATAGTATACCGTAATTGAGTGCGTCTTCCGTTCTACGACGGAATCCGATTGAGACGCCGCGCGCCGGCGTTACGATTAATCATCCAAACGCCCACGTCGCAGCCTCCGCGACACGTTCGCAACAGATTTCCGTGACAATTTCATTTGTACTCGATCGCTTTTCTCTATTATTTATCTTCGTCCCTCCTTCCCTCCGTCCCACTGTTAACCAAATGTTAAAAATCGTAAAGTTGTCACATTAAGGCCGGCGACGTTTATTTTGCGGAAAAATGTCATCATTGGGGTTAAAAATAAAAAAAAAAAAAGATAAATAAATAAAAATCCAACGTATTGACTATTAACGCATTATATTACGTCATTACGTCGTCGATAATTATTAATCAGCAAGAAAAAGAGAAAACTGCACGCCCGAAACCACGATTTCGACAGATTAAGAGTCTATCGTATCGCTCTAATGGCTACGTTAGCGAATCTACGGAATAGGTTAGGTTGCACAGAAAAAAAATTATGAATTTCACAATAAAAAAAAAAAAAAAGTAGTGTTTAAAAAAATTAATAAAAAGAATTTCAGCGCGTATAGTGAATTATATTGTTAAAAAACAACTCATTAATATTATTTGATATATGTATCGATATAAAATTGTATTTTTAAAATGTGTATAATTGAAATGTTTTTAAATTTTTTTAATTATATATTTATATAAATTCAATTTTGAAAGAATTATGCGCATAATATATTTACAATTTTTCAGTCATTATCACTATATAAAAAAAATAATAGTATGATTATTATCTAAAATCATGTTACGCAAAATTTGAAATCGGAATTAGCTTCCTTTATTCTTTTAGTTTTTCGTATTTTATTTTAAATATTTACAGTACTATCAATATTTAAAGTTATTGTTCCGTAGTAATTGTTTTATTCTACAATCTGTTTGTTTAATTAAATCACTAATGGTATTGAATGCGATTTTAACATTATCTATATTTATTATTATTATTATTTATTATTATTATTATTATTATTACTCGTATTATATATTATTGTTATTATTACTATTATTATTATTTTTATTATTATTATTTCTTATTGTTATTGTTATTATTATTATTATTATTATTATTATTATTATTATTATTATTATTATTATGTAAATAACCGTATACTTTATTACCGTCAAAAAAAAAAAATAAATAAAATAAAATCGTTAGTAAATATTGTTCTGGCGAGACGTCGCTCTCTTATATTATGTGCACGGGGTTTTAAACGTACAAAATAAATAAATAAACGTGTTCAAAAGAAAAAAAGAAGAAGAAAAAAACCCTCGGGTGTAATGTTACTATGATAATATTAATAATAATAATAATAATATGTTGGCATTCGCGTTTTCGACAATAGCCGTCGTGGTGGCGGCTGCGTGACACCGAACACCGTAGAAACATAATAATAATAATAATAATAATAATAATAATAATAATAATAATAATCGTTCTAGATTTATATCAAAGTACAAATCATACGTGGTCCCATATTATGCTAACAAAGATTAATATTTTTCTCGTCCGGCTTTGTCGTGCGCGCATATACGCGTCATGATACCATCATACGCGGCATGAGCGAGAGGACCCTGTGTGCTGTATACTTAACACGATCTCGTCTGTTGTCACTCGTTCTTACCGCCATAGACACACTGGGCACCGCAGCGTGCCCGGGGGCTCATTGTTATTCAAATGTTATCCCACAAAATTAAGTATTAATTTAACATTGTTGTCCGCGTACGTTATTATTTATCATATAGATAACTGTCGTAATATCACGTCAGAGCACGGTGCAGCGCGTGTCTCCGGACAGAGATAGGGCGCGAGTGGGGTAAAAAGAAAGGAGGAGACAAGAAAAAAAGAAAAAAAGACCATTAAAAACAATATTATATATTTTTAAATAATACACGGCCGAGACAGAAGAAGAAAAAACGCTCGCGCGCATTGTGCGAACGCGATAGAGAAATGATAAATGAAATACACGACGAGTTTATAGGGTCAAAGGGCTGTAAACGATTTTGAATAAATACCGTGTGCCCGAAACGTAATGGGATTCGTTGTAATGGACTTCCTCTATTTCTAAGTTCAGACATTTTTTTCGTCACATTCCGTTTTGGGCGCACACCGCGGTTAGCGGCCCGCTATGGTTACCGACCGAAAACTAACTACTCCTGTTGCTCTTCGGTAAACGATCTTCTTAAAATTTCCGGGGGGTTTTTCTATTTTTTTTTAAAAAGTTACTTTAATTTTTAAACGATTTGAAAGACGTTACAATAACCGATTACGATATCGCTACGCAGATAGAATATTCTGATGGTATTCGTTACGTCGCATGCGGCGAACGTTATTTTGTTGGGAATCGTGGTGATTTGGCGTCTTCTCAACATAATATTATACCGGTCATACGGCTACGAAGCGCAGCGAATCCGGCAACTGCGGATTCAAACATATTTCTACAGATAATAAAACAATAAATAAAAATGGCTATTCGTACCACCGGTGTATACCGCGGAACTACGCGTTTCACAACGATAATTATCGTGTTGTTGTTAACAATATTATAAATGGGCTACGCGTGCGCCCCGTCGAAATATTCAAAACGAACGAAAACA
Organism: Chaetogeoica ovagalla; assembly: GCA_032441825.1. Lineage (NCBI taxonomy): Eukaryota > Metazoa > Arthropoda > Insecta > Hemiptera > Aphididae > Chaetogeoica > Chaetogeoica ovagalla. The sequence goes on along the minus strand of CM063727.1, from coordinate 1,233,407 downwards.
GTAATAAAATATAATATAATATTACATATATATATATATAAAAAAATATATTTTTTTGATCAAGAGTCGGACGCTGTAGAATATTGCGTTCGCTGTTATTTGCATTGATTTCCCGCATTACACGTCTTATAAGTAGATTCTTATTAGAACTTTCGAAAATATTTTAATCGGAATACAAATTTTAACAAATCACATTATATTTTGTTCTCTGTTCACGATGATTTACTGTGCGCGTCGTCATCCTCAGTGAAATGACTCACTTGAGTAGTAAATTTATAAGAGTGAAAAGAATACGAATAAACCTGTTCAATCGGTCGAGTTCACGTGAAAACTATTTACTATACGTCCGCGGGGGGGAAATGTAATATTAATTCGATGTTTCGCTGTATGAAATGGAATCTGTCGAAACAAATGACGTCATTACATCAGCTATCGAATATAATATAATTTCGTATATTAAAAAAAAAATCCCCGTTTACATTCGAGAAAAATAAATTAACGAATACGCGTAATGCATAAAAGATTAGCGCGGATGCTGTGGGTGTCGATGTCGGTTGAATTCGTATTATTACATTTTAAAGCACCGATATTTCTTTGTTTTTTTTTTTTTTGAGAACAATTTCGAACGATAGTCTTCACGAATTCCTGCACAATTTATATTTTAATTTTTTTTTGTTTCGATTAATTAAAAAAATGTTTCGTGTCCAAGATCGTTATACATTTTCAGATTTTAAATATGCCTACTAATATTCAAAACAGATGTGTTGACGATTTTATCAGTTTTTTTTTTTTTTTTTTTTTGCAAATTTTCTGGCTGTTTTTCTGTGTGCGCGTGAAGTAAAAAATTCGTGCAGCTGTTCGCGCAGCAGATTATGCGGAGACGTCCGCAATGAGTTTCACGATGACGGAGACGTGCCAGGATTTGAGTAAAGTCCCGGTTGATTTACGGTATACGTGACGACGACTTACGGTACTGACCGTAGTTTTACTTATAAGTTTAAATTGAAATATCCAATTGTTTTTTTCGTTTTTTCTTGTTGTTGTAAATCCATTTTTATGTATCGTTATTTACAGGTTTACGAGTTTACTCAATTGATTATATATATATACGAGAAGGAGATTACCTATATTTCACGTAGGAGCCTCGTATTATATTATTTTTTATAATTTGTGTGTATTTCTATTTACAAATGTATTCACACCGTTTACACCGATCGATTGTAAACGCACCGTTTTGTTTCCAATTCGTGTTGTACTTTTTTAAAATAATTTTTAACTGTACGACAAAATAATGTGGTTTAAACGTTAAAAAAAAAAACCAATCGCTTCGGCCACTACGCCTTTGCGGTCCGTTGGAAATTATATGCGTATTAACCACAATAGCGCAACGTTATTTTGCCCTCATCACGTATAATAACGGCGCTATCGTGTCTGCTTTACGAAGTTGTCGGGTTCGCGGACCAGTCGCGTTGGGCTTCTCCAACTCGGTCAGATATTCGTATACGTAGTCGTCATAATGTTATACGAGTATCGCTCTATTCGTTATTATAATATCTTGGTACGATGATTTTGTGCGAATTGAAACTACGCGTATTATTGTAATGTATTCCAACCGGGTCGGATGTAAAATATGTCCGCGCGATTAATTTGACTAATAATAATAATAACAATACGCGATATTCGGTCGTTCCGAAGACTGCTCTCCTTTTGGAGGACCGACGACGGCCCGGAAACTTCGCGCGTTACACAATAGTAATAATAATAATAATAATAATAATAATAATAATAATAATAATATTGTTCAACGAAGAAAACACACCCTTCTGATAATAATATATAAGACGGCTCGTGTCTCTGTATATATAACGCAATATTATTGTCTCGCGATAGTAATTTCTACTTTTTTCTTCCCTCCTCCCCATTTCTATTTCTCGCGTCTTCCACAAGCCGTTTTTTTGCGCTTGCGCGCGTGCCATTTAATCGCGTTTCCCGAACGCCGGCCCGGTTTCCGATATTCACGGTCCGAAAGACGTTCGGCGGGGTCGGCTTCGAAATTATTAATTTATTTGCCCCGAAGACAAAACACTATTATACAGTGCCCGACTGCGATCCGGTACGCGTTGTGTTTGTAAGGCCGGGCGCGCACTGAAAGAGCAAAACTGCTCCGAGTTGCTCGGAACATTTTGTCCTAAACAGCTCGGAACAAATTCCCATTCGCGCTGACAAAACAGAACACAACGAGACTGTAATCCATAATTCTGGATTAATTTTTGTTATTAAACACCAACTGTCGAGATGAGTAAAATGTTAATTTGTCCTGAAAAAGCTACTATTATTATCGTGAAGGCTCGTCCTGCATAACGTAATAATGGACAGAGAAAGAGTTTTATCCGAAATCCAAGACGAACTTCGACTTGAAACAACCCGAACGGCAATACAAATTACATCAAGACCAATTAATAATAGTGCATCTACTGCAGCAATGGATATTCGAGAGAAGTTCACGAATTATTTCAATACAGACATTGGTCCAGTCCCGTGGCAAAATGTGTACAATGTATAAAAGTTTTTATAAAATTTCTTTAAATTATTTTGTTTTTATATTATTACTACTAACCCGATGTTTCCATTTCTTCGCGCTGATTTCATTCCATAATCTGTCTTGTATCAAATTTATCGCCATGATCTTTATCCGTATAATCGTAAATAGATTTTCTTAAAAACACTACAGTTATTAATTTTTCTGAATCGCACGCCATTTGAAATTAATATAATAAAATTTTCGTATTGAAATTAAAAAGATTAAAATAAAATAACGATATAATAAGGACAAAATAACGCGTTCGCACGAAGTTCGGTGGTGTACTACTATTCGTAAAATAAACCAGTGAATTCGGTTTTCGTATTTTGATCGGAGCTGAAATAGAACCGGACCGATCACGAGCGATCACGTTTTCTTCTGTCTTGCCGCGTTTTGACTGATTAGTGTGCGCGTGTCAATTATTTTACACGTGTTATAATTGACTCCAAACGGCTCCGAGCTGATCCGAGCAGTTTTGCTCTTTCAGTGTGCGCCCGGCCTAATACTGTACAATTATTATCGATTCTCCTTCTGTAAAATCATTATCGATTCTTCTTCTGTAAAACATAAAAATACGTATTTATATTTTAATATAAAAAAAAAAAAAAAAAAAATCTGTTAATAATATTAAATTTATACCGGTCGCCGCGGCGTGTTTGAAAATTTCTTATTATTTTCGTCGTCCGATTCGCCGTTGTTGTAAAATGAAAAAAAAAAAAAAACGGGGCGAAATAAGATTTCAATAGCAGGGACGTTTTAATTTCGTTTAACTATCAGCGTCTGAAATCGTACGTTTTTCAATTTATTTTTTCGTTTTTAACGAACACGGCTTTTCTATGTTTTCAAATCGACATTTTTTTTTTTTTTATAAACATATTCGACCGCATTTTAAATACGTTTATTATTAATGAACGGCCGAGAATTTGGACAAAAGCTATTTTTCTATATATATATTTTATTTTATTTTTAAATAATTATTCGCGAGTTAATACCAGCGGATCATCGTACGCGAACATTTCCACGCGTACTTCGATAAAAGAAAAAACAACAATTTTACAATATTAAAATTATAGGCGCATTGGTTTCGGGAAAGTTATTATCGTCGATAAAAAATATTTGCTTAGAACACGTTCTCGGTTACGGTGTGAACAGCGCGGGTCGTGCACCAACGCTGGTATGAAAATCGTTTTTACATTTTTGTAACCGGATTTTTACCACTGTGGGAGTCATTTTTTTTTTCCTCAAACGTTTTCACGTAGTAAAAGCATTTTGTTTTTGTTCGAAACGTTACGATTCGCATCGTTTTCCTATAGTCATGCGTTTCTATGTACGTGTAACAGAGGCGCATCGCAGTCGGGACTGTATGACGTCATTGTCGCGCCGGAGTAGAATTATAACAATAATAACAATAATAATAATAGTAAAAAAACCGCGTGGAAAACAAAATAAACAAACACCGGGCGGCGGTGATTCATCCGGCCGTCGATTGCGCGCCGGTGTCCGTACGGCGGATAAATCTAACGGGTTGGCGCACCGAGCAGACGGCGTCACCGAACACGGATATTAACCCCGGCTCGGATGAGATTCTCGGAACGGGTCCAGTTTTTCTTCTTCTTCTTCTTCTTCTTCTTCTTTTCCCGCGCTCGTCACGATAACAACAATAACGCGTTTATATAAATGGCGTTTCCCCTTTCCTTTATTTTTCGCCTTCACCGATGATGATACTCGTTTGTTATTCAACGTTTTCAGTGTTTATATTTCACGCGCGGAAACCGCGAACAAAACACACACACACACAGTGACTCATGGCTACAATACACACCGTACGCGTGCGTGCGTGCGTGTCCCTTTCGACACAACAGGTGATACAAATAAGCGCGCGGACAGTGTTTTTTTATGACGTCGGCGGCGACTTAAAACACACACCGCCCGCCAATCGCTGTGACACACTGGCCGAGCATTTCTTCGCGCACAAAAACCTATATGGTGGTCACACGCACGCACGACGATGATTCACCGAAACGCGTTATATAAATATACGTTTTTAAAACGCGCATTATAACGCGGTCATAATATAACGCATTATAAAAAGCGGCTAACCGAGTATACGGCCGATGGCCGGAGGTGGTGAGGAGGGCACGGAGATTTTACAACGAAATGCGCGTATTAAGAAAAACGGACGGCGGTCACGTGTATCGATGAATCATCCCGAGTCCCCCCCCTTCCCACCCCGTGTGCGCACGAATCCGCCGCGGGACAGAATCGGTTTTAATCTCCGTTGACACGGGAGACGACGGGACGGATTGAAACGAAATCGAAAACGATAGAATCGATATTGTCTATTTTTTTTTTTTTCGTTTCCACTCAAAAAACCCGAATAACTTTTCGGAATTTTACAAATAATATCGAACCGACACACGCCCCGCATACGCGCGTCGTTTTCAACATCGATTCACCGGCGTAGGTATCGCGCGCGAGCCTATTAGAAATAAACGCTTTTGGTTTTTTTTTGGTTTTTTACTTTATTATTATTATTATACGAGTCTTACGCGATAATTCGAAACAGCGGCGTGTTTTACGCGTACACTTCTCCTAGAAGTGTATTCGTTTTCGATTTCGCGTTCAGTTGTGTCAGTGTAATAAACAGGCACCGTAATTCGACCTAACCGGCGTCGTGTTAATCGAAAATCGTAAGTGCACACAGAGGAAAAATAAAAAATTAATAATCGACGACGTACTATATGATACGTACACGTTACGCCTATAATAAATAAAATATTCGATACAAATTTTTGTCGTTTCATATTAAATATTACTCGTACTGCTATTGGATTTTAACGGTTTCACAATCAGATGTTTAATATTTTTCGTCACTTTCGGAACAAAAAAAAAAAAAAAGAAGTGTCTTACAGGTACGCCACCGAATCGAACTAGGCACTCATTATTAAAACGGATTATTTGGATTCCGAGCGAACTTACTACGTTGTAATATCGAATATCGTTCCACATTAATGTAATATTAAAACAAAAACGTTTATAGAAACATAACCGAGTTAAACTTTTCAGTTGGTTTTTTTTTTTTAATTTTTAATTAACATTACATTATTTGACGTGACGCGAGTAATAAAAAAAAATAAATATCAATCGAATCCAACGGGGGCGGCCTGCATATTGTTATTATTATTATTATAGCGTATAATATTTTAAAATATTTGTTCTACAAATACGATATAAAACAATAATAAACGACTAAAAAACTCGCTATGACCGTTTTAAATTCACTACGAATTAAAACGAAATCCAGTGATCTGTTATTATTTGTCATACCTCATAAAATCCGTATGTTTTTAATTACGGGAAATGTCAGTGGACATAATATGAACGGTATTACGTAAATGTCAGACTACATATTATTATTATTATTATTATTTCGTACGCAAGTGTTATAACAGTATAAAATTAATTTATATATTTTTTCTCCTTTCTGTTATTGCGTTACATGTTTCTAAATTCATTAATGTAATTTTTACAATTTTACAAAGAATTACATTAAATTTGATTGAATACAATGTCAATTTATGGCAGCCATATAGAAACGAATGGGATTAGACGTTGTTTGAAGTAAAATATTTTTATTTTTTAATCATTCGGAAAAGATCGATTTTATTTTAAACCACCTTATTAATTATTATCGGTACATATACAGATTTATAACGAAATACAATTTTAATATTTTCTCGATCTTTTATGTTATCCAGATAAATATAACGCCGAGTTATCTAAACGTGTATCTTAGACGAAAATCACACTGATCTCGGTAATTTTTTTTTATTATTATTTATCATTACCTATATTAACGAGATTAAAATTCGTTTTATAAATTTCGTATTGACAAACTTTTTTTTTTTTTTTTTGCACGTTCTGTTAATAATTTTATTCCGAAACGTCAGTTTCGATAATATTTTCCGCCGTACAGAAATACCGGGTCAAATGATTCGGCGGATAAGTCAGTTCAATTTTGAAATGAAAAAAAAATTTCAACGTACAAAATGAACCGCGCGTTTTGAAAAACGCATGCGAATTAAAAAATAGAATAAAAAATTACATATTATCGACGTTTTCACTTAAGTGTGTAAAAAGATGTGCATTATATGATGTCGTAAATCTTTTTCGTCTACAACCAGACGAATTTACACGTACTGTATTTTTTTTTTTTGAATTTTTGCGTTATTCAATTCCATAACACTGCGCATGATATACATTGATATTTTCGCCACAACGAGTTTCAGTAAAATTCAAAAGAAAAAATATAAATAAAACCGTTTTCGGCGGTGACATCATTTTTGTACGCGCGGCGTGTGTGTGTGTGTAAAATCCGACGCGGCGGCCGTCGTCACCGCGCGCAGGGACCCACCGGACAAGGCGGTCTCCGCGCGCGGTTCGTACACATAATAAAATATCAGTAACGTCGTCGTTTGTAAATAAATAGAGCGACTTGAACGGCGGAGATCAACAAAAACAACGTATTTAATTTATTGTCGTATGCGCGCGCGTGTGAAAAAAAAATATCACGCGATACGACGCGACGGAGTATTTAATAATAAAAAGAGAAAATAAAACGTTAATAAAGTTATTTAAAGAAGCCACATGTGCAGTGCGCGCGCGAGTACTGGAAAAAAAATAATAATCGCAATTTCCGAGGAGAGAGAGAGATCGCGCAGTTTAAAAACCTATAAAAACAACACATTTTCCCTCCCGCACATTTAACTCCATATCCGCGCGTATCAAAAAAAAAAAAAAAAGCAAAATTTAATGCGTACACCGCTTGTTTTCGTCGTATGTATCGTAAATATTCGATTCTCGAACATTGATACGTTTTTTGTTTTCTCGTACATTCCAAAATCCTTTTGATCATTTGCGTCGGGTTTTGCAAATGTTTTTGTGAGGCGAACTTACTTGTTTCAGCCTCAACGTTCGTTGCCCTTTCAAAAAAAAAAAATACGCGGTTAAAGAGTGTTGGAACGCAGGAAGGGGGACTACTTTTGACCAAATTTTCGACCGTCTCCTCTTGAATTTCTTTTGCAATGGACAATATTTTTTTTTTTTTTTAGGAAGAAAGATATTTCGCACCAGTGATGATTTCCTTTCTAGGAGATGAGCCCTGACTCAATCTTTTCTCCGAGGGCTGCGGCCACGGAGTCCTCGACGCTTATGCTTTCGATTGTCAAACACCAGTTTAATACCGGTATTAAATGTGTATAACCGGTGTAATTCGCAATTGCTTTTCCGCTTTTCATAGAATTTTAGACTTACGAGAACATTTATTCTATATATATATATTCTTAACGTTATTATTTCGCTTGAATTCGACTTAGAGCGTATTCACAAACGCTGTATATAGTAAGATAAAAAAAAAAAATATCTGTACTTTTATTACAAATTAAAACTTTTACATTCAAACGCAATACATATTTTATTTTATTTATAGACTTTTTTTTTCCAAATAAATAAACATTTTTTTCATTATATACGTGTATATGAGTACTTATATACCTATATATCCAAAACGTTGGGCCCTTATCCCGGGCAATTGTCCTGGCCGCTACCAGTGTTGAAGTTGCTGCACAGGGATAGTGTAAGAAAACTCCGTGTTTTAAGTGGATTAAAATAAAAAAAAAAGAAAAAACCGAAAACTGAAACGTTTTTGTCTTCTTCGGATTTGCTGCAAGTGGCGTGCGCACAATGCCACACCGTAACACAATAACATAATACACGCGTGTCCGAACGGGGGATTGTCAGGGACGTCCCTGAAAGCCCGTGTGTGGCTGGGAAAAACGGGACGCGTTTTACCGCGCACCGTCGCACCGGATTAATGCGCCCGCGCGTCTTCTTGCGCGTCCCGGCGCGTTTACCTGCAATTTCGTCGCCGCGCGCTTCGGCGCACAACGGTCCGTTACCGCGGAAGACAAAAACCTTCGGCGCGGGATTACTCCGTTACAAAGTGCTTCTTTGTTCAATCAACCCTTTTTCTACACACACACACACGGCTCCGGTGAAAAGCTCGCGTTTTATAATCCGTCTCTCTCCTCGTCGCATAAATTATTATTTCACGTCACGCATCGTCGTCGTCCGGCGTGAAAACGTTCCTCCGGTGGTCGTCGACACACGTCATGCACCTAATCTAACCTGCAACGTGAAGAAATGCTCCCTCCCGAGACGCAAATGTTTCGTAAAACAAAAAAAAAAAAAAAAATCTAAAAATTATTAATGGATTTTAACGATCAAAAGGATGAGAAACAAAAAAAAAAAAAAAAAAAAATTGGTCCGTAATAATTTAATAGCGAAATTGTAAAAACGGAGAACGAAAACGGCGTGTGAATGAAATAGAAATTAATGCGTTAGAACGGCGGTTCTCAAACTGTGGTACGCGTATACTCCTTTGGGAGCACGAGTCCCCCGGCCAACAAATCTTTAAATTCCAAAAAAACGGCAAAATGCAAAATTATCAATATTATTATTATTGATGTAACACGTGACGAGTCTTGAGTGAAAACAATAGGTAAAACAAATTCAGAACGTAATTTAAAATTTCGCGTGTATTAATGAAATCGAAATGTGTGTATATATTTTTAATATATGTATATTCGATGTATCTGAGTTATGACCGAGTCACACAGATTATAACTACACAATCTAAGAGTGTAAGATTTGTTTATATATTTTAGTTTACTAAACCGAGAACGGGTACTCGAAAAACGGTATTGGTAAAAAGGGGTACCGTGTCTATAGAAATTTGAGAACCGCTGCGTTGGAAAATAATACATTTGTATAAATATCAGAGAGAGTGAGAGAGAAAAAAAAATATGTATATTATATACGATCGAGTCAAAAAGAGTACGTTGTGAAAAGTAAAGAAACACGTAGGTATGAGGAGTATGAGGTTCAACAAAGCGCGCACTGTTAACTACTGAGCAGTAGCCGCCTTTTGCTACACATATTCAGATGAGCGAGTAAAATGAAAAAAAAAAAATACAAGAAGCTCTAGTTTTTAATCCTCCGCGTTATTATACCCGCGAATATGATGATAACAATACGAGTAAACGAGAGACGACGTCCACCGTTCGCCGTCCCCTCGGGGGCAACGTTAAAACTCTTTACGGCCGCCCGAAACACTATTATTTAAATAACATAATAATAATAATAATAATATATATTATATATATACGTATTATTGTGTGTCTTCGTGGACGGGGTAAACGAGCGGTAATCTCTCCGTTCGATTACGCCGCTGCCACTCCTCCCGGTTGTTGTACGAGAAGAGACCATCTACTGCCTGAAACTATTAAAACGCTGCGGGAAAACGACGGCTGGTATATATACATATGCACGTAATAATATTATTATCGTTAGGTGCGGTATACACTGTTCTCTCTCTTTCATTAATACGAGTTTGCAAACTGTTTCCACGGGCGCTCTTCTTTTAAGTTATCGCCAAAACTTTGCCGCGCTCTTACGTATTTATTTTAAGCCTTCACGGACACATTACTTGTGTGGAGAGAAATTTCAGCGTTCTGTCCGTATGTGTGTATGCGCTTCTTTTTTTTCCCTCCCCCTCAAACACTCTCGTTTGTTATTTATAACACCGCGGGGAAAATGGGGTTTCGCCCATAATTTGACTACGCGTTACACATATTATTATATTTTACGAAATTTCGTATGTTTTATACATTTAAGAACAACAATTTCGCGTTATTTTTTTCATTTTATCGATTTACGTTTAATATAACGTTAAGTTTCCATAAAAAACCAAAAAAAAAAAACATCGATTTAATAAAAGTGAGAAGAAAAAAAACGATCGCGATTTATTTGTCACACGTTTTCTGTGGCCGTAATAAATTTGTTAAAAATTACGCCAACGGATTCGTCGCGAGAACGGGACGTATAATTTTGTTTTTTTAATATTTTCACATCCTTGTAATTCTACGCCGGCCTCTCGTTTTTACACTTTTGTGTTTATATCGTTTATCGTACGAACAAAAAAATTGTTTTACAAGGTTATCAGAACGGAAATCATCAAACGTATTTGACGTTTCGCCATAGTTGCAAAAAAATATATCACACCTCTAAACAAAGCTTTTTGATTTCCGACTATATATATTAATCGAATTAAAACTTCTTGCCCGATTGTTCATGACAGTAGGTCAATGTATGTTTAGAATTCGATATAACGGAAATCAATAATAATAATCTAAAACGATATTGCAGCACGAATGCAATGATTTATTTACATAATCGTTTATGGATATTGAACAAACTTAAATATTTATATATTTGAATAAAAAAAAAAAAAAAAATTATTCTTGACAGTATTACGAAAACTGTGGCATCGGTTGTGGATGATCGAGCCCTGCTTACGAGGTTACATTTCAGTCTTTTGTAACGTAAATTTGTCGAAATCGAACTCATATTTGGAAATATTCGAAAAAAAACAAAACACAAAGTAATTCAGTTCGAATATCGAACATTAGGAAACGAAATTCAAACTAAATTTATCAAAAAAAAAAAAAAAAAATCGATCGAGCGTTAAATATATAAAATAGATTTCGTTCTATATTTTAGATGGAAACTAATTTTTCCCCGATCCGAAACGAGTTTACAAATATTCGATACATTAAATGTTTAGTCCGACTGTAAGTATATTTTAAACTAAAGTTCTACAAAATTTTTAATATGTTATTTTGCGTATTTCCTTGCTGATTTTTTCCCCCAAATCAAGCCGTAATGTCGTGTACTAGCAAGACTGTGTCGCCGACAAATCCCGTTAAAGAGCTTACATTTATTTCGCATCAACGAACACTGCGCTGTTGAGAATTATTGACGAGACAAGTACGTATAGCATGTCCGTTCAATACCGTGCACTGGCATCGCCGGTTGGTATTTCAGTAGTTATAGTTAATAAAAAAAACGCGTTTTAATTTACTCGAAAACAAAACAATAGTAGTCATACAGATTGTCATGTACGATTTACGTTTAATTATCAAAACGTGAAAGCAACACCGGTTATGTTATCTCGTGCGGCGCAAAAGCGTTTTTTTTTTCCCCCGGGAAAGTTTTTAACGAAATCGAAACGATTGTGGAAAACGGATTGAAACGTTTTTTTTTTGGGAATTTATCGGCCAAATCGTGTTTATCGTAAAAACTAAAAACGCGCTCTCACTTTTAAGTTCATTTGCGTTCAAGTTATCGACGTTTATACACAATCATACGCGCGGCCGGGTCATGGGCACATCGATTGATTTTCGATTGATGCGATAATATTGCACGCGCGCGTTATATTTATTTAAAACGCGTATTGTTATGGATTTAAAATATTTTTTCGTTTTTATTTTTATCTCCCCGCCCGGTTTCACGTGAACAAACGTCCGCCGCGCATTGTTTTTGTTTTAGTTTTTTCATTTAACCCATTGTAAGTTCATTGTCCGCGTTGCAAGACGTTCAAATTCGCTGCTGCGCGCGCTCGTCGATGAAATCCACTCGGACGAATAGGTTGTATGAAAAATAATTTTTTTTTCTTTTTGTAATATTACTTTATTATTATATATTTTAAATATATTGATTCTACGTAACGTTTAAATAATACATAATTTCAATATATTATTTTTATTATTGTATAGAATGGTATAAAATTAAAGGAAACGGTCAATAGCCGCTTTATCGATCGTCAACAGCTATCGTTTGTCGACGGCGTTAAAAAAGCTTTTACGCCTCAGAGACGATCGGATACGCTGGACTTTTCGAAAATGACGAACGATAACAATAAGCCGCCATCGAAACTCTCGGCGTTTTCACTCGACGAATTCGTATCCGGATGGACTGCTGGTCGGTGTGATTTTGACTGGTATAAATACAGTTCAGTTTATTCGAGTGTTACAAATGTCGTTTACTGCAGGCATTGTTTCCACTTGCGTGGGCCATCCGATGGACACGGTCAAGATAATTCAGCAAGTGACCAACACCGGCGTGATTAACGCTACGCAGGCGATTTACAACTGTGACAAGGTAAAATCTTGCGGAGAATTCCGGTAAAAAAATAACTGCCGAATTTACGCGGTAAAGGTAAACGAAATGCCTCGGGCGCGCTGCGTACGAATTTTTTTTCCTGCGAATCAAGACGTGATCGGGTGTTGTTGTTACTTATCAGAGTATTGTGTTTGAATGTAAACGTATAATAATATTATTAATTTCGAAAAATACGATTCTGAGAGTGAAACTATTCGTTTGTTCTCTATAACAGTGCTTGTTTTTAAGTTACGTATGATTTGGAATAGTCTCTTTCCTAAACGTCTCCTCTTTATCCCTTCACCACCATCCTGTCTCTTTCTATCATACCTTCCTTTTTCTCTAACGTTTCACCTTGATATCGTCGCATCCACCTTATCACACATTATTTTCTTATCATTTACTTCCAATTCCCAAACAGAGAGATATTAATAATTTACATTAAGATGATTAAAATATGAATAAATGCAAACGTTTTCTTTTTTAAATTAAAAATAAATAGAATACGAATTTTAATATTATTTTATCATTGATAAAAATAATTAATAAATGTTACAATAATTGAATTATTATAGATTAGTAGAAGTAAGATCTTAAACATTTTTCGTTATACTCTACAACTAATTATTTCCTAAAAATTTGAAAATAATAGCTGCGCATTTTCTACTTAGCATCACGCAGAACGTGTCCAAACGCACGTTAAAATAAGGACTGATTTGTAGTTTTTCATCAGATTTCGTAAACGCATTAAAAAATCTACGGTTCTTTAAACGCTGTTAAAATATTAAAATATTTGATTATTGTTTGCATGCGGAAGTGTTCGAGCAGATAAAATGAAAAAATATAACACACACCGTTGAAAAAAAAACCATAAGCCTCGATCTGATGTAATACGGGGGAAAAAAAATCTAGACGAAATTTTTTAACTAAACGTTGAACAGTTCGCAGGTTATTTTAGAGGAATGATGTTTCCGATATTGAGCACAGGCGTTGTAAATTCGGTGTTTTTCGGAGTCTACGGTAATATCATGCGATCGATCCAGATGCGTCGGCATTGTGACGAGACTGTTAAACACATTGTTGACATGATCAACGTCAGGTTCTGCTGCGACGCTGATCGTTCGAACAAATATTGGCATTTCGATATGTTCGTCTCCGGTTGTGTCGCTGGCGTATTCTTTTCGATCATAAACACACCGAGCGAAGTTGTCAAAACGATGTTGCAAGCGTCCAGTAAAGTATTATTTGAATGGAGATTGCAGTGGCGTAATTCAGGGGCTAGAACATGGTGGGAAAGGAGATCAATATTTTATCGAATAAATGATCGTTTCGTACAATTATATTCATTTAAATAAGACAATTTAATATGTATAAAAAAAGTATTCTTGGATTCAGGACCGTTTCGTTGAGAGTACATCCTGGTGAGATGGCAAATTTTGACGATTACCGTCAACGCGATCCGTTCAATCGATTCTAATAAATATAACGTTTGGTTAATACTAATGTAGGCTTGTCGGCGGCGTCTTCAACGCCGTATTCTCGTATTTGTGACTTTTCGATTAAATGTTCAACAGTGCAAAATGATTTTGATCATCTGATAATACACATTTTTGTTAAAAAAACTTATAATTTTTCAAAGAAATAAAAAAAAAAAAAAGCCAAATGGGGAAATTCGACGCCAATATCCTCCTCCATTATGATTACGCCGCCGCTGGTGGAACGGTTTTCACGCGTGCGTTCGAAACATAAATCCATTTCAGATGTTTCTACATTCGATTCGAAATACGTGAAACAGGTCGCCGCAAACACGGTCGTCCCGTCGAAAATCGCAAGTCCTATGAAAGTGCTCAACGAACTGTACAAAACCAACGGTATACGTTCCATTTATCGCGGAGGGACACTGTTGATGATGAGGTAATATAATATACGGTCGGTGCCGATTATTACACGTTGTCCGCTGTACGACGCGACGTCGTTCGCGTGTTGTGCACGTTTTTGCGATTATATTTCGTTTTCTATATAGAGACGTGCCGAGTATGGGCATTTATATGCTCACGTATGAGCACGCGTGTTGTGTGTTGAAACAATTGTACAACGAACACCGACCGGAAAACAGGACCGAAACGATGCCGAAGTCTGTACAAATCGTATCCGGAGGTTTGGCAGGTACAATATTAGCGACAGAAAAAATTCATAAGTTCACAACTTCTTAACGTCGTTCTGAAGAGAACATTTTAAATCCGCTCTTGTTCCACAACCGTTTGTTGGAATTTTCACGCCGCCGTGTATAATACATTGTGTACTGCGCAGGTGTAGTGAGCTGGGTTTTGGTGTTACCTTTCGACGTGATCAAATCGAAAATCATCGCGGACAGCATTGTTCAGCCACTGTACCGCGGCGTGTGGGATTGTGTGAAGAAGACGTACGCGGAAGGCGGTACACCGCGATTTTTCCAAGGGATTTGGCTGATCTGCGCACGAGCTTTTCCCGTAAACTGCGTGTCGTTCTTGATATACGAAACGTGTTTGCAGGCTTGCGGCAGCTGTGGTTCGTAGAGACTCCACCGCAGTGTGTAGAAACTGTAAAATAAAAAATTGTACGCTTCGACTTTAAAAAAAAAAATGTATGTCCCGTAGCGAAAACACACGCTAATCTCAAGGGCGGACTGGGAAGGCCAGTGGGCCGGTTCAGTGAGCAAATTCAGAGTTCCAGCCCGAAAATTGTTATAAGATTATATAATTTGTTTCAAACTAAATTTCCAAACGATATTCGTCAAAAACATTGAGAATAAACAAAACGAGCGTGAAAATATGCGTAGAATATACGATTTTTATAACGAATAAATTACATACAACAATTTTTTTTCGTTTTATTATTTTTTTTTTAATTTAATTTCGTATCTTCTTATCGTCATAATTTTCTCTATGCAATTAATTGAAACGTGTCTACAGTATTGTACGAATTAATTTCAAAATCTGCTTGATTTAATTCACTCCGAGTTTAGCAGCAATAAAATATGTTTCAATACTTACTGTTTGCACACGGGTTTCGCGTAAAAGTGTATTTCCTATAAGCCGAAGCGTTTAAAAATTTAGTCTCTGCACTCGTGTGGAAGAAAAGTTAATTACGATTAGTTACAGATTAAGTAATTTGAAAAGTTTGGGTTTTCGAAACACGAATTAATTGTTTTCGATATAAAATTATTAATCGCATCTGGACGACCGAACGTTACGACCAGAGTGAGAGAGAGAGAGAGAGGATTTATTTGCGCATTCGCATATTTTTCCTTTATTCCAAACGGATTGGTCGTCAGGTGCGTCCACGATTGGGCTGTTCGTTTCCGATTGAAATTGAACGAATTTTTTTTTTCGCGCGCAACACTTCCAACGTAACGCGTACAATTGCGTGTTTTGTAGAGTTTTTTTTTGTAAAATCTACCGCGTTTCTAGTGGTATTTATAAATTAAATTCTTCCGTCGAATTCGTCGTAAATATTATCACCTGTTCGCAGTATGTTCTCGTCTCGATCCGGGACGAGCGCTAAGTACCCGTTTCGTTTCAATACGTTCCGTAACCAGTATAACGTCGTGTGACGTGCACGGACAAAGTACGAAACCGTTTTCGTGTCCCGTTCGGCCGCGTTTGAAAATTTCAAGCAACTCGACACGATAATATACGATTACACGACGAGTGCTGTTTAACGCGACAATAACGTAATATTATAAATAATAAAAAAGCGGTTAGGTTTTTTTTTTTTTACGTGAAATTCCCTAATCCCCGTTATGTACACTCGAATCAGATTGAAAAAAAAAGAAACCAGCTTCGATATTTTTTCGAATAAACGAATCATCAGTTCTCAGACCACTACCGCCGGAGAAAAAAAATAAAAATAAAACCGAACGTTTCGTCGTCGTCGTCGTCGTCGTCGGTCCATTAGACTAATAGGCGTCGGCGGCGGCGGCGCGGTGACCGGCGCGCGAAAAGGGGTCTGGGGCCCGGCCGCGTTCGAGTCCCGCAGGGCGCGATAAGAGAATTATTATACGCAAAACCCGTTAGCCGAAAACGTACACACACGCGCCGAAAACGCCGTCGGCGAGTATTTAATTACGAGCATTAAGTTGTCAACCCGTACGTCGACGGCCGGCGCGGTCATTATTGCGAATATGCTTATACGACGACCGTACACACACATCGTTTAATAAAATATACACTGAGCAGGATGTAACGGCCGGAGCGCCGTATTTGCGTTTAAAAGCCCCTTTTGACGGCGAAACTTCCGGCGGCGTTTCGAGTTTGCCGTCGTCATCATTAAATCGCTCGCCTTACTGCACACGAGTGTTTCGTATGCTCCGTGTCCTTTTCCGCCGCGGAATTACTATAATATGACAACGGCGAAGTGTACATCGTGTTTGCAGTACGAAAACCGAACCCTTTTCCCACACAAAGACACACGTTCGGCGCTAATTAATCTATATTATAAGATGCTGCGGATCGTATAATGTGTGTGGTGCGTACCAATGTGTCCGAATGGTACGCGGCGCGATCGATTACTGCAATATGAAAATCACGTCGAGTTTAATACGCGAACGGCGTCCGCGTTGGTTACCGAGTACTAACGACTGCGCCGCAAGGGATTACGATTGGACACACACGCACGTTTTCAATGTCGCTTACGAGCTACGGTTGGAAAAGAGCTTCGCGAAAGGATGGGAAGAGAAGAGAGGCTTCGGCAAACACGAGGGTTTTTTCTTTTTTTTTCTACACGATCCACCGATAAGTAAATTTGTTGGCTTCTTCAATACGATTTTCCTTTTTTTCCGTTTCACTCGATCGAGCGAAGGGAAATTTATTCGTCGATCGAATCCGACGGCACTGTTGCTTTTTTTTTTTTATTTGCATTTATTATAGCGCGCACGTCTCCGTTGTCGTTGCAAGCGGCGGTGCATTGAATTTTCAGAGAGAGCGTGTAATAACACGAGTCCGAGGAAATCAGAGGGGTTTGTATGTGTTAACGATTTTGAGTAAAGCATAGAGTCGTATTTGACAGCTAATCGTTGTACTGGTCCGTGTTTTGAATCGTTGTGGAGTGTGTAAGTGACACACAAGGGGCGTAGGGCAATGTTGGTTTTCGATTAACCATAAAAAATTATTTAAAAAACACTATAAAACGACAGAAGTTCGTCAATATATTTATCCTACAAAAAAAAAAAAAAGTATTGGCAAAAAAACAAATCGTTGTTAAAAGGATGTCACACAACTCAAAATTCGTGCTCATAACTCATTGAACAGAAGACGAGTTTGCTCGAATAGAATTTATAGTAAAATTTTCAAATTTGTACGATACTCGTTTATAGAGAAGAACTTTATCTATTCCGTAGCGTTCCTAATTCCTTATTTAACCTAAATATAATTTGTTTTTCCTTTGTAAAATGTTCAATTTGTTTTTAATTTTTAATTTATTAATTAAACATAATCGAAGTTTTATAACAATTAAATAAAAATATGAACGCTACGACACAGATAAAATGATTCTCTATATATTGTAAAAATTTGAAAATTCTACTATAAATAGGATTTAAAAAAACTTGTACCCCCAAAACAGTTTTTTTTTAACAATAAATATGATTACATAATAGAAATTACACTGAAACAAGGCTAGTTTTTAATAATATATCTAAATATTCTATAATCGACGACAAGATTTAATGAGAAGTTATAGGAATAACTATTTCTCTACACACGCGAGGTGTCAGAAACTCAATTTCATTATGAAAAGCAACCCGCGTATTTTTCAAATCAGAGCTCAGAAGACGTTTTTACACTTTGTATTAGTATTAAATTTTGCAAAAGAAATCAATGTTTAAAAATTGTATATCTAAAACGACAGATTTTAACTGAATGCGATTAGTTATGCCTTATGTAGTGTTAAACATAATATGACTCGCGCGTATAACGAACGTTAATCAAACTCCTAATAAAAAAATGACGAGAGTTGCATTTCTTAATATTAAATCAATTTCCTGACACCTAGTCTATCGGTAGAAATATTATTTGCGAATTCGGAATTATCGTATCGAAAACTAATACCACCAAAAGCTAGTATAGAAAACTATGTAATTTTTCGAGCAGATTTCGTTAATTAAACTAGCACAATATGCAAATACAAGGTGCCGCAAATAAAACAGCGCGGTTTTGAAAGGTTGGTATTTGCTGTGTGATGGGGATAGTGCGATCGTGATGGTCTCATTTCGTCGGGCGGGTCATACCGTTATTTAGTCATTACCATGGTTCACAATGAATTGCTCACAAGAAATGTTGAACCGGATCCATGTGAGGTCAACATTTTTCAGTAGTGACGAGGCTCACTTTCTTCTCGATGGAGCAGTGAATAAACAAAATTTTCGCTATTGGACAGAATATAATCCGCGGAAAATTCACAAGAGACCTCTTCATTCCCCAAAAGTAACCGTGTGGTGTGCGATTTCAAAATTTGGAGCGATTTGGCCTTATTTTTTTGAGGAGAATGGACAAACCGAAACTGTCAACGCTCAACGTTACGTTTCCACGTTGGACAATTTTTTTGAACCTCAATTGGAAGAGCTAATGAGAGAAACAAATATAGGGGACATCCGGTTTCAAGAGGACGGGGCTACGGCTCATACAGCTCGAGTTTCAATGACGAAGCTACGACAGATGTTCCCTACACACCTCGTCAATCACGAGCTTCACGATGTGAAGTGGCCCGCGAGCTCACCGGATTTGAGCATTTGTGATTTTTTCTTGTGGGGCTATCTGAAGGAAAAGGTTTTTAAACATCGGCCTTACACATTGGAAGAACTCAAAGAGCGAATTTGCCTTTCAAAGCTGCACTGTCCGTTTCGCCACACCTTGTATTTATTCCGGAAAGAAAGAAATTATTGTTAATAATAAAATTTAACTTGTCTGCAGTTTTACTTGGAATCCATCGCTGCATTTATCGATTAAATTATTGCATACAAGCGCCTCGATATTCGCAAATTGAACCATATCAAATCCTTCTTGTCCACCAAAAATCTCCGGTCTCCAGGAATCTTTGGTGTTCAAGGGATTTGTCAATATGGAAATGACAAGGAGGCTGTTGGTCATGATCTGGACAGTGGATAATGCTCCTTGTTGTCTTTTTTCCGTTAACATTCCTGTCAAAAGTTCCACGCTCTCGATATTATCGTATAATTCTTCCAATATCCTAACGGTTTTTGCATCCTCAGTCAGATCATAAAAGCTTCTATAAGCACTTAGTCCCAATTTTCTGCGGTAGTTATTGAAACTTTGCAATGCGTTTTCTCTCGATAGTTTCATCATTAGAGTCGTCATTGGTTCCGCCGAATCGTCGTAATTACCGTGAGTTACCATGCCAATTTCCTGGTTCACCATATGCTTAATTGCATTACGCAATCCGTACTTCATTACTTGCCTAAAAAAACATAAAGAATTTATACATTTATATCTTTGGATTCGATAGCAGAAACGTTCAATCTATGAGTTGCCTAAGAACTATATTTTTGAACGTGTATAATTTTTTAGTCATCACGGGGGCTTAATACAACTATATATATATAGGATATTGACAGAAAAAAAATTCAGATGACTAATCTTACCTATTGTCATTAAAGAACATTGTGTCTGTCGGCGTGTTATTTAATGGTTCGGGTAAGCTGGTGGGCCACATCGTTATCAGAAGTAACTCAAACGGTGTTGTAAAATTGTTAATATTTTTAAATTGGTTGTGGATCATTCTCGGTATATGTTCCAAATGTAACGAATGTGCCGAGTGTTTGTTCAGGATTTCGTCCATCATTATTTTCATCATCTCACCGATGATTATATTTCTGGCTGTATTATACAGCTCATCGTCTGTCCATTCTGGCCATTTTTGCCGTAATACGTCACACACACGGTTGTGTTCACGTACCCAAAGTGTCGACATTACGAAAAGCGCTGGATCCATATTTACCATTGGATGACCTACAGCCCTGTTGTCCATTTTGTTACGACCACTCGAGTATATTATTGTGTTAAACTATATGAAAATATCGTGTTGTTTTATTAATAAACCCTGAAAAATGTAATGTAGTTTTTTTTATTTTCATTTCTTACCCATAAGGATTTTGATACTGGCTTCATTGAAAAAAGTCTATTTATGAAGTGTTCGATGCGTTTAGAAAAGGATAATGAAGACGGATATTGTTCACCGTCCAGTACATTGGTTTTCAACTTTCCGTCGGAGAACGACCTTAAATCATTTCTCGTTTGTTCGTCAGATCCGTACAGTTGAGAAGCAGTTACCTGTGTTCATAGACATTACTAAATCGTACTCACGCCGTGTAAATTAGATTATACAAACCGTAAAGTTAAAATTGGCGTCGAAAAATTGCAAAATGAAATACTTATAAAAAGTATCCAAAAGCATATTTCGACGATTCGGATCTGGTTTAAACGCACCGGGTTCCCTTTGAATCAACATTTTTTGTATGTCGACCAGTGGCGTTAAGTGAACTGAAAAACGATCAAACAACGTGTGATGGTCTATTTACGATAATATAATTAATATTATTAATGAAATATTTACGGCGGGAAGCACGAGTGCATTCTATCGGATGTGCAGGTGGTAGAATTCTGGTGCTCGTCATGTTTCTTTCCAAACCTCCGTTGTAATCGATACTGGTAAATGTTTCCAATTTCTTAATATTATTTTGATGAACTGAAATTAAACATATTATTCGTTGACGAATGATTTTGCAATTTGTCGATTAACATACATTCGTAAATATTTTCCAACGGATGATTCAAAGATAACCACCATAATGCTGGTTTGCCGTCTCTTAAGTTCACGTCAATGAACATACGTTTTAACTGTGAAATCGGTTTGAAGAACGTTTCTATAAACCAAAAATTGAATAATATCAATAATAATAATAATAATAATAATAATAATAAAAAAAAACAAAACGCAAAATTCTTAATTCGTCGCTTACCTTTTTCGCAACGAACGCCATAGAAGTCATCCTGACATTTGCACGCATATCGTCCTTCTATTTCTTCCACTAATCCGCCGTTTTCACAGATAAGTTTCTCGTACATGTTGCAATATGTCGGCGTGTGTTCTACACGTAAACCTGCTGGACACAATATTATATATTAATTACAATATTCTGCACGAACGATCGATATCGTTTTTGCGCTCTGATGAAATCAAGTGTACGCGAAACTAAAAAACTCACCCAACTCGTGTACTTGGTCACCGATTATATTTTCTAATCCAATGATATCAAGTATCGAGGAAATCGTTAATGGCACTAGTATATTCATTGCTGAAAAAGAAAATAATTGTCGAATCGCGTACATATGAATAGTACTACGGATTAGATTAGCCGAAATCGCGAGGAGGCTGATGGTTCGTCGGTCAGTCGTCTTTAGCTCGAGACCATCGCCGTTCTCGATCGCGTTAAATCTGTACGCGATCTTTTTGGCTTCGAGTCCATAAGCGAACCTAACCGACGCCAACAGCGCGGACTCGTGATTTCAGTTTCTAATACAAGCCGCGTTCAGACTTACTAAAAAACAGCGGATTGTTCAACAAATATCTGTTAAACAATCGTAACGAATTCGCCACAAATGCAGAAAACGCCAATGCAAAACACTCAATGTTATACATTGCGGCGGTGTACGTAATAGGTTGTGAGAAAAAAAGAATACGTTGAACTGTGTTTTTCGTATATCGCGTTATTTCGGAAAGAGAATTAACGGTCGACTGTTGAAATGTGAATGAATTCATAATGCACAAACGACAATAATATTATATATATATATATATTTTTTTTTTTTTGGTATAAATAAATAATTTGTAACCAACGTGACGATAATTTGTTTAAATGATTATAATATTCAAGCCGCGAAATAGATATAATAATTCGGGCAAAGAAATTACATATTTGCATGGACGAAATAATCGACTTCGGTGAAATCGTTTGAATGGGGCGCGCGCGCGCGACCTCTCTAGGAGTATTGTGAAGCTGGTCGTCTTATCTTCGCATCGGTCGTTTCCGTTGCAATAATAATAAAAAAAAAACGTTATTTTCAATCGAACGAATTAAAAAACGTTTTCGCGAGTTTTTCATTATTATTATTATTATTTGACCGTTTAATCCCGAGAAAACCGATTTTGGCTAATTCAGACGCTTTCGGATAAGAATACACGAAAAAAAAAAAAAAATCGCGTATTCGACAGGTGGCGCCGAATCCAGTGAACGGTGAGACCGACCTCCGGAATGCCGAAAATCCCGTTGCGCACATCAGGAAGCGGCGCGCGTGTTGTCACGAGACAAAATTAATTACAAAAAAAAAAAAACTGAAAACGACAACAACGGCAACTAACGCGCGCGGAACAATGCAGCAACGCGTGCGACTTTTAATCGTCTCGTTTCAAAAGTTTCCCGCCCCCCGTTCGAACAATGCGCGCCGTCGTAATAAAACACGCGACATCTTCGCGCGTTCATTAATTACCACGTCGTCTTCGTCGTCTTCTTAGAACGGAGCCGCCGCCGTTGTGTCGTGTCGTCTCGTCCATCGTCGTCTGTTTTTGCGCCACTGTCCAAAAGAGTTTGTTCGGCGGATTGAGGGGGCGAAGCGAAATTGAATTTCCTCGCCCGGATGAGGACGTCGCGCGACCCGTTTCGTATAATTATCGCGGGGCGAACACGGATAGAAAACAACGTACGCGCACGCACAAAGTCCGGTTTTAATCGTCTGCGCGGAATTTAAACGCGCGCACTACCTGCGACGCATTTGCATAGGAAACGTATTAAAACGCGTTTATGCGGGCGGCGAACCCTTTTTTCTTTTTTCTCTCTCTCTCGTTACTGTTGTCGCGCCAAACGCTCTGCAGCCTCGCTATCTCTAAAGCTTTATTAATGATTGGCTTTACGCGTCGCCCGGCGTTTATTGTACGCCGCGCAAATAGTCTGGGACAACGGTCAACTGCGACGCGCGCGCGCGATAAATGTTCCGCTGCCGTGTTTATTGTAACGTGCGATAATCGCGGTCGTCATGGGGCCCCGTGGACGGACGCCCTTCGGAGGGACGCGAACGAAGGGCCGGAGGGTTTTAGGGGGAAAAGAAGAGAATTCGCATCGGATCGTTCGCGGACGGCTCCGTCACTTGATTTACGGGATTACTGCGACGCGTGTCGTTTTTAATTTCGACGGACCAGCCGAGAGGCGCGCTAATGCGAGCGAATCGCACGTGAAATTCTTAAAAAAAAAAAGAAAAAAAAACAACGAAAATAATATCACCGGACGGTTTTTCTATAGGCCCGTCATTGCTGCAGTGTTCGGCAAACCGAATACGATATTTCAGTAACGGGATAGTAGTTAGTAAAGCGAAAATCCGTCTCGCAGTTTCCTGATCTCATCGGGCGGGGCGGGTTTAAAGAAGAAGTATTCGTGTTTAATTAAATAAAAGAAAAAAAAAATCGGGTCAATATCCAATAGACGAAGTTCTCTCTACTTTCTAGTTAAAAAAAAAAAAAAAAAAAAAGAATACAGTAATCACTGAATCCTGCGAAATCGCGGCTTACGAGATTTCTTTTTTTTTCATGACGATTTGCCGCCGGCGTATACCGGCAAAATGGCTATCGTCAATCGGTAATTTTTTTTTTTTTTTTAATTGTATAAAAAACGATTTCCGCCGAATTCTCGGCCGCACCGGGACACGTCGTTGTATTTCTCAATATGTTCTAAACCGCGTACGCATTTGTCGCAATATTTCGTTCTTCAATAAAACACCGACAGAGTTAATCGACGGGCAATCGGAACCGTGAAAACGTTATGATAACGTGAGATCTCTACTCGAGTTGTATTTTTGAAAATCACGTTGCGTTCTATTGTTTTTTAAAACAAAATATTGGAATACAATTTTTACGACGGTCAATTGGAATAAAATTGTAAAAATCCCGTCCGACTGATCGCGGCTCCGTATTAACGTAGCCGAATTGAATTTTCACGATGTTCTTCCACCGTGGTCTCGCGGTCGGACGGACAAAAAAAAAAAAATCACAGGAATAAGTTTGTGTGTCGATGTATCCGCCGTGCAAAAGCGTGTAGAAATCCCAGTGCTGCAGGTGATTTAAGTATTCCTGTATGAGACTACTGTGAGTACACGACGACGTCTCACACAACATCCCTTTTTGCCGTAACGCGACTATACCGCCCGTGTACAAACGTTACTCGTTAGCCCTGCGAAATAATAACACCGCCGGTTGTATTCCGAGACGCGCGCGCGTACGTAATACGCGTTTTGTCGCGTGTCCGTTTCACACTTCCCGTTCGCGGCCGAGTGCGAAGGAAACGACAACACACCGGCGGAAGGGAAAAAAAAATGAAGAAAAAAAAGAAAAAATATTACGTCGTCCGCACATCATTATAAACGGAACAGACGCCGCTGCAGATTATTATTATACGGTCATCGTCCGGAGGAGGGTGGTTTTACTCGTTTTACCGCAAAAATACAATAATTGAAACCCGATACAAGACGTGTGTACTGGAAACACACATTGAATTTACTTTCCTTTATTTTTTTTTCCCTCCCTGTTGAACGCTCTGTATATATATATATATATATATATTTTTTTTTTTTTAATGGCCGTCTTATTACACTCGAGTGTGTTCGCCCAGCGGGACATCGATACTCATATAATATATATATAGATTTGCCCTCCTCGGACACCGCCGGAGCAAATCGTCCGGCAATTAGACGGCGAGGAATACGAAGAAAGAAATATAAAGAACGTTATATTATTATTATTATTTTTTTAAAGGACGCGGGAAAATAAATAATTGGACGGTACCGGGGTCCGGGCGACGGCGCTCGAATCCCTGCGGGATAGGCACTTTTATTTAAAAGCGGTTTACCGCGGACGGGCTACGGACGGGCCAAACGCCGCGCCGGTGTATTCGTATACACAGACCTGCTGCAGCAACGTTCCATTAAACAGATTACCACCACGTCGTCGTTAAAACGCGTGCACGAGAAACGAATGCGAAAAACATTATTTCGCGAGTAAAAAAGAAAAAAGAACGAAAGATAGAAGACGTCACACAAATTTAGAAACATTCGCTTTTGGGCACGTTTTTCGTTGTAAAAAGATATTACGCACGAGCGAACGGATCACGCGGAGCCGTTTAATTCGTATTTATTATATTACGTACTTAGCTGCTGTTCGATGCACGACGTTGTCCGGATTAGAACGCTTGTGATAATTTTTTCACGACCATTGATTATAATAGTTTTAGTATCAATTTCTTTCTTTTTTTTTTTTTTTTTTTAGTTCGTTTATTCAAAACGATTTTAGAATACGTAAAAACTTCGACGGATCCCCGCGCATATGAAAATCGACGACTACCAGATTCCGAGACGGAAGTGAAAACGTCTTATGAGCAACGGTATTAAGTACGACAAACGTGTACGTTCGCGGGGACGGTCACCGTATATGTGCTCCAACACAGTTCGTGGTTTTCGACGACGAAACGAGAAAATATAGATTTTTTTTTTTTTTACCCGACTTTGGCGACGCGCTATTATGGATTATGGCGCGGCGTACGTACACTGTTTTCGTTCGTTCCGGGGAAAGAGAGAGAGAGCGATTTTTTTTCTCTTTTCGTTTAATAACAATAACAATTAATGTCTTGTAGTGTGTGTGTGTAGTATACGGTTCGGAATTTGCGAACGTATAATAAAAATAAAAACCCGGTCTTACACGTATAGTATGTACGTTCATTTATGTAAACTGCAGTAGGCCGTTGAATAACGCGCGCGCATATACATGACGTATAAGAGAATAGGGGCCGTAATGTGTACCAATGTTCGCAAATCGTATGTACACACGAGGGGATCATCGAGCTTTTCGTCGTATCGCCCCGAGGGGGATTCTTCGAGCAATAATCGTTCGGTTTAATGTTTTTCCTCGTCAGATGTAGGATATTGTATCGTTTGCGGATCAATATATGGTTTCACTCGATACGCGTATTATGCGTACGGTTCGTAATTGATACTATACTCTTTTTCGGTAAAAACTCTGCGCTGCGGAGCAGACGACAAGCGGTTCAACATATTTTGTTCGTTCGTTCTTCTCCGACTCTTGTCTTGCCTTCACTTGTACTCTGCTCCACACCGGCGCTTGTATCGGTTGGCTGGTCGAATCGTTCACGGTGTTGTGGTAGATTGAAACGTGCGTGATCGATTTACGACTTACGAATCGTTCCTTTGTGGACTGTCTGGATTCCGAGCGAGACGATATATATATATATGTAGTCGTATATAGGTTTTTACAATGAAGTATATTTGTTTAGTTTTCTGTGTAGAAATTTTCGACTAGAAAAAGAATACCACACACGTCCGTATCCGTATTCCGTTTTGTTTTTCCCGTTTTATATTACAAATTTCTACCGCGGTAATAAAAAAAAACTATATTTTTTATTTTTTTATTTTTATATATAACAGTTTTTAAACGAAAATAACGGTCGTAGAGAAAATGAAATTTATGCGGAATGTGAGGCTTCGCGTATTAAAGCGTCTTCTAATTTTATTGGAACTATCTAATTAACTATTTAATTGGTTAAAGGGGTAATTTTTTTTTCGCATTAAATGACCGACAACGGGAAACTGCACAATTTGCGAAACCGTAAAACGTATGGGAATTATTCGGGCTAGTCACGTCTAAGACATAAGAATGACGGTCAAACGGGACGAATATGAAAACGAAACGTTACGTGTACGACTTCTTACATAAGACAACGACGGGCAGATTTTAAAGTTGTCGGGCGCAAGAAGAAGCGACGAATGACGGAAAAAGACGGATGCAAAGGTCCGTAAATGGCCGAAGAAGACGATAATACACGATCGGTAAGACACATGTGTGTGTTTTATTTATTATTATTTTTTTTCCCTGTTTTTGGTACATTCTGCACTAAAGCCGATCGGACAGCATCGACCAGGTGCTATGAGATAACGTGTTTTATAGAAAATGATTTTGGTAGGAAGAAAAAAAAATGTACACGTAATAACGTCACCGGATAAGCGTGCGGCGGCGCGTATATGTGTTCTCGCACTCCTTAGGGTCCGTTCCGAAACGCGCTCAGTCCGTCTGGTAGTGTGCGAATGGCTCGAGGAAATTTTATGTGGCGCATATCACGCTTACCTATATAAAACAATAATAATAATAATAATAATAATAACAACAACAGCAGTATTCCCGCAAATAACATATCTCGCCGCGTTCGTGTAAAATATTATTGTTGCGTCGACCGATATAACACGGAGAAAGAGCGACGTGTTCGAGGGCGGACTATTGCTCTGCACGCGCGTTTTACGATTTTTTTTTTTCATTTTTCCCTCCCGTTTGTTTTATATATATGTATCGACAAACGGTCATAAAACACGTACAATATCCGGGAACGACGGCACCTGACGTAGATAAATTTCCGGGAAAACTCGAGTTTTTCTCCACACACACACACACACACGACATACAATTCTATATATCGCCGATATTATTATTATTTTCTATTTTTTTCTTTTTTTTTCTTCGACCGCAACCGGGACGATTGTCGTCCGCGCGTGTACGATATTATTATATTCTTTTACGAGTAACGAAAAGTAAAGTAGGAAAAAAAATAAATACTAAGACGTATATCGCAAGACAGACCCTCCCGGAGCGCAATAATAAATCTTCTTATTGAAAGTTTAGGCTCTTTTGCTGCCCGGAGAATGCACTCGAACAACGGGGACGAGAAAAAAAAAATCCGAACATAACGAGGGATAAAATAATGCGCCGTTATACGCACGCACTCGTCGGCGGCGGTCTACTCGCTGTGCTCTGCTCTAATGAATAATCCGCCTACGGTGGATGTTATACATCCGAGAGAATATTTATCGGTATGTATGAAACATATAAATAAGGCGCAGGTGTACAGCGTCGGACGCGGCCGCTGCCGTGTCGAAAGACTTCTTTTTTACTCATCAAACACAGTCTCGTTTGAGTGTTTTCAAATCGGTCGATTAAACTTCAGTGACGTGTGCGCGCAAAACGTTGTGTAAACACCGGTACGGTTTATCGGAAATGTCCCAGAGTGCCGCAAAATAATCGAGAGTGTGTGTGTGTGTGTGTCAAACACACGGGTGGTGTTGAGACGGAAAGGACAAAAATGGAAATAATTTATTAAAAAAAAAAAGAAACCGATAAACGCGATAGAATGTGTAGAGCTCACAAGACGTTGAGAGAATACGCGATTTAATAATATTCGGTAAAAAAATACACGA
Source organism: Chaetogeoica ovagalla (assembly GCA_032441825.1). Taxonomy (NCBI): domain Eukaryota; kingdom Metazoa; phylum Arthropoda; class Insecta; order Hemiptera; family Aphididae; genus Chaetogeoica; species Chaetogeoica ovagalla. The sequence continues at coordinate 1,204,415 of CM063727.1, read as the reverse complement.
GCAAAAAAAAAAAAAAAAACAAAAAAAGAAGAACTTTATTGGAATATACGAAAAATGTAAGTGTATTGGATTCGATATAATCAATGTCGATCGGATTTATTTCACACGGTAATTATAAATTAAAAATAAATATTAAATTTCTTTTTTTCGTACTGAATTCGTCTTCTTACGAAGACGGGATTTATTATTCTGTTTTAATTTCAAGTAATACGTAGGTATGGTAAAATGTCACAAGTCATACAGGAATTCCGGTTATGAAAAAAAAAAATAAAAGTACGTCGAAATTTTAATATATAAATATATTTATTTTTTAAATTTTGAATTTTTCAATACGCGTTGAAAAGCGTATGAATTTATAATGAAAAACGAGAGCACTACGGATCGTTTCTGAAATCCGTGCGGTAATAATAATTTCTTTGTATAGACAAAAAAATTATTCGTATAATGTGCAGAATTTATGTCGTACGAAATGTTCAAACAACCGAAAAACATCGCGGTTTTTTTTTTTTTTTTAATCCGACTTTTCGCTACAATTTTCTCCCCCGGTAAGAATCGTACAGAAACTGTTTTTCTAAATACGGGATTTCCTATAGCGGAGAAAAAAAATTAATAAAGTTCGCCCGTTGTGTGTACATACACAGAAAACGTACCAAAAATAAACCGCCGCGTTATCGTACAAGACGCATCGGTGTCTTCACTTTTAGCGGTGTTTTATGATCGCGTAGAAAGAAAATATAACAACAAACGAGGCAGTCCGGGGAAAAAGACTGCGAACGTCTTCGAGGAACTTGTGCAGTGACAGTAAAGACAGCACACGTTTCATCGCCGTAACGATTTCTTTTTCTTTTTCCCATCCAATAACAGCTGTTTAGTAAAACGTATTTTTAAATTCGAATAAATTTAATCGTCCTTAAGGCGCCTGCAGGGACTCTGACTCTCTCTATATAAATATATAAACTGGAAATAAATAAATCGTTCTGTTTAAATATAATTACATTCGTCATTAGTTACATCACGTACGATAAAAAAAAAAAAAAATATATATATATATAAGAACGCGGCGAACAAAGGACGGACCGCGGAGGAGAGACCATCATCACCCCCAGCCAAGTTCTCGTGTTATTGTGTCAGCAGAATTATGTGGGTCATCACGTGTTGAGCGTAAAATAAACTTTACGCGCGCGGACCACCACTGCGGCGGAAATCTCTGGACGGAACATGTGCCAACGATTCTGTCGGGAAGAACGCGCGCTTATTACAATAATAATAAGCTTCTTTTTTTTTTTTTCTGTCTTCTACGTACGTTACAAACGACCACTTCTACACACGTCTCGGCTTCTGGAACGGCGCCCAAAACATGCGTAATCGGCCGAAATAACGTCGAAATTATAATAATAATAATAATTAACGAAACGTATCGGGAGAGAGGGGGGGGTTTCGTTATTCTGATAGTTTTATGTTGAATGATTCAATAGCGTTCCCTCTAACTCGTACAATACTCGCAAGATTACGTTTAGAAATAATGCGTTACACACTATTGTACTGTTGGCATGCCCGTACACTTGGAAAGTATTCCCGATTTAAATAGTAGGTATCGTGAAAAGAAGAATTTATTATAAAATACGTAAAAAAATAATTATTTCAGAAAAAAAAATGAGTACCGACTAGCGGCAGTGGGTGCATTTATTTTATCAATAATCTCCCTACATATTTGGTGTTTGAATTCTCATTCAAATAATCTGCGAGTACATTTGATTACATTTTTTTTTTTTTATTATTAAACACTTGTGTTATATTATTTTATAACTATAATCGGTATTATTAATTTATTTTATTAGTTATTCCGATGATTTATAAACACAGAATTAAAAAAAAAATCATTTAACTCCCCCCAAAATACAAATTGATAACTGTTAACATTCGATTGAATTTAATAATCGAATAAAACATAGTGTTTGAATCCGTATTTATATAGTTAAAATACATCGGCCTATATATTAGGACGAGAAAATAAACTATTCTTTTCGTATTTACGACGTGATATTTTATAAAAGAGTGTCGTATATGTTAAATTAAAACGTACGGGGAGTTTTGTTATGGAAAATATAATATATGCGAACTTATTGAATTTTTAAAAATATTTTCCGTGCCATCGTATTTTATAACTATTTGAATATATTTATATAGAGAGAGTGTGTGTATGAACTGAATAATCAACGTATACATTTTTATTTTCGTTTTGGAATTTTATTATTCACATCGAAAATGTAAACGAAGGAAATAAAAGGAAAAAAAAATTACAGATTCTTTGACGTTTTCGAAACGATTACACGCGGTTTTCAGAGAGAGAGTTATGTTCGCGAGACCAACCGCTGCTAAGCCGTGCGCGCGTACTCGATTGTAAGGATAATAACGTAAAAAAAAAAAAAAAAGAAAGAGGAAGAAAGGAATAATAACAGTTGACAATTTATTATAATTACGCGTTTTATTTATTTATTTATTTTTACCTACACACAAACGCGTGTTATTGGAACCGCGCCCAGAACCGTGTAAACTCGTCCGAAACATAATTTAAAGAAAAAACAATAATAAATAAATCGGTTAACGCGTGCGTTCGAGTCCATATTCCACAATCATCGCCGCGATCTTCTGCTACTATAGGGATCGTCTTGGAGGCTGCGACAGCACCGGAATCGATGTACGACCAGTGCCGCAACTACCGGGTGTGCAAGATTCGCGTTGCCCCCTCGCCCCCCTAACTAATTTAGACCCCCAAATTGTTTTAGCACGTGATTTGCGTATTTTTATTTTATAATAAAAGGTTTAAAAATTCGTATATCCTTATGAAATTAATAATGTAATAACACATAACGCGTTTGCACATTTTTCAAAATTATAAACTATCGGATTTATCGCGAAATTTAGTTATTCAATAATCAGTGGCGTGAATGCGCGTAACCGCGGCTTGTGTCTAAGCAGTTCAAACCGTAAAACATTCTTAAACAACACAATTTAATACGAAATGTGAAATTAAATAAATTTCCCGAGTCGGTTTTTATTGAAAACCAAAAACACTATCACGAAACAAAAAAAACTTTTATTTATTTACGGTCCGGAGCAGTGGATTTTTTTTTTTGGGAAGTGGGAGCAAAAATCGTTACCATGATTTTATGAGTAGAATATTTAGGATTTGATGCGAGGCCTTCAAATAAATGGTGTGACTCGAATTTTCGTAACATGAAAAATTGAAAAATATATTTAATTTCTAAAGAGAACGAAAAATAATAGAATCGAAATATTATAAAAACATAACTGCTCTCGGGCCCCTCCCCTTGAATTCGCCACTGATCCCCAGGGACGGGGAGGGGGGGGGTGCAATAACGTTAATTTATTCGACGACAGAGTGTGTTGTTGGCCTCTCATCGGAAGCTCGCGCACCAGTCTCGCGTAATCGCGACACTGAGTGTGCTGCGATCGCATTACGGTATTCTACACGGAGAGGACTTGTCTCTTTTCAACGGACGCCAATAAATATTATTATACGAACGGTCGGAGATACGTTAAACGATTGTACCGACCACTTGTTGTCACAACACGCGCGCGCGCGCGCCTCGGAAAAAAAGAACGGGGAAAAAATAATACACAAATGGGTCGTCGAACTCGGTTTTTCGTACGCATATAAATTTATTTACGCGTATTATAGAGGCGCACGGAGCTAATAATAATAATAATAATACGTGTTTTATAAGAAGCGTAATAAATGCGCAGTATCGTACGGGTCAACGCGAGGACCTGCGCCGGATCGAAAATAATACGTGTGACAAAATAATCTCCGGAGCAGTCGGAACACGCACGCGCACCGTCCACCGTCCACCGCCACCGCCGAAACCGCGTGCGACTACTTTTCCTCTGCATTTGTAATATCACGTACGCAACGTGGCACTTTGAAGACTCTTCCGTTTCTACCGCGGTTAATTGTACGTTACCGTAATGGTTCCCGTCCGGTGGCGGGTCAGTCGTTGCGACGAAATCAATTGAACGGGCGCGGGGAAAGGAACGATCATGTTGCGAAATTCTTCTCCGGTGTGTTACGAAGTTTTAAAATTTCACAGTTCAAAACGACTCCGAGAGAAATAATGACAAAACGCGAACAGAGTAACGGGACTCTTTCCCAAAACTCGATTCACGTAGGTACGAAACACTGTGGACTAAACACCGTGTTGATTTCGACGATCCATTGACGAGTGTACGATCGTTTTCCCCCTCAATCCTTCAATTCGAAACCATCGGGAAAGTGGCGTACTCCCGATTCATATCCTAAAGTATTACATTACCCATACTATAAATTATTATTCGTGATTCGATATGTTATTTATTCGTTTTTACCAATAGTATTATTTGTCACACGCGATTTATTGTTATTTTCATTTATAATTATTATTCTTTCCGATTAGTCCTGTAAACAATTATATCATCCATCTTTCTTGCGATTGTGCCTTGGCAGGAAACAAAAAAATGTTTAATTAAAATCGACATTGAACTATTCTTTTCGACAATATTGATTGAAAAGTAAACTAAGGCTTGGCCCTATAAGCGAAAAAAAAAGAACGAAGGCAATAATTTTATTCGGTTGCCACGAAAACTCGAAACATTCCGGATATAATCTACAATAATTATGAAAAAAATCGACGTTCGAGTCGATGTGAAATCGAATTTTTCCGATAAAAAGATCGACGAGCAGTCACCCGAGATAATGTTTCGCGCGGTTAAACGATATTACAAGTGTTTTCACAATATACGTTTCCAGTCGCCGCGGATTTTCATTAAAATTAATGTCGCGCGTGGTCTACGTCGTATTGCTCTGTATACGTGAACGGTGATGCTGCGCGTAAGACTACGGCGCGCAAAAACGCTTTAAACACATTCCGTCGGATAAGTACGGGGAGGAGTGGCGTCGAGAAACTTTTTCCAAACTGTCGTCGGCGTACATCTGTCCCCCCGGTTCGTCGGTGTTTAATCGTTCGGGCTAATGGACTCTGCGTGCGAATCTTCCTCAACAATAATATTAATAATAATAATAATAATAATATTCACGGAGAAAAGGCGACGACGACGACGAAATGGGTGCCGGGAGGAAAGTTTTCAATTAGACGACTCGAGCACGTATACATACAGAGTGAATATTCAAATGAAAGTCGCTCGGGCAAAGGCTTTAAATATATATAGTCCATCGAGCAATATAATATTATATATATATATACGTTCCGGGATTATATTTCGACTTTTGTCGTCGTCGTGTGTCCCTTCAAATGTCGTCGTTCGCCAAATGATGTTTGTGCGTACGCATATACGTTCGCGCGATTATTTCGTTCGACGCCGCCGTATTATTATTATTATTATTATTATTATTATTATTTTCCGTCCCAAAGACGGTTTTACTCGTTTTACTGCTCCGTCGGACTTCATCTCATCAACGTTTAATAAATACCCGCAGCCGCGATCCGTGTGTACCGTATATTATTGTTGCCACGACGATTTAGCACCGGGTCTGATGAAAATCATAAGTCAAACGCGAACGCGGCAAACGGGACACGGCGGAATTCATTACGTCGCCGGCGTTTAATTTTCTCTGCGCGTGTAAGCTCCGTTTAATATATATATATATATACGTATCATAACGAAAGCCTCGTTTGCTTTTGTTTTGGTCGTGTGCAGTGTAATGGGGCCGTCCGGGCGGCTCTATAACACAGCGTTTGGTATATGTTTGTGTTCGTCTCGTGTGCTACTGCCAGCAGCTATCCGTCCGAACGCCATTAATAATACAGAGAAGATTCGGAAAGACTTTCGCTGCAAGTTTTGTTTTTCGTTTAGCGTTCGTCAACACTCGTCCACAAGTTCGATTCGTTCGCGCACAGCCGTCAATTGTTTCCCTGTCGCCAGCGAATGTATGAACACTCTAAATACGATTATAAGTAAAATACTCGTATTTACTATTACGTTTCCGGATGGCGGGCGGGAAGGGGAGAAAAAAAATTAAGTCAACAATACGTTTATTTCGAGTGAAATCCGTATGTTTAAAAACATCTGGCAACGATTATAATTTATACGAAACAACAGGACTATATATGGGCGGTGTGTTATTTTCGGTCCCGAGCCCGAAAAGGCCATTTGTAACCGGGAATGATATATGCGGTTAAATGCACTCGAACGGATCCAAAAGTCAAAAGTATGAAATTGGAAAATGCAAGTAGAAAATCTCCGGGGAAGAGAAAGGGTTGACCACGGCAATTAAACCCGTCCCTTCTGCGTTCAATTCCTAGTGGAGACACGGAGCCGCGCGCAAAACGTACACGCGAGTCAACAAATAGTATTCCCGCAATTATAAATATTATATATTACAACTACGGTTCAGGAAATTTGATTAAATGCGTATATTTCGTCGGTATAGGTATATCATAACCGCGACCGCGATGTTTTCGAATTACAGCGTTCCGTGTAACAAATTAAGGGCACGAATACGGGGTAATATATACATGTGTGATAGAATGAACTCGGTGTTTTCTGTTCGTTTCTTGTTGAGAATATTCGTATCGTTTTCGGTTTTCGGTTAAACGACAAACGAGAATACGCGAGAAATGAGACAAGTCCACTATGCGTTACGTAGCGGACGTGCGTTGGAACTACAGTTCATCGAAACGACACAAATCCGTATTTAATTATAATCGAAATAACTTAAAACGGTGACGCGTATATCACATATTCCGTATGCGCATAAATCGGCGCGTGGTATAAATTCGACGAACGATTATTTTAATTCTGTTCGAAATGTCTAATAGCATTGTAAAAAATGTTCAGTACAATAATTGCGCGAATGTCCGAAAAAATGAGACATGTTAACAAGGCTTTAACAGTTTTTTTTTTCACTAGTTTTCCCGTGGGTTTTAGATGACCATTGAGAACATTCAAAAACGTATATATTACGTAAGATTTCCTACAGGATTCGTTTCGCTCTCAGAATTTAAAAGATCATTATAGACGAATTGATTAGGCTGATTTTCGGCTATTAACGCGCTTGAGCAATCGCCATTGCGCAAAAATCCTCAATCATTATTAATTTAAAGAAGACAAAAAAAAAAAAAAAACACTATAACTCGTCCGAATTATAACGATAATAAAATAAATATATATAAAATATTATAATAAAAAAAATATATATATATATTGTATTCACGCGAGAACACCAGTGATACTGCAGAGCGTATCGAATAGAAATATTATCACGTTACGAACATCATTTTTTTGTTCCGGGCAAAAGTATATAGCGAGGAATTTTTTTTTTTTTGAACAATCTTTTTGTTTCGGACGAATTGTAGCGTTTTGGTGTTGCGAGAAATTTAGTGCTCTCCGTCGCGAAATGAATACGATTGAGAGTATAAAACCGTAGTGATTTATCGAAACGCGACCGACACAGACTTGGTCGTGGCACGCGTGTTGTCGCGTGTAAACGCATAAATCAACGGCGTTAGTAGTAGTAAATCCAGTTAATTAGAAAACGGTGGCAAATATAATAATAATAATATTGTAAATTTCGTCGACGTCGTCCCCGTCCAATTCCCCGACGTCCATTGAAATTACTCTCTCTCTCTCTCTCTGTGCGTACCACACGTTTTCCATTTCATACGCATTTCGTCGTTGTGGCAGCCACTGCCGCGGTTGCGGTGTAAATTATTACATTCGCGCACACGTGTAGACTGTAGGGTTGTGTAGCGCGATAAAAAGATATTTCCCTCGACGTGTGTACGCGCGACGATATTATTATTTATACGATGAATTTCTAATACACACGAGGCGACGTATAATAATAATATAAAACAATGTGTCCGAAAGCGAATCGGATTTCGCGAAATCTCTGGTGACGAATATAATACGACTGTACCAGTCCCGTATGTAAATCGTAGATGTTATATTATAATAATCTGCATAGGCGCGACGTCTATTACTCTCTCCGGGTATACCTAGGCGAATAAAACGCGTAACACAAAAAAAGAAGAAGCAAAAACCCGCTCGCTACAAACGATTTTACATAAATAATATTCGGAATTGTAAAAAATATTCATTTTATTTTTCAGTAACAAATCGACTCGTCGTCGAGTAATAGATGTGACTCGAAAACCCCTAAAATCGTTTTCAATCCGTAGATTCTCCGTCGAAAAGAAACGACAATCGATTTTATGTAAAAACAACGGGAATTTATTTGTTATAACTGTAATCAGCAACCGCCGCGGACGTAGAAACGCCCGCCGACTCACTCTGACCGTGTTCATTTATCGATTGTCAGTAAAACGAGTATTAATCGACAATTAAAACATAATTAAATGCGTCCGATTCAAAAAACGTTATACGTTAAAGTTGACGAAAAAAGAAAAAAAAAAGCGATAATATTTAAATAATTTAATTCAAAAGCAGGAACATGTTATTGGTATTGAAACAGAATCGTGAAAAAACCACTCTGATATTTATCCCGTCGGCCATATGACAGAAACAATTTTTTTTTTTTTTTGTTAAAAATGAACGTCACGTACTTGGCTTATTAGTTTTCGCGATTTACATATAACATGCGCGTTTTATATCGCACGTGTGAAATTTAAATATCATCGGATGAACGTGCGATTACATTTTTTGTAGTATTTTTTTTTTTTTTTTTTTGAGAGTGAGAGAGTTTATGTGTATAAACTCTCTCACTCTCACAGTTATAGCTGTACAGTACCCGGTTTTTCGCTTTTACAAAACACGCGAATTTGTATTATTTTTTTTTTTTTTCACGTCTCGTCGGCCACTAATTCACCCCACGTCACTATATAATAATACGCATAATATACGCATTAATTTCCATTGATTATACTCGTATATTATTAATATATATATACCGGCGGCTATCGGTCGGTTCGTTATGTAAATTTTCCACCGTGATACGGTGAAAAGTGATTTTCGAATAAATATACACGCGTGTCTACACGATATTGTATTTTAAACACACAATACCGCCCGTGGCCCGGCCATCTGCATCTAATGAATACTGTCAGCTCAGAGTGGTTCCATTGTTGGATTTAGAGGAATTTATTCAAATAAGCGTTTTTTGTTCACGTAAAGTATTTTACGTTTGGAATTCAAACACATTCCGGGGTGGCCGACAAATTGTTTATACACAACAACATTAATATTATTGGATAAATATTTGGTTCATTCCTTTTTTTTCTTTGAGTACATCTTAACAAGCGACTGCACTGGCGTGTATAATTTAATAATAACAATTATATAAATTAAAAACAAAGTTATCGTTACATTCGGACATTTCGAATTTGTTTTGAACACGACTGCGAGTGTTTTATCGCATTCAATTTATACTATACAATAATTATTTGACGAGCACACCACATTTTATCGGTTTCGATCATATAACAATTAGAATTTTTTTTTTTTTTTTTTCAATTGCCATTATATCGTATAAAAACAATATTGAACGAACGAAATGTTATAATGCGTGTATTATTTCGAAACATCGATTTACAACGATTTCCATACAATTTACCGTTCCGATTGAGTATTTATTGTGTAAAATTTTGAAAAATTAAAGAAAAAAAAAATCGACGTTTCATATTTGTTTTGAAAAAGTTAAAAAAAAAAAAAAATTTGCACAATTCCAGTTGGATTCCGAATGCACAAAATATGTACACACTGCAACCGCTTACTGTTGTAGAGCTCGGAATTTACGTATTTATTCCTATTTATTAGCTTAAAAAAATACTTAGGCGGGTAAAGACACGAATTTGAACCTTAGCCTAATGAGTCGATTCGATTTGCATGTCTGACACATTTTTTTCTTCATCATTACGCATTTCTTTTAGTATTTTTCGAAAATACAACGCATTTATTTGAAAAAAAAAAATAATAGCGTTAGTTTAATAATATTATCGCTTAACTAATGACGTATTGGTATTTCGATTATTTTTAACCGCGTTTTTAGCAGTCGAAGTGTAACTTTCCGAATAACACTTAAAAAAATATATTGTAAAAGAAATCTATTAATTTTTTTCTTTTTTTTTTTTTTAGTTGATTATTTTTATTATCTAGACGCAGGAACGTTCAAAACGAAACGTGCCGCCAATGCGTTATACGAGTTTCGATTAATCATTCCACAACGTTTTTATTCAACAAATTCGATTCCATTTTGAATTTCGCGCGTATGTACTTTTAGCGAATATTCTAAATGTATCCTACGTAGTTTAGGGCGGCCCTCTCCCCGCGTCTTAACGAAACGCGTTCGATGCGATGAATATAGAAGAAGAGGAGAAAAATTATGATCGCGTTTTCAGAAGGTCTTTAACACCGTTATTGAACGTGTGTACGTAAAACGCGTTAGTGGATGTATACACACGGACAGTTTGTCCCTCGGTTTTTTATTTTTTACTCTCCGCAAAGAAACACGATAAATCTTTTCTAACGACGAAATTTTCGTCGGGAACAATTTACGTGGTATATATTATGCGTTCCGATGGATAAATCTCGCGTTAAAAATAACAATACTACAGAGATCGTTACAAAAAAAAAAAAAAGAAAATAATAATAAATTGTTATTTTTTCGTTTTTAATTAGTCATACTCGCGCGAGCAACAACGCGTTTCCTTATACTCGCCGTTTTTTTTTTATATATATATATAAAAACCGAGAACGCGACGTCTCGTCCGGAATATAGACACGTCTCATTAACGAACCCGTTGTCGAAGACAAATGCCGTCGTCGGTCCTTAAAGGATTGCGCGGCATCGGTAGTGACTTGTGTCGTGGAATAAAAAGCGCGAGCGTTTCGTAAACGCTCCACGTTCCCGCTACGTGAATTATTGCGTATACACTTATACCGGTTACCGGTGGCTCGTACAGATACGTATGTCAGGACGAAGGATTGTTGTTACGGCAGGAGAGCAGAGCATGAGCAGGCGATAAATAACGCGTTTAATGCAGTGCGTATTCCAGTCGATCGAGACCTGACCCGACGACGCGCCAATCCAAACCCTTTTGTTACACACAGGCGATTTGCATGTATTAAACGAGCGCGGGGATTGTGTACAATATTTTTTTATACGCTTGTTGTAAACGCTCTTATGGAATAGAGCTCTTGGATTTATGTTCGTCTGGTGCGAGCAATAAAAAAAAAAAATTATATATATAAGGACGACGACAAATGATAATAAAAAAAAAAAAAAAAACCAGAAGAAGAAAAGCCTCGCGCACAAAAAAAAAACGACACGAGATGTCGTCGTGTATTATTTACACGCTTATTATGAATCGCGGTGCGTTTTAATTTCGATATTAATAACATTAACTCGTGTCTATACACTGGATAATATATACTCGAAACTTTTATATATATTATCGATTTTACTAATTCGTAAACGATATAAGAAATAGTTGAATGACGACGACGACGTCGTGTGTGTGGAGAAATAAAAACGCGGTTCTTTTTCTTCTGTTTCGTAAAATTCGAAAAAAAAAATAAACAAAATAAGACGCGCGTGGGTTTGCGTTTCAATAATAACGCGTCGTACCTAACACGCATAAATTAATTATTAATTCGACGACAAATAAATATTCCGGAATGAAAAAAAAAACGTATATAAATATTTATGCGAACTATCCTATGCCCTAGTAGTAGTAATAATATTATTTTTTCCATTAACTTCCATATTTATAAACTCCTTTTTAGGATTTTTTCACGTATTCGATGTTAAAACGCGCTACGCAGCAGCTATTTATAGTTGGACATTATTACGAGAAGTCAATTCGGTTTTTTTTTAGTAAACTATTTCGACATTTTTATCGTACAAAACAATGTAATTTATTGTTAAAAACACACGTAAATTACACACACACACATGTTGAAATGAGATGCGATTTTTATAACACGTACTCTCTCATTCGTATTGTATACTAGTATGCAGAGATTGAAATACATAAATTATTTGTAAATCGTGTCATTTTTCGTTTCGTTTTTTACGAAATACGATTTGCTTTCTCTAATATTACTGTGAAACGAATAATAATAATAATAATAATAATGATACGATGATTAACACGATATGTAGAGAAAAACACACACAAAAAAAAACGATATTTAAAATTTAATTTATCTGGAAAATAGTGAGGTAATGATATAATTATTATATACGACGTTAGTGTAATGAATTTAACAATTACCATAAAAAGAAAAATATTAACGATTTATCGAGTTTTTTTTTTTTAATATTATAGTGTTAAAAACGGCGAATCGTAAAAAATTATTATAGTCATTTCATTATTAAACTGCCACTGGCAGATGTAATATACACAATTTCAAATAACATAAATAAGGATATGATTTTTTTGTTTTTTTTCTTTTTGTGCAAAGAATATTACTTTAAATAGCCGAAGCATAATAAATTTATCCGACGCATAATATTACTGTACACACATATTTACGACAAACCTCGGATTAGCATAATATAAACTACGACGAGGGAATATGAAAAAAAAGCGCTAAATTAGGTGGTACCAGATTTCGGGAGGGAAAGAATGAAAATAATAAAAAAAATATTACGCATTTCTTCGTTAAAAGATATGAAATTCGTTATTACACACACACATATATATAATATCGTTCGTATATGGGTCTCGTCGTCAATCAAATAATAACAGTACTGTTTAGGTGGATCGTACGTATAAGGGACGAATACGCGCGCGTATTTGTGCCGTGAGCACGTTTGACGTTCATTTTCGAATAATAAAATCTGGCGGAAGAGACGATGAAATTTTTCATTATATGCTAAACCGCACGGGGAGAAAACAAATCAGCATTTTATGACGTAACGGCCGGTGCGGGATGGAGGTAAAAGTAATACACACACACGCGCGCGTATATCATCAGCGATACCGTTGTTTTATGGCGTACGCGGGAAATATAAAAGAATGAAGACGTTTCTGTGTCCGAAAAAAAGAGAGAGAGAGAAAAAGTTAAATAATGAGAACGGCTTTTGACGATTAGCTCGTAAAATCTTCTCGTTTTATGTATCCGAGAGGGTGAGCGTTCAGGCAGCGTCCTTTTGTCCTCGTGAAATCCGTTGTCGTGCGTTGTTCGATGATGAACGTTTGACGGTCGTGGTGCGCGCCAAACTTTACGTCCGAAAACCGTTTACGTCGTCGTCGTCGTCGTAATGTAATCGACATTCGAGCGAGACAATTTCACATTTTTCCCGACTACGGTTGTTGTTAAATGCACGGGGATTGCGTACTCTAAATAGATACTGTCTGGACCCCGGGGGACGAACGCGCGTGTTGCATTTCAATCGTTGACTTATCCCCCCGAGTATTAAAACACATTGTTTTATTTCGCCCAAGACAACCGTGCGACCGTATAACTCTCCGCGGTACACGGATTAAATTGAACGCGCACCATCCGACCAACACTCGACTCGTTTTATACGCGTGTGTGTTACGTTTTTACGATCATTAACGGTTTTAACCGCTGGAAATAAAAACCTCGTGAATGCCGCCGACGTTAACACGACAATCGACTTTATGTTTATATACATACGATGGTCGGACGTTCAAAAAATCTATTTATAACATAAAAAGTCTCTATAAAGTTGTCGTGTATTTAAATTTCCATCGATTTCTACTGTATACACGCGATGCTGCGATTGACTAAGCGGCGGCGTGGACACTTTCTGAAATCTCTCTCGGGGGGGGGGGAGGGAGTTTTTCGAAATAAAACTCATATTTCATAGCCGCTTTAAACGATTACATGGGATATTTGGAAGTAAAATATATTTTCTTGTCTTTAATGATTATTGAAAATAAAACGACAATTATAAATCGAATAGTAACGTGTAATTAAATATTATTTAGAAAACAGAAAATTATTAATACGAATTTCAAAACCATATTTTATTGGACAGTTCAGCGAGAACTCGTTCAGGTTTTATTTCAGGTTCTGAAACAAATAGTTGTGCAGAGCGCAACTAATGAGTGTTTCCTGTCAAAAATATGAAACCGATTTCAAATCGATTGTTTTTGTTAAATAAAAATGAATAAATATATCAAATACCTCTGAAAATGTAGAATTCCTCGAGTTGGTATTTTCCGATTTTCTATATTATATACTCTTTTGCGATCTTCATAGAGTGTTCTTCGTTACAAGCATTTTCTTTAAATGGAAGATTGGAGCTCGAGTGTTCGCAACAGTAACGTTGAACGCGTTAATGTAAATTAACAACGCGTTCAAATTTGAAATCGACTTTTCGGCCTCTGGGTCACTCGGGCCTGTTGCGCAATTCGACATTGAAAACATCGGAGGAGCAGAAACGTGTTCTGAAATTCAAAACAATAATTTTCCTTATTGTCGTTAGGTGTTATAATGTTGTATTAATTCTACACGCTAATCCGTTTCATTTCGTTCTCGTATCAATATGAATATTGACCGTGTCGTAGACAATTTTCATTACATACTTTCCTCGACTTGATATTAAATACGTATGTTGTGTTGTCAATAACGCTTTTGTGCTGCTCACACGACAAACGCATCCTATTATACATCGTATATACGTTCTATATGTATTGGAAGAGGAAAAGAAAAGTTTATCTATACACAGCTTCCACTACGGACCCTTATAAACGTTTGCTTTGTGCCAATATTAAAATAACAATATTATTCGATCGCTATGTATCCGTCGGCGGGGGTGATGGCGTTTCGCCACTTACACTGTACTTGTTAGCGATCGAATGTGTTATATAACGACGCGTTTCACATATATTTTCACGGGATAATTGTACAAAAGCCTCGGTTTACAGTAGAACGATACTACACCATCCAGTGCACTTGCCGCGAGGACACACGCGAGCACACGACAAAAAGAAGAAAAAAAAAAACGTGCGATCGGTAGTTTTCACATGGGAGAACGCTCGCGCGTTTCTCCGTATGCGCCACCGCCGCCGCCGTCGTCTTTATCGAGTGTACAAAGCCGACAGAAGGAGGCTTGTTACCGACGCGCCGGTCCCTTTGTACGAAAACAAACTGTTTCCGAGCCAACGGTAATCGGGCACCCTTTATACGTACGTAAAAAGGGTTATGTCGCCCAAGAATTCGGGGAGTGTATATTATGTTGTTGATAAAGAAATACACGGTCTCGTGTATAATATACACGTATACGACACCGTCGACAGCCCAGAATCGTTTGCACACACGTATGCCATCCGACGCGGCTGATTTAGGGCTATGGTGGTGGTTCTCTTTGCACGGCTCGGCGATCTCGCTAACGATACGCGCGCGCGTGTACATATGTAAATGTTTTTTCCGCGCGATGGAAGTAGTACGCAATGGTTAGACTATAAAAGGCTTTTGTGGCCATTATATAATAATATGATGTATCATCGCGCGAGATTTCTCGGTGTACTGCACAACACGGCCGATTGAAATGCGAAATAATTATTACACACAGAATCCGACCGCTTTATTCCGCGTGTAAAACAACGCGCCTGTTCACCTCTGTGTGACACGATCACCTCTCGTGACGATACGAAATATTGTGTCGATCGTTTCGCGCGCGCTATTGTGATTTTGTGCGCGAGCCAAACGATATCAAGCGCGTACACACACTGTGAAATATACACAGAGCGCGTGTCCGAGACCGCGGGGATTGAGAGACTGGCGGGTGATGGTCCTGGAGGGCGGAAGAAAACGATTCAACTTCTACAAAAGGTGCTCGTTTCGTTCGCGGCGGGCTCAATTTCGCATTCTATACACGACCCGATCGTTTATACACATCATTTTTTTTTTCTACGTAAGACATTCGTATCACCCGATTGAGCGATATTATCGTATACGATTTCGATAGGTATACAAGACATCGAGTAAAGTATAATATTGGACAAGATGAAACGAGCTTTTCAAAGTAAATGCTCGCATTTACTGACCACGAGCAGCGTTGGGATCAACGTCCGGGAAGTGTTTATGAAAATATGCAGCGTACGTAGCACGCGAGAGGAGTGAAACTTAAATATGAAGTGCAGAGGAGAGAAAAGAGCTAGAAACGTGTTACGATGTTCAAGTTTTCGTGGTGTGATAGTGTTACAAACGAAAAATTACTGGAAAGGATCGAGGGAAAAAAACACAAGTTTGATAAATTATAAAAAATAGAAGGTACAGGTCAAATACTGCGCCACGGATAGTTTGATGAAATCGATGGTAAAATCGGAAGAGTCAGACCGCACGAATGTATACGAAAAATGCGTATAGGCGTGGAAATCGGGGAAGCCATCGAGAGATAAAAGAGTTGAATCATAATAAGGAGAGCTGCACAGCGGACCGACCGAGAGAGTGAAAATCAAAAAAAAAAAGAAATATAGATTATCTCGCGACAATGAATATCGATATTTGTTTTTTGTCGAACGATTTCATTTTAAAATTAAAATCACGAACACGAACACGTAACTACCGATTCGAACGAAAAAAAAGGCGACGCGTTTGTTGCTTTCGTAAATGTATTATAATTTTTAATGGAGCGCATATTGTGAGTGAAAGATGCCAATCAATCAATGTAGTCACGGAGCTAATGTCGATAATCCGACACTCGTCGGTACGGAAAACACGGTGGGCCGACGGAATCGATAACTTCAAGCCCCGCGGAAGCACTCGTCGTTTCTGGGGGTTGGTGAGGGAATCGTAAAAAATATCGTTATCGCGTACTCGAGAGAAACCTTTGTGAACAAGACACTCCAGCGATCCGGCACGAAATTTCGAGAAGACGACGACGGCAATATATACTAATTGTTTCCCGAGGGCTAGTGAAAATAATAATAATAATACGTCGCGTACACCGTCGCAAATGCCCTCCAGGAATCACGCGAACAATGCAATTAGAGCTGTAGGATTTCGAGTGGTCCAAGATTCGATCGTGACGAAACGGACAGGCGCGACTCGATGTCATTGCGAGCCGCGCGCGGCGGTATGTGTCGCTCACCGCTCGTCCTGGGGCCCATCGCACACTCGATGTCTATCCCTCGATAACGAAAAAGGGAAAAGAGAAAAAACACATACGCTCGAGTGCCCCGGACGAGACGATATTTTTTTCTGGATGTTTTATAATAATAATAATACATTTTTTTTTTTTTTTTTGTCACTAACTGTCACGCCATCCGTACGAATAAATCGAGTAGAAAAAGAAAACGTCCCTTTCAAACCGCGCACAAACTCCTCTATAAGAAACGCGGCGCGGTGGGCGTCGATCCAATTGTCCGCCGCGACGAGAAACCGGTTAAACGTTTTCGCTGGAGGCGTAACGAAGGACTCGCAGTATAGCTTTTGTTGATGATGATAATAATAATAATAATAAAAAAGGGACGTATTATGTGTCATTCGGCCCGGCCGAGAAACAGGAGACGCGCCGCCGCCAATGGTTAAATGAATTTCGGAGGCGAAAAATAATAATGACAGCACAATATTGTATAATAATTTATTTCCGAGTTCTCTAGTCCCATACACTCGCGTGTGTTATAATGTTATGATTTATTATTACCGCGACCGCGTTTGTGTTTCACGAGAAGGGGAGTATACCGCCGCGATTGAACCGTGCGTCGACTATTACGACATTCGCACACGTACGACGATGATACCTCTGATCTCTGCGCAGCAGTCGATACGGCGGTTTCGTAATATTCGCGGGGACACGATGAAACCACCCGGTGAAATTTCGCGACTTTTTTTCCTCCCCGTTACAAAAATACGTAGGAATAAAAAAAAGTTCTTTCTTTTTTTTTTTTTTACGCGATATTCATTTATTTTAGCGTGAATCGTATTCCAGAGGGGTCGTCCGTATAATAAATAATGTCGGAAAACCATCAGGGTCCGCGTAACACACGAATAAACGTATAGTAACGAATCGCTTGTAATCGTATTAAAAATATACAAATATCAACAATTTTTTCGCGAGTTATTATATTATATTTAAAAATTCGAGACACTCCGGCGCGCCCCGAAAATAATTGACGACGATTTTTCGGTTTATATTTTGTCGAACGTTTTCGACAAAGGAATTCCAACATTTAAAAACGTTTTCATACGATCCAAATTTAATCTAATAAAACGAGAATCAAATAATATAATATTATAAACATTAATTTAAATATTTTCGTGAAAAATGTATGGCATGTATATACCAAATTTCTTTTTCTTTTTTTTTAGTCGATAAGTCTAGGTTTAAACTAGTATGGGTTCTCAGTCATTTTGAAAAAATTTTTCTTACGCCACTGTTGTTGAAGATATAAGAAACGTTTTTGAAAAAAAAACTAAAATTTATACAGATTCGTGAGTAGTCATTTTTTTTTTTTTGTATATTTTTACAATAGTTATACTCGTATTTTATTAAAGCATTTAATTTATACGAACGACTTATTATTATAGTGGTTCAAGTGTGTTATGCGTTTTCAGAAGCATCTCTTCTCTCTCCCGTCCTACCATACAAATCGTTTAATATCGACTGGAACATTTATATATATATATACAATTATCGCGGTTACCGAGTACCTTCGACAATGTTTAAACTATATAATTAAATTGTCCGAACGCGCATTGTCATAATTTAATATATATTATGTGAGTGTGTGTTCTAAATAATTTATTAATTTTGTAGTAGCTGCGCGTTATTGTAATTATAAAGATATATTATTATCGAAATAGAAATCGTGAACTATTATTATTATTATTAATATTATTGTCAGCAGATGTTCTCGTAAAACGATACACAAGGTTAAATCCAATACATTTTCTCAATTGTATACCACCACTCTTTTCATCACAGTGCGTAAGTAAACATATTATCGAAAAGTATTATTATTATTATACTGCGTTCAAAAGTAATTGTACACGGTTAAATACAACTTTGTCCGGGGGTGGAAACGATAAGATGATCGTTTTTATTTCACACGACTATTATATTACATTAGAGTTTCGCTGTTTTACGAACATGTGTACGAAAATATGGTTGAAATATTCTTGTTTTAACGGATTTAAAGCAGTTTTTTTATTCTTAACATATACCTTATTCGTAATACATCTTTGGCAACCGATAATATTTATGAAAAAAAATTTGAATTTGCTATGACGCTAATTTATGGGATAAACACTTTCTCGGCGTTTTTTTTTTTTTTTAATTTAGACTACTATTATATTAAGATATCATTCGATTGAAAACGTTTAATAGTACAGAATACGAATATAAAGTTGGAAACTTCGTGCCGAATACAAAATATACGTTTTAAGAAGTGTAATTTTATCGACAGGTCGCTAGGACTGAAACATAAACAATTTTTTCCCACTCTTATCCAGTTATTTAGGCGCGAGAGCGTTTCACCTCTCCTCTTCTCTGCTCTGACGAGAGGGTCTGCACGAGATTTGAATGATACACACACACACACCACGCACTTATGAGACATTTTACTATTCACACACATACACACGAATTCATGTGCACACCGGTTTAATATTGCTTGAATTTAACTGCTCAGAATCGGTTGACGTTCATCATTCAATTAAAACACATGTAATATATTTTCTCGATAAGTTCCGAAAAAGTTTACGAAAAAAAAAATAAAATAATCACTCTCACTCTGAGTATTATTGCGCTTTTGACTTTTTAACGAACTGTCTATAAAACGTACGGTCGATATACACCGAAACCGGACATAATTCCCGAGCACTTGAAACGGCGATTCGGACAATATTGTTACCATAAAATCAACATGAAATATGTTATATCGTAAATCATGCATTCTCTATAGGTCTACTACATTAACTGGAATTGTACGCGCGATACACCCTATCTGCATATAACCTAAGTACACCACGATACACATGGAATTAACAATGTCGCTGTATTATGCGTCCAACAATGTACACACATATATTATTATTGCGTCGCAATATTCAAACATAATTCAAACGCGCGCGGTTAGACAATAATAATACGTATAATATATTCAAAATTTGATTGGGGGCCTACTAAGAATATTACTATTTTCGTTGTTGTTTTCCTTTTTTGCCATCGCGAATCGTACAACGGCGCGCCGAGATTTCAAGTCGATTCCGTCTCTTATTACGTCGTTCTTTTTTTTATTTTTTTTATTGTATTTACGAATAATAATAATAATAATAATAACGCGTATACAGTAATGACGCGATTGGATTTCGACCTAAAGCGTCTGAGGAACGTTAACGAAAATAATAATAATAATAATAAAAATACACGCGACAACAATCGAATCTTGTTGATGCCGTCGCGGTGGTACTTATCGACGATTTCGTACATTTACATATATTATAATATAAAACGTTTGGAAAACTGTTATTTCCTTACTCCCACGCGCCGTGAAAAGGAAATAAAACAAATTAAAACAGATCCCGCGCCATCCTCGCGTCACCACCGCCACTCGACGTCGTTAACGCCCGGTTAGAGGACGCGCGGTGGATATTATCGTTGGTTTTTATACGTTTTATTTTTGCGTGCATCGTCTGTTCCGTAGGCCGGCCATAACGACACGTCTTTCGGTGGTACACGCGCGAAATTAGCAAAACCGTAAAAAACGTTCTCCTCCGCGTCTCCTCCTCGCGTTAATTGCTCGTCGGCGGCGTAGTAACTGTAAAAAAAAAAAAAAAATCTCAACCCCGCGAGATTACTTTTATTATTGTTTTTAAATATTTTCATATTATATAGGCGAGTTTTCAAAGTTCGCTCGACGGCAACAGCAGCAGCTGCTATTTTTCGAATATTAAAACGGGATTTGCGTTCGAATACACCTGATCCTCCACCGCCCGCCCGTCATCCAACCGGTGATGATTACAAGCGCTACAGTATTCGGAAACACTTTAGTACCGGAATTTATATATTTGTTTTTACGGTAACGGCGTGTCGTAACCGGGGCCAGATTTTAACGCGGTCGTTAAATCGAATAGCATAATATGTTCTTCTGCAGCAGTTTCTCCAGCCGTATCACACTCATCCTCACTCTCTCATCCTCACTCTCTCCCGATCGAAATATTACACCGAACAACAACGGCGCGGACGATATACGGATCCGCGCATTCTTCGGGCCTCCCGGATCCATTAAAATAATCCGCTAGACCATATTTGTCAACGGATTAGAATTTAATCTCCTTTTGTCCGCTAATGTCTTTTTACGTATTACTGCGCTATTACAATAGTTTAACGCGTTTAAAAGACTGCGTCTCGTTCGCGCGTTTTTTTCTTAATTTTTTTTTTTTTTCAAGCGACCGATTTAACCGCGCGCCAGGCCAGGTGGTGGCTGCGGCCATCAAGACGTAATGGTGTACACGACGGTTCGGAATAACGTAGAAATTCAGTGGCGGTTTTAATTGAAATCGCCGAGAGGGCGATTTAACAATAATAAAAATATTGTTTACAATTTGTTACGTTTACATAGGCGGGACTGTACCATTTGCCATCCCTTAAACCCCCCCAAAATGTTTAACAAACACATTCCTTTTAATATATGCGGAATGGAAACCGACGATGAGACGAGAATGAACACGTATTAGTTTCCGACCGTTCGCAAAAGAGTTAGCGACATCAGAAAACAAAAATGTTATATTTATATGAGATCGTCGAGAAAAATTGTAATAATAAGTGTATATGGACGACAACATTTTCTTTTTTTAAGCAACAGCAAATTTAATAATAAATAAAATGTTTAATTTTAATATTTATTAGACAACAGCCAGGTTTCCATTTTTTAATTTAATACGATAAAATATATATTTTTAATATTCAAAACTAATATATATATATATATATATATATATATGTAAATATTTTAAATTTCGATATTCCTGTTAATTATTTATTCGTCGTATCACATAATTTGATCTATCGGATATGCTGAAAACGTAAAAAAATTACAAAATCAAAGCGAATTTCCGAAGTAAGTTATGTCGGGAAACAGGTTCGTTTATACGATAATCGGTATTGGAGGTCGAAAGCGTCGAAACGAACACGATTATTGTAATATTATACAATTAAGAAATATGTGACGACGTTACGCGCGACAGTAAACCCGAAGAACCCGTAAATACTTCAACATAGACGTATAAATCTAAAATAGATGGCCGCCGATTTCGTATAATCGTCGAAGTCGAGAAATCCACACGCCTCGTTTACTTAATACGCGATTATTGATATTAAGAAGAAAAAAACGTTTATAACGTGTGATAATATTATTACGATATGAACTCGTAAATCACGTAATTCACTCATTTTTTTTTTTTTGTTACGATACGACTGCGATACCGCGATTTATTTATCTGCGCGCAGAATAAAACCTACGTGTAACGAGTCATAAATTAGTATTTTCGTTACTATAATTATAATGCATTATTCGTTAGTAGTGTGAAAACGCGATTGAATGTTATTTCCGTAAGTTTTAATTTTACGATTTCAAGTATATTTGAAACAAAATTTCCGCATATCTGCAACGACATTCGTGTACAACGCCGATGTCGGTAAATAACACAAAAATGATACGTGAAAAAAAATGTAAAAATAAATTTAGAAAATAGTAAAACAATCGCCACGAGTGATGTTAGTGAAATATTGACGAATTTAAGTACGTAAAACCGAACTAACAATTTTTTTTTTTTTTATCGTATCCGATTGGTCGGGGAGTTTTTTTTTTATAATAAATTTAGATATTCAAATGGGTACCGCGGGGCGAAGAAGAAGTCGCATCGAACTCCTTGAAGAATTCATCGTGTATGATAAATGTCTGTCGGTGAGACGATGGAAATTTTATCGGAATAAATCAAAAATCCAAATTTGAAAAACCAGTTATATTATACGAGATAATATTTTCCACTCGTATACTCGTGGTATCCTATAAATAAGGATAACGCGTGCGTTCGAAACGAAATCAGCGCCTCTTAACACGCAAACGTGTTTTTTTTTTTTATACGCTACGAAACATTTAAATAATTAAACGTCATTAATATTAATGACGTGTTTAACCAGCCTCAGAGACCGAGTAAAAAAAAAAAACCAGTAGCATTTTTCAGATTCGTTTAAAGATTTGAACGTTTGAGTGTAAAAAAAAAAATATATATTTATAAAAATTTAAATAAATAAAAATCGGTTGACATTTTTACATAAATTTCATTCCGTTATTTCGATGTTTTTTTTTTTTTTTTGTCGGCAAAACCGAATAGTTGCTTTTGAATCACAAACAGTGCAATGTCATCGCGTCGATGTTAATGGCCAATTACATTAATTCAACGTAAATAAATAAAATATTTCGGGAACGTTTATCGAAATTTTTACGTTAATATTTGTATTTTCAACGATGAAATACGTTTTAATAAGTTCATGTTGTACGAAAGACATTCTGGTTACCGCGTAGCGTGTGTCGTAATGATATGAATAAATTTTTAAAAAAAAACTAATTTTTTTTTTTTATATAATATCAATCGCATGTGACAATTCCGTCGTTATTTTCCATAAAAATAATTAATGTTATTCGGAATATTTCAAATTGTAATAAAATAAAAGGATATTGTGGCGTGGAACGTTATTTCGAGTACAGTCGAGAGAGATCGTAAGACACTCGTGTTGCATGCGGTTTTCAGCCGGTAAAACCTTGAAAATTATTATCAATAAATGGATTTGGACAGAATTACTTCCCTGTCATTCCCATAAGCGCAATTTTGATTAAATTCATTTAGATGCTAGATGCTAATACCTATGACATAATATCAATATATCATAAGTTACAACAAGTAAAAATTCGATGATTTAATTAAAAAATTGAGAGTGCTCCAAGCACCTCCAAGCACCCACCAAATTGCGCCTATGGTCATTCCCGAAGTAGAGCGGCGCAGCGGAATTTCCTACCGGAGAACGCGTGTGTACGGAAACACTTTCGCGAAAAGTCGTACGAACCCATCACCACCACCACCAATAACGCATTCGCTCAGGAATTAGAAGAGCGTGCGGATTCCGTATTAATGTCGAGCGTAAACTGCACGAGAAAAATTTGTGAAAAAAATCCACAGCAGCCGACTGTTGCGGATTAATAAATGCGTCTGGCGATCGCCGCGTGTAGTGTGAAACGGAGAGGGAAAATTAAAAAAAAAAAACCGAAAACGTTTTTCTGTCTTTTTTTCTATTCTTTCGCCGCTCTCGTGCACACATTATCATTATTACACGGTGTAGTCTAAGAGGGTTTGAATAA
Organism: Chaetogeoica ovagalla; assembly: GCA_032441825.1. NCBI lineage: Eukaryota > Metazoa > Arthropoda > Insecta > Hemiptera > Aphididae > Chaetogeoica > Chaetogeoica ovagalla. The sequence continues at coordinate 1,180,098 of CM063727.1, read as the reverse complement.
TAATAATAAAAAAAAATGTACGTCCGTAACAACGTTTTTTTTTTTATTTCGCAACGATCGCGAACTGCGACGATCGCTCCCCCTCCCCCCACCCGCACAAATCGTAAATCAAAAGACACAAAACTACACGACCCACACACACACAAGACTCGAGCCATTATTTCCATATCTACAACGTATTTAGCCCCGTGTGATTTACTGGCCAGTCTCGCGGACAGTAGGACTTAACTCTCTCTCTCTCTTATATTTGTAGCGATTTAATGCGGCGCGGCCCGCGCCGTCGCCGTCGCCGAGGGGTCCGCCGGGTGTTCGGCGAACACAACACCACGACGACTGGCACTACAAATACGCCGCCACAGAAATAATAATTCATTTCCTCCGGAGGTCCGGCGGAGGCCGCGTCCGATCGGCCGCGCGACGCGGTAAAGTAGAGTGACCCCGTGTGCGCGCAACGTTTTGCATGCTCGGTGGTACACTCGCGCAGCCGTGTACGAGTGAATTATCGCCGGACGATAAATCCCAGCGCGCCGGACTCGTCATCTCACCGGATGGTCGGGCGCCCGGCGAATTATTATTATTATTCGATGAAAATATATATATAATATATAGACAAAAAAAAAGTACGAGAAAAAAAAAAGAGCTTTTTCCTCCACGCCCCAGACGGCGGCAGATATATGGCGAGGCGAAACACTCCGTTCGTCGCCTCCCCCCGCCGTCGACGAAGGCCGAGTTTTCCGTAAAATATATTCATTTTTTTTTTCCGCTCTCCTTTTCGTCCGTAACGATACGAAAATATTATTTTTCCCGACCGAATCCCCGAGGGTCTTTCGAATAGCGTGTAGTATAGACACTTTTTAAACTCACTGCATTCGTGTAAAACGCCTCGACGATAATACGACGGGGACTCTTTCTCGTGTACTCGCTTACTGAAAAGTGTGTGCGTGTGCGTGTCGTTGCAGGAAAGTTATCCGCGCGTTTAAAATCGAACGGCAAAAACCGTGTGTGGAATACGATATGAGCGATTGACGAGAACCGGTTATGACGGCGACCAGTGGATTGAAACCGTTTACCCATCGTCCGTATAGCCGTGGTGCGCTGAGAAATTTCAAAACGGAATTGAATTCGGCGTGGAAAAGAAGAAAAGAAAAACGTTTTTTTCGCATTTAAAATTTGTTTTTTTTCCTTATAAATTATATTTTCTTAAACACGCGCCGTATTATTTTTGTTTTTTTTTTAACGATAATAAAAGTTATTATTGTTTTATAAAAATCGTATTTCCAAAGTCAAAACGCTATGCGTTGCCCGTTTTCCGGACGCCCGTTGTCGTATATTATACACTGCGTTTGGGTTACACTCCTGTAAGTCATTTCATTTACTTTGAAACGATGCTCTTCAATAGAAGACCCTCACACACCCCCTTTCGCACATTCCTTGACGATTGTTAATACTTGTTTATAATTATGAATTAAAAATCCCGTTACAATAACGTACATTTTATGGACATTAGTTTCATGTCGAAGCTTTGCCGACAAAAATTTATTTCGAATGTTTTCGATATGACAATTTTATATTTAAACTCTTTATTCGTAACAACGACGATTTTCTTTTTTTTTTTAAATCTATTCAACAACCGTTGTAGACCAAATACGATCTGCGTTAATGCGACGACGCAATAGAAAAAATGAATTTCCGCAAGATCACTGTTAATAAAAACAAAATGTGTTAATTGTTACGATGTTTATAATTACAAATCGCGGTTATGTTTCTGTCACTGCGTTCAATTGTATTTTAAAAAACGATTTGAATTAAAACCGAATTTATAAAAATCGAGTCGAAATTGTGTACAACGTACTGTACCGAGTGTGATCGTCATAAAAGAAAATTTGTATTACACATCGCTGTATAACGTACTCAATAATATACTTTTGACAAACAAAATACAAAAAGTACTTGAAATATCTGTAAATCGTGTATTACAGTCGTTTACTAATATTTTGTCGAATGTTTTAATATTTATTTATTACATACATATATGCACATACGTATGGATGTTTGTTAAAATGTGATATTGTCGGTAAACGCGTACACAATTTATGCGTAATAGTTACATTAATAAACGTATTAACTTTAATTAAAAACAATCACCGGTACATAGTTGTCGCACGATTTGACACAGGTGAAATTACAAAACATAAAATCTCACGTTTATGTATATTTTGAATGGGTACTTTGCAAAGGAATACGTACAGCGGACGCCTTGCACATAAACGGATGACTATACTTTAAGTTAATAATAAACTTTAACAAGCACAAACACGGGATTCGATTTAAAATTTAATACACTTTTATCGTCGCATTGTGCCCCATACTTATCTGTAATGTAAACCATATATTATACAGAAAATTATTAAGGAACGCCATAACATTCTCGTAAAAACCAATGTGGAAAATCTTCTTAACGTTTTGCGCGCGAAATCTCGTATTTTAATCCTTATCACGCGCTTACCTTACTCTTCAAGCCCCCATACGGTTTTTATTACTTAATAATTCTTTATTATACGTAAATGGCAGTTTAAAATGGGTATACTCGACGTTATGATAGGATGAACTCTACACGACCTCGGTCTTATCGTAGTATAATATATAAAGTAACTTCAATTTGCTTTAATGCTGTACAAATTATTAACACACACACACACACACACACACGCGTGTACCGAATGTTATGGATTTAAACACGATTCAATAATAACATTGAGATTATTTTGTGTCGGGAAAAACGTTTGTGTTTGTTTTCAGTTAATATAAAACAGTATTTCAAAAGTGTTCGATTTCAACGGGTTCGACGAGATCGTAATATCACAACAAGCAACTGGCTGGAGTGTTCAAACGCATGCCGTTCGGCGTCAAAAAAAGCGACAGAAATTCTCGCGTTACGTTTATACGATTATCGATTGGAATTCAAAGTGAGACACGATTAGGTGTCGGGCGGTATAATTGTATAAAGTGGTAATCGTTTAGAGAATTTGTTTTACGGAACCGACATTTTCTTCCGTCATTTGTCTTCATTGCACGTCATCGACCGAACAACACTGTCTCTCCGGGGGTATGACGAAAGGATAACGTTTCGTTACCCGAGTATTTGAAACTCTTCCAAATGTAATATTTACACGGTGGATTCTTCTGAAAATCAACGAGTAGAGAAAAAGCAAAAGAAACCGATTGAAAAAAACGCGTTCGACAGTTCAAGGCGGATCGACTAGGAAACAGTTGCTTTCGCGTTGTTCTATTTCTGCGACTGGGGTGGCCGCCGGCGGCCGACTAATTTTCCGACGGCCGCGCGTCAACCCGCGGCGGTCCGCGGCGGCGGCGGCCACTTGCAGGACGAAACGGAACGCGCGGACAGTAAATCACCCGACAGCCGTGGCTGCGGCGGGGCTGTCGGGCCGTCGCTAATTACACACGCGGCCGATTACACAAAAAGTATTTTATACTTTCTTGCCGTGGCTGAGAGACGATTTTAGATCCGGTAAATCGTTGGGCCGCGACCAGAGGTCGACGACGACGGCGGCGTTGATTAGTGGCCGCCACGACGACTCTCCGCGAGGGTGAAAACGTCGCGAGATTTACGGCCAACCGCCCGATAGTCACCAATTATTGTTATTTGGAGGAGTTTGTCGCTAACGAACGGTACGCGCGCGCACCGGAAAATCGCTCGTGTGTCCCGCACGCCCGCACGCCCGGACGAAGACGACGACGGCGTTTCGAGAATTTATGTCGTCGCCGCACCGACGTTGAGTCGTTCGCGTGTATCGGGGGCCCACTGCTATTTCTATAACCCGAATGTACGGTGCGGTTCGGAAACGCGCATGACTGTCGTCGATTTTCAATCGATTTCCTAACCGTACGCGCTGTAATGCGTGCGCGTGTGTATCGAGAACTATTTAGTGTACACATAAATATCGGTATCGAAATTCAAATAACATTTGATTACCCAATGGATTTCGAAACGCATAGAATAGCCGACGTTTTCATAAACCGATTTACAGTGTTGTTTGATCATTGTGTCGATTGTCCAGAAGAAGATGGGATGACGGCATAATACGCGGGGAATCGCGTTGTCCGATTGCCGCGCGCAGATATCCTCGGCGGCGGCGTCAACAAAGACCTCTCACTTATTACTATTATTTTTTTTTGTCCACCCCGCGACGCGTCTTCAATTCGTTTCGGGGCCTCGTTATTGTGTGTGTGTGTAGATTTGTCAATATATTTTCACTATAATAACACACGTATGCACGTACGTCGTATACGGTTGCGGGGACGATTCCACAAACACTGGGCGGCGTACGTCTTTTTTTTTTCTTTTATTTTCATCGGTCTTTACCGCGGTGGTGTGTGTGTGTGTGCGTGTGGTCTCTCGGACAGTGCAATCTGCGCAGGTATCGGCGGACGTTCGGATTACTCGAAAACGGGACACGCCGTATTTATAAGTCGATCCATTCCCCCGGTCGCCATTACTGTTCGCGGATGTTTATCTCGGTTTATATTGTATCGCGTCGGACGGGTAATTACGTGCAATACGAGCGCGCGCGCGCGCGGCGGCGGTCCGTTGTTGTCGTCTTTTGAAATATTTTACAAAACGCGACGTTGTTTTTATATATTTTACGAAAATAAAACGCGTTTTCCTTTGCGACCGTCTGTTCGACACGCACGACGCCGAAATCCGACAATTTTATTATTACATATTTCCCCTATTATTCGCCGCGTAACGTCTCGTTTGTGTCCCAGTGAAATCCGCAGGAGGCAGTCGCCGCCACCGCGTTGAACCGGTGCTCTCGGTCGGTGGCCGGCCGCGTTTGGACCGAGCGCGCGTGTGGTCGATTGGTTCGGGCAGTGTGTACAAAAAAGACACCGCGCTTTTATTCTATCGATTTTCAGTCTGTCACCGCGGCGTTTCTTCAGGTAATACAGAAAAACATCTGTCGTATAGAATTTTCTAGGATCTCGATCGAGTTTTATTTTTTTTTCGACAAAAGACATTTTTTTTTCCATACGGAATTTTCAGACATCATGAGACGAGTGATCCTGTAACAGTATCGCTCTGGAATTCCATTGGAGTCGACATTTTTATCAGAACGAAAAGAAAATCCGATTATTGCGCTCGAGGCGTGATTAAAAAAAACGAAAACAAAAAAAAATCTTTGTCTCGCTTAAACTTCTCGTGTCTGTCACTCGCTATTTTCTATATACGTCACGGCGAACATCGATCGATTTTCTAAGGCAGTTGTTATGTTTATACACGCAATATAGTTTTGGCACTGGAGTGTGGTGCGGAATAGAAAAACTTTTCTACGGGAAATAACTATACTCGTTCGTTTTTAAGAATCGCCTTTGTAAAAAAAAAAAAAAAGAAAAAAAAAAGCCGGTTTCGAACGGGTTTTTGTATATTTTCGATATCGGTATACGCAAAGAGATCGTTGACGCAACTAGTCTTAAATTCTCAGGACGTTCTAGCCCCTCCCTAATATTATTTCAAAGTGGCCTGTTGAAGCAAGCCCTCATATCTCCTCTACTGTATATATATATGTGTGTGTGTGTGTGTTACGGGCAAAATTCGAAATCGGGCAAACGTGAGAAATGCCAGGGCAAAACGTCATATTTCCGGCAAAATTGCTACGGTTGTGACCATCGACATTTGAACAATACCGCAGTATACGTTTGAATATTTCACAGTAGAAATATTGAATATAAATACCGATAGAATAAACCACTGTTTGCATTTTAAAACGGCACGACAATGCGATAAAATCAATACTATTGTACGAATGTAATATTAAGACGTTGCGCGTCTTTTCACGTTTCACACAACTGCAGCGGACAAAGTGAAATTATAATATCTCTGGTGATAAACCGTGTTTATTAGGTATAATAAAAGTTATAGACTCTTATCGCGTGCTGCTATACTAGTTTCAGTGGCTGTTTACCCCGTTTTCGGCGACGCTAAGCCGTCCCCGTGTAGTTGCGTCGATGACAGAGGTTTGTTGAAATTCGAAATTCCGGAGTTTGTTTCGAGTGAACAAACTATGCACCGTATGGCGGCCGTGTTAATTTTCGTAAAACCGATCGTCGACACCGCGCGCGCCGAACTCCCTGCGAAGCCGTAACCGCGCTAAACCCCGGTAAAGTATCGCGGACCCGACAACTATAAATTCGCACGCGGTTTATTATTAGTGTATAGGTGCGCGATATTATCGGACACGCCTCGCAGTGTTTGCGAATATCGCCGGAACAGAAAGCGCAAAAGCCGTCGGTGAAACTCTATAACCCCGTACACACGGTCGCGATGTTCATTACTTAAACGGCGCCGCGTAAAACCCTTCGCGCGCGGTTAATTACCGGGCCCGTTCAATCAGACAAAGTGGCTCGCGTTTTACGCGCCTTTGACGCGATTTTACTGTACGGCTGCAGCAGCAGCAACAGCAGATGGCCGTCGCGCGGGCTACTCCGAAAACGTATCTCGTCGACCGACCGCACAGCGGCGGTGTCGACTTTACGACACCGCCGCGGGCTGTGATATTGGGAAATCATTTGTGCCGGCGGTCGAAATGTGAAAGAAAAAAAAAAAATTATTATAATTGTTTCGCACGTTTTCGACAGACGATAGAACCGGACGAGGGGAACGGCGACGCGGTATTGTTTAAATATTAATTCGAGTGGCGTGCCGTGAGAAAATGTTTGCGCCGCGTGTCGAGAAAGTCGGTTGAATAATTGAAAATCGGCTCCCGCCGACGCAAACGTTCTCGTCATTTCGCCGAGTAAACATTTACAATCCGGACGATCTGACCGGCATACTCGTTTGTCTCCTCGTTATTATTTTATTAATAATACCAGTGCACTAGCTCAGGCCGTCGTCTTGTCTTATTGTAGTCCACGCGAATCGATTCCGGCGGACGATACGCGAAGAATGTGTGTTTGCGAAACGATCCGAGCAATGGCGTAATTACGTGCAGGGGTCGCCGGCGTCACATTCGCCCATTCAAATATTTCGGCGGTACGTGGAAATCGTCCGAATTAAACCAGTACGAAATTCGCTTTTACAGTGCTCGGAACGCGTTTACTTGTACACCGTATTCACAATTATTATATAATAATATTTTCGTACGCCTCCGCGAGTCGAAACGGTATAACGATGTCCGATAAATACGTCTACAACGCGAATTATTATGATGCGGTAGAAGAAAAATCGAAAATCCCGTTGAATTGTCTTCAATCCGTGTGTTCGAGTACGGGAAATACTTCAAACGAAATCGAAATCGATTGTACACGACATACATCGCGTCTAGTGACATATCGTTTAGAGCTTTCAAAAAAAAAAAAAAAATCGTTCGACAATTGCGCAATGGGGGCCGGTTAGGTTTTACACGCGTCTGCATCAATCGATTATTAAAACGATAATTTGTACCGTTGTTCACTGAGCAGCGGCTTTGGAGAAAAACGAATACTTCCAGTTCTTAGTCTTTTCGATAAATAATATACGAATAATATAATATAAATATTTATATTCTCTTTTTTTGTTTTTGTTTTTCGTACAGATCGTGACTTATAAATTCGAACGTACGACGAACAAGCGGAGACGAGAGATTCAAATTATAAACTCTCTTTTTTTGACTTTGCTCGATAATTTACGCCACTGAATCCGAGTGTATTTCGAGTGTACGACGTTAGAGCACACACACACACACACACACATCCATTATAATATTATTATAAGGTCCGTCTGCCGCTCGCACCGTATCCCGCCGAAAATCCCACTCGAGTTCATCCCGCGCCATTGTCCGCGGCGCTCAGACCGTCGGCCGCGTCGACCGTGCTCTTACACTACACGCGGCGTGTGTTCTCTATTGTAAACGGCGCGCGTATATAGGCGCATTCGCGGCGACGAAGGCGGCGAGTGTTTTGCCGAGCAAACTTCGCGGGCCGACAAAGCGAAAACGCGCCTCGGGGGAAGGAAGACCGGCGGACTACGGAACAGGGACGACGACTACGTCCGGACCAAAACAATACGACTCTAAACTTACGACAATGTTTGGCTAATAACATCGCTTTCGCGAACGGAGTCCGCGCACTAATCTGACTAATGCGCCCCATACGTCTCGTCCAAAGGGCCCCGTTTCCACTCGACCGACCGCGAGCGCGCGCGCACGCCGGTGTACCTATGCGGTTACGCTTATGTCTATTATTATTATTGTTATTATTGTTATTGTTATTATATTGTGTTGTGTACGCGCCGCGGGCAAAGCAATCGTACGAAAGCGCCGCCGGTCTTTTGCCGCGGTCCACCGGTTTTTCGGTGTATTACCGACGAGCCGTATCACATAAAACGCGCACGACCAACGTTCGAACGTTTTAACGCGAACGAGAACAAATTATTTTCCCGTTGTCCGTCACAGCTCCGTCTAAAAGATAAAAAAACACACACACACACATTACGCTCTAAACTCTAAAGGGATATCGTCTCGTCGATGTCTTTCAGCGGTGGTAAAAGAATTGAAGAGAATACTGTGCGGAATGATTTTTTAAGTCAACGGTGTACCAACAAGACGTTTCAGAATATCGATCGGAAAAACGCGTTTTTGCACTAATCACATCGTATCGAATGATAAAATTATGAGATTCACCCGGAAAATATTTTCCTCTATTATTTATCTCTAAAATCGATTCGAGTTATTATTTTTTTTTTTTTTTGCTATCGTTTAATTATATTTTTACATTGCTTTTTATAGATGACTTCCACCAATAACATATTTTTATTTTTTGATTTTTCCTACGATATCGTAAAAATTACCTAATCGGAGTAGGACGGTATGCGCGAGAGTCAACTGAAATGAAAAAAAAAAATATATTCGAAGCACAACGGTTTTTATTCTCCGATCAACCTCTCGAAATAATTCGAATTTTTTTTTTTTATTCGAAGAAAATAATTTAGAACTTTTCGATTTATTCTTTTGTCATTATTTGAATAAAGAGTCTTTTTTAGTACATCGCGCAAGATCTTCCAACACGGGTTATTGTCTCTTCATAATACGTTTCGAAATCCTTTTCACAATTCAAAAACATTAAACTTTTCAAACGGTCTTGGCTCATTGCATAAAATGTAAACGTGATTTTTTTTTTTTTTAAAGTTGAACATAAAAATAATAATGGAGCCTTTAATGATTTATTTAATTGTATATAAATCTCATATTTCTGAATGTGAATACCGGGAAAGAGTTTTTTAAAATACTATAAAGCTTTCAACTGAAAAAATTTAAACTCCATTAACAGTTTGAAACATTTACTCCGTAAAAGTAATCAGCAGATGTAACATTTCAAACGTTAAGACGCAAAACGAATAAGAGTAGGTATAATATAAAGATTTTATATATATATAAAAATCAGATACCGAGACGATATTAATTATAAGTGCGGAAAAAATCGACAAGTCGACTTATTTCGGAAAATGATCTTTCTGCAGAGACGGATGAAAAGTAGCTCTTAATACTTTTTATTTGCGGGTTGGGAAATGCATTTGACAAATTTTGTTTAGATATCGTTATAACAATAATCCCAACACATATTTTTGTCTTATTATTTTGTTCATTTTTAATTCTCTTCTTAATCTCTATAATCAATCTATATTTTTATGTAATTCAAAGATGGTATAAACAATATTTAATACTCATTTCGTACTATAATTAATGATTATAATTTAACTATCGAAAAATTTTACTTAATATTTATTAAGTATTTTTTTTTTTAACGGAAGGATCCACCGTAATATTACAAAACAGAGTCAAACTCCCCGCGATCGTTGCGATGATATGGTACTTCTTAAAACATTTTTTGCACATTGATCGTTATTGTACACGGTTTGTACGAAGAGTATTATTTTTCAAGAGTTATATCATTATACTTGATTCGGTTTAAGAAACTATATATATCGAATTGTATTCTGAAATCAAGTAAAAACGACAATTGTTATTTGTATTTTTTGACTTGTATACTGCATTCATATACGGCATTGTGCATTGTTGAAAATTCTGAACTCCACACGCAATAGTATTATAGTAGTGATATTGTCGTTAAATTTTCTCTACATTACTTTTAACGATCGACGAGATACGATTTGAACATTTTAATTAACGAAATCATTTCAGGGGGATGATCACCCTCCCCGTATCTACGTCGCCGTTCGTAACGATGTGTTGTTTGGATCTCGCACGTTTCAATAACGAAGTAATATTTTATTGTTATTATTTTATATACCAACGAAGACGAAGACGAATTTAAACGTGTCTCGTCTGCCGAGCACATAGTCTACGCGCGCCCAACACCTGTTTTTCTTTTCCTCTCCCCCGTCACGGTTTGTTGCGCTCCTGTACGGCGCGCACCTATAGAACGTCGTATTACGAGAGGGACTCGTGACTTCACTGTACATAATTTTAGTCTAATAAACGCGCGTACACGCATTACGCGCGTTATACGTACACGACTGTCAAGACCGCGACGGGTAGGAAGAGATAACCACCACCGCAGATGATTGATGGTGATTATATTGTTATTTTTATTTGTACACACGCGTATTTTTACGTGTATACGGAACAATTTATTTCTCCTCAACGCGGCAATCGCCCATTGCGTGGGAACGGCGCGTATAGAGTAGCGAGCTCGGTCCACCGTCGATACCTCCGCATTCAGCAACCCGAATGACCACCACCAATAAACGATAATAATATTCGATTTATTTTTGTTGCCCTCCGCTCCCCACGTGTCACCGTGTACGACGCGTACTGTCGGGTACCGATATCATCGGCCGATTCGGATTAATAACGTCTCGTACGATTTACCGCAACGGAATGGATGGAGCCGTGACGACGACGAGACCGCATAATAATATTAAACAATAATAATAATAATAATAATAATAATAATAATCTTATGTATATTATGAACGCGGTACGCGGTCGAGCGAACAACTCTCGGAAAGGGACGCTCGTTTCTTCTATTTTGTTTTCCGGTAGCGGTGATGGTGATCTGGGTTCCTCGTCGCGGTTACACGACGCATGTCCGAGGACAAAACATATCGGACGATTAGACAATAAATTGATTCTTCAATACCGTAAAACAATATTGTTCGTCTCGTAATTGTACATTTTATTTCGGAAGCTGCGCGCACACAAGCGTCACGTAGTTTGCGTTTGCATATTAATTATTAACCGTATTTGATTTGTCACGGCAAATATCTATAATCGACAGAGAAACGTAGATGATAAGCGTATTGTTATTAACTATTTTACAACGAGGTACAGACAATACGAATGATCGAGACGTAAAAACAATACGTATTAGAAGACTCTTCGTTTTATCGCGCGTTTCGCATTAGACCGGCGTCGGAAAACGTTAGTTCGGAATTTGAAAATATCGTATTTGTAAGTTTCAAATTGACAGAAAAAGAAAAAACCAGGTATTGTTGAATTGACCGCCGCCCACCGGCCGCGAGGGGGGTTTTTTTTATTTAAATAAACAGATTATTATTAGCGCATACCGCTTTCGGCGATCGTCCGTTGGTCAGGAGACGCGTACCGATTCAATGCGGCCGGAGGAGAGACACCACTCAGCAGAGCGCAATCGGACACGTATAGAGAAATCTGCTGTTTCGGACAGCAATGGCCGTTATTATAGTTTTCGCTATAAACGAATCCCCGGACCCTCCGGCCGCCGGACATTGTGTCCCACGCGAGCGCGTCATGAGTGCGTTTGGCACACGGCGGTTCGTTCGCTCGTCTGGTCCGATCCGTCCGATCGACAACGCGCGCGTATTGTGTCTCCGCGTCCGATACCGCGTCACAACCACCACGGCGGCGGTGGCCTCTACACGCACTTTAGCGTCCGAATCATTATTTTCGTACTGACCGTGTGAAATGATTGGATCGCCGGTGTCGCCGGATTTCCAACACCACTCGTGTCTACGGTATTTGTGTACGAAGTGCTTCTGAACCTCTATACGATTATGATGGGGGTGAAGGGAAAAATGGAATTAAAAACGGCTGATTTTTTTTGCCGTTTCAACTGTACGGCCGCAAACTGTCGTTTATTTATTGTACGAATAAAAAAAAAAAAAAAAAAAAAAAAGGAAAAAACGTCGTAATACGGGACAAAAGTGTTCCGGGACGAAACGAGCGTATACTCAAACACGACGATCTACTCGCCCGTTCCGAATGTGATATTAACACAGGAAGAGCTAAACGGACTGGCACTGTTCGCCGAAACGCGTTAAATCGTCGATTGTCCATAATAAAGTGGACGCTACAAATTGTATGCGCACTACTTTGCGTCAGAATCCTATAGGTGGCACGAAATTCCAGTCAGTTCGTTGTGGAGACGCAATGGATTTGTTTGGTAACAATATTGGCGAACACGACATATGGCGTAGTGACCATAATTGTACACATAAATATAATATAAAGTGAAATATCCGAGATGTTTTTTTTTTTTTTTTTTTTTGATATTTCTTGTGAATAATTCACGTGTTCGTATTTACAATTGTACACGTAATTTATTGTGTTGTAATATACATTCCGTTTTATCATATCGCTGGTAAATTCGTAGTTATTATTTTATTTTCCACCACTTTTCGACGCATTTTGTGCTCCAATGTGCCGCCTCGGTCCATTTATCATCGAAAGGTACCACTGCCGCGGTTACCGTACGCGTTTTACTCGTGACGTCGCGCGCCGCCATAAATTCGTTTTCGGCCCTCTCGAGGAGGGGTTCGACTCGGCTCTGCAGTGTGTGTTTTTCGCGCAAAATCATATAAATTTATTTATCGTTTTCGCCTCACACGACGACGACGACGCCGCCGCCACCGTCGCCGTCGCAGCCGCAGCCGTTCGTATTATTTCCGTCGTCGTTTACGCGGCGACCGATTTGTCACGTGCGCGTTTTATTTCGGCCGAGAAAACTTTGACGGATCGCCTCGCTCGCTCGGCCCGGGGTCCCCGCCGTCGAAGTCAATTACGCGGTTCGAAAAACGCGCTCTCACTCACTCTCTCTCTCACTCTCTCTCTCGTATACCACGTGCCTGTAGTACGCTATTCGTCGTAAGTACGGCGTCCCCGTATAAATATAAGTCCACAAATAAATCTTTCTCTCGATTTTTCGACCGCCTATAAATATATCAGTCGTTCGAGGGCGGCGTATATTATTATTATATTTATATGTGTGTGTGTGTGTGTGTGTGTATACACGTCGTATACAGCGCGACACCAACGCCGTCACAGCCGATGGCCTACGTTGTACTATATAATACGTACGTATATAGACACAATAATAATAATAATAACAACGCGTAATGGGGTCGTAAATAACAAAAGACGGTATTAAAACTTACGGTCGTCTCCGCTTGTACGCCGCGTATAAGCGCTGTTAGACTCGCGCACATATTATTATTATTATTTATAATATTAAGGCGACGGTGGTGTACGCTTTCGCGTATTACACGCGGTTATATTATTATTATTATTATTATTATTACCAGTCCGTTGTACGTGGACACTTTTTTTCTTTCCCCTTCGTTTCCCTATTTTTCTCGTTTTGTTCGTCCGTTCATAATATAAATGTCTCTGTAATTAGGCCGCGGGCTAACCGACGCCGTTTATTATTATTTTTTATTATTATTATTATTATTATATATTACCGTAACACAATATCGCGTTGCGACACCGCCACCTGTACTCGCCCCCGCGATACGCCACCCGCACACACGGTATACAAATGTGCTCGCCACAATCGTCCGAAACAAAAAAAATATGACGTCGTCTCGAATTCGTTGTCGACTTACCACACACACACACACTATTATCGGAAGCCGTGTAGAAAAATATATTTATTATTTTTTTTTGCGCTATTTTATCGCGTTTATTCCGCCGTTCGATTTATTGTTACGCGAACACAAATATGTCCGAGTTCAAAAAAAAAAAAAAAAAATAATAATAAAAACCTGTACCGCGGGCGTTGCGCAGGTTATCGGTCAAATGAAATTGTACTCGGATAAAGTGAAAAAGTATTTTGTTTTAGTCAAAACCTAAATAAATATTTATACAATATATACGCGCGTTCGGATTTCCGTATAAAGGAAACCGCGTTGTTTTCTCGCCTTTTCCTATCGATTTCAATATGCGATATTTTTAACGTACGAAACTCGGTAACAAATTCCTAACGATTTACGTATGTATCGTGCACGATATAATATATGATATGTCTATAACAGACGAAGTGACGAAAAACGATTTCAGAATGGAGGGGAAACGACTGTTTTTGGCGAACGTTAGAACGTCAAATCGATATTTATTTTATTTTTTTTTGTGTGTGTGTGTGTATCGAGCGACTGTTTATTATTATTTTTTTTTTTTAATACGACCTATCGTTTGAGATTCGTCGTCGTCGTCGTAATACATAAAATAATATGCTAAACTGCGATTGAAAGCCGGACGTGACGACCGAACGACTCGGACACGGACGACCGGACAACTGCAGCTGCCGCGTCGTAAATTTTTCGCAAGGGTAGTATACCGCCCATTGACTTGACGATAAAATTTTACGAGGCTTTTCCGACCGTCCAGTAAAACTCGAGGCCCGCCCGCCCGAGATTATTCGGCTCCGAATCGCAACGCGTATATACACACACAAACGATGTGTTCGAATGCGCTTACCGGAATCGGGGACGCGTTTTCAATTTGGCGTTTCATTTCATCCACGGAAATCGTTCGGTATGGACAGCTGCGGACCGACCACCGAAACGCTCTGAATTCGCCGTTTTCGACCTCGTTTCCGCGCAAAAGGTCGCGTATTCGAGTCAGAGACGTGTTTAGAAATTTCCTAAAATTACTCTCCCTCCTTCCCATCTGTTTTATAATAATATTGAAAAAAAAAACAATCGTTTTATCGAAAAATATTGCGTTTTTTTTTCTTCTATCATAATTTTGTTGTATAATATTAAGATTTATAAATATCTATAAAATATTTGTAAAGAAATTCGTAAAAGAACCTAATCACATTTTCTCATTGTAGGAAATAAATTACGATAATTGTCAATACCAACTTTTTAATTTTAATATCTTTAATTCTAAAAAAAAAATAAATAAAAGGAATACGTTTTTTTTTTTAATTTTATAACTTCTCAAGAATTAAAAATGATTAAAAAAAAAACAGCTCTGTTATCGCGTATACGTAATATTGTAATCTGAGATGCGTACAAATTTATTGTTTCAAGTACGATTTCTGAGTTCTTCTTTCCTCCATAAAACTGTTGTGTATCGTAATCATTTCAATTTTTTAAACATTTTTCTCTATACGTTCTCTCAAGGCGCGTTACACGGTTTCGTTCGTCCGTGTAGCGTCCTTTATACAAAAATAATCATCATACGGGCGAATTACTGTTTTTTCCCCCCCCGTAGCAACTATGACGAAACATAATCGTGCTGCAACGAATTCGTCTGGTGTATAATAAATACGCTTTCGGATAAATAGAAGAGGAGACGAGAACGAAGTAACGTAATTATTACGGCGTACAAAAAGGGTAAACGCGAGTATATTTATTTCGATCGCGTCAAGTTTTATATAAATTACGATTTTTATAAAAGGGGAAAAAAACACCGAACGCGTGTATAGATTTGGTAAAACATAACGTCAATACACTTAACACGATTCTACGATTTTTACACGTGGTACTATTATATATATATATATATATATTATTAAACAGAGTATCTCGTGAAATTTTGACACAAACACGCTATGAACTTCACACGTTTGGCGTTTAAAAGTTTTTAATTGTGTTATTAATTTTTAAAATTTCAAATATTTTTTTTTGTGCTGATCAAACGTCACGCAATAATGATATTGGAGATACGGAGACATGATATTGATATTGAGACTCAGTATTGACATAACTTCATATCGTTAAGCAATAATAATTGAAAGAAAACAAAAAACAAAACTTAAAAAAATGAAACGAAAGTTTATTGCATTTGTCAGGACTTCGCGGTGATGAGACGCACTTCGTTGTGCGTATGACGCGTACACTGTGTCGTAAATAATAAAATATTGTTTCCTTTTTCCGTATTATGTGTGAGTGTGTATAGACGGAAGGAAAAAAAAAACCAAAAACGAAATTCGTTTGGCGCGCGGTTCGTCAGTTTTTGATGGTCGTGTCGTTAAAAATAACGATTGTGCCACGAGATCAAACGGATACGCGCGATATTAACGATAAGACGACAGAGGCGAAAAAAAAATAAATAATAATAATAATCGTAATAATACGTTCCACTGTATCGTCTGCGTGTATTATTTATTTTATTATTATTATTATTATTATTATTATTATTATTATTTACACAATACGCGTGCGACGACGAGGGAAGCGGACGCGAGACGTACGCGCGCTATTGGAGTAGTGAATAGACATCGCTTAAAACGCGTCTCTCGCGTCTGACCGGTCGCTTCGAAAGCGAATTTCCGAAAACAGTATAACCGAACGACGTCGGTTCGTCGTCGTAAAAAATAATTGTTCGGTGGCGGGCGGAGGAGATCGCCAAAACCATATGAAGAGTACATAAAATATTATACCGATCCCCCAAATATAAAACTGATTACTTTTTGACGCAATGTCGTAACTCGCGTAGTTGTATGGTGCACAGCAGCACTTCAGACACTCCACTACTGCAAGAGACGCGAAAAATTACTTTTGAATCATAAGCGTACAAGTGTATATATATACAAATTTGAGTACAAATCATGTAATCAAATCGAATTCGATGTAACTAATCAGTTACAAAACGGTGTTGTTTTCGTGTGTCCAACTGTGAGAATCACTGCGGTTAGGTTATCTCAAAATACACCGGAACACGTCATTATACTTCGTTAAAATCTCGAAATCCGAAACACATACGAAAGCTTTCGGAGTATGCGTTCAATGCTCTACTACGCAATATTATCATTTGCCACGCGAGATTCACGTATAAAAATAACTTTAAAAAAGTACAAGAAAAAAATGGTATAATATAAATTCGAAACAAAACATAGTGTATATATGTAAACCAATTGCGTACACATTTGAAAATACAAAACTTTTAACAAGAAATATAACAAAAAAAAAAACATCTCGATATTTCACTTTATAAATTTATGTGTACAATTATGGTCACTACGCCATAAGTCGTGTTCGCCAATATTGTTACCAAACAAAACCATTGCGTCTCCACAAAAAACTGACTCGAATTTCGGTCCGTCACCCTATGACGCATCTTGGACGTTTCCACAAAATCCGAGTGGAAAGCTGTACAAACGCACGACCGTGAAAATCGATATACGAATTTTATAAAAATATATTCTTAATATTTATATAAACACAGCTGATGTCTTACCGAATTTATTGTGGACAACGAACAAATCCGGCCTCTGATCACCATCAACACGCTCTATAATATCCAAGTGTCTTACGGTGCCTTTTCTAACGTCTTCCGTCATACTTCTCAAACATTCTGAAAACAAAAAGAGTTCGACTAAATATTATTCTCATGAATCTAAATACGACAATCGTATATTTGCAGAAACGCAAGACACGGTACGTGTAATTTTTCTGATTTTTTGCAGGAGAGACGAAAGTGTATAAATAACTCGTAAGAATATCCTAGACACAAATTCGATAAGACTAATATAATATTCTAATTGAAAAAAGAATATTTTTTTTTTACCAAAAGGCATGACCAACGTCGTGTTGTCGAATGTATTTATTGAATCGTCTGTCTCCGATGTTGAGTCTGACGACTCGTCCGTCGACCACACCGCGGCACGAGTGACTTCGCCGTTGCCTCCTATTTCCATCGAGGACACATCAGCAGCGATGTCAGAGTTGTCCATTACGGTCGACGACAAATACGATGTTTCGTCCTCAGAATTGTCCGATGTAACCGATGACAAATCCGAACATTCGGTCTCATTGTCAACAGACGACGAATCCGAACATTCGGTCTCATTGTCAACCGACGACGAATCCGAACATTCGGTCTCATTGTCAACCGACGACGAATCGGAACATTCGGTTTCAGAGTCAACCGACGACGAATCCGAACATTCGGTCTCATTGTCAACCGACAACGAATCCGAACATTCGGTCTCAGAGTCAACCGACGACGAATCCGAACATTCGGTCTCAGAATCGACCGAGAAGCCCGACGACAAATTCTTTGTAGTGTTGACCGCGGCCCGTTTCGTCTGTTTCTGGCATCGAGGATGGTACAAAAACCCGCAATCTGTGTGCAGAATATTGCAAATAAAAAACGTTCTACGTACATCGCTTCATACGCATTATACACCTGTACACTTAACCACTCTCCTGAACAGTTTCCTTTTGTTGCAAAGGCCACATCGTTTGAAGAAGCTGAACACCGTGAGTTTTTCTTGCGCTTCTTTACGACAATGTTTGTTGGACGGACAACCGCAGATAATCATTTTCGATGTTTCCATTATAGCGGACAACGCTCAAATATACAGAAAACGTAGAAAAAACGAAATAATAATTATAATGATTTGCGAATTATTTCGTATTACGTAGTCGATGTACACAGCTTACTGTTGGAAATTGCAAAGTCGATTCGTCGCGGACGTTTACACGCGTGGTTACGCATAAATATCGTTTGTTATATTTTGTATTCAGCTAGTATATCCATCGATTGTTTTCTAAACACGCGTTTAAACGATTTCGGATATGAGAAATAACAAATTTTTTCGACGACACGCCCTTTAAGTGTCATATTGAATCAGCGAAAATTCGACATATTTAATACGTTTTATTCGTACAATATAGAAATGGGACGTCGTATGAGATCCGTGTGCGGAAAATCGCCTGGAGACAAATCAGGTACCGGTTATGACAAAAAAAAAAATAAATGTAAAATGTAAAATCATAGATGTAATGAGTTTGACTATTTGTCACGTGACTGTCCAAAATCGTATTTTTATGTTACTACTGTGGTGTAAACGGTCACATGGCACGTTACTGCCCACATGAACGTATAGAACGTGGATCACGTGGAATCAGCAGCATCTTTATTCGTTTCAATTGTAACAAGGCTGGTCATTTTTCGAAACACTGCACAGAAAACAAGTTATTAATTAAAAAAAACCCGTTTAATTAATCGTCGGTACATTTTGCGTATAATTAAATCGTATTTCGATACGACTGCCGTAATAATTCACATATTGGTTCGATGACTAAATATATAAAAATACACAATTTGTTCGCGCAACAATTGCGGATTAATTCAATAGAAGTACCTATCGACTATCGTGCACAGCTTTCTCCAACGAGGAAAGTGTAGATGAAGGAAAAAAATGACAATTTATCGCGTTCCGTAGATTTCTATTTCTGAAAGTGCAATAACACATAAGGATTGCACGTTGAAAATCGTAATGGAAAATATTTACCAATAAAATTCGCGTCGATTTATTCGTTATTACGTCAAATGTATTCTCTCGACGAATTAAAAAAACCAAAACCCCACGAAAATATTTTATTTAAATAGGAATCCGTTCTCAGATTTAGAATTTACGGCGGAAAAACAACATCGTCCCGATGAAGTCGGCGTACTTCGTGTCACGTACAGAACCGGCGCGAGTTCCTTTCGGCGCGCGTTTTACACGTGTCCCGCTGTATACGCTATAGAAAACATCGGAATAAAAACGCCGACAATAAAATATCATAAAAACGCCGTCGTCGCGAGTTATCCTCGAACAATATTATTATTATTATTATTACAAACAAAATAATAAACATAAATATTTGTGCGAGAGTGTGACGAAACCGTATACTATCGTGTCGAATTGTGTTCCGTTTGAGGCAATAACGCGCGCGACACGGTTTTCGGCGGCGACGTTTAAATTAAATACGTCGTGCAGAGTGTCTTTGACGCGGCGGGGTCTTGCGCAAAGGCCCACCCCGGGGCACCGAGGTGAGTCCCGACCGACCGGTCTTGTCTTTGTGCTACGCGTCCCGATTTCATCGCGGGATTTTATCGTTGAACCGTCGCGCACATTACCGGGTATAACAGGTCCCCAGGGCCGATGCGACGACCGCCGATTCGAATTGGAAACGCACCGATTATTACGAGGTATTTCGTCGGTGAAAAGCCGCGTCTTTCGATTATCGGCCGATCATCTCCGATCGTCAGCGATCGCGCCGAAGAGTAACCGAGTTACCGATTGCCGCAATTCGGTGCCGGTCGAAAAAATATGAACGACAACGTACGCACAGCCGAGATTTTTCGGAAAAACGTCAATCGCGCGTTCGGTACTTTTCGTCTCGTCTGCGACAACCAGATGATGTACCGGCGATAAACGCAGAACCCGTGGCAACTGAATATTGAGCGGCCGGGGGAAAAAAGTATTGCCATCGCTTTTGGTTTTAACGCAAGGACTAACAGTGTGTTAATTGTTCCATCGAGATTTTTTTTTTTTTTTTTTTTTTTCGTAATTCGAATAAAATAATCGGAAATTATATTTCTTATATTGATTTCCTACACTTTTCCGCCCGGACATTCCGACTTTCCCTCCGAGCGGTCCGACGAACGAAACGCGGTCGGCGGGCCGAACGCGCGCGTCTTAACAACGCGTATTATAATATTATATACGGGTCCCTCTAAGCCTCGGGGGCACGAAACCGAGCAATAATCCTCGGGAAAACTCTAAACACACACACGCACAAGAAATAGGTGAGTATTAAAGTATATATTTTATGCGATGCGTTCACCTCTTGTCGAGTAGGGCACAACAATTATTCGCCTCGCCACAGTACACATTAAGGAGCGAAAACGTTATCCGAGCCGAGCCCGTTTTATCGTCTTCGCCGTCGTTGACGGAGATCGCGGAGACGCCATTAAACCAAAACGTTTGTCGTCCCCCTCGGCTTCGAAGGTGCTTCGATGATGAGAATAATAATAATAATAATAATAAATAACGCGTATTAAGTCACACACGTGTAACGCGCATAAACGAACTTCTCGGTTTCGCCGACAAGCCCCCGCTACATACGCTCATTTCGCCTATACATACATATATATATATATTTACGTTATATATGACGTTTTATTAGGCTGTGAATTAAAAATATTCGTAATTCTCATACGTGTGGAGTAGCTTATACTCGTGCTATATATTTCGCGTCGAAGCAAATGATTTGGGTGAAAAATCGTCTGGCGTGGACATATAGGAAATCTAATTTTCGCATATTCAGAGGTTCGTCGCGGAGTAAAATCGGCGCGATTTAGAATATCGACAACAACGACGACGTGTTTCCGTGCGGTTATACGGATAAGACCGACCGTTGAGAGAATAATATTGTAATTACAAAATTTAATACAATATCAGGCGTACGCGTTATTTCAACTATAAATTGAAAAGGAAAAAAAAAATCTGGAAAAATCTCGTTAGTCGCGATTTTCTTTTATAGACATTTCAAATTTTCCGACAAAGTATTCTTATTTTTCGTATGGAAAATTAATACGCGTTTGTTCATTACTATAACGGTCCTAGACGTTTTTTGTTCTTTTTTTTTTCAATTTCAAAACGATTTGTCGCGTCGCTTTCGCCTTTTACGTTGACACAACAAAAATCTCTATTCGAATAATTTCACTCACGCGACATTTCACAACAGGGCTTGTTACCATTTTCTCACTCTCTCTCTCCCTCTCTCTCTTTTTACGCGGCGTTTGACGAACACATAAAAATGACGTAGTTTTTTATTTAATTCTTTTTTTTTCTCGATTATATGTAAAGCCGAACGTGGCGGGAGTGAAAAAGTTCGAATGCGCATCGATCGATCGATGTGCGCGCGCGCGTATATTTAATAATATGGTTTTTGTCGAAAATATAAAAATCGTCGTCGGCCGCGGCGACATACGTGTTTCGATATTTTACGAGTGGAGCGCCGCGTCGCGAGGTCGTAAAATCGCCGCGTTTTAAAATAATATCGTCTCCCCGCGGCAGTGGTGCGCGTGTACCTCTGAACGTCGATGAGACCCGGTGGTGGTATGCGCGTGACGAACATTTGGCCCGACGATAAAATATTCATGCGGCATCACGTGTGTTGTCGCGGCGAGACTTTTTTTTGGGGGGGCGGGGGGGAAAGAAACAATTTTCGAGAAATAAAGCCGTCGTCGTCGTCGTCGTTACGGCGTAAAAAAAAGAAAGAAAAACTGCCGGCATAACACACTGTTATTATAGTGTTGGCGTGGAATGATACGAAATTTTTTTTCCCCGTTTTCTTCGCCCATAGTTTATTGACGAACCGTAACGCGGTTGTAACCTAACCGCGACGAGTTTTCGGCGTGCCAAATAAATTTCCATGCAAATATTCTACCGCTCGAGCGGGTAAACTCTGGGCGCGCGCGCACACGTATCCTCCAGTGCGCAATGAATATAAAATACGTAGGGGGGGGTGGGCTTTCGTCGTCGTGGCCACGGGTGTTACGAGAGAGAAGGATTTCGCATAATTTTCGCATTTATATTTGCAGGTCGCCGCCGCCGCCTGTACCAAAACCATATTTCAGCCGGCGTCGTACCGGCGGGGCGGTCGCGGTCGTCCCGTCCGCAAACCCCCGGACCGCTGTCGACAAATAATGAGGTCATTCCTAAACAACTTTTGAACCGTATATGCGGCGCGCGCGTGTGTATATCGACGAAGGTATTTCCGCGGATGCGGAGGAAACGCGAGGGGGATTTTACTATTATTACTGTCGTACGCGTTCGCCGTGAGATTACGTACGCGAGAACGCGGCGGAAACTGGAAAACGCCTCGTCGTCGTCGTCGTCGTCGTCGTCGTCGTCGATATTTTACGATACGCGCAGCAGCAACCCGCGGTCGGAAAACAGAAAACGTCTCTGTTCGTCGTCGAACGTTCACCGCGCTTTGTAAACCGTAAACGTTCCGTTACCGTAAAATTCGATATTCCGCTTTTTCCCCCATTGCCCTTCGATTAACAATACTCTCGAACCACAGTGGTTGCCCGTGGTCCGCACAAACGTGACGTTTATCGAAATAGAAATACAATTTATTTACAAACACTATAGATGACTCCGTTTTTTAAGACCGTTTCGAAATACTGTACGCACGGTATCCCACATACGTATACGAACACGTAAATATATACTGTGTATATTTTTTTAACACACAAAGTAAACGGTACCCTCCAGTGATTGTTACGATTTAATTTCACTCGAATCAAATTACCGATAACAATCAGATGCGTTCCCATAGGGCATACTCCGTGTAAGCCCAAAACATATTCTTTTTAAACCGTCCGGTGTACTACTCTCAATTCATAATGATTTTGTGACAAAAAAAAAAAAAAAAAATTACTATTCTTTTTGCAGTGGGAAATTCGCGTTTTTATTGAAAACCGAATAATAATATAATTTGCTTTCGATATGTCAATAATCAGTCGGCGTTCCGTGTATGCTCCGTGGTCGTGGAGCGCCTCGTCTTTCCGTGAAAAAAAAATAAATATTATTTTGTGGCTTGTTTCGTTGCCGGACCTTGAAGGTAAACGATTTTTTTTTTTTTTTTGAAATATAATTCAATAAAATGTAAGCAAGTGTATTTTAACAGATTACGTTTTTTAAATAAATAAAAACAGTGAGAATTTGTATGTTTTTCTACACAAGCTTTTTCGTTGAAACGACCGTGCCTAACGACGATATAACAAAATCGTTTGGGTTTAGATTAAAAACGTAGAAAAATCAAGTAAAGATAACGTATGTATTAAATGAGTATATCGCGCATAGTGTGATTAGTATTTCTTTTTTTTTTTCTTTTCTCGCAATCCGATACTTCGTTTTTCTGTACGCAGTTTTCGTCGTCTCTCTCAGTACACGCGTATTAAAAATACGTTTGTATTATATATTGCGTGAAATGCAAATCGTCGGATGAACATAACGCGCGACGAGCAATATATTTCGTCTCGCATTCTCGTATATAACGTCGTACGCCTCGTGTATATTATATTTGTTTAAAATTGGTTTTTTTTTTTTTTTTTTTTGTCCATTCGATTTGTTCGATAACCCAATAATTACACGACTTGTATCGCGCGTCCAATAAGGAGTTATTTTGCGTTCATAACGCCGAATAAAAACTCGTTTCCTGCTCGCCTACACGCACCTGCTGTTATACATGTTTATGTAATAATTTAATACGTATATTATTTCTCGTACACGTTTGCAATAAATTTCCCCGGAGACTTAACGGCTCGTGTATATGATGCGACGACTGCGCAAAGACGACTGCTCGTTTTATGCGTTATGACGAGACGATATTATAATATACGAGCAATATGCGACGTGTGTACGACGAGTGGTAAATATTTACATCGGATATTGTAGTAACGTGTACGCGTATAATAAGAAATTATAATGATTATCATCGATCGTTGTAATTTTTTGGCATTGGCGTGTGTGAACGGTAAACAAAAATGAAGAACACTACGTTAAAAGAATGTATAAGACGATCATCTCTCCTGTGCCGGCGGATGGTCTCAGACGCGGGAAAAGATTATTGTTGAAAAAAAATTAGTTTTACGAAATTGTTTGATTTATTTCCCCTCCACCCCCCCCCCCCACACAGGTTGTAAAGATCCGGTTAATATAATGTAATATATTGTCTTTGGTTCGGAAAAGTCGTTACGGCGAAATCAGTTCAAAAGCGCATTCGATTTCTCTCTGGCGCACGGGACCGGTTAAAACAAATACGTAGAAACACCCACACAAACGATTTCACAAAAGTATTTTCTTTTTTATTAATAATAAATAAAATAAAACGAGACGGTACATAGTGCTCCCGTAGGATGTAATCGAGGAGTATACTTTCTGCAAACTTTTATTTAAAAAGTCGCGGATGTACTGCCGTGTACTGTCAAGCAATAAGAAAGATAAAACAAACGTGTATAGAAATATTGGTTTTAATTTTGGTCTATTTTTGGGATGGTCGTTCAGTTTTCTCCCCACAGAAAACTGTCGCGTTACAACGACCGTTAAACGAAAATAATTTTTCGTCAATTAATAACGAAATTAAAAAAAAAAAAAAAAAAACGTGAATTTTTATTAAAATTTTTATAAACTCGTTCATTATTTATTTATTTTTTTTTATCAAAAGAAATATCGTATTAAATATTTTAGGCACTCGTCAGCTTATATTATAATTATTTGAAAAAGATTTATGAGAATGTCGTAATATTACACACAAATCGAATAGTAAAAAAAGTAATAAAATCGTATTTTTTTATATATATATATTCGTTCGAATTTGAAAAGGAAAACAGAAAATCATGAATAAACGTTCCAAACGTTTATTATTCGGACGATTCAGTGCGAGCACTTTCTCTACATCGTGCGTTCTCTTTTCGCCAACCGAGTATTGAGTAGAAGCTCACGTACTTCCGATTCGGGTATTCTTCTGGTGTGTTTTTACTACGGGCTACAGTCCCCGGCATAAGCGGGACATCCACCGGAAATGTTTCGGGGGGAAAAGGGCTAGTAACTTTTATACAAAACCTAAACCCTGTGGGTGGGGGGGGGGTGGGTGAAAATGAATAAATGTCGCGTATTTTTTAAATCAATACAGAGAGTGCGCGTTCGTTTACGTCGTCGTCAAACGTGTCAATATTATATGAATCGATCAAATGGTCTTTTCATTAGACATTTCGGTCCCCGGTCAATACTTAAAACAAATTATTATCGTTATCGCGCGGTTTTACGCCATCGGTACACGGTGGGTTGTAACTCGGCGGTTTGTCGAGTACGCGCACACGCGCACATTTTGTTCAGGGCCCGCGTCATCGTAAAAAATTGTTTTTTTTTTTTTCACGATTATTTCTACAAACAACAAACGAAAAGGCTTCTCGCGCAGTAAAATGCCGGGAGGTGTAACGCGTGTTTATTGGGTCAGTCTGTCCGCGCGGTCGCGTGCGGTACACGCGGCACGTGCTGGCATACGGGGCAGCAATGCGCGCGGGGCTATAGATAAATGGCCGCCGGCGTTTTTTATTGACCTTCACTGCGAGGGAAGGAAAGGAGTGTCTTTTTGTGTTACTTGTGTACGCCCGCATGATGTTTTATTGTGAGTTATGGTTTGGAGTTTTTGACCGAGAGAAGTCCGCGCGAACCGTTACGCGCACGGTCGCCTTTTACAACCGCCGTCGTTGTTGTGAGGCACACACACACACACACTACGTTAACCGGTTCGTTAATTTCCCATAGAGAAAACACTCGTAGAAATACGTTACGATTTCATTACGAGATTGTCTCGTCGTAATTATTATTATTATTATTATTATTATTATTATTAATATTGTTATTATTATTATTATTATTATTATTATTATTATTATAGTTGTGGTACCGTCGTTACCGCGGTTATTATTACTCCGGCAGGACAGTGTTTTATAATATAACACGTATACGGTTTAAATAAACCGGGCGGATATAATAAAACCGGACCGATAATGATAAAAATCGAAGAAAAAAAAAAAAAAAAAGAGGCGAATTCGTATCGGCCGTCACGAACAATGAGGATGACCCCTACCCCGGCGGTTGCGGTGGTGCGGTAAATCCGCTATAAACTTATAAATAAAATTATCGGTAAGTCGTAAAATTATTATTGTACGGCGATTATGGCAAACAGCGGCGTACTTACCGAGGGAATATGGGGAATTGATCCCTCGAGTTTATTTCTTTTTTTGTTTTTGATATTCTCGTTTACAATAGCCAATAGGTGTATGATTTCACTTGGATGATAATCTAAAATACTTCGATAAGACGTTTTATTAGTCACTGTCATTTGTTTGGAAAAACAATGAGTTCGATAATCAAAATTGCTCGTATTTGTTATGGTGGGTTAGTTTTAACTTATTTTTTTATTGCAACGCGATATAACAGACGAAAGCAGTAGAAATAACAAAACGAACACCGTACGTATACGTAATGACACACGAACGCTGACGGGGATTCACTATAAAATAAAATATGAGAATACGGGAGAGTTCAAACAGTGTGTGTGTATGCGCGCGCCACATTTTCGAAACACTCGATTTTACATCGACGAGTAATAATCAAAAAGAAATGTCTATTGATGAATCGAGATAAAAAAAAAAAAACCAAATGCAGCAAAAGGAAGAAAAACGTACATGGAACGTAAACGAAATTATAATAAAAGATAAATACGTTACACGTACACGACCATATTTCATACCGGTCGTTTAAATGTTGTTCAACCATCTCGACAGTTTTCTCGTACGTCCAACCAGTGGCGGTTATAAGAAATGGGACAATGGGCTCCCCATCGCTCCCCCTTGGATTTCATATGTTTTTTAATTTAGTATATCTCTGACCACCTAACAGCAACGACTTGTAAGTTGGTTCAATTATGATGTTATAGTTATATTCCATTTTCGCTCGCCTCCTTTGAACGTCATGTATAAGGCTGGAATTAGTGCTCGATCGACGATGAGCGCATACGGTACGCGCTAATCGTCGGTCGTGATCGAGCGTTTGGCGTTCAGCTGACGGCAAACTCGGTCGGTCGAGGAAACGCGCGAACGTGAGCAAAAACCAATTAAAGTTTAAAAAAAAATAAATAGTAAAAAGTGTAAAATAAACGTGTAAACGATTGTACAACGAGGAAATACGAACCATTACGTTAATTTCATTTCATTGGAATAATATTATTATTAATAATAAATATACCAAACGCGCGTACGATTGATCGTTCGGTCAACGTCAATCTAAAACATCCTCGTACACCGATATGGCGCGTCAGTCGGCCGCGATAAAGAAAGTAGTCACCAGATAGCGCAACGATAAAACATAGACCGGGGGGAAGGGTAGTAGGAAGACGCATATAAATAGCAGTCCGAAACCGGCTGATCGCTCAGTGTATCCGCGGCGGGCAAACGCGAACAACCATGTTCGTCTCTGATCGCAGCAAAAACACCGTGTGTGTATGTGTGATAATACACACGCACACGGTGTTTTTACCGCGGTCAGAGGTGAACAACGTTGTTCGCGTTTACCGTGTGTGTGGTTGTTCACGTCTGATGCCTCATATTTATGATGGATTTTTACATACAGTTCATTTCGACGATCGATAACAAAATATTAATCCTCCTTTTAAAACTACAACCATGTGTAGTGAATTAATGGTTTCAACGGAGCTAGTGGTGGAATAATCTACTCGCTGTGATAATAAAATATACGTGGATATTTTAATTGGAATAATAATAGAAATTTTCCTTGTTTTCGCGAACGAATCGAGACGTTATATTTTTTGTTTTTTTTTTTTTTTTGACGAGAGACCGCGCGACATGTCCATTATTACCGTGTCTATAAGCGCGATGATGCAGTGGAAAGCTTAATGTACCGGAAGCGTTTCCGACAACACGCAGCTCTATAATAGTGATGCTGGGATACTTACGAACGATTGTATGTGTGTGTGTGTGCAACGCAACCCCATTATCGTTTATCGCGGATTTAACGATATATATATATATATATACCGAAATGATAATATAATTAATGCGGACGCGGATGCGCGTGTAGTTTTATGGCCGGGCAAAGTTGCGCGGCGTCGTTACGGATGCTGCGAAGAGGTTATACATATATATATATGCTCGGAGTGTGTGTATCAGTTCTGTCGGCCAGACACGCGGGTCCAAGACGTTGGCGGATTTTACTACCGACGTCCCTGACGTACAAACCCTGCCGTACACCTTGTAATTGTTGTAAGTGCTTTTGTGTGTGTGTGTGTGCGCGCGTCTCTTATCGTAAAAACCGCCCGAGGTCTCTGCTGCGACGACGTTCAGTGTAATATTATTATATTATCATTATTATAGCCGTTGTTTGCCGTTGTGTAATTTGATTAAACGCGACGCGCGAAACGGACGAGAGAATACGTGTCGATTTGAGATAAATACGCGTAGTAAATAATTACTAGACGACAATACCAATTATTATTATTATTATTATTCAAAGGCTTATTTAGGGATTTTCAAAACGAAGTGGGGGGAAGGGGTTCATGCGAGATTTACTCCGTTCCCCCCAATCGGTCTGTTTTTGTAATATTATAAAATTAATTCATTCAAAACGTAATAGCAAAATACATTTTTTTTTTTTAAATCGAGACAGAAATAATATATAGGTTATAGACTCTTTGTGTAATTCAATGTCGTATATGATTTTTACAAACGTCAGAAACGAAAGTTTTAAATTTTTTCTCAAATCACGGAGGTGGTTAAAAACCGATCGATACAAAAATTTAGCCCTATGACACATATGACACCCTCTGTTATAATATTTAAGAACCAAAAATTTTAAAACCCGCCAGTATAATTCAAGTTTGAAAACAATATTAGCTGTGTAGACTGTGGTTTCAATAATGGCGAATCCAACACTATATACGCCCGAAAAACAGTCGGTGTAATTTTTAATAAAAAATCGAATCTTCTCCAGTTTAAAATCGACGTATCTGTTTTATTTATTAATAATAATAAAAAAAAATAAAATGTTAAATTCGAAATATTATATAATACCTGTATATGTATATTGATCTATAAACCTGCAGGTGATACTTTGACGACTGGATGGATTTCAACGGATTAAACGTATAAATAAAAAAAAAAAAACCGATACAAGCAAATATGGTGGACGGCTAAAAACATCCGTTTTAATGGAGTTGAAGTGTTTTAGTCCGATATATGTGTATATATATATATATTTTTTTTTTGCCCCAAAACCTCTCCAGAACGTTGCGCGATATCGTCGTTATTATTATACACATCATCATCATCGTCATCATCATGTCCCCGGGGGATGAGTGCGTTGCGACGACGGTATGCAGCATCACGTCACGGGGTAAAAAATAAAATACTCGTCTGTACGCCGCGCCGGATCGTCGGCATTGGTTCGCATTGCAAGCCTTTGGCGTGTTTCGTGCGTTTTACGCGTTATATCGGGTCTTTTGAAACGGGACGCAAAACACGCACTGAGAGAGAGAGAGAGAGAGAGAGAGCTGAAACAGAAAAAGGAACTCGTGACCACTCGAAAAAGCTTTCAGACGGGCCGGGGTATTTTAGACTTTTTATACCTTTTTTTTTTTTTTTGCATAATAATTAATACGTGTACGCGTACAAGGCCCCGAGGCTGCAGTAGTGAATACAAAAACTCGAGGCGCACAAAAATGCTGTGACGGTTTATGACGTATTTTCAGATCCCGATCACTGGACCGTGTGCGTTGTAGTAGAGTTTTCTCGGACTCTTTGACCGCTCGTTTGTTATGCAAAAAAAAAATATTTTTTCCACATGCAAACGTAAAATAATCGTCTGGCCGCGCGCGTGTAAATATATTATAATTACCGTTAATAACCCCACACACGGATATTATTTTCGAGTAAATCGTTAGGGGGGGGAGAAAAGGAGAAAAAAAAAACCCGGTGTCTTTGTCGTCGTCAAAACTGCAAAGTAGAGAGTGAGAGGGAGGGAGCGAGAGAACTCCGTCGGCGATTCGCGCCGGCCAGTGCTTTTGCGACGAGACCGGGGACCGTTGTACGCGCGGCACGGGCCGGAAGCGAGTGGAACAGCGCGGCCCCGAACCGGCGCGAGGATTGAAATATCGGAGAGCTTTTGGCGTGCAAGCGCGACAAAAGATAAACACAAATAACCGAAAGCGCTCGCGAATCTCGCTCTTTTAACGTCTGTAAAAAAAATAAAGAGAGAGAGAAAAAAACGATACGGAAATGCGCTTTTGATGTCCGTCGCATCGCCACGGTACGCGTGTACAAAGAATAACCGCGTACGCGCGGGCTTTGCAATTTCCGCCGCCGCCGCCGTCGTCGTTACGTTATATTGTACACGATTGGTGAAGCGAACGCACGGGGGGAAAAAATAAAAAAACAGTGACGTGTTTTTGCTTTCAGGGATTTATCGTTGTATTATTAAACTACGTTAAACCGCGCGCTGCAGCACGTTTTTGTCCGCGGCGTTATTTGATATAATAACGGAGTAGAGGAAAAAAAACAAAAATTCTTTTCTCCTTACGGTTTGCGATCCGCCGTAATTGGACGTGATCGGCATGTCGTCGTTAAGAGTTCCGTCGCATTAGGATTTTAACGAAAATTAAAAAATGTTCTTGAAAAATTCTACATACATAAAAAAAAAAAAAAATCCGCTTTAAATAATAACGCGACCGCGGATTAGTAGAAAATCGTTATTTTTATTTCGCGATATCAATGTAAAAAACTACAGATTAACAAATAACTGTATAAATATGCCAAAAAAAAAAAAAAAAAAAAAGGAAAAAAGTTTCTTGTTAGAATGTAGTGTGATGCATACTCAAGGAGATTGGCAACAGGTATTTTCATTTGTCCGATGGACGTTTTAAATGATTTTTCAAATTTTTTTTTTTTTGAAAACAACGTTCGCGTAATCGGTAATTTGCACGTTTAACCACACGAAATCGTCGTACACGTGTATCGAAGAACAGGAGAGGTAAATAGTGGTATTTCAGAGAGTAGATTGTATGTTTACGTTACGCAAAATCGAAGTATTCCGTTTGAAAATAAAATATACGTACAAATTATTTTTATAATACCGGGTAGGGGGAAAAAAATGAATAAAATAATAATAATATTATTCCCGGTCGTAAATAGAGCGTACGCGCGTAAGTATCGCATAACGATCACAGAACATTTTTTTTTTTTTGTTTCCCCATGAAAATAAATAATATATTATATTCCAACCGGATAATTATTATTGTTGTCCGACACAACTTCAAATCATCTGCATATTATTATTATTATTATTATTATTTATAATAATTCCGTTCGGTCTACAATAATTACGTTACCGCGGTACCGTACACCCGATTTTGACCTCTTGACTCCTCGAGACGGATGCCAGAAAAAAAAAACCGATTGGCCTCACCCTTGTCCTCGCCCTACGAAAAACAAATACGATTCGGCCCCGCTTTCCGACCGGCGACTAGAAACACGCGAACACGTCGCACTCACCACCACACGTCGTCGTCAATCCGTGCAACACATCACGCACCGCGGTCGTCCGATTTGCCTAATTTACTCCCCCCCCCACCACCCCATACTCGTCTTCCAACGACCGTTTCCGGTTTATTATATTTCAATATTTCATTCCGTTGTCGTGTCGTCGTCGTCGTCGCCGCCGCCGCGTTATTTATTTATTCACTCGGCCGTTTTTCTAAAAAAAAATATTGTCGTTAACGGGAAAGGGGGGAAAAAAAGTAATATCGTGACCACGCGCTAAATATATTATTACGGTAATTATCGTTCGACAGCCGGTGTCACACACAAAATAATCGAGTTTTTCGACTACAGCCACTATTCGGCGCGATTTGAAATCCCATCGTCGTACACGCAAATTTCCCGTTCGCCAGCGGTTTACAGCGTCGATAACTTCCTCGTATGATTTCGGCGCGTTTTCACTTCGGCTCGATAAAACGATAATATTATGTAGTCAAATATTATCCCATGCGAGTCGAATGAAATAATATTATTACGCGCGTAACGGACGTCTCAAGTATGGAAATCGAATTCTTTTTTCGAGAAAAAATATATCTCGTGAACTTGAGAGAGTCCCGTGAGATTCCAGGAACGTCCAGTGTTGCTCGGATGAGATTATCGTTTTTTTTTTTTTGACTTTGTCAGTGAGCAGTGGTGGCGGACCGTGTTTTCAAGAAGCTATTGCTTCTGGATTTTAGTCGAGCGAGTGTCGTCGGGTGATGAAATTTTTTCAATTTTCATAAATTATGAAACAGTATTTTCGGCGGTACGTCGGACGACAGCGTTCGTAGACTAAATTTTCGGAAAACGCGCGATGTGCTCGTAAAGATCGGAGCACTGTGTCAAATTCTAAAAAAAAAAGAAAGTTGTTTAAAAAATCGCAATGGGTACAATTGTTAGTAATTTTAAGCTCGCGACAGTGAGAAGAGTCATCGCAAAGTCTTCTTGCTCTGAACTGTCTATAAATTTCAATGGGCTTTTTCACTGCGACCACGAAATGATCACGCACAACAATAAGGAATAGACGGTTTGCGGATCGTTTCCCCCGACATTAATATTTGCCGGCTACTGGTCCATCTGCAACTTCGCGTATTTTTATTTTTCGTTGCTTCGAGTAATATACGAAAAAAAAAAAGAGATATTCCCATCGCTGTGCCGTCAGATTTCTTTTCGTTTCGTCACGACGAACTACCGACACAATAATAATAATAATAATAAAGCGTGATGCACTTAACCCTCGTCACGTGTTCATATCGTTTTGTCACGTCGTAATGAAATATTATACACCATCCGAACGGATGAATAATTTTCTTTTTTTGTTAAATTTACGTTTAAGGAAATACGTTCCGCGAACGGTAGTCGCGCGTATCGTATAATCGTCGGTAAAACAACAAAATATGTGCCAGGAATTGCGAACGCAATATCGTGGCAAGCGTGTCGTGAATAATAGATATCATACGCGCCCGTGTTGGTAATATTTGGCGACTTTGACGAAAATCCGATTCCTTCGAGTGGTCGTCGCGTATGTGTGTAAAAAAAAAAAAAAATTACGGGTCTACGGATATTAAATTTGAACGAAATAAATCGTACAAAGTTATTTTTGAACCGATCGTATTATACTGTCAGTATAGTGCATCGTCGAACCAGGACCAGATTGAAACGGACAGTGTTCTCGGTCGGAACGGACTATAGAGACGTGCGCGATTAGACGCGTTTAAACAGACGGTAATGTCAGTGGCGCACCCAAGGGGATGGACTCCGGGTCCGGACCCCCCCCCCCCCGCTTGACTAGTGCAATAGTATTACATTTATAGATGAAAATCCAAATTCTGATACAACTTTCATATTTTTCTGTTAAAATTTCGCATACGATATAGATAACACCAGGTGTTAACAATTTATTGATTATATTATATTATTATAATATATAATCTATTTTTATTATCTATTAAAAGTTTTGTTTTTCATAATGTAGTTTTTTAGACCCCCCCCTCTTGAAAAAATCCTGGGTGCGTTACTGGGTAATGTACAAAACAGTGTTCACATTATTCGATATAACTCATAACCATCGAGCTGCGGGTCCCCGGGATTTCAAATAATATTTTTATCGTTATTATTTCGAAAACGCGGCGAGGACAATACAGACGACTGTACAACGCACAACGAGCTGCTGCTGCTGCTGCTGTTGCGGGGTTATCGTTGGGAACGAGCGCGTTAATGCGCGCATCACAGTGCGGCACCCGTTAAACGTCCGATTTCGGAGTCACGCGCACCGTACACCACCTATCAGAGGAGTTAACGAGACCGAAAACACGGTGTACGGGATAACGTATTATATCGTATTAGTGATGTACGTTTTGTTCTTTCGTTTTGTTTCTACTCCGCGGCGTTCGGAATTATGCGCGGAGCCCGAACGCGCGTGTAATTCGACTTGTGATCTGGACCGGTAAACCGTAAAGTTAATAATAACGACGCGACGAGAAAAACAAACCGAACGAAACGAAACGTGTGTAATGAAAATTTTTTTGGGGAAACGAAACAAGAAAAAAAAAAAAAACAATGTACCCACGTCGAGAATTCGTCACGGACTTCGTTTGTGCACTGTACGAGAGCGTGTTAAATAGGTGACACATCTCATCGGGCGATAATTTTTTTTTAAACACAAATACGCTACGCGACGAAATCGTCGTTAATATCGTTAATCCGACCCGCGTATAAATGCAGGGCAACAAATATTTAGATTTATACACACTTGTTTTTAGAATTCCCGAGGCGTTATTCATTTTTTTTTTTCTATATCCCATCCATCGCGTCGTCGTCGCGGTTATATCTGACACGATCGCCACACGAATCAACCGATTCGATGGGAATGAAAAAAGAGAAACGTTTCGACGCGATAACTTGTTGTAATACGGCGTCAAAGGAACGTTTAAGACAAACAACGACAAAACCGAAATAACGTGAATAATTTACACGGAAAACGCGTCGTTCACTATTAAAAGTGAATAAATTTTCAAAAAAAAATTGTAAACGACGAAAAACGTGAACAAATAACGCGTGATTGTCGAACGAATTAAAAAACGAGCGGAATAATAATAATAATAATAGACGCGTAACATAATATGACACCGTA
The DNA here is from genome assembly GCA_032441825.1 of Chaetogeoica ovagalla. NCBI lineage: Eukaryota > Metazoa > Arthropoda > Insecta > Hemiptera > Aphididae > Chaetogeoica > Chaetogeoica ovagalla. The sequence continues at coordinate 1,144,797 of CM063727.1, read as the reverse complement.
CTCGCGAGAATGTATTGGCACCTCGGAGCGACTTATAATAGGGGGAAAAAAACGCGTTTTTTAATAGGGAATAGTACACGGTTTATTATGTCGTACGTTTTCGTCGAGTCGTTGCGACTGTCTGCAAGTTCTCCTCGTGTTGAAAACTACAATATCGTATTTGCGGACGAGAAATAACAAGACGATTTATATAGAATCGACAAATGTACTTAAAACAAAACAGTCCGCGAGCTGATTACGAATGTCGTTTAATCGGACAATTGATGTTCTCGAGTGTTTTTTGTCGTCGGTGATGGATTCGAGCGGCAATGCGATAAAAATCGTCGCGTCCGATTGAACGATTCCGGCGGAGCTTGGCGGGCGTGTGACATTTCGGTCCGAAACGAAAACCGGCTCTTTGATTTTTACGAATCAAATATTTCGAAACCTATAATACGCGCTATCTACGCGTGGATGATACACGGTGGAGAATTAAAAGAAAATCATTAAAAATTTCTTTTCCCTTGATATTAATGTGGGAAATTACGTTGTTTCGACGAATATTCCTATATTCGAGAACTATTCGCCGGCGTACGATCTGAGTGCACACCTTTCGGTAGAATTTCTCGGGCACGGACAACAAAACACATCGCTGTAAAAGCCAATAGATTCCCCAACCACACACGTTCAGTTCAACAAAAGGACGTCGTCGCGCGCGTAAAAGCGATTTTCAAAAGAAATTATTGACGAAAACGCGTGTCGCGCGGTGGTAATAAAATCGTTAGCGAACGGAAATCGTTATGTCATATCATATTATACATTTATACGATTGATACGATTATACGTGCCGTGGCGGCTGTCTATAGCCGGACTACACGTGTAACGTGAATCGGAGTCACGACGAGTGAATTCAACGGCGAGCGCGTATTGTAATATTCCAGTGTCTTGTCGTATTTTCAAACGATCGATTTCCACGACGACGGTCGTGATAACGAGTCGTACACGCGCGCGTGCCGTTATCGCGAACGGCCCGCGGCGGCAATGTGGTGCGCGTACGGGATTGTGCAATATTTTTTCTGTCGTTGTCCCGCCGTCCAATACACTCGCGCGGTTCTTTTAAAATATCGAAAATTTCGATATACGCAATAAGAAAAAAAAAAAAATCGTCCACAACGAAACCCGTTTGTGTCGTGTCCGGTATACGCTCTTTTTCTTTTCTTTTTTTTTTCATAAAATGAGTTTTATCCCGCACGTTGTCGTTATCCGCAGTCGATTTTTCGTCCACTAGCCCAAAAGGCGTTGAGCGGAACACTCGGAAAATAGAAATTTCCGGAAAAGAAAAAAAAACCGATCGTTTAAAATTTAAGATTTCCGTCGACGCGCGAAAGGAAATGTGTTGTTCGCTCGTAATAACAATTTTATTATTTATCTCGTGCGCGGATATTTATCCGTGTAGAAATTTAACGTTCCTGAGAACGTGGTAACGTTTCCGCGATGAACGAGTACTTTGAATTTCTCTCGAAGATAAATCGCATCGATAAAAATACGGTCCGATTCATCGAACGACGATAACGTATTATATAACAACATGTACGCAATGCGTGGAGTGTAACACGGCTAGAATTATTATCATTTACGTGCGTGTCCTGTAAAAAATTACCCAAGGTAATGCGAAAAACAAGACGCAATATTTTTCTAATGTTTTTATTTTCCCCTTAGGGTGGCTAAAATGATCTTGTGCGAATTCGGTAATATTCGATTTCGTCTATGGTGGACGTATTTTTACTCGAACGCGGTCCGATTATACGCGCTGTAGTACGAAAACAAAAAAAATCCACTCGTTTTCTCTTCCCCGTGCGACTCTTGTTTTAGATACATCGGAAGAAACGTATGACGTCTACGGATGTATATTTTCATCCGCGACGAAAAATCAAGAGTGCTTTTGTAATAATATTATAAAAAAAAAACCCTTCTTTTATCACCCTGTAGCAGACGACGAGCAAAACTTTTGGACGCCTACACGAATTCGCGTTATAGGCCGTTTAGAAAAACGCTTTACGTATACGTGTACCTTTATTTCTATGCGTGCGATTTTAAAAGGTTTTGAAAACGTATCCGAGTGCTTTTTTTTTCTAGTTTCGACGTGCAAAATAAATATGTATAATAAGAATTTTTTTTTTTGTCGCACCATTAATAATTATATTTTATTGAATACGATCGTCGGAGTCGATTTGACGTTCTATTCGTACAAATCGAATTTTCTTTCGTACAGAATAGAGATGGTGTACGTTTCAAGTGTAAAACTCACAACGTTATTTTATGGTAGAAAAATATTAAGCGTTATTCAATTGAAAAAACTATTTACATAAAATATATCTTTTCGGTCACGTAAATGTTAAAAACGCATACACACGTATAAATATTATATAATTACATATTTCCATCGCGTTTATAAGGAAAGACTAAGAAGAAAAAAAATACACCGCTGCGACGCGCGCGAAGAAATTACGTTGTAAAATATCCTTTGTACTGCCGCAAACTCAATAAAAAAAAAATCTCTCTAAAAAATTATATAATATAAAAAAATATGTATATACTAAAAATGTTTTTTAAATCGGGTGAAAAATCGCGTCGTTTTGTACGATTTGAATGGAAATTTTTTTTTTTTCGAGTTCGTTACGCCACACGCAGGTGAACTGAAGCACTGCACACCGTGTATTGAAATCTATTATTATGTAGGGAACAAAAAATAATAATAATAATAATAATCGGAACGTACAACATCAACGACGTAATGTAATAATAATAATATTTATTATTATTATTATTATTATTATTATTATTATTATTAGGCGTGTTATAATAATAAATATTATATAGTAAGTTTTTCCTTACTACATAATAAAATAAATCTACTTCAGGTCGTCGTCGTCGACACATACGCGTTTAATTAAAATCGGTCACGTGTTGTGTATAATATTATCGGCATCGACCTTGACAAACTGCATATACGCATTGTACATAATATAATATATTGAGGCTCTGCACGGTTCCTTTTCACACACACACACACACAATCGAACTAACGATAATATTATTTTATACGACGACGGCGCGGTGTCCTCAAGTCCCCCACCGCACTACGCCGCACACACCCCGAGGCCAAATGTGTGTGTGTGTGTGTTTGCAGCTGCATATAAACAAAACTGCAACGGCACTGCGTATGGTAATATTATTAATACGGAATAAATAAATAATAATAAAATAATTTTTAAAAAAAAAAAAATTGTGTCTTCCGTCAAGGACTCGGCGCACTTGCATCACGACGAAACGCTGTGACGCCGGCCGAACGTTACATTATAATAATAATAATAATAACAGCAACGCGAGATAACATTCTATTGCCCAATATACATATATCCGTTTGACAATCGTACACGAATACGCGTGAATAACGTAGAAAATAAGTCCCCGCGTCTAACGTCGACGTTTTAAGTACCCGGAAAACAAAAACGTTAATCGAAAAACGGTTGAGCGAAACGCGTTTTTTTTTTTTACCATATCGCTTTATTATTATTATTATTATTATTACAATGGGTTCCCGTCAATAAATGTGTATCGTATGCGATTCAATTATTTTATTTACACATTATCGTCAATCGTTTGTATCAAATTACACATTTATACTGAAATAATTAACGAAACACTTATCATTAGTTATATGTACGAATAATTTTTTTTAAAAAAAACGAGTCTAGTGTCGATTGTTTCGCTACATTTTTTCTTATCGTGACACAATTATCGGTAACGCGTTGAGATTTTTTTTTTTTTTTTTTTTTCAATATTTTCGACCGTAGGCGAACCCGGGGGGAACGTTTTGTCGTCATATTAATTTATAAATTAACGGACACTACGTAACGGTAAAATAATGCGTAATAGTGCAGACAGCGCGTAACGGACAGCGGAAGTGTCGTTGAACAACTGACTATCAATAGAATGAAAAACGGAGTTACACATTAATCTAAAATAAATACAGTATCTACGTATGACAGGCATGTCAATAACGAACGATTGTCTGGAAAAAGGTCGACGAGAAATTTGATGAACTCGTGTATTACAAACGACGTTACACTGAAACCGTCGCAGTGTCGAACGAAACATAAGGACTTCTACGACGCAATGGCGGCGAAACAACGCTAAACGAGGCGACGTTAAACGAGGATTTTACTGTACTCTATCTCTATGTAATCTGCCGGTATATACTATTTATCATTAATTTTTACGCGCTCCGCGGTTAGCTCATAAGATCGCAGATTGCGTTTGTGTTAAATGTCCTACAACTTGTATGATAATTCAATTTTTTTTTTTATGAGTTTTTTCTTTTTTTTCAAGGAATTCACATATTCGCATGGAGTTGTGTCGATAAGGTGGTCTCTTCTGTTGTCGTTCGTTCGTTGACGATACGACGTCGCTGTTCAGTATATTTATAGGCCAGTGGCGGTTATATCAAAGTCTTGAGCGGGATCGGTGGCGAACTCGAACTCGACGGTGAGCTAACAATCTTCTCCTCTTTCGATCATCGAGTTCGACCTTCGTCACCTCTTTCTCAGCCCCGTTATCGGCTATTGGAAGTTTATGGCTGAAATTATTTTCGGACAATACGAATACTTTAGATATTTCCTAATTGAAAAAAAACACATCCACGTCCCCACTTCGTGAGCAGCCCTATATTTAAATCCTCCGCTTTTTCAAAAGTTTCGGATATAATTCGAAATAAAAAGAAATTTCAATCAACTCTGCTGTTTATTAAAAATCAATAAAAACGAATAATATAGAGTGACGAAAACTCCAAGAGGCGGAGGGCGGCGATCCACCTATCGCCGCCTCTCCCCTCCAGATATCCGCCACTGATTTATAGGGCATATATCTGCAATGTTCTTCAGCTGTATTGTTAACGGAATCCCGCGTGCGCATCACGCATCAGCAAACCGTCTATATGTTCCTCGACGATCAAACATATGGATATGGGTAAGCCACGAATGTCCTTCTCCGAATCTATTCATTACCATATTTGCTTTCTCCCATACATACACTTGAATTGTCTACTTCAATGGTAATTTTTCGTCCCGCGGTTCTCTTTTGTGTCCTCACAATATTTAGAAACTGCTCCCAAATTATTAATGGCAAAAAAAAAAGATAATATTTACATATATATATATATATATATATATACATATATATATAAATGTATTTATCTATCGTATAAAAAATATATGATATATAAAATAATGAAAAAAAAAAATACCGAAATTAATTCTTTTATAATTTGAATAAAATAAACCAATAGAATTCATTAAAATTTTCATCGTCGTCCGCAATATTATATTAATTTTACTCTCTCGCCGTTCTGTAATGCCACACGGCTCATTTCACACTGCTCACACTACGCCCTCAGGACACTTTGGATACCTCCGATTTGCTTTTTTTTAAATTTCCTTAACTCGATATCACCATTGCAGGTTATGCAATGTTTCCAGTGATTTTATCGCATATTTAGTTACCGATCTACATTTATTACGTCTTTAGTTGGTATTTATTCATTTATTTGTACATTTATCTATACTTTTATATAAACTATTATATTTGTATAACTGCGTTTACTGAATTTATATAATATATATATATATATAAATAATGCGCATAAAACCCCGTCGAAGGTCTACACCGCCATGGCCTTGCACCGCGATTTACGACGTTTGTCACGAGCGCGTGCTGCTACAGCAGGGACACCGTTGTCGAAACCTTCAGGTTTTCCTATTACTTCTGACAACCAAAGAACCGAAAAGCGAGAGGAAAACTATGTTCCGTTACAGCCAATATTATACTATGGCATTAATAAATTGTTATTATTTTTTTAGGCCGAGAGCGAACGGGAAAATTACGACATTGCTCTATTAATAGTATATATTATAGTGATGTGATTTCAATTTCTTTCCGGTCCTCCATTTGTCTCTATCTGTCCCGTTTCTTCCCATCGGTCTTTCAACAGCACGGATTTCGCTTCATCGACGATCGTATATCGATGGTCGTTCCGACTCATCCAAGCACACTCCCCCGTTTTTTTCATTTTTTTTTTGAAACATACAGACGCAGAACATAAAAGAATTTTCAATCTTCGACGATTTTTGTCAAAAAAAAAAAAAAAAGAAAAAGAAAAAATGATTTTTTTATTTCGGAAAACATTGACGAACATTATTTTATTCGTCGTAACGCTAAACCGAGTTTACGTTAATATTTGACGATCAATTGAACACACGTGCACGCACGGTCGACCGACACGCGGAGTACAGACTTATGTAAATACTAATTGTAGTCAATATATAATAAACGATAAACACTGTATTATACGTTATAATATATTATTATTATTATTATTATTATTATGGACAATGGGCTCATGTCATGTCGCTAGTGTATGCGAGTGTACGAAGTCATTAAGATAACCCAATGATAAATAACGCGTCATGATAACAATAATAAACGATATGTAAATATTTATTCTCGTCGTGGAATCGAACGGACCGGAGGATAAATACGCGACGATTTTATTATTACCACATATTATTATTATTATTAATAATATTATGTGCTTGTCAGCTTTTCGGAGTTAAATCTCCGTGTTGTGTCGATTAAGCTGATAATTTTTTTATTATTTTGTAACAGTGGCGTATCGTAAACCGGACGCGAAAGTTTGTTCAGCGAGCCTCCACTATTAAAAATTGTTTACGAAAAGCATTTTATTAATCATTATAATATAAATACATTATATTATATTTGTAATAATTAGTATTCAAATTTCTTTGACGTCAGTAATTTATTTCTCGAATACGAATTCTCGACGTATGCACATATAAAATAATAATTATATAATTCTCATAATCTACTAGAATGAAATTATTTTTTTTTTCGTTATTCGAATGGTCCGCTACAATAAACGAATGTTTGAATTATCGTACAAGTATGTCGCGGCGATTGAAAATATGATGAATACTTTGGAGATTTACAAAACTGTTGCGATCTCGACGTGATAGCATACTGTAAACGATTTCGACTTTTCCTCCGTAATAAACTATTAGATGATACGTATATGAACGCACGAATCGGTTTTGAAATTTCGAAACGCCTAGAAAATTCGATCGATTTTTCAATATCGATTAGAAATGGTTTTATATGTCCTAAGTAACTATTTGCGCGTCTATTGCATATTATATACATTTGTATTTTTTTTATAATATTCAAAAAAATAATTAAAAATACTAACGTTGTCTGAAAGTGAATAAAATTAGGTAACACCGTTTATAACATTTCATTTTGTTATTGTATTAAAATAATGTTTCTATAAGTACATACGGTCGTTTTTAATTATTAATCGGGGTAATACGTTTTTTTCGTTCGTAGTTGCACACTTCGTTTTCATAACTAGGTAATATGATTACTGTACCGTTTTAGCATCAGTGTCATTGAAAGTGTTTATCATTTTCTGTATTTTTTCTTTTTACGATATTTTAAAATAAAAACGTTTTTTTTTTTTTGTGTTTAATATGTGTTTCCCAGGGGCGAATTTACGTGTAGGCCACATAGGCGTCTATAGGGAGCAAATATTTTATTATTATAAAGTGAAGTTTAGAATTTAAATAAAAAAAAACGCATTAAATAGATCCTATTTTGAATTATTTATTGTTACTCAAGTCGTTAGAATGTAAATTCCGAATACGAAAATAGTCTCTATATACCTACTTGTAAAATATTATTATTATTATTATTATTATTATTATTTTCAACAGGCGCATAACGCGACTCTGAATCCGATATATCGTATGTTACAAAAAGAGTATCTCTTGTTCGATAGTGCTCAGACGGACAATTCTTAAGTCCAGTCTTGGTCATCCCGAATTAAAAAAAAAGAAGAAATTTAATTATTATTTTGTACACTGTGCGTGTAGGTTATTTGCCATTACCGCGTTGTCTTTGTTATATGTAAAACGATATTTTTTTTTTCATATTTTTTTACACTGTTCACCGTGTATATGTTGTTGTTGGGTACGCGCGTTCACGACTTGCGAATGAAAAGTGAATTTTTTTTTTTACAATACTCGTTATATTTGTTATACACCGAAATTTGAATTTTTTCATGCGCGGAACTCTCGAGGATTTTAAATAGAATTTATTCACAATTCGTATTTTTTTTTTTTTAAACGATTGATTTTTAAAAGCATTTTAAAAATTCATAATACGGATCGAAATGTTCGAAAACAGTCGCAAGTATTATATAACTCGGCATCGTCGAATCGTTTTGCAAATCATCGTATAATTGAATTAAAAATAATTATAATATATTCCTGTCAACGATATGTTCTATACTTCTTTTTTTTTAACGCTTTACTATTTGATATTTATATATATACGAAATTTTCTCCGTGTTTTTTTTTTTTTTTTTAGGACGTAGTTAATTCGCGGAATAACATGTTTTGTATACGTTATTATTATTAAAAACATTACGTTTTCATATTTTTTAATATACACAAAAAAATTTGAAATATTACTATATATTTATACGGACCAGAGTTGAATGAAATTACCGCGTGTATAGTCCTAACATACACACATGTATATATATATATATATAATATGCGTGTTTATTCGAATGATCAACGAGTATTAATATAATTAATGATGAGTAGAGAAAAAAAACACGTCCGTGATTTTTTTTTCTCCTATTTTTCCCGAACGTACAAAACAAATTATAATATGTGCGCGACTACATATAGTATTATACATATATACTGAAGTTATATAGTATTTTGAAATTTGATTAATGATTTCACTCGGTGACGTGACACATGTACGGAGAGAGAGAGAGAAAGAAAACACATCGATACCAATAAAATATTTAGATTTTTTTACGCGATTAACATAATCCGTACAACAAAGCCCACGCGTGTCTTGTACTTTTACCCGAATATAAACACGAAAATGTATTAATGAAAATCATATAAAAAAAAAGAGTTTTTTTTCTACATAAAATATTTCGGTACCTGTTTATGCGAGAAAAATAACGGTTGTACAGAAATTGAAAATAAAAAATCATTTATAAAAAAAAAACTCCCCGATAAATTTTAACGAGAGGGAAAAAAGTAAAGAAAAAATATTCAATAGAAGTTTTATAATAAGAAAAATATAAAAATTTAACAAACAAAAAAAAATGAAAGAAAAATCGTAGTAACAAAGAAAAAAAAGTTATTTCGCCCAACGTGGGGCTCGAACCCACGACCCCGAGATTAAGAGTCTCGTGCTCTACCGACTGAGCTAGCCGGGCCGACGATGATTTTTATTAAAACAAGTTTATTTCAGTGACAAACGAAATATTATTTAACGTTTAATTCGATAACCGAGTTTCAACACTCGATATTCGGATTTTTTAAACGTGTAAATGATAATTGAGGCCAGCTAATTAAAAAAAATAAATAAAATAAGAACTCACAGAAATTATTATATAATAATTAATCGTATTTCGTATATTATATATATAAATTATATTAAAACAATATAATTGACGGTTATGTGCAGAAATATTATAATTTTTTAATTTTTCACTTATATGAATAAATGAAATATTAACAAAACATTTTAATGAGAAATAATTTATATAATAATAATATTGTAATATGAACATCAAATCTTTATTATTTTGGTATCGATTACAATACGTTTAAAGGCAATTTTATTATTTTTATTAATTCAATAAAATTTGTAAAAAGAATCCATTCCGTTTTCTGTGGCGTTCTATTATGAAAAATTAGAAAGGGAGTACGTTAAAATATTTACAAAAAAAAAGAAGAGGTTTACTCCGTTTATGGACGTGCACCTCCTCACGAATTGTTTACAGCACTAAATTCGTTTGTTTATAAATTCCACGATAATTTCATTTTTTTTCTTTTACATTTCGGACATTTACTACATTTCAATTTTATTTCGTATTTTATTTTAGAGAATTTTTACAGATATTTTCATATTTCATATTATTATTTATCTGGTTTTTTTCCATAAATTTCCTATACCTATTATATCTATTGATTGCGTTTAAATTCAATATTTATTTTATAATATTTATATAAAGGAATACGGCCCAGTGTATAAAAAAATAGAATTGAAAAATGAAATGTTTTTATAAAACTATTATGACTGGAATCGTAAGGAAAAATGGAATCTGTATAGTCTTCTAAATACGGTCGCGCGGGTTTTCGATTTTATTGAAAATATCGTTCGAAATAGTATTTCGTCGCGTGGAAAATAAATCTTTTAAAATTTACGAGCTCAAAGTTTGTAGTTTTTTTTTTCATATGAAATTGTTTAGTCCAAATTTTTTTTTTTTTTGCAAAACAAAAAGAATTGATAGTAAAAAAAAAAAAATGACCAATACGAATTCGTTGAAAAAAAAAAAATAAGTTGCGTTTCAGAGCGATTTCGCCGACTGTACGGACATTGTGTACGCGCGCGCGTACTGTATACAGTGTACGGTTATCTGCAACAGTGCAGTAACTGCAGCAGTGCTGCAACAGCTGCCTATTGTGTAGGTCGGCGTTATCGGCACGCATAATATATAGTGCACCGGTGAAATTGCGCAATTCCGCGCGCGAATTCGTCCTTGATTTTGTCACCGTCGTGGATTTTTCTTTTTTTAATTCGTTGTTTATATTCGTTTAATACTAGGGAGCAAACAAACAAACAAAAAAAAAAAAAACGCTATAAGATTTCCAACGCTATGATAACGCATAAATAGCTCTATATAATTATAGTTTTTTTTATTTTGTTTTGTTCATCTTCTCTCGTTCTTTTCCGTTATTATAATATGATAACGCATAAAACTTCTTCTAAGCGCGTCGACTCACTTCGGGTCACGTTTGCAGTTCGCGGGGTCTCACCGCATTCTTTTATAACGTCTTTGTAAACACACCACACACACGTTCTAATACTTAAAACGCGCGCCTTATGACAATATATATAAAAAAAAAAAAAAAATGTTTTTTTTATTTATATAAATTTAAACAACATATTGTATTGTTTATAAACAGAATAGTTTATATAAAACTACATTATGAATTTTAATAAAAATTATTAAAAAAAAAAAAAAGAAGAAAAATGAATAAAGTAAAATATTATTTGTATAAAAAAATTATTATTTTAACCGTTTCGTACGGCGAAGTTAACAAATCCGTTTTGAGAAAATCAAAAAAGCATTCCAGCGCGAAATTTGTAGAAAACAATGCTCTATCGCTAGTCGAAAAGTCGTGCACAGAAAAAAAATATCGATTTTTTTGGCGTCCATTCGATCGTTATTTTCCATCAAAGCAATACATTTTCGATTTGAGATTTTCGATTTTTTTTTTTTTATACAGTTGAATAGGATCTATTTTTTTATAAAAAAAAAAAAAATTCAGCTTTTAAAACCGATAATGTACCTAATCTCTTATGACTTAGAATATCCAACAATAATTGCCACGAATAGCTCGAAATCATCGGGAGAAATATTTTGAAAATGTACTGTAGGTAAATATATATATAATGGAAAGTAATGATATTCGGTGTTAATTAAAAGAGTCTAAGGACAGTTATTTTCGAAATTTTGAAAAAATACGCTAAGGAATTTTTGACGAAATCACGCGGTTTTTGCCATGTTTTTTTTTTGTTTTAGTTAGGTTTTTTTTTTTAGGTTTAAAAACTATTGTGAAAAGTGGAAAAAAGACTTTTATAAAATACTAAGGACTGGATAAAATTCAGAAATTCAAAAATGTTACCATACTTATTGGATCACTAACTCCTTTCGATAGAATTTCGATTATAGACATAAAAAACAAACTAAAAAAAAAACACACACGTCATTGTAAAACCAATGAACATTTCTCGCTCCGCACGGAAAAATAAATAAATTATATATATATATTTTAACAATAAAAATTTAGTTTTCTTATAATACGCATATAACAATATACTATTATGACAACAGCAATCGCACGATTTCTATAATAATAAAAAAAAAGATATATATTTTATTATTATTATTTTTATTTTTATTATATACTCGTGTTTGAATATGTTTACACTCGGATAACATTTAATAGTATAATATAGGTTAGATATATTATATAGAGATATTATAACGACGTGTGTCAGTTAATATTTAATAATAACACACTCATATTAACGTATATATAAATTATATTTTTAATATACGTGTGTATTAATCCGATTATTTATTTGTAAAAAAAAAAAGAAATCGTATATGTATATATAGGTAACGTCGCATTAGCTGCGAGCTGCAGTTTTCGATGGATTTAGCTAGTACGTCTTTTAAATATGTTACGCGATAAAATAAAACTCACGATGTACGAAAATATATTATATATATAATGTAATACGCGTAGGTATATGTCTGATTTAAACGTATAAATTATTAATTTATTAGTTATATATATATATATATAATATATTATGTTATATACTGATATTACTGTTGATATGACCTAGAGACATACGCGCAGAGTTTTTGGTCACGTTGAGCGAACGATTTTTTAACAAACCGTTCTCTCATATTTACAAACGGTCCAAACGACCACTGCAGTTGTTTCATTTGTATATGTGTAGCCGAAATGATTAGGACCTAACCGAAATGATTTTAAGAATTGTTTTTTAACCACTGTTTTTTTTTCATTGAAATTGTCAATTAAATTTTAATATATTAATCATTACTTATAGTTGAAATAATACAAAAACACGACTCTGCTAATGCTGTGCGTGAGCATATGCGGTGTACGTAAACGTAAATTATGTAATATTTATCACATATTTACAATAGATATGGTTGAAAAATGTATAAAAAAAATTAAATAATTTAAACCAGCGCTTTAATTGTAGTGCACGGAGATAAACCTCTTCTTCTTCTAACCTAACGCCACAGAAACCGGAATGGGTTTTTTTACAAATTTTATTGAATTAATAAAATTGCCTTTAAACGTATTGTAATCGACACTAAAATAATAAAGATTTGATGTTTATATTATAATAATAGTAATATTATTATATAAATTATTTCTATTAAAATATTTTGTTAATATTTCATTTATTCGTATAAGTGAAAAATTAAAAAATTATAATATTTCTGCAAAACCATTGCGAACATTTGCTGATATTTTAAATAACCGTCAATTATATTGTTTTAATATAATTTATATATATATATATATATATATAATATACAAAATACGATTAATTATTATGATTTTTCAATTTCAATTTGAATTAAAAAATACAAACGGATTTAAAAAATAATATTTCGTATCAATATGTTCAATAAAATTTTTTGTTATAAGGTTTTTTGTAAAAATATGATCCTATACACAATTTCTTCTTTTTAATTTTCTTTTTTATTCTGTATAACGTTCTCGATATGCGCCTGCAGATCGGTGACTTTTTGTCGAAACAAGTAAAAAAAAAAAACAACTTAAACACATAAAATCCTATAAATAAAATATTAAAATATTTAATATTTTCCATACACTCTTTGGCCGCGATCGCGTGGTTATATTTATTTTATACGTGTATATACAATTTTTTTTTAATATACGTATATTATATATTATTTGTGTGTAGTAAAACGGTGCGATACATATTATATTCTTAAATTATAACCCGAGCGTTGTTATTTTTTACGCGATAATTCGTCAAATCAGATGGTTATACGCTCGCTTCTCTATATAATTTTATTTTATACACTTTCATGCTTTTTATTATAATATACGATATCGTTTTTCGTGTGGGAAACGTATGTGAACCGGACTGATTTGATTAAAAAAAACAACACACGATCAGCATCGATACTGGCAGTCGCGTCAGAAGTGTGTGCAGATTACGCGAGATTATACATCGGCGTGAGTTGTTACGCTGGTTGAAATCGAAGTATATATTATTATAATACTATAAATAACAATACTATGTGTGTGTGTGAAAATTACAGAAGTATTTATTTATTTTGGAAATCATTTTTTCTTTTTGAGGGAGGAACGGGAATTGAAGAAATAAACTCGTCGTGAAAATTGTTATTAAAAAAAAAAAAACGATCGGTAGTGATTCGTATCACGATCGACTGACAACGCACAAAATCGAAACACACGAATAAATAATAATAACGTACGATTGAAAATGATGTTAAAACGAAACTCGACTTACTACCAGTTACCATATTATTCTGTTACTTGCCATATATGTATGTATATATACCATGGATAGATGGATGTGTAATAACTAGTACCTAAATGAGAACTTCTTTTTCGAAAAATCTCTAAATAATAATAATAATAATAATAATAATAATACGTTTATTATAATTTATAATCATATATTTATCTCGTATATCGATCGTACGCACTCCGTTATACGTCTTCAATAATATTGTATTATAAATATTAGTTACTCGTATAATAATAATAATAATAATGCTGCGGATGCTGCTGCGATGATAATACGTTTTATTATTATTAATAATAATTATTATCATCGCAATATTATGTGTCTTTTACCGAATATTTTTCTAGAGTTTCGATTGTTATATTCGTAATATATATATATTTTTTTTTTTTTCTAAATTCACTTTTATTTCGATAACATCTATATAAATATATATAAATAATTACTTAAACTCGACGTTGAAAAACGTATAGTAAATTCTAAATAGATGTGTTTTTAATTTTTTTTTCAAATCTAATTATTATCAAAATCTCGTTTTTTCTGTAAAATTTGCTAATTACTATATTAGTTACGAATTTGTTTTATGCGTCAATACAATTTTTAATATTCCTTCGTATCTTGAAACATTTTAGATTTTTAATATTATACTTTTTATAATTTAATGTCAGTCGTCGTTCTTTGCCGATTTGCGTTAAATATAATGCGATTTATTTTACGTTTTTTTTTTTTTGTAAATCTTCTTTGAATCGAATGAATAAATAATCGGAAAAAACGTTATATCAGCCGAGTAAAACAAAAAAAAAAAAGAATTAGAAAAAAATCATTTCCGTTTTGTAATAGATACTCTGCGACGACGTAGTTTTAATAAAATTGAAACGTATATTACTTCTCCTATCGGTTGTATAACCAGAGCGATGAGGTCATCTCTCGCATTGCGCATACGCTTATCATTCTTCTTTTGATCCGTCATTAAAAAAAAAAGAAGAATTTCGATTAAAATGTTTTATTTCTATTAATTAATAATAATAATAATAATAATAATAATAATAATATTATTATTATTATTATATATTTGTTTACTGGACATATTATTTATAGCGCGTATTTCGTCGAAAGTGTTTTTGGTCATATTTTTAGTATTTCAGTACTTTTTAGCGCTAATAATCCCATAGCTCTGATTATTATTTAAAAAAAAAAAAATAGAAATAAGTATCGTATAAATTATTATTATTATTAAATAAGAAAATATATATAAAATAAATAAATAAATACATATATATATATATATATATAAATATAATATATATATATATATCAAAATGTATACTTAAATATACAAAAAAAGCCAAAGAGTATTAAATAAAATAAAATAAAAGAAGGTTGTTGTATAAATTATTTTATTACTACCGGTTTCGACAAAAAGTCATCATCAGGTAATTTAAAAAATACAACAACAGAAAAATATATAAAAATATAATATTTAATATTTTGATTTTTGTTTTTATTTTTGATTTAAATTTCTTTTTGTTTTCACTACTTTGTTATTTATTATTATTATTATTATTAATCGAGTTATTATTGTCGTACGTAATATTAATACGCGCTTGTGCCAATCGCGACGGTCGGCCAGAACGCTGCGGGGAGGCCGAAACGGGACGCCTTCCGCCGAAACGCGTATAGAAATTATTATTATTTTTGTTGCTGTTGTTGTTGTTATATTCTCCCGTGTCGTATTACTACTATACTGTACTGCAGTAAACAGACGAAGACGGTACATCAACTCCTCTGCACACACTTCTTCTTTTTCTTCTTCTTCTTCTCTTTTTTTTCTTCGTGTTCGTGTGTGTGTGTGTATACTTACAATGACTTTAATGCGTCAACAGGTGCGTGCGCGCGCGTTAACGAACACGCCCGGAGGCATAAAAAACAAAAACAAATACACGCACGCACACGATAATAAACGTAGACACACACGAGCGCGCGCGCTCGCGCGTCAAATGTGTTTTTGGCTGGCACTCGAGACACGCTATCGTTTGTTTCTATTTTATTATACGCGCGCGTTTAAAACAACACATTAATATTGGCGAAAATAATATATTTTAATAATACGGCGTTTTATCGGGCTTAAGGGAGATCGAGAGGGAGAGAGAGAGAGAGAGAGAGAGGAGTCGTATTGTCCCTTGGGGTTTTATAGTAGACGTTGAAAAACACACCGAAACGAAATAAATTGTTTTTTCTTCTTCTTCTTCTTCTTTAGTCGTTCCCCGCAATTAGTGAGCAATCTGTGAATTCGCTTTTGGCGCGGGGAGAGGTGTGCTCGACGTCTTCGTCCGTTATCAAAACTACCGTAGGAATTTATCGAGATTCGAAAAAAAACAAAACAAACAAAATTGTTCACCGAGTGGTCGTAAGTTTCACTATTGTAATATTAATTATTGGTATACACAGAAATCGCCGAGCAAATCCATTATATAGGAGGCCTATAAAAGAATATAATAATAATAATAATAATAATATTGTTTTGTAACGCGTATAAATAAACGCGTATAAAACGATTTTTTTTTTCTCCTATCCACTCGATTCGTAAGCGATGACTAATATGTAATGATATACTTTCTCTTTTAGACGGAAAATTAATTGTATAACCCCATTAATAACGTTTCGGACCATCGTACTACACGCATGACACACACGTGCATGAACTGTACAGCACCGAATCCATTGTTTTCTGGCCAATGAAATAATATATTACTCTACGGGCGTCGTCGAATAATAAAAATATATTTTCGTGCGGATTTTTATAACATATTAAAAAAGCGAATTCCCATCGTCAATGCTTGTGACGCGTACAGTTCCCGTTATATTTCTCTGTTCGTGACGGCCATTCGAAACGCTCAGTTTATGTTACGATCGGTATATTAGTCGTCCGATGTTTTGACGCGGTTGGATATTGTTCGACAATGCAATGCGGCGATTCGTAAACTCAACAAAAAAAAAAAAAAAAAAAAAGTTCCCGTGGTCGTGGAATGTTTGTTGACAAATAACATTTTTTTTTTTGATATTTCGAAAGATTTTTTTTTGTGAAAACGCGGATATATTTACTTACGCGATCTCGTAATGTTGTAGTTTTGCCGATATTTTTTTTTACCGTATCATACAGTGAGGAGGACTGCGGGTAAATCATTCTGCACTTGTCATTACATCGGCCTAAACGAGTATGTCTACGGCGTGGTCACTATAATATCACATCTGCGCACAACACGTAGTCGTAATAACGCTCGGACGCACAACGCACACACGTGCCAGGCCTTTTCGCCCAATCTCTGCACTACTAAACAATAAATAACGGCCGTGTAATAACATATGCCACTGTGATAATAGCAATAATAACATATTAGCAACCAACTGTCCGGAAAATCAAGTGGTCTCCTCCACAAACTACCGGCGGACGATCTGTCAACACCAAAATTACTCGCCGAGAATCCGACGTATTGTCGCGTGCAGTTCGTCGGATTTCGTGTCCAGACATTATTAAACGCTCGTAGTAGTCCTATAGCGCATAATATTATACTGTCTCGTACGTCGCACACTCGTGTAACGGTGATTGACCATCAGCAATCGCGCACGACATGACGAACAGCGTCGCGTACCGCAGGGACGGGCAAAATACGGGCACTAAATATAATAGCGCGACGTGTGAATTATTATAATAACGTATCGATCTGTTTTGAAGGCAATTCGTTTTCGGTCGTGTTGAATGTCCCTGAACAGCAGGGACGACTTTCCGCTGAAAACTTTTTAAACGCTTCCCGTTCGATTCCTTCGTTATGAGTATTGCGAATAGGCGGGTTTTTCAATGAAAAGAAATAAAAAACGATATTTTCAACCCCGTGTTTCGTCTCGACGATATATACGAAATATATTTTTCTAATATTTATCGATATATCGTAATAGATGAAAAAAATTGGGTATTCGCAAAAATAAAAACTTCGAGAACCACTGACCACTTAGAGTAATTGATATACAAATCTATAAGTATTTTAAAAAGCTTTTCTGAAGTTTTTCGAGACAGAAATGTGTTTTTGTTTTATCGATATTATATTAGTTCGTAAACGGTCGACTCGCACGTGTAGTAGACAAACGAGGAAATTGATTAAATTTCGATATTTTCAAAGCCCATTTCAAGCGTTTTGTTTTTTTTTTTTTTTTTATGTAAATAAACCAAGCGAGTGTCGCAGCACTATAAAAAAAAATAATACGTTTTACGTGGTGGTCGTCACGGGTGTGACTTGTAATAGGATTTAAAGTTATATATAAAAACAGATTTCAGCGAATTGTGACGATATTTATCATATAATAAGTAATACGAGCATAAACGGAAATTTTCTACGAAACATTATAAAAACAATAATTTTCTTTTTCGTTTTCCGACGAATTTCGTTGAGAATGATTTGTACAATTTATATATTTAAATTCCTTTTTTACGTTCGAGTTGGTCGTAAATTATTATTTGTTATTATTTGCACACGAACGTTAAATATATTATTTTCTTTTCCTAAATGCGATTACGCGCGTAATACAGAATGTATTAAAAAAAAAAAAACACTCGCAACGAGAATGTTTATGTATACCACAATCGATCTACGACAACGGGAATTTATTGATAAATTGCAAAATTATTCGATTGAACTCTAAGACTCCAGTGAGAGCGATAAGAAGATTTTTTAGGAGACACAAAAAACATTTTTTTTTTTTTTTTTGCGTTATTTTGGAAACGCTGAGGTGTTATTTTATATTAGTAAATAATATTAAACGATTTTCGAATTAATTTTAATAATATTGTAATGTGTACCACTTAATATTCGTTTTCATTAGACGCAATAACAGAATACGCGTAAAAAACGTATCTGGTTATATTATTGCGCTCAATGCGTCGTAATAAATTAACGGGTATTTCGTAATATCCAAGAAGAAAATATATATATTATAATATTATATAATATAAAAGTTATATTTATTACGCGTAACCATAATAATAATAATAATAATAATAATAATAATAATAACAATTAATTATTATTATTTTTTTATAACGTATTACAGAATAATATTACCGTGATACGAGAAAAAAAAATAAACGCTGCAACTTTCGCTAATGATAGGAGAAAATTGCCACGCGAGAAAACGTTATAACGCGATTTGTGTAAAACGTTTCGTGCGCGCGACAATACCGATTTTACGTTTTACCCGTTTTCGGTCGTTGTACCAATGATGTTTAATCGATGGTGTAGAGATTTTTTTTTTTGTTTTTAATAATAACGAAAAAACAAATGGAAAGATAAAAACGAGGGATACGCGAAAGAACAAATTAATTAACAACACCGGTGGAAATAAAACAAAAACGTTTATTTAAGCGCGGTTTTTTCGAATTACGCCGATTTTCGTTTCCGCGACGATTTTCGCCCGCGGTTGCTAGTTTGTGTGGTACGGACAAATAAACCGTTCCAATAGTTGCGCGTACATTTCGTACATTTGGATAATAACAATAATAATAATAAAAATAACAATAATAATAATAATAACAATAACAATAATAATAATAATTGTATAAATGTGTGTAAAATACGATTTCCCCTCCCCCGCATTATTCTTAAAATGGTTAATACACGATTTCGTTACTGAGTATAGAAAAAAATAATAATATATTTATTTATTAATATATAAATAAATAAATGTATAAATCAGGTACGCCTGATTTATACATTTATTTATTTATAAAATCGCGTTACACGCGTGATAATTATTACGCACGAGCGTGTGCGCGCGCGCGCGTTTGTTGTTGACCGTCGTCGCGGTCGTCGTGCTCAGCTCCTCCCTTCCACCCCACCACCCCCTCCAGCACGCCACACCGCTCCATCACCGGCCGACCGACCGACCGATATTCAAACCGTTTGACAATATTTATATATTATTTTTATACACACTGCACAGTGTGTGTGTGTGTGTGTAATAAAAATATAATATTAAACAGCAGCGCGCCCAACGTGCAGCGCAGCGCAGCGTGTGTGTGTGTGTGTGAGGAGACTGTTGCGTTGACCCCGAATTGGCGTGCGCGCGCGTTCTCCCAACTGCAACAAACACGATAACGCGCGCAGTGTGTTTACGACGCGCTGCACCGTACGCGCGCGCGCACACACACACACAATGGTCCACACACACACACACACACACTTTTCTCTTTTACCACCACTACCATCATCATGGTCGTGGTACCGTCGTCGTCTTTAGACGGTATATATATATATATATTATTTTATACACGTATACGCGTTTCTTTTGTGTCCCGCTGTACACACACACACACACGAACGAACGACGAGGGTCATTATAAGAGAGACAGATATGAAAAAAAAAAAAAAAAAAAACGAAACGAAAGAAAGAAACGACCTAACCCGAAGACGGTGTTGCGGTGACCGGGGGGGAGGGGGGGAGCGAGGCGTTCGTGTGACGCGCGACGACGGGGACGGAGGGGCAAAAGTGGTTTGTATATAATACAGGCTGCAATCGCGGATATATATGTATTATACTCGTAGTAGTAGTAGTAGTAGTAGTAGTAGTAAGTAGTAAATAACAGCGGGCCCGTGCGCGTGCGCGCGCGTATAATTAGGATCGAGTTGTGGCCGGGTTGTAAAAGTGGCCTTGATCCCGCGCGCGTACGCGGACCAAACCACTCGTCGTCGTCGTCGTCGTGTGTACCGACCACCGCACGTCCTGCACGCGACCGCCGTCTCGCTCGCTCTTATATATATATATATTTGTACGGCGATTTATCTCTTTCTCTTGCACGGTGATTTGTGTGCACCCGCCTCCGCGCCGGCGGAACACGTGGTCTCCTCGCCCGGGTTCTGCGCCAGCCACCGTCCGCGGTAAAAACTCCCGCGATGCACGTTATGCATTTACGGCGCGCGTCGATTTAACCGTCGAAACGTTCGCATCGCAGCAGCGCGCGCGCGCTACGATTACCAAAATCCCAAAAATCTCATCTCCGAGTACGACGCGTACCAAATACACCGCGTTGTCGAGTGACAGAAAAACGAAATCAATTCTAGAAAAACGATTTTCGCCCTTGCGCTACGCGAACATCAATTCGCGTTGTTCGAACGAAATATTATTATTATTGTTATTATTATTATTATTATTATTATTATTGTTATTATTATTGTTATTATTATTATTATTATTATTATTATTATTATTATTATTATTATTATTATTATTATTATTATTGTTATTATTATTATTATTATTATTATTATTATTATTATTATTATTATTATTATTATTATTGATTTATATACACTTACCGGGTTTCGAGTTTTGTCCTCGTTTTCGACAAAAATATTATCGGGGAGAAAACGACGTTTTAAAAAAAAAAAGACATTTTATCGAGTCACGGGTTCGAGGGAATTTTAATTTTGAAGTTTTTTAGAGCTGTGTTTTATTGTGCATATGAACATACGACGGGTTCCGTGTATCATACGCGTTTTATCGGAAAATTTTAAGCGGTAAAAACAAAAAAAAAAAAAAAAAAATTCGAGTTGTCAAGATTTTTTTTTGAACACATAATAGTTGAAAAAACGACGTTATAACGTACTACGATTTGTACACGATTTTCAAGCCCTCAAAGCGAAAATTTTTATAAATAAAATATGATATAACGTTTAAATAAATAGCCCGAAATTGGAAGACATTTTTTCGAAAAAAATGTTTTTTTTTTTAAAGTATACAGTCGCGAAGTTACGTATTCGATGTTATAATAATCATTTTAATTTTTAAGACTCTTAATGAACATAGTTTTTGAAATGCTGGAGTGTACGATAATGAATTTTAACGAAATTCCCTTATTTTTGCCGTTTTTAAGTTTTTTTTTTGTTTAGGGAATAGCGTTTAAAAACTATCGAGAAAATCCATAAAGTCAACGAAATTCGTTACTGGAAAACGGTTACGCGTGTGTAATGATTGTAGAAGGACTCCTAGTCGAAGTTATACGCAGAAAAATAGAGAAACAAATTTTTTTTTTTAATTCCCCGGGAATCTCGTGATTTTTGAATTTGAATATTTTCCATTATAATTTGTTTAGTTATAGGATTTTCCTAAATATATGTTATATATGGTGACGTAGCGTACACGCTTAACCGCGAAAGCGAAATACGTTTTTTTTTCTCGATATTTTCAACGACAGAGAGAGAGAGAGAGAGAGTGAGACGTGACGAGTCAAGCGCACTGCAGCACAAGTGTCTGCTACCGACAGTATAGTAATAATTTTTTTTCGGCAAAACTTTTTGAAAATTCTATTTCGGAAACACTTGAATAGAAAACACGTTTGTTATTTTGATTTCTTTACAAAGCAGTTATAAGAACGTATCGTTATTGTCTATCGGCCATTCAAAGATTTCCGTCCGTTTGATCCGTCGCGATTTTAACGGAACCGGGCTAACCGTTTGATTTTCCTGTAGAGAAAAATCTTGTCGGAAATTCGTTTTTTTTTTTTGTCTTTTTTAGATTTTCTCGATTATTCTACTATTCTACGACGTCTTGTACAAGCCGTTTAGGCCCATTACCGGAACGACCACTTTTTTTTTTATTGTTTTCACCGATTCCTTTCCTCAGCCTGCAGTTCTACTCCGTTGTATAATTCCTCTAAGTCCTTGTCCCCCTATTCCGTCTTTCAACCCGTGCCTGGTACGTTCCCGTGGAATTTTCGTGCCTGTCCAATTGTTTTCTCCTCAGTCCATCTAAATCCACTAGTTTTTAACACACCATCCATCGACAGTCGCTCTTCCATACGGATTTTTTCGATCATACGAATATATATTTTTATTTTTTTTCCACGGTTTCATCAACACACCTTGAGAATAATATTTCGAAGGACCGCTGCGCGTTAGGTTGGGCCTAAGGTATCGACGGATTATGGCGTTTAGTAAGACGGATTATGTATATAAAAAATCCGAACACATCCTTGCCTCGGGTACACAAAACGCGATTAACTTATTATTTTTTTCTCATTTTCTTTCTCCCGGCTCGCTATTATATTATTGTACTGTACGGCCGACTCGTTTTGTTTACGCATTGCGTATATAATATCAAATATTATCACAATAGTATCATTACGACTGTGCACACACGAACACACACTTTTTTTTTAAACGTAATAAATTGATATTCGGCTTACACAATCGTGCACGTAAATAGTTTATAATATTTATTACGCGTTTTTTTTTTTTTTTTTTTTAATACATTCATCACCGCATACACAAACGTATATATAATAATTTATACAAATATTACAATAAATCCAACGGTATACGACGCGTACAGTCACGAGATGATATTATAACCGTGCCAAAGATCGTAGGATTTGTCGATTTAAAAAAAAAAAAAATCATTTTTTTTTTTTGTTTGTACTATTGAATTCGAAGGTTGCGCGGAAAAATTAGTTACCTCCTAAACGCGTACGCTTAGAGCAGTGGTGACCAACTGTACGGTCCACGATCATTTATTATTATTAACCGGCCCGCCATAATGTTAAAAAACCATATTTATCTAAAAAAAAATGTAACGCGTATAAAAAGTAAATGAATATTTCACTTTTTTTTTTCGCTATTGCTCATCATCGATATCGTTTTATATTTTATAATGATCGAGACTTCATAAATAGTTAGATTTGTATAAATGTATATTAAAAGGTGTACAATGCGAAATGTGACGATGATTTTCATTAAAAAAAAAAAAAAACCAACGCTACGTGAATACTTTAAATTCTGATGAAAACAATATTGGTTTGAGGGGGCCTAGTTTAATCACCGCCCCGGGGGGATACTTTCCCACGTAGGCCGTTGGATCGATATCGAAATCGTGCACAAATATATGTCGACTTCAGCCTTCGAAACCGTTTTCAGATACGTTTACACGGCCGTACGAATAATCAAAAAATAAATAAATATATCATTTACTCTAATCGAATTCGACGTGTTTAAAAACGTAAGGAAAATTTCACTTTTAAACGGCCGTAGACGCAAATTGAATCGTGTGTGTCCGCCGGGTTATTAATTAACCGAATAATAACGTTTAATCTCGTCCGAGTTTCGACACATAATCGTCTGTTTTATTTTTTTATTATTATATAATTATTATTCATGGCCTAAATGACCGAGAATCGATACGAAAAATCATACGTTTGACCGGCGCACACTTCTCGCCACCATTCCAAAATCATTTGACGACAATACTACGGAAAAAAAAACTTTCTATTAATTTAGAAATTTTAGAATTATATGAAAAAAAAAATTCGATTTATTTTACTTTTATACACATAAATAATACTCGAAGAATTAATTTAACGCGATGAATTCGCAATTCTCGATTCCCTGTAATTTAATTTCAATGTACGTTGCGATTTATTTTGTGCTCGTCCGTTTAATTCGCCGCGATTAATCGAACAAAATTAAAACGTTGTCGCGAACTAAATACGTTCGCGTAGTAAACATTCTATTGGTCACTGGACTCCGTGTACGTACTGAATTCATAAATAAATATTATAAAAAACGATATGGAGCGAAACGTGTATTTTTTACTGGCGTGTACATTTTAAAATTTTTACGATACGCGTACGTATTAATCGATTACACTGCTCGCCTTACGGAATACGGTATTTTCAAACGCTAATCGTCATATTATTATAACGACATTGGATAAGAAAAAAAAAATCTCTTTAAATCTCCGCCAAGCGGCGAAAAAACAAACACAATAACAACACATCACGTACGATAAATACGACTACGATTTACCGCTATATTTGTATAATAGTAATAATACGTGTATAGTTCGCGTTTTGAATATCGATTCCTTGTGTATATATATATATAAAAACTACTATACAGTCTATGATTTATGGACACGCACTAAACACACACACGCATATATTTAACGTATTTTCAACATATATATATATATATATTCGTATTATGAAATATAATATTATGTCGAAGTGTGTGTTATTGTGTGTGTCGGTATAAAAAAGCGGTTGCGTTTGATCCTCTAGCGTTACGGTACAATTGTCGTTCGTATATACACTTGTGCTTCGTCAACGCGAGAGTGTGTGTAGAGAGAGAGAGAGAGAAAAACAATTACGCGGTATATTTTTACGACGGAAAAAGCGATGACCGACAAGCGAAAATAAAAATAAAATAAACGATAATTATCGTCTGTTTACCATATATTAATAATAATAATAATATACAGACCGCGATTGTACAGAAATCATTCGGACGGCGCCGTCGTCTGCAGATGGAGAGAGAATGTCATATTTTTAAACGTTAATAGATATTATGTACCGAAGAAGATCTAATATTTAAATATTATTATTATTAAACCATTACAGTAGTTTATTTACCGGGTAAAGGATCCTGCATCCCTCGGAATCAAAAGAAGAAAAAAAATTGACGATTAGAGATGTTGACTTTTGCATTGTTTTTCTTTACAAAGGTGTTTTCTCATGTGATACTTTCCTTGTTTAAAAAAGCGCGATCCAATAATATACGTATCTTTATAACTAATTTTATTTTGAATTTTTTTAACAGTTGTTCCGCTTTTTTTTTTGACATGTTAAGGCCATTAATTTTTATAATTTTAGGTAATTTTTAAACTGTTTTTCAATAATCGGTAGAAAAATCACGACTCTACGATTATTTTTTATTATTTTACATAATATTTTTTTTTCATTTACAATACTTATGCATACATTTTAGTTTCAAAAACATACGATTACACCGTAAAATGTTTCAAACTGTTGTAAAATTATATTTAAAAATTCATCATTAATTGTTTAACATGCACATTTAATCCCGATTATATTTTATAAAAATTTAAACGAATTCTACCCGCGTTTAACAATGTTTAACGCGCGTGTAAAATAATTTCATCTATATATTGCAGTATTGTGTTCCCGTAGAAATGTATAATAATAATAATACGAGCGTAAAAGATCAATCACCGCTGCTGCACAGCATCAGAAACCTTCAAAACATTATTTCTCTCCCCCACAGATAAGCCCATGTGAATAATAAAAGTCTTCTTCGACAGACAAAAAAAAAAAAAAATATATATATAAAGGTTCGCTTAAATATTATAATATTGTGTCCCAGTCTTGTCGTCTATACACCCGCACTCGCGTCGTTCTATATATGCCTGTCATATATATACACACACGATATTTCCTCCCTTTATACATAATATATTTTATTATATATATATACTTGGATGTTCATTTAAGCCCAGTCCAATATAATAATATTGTGATGCTTAAACGTATATATCGAAATAATGAATAGTCCTGTGTATGTATACTGAAAAATACCCCAGAAAAGAACAAAAAAAAAAAAAGAATTATATATAAAGTAAATAGAACGCTATTAAAGAAATATATATGTATTAATGAATATTACGGTGAATAAATCTCCTACTTATAATACTCGTATTAATAATATGAATATTTAATTTTATTTTCAAAGGGTATATTAAATTCTCACGAGTAGTGGTGGTTATACGCAAGCTACATATATATATATATATATTGACTGATCCGTATTGTATGAAAATCAGCTGTAAAACATTGCGAGTGTCGTTATATTATGCGACGTTTTATTGTGCATATAGTGGAGAAGGGAGATGAAATCAATATTTAATTTCAACTAAAAAAAAATGTCATGGCTATGAAGTACGTTTAACAGATGTAATAAACATTACAAAAAAACCGAAAACATCGATTGCGAATTTCTATAATAATAATAATTATTATTATTAAAATTTTATATTTAAATATTTTCTCGTTATTTATTTATTAACCTACAATTAATCCATTAAACTCCATTAACACTATATAATAATAATAATAATAATAATAATAATAATTGATAATGACGATATATATTTGTGACGTTTCTGACTCGGCTTAGTCCGGAATGAATATTATTTTAAGATAACGTCATCTCGTACGAATGTTCAAATCGTTCGAGTATAGAGTTTCAATGGTTTTTACAATAATAAACGTAACAAAAAAAAAAAAAACATCGTACGTTCCATAGTTCTAAAAATGCCATTAAACGCATTAAAGTATATTTTTTTCCATATTACAAACGTACTTAAACTTGTGGTTACAAAAGATTTCGATAATTATTATATCCATATAACGATGAATTAATTATATTTATAAAAATTCGCGTGTTCTAATAATTCTATACTCGCGGCTGATGATGACGTGAATACGTAGTAAAACTTAGTTTTCTCACGAATAGGCGATGGAATTAATGAGTTGATTTCAATTTCTCGAAGCCCAAACACGCGTTCATCAAACAGTATATAATCGAATTAGTTTTAACTTTATCGAATTAGTTTTAACTTGTAAATTTTCTTCCGAATTCGCTGTCTGCGTACATATTCATACAACTCGTATCGAAACCAATAGAATTCTCCGATTATTATTTTTTTTTCCCCCAAAAGAATTCACTCAAAATCGAAGGCTTATTATTTTTTACATCCACATCGTACCGCACATTATATCATATTATACACGTTTCATCTTCGCATAAATATGTATTCCACCTTTTGTGTCAAGTCTACTGATGCGTTTCTTGAATATTCTACGTATGTATATTATATGGGTATTTTTTTAATTATCTATACCGAACGATTCGATTGGGCTTGTAAATAATGTTAAAAAAAAAACATCCGAATTATTTTTGTCGTTTAATTACAATAATACACTGCGCGAGTACATTACTACTCTCTACTCGTGTACTAGAGCGCGTTGTAAGTACCTATACGAAATGTATTTCGATTCATGGCAATATTGTCGGAGACATAATTATTTTCTATAAACTTATTTGGGAATTTGATGCCCTAAAAATGCCATTTTATTGATTTGACGATGCCGAATTAATGTGAAAATCTCTAATGGAATTGTTTACGGGAATTATAAATCGATGAATCTGTGTTTTAGAATCGCTATAATTATTAAACCGTACAACAACGCTCTTAAAAATGAAAAAAAATGTGCATTAAAAAATCGAAAAATACGAAATAAAATATCTGGTATGTATTTTATATCCAACTATAGATATATTCCTATATCAAAACTAGCATCGTACGAGCAATAAATACTTTTAAAATGAACTTTTTTTCATATGAATATTTACTATTAAATCAATACGTAATATTTATATTTTTTTATATCCCTCGAATCGAGTATATAAAATTTTTAAATTTACTATGGTCGCGATGGATTTGTGTGCCGCAGCGATAAACGCGTATAATAAATATCTAATACGAAAAATACGATCTGCTCGTACGTATATAGACGGCGGCGGTCCTGGAAATTTCATATAATAATAATTATAATAATAAAATTACTTTGTACGGAAACTCGTCGAAATCACACCAATATAATATAGTAAAAACGTGTTAAATGAGCCGCGTAATCGTTTTGTTTTCGGGGACACTGTCTTGAAATATTACGCGTATAACGACGACGATTAGGAGACAAACGGATTGTTTTAAAACATGACTTGGAATACGATATAACGTATAAATTATAAACATATACATACTACGTATAGTATATGCCACTCAAGTAAATTCTCATTTAATTCACATTATATATTGATTTTATTTATTTATTTATTATTACCCAACGTGATTTTCCCCTGCGTATTCGTGTTCCTATTAATTTTTTGCTTTGTTGTATTTATTTTTTTTTCACTTAAAATACTTGATGATGACTTTCGGTCGAAACCCAGATTATAGTCAATAAACAAATTTAATTCAACAATATTTTTTTTACGTTTTTGTTTTTCTTCATAATAATAACTCATTTTAATTAATATACACGTACGCATTACTTATAATTATTTATTACTAATTACGAGGTTTTTCTTATTTTTGATTTATTTGTGTGTGTGTGTGTATATATATATATATATATATATATATATATATATATATATATATGTATATTTGTTTTTGTAGCTTCTGAACGAAGCAAAGACATTTATATTGTTTTTTTTTTTCAATGATTTATTTTAATTTATTTTGTCTGTAAACAATAGTAATATTTCATATTTATATTAATTTCGTGTGAAATATGATTGCGTTTATTACGAGTTTATATTGAACAGTAGTGAACGTACAATTTTCTGAGCAATGCCTATGAAAATTTTCTTTTTATCCCGCTCACCAACTATTTTCTCTCCTTTATCCTCTTTCTCTTATTATTTTACTTCTTCTAATTTAATATATATAAATACAACGAAATCGTACGCGTTATTGTTTATACGACACCACGACCTCGTGTACGATCACACATATTGTACGCACATTTACGAATTTTACGACTGCAGGGATACAGACTGCTCGTTACAGAATCTTCTCGCGTTTAAAAATAGAATACAGACATCTCACGTTGTGCACTGTCTGTCACAGCGGGACGGAGTCGTAAACAACGTTGATAAAATATATTATATTCTGCACATCAGTAGAATTTCTCTAGGAGAAGTAGGAGGGGGGGAGATGGCTAAACAAATTCTCTTACTCCATTCGAAATACATAGAAATTAATAGCTGGGTAATATCAATTTACAATAGATACACGAATCATTAATTTTCATACAATTCGATTTTCTCATAGTTTTTTTTTTTTCGTCAATTATTGTCACAACGTGTAATGTTATTATAGACGGATAGCGTTGCAAGTTCATTCGACCCATTCTGAAATTAAAACAATATTTAACATTCGAATCAACGACTAAATATGAAAAAAAAAATATTTTGTAATAAGTAAACGTAGTGAATAATAATGTACCATCAGATCCTTCGTAGAATTTATTAAATACGTTTATAATAATTTTATACGCGAAAACGTGCGTTTAAGAATTGAAGATGACGTAAACGTTGTAGCAATATTAATGTTTTCCAATATTATTGTACGCCAGATAATTTCGATACACCGTATTGAACCTAATCGTGGCGTCAGAAATGCGACGAATGCGTACCATAATGAAAAATTGCCGGCAAGAATGAAATTGGATATCGGTTTAGATTTTCTTCCGTCTGAAATTACAGTTACAGGAGGATCGATCACGCATTTATCGCGTTTCAAGCCTTTCAAAGGCACAGGGTCTTCAAGTTGGCACCGTTAGCTTCTAGCTAAAAACAAAAACAGAACGTCATCGTAATTCCGACTGTCGTGGCTCGAGACGTTGGCTTATACACTGTAGCTTGAAAACGAGACTACAGTTGTGTTTGCGCTGAGCTATCGCTAGCTATAGCTCGAAAAACTATCCTCGCCGCGGCCAATACAGCAAGACATTACGTAAATTTCCTACGTTTCTCGGCTCACTTTTGACATTCGTTCAGAAGGTCTATCCGTAGAACGCTTCGGTCGGTAACGTCGTATATACTCGTATACTAGAAATGATATTCTAAATCGATATTGTGTCGAAGACGCCGGATTATATCGCATAAATTGTATATGAATAAAAACGACGTGGAATCAATACGGACGAATCGGACCAAATATTTCGCTTGTAAAAATATTGCGGGCTAATTTTTCTTCCTTCGGCAACGGTTGAAACAGATCGTCACACAGCGGCAGATACGACGTGTGTGTTGAAACGGACGCGAGTCAGAACGTGTCCGCATTCGCGTAGTGTCGAGTCCTTACAAATCTTTACCGTACAATATAATATTATATTTATACGTACGATACGTGTGTGTGTGTGTGTGTGTCCCGACGAACGATGACAGCGGGAGATCACCGCGCGTACTACGATGACGAGATGGCGGCGCGTACGAATGCCCGTGGAGAAGACGAAAAATATTATAACGCGTTTAATAAAGAAAACCGTATTTCGATTCGTTTTCCTAATTCCTGTTGTCCGCAGGACGTTACGGTATCGCGTGCGTCTCGTGTTTTATACGCCCAGACGACCGTAAGCGTTTTTTTTTTCTCCCCCGGTGACCAAACGCTTTTCCGAGTGCGTTCACTTGCTCGATAAATGCGACGTGTTCTCCGGAACGCGTGTATTGTAATTTTCCTACGCGAACGCCTTTTATTTCCGCGTAAATTATTATTTTATTATATAGCTACGGGCGGGGTAAATTATTATATTTAATAAAAATATAATATAGAAAACATTTTTTTTAAACATTTCTTACGCGCGTTAAACGCGAACATTTTCACTTAAAACAGAATTTATTTTTCGGAAAAATTCATTGGGGTGAACTTCGTAATTTCGTAATGGCGTTTTTTTTTTTTTTTAGGAGGAAGAGAGATTGTTTTCATTTACCGTCAGAGTGAATTGTAATTTGTGCAATCGTACAAAATTAATTCCGTCAATATCATTATAATACGGCTATATCGAATAATATAACGGAAATTTACGGTTAAAAAAATATCACTGAAATGTACGAGATTTATCGGTAAAATTTTACAAAATATTCATTATTTTTTTTCACAGATTACACGCTTAATATTGATTAGATCAATTTGCCGCGATATTGAAAAACGCCGTTTCGGTGAAATTATAAAGAAATTGTCCAATTTTCTTATAAAAGTAAACTCTTTAAACCATTCAAGGTGAACGTTAATGATTGCAGTGTTTTGCGTACAAAACTAAAAATTTCGAGAAAAAAAACTACAACGTGCACGTTGTAATAAGTGTAATATGTTATTTACGTGTTTCAAAATCATGATTTTTAAATACTTTAGATTTTATAATTATTGAATTATTCTATAATTGATATATCTCGAAAAAAAAAAAGATACGCGGATTTACGCGTGCGCAACTAAATAGTTCTTGTCACAAATTTCTACGTTTTTCTAAACATTTATCGAATACGTTTTTAATATATATTTTTTTTCTATAATAAAAAAAAAAATAAACAAACACACGCGAGATGTAAAAATTTCCATTTATAGCGGAGAAATTATACAATCACTGAGACACCATTATATATACGCCTATATATATATATATATATATATATATAATATTTTTGTATTTTTTATCGCGATAATTGCGCGTCGTTATCGTCGCCACACTATAATATTATAATATATTATTAAACGAAACGCGATTATATAAATAATAATAATAATAATAATAATAAAAAAAATATACACGTTTGAATCACCGCGCAGTGAGTGTGGTGGTGTGCGTTGTCGATGATAAAAAAAAATAAAATACTCGCTTATATTATACACACGAACAGGAATAAATAATAAGAAAACGGTAAAAAAAAAATGTGTAAAAAACGTGTTTGTGTCGCGGTGGTTGTTCGAATATACACTACACTATATAAGCGAGAACGGTTTTTTAACGATACAATAATAGGCGTCGTTATCGCGCTGCTGCTGTTGCAGTATAAACTGTGAAATGAGAGGAAAAAAAATAATAATAATAATAATAGCAACAAATTAAACCAACGCTAATGAATACGAGTGTGTATATAATATGCGCACAATGGCAATTCGATCGTGCGCATTAAAATATATTTCTGCCGCCAATGTATTTTATATACATATAATAACTGATATATATATATATAATATATATATCAAAATGTATACTTGAATATACAATAAAAGCCAAAGAGTGTTAAATAAAATAAAATAAAAGAAGGTTGTTGTATAAATTATTTTATAGTTTATTTATTTTTTTGGTTCTTTAATAATTTAGACGGTTTTTTTTTTTTTGTTTTTGTTTCCTTCGACTGATCTCAACAGCGTGTTTAACGGAGAGTAGGTTATTCTCTTACGAGAATTCCATCGTTAAAAGGAGTGTGTAAATCGGACTGCGTGTGTGTGTTTTTTTTTCTTTTCTTGTATTCTCCCTATCGCTTCGAATTATCCGCAGTACAATTCGTGACACGGCGTCGAGTTTTTATTTCGTTTTTCGTACATTATATACGTCTGCGAACACCCCCGGACCCTACTATTTTCGTGTTTACCACCACACTGAACACACATTATCCATCCGTATGGTGTGCGCTCTCTGTATTATACGCGAGTGGCGCACAACGCGGCGCAGTATTATTGTACGCGTACAAGGCTAGTGGAAAAGAAAGAATATAAGTAACTGTATTATGGACCAAACTGATATTTATTTTATTTAATATAATAACGAATAAAAAAAAAAAAAGAGTACTTGCCCAGCCTTGGTTATAATGTAATGCGTATATAGAGTTTTTTTTTTTTATCGCCGTTACGATATATCACATTATTAAGAATAGAAATTAATGTCGTAAAAATCGTCGTGTGTGTGTATACATAAAACGAATTACATTTAAATTATTAATAGATTTTTGTTTTTTCTTAAACATCGTTTTGCATACGATTTCGATAATTCTGCGTTTCGTGTATAGGTTATGACCCGGGTTCAATTAAACCGATAATATCGCGAATATATAAAAAAAAAAACATATAATTTTCGCGTAAAAATCGAGATTTTTTTTTTTTTTTTACGTATAATAAATATTCACCTATAATATACACACACACATATGAGTTTCGGTATTAATTTACATTAAACTTCACCGGACTCGAAATCAATGGTATATCTTTGTTCTCTCGTTTCACTGCCCGCTGCGGTTTTATTATGTTTACTAATCGCAGTTCTGTTTGCGATACAACTTTTCCGCCGCTACAAATATTATACGAATATAGTTTTTTTTTTTCCATTTTTTTTTTTTTAGAATGTCCTCTTTTTCTTTCCCCGCGATTAATTTTACGAATTTCAATAATACGATATTCTCGCGTGTTTGGATCTTTGCGGACCGCAAGAAAAATTCTCAAACCGATTATGCGCATATTCCGATTAACCGATGTAAATAATCGAAATTAGCACGTACGGCAATAAAAATCGAAGACTTCATAACTCCTAAAATATCATTACAATTTGAAAAAATTGTTTTAAGATAAAACAACGATTATTATCAGATCGATTCGTTTTGTTACAGATTTCGGTGCGAAAGGGGGTTGTTTTTTTTTTTTTTTAATAATAATAAATTTCAGTGTTTTCGACTATTATACATATTCGTATAACAGTAAACGCGTCGGTAATTTTTTTCTAATTTTTTTAGTAAAAATTAAGAATTTAGAAGAGTACTCGGTGCCGTGGTTCCGTCCCAAAAATCAAAAAAAAAAAAAAAAAAAAAAAAAAACAAATCTTAATACCACGTCAGACCGTTATTATGATAAACGACGCAGCTGTTCGCCGCGGCGGCGGTGCGAGCGCGGGACGATGACGTAGCGCTGAGATTCAGTGACGTCAGTGTACGTGTGCGTACAAAGGGAAAACGCGCCCCGCAGCAGTCGGCGGCGCACAAATGGGTCCCCCCCCCCCGTGCGTGCAGTAGTCGAACGCGGCGGTGACCACTAGCGCTCGCGGTGGAAACGCACGCGGACGAAACGATAATATAATATTATTATATTATTGCCGTCTTCTCCGTTGCGCCGCCGCTGTTGACTATAATTTCGGTTCTCAAACCGAATGCGAGTGTACAAGTGCCGTGCGCGCGCACTGCGGAATATGTTTTATAACGCAGTTGCGGTGTGCACACGGTGACGAGGGCCGTATATTATACGCGCGTATACATGACGTAATAATATATTTATTATAATAAAATATATACTGTTGTGTATAGAATACGACCGGTACGCTATCCGAGTTTCACACCTGTGCGGGATCGCACCTGCTGCCACAACAGCTCGCCCCCGTCGCAAGTAAAAATATAACACAGAGAACGAGTGAGTGAGTGAGCGAGTGAGAGAGAGACATAATACAAATAAAAGGGTCGAAAAACACGGACCGTATGATTTTTCGACTCCCTCGCTTATATTTCTCTCTCTCTCTGTCCCTCTGTCTCTCTCTCTCTCTCTCTCTCTCTTACTTTTCGGCCTGGCCATTGTGTTTCGAAAACGCGCGCGGATTTGTCGAACACCAGACACGCGGACCGGCCCGTACACACCGTCGTCGCTTTTATACGTATAGATTTGTATGCGTGTGTATGATTTGTTGTGTACGCGCACACAATAAGACGTTTTGGGAGGGATCATCGGAGGCTGCGGGTTACGGTCCCCCGATTCTATTTTTTTTTATATATACTTTTTTTTTCATCATCATCATCATTATTATTATTATTATTATTATTATTATTTTCAATACTCTCCGCGTTCTCCTCGTTCGCGCACCCAATATAATCGCATGCGCGTAATACTCGAATAAAACATACGCGGAAAAATAAAAACCCCGTTTATTTCCCCCACACACCCGTGCAAAACGTCCCGGACACACCTGTACACACCTGTGCGCATAAAATAATATATACGATATTGTACACAATAGGTGCACTCGTATGTCGGATGCGTAACGCGTTGTATTTGGTCCAGGTCGGAGACGTCCACACGATGCTGCTATCGGATTAACGAAAAAAATATATTTAAAAAAAAGATTACGGGTTCGGTTATATTTTTCGAATCTTTTGGATCGAGTATTGACCGTCGTAATAATATTATGATGATACACGCGAATCGGCGTGTAATGACGACAGTGGCGCGTGTTTTACACCAGGACCGAAAATAAATAAACAGAAATTTAAACTTCGATATTGTCTATAGAACGCACGCGCCGTATTTGGTGTAAATATTTTGTGTGTATAAACGTATAAATCGACTAGAGAAATTTTGTTTTTTTTTTTTTTTATCTTAATTTTAACCGTTAAAAATCCTTCTCGAGGAAAAAAAAATACGCCACTGTACGTGATGATCATTCGGTTGTATCTCGTGTTAATATGAACAATAGAAAAAAGAAAAATAAAATACACAATATAAAAGAACAAGATCGTATGCTGACCAATCGATTCTGGTTCGGACACGTTTTTTCTGGTCCAAACTCGGATGCGACAAGATAATACGCAGTCGAACACGTCTTCGAGACGGGTCGGAGCAGTCTTGAACAATATAATACGTCTGCCATACATATAAATTATAAATTCCGGTGAAATAACAATGTCATTTGTTTCCTTTTGATCGGCATAATGCGCCAGTACCGAATTGGCGACAAACGTCGCGTTTATATAAATGGATTTTTTTTCCGCCTGAAATTTATCTTTAGACCATTGATTTTGCACATCTCCCCCGGGATAAAATTGTTTTTAAAAATGTGTTCGAGTATTCGAACGAGAGAAGAAAAAGTAATTTTTATTTTTTTTAATCGCGAGTCTAAATGTATGTAATTCGGGTCACCCCGTAAAATTAAAAATATCGTATTGACTTTCTGAATACGTCGGAAGCAAACTTGAACACGGAAGTGGTTTTATTTTGAAGCCGAGGAGCTCAAAACTCTTCCCTACTTCTCCTTAAAAAAAGTTATTCCACCACAGCTATGAACTTGTTTGAAATACATTAATTCGTTTTTACATATTTTAATAAGTCGCGCATAATGCGACATATCGTTTATTATTTATTTCAATAGGTCGTTGTTTATTATGTATAGAAATAAAACAAAAATTTGACTCGGTGCCGTGCAGCGGAGAACTGATGGTGTCCAATAAAATACACACCGGTGTCGAGTACAACAGACAATATGGTTTTTAATATTTTATTTTATATTATAAAATTCAAAAACGATTCGTACGCATTGTGTACGCAGGAATATAATATGTATATTATATACATACATATAATATAATATATTATAATACGGTGGTGGTGGTGGGAGGAAACAACTAGTGAATCAAAAAAGACGACAATTATTTATACGGTTCTTTGGACTTCGCATAATATTATGTTTTAATTACGACCGGATTGCTGCGACGAGTAGGTTGAAAAAATGGCGCGCGTCAAAAAAAGCAGGCGGTAATTTTTTTTTTTTTTTTAGGAAACGGTCGTGGAGTGGTCTGCGGAAGAGAAAACGCATACAAAACGTCCGTTTTATTCGTTATGTTTACGTGATGTTAATATGTACGCGAATCATTCCGGTAATAAAAAACCATAACGTATTATTATTATTATTATTATCCGTTGTCTAAAAATGTGACAAACACGTATACGTTTGTGTGTGTGTGTTTTCTTACGAAATCACTAGCATGCTCAAATACAGCTATAAATATTATTATTATTATTATTATTATTATTATTATTTGTTCGTATTTATGATTATATTTTATTTTCCAAAGCAATCTTTTTCAAGATCATCGGCCAGTCTCGTTCAATAAACATTGATCATTGCCGCGTCGTAATAATGCGATATTTTCGATTTCTCTACGATCGATTTATAATAAAACGTTAAGGAAAACTCGTACGCTATTTTATACGGAATTAATTTTTTTTTTAAGTAATAAATAAAATAAATATGGTGTACGTTAATATAAATCAACTAATAGATATTATGAATTACTCGCCGCGTAATAGGAACGGATTATTTTGATAATATATACATATATATGAAACAGAAAAGTACTATCCAAAATTCAAAAACTTTTATTTTTATTGAAGAGTCCAATGAGAACTTCTTCAATTCATTTTTGCGCCAATTGTACACAGTCAAACCGTTTTTATACTAAGAAATAATAATCGATTTTAATTTAACGTTTTTTTATTCGATGAAAACGAATTAACATTAACAATAACTCTTTTTATGTAGAATTCATAGTGTAAGTCTTTTCAATCTTTAATATTTATACTCTAATACGTTAGCTTCATATATATATATATATATATATATATATATATATATATATATATTACATTATAATAAAATCTTCTTCATAACTATTTTCTTTAAATGCGTATAGGAAATCGGAGAAATGTGTTTGTCGACGAATACGTGTCGAGTTTTGACAATAGTGTTAATACAAAACGATATTTATAATTGACCACTTGGACCATTAAAGAGGAAGGGGCATAACCGAAATCCCTTTGTTTGAATAACGCGTCAGTGAATGCGATGCGATATTTTATATATACGCGTCGAGGGATCGACTCAAAATTATCATATTACTATTGAACTATTAAAAATTCACAGATGACTGAGAAAATCGTTATAGTAGTAATAATCACTCTGTATTCGGTATATTACTAATTGGGTATTATTATTATTCTATCGAATAGAAAATATTTTTTTTTAATTTTCTTATTTTATGACGATATTTTTTACGGATATATCGGTTATTATTTTCTACGCGCAGACATTTAATTCGACAAAGACATAATGTGTTTTTTTTAACGGATTCTTCTCTACAATAATGTTACATAAATTGTTTATGCGTAGGTACACACAAAAAAAAACGAATGATTTATATGCGTTGCATTACTATTACAATAAACTCCGACACTTTTTTTTTAAACTGAATTGTGTTTCGCGCGAAGGAAAAATTAAAAAGTAAATAATATTAATAATAATAACGTTTCGACTTCTTCCCTTCCGTTTTTAATCTTCTTTTCTTTTTCTTTTTTCCACATTGCTGTTTTCTAATAAAACATATTATTCAGTCGCGGCTACGTATATCGCAAAAAAAATATATACATTTATATCGTGTACAATAATAATAATAATAATAATAATACGAAATCGTTTTGTCTGCAACACACGTTATTTTTACAATATGTAACTAGTATATTTTATTATTATTATTATTAGTATTATTATATAATATGTGTTAGACGGCATCGAATATTAGCTGTATATATATATATATATATATATATATATATATATATATATATATAATATACACATTATATTCTCTCTTGTATGATATTATCGTGGATTTTTATATATATTTTTAATAATGCAATGTGTAATATACGCGCGTATTCCGTATTTAAATATTTTCACACAAAGTCTCGCTTGCAATACGTACGTTTATATATCTATATATATATATATTTGTACGAGACGACGTTATTTTATATTATATCGGTCGGTCGCCGGAGCCAATAATAAATTTGTTCGTGAGTATTTATATAATCGTATATGCATCCGAATAATAGTAATAAAAAAATGTTGTTCGATTGCATCATAATTAGATATATAAATACGACGGACTATCGGTGCCAGTACACATATACTCGCGTGTGTACGCGCGTAAATATTATTATGGTTTTTTATTTGAAAAAAATCTCTTCTTTTTTTTTTACAACTTGGCAACGATTCAACGCGGTTTATCCTCGATATTATTATTACCACGAATTCTGTACGGTTGCACGAGCGCTCGCGCGTATAATATTTTAGGCAGGTATACACACGTCTCGACTGCATATATATATATATATATATATATATATAATATATAATATAATATAATATATTCGTACGGAGTACGTATCGTCTCGATTGTGTGTGTGTGTGTGTAATATGTACGTAATAATATTTAGAGTCTGCGATTAATTTTTTTACAAACGGAATTTCGACATTTTCGCGAGAAAAAAAATTCAAATCCACTTTTAATTTTCGGTCGAATATCATTTTTTTTTTTTTTTAATTCGACGTAATTTAGTATTTAAACGAAAAACGGCGGAAAGAAAAACCATTCGTTTTAACGTCGGACGCGAAAAATTTTTTCAGAAATACTCTTATATATTATATTACATCGTATTTGTTACGGACGGCGAGATAATGCGTTTTACGTAATCTCGTTATTATATCGGATGCAAAACGTCAAAACGAATCCGTTTTGGTCGATTGCTGCGGTAAACGGGGAAAAGTGATATGTAGTGTTGTTTCGTTTTACAATAACGAACTGTAATGAAAATCGGTATAACCGCTATTCGATATTTAAGATTAATTCCATGTCTTCAGTATTCGATATTTTACGATTGATTTTTCATCCAGAATGACGCGTCCCGCACAAAAATGACTCTCAGTACATACCGTCGTTAATCCGTTAAAAATGTGTAATCGGAAACATTTCTTCTACGCGATAATAATTCGTTTAAAAAAAAAAAAACATTTTTCATCTATGCAGCGTTCTCTTATGTACGCTAATTTTCATTCTCCTCGTTTTCCATTATAAATATATTTATATATATATAAGCTCCATTGGCGTTTGTTCTTTTTCCTTTACGGAGAGGCTCGTATTATTTTGTCATATTATTTCCACCCGGTTTAAACGTAATGCATATTTTTTATTCAATTTCTTCTGAATTTCAATTTGAATTTTAGTGATTTTCATATGATAATTCGAGTAAACGTTTCTTTTTTTCCTTCTCTCAAAAAAGACGAGGAAGAAATTATTTTCAATACCTATTTTTCTCGCACGTATCGCCACGATTACAATAAAATGACGAGTCGAGATTAAAAGATAATGCGTTGCTATATTTATTATTCGGAAGTATTTTTTGTCTTAGAAAAATGTTTTTTAACAAGAAACCAACGGCGGCGATGCGGAGGAAGTGCTGACGACGCGTTATTTTTTCATACGTCGTTACGTAATACGTTACGAGTTTCGCGGATAAATTTCATGTTAGAATTTTTTATTTTTTTGTTTTCTCCCGTTCTGTATGTTATTATATACATAATAATAATACGCGTATAATATTATTATAATAAATGTATATAAATATCCTGCAGTGTGCCCCCCTGCACGGAAAGACGTGAACGGATACTTGACCTGCTGCTGCTGCTGCTGGACCGGAGCCAAGACCGGACGAGATAGGCGAATAAAAATCACGTCGGAGATGATGATGGTGATGATGACGATTATAATAATAATAATAATAATAACATACGTCGGACGAAACCCTGTGCACCGTCGTCGACTGACCTCGCGCCAATGAGTTTACAAACAAGAAGGAGTAGGACGAAAACACGCGCACAATATATTATATCGTACGTATAATAATAATAATAATAATAATAATAATAATAATACCTGTAATATGTACACCCGCGTTTCGTTATGATTAGAGAGACAGGATTTTTATGTTTTTTTAATATAATATTTTTACCGAGAGTATATAGCTCCAATTTATAGAACGAGCTTTTATTATACAAAAATAATATCGAATGTTTTTAGTGCACAATGAAAAACATTTGTCCAAGGTCAAAGAGAATATTTTGTGTAAAACGACATTATTATGTTTTAGCAGAACATATATTGAAGGTATAACATTTGAATATTTCACATAATAATTCACAATTTGTAACGGTTTATAAAAAAAAAAAAATGTAAAAGAATTATGCGACCTTTGTCAGTTTCTATTCCCTCACCTGGATGCTGTGTGTTTAGATCTAACCATTAAACTTCAACGTGCGGACACATCAATGTTATTTATTGTAAATAAATATATATATATTTTTTATGAACGTGTTGTTATTTTCAGAATTATACTGAATATTATTTTTATCGCGTATAATATATTATTATTATTTTTTTTTTTCGATTCAACCTAAAAAGTGATATATACATCGCACCAATAATAATTGTATACTCGTAATTACGTATGGCCGTTCGAGTAATTTTCAAAAGATTAATTTAACTATCTTATAAATAATCACTTTTATTCGTGTTTTTTCTCTTTCCGGTGTTCAACACATTTTTACACGAAACATCTCGAAGAAGAAAAAACGTATTTACGCATATGTAAAAGCGATTGTTTTGTAGAAACTACCACATAAAAGCGTAAAAAATATATTATTTTTAGGGTTATTGTAAACTCGTATAAATCCGGTCACTCTGTAAAATTAAAATTGTATTAACGCGGACTGGGCGTTAAAGAGTTTAATTATTAAAATCGCTTTACCCGGCGGTGTTGTTTTTTTAAATTCGTTTAGAATTTTCATTTAAATTATTTAAACATGTAATTAAGGTATTTTATAAAAATTATTATTATTTTTTTAATAGTTTAATTTCGAATTTTGTTGAAATTTATTAGAGTTTTTTAATTAAAAATAAAAAAAAATTTTCCGTTTTAATTTTCACTGCGTATGTTATTCTCGACGCGGTTCGACGTCCGCGCGCGAGTATACGTATAAAAAAAATTTTGTAAAAAAAGAAGTTGTAAAACCCGTAATTATTCGTACGGGATTTTTTTTTGTTTTTTTGTCGACGAATCGACGGATTTTACGTTGTTCGAACGATATTCGAGAATTTTCAATCGTTTATCAAAATAAACGAAAAGTAGCGGAATTTAACGGAATTTTAAAAAAAAAAAAAAAAACGTCAAATCTCTGTGTAAAACATAATACGGGCGTATTACGAGAATCGAAAAGAAAAATGCCGTTTCAGATAAAACTATTATAATAACGTGTACGAATTCGATGTGAAAAAATAATATAAAAACGTCTCCCGCTTATTATTTATTTATCTCGTACCCCCGTCCCCGTTCTCCGATCGGTCGTGTTTCTCTCTCTCTCTCTCTCTCTCTCTCTCCGACCGTACATTATAATAATATCGTTTTATATTAACGCGTACGATTTATTTTTATTATCGTTTTTTTTTTTTTTTGTTTTCTTTCTCTTATTTCTTCGCCTATCGCAAGCGACCGTATAAATACATATATATATATATATAAACGCGATCGTATGTACGGCTCACAGCAACAACAACAACAACAACGACGAGTCTCTCTCTATATACCGGCGCACTCCGCCGCGCTCTCTCCTGCCGGCGCACTCCGCCGCGCTCTCTCCGGCCGGCGCACTCCGCCGCCGCGCTCTCTCCGCACACCGTCCGTAGGCCGTCACGAAGACGCGGCTCGACCCGCAGCTACCGGTGTTACGCCGCACGCACGGACGCACTATAATAACGACAACAACACGTTGTCCGTACACACAGGGTGCACGCGCGCGTCGCGCACCGGACGAGTCCCCCCCCCCTACTGCCTGCACCACACACCGGGTCAAAGTGTCGAACGGTTCCGCGTTTTTCGGACGACGCGGCGGCCGTCCCTTCGGGAGCATTTTCGTTTTCCGTTTTTTCTAAACGAAATCGAACACGTTCGCCGTTGAATATTCGCGAAGTTTTCTTTTTTTTTTTTTTACGTTTATTTCTCTTCGTAGAAAAAAAACAAAAAAAACACTTTTATACAATAATAATCGAAGACATTCGGCGGGACACGGCCAATTTTCGACTGAACGATAAACTAATAATAGACTTGTCCCCGGGGACGCGTGTCGTTGTCGCGTCGAAAACGAAACACAAAAAAACCGACAAAACACGTCCATTTGTATTGCGACTCGGTGTTCAACGCGTCTGATTATCACACCGATCGATGCGGGGATTATTTTTTTTATAATACGTATTAATTTCCACGAAAAAGCGGTTTTGGCCGAAAAAACCGACGACGCGTCTGGTTAACACAGCGCCAAAGTCTTCGATTGAAATACGTTTTTGATTCCGAGCGGACGACGAAGCGTTTTTTTTTTTTTTTTTCGTTTTTCTTTCACACGTTATGTCGGTAACCGAAAACAAAAACAAAAAGAATTCTACCAAAAACAGTGCGCCCCCAAAAATTCTAACACCCGGTAACGAATTTACACCCGATCCGGTACTTGTTTCTAATGAGCGCCGATTTTCTCGATAATTCTTTGTCGGCCGTCAGCGGAAAACCATCGAAAAATTATTACGTACAAAAACGGTAATTTCTCGTTATTTCCTTTGTGATTTTTCGATGCGAATAAATAACGGTTGTAAAAACTCGAAATATTCACCGAACACGGCGAATCCCCGTAATGGCATCGTATTGGAACAAATAAGAAAATAACTTTCAGTTTTTAACTATTTGTAGATATTCATTTATATCGTCAACGAGGCGTAATTTTTCGCTTAAAAATTCAAAACGCAGCGTCAGACGTAGTACTACACGTTACGTTTTAATTGCATTCAGAAAAAATCTTGAAAATCGTTTGCCACAATTTTCTTTTTTTTTTAATTTTCTCGCGTTTTTCGAATAGAGTGTATTTTCGTGGAAAATTACGTTTGTTCGTTTATTAATAAGTACCATCCGAACGAACCT
Organism: Chaetogeoica ovagalla; assembly: GCA_032441825.1. Lineage (NCBI taxonomy): Eukaryota > Metazoa > Arthropoda > Insecta > Hemiptera > Aphididae > Chaetogeoica > Chaetogeoica ovagalla. Next base: position 1,100,448 of record CM063727.1, on the reverse strand, counting down.
TCTTCTTTTTTTTTTTTTTAGTTAATTTTTAACTTTTTTTAGTTAATGTCGGATATAGCCGACAGACGCTGGTGATAAAGAGTTGGAATTGTAACGAGTTATAATATTTGACCGCGACGACAAAAACGGACAGAAGTAAAGTTTCTCGTCTCGTACCCCTCGTATAAATACGAATAATTTTTTGAAAATTGAAAAAAAAATCCCCGGTAATTGTTCAGTAAATACGGTTAGTGCGCCATCACGATGAGTTTTCAAATTGACTCGTAAGAAAATAACTCGCGTAGAGACCGACTTGATCGACGGCCGTCATCGAATCACACCTGCAGAGGTTCGATTCGCAAAACGTTGTTTCGAAAAAAAAAAAAGAAAATAGTGAGAAAAAAAAGAACTGGCCGAAATCACAATAATAATAATCGATCGATTTTTATCGTATAATTTCGCAGGAAATCAAAATAAACGCTAATTTATTCTATTGCACAACGGCCCGGGGAACACGTCTCTGTATTGGTATTACATAATATAATTATTTCGTTATTTATACGAGATACGACCAATGCCAGCGACTGTGATAAACGATAAATTATCATCACCAACAGTGTAACATATGAAAATATAATATAATCGAGCAGCAGTAGTGCTATACTTATTAAACGCAGACACTGTACTTATTTATAAATATGACGTTATGTTTTGTTTACTGTAATACGTACACAACGATATAATACGTGTAGTAAAAGAGTGGAATGAATCAGTTCAAGAACGAGAGAAATGAAAGGAAATAATGGCGGCGATTACAGAAACAGAGCAGAGCAGAGAGTTCAATGCCAGTACAATGAAAATAAGAAGAAAAAAAACGAAACGAACGAATTCGCTTGATTTTCCCGAAAACGATATTTACTTATTTTTTTTTTTGGGTGGAATAGATATGGAAAATCAGACAGGATCATAGTTTTCTTTTGGAAGCTTCTAAAGTCATGGTTTTGTACGCGTAATCTCTTAATAAATCCGAAATGAATTTCTCAAACACGCAACCGTGACGACTAAATTTTCCATTCTATACAGCTCTCCTTCGCGTAGAGTTTCTTAAATATATTTTTAAATGTGCGAAAATGCGGGCGTTGAGGTGTTGAACACTACAGACGTCCTAGCAATATTAATGTTTTTCGATAAAAATCACGATGTTTTATTACCGATACTGATGGTGTGATAAAAGGAAAACACGACCATACATCCATAAACATATAAAATAAATGTTCAAAAAAAAAAAAAAGAAGCCGAGTGAGATGATACTATTTCTCCGACGTGAAATACGCCACTGAGTGGAATCCGCTATACGTTTCAACCGAACAATTACAGTGCATTATCGTCGTGTTAGATGTTCAATTTTAAAACGTAATATTACAAAAAAAAAAAAGAATTATTTTTTAAAATTCGTCACTGAAAATACGAGTTTTTTTTTTTTTGACGGAATCGCCGAGACCGATGTGTAACAGAATCGATTTGACGAACGCGCATAAATTCATAAATACGTATAATATATTACGTTTTCACCCCCGTCTCGTCAGAATACTCCGCTGCAGCATCGACACCATACCCTTCTTCGTACATAAGAACTAAAAGATAATTGCTAGCTTTATCGCCCCGGGGGTATTATTCGCATTATCCCTCTTGGACAATGATCGAGTGATGCTGTGACGTCCGTCAGCCGGGCGCATAAAGTCGAGAGATCGACGAACGGGGTGTGCGCGTACAAACCGCGATTAACCCGTCGCCAGATGTTGTACGAGCGGGCGTAATGTTAAATCGTATAACTGGCTAATTCGGTTTTCCGATGTCTTCTTTTTTTTTCTTTTTTTTTTTTTGGTCTACAAACCGTATTTCTTGTAAAAGGGGTCGAGCTCGGAAGATCTGTACACGAAGCGTTACTCCTCTTCCCGGTAGAAAAATATTTAATCCGGCGTTTTATTTTCCAGGAGTTTACTCTAGCGCGAGATAAAGAATACGCTATGAAGAAAAAAAAAAACGATAAATTTAACGAAATATTCGTTATGGGCACGAACAATTCCGGAGGTTTCTATTTTCTTTGAAAGAGCTCAGCACGGAGTAATACGAGTTCAAACGTGTAACGACGTGCGTATAAAGACTTGAATAGACGGCGGAAATAAAAATTAGTAGGAATACCGTAGGATTGGACAGTGTATTAACAATAATAATAATAATAATAATAATAAAATATTTTATGCGAGCGTGTTTACACGAAAATAAATATAAAAAACGATTTTATTATAACAAACAATAAGATATATCGTATGTGTGAAATTTGTTTACCGCGATTTCGACTATTCAGCGGGTACGAAATGGTGATGAAAAACGACAAAGAGTAAAAAATAAAACCGAACAACAACATGTATGCACGCGTTGTGAAAATCACCATTTTTACAATAAATAATAGCGAGGAATCGCAGGTCCAACGTTGAATTAAACATTAAACGATCCGTATTACGGCACGTGCATATGTTTACAAATGTAATGGACCCCCCAAGAAGAAGTTATCAAATACGCCTACTGCGTGGGACATCTGACAATTATAATTTATTAAAATAACATTAAAAAATATAAAATTATGTTAAATGAAACGCTTATGTCATAATTTAGTTAAAAAATATCAAACGATTATAGTGTCGAAAATGACAAAAAATATACAAAAATTTTCGTCCAAGTATTGAGAGAAATTTTTCTATTTAATATGTAATCACTACATTTCATTAGAATCTGTTAAACTATAGACTTCGATTAATATAAAAAAAAATTTCCTCCTTTTTTATAGAATATTAATAAGCATCATATACACGTTGTTTAACCGCCAGGCTAATATTATTTATAGCTAAAAAACGATAGGTCTTGCGAATATTACCCTAAAATCAAACGAATTTTTTCTTTTTTTTCTCAAAAATCTGATGTTGAGTTCATACAAAAAGACAAATAAAGACAAAAAAACCAAATAACACAACATCCAGTATATTTGAATAAATTCAATAAATGAAATACAATAATTATTTATGAAATAATATTATATTCCCCGGTCACACGGTACAAGAGTCAATGGAACTCTGACTTATAGCACCGACACGACAGAGCTCGTGTAACAGTTTTGATCTCCAAAACTCCACGTCTGAAAAAAACCACAAAAGAATTGTTAAAATATCTAATCAACAAAATCGAAATTCTGGCAAGGCTAGATTGTGAATAGCGGATACGTAAGAACAAAAGATTATATTGTGTCTTAATAATGGAATGATGAAAATCGTGTCGTTTAAACGCGGAACCAAAATAAAAAATCAACTAACCTCCTGCAGATTTTTGTTTGTCTCGCAACGCAGTGGATATATCTCGACTTCCCAGAATACATTGGGCTTCTCTCGCCTGGATTTCGGACTGTGTAAAATCGCATTCCGAAAGGACGTAATTTTTTATCAATCTCGATCGTTCTCGATCGAAGAAGTCCACTTTCGGATCGTTGTCTATAGGAATTTTTAACGAATTTAATTATTAAAATAAAATAAGTCCTTAACGTTACGGAGAAATAAGATATCTATCACATTTTGTTTTAAACGATTAATGATGAAATAATGAAAATTTACAATATATATATATATATATATATATGTATAACGTTTATGTATACCCATAACACTACATATAGACACCATGTATAATTAGGAATATTTCAATATAACGGTATTTTTTTATTTTATAAGAAATTAAAGAAAAGTAGTTATCAAACATTACTGAATACACATTACGAGACGAAATTACATTTAAACACTACTACCTTTTTAAACCTTGTTCCTACTTTGTGATTATTGCGCAATATTGACTTACTATTCGAACATACGACGCCATGGCTACGGTCAACGACCGCATAAATTCCGCGACTCTTACGGTATCCATATCAATGTTTTTCTAAAGTATAAAAGAGGGGAAAAATCATTTGAAAAAGTTTTAACTATTGATTTTGACTGAAAACGACGCTGAATAATATATATTAAAAATTAAACGATGTTAACACACACCTTAATCCATTTACGAATGGCGCTGTACAAGGACTTGTTGCCCTCCACCATACTTGTTATTTTATGGATAGACATGACCAGTAGTAATACACCGAGTTGCTAAAAATCAAAACGGAATACGAATTAATAGAAGTTATTTGGGTTTGAATTTAAGAGTATGTTACGACATTTAAATTATTGTGTGTTTAATTTTTCCACTTACATCGTTGTTTTTGATATAGGTATTTATTTGTTTATCCGGGATGAACACGTCGAGTGCCACTTGTTTTGTTTGGCCTCTCCACATGTCATAGGTCCGTAATACACTGCCGAATTCCTATATAGACATTACGAATATCATTACGGACAGTGTACACTTGGAAAATATTTATAAATATAATTCACATTTGCTGCATCGTTCATAGCGTTTTCCGATGTGATAATCGTACGCAAAACCTCAGCGAAAAACGCGCTGGAGTCATTTTGACGTATGGACGAACACGCGTATTTTAAATTGTAGAAACCGAATGCAGCCGTATTGGAAGTCAATAATGGGGCTATATACATAACATATATTCAACGAGAGAGATAAAAACAAAAACGTTTTGCTTATAATTAGAATGCAGAAAACAAATAATTTTTAACTCACCAACGATTGCGGCGACGTAGGAGAAGAAGTGAGGATAATCGACGACATAATCGTTCCATTCTTTAAGAACCGTATCGATCCTATGCCAATGAATCGATGTTGAAATCGTATAAAGCACATTCGTAAACAACAATATAAACATTATTGCGAAATCATGAATACTTTAAATGTTACTCAAAAGCATTTTGTTACAATAAAGACTTACCCATTAGTAATATCCGTCATTGTTAGCACATTTCTCGTCAAAAGTTCCGCAAACAATTTACCCGCTTCCGTTCGGCTATTCGGACTACTGTCAAGAGTCATGAGGGACGTTGCCGTCACGAAATCTTGATGTTTCGTCCGGATGACCGAACATTCGTCTTCCACTAGCAAATAAATTACGTCCTGCGTACATGTAAGACGCGTATTATGACATTGTAATAATTATTTATATTAAAAGGAAGAATTATTGAAATCCGACAATAAAATTGCTATAATTGCGCGTTGTAACGCGTAAATGTATTTATTTGTAAACTGATACGCACGTCCAAATTATGTAATTCCTCGTATTCCGAAATGACGGTACTGCACATTCTACGGATTTTATCGTCCATCTCTGCAGGGTCCAATTCTTCTTTCTCTGCACTCTCCTTCACTCTCTTGTCCGCTGTTTTGGAAGTCGATTTTGTCTTTTCACGTTTCTCGGTTACTGTCAAATTAGCTACGCAATAGAAAAAATTACAATTCTCCACGAAATCGATTGAATGACGACGTTATGAAATTAAAATTTTTAGAAATTAAGTTGACATCGTCAAACGATTGAAAAAGTGAAAGGATGACGACAAAAATCAGAAAGTGTCTATGTAGTTCTCCAAAAAGATCACAGTGTATACAACGTTCAAGCAATAATATTTTCAAACAAGTTTTCCATTGAAAAATTCTCTAGGAAGATCGATTTATAGACTTGTATGAGTGCACTAAAAAAACTTACGACGGTTCTGACAATCAACACCGTTATTGCTTTTTTCTTTGCCTGTCACCTCAATTTTGCCGTCCAATGTTTTTGGTGACCACTTATTTTCTCGCATATCCAAAACATCACGCATCATGAATCGCATTCTCGCAGAGATGCTTTTCACAGTCATCAATTTGTTCATGGCATTAAACGTACTTTTCATATCGCAGGACTGCAAAAATATTATACATTGTAGAAAAAACTTTGGTTTATGTTTTTCAAAGTATATGAAAATTACTTGGGAGAAAAAGATATTTAGATAATTTCGTTATACTATTAAAGGATGGTTTATATTTTCGCATTAAACACTAATAATTAAAAGGAGTGTTTTAAACATTTAAACGTGAGAAAATATTGCAAGTCCTAAAAAATCGTACCCCTATTTATGACATCGTTATTCAAGCAAAACATAGAATAAATTTTTTTACTTGAAATATTATAAATACGTACTTGTTCTAATTTTTTCCCCGAAACCTTCAAGAGATTACATAAACACTCCAACGATATCTCTGTACATTTAGTAATCAAATTCACCATAGAAAATTGCATAATGCTCAGAGTGATAATTTTCTCATTATACAACTCTCCGATGAAACTAAAAATATAATATAATGTGATTATTTTTATTGCGAACAAGAGATTATGCGTCGGGAAACATAAACATAATATATATGGACAAATTTTTCTTAAAGGTGAACTGGGCATAATTTTTAGAATTCTATACGATGTATTACCAGCAATTTCCTATGAAACGTCCTCGCAGAATCCTTTCTTGTTCTTCGAATTCCGCTTGAAGTTCCTTTTTCTCTTCCTGCATATTGTATATGAAAATATATTAATTTACAAAAAATATTATGACAAGCACACATAAAAATATAGATCGAAGTATGAGCTAGTAATAAAGGTTTGATATATTTATAATAATTTTAGTTTCTCCGTTTATTCTCGTGAGTTGTGCCAATCGCCGAATGCTTCAACGTATGTGTAAGCCTTTCACGAATAAGGGACAGATATTACAGGGGAGTCTATTGTAAATAATTTGTAGCCACGCACAGAAATTCGCTTTAAATGTTCTAACGCGTCGATAAATACGAGTATCACATTATAATAAATTACGGGATCTATGCAGGAATCGGAATCTTCCGATTTCTTCTCAGAGTTCGATTGGATGATCGATTCGAACATAGTCTGGCATTTCTTCACCAGTAACCTCTTGAACGATTTCGTGCTGTTACTCTCCGCACAAGTCACTTGTACGGATTGTAGCGCAGAACACAAGACCGCATAACGAGAGGCGAAAAATCGTTCTTCAATCGCCTACATACAATACAGAATATGTGAATATATTAAATGATTTTAAAGGTCTTATTAGTTTACACGAATTTAATGACTTGTGATTAATAAATGTCTATGAAAGCATTTACTGTTTACCTAACATCAACCACTCATAAATTTTTATTAAGGTAATTTGCCCTGCCGGTGTCTTCGTCAAGTATATACAACGTATAGCTGCTGTTATTAGATCGTTTTAGCTGAATCCAAAATTACGTATTTTATATAATTTTTTCTCTAATAATAATATTACTTTTTCAAAAATCAAATCGACGACGTTCTCTAAGCGTTGTATCGTATTAATTTGCAATGCCAAGAAACTCTTGATCAATACGTCCACGTTTTCTGGCGAAATCTTATTTAATATCGATCGAACCTCTTTCATTAATTTCTGTTAACATATATAACAAGTATGAAAAGAACAGTTTTAACAGTTTTAACTAGAGCGCGTAAGATTTGATATACTGTTAACGCGACATGCCCGGATCATATTTATTATTAATTATAATATGTAGACGGATATTGTCCGATCGTTTTTTATATCCACAGCATTCCAAACACTATTTATCGTCGACATTTTTCAACTTAATTTCATTTATTGATTGCGTTAAACACACATACAGCTGATCAACATAACGGTTTTTTGTATTTCTATCCAGTTTAATAATTTAAAATCCAATAATATACCTCGTTTGTGTCTTCATCCGTATTTTTAACCGTATTTTTCGTCGCAATTGTCGGAACCCACGCTTTCTCAATTTTGTCCAACTCGATTTCCTCGTCTTTCGCCAAATCCATGTGAATTATACGATTTCCATGTGCATCCACGTATACTCTAATGTGCGCTCGCCCCTTCAAGACAAACAGAGAATCGATTTTATGTTATTTACACAATCAGTGGCAGATTTTCCGCCCTTGAGTCTTCATAACAAGTTTCTCTAAACTTTACATAGAATTATATTTATATTTTTCATATTAGAGCTGTATAAAAAAGAAAAATACTCTGACAACACTGTGGCGTCATTGTGTATGAATCTATGAAATCGCATTATACGAATTTATAATGTATATATATACTTATAAAATTTCGGATTCGTACGCAAACGATAAAGGAGAAAAAATTATCATTCAATATATATTATGGATATTGTATTAATTCGTTACCGGTTGACGTGTAGCGTAATTATTAATACTGTAAGGGAGTTTTTTCGTTTCTGGAGTTTCGTGCGGTTGGCAAACTTCGTGTTGAGGCTTTGAGTTTACACTATTCACTGCTGTCATCTGAAGTCGTACAGATAATTATTGTATTCACGGTTATTATGAATGATGTTTATAAATTAAATTCATATAAAAATCTTTTAGACACCTCAGTCGCCTTTTCCACAATAATATTAGGCTCAATCAGTGCACTAGAAGTTGCCGGAGCCTCCTCTTTCTGCTCAATCGCCTGATTTTTCTCGGCCTTGTTCAAATTGGCCTCCCTATTTGACGACGTATTTATTTTTTCATCCGTCGTCTTCTGCTCCTCAATAACAAGTTTTTTAATAGATGGCTGCTATTTTATTGCAAAACAAAAAAACATATTATTTATCAACATATAACCATTCTTCAAAAATTCTTCAAAAAATATCGGCGAACAGATTGTGTTGTAGTGTGCATAATTTTAGGCGGTGAGATATAACTTTTTCATATTATGTGTACTCACTTCTAATGAATTTCTCAAGGAGGGTGGACTGGGCGATGTCGTTTGATCGCTTTCAACAACTTCGTTACAATCTCGTTCCTCGTTCAAACATGTTGTCGCTTCTTGCGATTCAACGGTATTACGACGCTTTGTTCTTTTCCTTCTCTGTTATATAAATGTAACGTTATTGTTTGAACTTTGTTAAAATATTGTTTTCAATATGTATATTCATATGTCCTAATTAGATACCTTTTTTCCACTCTGATCTCCGTCGTTTTGTGGTTGTTCTAAAATGAAAAAAAATCCAAAAAATAAGCTATTTACAAAAGTTGGGTGTATGGCAGAAAACCTTTTTCAACGTCGCCAACTACGATTTCATTTGGCTCCTTTGTCAAATCCCCGGTTTCACACATCTGAATAATTTCTTCAGTTCTATTCAAAACCGTTGACTGATCCGCGGATATTTCATCCGACTATATTTGTTTGAAATTTAAATAATATAATATTAAAGACAATTTAAAGAAATTTGGTTTTTTCTTTTAGAATATTTAGAAAATGTATTATAATATAGCAAATAATATCACATAAGTATAGTATCGCTATAATACCGAGACGTGATATGCAATATGATTGTCTGAGAATAGGTGTATGATAAAAAAAAATGGAATGATCCTTTGTTTTATAATATAATTAACATATTTGTCTTAGATGCTGTACCATTATATTTTCCTCTACGTCAGGTTCTTCGTGCACAGATGATGTCACGTCCGGCGACTTGCTACGACGGCCGACTTTGAAGCACCAAAATAAACAGCTCTTTTTCATGGATTTCCAAACACTTCGTCTACGCCTGTTGACCGTAGATAATGCTCGTCGGACTGTATCCATAATAGTCAATTAAATTTTTAATTATCTTTTAGAAATCAAAATGCTATATTCTTCCGAATGTTTACACGACTGACAAGCAAATGATGAATGTTAAAATCATATAACGGTATTAGCGTTGTACTCACTATCAACTGTTTACTAAATAAACAGTTTCCACGTAAACGCGTTTCGATATATTATTCATTTTCGTATCGGCCAGAATAAAATAATAACTGCTATTAAAACGAAGATTGACCGTTTATGATCAATTTGTTTTTTTTCTTCGTACTACAACTTTTCGACCAAGAAGGATGCACACCGATCGATACGGCTTACGCACGTTATGCGTAATTTTTTTAATTTTCAATAATTCTTATATTCTTAACACTTGTTATGTATACTTTTATGTAAACGCTGTACGATTACTGTGTTTATATAAATCTAAATTGAAAAAAGAAGTAATGAGTAACGGGCTGCAGGGCGTTGAGTGGATGTCGCTCAAACGAATTACTTAATTATTTTATCGTGTATTATTATCACTATGAATTCGAAAGTAATGCGATATATATTTTCATACGATAAAACAAATAGAGCTGTAATAATTTACTTATGTAGGTACCCCAAAACTTATATTCGCTACAAATAGTCCAATGTTTGCATAAAAAAAGTTTATGAAAATTAATTTTTCCCTTTGTATAATAATGTAATGTCACACGGTTTTTGAATATTTCTCTGACCACAAGTTTTTCGGCAGTTTTTTATTTATATTTTCAGGCGTTTTTAAAAATGTCGATAACTTATGTTTCACCCAAAGTACCGACTAGACATAATTCACTATCGGTAAATAGTGGTTCGCGTTATGAAAATCCAATCGCTCCATTTCTGATTTATTAGGAAAAAAATAATGGAACACATCGTCGTAAAATCCCATTCTCTTTTGGGCTCAGAATGTAAAAATAATATAATATTAAAAAAAGTTGTACATGAAAATTAAAGGGCCGTCGTCGAATTGATTTCTCGCACACCTCTGCGCAGTCGGACAATGCATAGTGTCTTCAATAGAACGATCACCGCTCGTTCGTCCGTCTAATCTGTTGGCTACGATGAATATTATTTTTTTTTTGTAAACGTCGTCGTCTCCGGTGTGAAGGCGACCGCGTGCGCACGTGTAGAACCGGTCCCCGGGCCGACGTATCCGTGTCGGTTAGAAAATAGAACTCACCGCGAGCGGATTGAGTGTTAACCCATCGCCCTGCAAACGGTCTGTAATAACTGTAATAAAATTATTAACAGAATACAATAATTTTTTTTACACCTAGAGTAGAGCTCTCGTGAAATGTAAAAATATTGCACGTTGCTGTATTGATCGTAAACTGTGTGCTCAGACAACGGAAAAAGAAAATCGCTTATTTCTTTTTATCATGATACAAACGTACGAGCTACGGTAAAAAAAGCTTTCGTAAGTTCCTTTTTCTTTGAAAAAAAAAAAAGTGAAATTATTTCGCGCATTTTTTTTTTTTTTTTATGTAATGGCGACTGTTCGGTACACCGCGTGGTATCAAAAAAAAAAAAAAAAGCTTCGCGACTATAAAACAATATTAGGAAAAAAAACAGGACGACCGGTTTGCGCAATGTTTCTGAGAGAATTACCGTCTCCTCTCATTTGAACTACTAATTTACGAATAGCAATTGACGTTTCCATTGTTCAATAGAACGAAACTAATGGTTACAAAAACGTACAGTAATCGCACACGCCATACTGATTTTTCCACGTAGAAAATCCGTTAAAAACCGTCCGCACCGCTAACACCCTCCTACAAAATCTTTGCCAGACCATATAATAAAATATAATTTACGGTAGAACGCTCAGTCTATAAGAATTCTTTCACTTTCAATTCTATTTTCAACTATCGTTCATATACGTACGGAGACCTTTTTTTTTTTTTTTGCCGTTATTTTCTTAAAATTATTAATAAATATACACGTGAAAAATATAATAATTAATATATATATATATATATATGTGCTTAATTTTCCTACAAACAAATATCAATATTATATTTCCGAATAAATATTTGTTAAAAATATGAAGGCTCTTCGACATATAGCATAACATCCAGTATATTTGAATAAATTCAACAAATGAAATACAATAATTATTTATGAAATAATATTATATTCCCCGGTCACACGGTACAAGAGTCAATGGAACTCTGACTTATAGCACCGACACGACAGAGCTCGTGTAACAGTTTTGATCTCCAAAACTCCACGTCTGAAAAAAACCACAAAAAGAATTGTTAAAATATCTAATCAACAAAATCGAAATTCTGGCAAGGCTAGATTGTGAATAGCGGATACGTAAGAACAAAAGATTATATTGTGTCTTAATAATGGAATGATGAAAATCGTGTCGTTTAAACGCGGAACCAAAATAAAAAATCAACTAACCTCCTGCAGATTTTTGTTTGTCTCGCAACGCAGTGGATATATCTCGACTTCCCAGAATACATTGGGCTTCTCTCGCCTGGATTTCGGACTGTGTAAAATCGCATTCCGAAAGGACGTAATTTTTTATCAATCTCGATCGTTCTCGATCGAAGAAGTCCACTTTCGGATCGTTGTCTATAGGAATTTTTAACGAATTTAATTATTAAAATAAAATAAGTCCTTAACGTTACGGAGAAATAAGATATCTATCACATTTTGTTTTAAACGATTAATGATGAAATAATGAAAATTTACAATATATATATATATATATATATGTATAACGTTTATGTATACCCATAACACTACATATAGACACCATGTATAATTAGGAATATTTCAATATAACGGTATTTTTTATTTTATAAGAAATTAAAGAAAAGTAGTTATCAAACATTACTGAATACACATTACGAGACGAAATTACATTTAAACACTACTACCTTTTTAAACCTTGTTCCTACTTTGTGATTATTGCGCAATATTGACTTACTATTCGAACATACGACGGCCATGGCTACGGTCAACGACCGCATAAATTCCGCGACTCTTACGGTATCCATATCAATGTTTTTCTAAAGTATAAAAGAGGGGAAAAATCATTTGAAAAGTTTTAACTATTGATTTTGACTGAAAAACGACGCTGAATAATATATATTAAAAATTAAACGATGTTAACACACACCTTAATCCATTTACGAATGGCGCTGTACAAGGACTTGTTGCCCTCCACCATACTTGTTATTTTATGGATAGACATGACCAGTAGTAATACACCGAGTTGCTAAAAATCAAAACGGAATACGAATTAATAGAAGTTATTTGGGTTTGAATTTAAGAGTATGTTACGACATTTAAATTATTGTGTGTTTAATTTTTCCACTTACATCGTTGTTTTTGATATAGGTATTTATTTGTTTATCCGGGATGAACACGTCGAGTGCCACTTGTTTTGTTTGGCCTCTCCACATGTCATAGGTCCGTAATACACTGCCGAATTCCTATATAGACATTACGAATATCATTACGGACAGTGTACACTTGGAAAATATTTATAAATATAATTCACATTTGCTGCATCGTTCATAGCGTTTTCCGATGTGATAATCGTACGCAAAACCTCAGCGAAAAACGCGCTGGAGTCATTTTGACGTATGGACGAACACGCGTATTTTAAATTGTAGAAACCGAATGCAGCCGTATTGGAAGTCAATAATGGGGCTATATACATAACATATATTCAACGAGAGAGATAAAAACAAAAACGTTTTGCTTATAATTAGAATGCAGAAAACAAATAATTTTAACTCACCAACGATTGCGGCGACGTAGGAGAAGAAGTGAGGATAATCGACGACATAATCGTTCCATTCTTTAAGAACCGTATCGATCCTATGCCAATGAATCGATGTTGAAATCGTATAAAGCACATTCGTAAACAACAATATAAACATTATTGCGAAATCATGAATACTTTAAATGTTACTCAAAAGCATTTTGTTACAATAAAGACTTACCCATTAGTAATATCCGTCATTGTTAGCACATTTCTCGTCAAAAGTTCCGCAAACAATTTACCCGCTTCCGTTCGGCTATTCGGACTACTGTCAAGAGTCATGAGGGACGTTGCCGTCACGAAATCTTGATGTTTCGTCCGGATGACCGAACATTCGTCTTCCACTAGCAAATAAATTACGTCCTGCGTACATGTAAGACGCGTATTATGACATTGTAATAATTATTTATATTAAAAGGAAGAATTATTGAAATCCGACAATAAAATTGCTATAATTGCGCGTTGTAACGCGTAAATGTATTTATTTGTAAACTGATACGCACGTCCAAATTATGTAATTCCTCGTATTCCGAAATGACGGTACTGCACATTCTACGGATTTTATCGTCCATCTCTGCAGGGTCCAATTCTTCTTTCTCTGCACTCTCCTTCACTCTCTTGTCCGCTGTTTTGGAAGTCGATTTTGTTTTGTCACGATACTCGGTTACTGTCAAATTAGCTACGCAATAGAAAAAATTACAATTCTCCACGAAATCGATTGAATGACGACGTTATGAAATTAAAATTTTTAGAAATTAAGTTGACATCGTCAAACGATTGAAAAAGTGAAAGGATGACGACAAAAATCAGAAAATGTCTATGTAGTTCTCCAAAAAGATCACAGTGTATACAACGTTCAAGCAATAATATTTTCAAACAAGTTTTCCATTGAAAAATTCTCTAGGAAGATCGATTTATAGACTTGTATGAGTGCACTAAAAAAACTTACGACGGTTCTGACAATCAACACCGTTATTGCTTTTTTCTTTGCCTGTCACCTCAGTTTTGCCGTCCAATGTTTTTGGTGACCACTTATTTTCTCGCATGTCCAAAACATCACGCATCATGAATCGCATTCTCGCAGAGATGCTTTTCACAGTCATCAATTTGTTCATGGCATTAAACGTACTTTTCATATCGCAGGACTGCAAAAATATTATACATTGTAGAAAAAACTTTGGTTTATGTTTTTCAAAGTATATGAAAATTACTTGGGAGAAAAAGATATTTAGATAATTTCGTTATACTATTAAAGGATGGTTTATATTTTCGCATTAAACACTAATAATTAAAAGGAGTGTTTTAAACATTTAAACGTGAGAAAATATTGCAAGTCCTAAAAAATCGTACCCCTATTTATGACATCATATTATAAATACGTACTTGTTCTAATTTTTTCCCCGAAACCTTCAAGAGATTACATAAACACTCCAACGATATCTCTGTACATTTAGTAATCAAATTCACCATAGAAAATTGCATAATGCTCAGAGTGATAATTTTCTCATTATACAACTCTCCGATGAAACTAAAAATATAATATAATGTGTGATTATTTTTATTGCGAACAAGAGATTATGCGTCGGGAAACATAAACATAATATATATGGACAAATTTTTCTTAAAGGTGAACTGGGCATAATTTTTAGAATTCTATACGATGTATTACCAGCAATTTCCTATGAAACGTCCTCGCAGAATCCTTTCTTGTTCTTCGAATTCCGCTTGAAGTTCCTTTTTCTCTTCCTGCATATTGTATATGAAAATATATTAATTTACAAAAAATATTATGACAAGCACACATAAAAATATAGATCGAAGTATGAGCTAGTAATAAAGGTTTGATATATTTATAATAATTTTAGTTTCTCCGTTTATTCTCGTGAGTTGTGCCAATCGCCGAATGCTTCAACGTATGTGTAAGCCTTTCACGAATAAGGGACAGATATTACAGGGGAGTCTATTGTAAATAATTTGTAGCCACGCACAGAAATTCGCTTTAAATGTTCTAACGCGTCGATAAATACGAGTATCACATTATAATAAATTACGGGATCTATGCAGGAATCGGAATCTTCCGATTTCTTCTCAGAGTTCGATTGGATGATCGATTCGAACATAGTCTGGCATTTCTTCACCAGTAACCTCTTGAAAGATTTCGTGCTGTTACTCTCCGCACAAGTCACTTGTACGGATTGTAGCGCAGAACACAAGACCGCATAACGAGAGGCGAAAAATCGTTCTTCAATCGCCTACATACAATACAGAATATGTGAATATATTAAATGATTTTAAAGGTCTTATTAGTTTACACGAATTTAATGACTTGTGATTAATAAATGTCTATGAAAGCATTTACTGTTTACCTAACATCAACCACTCATAAATTTTTATTAAGGTAATTTGCCCTGCCGGTGTCTTCGTCAAGTATATACAACGTATAGCTGCTGTTATTAGATCGTTTTAGCTGAATCCAAAATTACGTATTTTATATAATTTTTTCTCTAATAATAATATTACTTTTTCAAAAATCAAATCGACGACGTTCTCTAAGCGTTGTATCGTATTAATTTGCAATGCCAAGAAACTCTTGATCAATACGTCCACGTTTTCTGGCGAAATCTTATTTAATATCGATCGAACCTCTTTCATTAATTTCTGTTAACATATATAACAAGTATGAAAAGAACAGTTTTAACAGTTTTAACTAGAGCGCGTAAGATTTGATATACTGTTAACGCGACATGCCCGGATCATATTTATTATTAATTATAATATGTAGACGGATTTTGTCCGTTCGTTTTTTTTTTTTATATCCACAGCATTCCAAACACTATTTATCGTCGACATTTTTCAACTTAATTTCATTTATTGATTGCGTTAAACACACATACAGCTGATCAACATAACGGTTTTTTGTATTTCTATCCAGTTTAATAATTTAAAATCCAATAATATACCTCGTTTGTGTCTTCATCCGTATTTTTAACCGTATTTTTCGTCGCAATTGTCGGAACCCACGCTTTCTCAATTTTGTCCAACTCGATTTCCTCGTCTTTCGCCAAATCCATGTGAATTATACGATTTCCATGTGCATCCACGTATACTCTAATGTGCGCTCGCCCCTTCAAGACAAACAGAGAATCGATTTTATGTTATTTACACAATCAGTGGCAGATTTTCCGCCCTTGAGTCTTCATAACAAGTTTCTCTAAACTTTACATAGAATTATATTTATATTTTTCATATTAGAGCTGTATAAAAAAGAAAAATACTCTGACAACACTGTGGCGTCATTGTGTATGAATCTATGAAATCGCATTATACGAATTTATAATGTATATATACTTATAAAATTTCGGATTCGTACGCAAACGATAAAGGAGAAAAAATTATCATTCAATATATATTATGGATATTGTATTAATTCGTTACCGGTTGACGTGTAGCGTAATTATTAATACTGTAAGGAGTTTTTCGTTTCTGGAGTTTCGTGCGGTTGGCAAACTTCGTGTTGAGGCTTTGAGTTTACACTATTCACTGCTGTCATCTGAAGTCGTACAGATAATTATTGTATTCACGGTTATTATGAATGATGTTTATAAATTAAATTCATATAAAAATCTTTTAGACACCTCAGTCGCCTTTTCCACAATAATATTAGGCTCAATCAGTGCACTAGAAGTTGCCGGAGCCTCCTCTTTCTGCTCAATCGCCTGATTTTTCTCGGCCTTGTTCAAATTGGCCTCCCTATTTGACGACGTATTTATTTTTTCATCCGTCGTCTTCTGCTCCTCAATAACAAGTTTTTTAATAGATGGCTGCTATTTTATTGCAAAACAAAAAAACATATTATTTATCAACATATAACCATTCTTCAAAAATTCTTCAAAAAATATCGGCGAACAGATTGTGTTGTAGTGTGCATAATTTTAGGCGGTGAGATATAACTTTTCATATTATGTGTACTCACTTCTAATGAATTTCTCAAGGAGGGTGGACTGGGCGATGTCGTTTGATCGCTTTCAACAACTTCGTTACAATCTCGTTCCTCGTTCAAACATGTTGTCGCTTCTTGCGATTCAACGGTATTACGACGCTTTGTTCTTTTCCTTTTCTGTTATATAAATGTAACGTTATTGTTTGAACTTTGTTAAAATATTGTTTTCAAAATGTATATTCATATGTCCTAATTAGATACCTTTTTTCCACTCTGATCTCCGTCGTTTTGTGGTTGTTCTAAAATGAAAAAAAATCCAAAAAATAAGCTATTTACAAAAGTTGGGTGTATGGCAGAAAACCTTTTTCAACGTCGCCAACTACGATTTCATTTGGCTCCTTTGTCAAATCCCCGGTTTCACACATCTGAATAATTTCTTCAGTTCTATTCAAAACCGTTGACTGATCCGCGGATATTTCATCCGACTATATTTGTTTGAAATTTAAATAATATAATATTAAAGACAATTTAAAGAAATTTGGTTTTTTTCTTTTTAGAATATTTAGAAAATGTATTATAATATAGCAAATAATATCACATAAGTATAGTATCGCTATAATACCGAGACGTGATATGCAATATGATTGTCTGAGAATAGGTGTATGATAAAAAAAAATGGAATGATCCTTTGTTTTATAATATAATTAACATATTTGTCTTAGATGCTGTACCATTATATTTTCCTCTACGTCAGGTTCTTCGTGCACAGATGATGTCACGTCCGGCGACTTGCTACGACGGCCGACTTTGAAGCACCAAAATAAACAGCTCTTTTTCATGGATTTCCAAGCACTTCGTCTACGCCTGTTGACCGTAGATAATGCTCGTCGGACTGTATCCATAATAGTCAATTAAATTTTTAATAATCTTTTAGAAATCAAAATGCTATATTCTTCCGAATGTTTACACGACTGACAAGCAAATGATAAATGTTAAAATCATATAACGGTATTAGCGTTGTACTCACTATCAACTGTTTCCTAAATAAACAGTTTCCACGTAAACGCGTTTCGATATATTATTCATTTTCGTATCGGCCAGAATAAAATAATAACTGCTATTAAAACGAAGATTGACCGTTTATGATTAGTTTGTTTTTTTCTTCGTACTACAACTTTTCGACCAAGAAGGATGCACACCGATCGATACGGCTTACGCACGTTATGTGTAATTTTTTTAATTTTCAATAATTCTTATATTCTTAACACTTGTTATGTATACTTTTATGTAAACGCTGTACGATTATTGTGTTTATATAAATCTAAATTGAAAAAAGAAGTAATGAGTAACCGGCTGCAGGGCGTTGAGTGGATGTCGCTCAAACGAATTACTTAATTATTTTATCGTGTATTATTATCACTATGAATTCGAAAGTAATGCGATATATATTTTCATACGATAAAACAAATAGAGCTGTAATAATTTACTTATGTAGGTACCCCAAAACTTATATTCGCTACAAATAGTCCAATGTTTGCATAAAAAAAGTTTATGAAAATTAATTTTTCCCTTTGTATATTAATGTAATGTCACACGCTTTTTGAATATTTCTCTGACCACAAGCTTTTCGGCAGTTTTTTATTTATATTTTCAGGCGTTTTTAAAAATGTCGATAACTTATGTTTCACCCAAAGTACCGACTAGACATAATTCACTATCGGTAAATAGTGGTTCGCGTTATGAAGATCCAATCGCTCCATTTCTGATTTATTAGGAAAAAAATAATGGAACACATCGTCGTAAAATCCCATTCTCTTTTGGGCTCAGAATGTAAAAATAATATAATATTAAAAAAAGTTGTACATGAAAATTAAAGGGCCGTCGTCGAATTGATTTCTCGCACACCTCTGCGCAGTCGGACAATGCATAGTGTCTTCAATAGAACGATCACCGCTCGTTCGTCCGTCTAATCTGTTGGCTACGATGAATATTATTTTTTTTTTGTAAACGTCGTCGTCTCCGGTGTGAAGGCGACCGCGTGCGCACGTGTAGAACCGGTCCCCGGGCCGACGTATCCGTGTCGGTTAGAAAATAGAACTCACCGCGAGCGGATTGAGTGTTAACCCATCGCCCTGCAAACGGTCTGTAATAACTGTAATAAAATTATTAACAGAATACAATAATTTTTTTTACACCTAGAGTAGAGCTCTCGTGAAATGTAAAAATATTGCACGTTGCTGTATTGATCGTAAACTGTGTGCTCAGACAACGGAAAAAGAAAATCGCTTATTTATTTTTGTCATGATACAAACGTACGAGCTACGGTAAAAAATCTTTCTTTATTTCCTTTTTATTTTAAAAAAAAAAAATTTAAATTATTTCGCGCATTTTTTTTTTTTTTTATGTAATGGCGACTGTTCGGTACACCGCGTGGTATCAAAAAAAAAAAATAAAAAAAAAAAAAGCTTCGCGACAATAAAACAATATTAGGAAAAAAAAAAAAGTACGACCGATTTGCGCAATGTTTCTGAGAGAATTACCGTCTCCTCTCAGTTGAACTACTAATTTACGAATAGCAATTGACGTTTCCATTGTTCAATGGAATGAAACTGATGGTTACAAAAACCTACAGTAATCGCACACGCCATACTGATTTTTCCACGTAGAAAATCCGTTAAAAACCGTCCGCACCGCTAACACCCTCCTACAAAATCTTTGCCAGACCATATAATAAAATATAATTTACGGTAGAACGCTCAGTCTATAAGAATTCTTTCACTTTCAATTCTATTTTCAACTATCGTTCATATACGTACGGAGACCTTTTTTTTTTTTTTTGCCGTTATTTTCTTAAAATTATTAATAAATATACACGTGAAAAATATAATAATTAATATATATATATATATATATGTGCTTAATTTTCCTACAAACAAATATCAATATTATATTTCCGAATAAATATTTGTTAAAAATATGAAGGCTCTTCGACATTCGAACTACTATTTTGCGTTATTGAAAAAATTCAACAACACAGTGTGTTCGGAGACTTTACACTATACACATTTTATTAACACGTATGGATATAACGTAATTTTTATTCAACAATATGAATCCCCGAACGCTTTTACGTTTGTAGAAGAAATTCCCCCCAAAAAAAAAAAAAAAAAAAAATATAAACGTAATTACTAATTTCAATAGGAAAATCGCCTCCCACTGGGGAGCCCTGTCTGTCTCTCTCGATAAAATATTTCGATACGCTTGGAAATGTTTATCGAACGGTTTTTGCGTCGCGAGAAGAACATTTTGTCTACGTCGTTTACGAGAGCCGCCGGGCGCGTTTCTTTTTTCTACTGCAAACAAAACCGCTTTTTCCGTTCCGCGATGACGAGAAAGGAACGTTTCCCACCCCCCCCCCCCCCCCGACATTCAACGAATTCGTTACAAGTGCGCTCGGTGCCGCACAGGACGGAATCCAATTTCGAAATTATTATCGATTCCGTTGTAGGAGTCGTTAATTTTTCGTGCCTAACGAGATTCCCGCAAATAACGTATAAACGATATAATATTTACATATATATATATGGAGTTATAAATGTTATCTCGGTAAACGAGATAACCACGAGATTTATGCGCGGCATCGCTACCCGTAGATAACGCGCGGATAAGCGCCGTGAGCCGTCGCGATGATAGGAGACCGTTTCCCCTCGGAACGGTAGCACCGGGTCGACGCGTCGCCGTCCGCCCGAAGTGAAAACCGGTTGTCGTCCGCTGTGCGCTCCGACGGTCGTACCGTATCAATATTCTACACTACCCGGCCGTCCTGGGGCTTGCGAGAAGATCCCCGAATCCAAAGAAAAAAAAAGAAAAAACCAGTGTAGAAAATAGTGATAAATCGCCCATATCGTTGTTCGGATAAAAAAACAAACTGTTTTCCTTTGATTATCCACGTCTCTCTTCGCCTCGCGCATGCCGCCGGTCCGATAAAACGATTTCATACGGTTTTCATATTATTATTATTATTATTATTATCCCGTAATTCGGGCCCTCGGTTGTGATAAGACGCTTCGTCCGAATCTCGCGGAGCACGGGACGTACAGACGCGGATAATCCGACCGAATCCCCGGGAAGTTTCCGATTCGTACGCGCGCGTCGGGGAGAAAAATATTATATTAAAACGAAGAGTTCACGAGGAGAGGAGAAGAATATAATAGAAACAAAGATCAAATAAACTGGGAAAAATCGAATGTGTTATTATAATTTCAACGAAACTGTTAAACGTTATTATCGTCTTTTCGACGTGCTTCAATGACTTTTCGACGTGCTAATTGATTTCCTCGTCCTTACAAAACGAATACAACATATCGGTTTGGACTTTTCGCAATACGGACAACGGGCCTAAAACTTTTTAGAAATAAAATGCGCACTTTTAGAATAAGTAAAAAACGTTTTTTTTTTTTTACCCCGTAATGTTCAATAGAACACCACAGAAAATAATATTAATTATATCGATTGTTTTTTTAATGGTGCGTTTAAAGCGTAATAAAAAAAAAAAATTTCCGAAATAAAAAATTAACACGTACAAGCGTTGATAATATTTAAAAACAAATCGTTTTTTTTTTGTTTTTTTTTTTTTTTTTTTTGACACGCTTCCGAAATAGTCGAAATCGCGGGCGAAGAAAAAAAAACTATGTGTTTTATCGCGAATCCGGGCGAAAAGTCGTTTTGAAATGAGTATTGTAGATTATACATTGTAGAATAAATGTTTTTATATATCAAATAATCGTTGTTATAATAATTGCCAAAACGCGCAAATAGTGCACGGGTCATTGTAATATTTTACAACGTCTCAATAAACCAACTATAAAAACCTTTAAACCATTGTCTGTATTATGATTCTATCGGAAATAGCGGCTAATGCGAGTATTTTAACACGGCCCTCTATAAATAAGAGCGTGGAAAATATAAAAAAACACCCGCCAAACTCTCTTATACGAATTCGATTGATATTTGAAAATTCGCGTATGGAAATTACGTTTCTACACAAGTTATTCTCTAAAATCGTATTTATCTCGTCGGTAAATCGTTAAAACGTATTATAGTGATTACAGAATTAATTCGCGATATAAACTGATGTAAAACTAGAATCGATTAAAATATTGAACACCGCGCGCGCGTTGAAATGTATATTATTACTAAGCACGCACGCGTTATGTTATCATGTCGTATATACCGCGGTACTCGTATGATGTGCGCAGTATTATTATTACACCTATTTAGCCGATATTAATTTTTATAATATAACGTGAATTTCGCAATAACGACGCGTTTTTTTTTTATAGACGGTTTTCGAATTTTATTGAACGTTGCGGCAGTCGGCGGTATACCACTATAATATATAAAATCGAACAAATTAACAGCGATTTAATTTTCCATTTTGTATATATTTACATTTCATTCCAACGTTTACGTATATACGGATATTATAAAAAAAATTGTTATTACACATATTGTATAATTTATATGTTATATACTTATTTGCGAACTGTCTTTGTCGTTTTTAAACGATACTTTTTACGGGCGTATAATATACCAGCTATAATGTTTATTGCTGTACGAAACGTGCCAACTTGTCCGTACATACTGGTGAACTAACTTGTCGGTTCGAGATTTTTATTATATGTAAAATAAAAAAATATTATCAATGAAACGTAATATCGTTTAATAAATGCGTGTACACATACGCTCGTATGGAGGACAACCAAAACGTTTTGCACGCGAAACTCGTTATGATTGTTTGAATATTGCAATAATTCCACGACGAAATAAAATATTCAAGACTGTTTTTACAGGTGCAGTTGCAGGAATATGTTGTAAAATTTGCCAAACAGTATTTTATACGTAATATACTGTATAGTCTTTTTTTTTTTTTAATCGTGTATAGCACCCAATATGATAAAATACGCAAAACATATTATTTTTAATAATAATAATAATAAAAAAATTAAACAAATAAAATAACGAAAGAACGTAAAGAAAAAATAAAGAAATATTTACGAATGGTCGTATTAAATTTCAAAAATTCGTTCGTTTATTACGTACGGTTTCGAAGAAAAAAGAAATAATCTTTGGCGTTAAACGCGAAAAAAAAGCGTAAACAGAATAAAAAACGAACGAAATCACGTAGAGAAAATTGCGATAGTATTTACAACAAAAGGACTAGAAAATAACGAATTGTATACACAGCGATTTAAATTTTAAAAAAAAGAAACAACTACACGGCGCGTTATTCATATTATTTAATATTACATATATTTTTTTAAAATCTGTTTGTATATTTAATATATTATTAATTTTTAATTTCTCGCAACGTGATATATAAAACGAGAATATACAGAAAATCGCGATTCGTATATTAATTGCAAAGCGAAATTTTTATCGCGCAGTGTACGCGTAAACACTGTATTTAATTATTAACGTGACATAAAATGTACATTGTTTGGCCGTAGTTTATAGGGTTTTTATAACGTGTTGTACGCGTAACAGTGTAATAAATAATAATAATAATAATTTTATAGATATTGCTAAATCGTGTGCAGTTGTTCTCTCTGACAATGTTTGATTTTAACGATATATAGTTTGGAAAAAAAAACAAAAATACTTAAACGCAAACGTGATTTAACAGTAAACACCAATGAAAAACATGTAAAATGTGCACACGTTGATATAATTTTACACGCGGATATATTTTAATATTATTATTATTATTATTATTATTATTATTATTATTATTATTATTTGTGCAAATATATTTTTATTTCGTAACAAATGTTTCGCAGTGATTACTCGTGTTGAACTACTCTCGCATCTAAATAATAATAATAATAATAAGTGAATTATTGAATAGGCAAAAAACATTTGTTTTTTTTTTTATTCAAATTCACGTTTTTCGTTTGTTTAATACCGTGTCAATTACTATATATATATTCTGTTCAGAATTCAATTGTCCATTTTTGTTATCCAATCTCTTATCGTTTTTATTGTTTAATAAAACCATATTAAAAAGAAAAAAACAATTAGGGAATAATACAAAATGTACATATATATTTTGTCCATTGCAAACAATAAATTACGTATAAAAACGATTGTTCTTTCTGTTGTAAGTGAATTTGTTTTTTTTTTTTTGTTTCAAAATATTTTACTTTCTTATTACAAACGTTATGAACGGCCGCGCAGTACAAACCCGTAGCTAAGATTTTTTTTTTCGGAAACAGCTTAGAAGCGTGAAAAAAAATTGCCGAAAATATCGAATACACGTTCGTCATAATGAAAATGTATTTAAAAAGATTTTATTGATACGTTATTAACATTTGTTTGGGGCCATCCTCACATAACGTGTAAATACTCGCTTAACAATTTGATTTATATAACCGCCTAAATATATATAAATAATTTAAATTCGTTATAGTTAAATTATTTAATGACTGTGTAAATATTGCAGTAATTATCTGATATATTGTCTAACGACGATTTGTCTCGAGATAATAAGTTTACCGTACAACATTAATATAAAGTCGTGTGGCGGCAGCGGCGTAAAGAGACGCGCGTGGAGTACATATTGTGGCGTAAAAAAAAAACGACTATTTCCAAATGAAAAATGACGTGTGTTGTGTGTTCACTATATTACAATATAATATGTCGTATTTTATTGAGGTGTTTACTTACTCTTCAAAACGTTCGTTTTAGTATTTTTTAGAAAAATAGATCGTTCGCGCGGTGTCTGTGCCATTACAAAAAACGATAAACAATACGTACGTATTACAATATGGTGGAATAAGCGACAAAACTTGGCAATTTGTATTGTGCGCAAACGAATAAAAAATAATTCAAACGAAACGTAATGAAATTGGTCGTCAACGGATAAAATGTATTTCGAAACGGATTACATCGATGCGCTGCTTATTCCCGTTAATAACATTGTTCGTACCGCCTGTACGAAATCGGATTCCGACAGTGGTTTCCGTATTCTGTAAATACCATAAATGCGCTTTGTTGTTATGCGGAAGGAAAAAAAAAACGGCAAGGAAAACCGTGAAAACGTCAATATATAAAAATGTTTTTAGCCTTTTTCAATCGATTGCCGTCGATATCGTAACGTTTAATAGTACGTTTTACACAATTCGACGCGTTCGTGTCCGTATGAAGTTCTACAGGCGATTGCATATCCATTATTCCGTCATCTATCGTTTCGCGATCACCGCTATTATTCAGTTTTTACAAACTTGTCCGGTGCGATGTTTTTGTATTTCATACACAACATTATTTCAATACAATGTTTTTACATTTCACACAGTACTCTTTTCGCGCTGCAAAATCAGAATTAATTATTATTATTATTATTATTATTATTATTATTATTATTATTATCGTATTACTGTCGTAGTGTACGCACACAAGAGTAAACGCCAATGTATTGTAATACGTATACGTGCGTATGGAGTACCACCGAATACAAAACGAAGATATTTTCATACACCGCGTATTTATATTTTCTATAACGTTTTTAATAATAATAAAAAAAAAATTGTTTAATGCTTAAATACTTATCCCGTGTATGTGTGTGTGTGTGTGTGTATTAATACTTATTTTAATACTTTTTTTTTATTATATCGAGAACAACCCGTGCGTGTATGAGGTACAAACTGGTACGCGTACACACATTTATATAGATTTTTGTAACCATTAAACCGCTATTAACCCGGCTACTGCGGTTAGCTTAGACCTTTTGTTATTACTTATTGTTTAAAGAACTGTATGTGTACACTACAGGGGAGTGATATAGAGAGAACGCCGAGGTTTTCGATGTTATTAGTCTATGTATTGTAATGTACCGTCGTCGATACGTATGATACGAGTAAAAACGTTGTAAAACCACTGCACGATTATTATTATTATTTTTATTATTATTATTATTATTATTATTATTATTATTATTATTATTATATTGTACGGATCCCCTACGAAAATACATTCGACGACGGGCCGTCGGTAAACGGACAAGCCTTATAAATATTAAAAGCATCGTATACGTATATATGTATTCAATTCGAAGTGATTAAAATACCGATTTGTAATATTCTTCGTAAGTGGACGTTATTTATTATTATTATTTTATTTATTTTTGTTTGTTTGTTTAATATAATGTCGTTTTAATGGTCTGTGCGCGTACGCCGTGTGTTTAACGTTTAAACGAGTTAAAAAAAAAAAAAAAAAATAGTAGCGAGCCGCGGATGTCGTTAATTTAAGTGAATTACACTTAGGTAGGACGTTTTAGAGTTGTATTATTACTATATAAATTCGAAAGCAGTGCGATATACATATCGTTGTATTCGATATAAAATCAAAATATATATATATATATAATAAAACGACAAAAAACTCAAGATTGTCGAGATTCTTTTGTTTTTTTAATTTTTAACGCGTGCGACCTATGTTTTATAATATTTCCATCAGCCCTTAATAACGAATAATGTACCACTTTTATGAAGTATTAAGTAGCTATAATGCGAATCACGTATTCGGTGTAAAACACTCTATAAGCCAATAGTTTTAGTAAGATTTTGTTTTCTTTCGCGTAATTATCGGGGAAAAAAATAGTTTTTCCACTGAGAAAATCGAAAAACGTTTCGAATAAATTACACCGCCTGCTGATTGATAGAAATTCATTTGAAAACGAATGGATCATCCGAACGCATACTTTTAGTCTCGAAATTTCGTACATAAAAAAAGCGCCATTGGTAAAACTCGTCTCGCGCTCAGTATCTATAAAATCCACATCAAATACAATTTTTCTTTTATCTTAGTTAGGTTAGAGTTCTAAGTTTAAAAAAATTTCGGAACGTTTAAATCGTTCGAAAACGTTTTTCCGTGTTATATACGTGTCGTGTAATTGATTAATACGAAATAATAACTCGACTTTCTTCTCGTGCCTATTGGCGAATTTCGATTTGTTCGCAATATTTACACGCGGTTTTATGCTATTCATTAGGCGTCGTATAATATTATTTTACGCATTAAAATAACGTCGGGGAAAAAATATGTTTAAACTGCTCGTATAAATTTCGTATTGCTCGCCGTGTGTGTTTTCAAAAATATTATTATATTGTTTTACTGAACTCGTCCTCGTCGTCGTCGTCTTCGTATAATTTTATGTATTTATTCGAGTCCACGACGACTACACGACGACAACGAGGAATAATAATAACTTCTCTCAGGTGTACGCGACCGTTGCACGGTAGCTCGCAGTTGACGTATATAATAATAAAAATAATAATACCGAGTCCCATTTTCTCGCGTCTCTCAGACATCGGCTTTTGTACTTATGTGAACGCGTATGTAAAACGACGAAATTTACAAAACGAAATCCAAATAAATATATACATATATAACTACACTCTGCAGTTAATACTTTTCACGGTTTCGACGAAAGTATCGAGTTTAACAATCGTAATGAATATACGCCAGCTGCTTATTCGAAAATAATTGTTACAGCGTTGCGACGGCGTACTATACACATTATTATGAAATAAAACCATAATATTAATAACGAGGCGTTTCCAGTGGCGCCCCAGACAGTTTATACGAAGTAATTCAGTTGCATTAACTACTCATCCGACTGGATGAGCATTGAGCCTAGGCTAAGTGGAGTCTGCAGAATGGACCTTACTTTCTATAGGTATTTAACGGAAAACACCAACAACGGTTAAAGAACATTTTTTTAAATTTTTAAATGCATAAAAAAAATAAATTATACTTTTAACGTCAGAACGTCGACTTCGCAGTAATTAATAGAGTTTATACTTGTTTCTAAAAAAAAAAAATCGATTTTCAATATGTACTTATATATATATATATAATTGATGATTTTAAAGAAAACAATTTTCCAGGGTTTTTTAATTGTAAATTACCGTTTGTTTTTTTTATACCGTTTTCATTTTAAGTCTATATACGTATGATTTTATTAATTAAATCACGCGAATACGTATATAAGACGCCGTAAAAATTTTCCTAAAACGTATACATTTCGTAATTGGCCATCTCGATTATAATTGAAAAATCGAACGAAAATCATAACAAAATTTGTCGTATCTCCGTGAAACACACTGTATAATAATATGTCGGTCGTCGATTTATCCGTACACGACACGAATATAAACGGACACACCCATATGGACCAGGCTGCTGCACCCATCGATCCAACGGCAGGACACCAAGGATATTTAAACCGAATATATATATAAATATACGCGCAATAGTCCATGTCATGCTTTTGCCCAGTGCGGTGATGAGGAAGGGGATACGCGCATGTCAATTACGTCTTATCATGATAAATAATACGTTATATGAGTTTAATTTTTTTCCGAAGTTACGAAATAATAATCTCTTTAACTTAGATGACACGTTTATAAACGGAATATTTATGCATTCGTGTGTTTATTATACTGCGTGTATTAAATATCGTGTATAATACGATTTTTATCTAAAACAAAAAATGTGGAAAAATTTGATTTTTAGCGAATGGGGAACGTTAATTTTTTTTTTTTTTTTTAATTGCCACGGAGATTTTTATTATTTTAAACCTGAAAAATCTTATTTTCATCTCAAGTAGATTAATTATATGATTTATGTATAGTATTTATAAACACCGACGACTCGACGTACGCAATATAAATCTGGCAAAATTTGAATACGCTTATTTTTAAAACGCTCGTGAAATTTCGGTTATAACCGGATAAGTTTTAATGTGACAACATGTTTTCAATTCAATTACCAGTTACCACGTGTAACGGACGTTAAAAAAGATATAACACTCCAATAATATAATAATTTGACCGGAAGAATGATTTTTGTATATCGTGTTGAAATATTATATAATCTGCATTGATTGATGAGCCGATGAATACTTTCCAGTAACGTACGCGCAAGGGGGTGTCAGGGAAATATGATACCCCCTTGAATAGTCTAAAGTATCTTTTCAAATTATGAAACGATGGAAAAAAAAGAGGAAATTTTCCTGATTATCATTATCTTTATACTATTATAACACATAGTGGGAGGAGAAGATTTTTTTTAGAGTGATGAGCGAACATCAATTCGTGTATATTATAACATCCCATTGGAAAAATCCTCCGTACGCCGCTGTTACCTTCTCTTTAACCACAACTGTAATTTACTATTTACATATATATATATATATATATATATATATATATATATATTGAATTTAATTACCTTACAATTTTATTGAATCGTATTGAGTAAAAGAAGAAAAATAATAAACCGTAAAGAAATGTAATTTTTTTAACATTAAATACGACGTATCGTAAATATTACGATCATTGTGTGCACTATATAACACGCACTGTATACACGTGCGCGTATATTATATAACGTCTCTGTAATGTGACTCCATAGAATAATAATAATAATAATAATAATAATAATAATAATAATAATAATAATAATAATAATAATAATAATTACATGTATGATTACATACGAAAAATCAAGGCTTTAAAAAAGTTAAACTTGAAAATTTAATTATCATTATAATTAAGTACAACCATTTATTATATTATATACGACAACCGTCGTAATATTATATATATATATATATATATAGTGTATGATTGCATAATCAATAGTGTACTACTTAAAACGCGTTATTATTATTATTTTCAAATATTAATTTTTTTTTTGAGTTATTGTTTTGTTTTCTTTTTTTAACTCGACGTGTAAACATTATTCGTGCTAAAGTATCAAATAAAAGAAAAAACATTAGCCAATCATCTCAATTATATACTATTGTTCGACATAACACGATGTAACACGTATACAGAGAAAGAGACAGAGAGAGATAATTAGAAAGTAGAATCGCCATTTATCATCACGTAATTATTTTTTTTCCACCGCGATATCGTAGAAAAGCTTTTTAACTCTTTTAACCGTGTCAAGTCGTACTTTTCAGAGTTAATTTTTCGTGTTATAAATTAAAATACGAGTACAATTATACTCGTAATTTTGTTTTCTCGTAACTCGACGATAATTTAGATAAAAAAAAAAAACCGTTGTCGAACTGCGTACGTTATTGTTGAATAATAGAAAAACAATCATTATAGTGAGTTATTCGCGAGGATACGACACAATATATCGATAGACTGCACGTGTACACGACGAACGTTTATAATAATAATAATATGTCGTATTAAAATTCATATTCGTATATTATTGTAGAAAACACGCGACGACACGTGTTGGAGAACGTACGATATATTATTGTATAATAGTAGATTTCTCGTAAAATCGAGGCGCTAAAATGACAAAGGAAAAAAAAAGAAAAGCGAATTATTAAACCACTTCGGTTACCACGGTTAGCCTACGTATATATATATATAATATATTATATATATATATATATATATATGAGTGACCGCAATACATATAATATAATGCGTATTATAGAAAAAGAAAAAAAATGTATACACTATCGATCGGGTCCATTAAACAATATTGTGCGGTAACGGGCGCGCGCGTGATCCATTAGAGCACCGCCGCCGAGATCGCAGACTATATTATAACGTCCTATATAATATATAATAATAATAATATTATTATTATTATATAATATGTGTTATATAGGTATAGGTTAACATATAAATGTTATTCTTATAACGTCTGTGTCGTGACGGCGAATTAGCAATTTGCTAAATCGACTTGTGCGGAGTACGCCGCGCGCGTACATACATAAAACACATACATTTACTCGCGATCGGATTAAAAAAAAGAAAAAAGTCGAGAAAATACACGGAAAACTGGTTTGTCGGCGAATGGTAGGTAAACGCAATATATCACAGATACACGCGCGTTAAAATAGTATATAGTACGTTATGTACAGCATCGCCGCGGTTGTGTGTGTGTAATAAGTAATATAAGTAATAAGTAGACGTGTAGAGTCAAACGCGAAGAAAATCAAAATAAGAAAAGCGAATTTCTTTTTGTTTTACCTCATCGTGAGGACGCATTGGCGTGAGTTTTTTTTCCTCCCCACATCCGAATCCTTCCGCGTTGTAGTTTAATTATTTTTTTTTTTTTGTCACAAACTATATGAATATGAACAGTTCAAAACCTAACGGTTCGTTTTTCGTTTTATCGTCCGGACGATTAACGCGTTGTTCATATAGACGAAATGCGAAGCATTTTATTATTCTAGATGAGTCTGATGGATTTGAAACGGACTCCGGTAACGGGAAATCGCGACCCGATAGCGTTAAATTTTAGTGACGATTGATTTTTTTCTTTTTTTTTTTCAGGTGGCCTTCTCTCTGACCTGCAGCGCGTTTAAATCATCATTACCAGTACGCGAAACTACGAAAAAATGACATTTCAGTTTCGATTTTTTCGCTACAAGAAAACAAATCGCGTGGAATTGCGAATTCCGGTCATCCGTCCGGCTAGCTCAGTCATTTACACGCTGAGAAGACACAAAAATCTGGAACAACGATTTGATAATTCGTCATAATCTTATTACGTGGCAATTTTCGGTTTTCAAGTTGATATGTATAAAAAAAAAACGGTTTTCACAAGGATTCAATTCGAAATTTGCCAATTTCAATTGATTTAGTAATTACAAGTATATAAAAAAAAAAAGTTGTACAATAAAAGTTTATAATAAGAAAAACACAAAAACTTAACAAACAAAAAAAAAAAGAAAAATCGTGGTAAAAAAAAACAAAAATAATCGTTTCGCCCAACGTGGGGCTCGAACCCACGACCCCGAGATTAAGAGTCTCGTGCTCTACCGACTGAGCTAGCCGGGCAGTTGCGAGACCGTGGGAAAATACAATTATTTAATATCGATATTATTTTAAAGAAAAAAAAATTCTTTCGTCAAATAAATATTGCCGCATTACCAATAATTTAATATTTAATATTTAATATGGCGAATTTTAATATTAAATAATTTTGATAGGTATCCTCCACGTTTTCAATGGCATATTTATGGCGATAATAAATACGTATAAATAAAACGATATGGTTTTTTTTGTAATCGGCTACGCGTATTGTAAAAAAAAAAATAAATAAAAATCGCATTACAATATTAATAAAAATAATTATCCATAAATTAAACGATTAATTAAACGTGTGTAATAAAATATCATAATCCTCCATTACACGAATAGCTGCACGAATTACAAACATTATATAAACTATACTTATTGTTATTATATTTATAAATTATAATAATAAGAAGGACAAAAATGTATTAACGATTATCGTTTCGTGGCAACGATGTAAGTGCGTATATATATATATATATATATATATATATATATATAAACATATTTAACACGATAAAGGATTGAAAATAACGAGTTGATTTCTATTTCTCCGAAATATCGCGGAGAAGATATTCCACGTCAATGGACGTCACTGCAACAATCGGTTCAGCTGCGGGATAATCTGGTCGTGTGATAGACTTCGAATAAGTATTTATTTTTTTTTTTTGTGTCAATAAAGCTAAAAGATATAAGTTATACCGAATAACTATGTGTTTCTACGTCATTATAATAAATATATATATATATATATATATATATATATATATATATATATATAAAGACAATAATATTGTGCGTACACAATTGAATTTAAAATACATTTGTTCTGTTTAAAAAAAAACCTAATTCGTTTTAAATGAATAAAAACGAGTAATTGCCGCGCGGAGTACTGCAACGGGTATTTTGTTTGTTTTTTTTTTTTTTGTTTCAATTTATTACGTATAAATATTAATTTAAAAGTATTTCAATAAACTATTACGGCATAATAATTGTTTCGAAGGGGATGAGTACACTTTTAATAGTCGTTACGCTGGAGTAGACGATCGCGTGCGATTCACAGACGCCGTTGCAGATCAAACGTTCGTATTATTATTATTATTATTATTATTATTATTATTATTATTATTATTATTATTATTATTATTATTATTATTATTATTATTATTATTATTATTATTATTATTATTATTATTATTATTATTATTATTATTATTATTATTATTATTATTATTATTATTATTATTATTATTATTATTATTATTATTATTATTATTATTATTATTATTATTATTATTATTATTATTATTATTATTATTATTATTATTATTATTATTATTATTATTATTATTATTATTATTATTATTATTATTATTATTATTATTATTATTATTATTATTATTATTATTATTATTATTATTATTATTATTATTATTATTATTATTATTATTATTATTATTATTATTATTATTATTATTATTATTATTATTATTATTATTATTATTATTATTATTATTATTATTATTATTATTATTATTATTATTATTATTATTATTATTATTATTATTATTATTATTATTATTATTATTATTATTATTATTATTATTATTATTATTATTATTATTATTATTATTATTATTATTATTATTATTATTATTATTATTATTATTATTATTATTATTATTATTATTATTATTATTATTATTATTATTATTATTATTATTATTATTATTATTATTATTATTATTATTATTATTATTATTATTATTATTATTATTATTATTATTATTATTATTATTATTATTATATATATGTCAACATTAAAAAAAAAGCAAAAAATTGAAACGAAAATGTATATAAAAAAAAAATCCTCCGTAAAATTATTATAACGCATTAATTATATTTTCTAATAAGTATGAATTTA
Organism: Chaetogeoica ovagalla; assembly: GCA_032441825.1. Classification (NCBI taxonomy): domain Eukaryota; kingdom Metazoa; phylum Arthropoda; class Insecta; order Hemiptera; family Aphididae; genus Chaetogeoica; species Chaetogeoica ovagalla. Next base: position 1,066,283 of record CM063727.1, on the reverse strand, counting down.
ATTATCTTTAAATGTGTATTAAATATATATTAAATTTATATAAGATTTTTTAACAAATGTGAACGAAATTTCACAGATGGATTTTCAAAAAAAAAAAAAATAATAATAATACTCGGATACGGTCGATTTTATAAATATCGCGATAATATTCGTACTGTAGACGAAATGAATTATAGTTGAGAAAAAAAAAAGAAATTAAGACAAAGCGTATAATATTCGCTATTCGTGAAATGTTTGAATAATATCCAACACGTTTTATCAATATGAATAATACGCTACATACGTATAAATAAATATATATATATATATATAAAGAAAAAACCGGATTATTTTGAATCAATACGCCCGCGCAGGCTTCATCGATCCGCGATCAATATTTTATTTTCTGACTGCGTATTTATTTCCGACGAGATTTCATTTCACGACGACAGTACCTATTTTCCTTATAAATCGCATATAATAACCCCTTTATGAGCTATATATATTATGATTTACGAGGGTTGTTCTAAATATATTTACGTACGAGTAATATGAAATTTGTCGAAAGTCTCGTTGGTAGTAAATTGACATCGTGTCATCCAGTATAGAAAATTTATACCAATATAATACGCTCTCACAACGTCTGCTCGCACTATATTATATAATAATATGTAGTAATATCGTAAATGTATCTAATTATCTACGAAACTATCGTTAGTCGTTGATAATATAATATATAAATAGTATGCGTGTTATACGTTTATTGCGTGTGACGGGTTGAGAAAACATACGTACCAATATATATATATATAGAACATCATTATTATTTCATCTGCGTATCTATCGTGGTCGAACGAACTGTTCAAAGGATTTCGACGGAAAAACGATACTTATTAAATGGATAGAATTACGAGAAAGTAAGTCGTGCAATGTTGACTTTTGCAAATGAGCTCCAAAGAACAATAATTATAATTTGTCAAAAAAAAAAAAGAAAAAACAAAAGTACAATATAAGGATGAAAGGTTTGTATCGAGCGCTGGCGTATAAGGTCAAAGACACCGTCTTTCGTTCGTGACGTTATAATTTATTTTATTATTGTTAGGTATTTTTTTTATTTTTTTTGTGTGATATTATTTATTATGTTCCTGACTCTGAAGTGGTCGGGCAAAGAACGTTTACAACTAATAAACTCGTACAAATATTAACACCGATCCTTTGACATTCTTCCGACGTTCGACGCGTAAAATGGTGAAGAACTATTCCGGATGGAAATTTTAAATAGACACGTAGTGATTCTTCATTCGACGACGACATTTAAATAATAAAATTACAAATATTTAAATAAAACACGAGTTTGTTCGATACTGCTCAATGAGTTAACAGCAATCCGTGTTACGAGTACCACTGTATAGTGGTCAGCTCTTGGGCCGTACCGGTACGCGAAGAGTGTTTCTGGTGTAACTAGCATTGTATTATTATTATTATTATTATTATTATTATTATTATTATTATTATTATTATTAACATTCAATATTATTTGGTTTATTTTTTCACCGAAGAATAAGTACAGTAGAAGGCACGATTTTCAAAGTGATTAACGAATGAAGAAGTTCCATTCAACCTGATACTGACGATGTTCTTATATACGAAATATAGACAACAACAAATTTCACGTTAAATTTAATAATTTCAATTTAAATCACGATTAATAAATTGGGTATGGCGGCAGCAACTGCGTGTGTGATACACATCTTATGACGTCAAACGTGTCTATGTGATCTATTTAATATTCTCTACAACACCAATAAAATAAAAAATCGGGGGGAAAAGAGTGATTTTGGGTGCCACAGAACGATAACATGTTTGGCGCACGGTTGACGTCATAATTTCACGGAATAAAAATTTTTTTCGTGTTTTTTTTTTCGCCGCGGCTGCGTAAAAATCTACCGATACGAGTAAAGTTGACGGTGACATAACTAATTAACGAATAATGATTATATTATGTTATGAAATATTAAGATTTTTCACGATTATCGTACGACAAAAAAATGTTAATAAACGAATTCATAATAAAAGACTACGTGTTTAAAAAATTATACTCTCCTGATTCAGTCTTAGAGAATTTTAGTGGGTACTATTTGGTCATAAAAATGTGTCCAATGGTATTCGGCGATATAAGGGTTGAGAATCCCTGCGCTACAGTGTCGATAACTACACGGCTCGCCGGACCCATAACCAACTTACATACAGATACATACATCTGCGTGTACATTCGTTCTGGGTTCTTTTAAATTTTTCGTAACTAATACACACTCGTTTTCCCGTCCTGGCCGCCTCGTGTTCTTTGTGCACGTCCGTTTGCTCAGAGTCTCCTAATAATAATAATAATAATAATAATTATTATTATTATTATTATTATTATTATTATTATTATTATTTTATATTAGTATAGTCATATAAAATTAAACATTATATTCGACAAACGTTTATCCTCCTCGTTTATGCGCGACGAACGAGAAAAAAAAACGATCAAACAGAATAAATAATAATAATATATTTTTTTCGCTATATCTGATTTGCCGGAATAAATGAAATCGCTGTAAAAAAAAAATAATAATAATAATAATAATAATAATGTCGATTATATAATGTCGCTTATATGCGCTTAAAAACATCGTATTTTCTTTTTCTCCCTTTTTAACGTACGCAAAATACAACGTACAATGTACTCACTAATGATTATGATTGTAATATTTCAATACTCAGTGAGATGTTTTCAGCTCGTGTTTTGTTACTACTTACTACTAATATTCAATATTTATTGTTATTATCATCCGCGTATAACTTGTATTTTTACCTTATTGCAAACTCGTATACAACAATAATTAGCAATTATTTATTATTACATGACATTAATTTATTATTACACGCTGTAAATGATGTGTCGCTTCAAATTTTCAAATACCATCGGACGGATTTATATTGACTAAAACTTTTTCTAAACAAAACACACCGCACGTTACTGGACCATATTTAATAATGACGCGATTTGATAATTTTTTTAGTATTAATATATTTTTGACGAATGAAGACGTAATAAAAACATTTATTGTATAAATATCATTTGAAATCCGTTAGATTTTAATTTTTAAATACGCAATTATATGCATTATATATGTGAAAAAAAATCGTTCTATTTAATCGATAATACGCCAAATCGTGAATATATCTGACAACAAATCAGTTCGGAGTAAAAGAAAAAAAAAATATATATATACGAATGCATAGAAATCCTAGTCTTAATAATAATAATAATAATATATACATAATCACTAGGACACTATAAAAATTATATTGAGTATATTATACGGTGACGCGTCGTCAAGACGTGTAAACCACTAGCGGTTATTAAACCGAGACACATTCAGTTTTAAAGAAAAAAAATGCATAATAATAAACCGTAAACCTACGCCTTGTGTACAAGTGTATAACATATAAATAATAATAACGGACAGTAATAATTTTTAATATTTTTTTCCACAAAAAAAAAAAACCATATTGGATTACGTGTTAGACGAGAAAAAAAAATGGTCCGAATGATTCACTGTTTCGTCTATTCTCTTCCTCTCCAGCACGTACGTATACGCGGTAGTAGACACGGTGTCCGATGCTCGTCCGTCCGTCGTTTTTTTTTAAACATGAAATTTCACGCACGTTCTCGGCTCGTATATGATGTCAGAAAAAAAAAAATAATAATAATAACAACAACGGTACGACGATGATTATGATATTACTGAATTCAGTGTCGTCGTGTTGTGAAAAAAAACGGCGAACATATGCAATAGTTTAGAGTCCAGTTCAATCTCGAGTCAGTAAATTAAGAAGAGGGGGGGAGAGGAGAGGGAAAAATGTCGTCGTATGGTAGTATGGATGAGTCGTTCCGTAAAATTTTTTTTTTTTTTGTATTCTTAACATTCTTATGAATTATGTGTCGGATGGTCAATTTCATTTGATATCTGTTTCAGATGTGGAGGATTGCAGTGGACGATTTTCACTACTATACGAATAACGAAGGAGTCGGTCAGGCAAGTGAATGCCGTTACGACGACTTCTCGACGTCCTGTGAAATATTGGAGAATTTCCCGCTATATTTCGTTACTGTTTTTAGTTACATTTGTTGGTATAGATGGGATTGACATTAGATTGATGAAATGATTGATAAATACTACACTATATTATATATAGTATTCATAATGTTTAATGAAGGTTTCCATCATGTCGTTCGTCGGTAATTACACGATTTTTCTCGCCATAAAACATTATATTATATTGTGTACATTACACACACACACACATATATACGACGGGTGTACAATAATTCGTATTATAATGCCGTACAATCACTGCAGTGTGCAGAAGCCTCTTCTATACACACATATTATTATTATTATTATTATTATTATTATTATTATATTTTATGTTCACGTATATATATATATATATATAGTAGCAATATTTATATACATGTGCACCAAATGTGGTGTGTGTTTATATATATACGAGTTTTTACGACGTCTTATCGTACAATGAGTAGACTTATATAATAATATATATAATGACCCGACGGGCATACGAGTAGGCGTAATTATCCATATCTCTCTCTCTCTCTCTCTCCGCTCGTCTCCCGATGACTGGATGATAGCGCGTTGTACACACCGCTGTAGCAGCATGCGGTTAGGTTAGGTGATTCTTATTTCGTGACACGTGCGTCTTTAGCTCTACGCGTGGAGGACGATGCTGTGAAATGTTGTCCATTACGAAGACGTCGCGATAATATAATTATTACGATTTTATGCGACACCGCGCTGTCGTACTATATTGCAGTTGTCGCTCGATCGAAACCGCAACGATACAATCGATACGATTTTAGTGTACGGTACGTGTTTTATTCCCTTTTCGAACAAGCGACTATTTAATATGTTCGTTTCCTCTATTGACGCGCGATATGCAATACTGGTCTTCGAACTACAGCTGTTCACTGAGATGGGTGAGCTCAACACGGGTTTTGCAAAGAACATTACTGTGATAATAAAGTAAATAGAGAGAGAGAAAAAACGGACGAAATGAACAAGTCGTATTCCTCCGATAAGACACGAAAGATTGTTAGCACTGATTTCAGAAAGGATATTTTTGATAGGCGGATTATAGGATATAAATAAGAATGTAGTGTAATTCGTGTCTCGCGAATTGAAGAGGAATAGCAGGCGTGCTGCGGTGGACAGAGAAGCACGGGGAGAATTGTTTCAAAGCAATCGTCAGATTGACGAGAACTATATAAAGAAGAGAATGTATTTTCGTGTGTTTATAAACGGCATTTCTGCAGGAGCGCGCGTTTAACCGTCGAATCGGAATAACGGGTGTGTATTGTATGAAAAAAAGAAGAGTGAAAAAAAAAATTGCGCTCAATACGCGAGCGGACATGTACGGTATTCGGATTGAATCCAAATTCGCTTACGCGTGTTTTTATTTCTATTTCGCTATATTTCTATATTCGCTTCTTGTTCACTACCGCCGTCTGGTCGTTGTCAGTGGCGTGATTACGCGGTTAGGCGATTGGATGGGAATCAATACTTTTCATAAGGACGAGTGTTTTTGTCCACTAAATTCGTGTCGACTATCCGAGTAAGACAATTAATCGTTACGAAAATATTTCAAATACGTTCGGCTTCATTTCGTCGGGACTGCAATCTCGAGTGTGTACATTTTTGTGAACCTACGAGTAATAGACTCAACGAGTCAACGGATATTTAATCGATTCTAATGGCCCGTAAAACGTTAATATTTATTAGTCAATATAGCACTCGTCGTCGTCTGCGAAAAACGTCGTTCGTAGCCGGTGGTATTATTCGCGCCCGTTGTAGTCCGTTGCGACGCAAGCGCCGCGTACTTTTTTTCACCGAATTCTCTCACACGGCTAACATTTTGTAAATTTTAATCGACTTATCAATGTTTTCTTTTTACCGAAAATTCCATCGCACCAATAAAAAAAATCGCGACGCCCCTCCGTCGTACCGCGATCGCGCTCAACTACAGCGCCGTACGCAGCATGATATGACAATCGCGTTATAATTATAAATCAATACGGGAAATACGGCGAGCGCGTAATGAAATTTTATAATATACGCGCGCGATTACCGGTTGAGCGTACGCATTTATATGTGTATGAAAAAAACGCACAAAACCGCGTTCGACAGCGTGTATTATTATTATTATTACGCGTGTGCGTGTGTAGTACGGACGACGACGACGACGACGGTCGGTCCAAGACGATAATATTATAATAATGTGGCAGTCGCACGTGTGCGGCTCGCGCGCGTTTCACTCGTTTCTGTTACGTATATACACGCATAATATATATTATACGCGTATATTATTATAGTCGGCTCGTATTCGATTTCCCTCTCTTGCGCGTCCGCACTCATCGAGGCCTGCACAACTCGACGACGACGAAAGGGGGCAATGGACTGGCGTTGGCTGTTACAGCGTCGGTCTCGTCGCCTGTACATAACACACACACACACTGTAATAACAGAAAATAATATAATATACGCGCGCGTTTATATAGTACGAAGACGACGACTCGTCGTAGGACGACGCATCGAGGACGTCGTTGCGGCCGGGACCCCCTCCGCGCGCGCGCGACAACGACAGACAGCGGCGGCGTCGTCCGGGTCCCCGGGACTCTGCGCAACGTTTGTCGCGGTCGACGCTTACTGTCCTCGACACGGGTCGTCGTCGTCGGTACGGGTCATCGGTACAGGCGCCACCGTTGTGCAGCCGACACGCACGAACCTGTTCCGCCGACCGTATTGCCCGCGATGCGACCGACCCCGCGCCGCCGCGTCCCTGTCGCCGACGTCGGACGGCGGCCGTCCCGCAGCACTGCGGGTCGCTGTTGTACCGGCGACGACTGGCTCCGCCGCTGTAACGTGTCGACGGGCGCGGCGTCCCCGGTCATACAACGTATAAACGGAAAATACAAACGGAGATTGTGATGACCGATAAATTATTTACGGGGAATGAATAAAAAAAAAACCTTCCGAAAAAGACTTTTACGAATATTAATCGCGTAATGTTTTTTTTTTCTCGTCCCTTTTGATCGCCACTCCTATTTGCCGTACGGATCCTGCGGGGAACAGCAGTCGTCTTCTGAAATCCTCCGATCCGAGCGTGTCGTCTTCATTATTCTTTAATAAGTCGAAATTACACTTGTAATAATTGTCATCGGGCCAACACGCGAATACAGGCCGTTGCGTCCCCCGTAATACAGAGAAACGGTTTTTACATAAATCGGCGAAAATTAAAAACCAAACACGGATTTGTCGTTTGATTGAAATTATTTAAGTGTTTTGCGGTGTAAGCAAAGTCCATCTCCGACAGATTGTCCGCTATCATCCGACCGTTGGAACGTTGCCGTTGGTGTACGACGAAATTCCCTCTGCTCGTGTCGTCGGCAAACGAACGCGACCCCGATACTCTGCAGTGTCGTGAAATCGAAACGTGCCGGAAATTCGCAATTCCTTTTTTTTTTTTTGTTTTACGATTTCTCGTCGCGGTCCCGGTCCGGCCTAAAAATACACAAAAAAAAAAAAAAAAAAAGAGAAAAAAAGAACCGCGTCATCGCGTTCGATAAAATAATAATTATATTTGTTTAACGTATTTATACGGTTTAGTAATATGTGCGTGTGAATATTGAACTCGGTATTGGATCGAATTGGAAAACAAACGCGTTGTCATATTATCACGCGCATCGTATTTTCGATAATAACGTTTTCAAAACGAGATCGCACTTGGCGATTTCGATAAATGTAATACACTCTCGCGCGTTTTCAAAAACGATTTTTTTTTCTCTATTTGCAAAACAAATAACGGTACGGAGGGGGGCACCGCGTTATTAATACGCCGATTTTACGGTCATACATTTTATATTCCGCCTGGTAAGTTGCAAACAAACGCGTTTCAGTGTAAACCGACCAAACGCGAATTACTATAATAACAATAATAATAATAATAGTAATATAATCGTATAATATTATGTAAATCTCTGTATAATATACGATACATATAACTGGAAGGCGCATGCGTATACGCGCAACAAGATTTTATTATGCCACGTGTCTGCGGACAGACGATAATAATATATTAATATATATATATATTGCACTGTATTACTGTAAACACGTAGGTATAAGCGGCATACGCGGTTAGATTAATTTTGATTTATTTATTAATTTAATTTGAATTTTCACGTAACACGAGCCCCGTGACACGAAATACGCGTTACGCTAATGTTTAATTTTTTTGTGAAAAGTATATCAGCTTTCTTATTCGATAAAAACTTCTTAATGGGCCTCGCGCTGCGTTTTTGATTCGTAATGAAATATCAAAATACAGACACCAATCTTGAAATTTCACGGGGAGCAAAGAATACGCGATAAACATAGCTGGTTTTTTTTTTATTATTATTTAAATATCTTTAATTCGTACGGAGTTACGAAATGTTTGAAATGAAAAAAAACCCGTATAAAAATTGTATTTTTAATATTGCTTGAAACTTTTTAAAGAATTAGAAGTATGTAGGAAAAAAAAATACATTACAGCGTATAGGTCAATAATAATTCATTTCGCGCGTAAGAATTCGGTGTTAAAATAGCCTTCGGAATACTTTCCCGCGCGATAATGCGATTATTTTCGTGAATACGAGCGCGTCCTCTTGTAATGAATTTAATTGTTCGTCATAACAACAATTCATTTTCGATAATCGTTTGAACGTTTTCGTTAAACGAAAACAAACAAGCGTAATAAACATTGAGAATGCGTGAAAACGTAATAAAAGTATTTTTCTTTATTTTTTTTTACCGCGTTTTTTAACCGCTCTCTCGAACGAATTCGTGTATAACGCGAACGAATGACAATAATAATAATAATAATAATAATTGGTGCGACAACCATTATATGACCGAAAGTTACGCATAAAAGCGTATAAACACTTCTGTTAATCGTCTAGGTTTCATAACGTGTATTACTCGGAGCGAATACGGCCGATAAGAGATTTTTTTTTATTATTATTTTCTTCTACATAATATAATATAACGTACGCGCGGTATTGTAATGTCTTTGTGTGATAATATTTAGCGACCGCTGCCGCGTTTTTGTGTGGCCTTGTGTGCATAACGTCTCGTGGAAAGTCGAACGCGTACAAATAAACCGTCGAAACGTTATCGGTTATTATTTTTTTTTCTCTTTATAATATACTCGTATGCACATAAACGTATTATAGTTACACACACACACACGCGTGCCGTTGTCGAATCGATAAAAAAAAAAAATAATAATAATAAAAAATCCGTGTCCGAGTGAAACAGAATAATGTCGAAAGCGTATTACGTCCCCCCCTTCCCCCGAGTCGAGACAGGAAACGCGGCGGCAGTTTTTTCAATTCGTAATATATCGTCCACGCGGTCATGACACTCGCGTGTGCAGGGTACAATCTATAAAATTCTACTTAAAAAAAAATAAAAATGACGAAACGCGCGCCTACACACATAAGAGATTGTAAAAAAAAAAAAAAAGACATATTAATTGCTATGAAAATAGAGTTTATTCAACTTCGCGTCGTATTTCACGTATACGTAAGCCCCGCGGACACTCGTTTCATCGTTTCGTGAAATAATTCCACACATTTGTCTATACAATAATGTATAGCGCGAGGCTTCTTGTCCTCCCCATGACGAAATTCATTGTGAATTCCAAATTGTAATTTTTGAAACCTCAGACAGCGTAACACTAGACGTGTTATCAATTCGCGGTACGAAAATGTTACGATCCCGACATTTTTCCTGACGAATAAACGATTTTTTTTTTATATTTGTAAAAAAACAGAAAAACAGAAAAAAAGCGAAAATCGCCGAACTCGCCTCCCCCCCCTACACACGCGCGCGCGTATTTCGGCCGATCGAACGATTATTATATAATTGGATCTTTGCCGGTCCGCCGCCTCTGATGATGGGACGAGTCGATATTATTTCGTGACCGTAGTCTAACGACGTCCCTGTTCGTGAATGTGTCTCGCCCTGGACCGAACACAGTTCGGGAGCGATTCACAACGTCTGTTATTCAAGAGGGTTTTTTTTTTTTTTTGCTTTGGATTTATTACGAAGCGCGCGCTCACTCACTCATCGATCGCGATTCGATGATAAAAGAAAATAATAAATAAACACGACGTCGGTGGAAAACCGTGCGGATTTCGATCCAACCGAAGTAAACAGTGCCTCACGCAAACAGTGCGTGTGTGTGTGTATAAACGTTTTGACGGCGGACACGAGGGGGGGACATGGGTCAGCGTGCGCGTTCGCCGCGGACATGCGGCCAGACGGTTGATTTATGACGGCGTACACCCGAGCGGAGCGGCACGTGATCGGTGCGAAAGCGTACGGATTACTCTTCGAAGCGGGCGTTCACGGTTGCGTTTTGCGGGGATGACGGGAAAATGTGACGAGAAAAAGATGAAGAAGAAGAAAAAAATACGGTCGTGTAGACAACGGAAACACGATTTTCGTACGACAAATGTGTATATAAACGGCGGTGATTATTATTCGTTCGTTCGTTCGCGCGCGCACGTCCGTATAAAAATAATTTAATTTAGATAAATTACTTCGGTGGGGCGGCGATACTTCGTGCAAACCGATCGCGAGAACGCGTCTCGTCCCGCCGTCGCGGTAAGGAAACACCGTCGTCGTCGTCGTCGGAGGCTGCACAGGTGACAATAATATTGCGGTGTTCCGCGAGTGTTAATAATACGCGTATTATTATTCACAGTCTATTAGCAGACGCGTATATTTTCGTTTTGGAAAAAGAAGCAAAACAAAAAAAACGGTTAAAAACGAAATAATTCTTATGGAAAAACAAAATTCATCCGTTAGACGATTTCGATTTTTGGCGAAAAACTTACGAAATTTAAATCCACTGTTGAGCAATACAATTTTTCGGTGTGAAAAAAACGATAATTGTTATTTAACGGCGAAAAAATATTCTATCGTTTATGGAACTCTTTACGATTTCGAATAATTAGTCAGTAGTTTTTTTTTTTTATATAAGAATAATTTACCGAAACGTATTAATACATACAATTTAGTACGTTCGACGAATGATTTAATAATTTTACGCGGTTGTCTGAAACTATACACATACACGGCCGTTTTGGATTCTGCAGAGAACCGAAGGACGTATCGGTTTTACAAATTATGTGGTTGTTTTTTTTTCTTTTTTTTTACTCGTAGACATGACGTTTACTCGTATAGTGCTCGGATGGTCTCGACATGCGTCACGTCCCGGTGACAAACTGTATCTAATTAGTTCGTATTTTATTTGACACGTTTTAATTTTTTATTTTCTCAGTAGTCACTTCATGCGCTGTTAGAAAAATGCCACGAAAATCTTCCCAGAATTGTCGACGTATACGCGTTTTGTAAATGGGCAAATTTTGTGTTTTATTTAAAGCGATCGAAATGTAACACGGCGAGCTCAGACGTATTTTTAACAGTATTAACTATCATACTCACAGTAGTTATAAAATACGAAGATTTATCGTTAAAATTTCAAATTCGACAGATTATTTCACAACAATCGCTGTGAAATATCTGTCTAGGAAATTCTCGTCGAAAATCTGCGGTAAATTCGAAGGGCTTACTCGAGAAATTCTATACTTTTTATCGAATAAAACCAATGAAATCGGTTATTATGTTTTTAACGGTTTTACACTTTGCACGATTGGCGGAAAGGACCCGAAATCAAAGCCGAATTTATTTTCATCGAACTCTCCGAATAAAAATAAGCGTATCGGGCATTTTTATTATAATAATTTTCCGCATTCTAAATACGGCAAAGTAACGTTCAATAAACGATAATAATATATCCGATTTATCAAATAAAAGAAAACATTCTATAAAATCGTTTATAGTGTCGGGACGAAGTGTAGTCTACGGTTTATTTTAAACACATCTATTCCCGACCAGAGAGAAAAACATCGAAAATACGCCACTGTTCGTGTAAATAATAATAATATGTCGAAGACGATGTTTATTTTTTTTTTCTGCTCGGTCGTGGTGTTTTGAAAAGACCGTAAGGCAAATAATATTCTCGTATAACGTGTGCACCAGCTACAGGTACGTGTGCGTGTTGGACGGGGCAAAGACGGGAAAAACAACAAAATAAATACAAACGTAAAACGAAAAGAAGTGAAAAAAAAAATAATAAAATAAAAACCGTATATATCTAAATGTATACGAGCGATCTACTGCACGTTATAAATCATTACACGTCCATTGTTCGACTCCGAGAGATTATTCAAAATCACTACAATGGTTCGAAAATTAGATGTAACTCAACTCCGAGACGATGCATTATTTCGTTCGTCGCGCGCGTTCATCGAGGTGCCATCTCGTATCATTATTATTATTATTATTATTATTATTATTATTATTATTATTATTATTATTATTATAGCGGTATTATAATATATTATAAAAAACGAAAGAGAGAGAGAGAGAGAGAGAAAAAAAAATATAAAATAACGATCATCACGATGAGTAAGACGGAACGATCCAGAGTCTCTCGATCGCATTCGTTTTGTGTTTGTGACGCCGTACTCCGTTGTACAATATATTATTTAACACGTATATGTATATATATACCGCGAAATAATAATAATTTATTTCTGAAAACTCTTTCACGCGTTTCTTTTCCAGCATCGTGTACATGTTTCATCGTCGTCTCGCGTTGTATGTGTTGAACGCGGTTTGTCAACCTCGCTGTTTTAAACGGGTTTTCAGACGTGTAAACAATGGGAGATTTTAACGCTCTTCACCGGGGGGACGCGCGTATCGTGTGTTTTTCGTACGATTTATCGTATTCATTTGTCGTATATATATTTTTAATACGAATCATCGCTAGTAATTATCGTTGACGAACGAATTCAATAATTCGGTGAATCGTTTGTACTGCGCTATAGTAAACGTTTCATTACGATTGAACGCAATTCGAATATTCGGACAAAAAAAAAATCTTGAATGCGTGCCTTCTTCGGAAAATGGTTCAAACTTAAAAATACCGACAATTCTTCGTTGCCATTCGGATCGCCGTTAACAGTTCGTCTCCTCTCAGTCGTCAAGTTAACACTTAATATTTTTTAGTAGTAATTCGTCGTGTTATTTACATTTCGATAACGATCGTATCGTGTAATACGCTTAATAATATATAAAACATTTTATTATTTAAAAGTCGGTTGTATTGAATACGAACAAATTTAATAGAACGCATATTTCTTTGATTTTTTTTTTTTTCATCTTCAGTTACATTTATATATATAATTGTTTTTACGCGATCTTTTTCGATATTATTAAATATTAATATAGTATTATATCGCATCAAAAAAAAAAACGATATAATTTACACGTTCCGTGTCGTATATTATATAACGTATTGTTTTATTGTGTGTACACCGGTTTTTGGTGATATTTTTAAATTGAACTCGACGAGATACAAGCGCGTCATCGATACCCGCGTCGTTTAGAAGTAGAAGAAGTAGAAGAAGACGAAGACAAAAAAGGGTACACATTATAGTTGTTTATATTATTCGCAGTCATCAACCCGTGAAAATATACGTCTCGAATGTCAGTCGCTTAAACATCAATTATCCACTCCTGTAAAAATTAGTGGCCCGAATATCGTGTGTAAGCAGGCCAAACACTGCGGGGTCGAGAACATCTGGTGTATTTATTATACTATAGTGTGTCGCTTATAAGTTAGTTTTTTTGTCGTTTTTTTCTTTTTTTCTTCTAATGACACCACGGCGAAAGAAACGAATAACCGCGTACGTTCGTAACATATCAATAGATCTGATTTCCTCTCGAGTTATGACACACCTGAACAAATTTCGGTTACAAACCCGCGCGATATACTTGTTGCGTTTACCCATTTATTATATACAGTTACGTTTAAAACTCTTTTTTTCTGTGTGTGTTCCTGTTAACATTGGCGTAACAGCTCGTTTATTATTACGTTTGTATAACGGTATATACGCGATGAATGTCGAAGGGTTGAACGCGTAGTACACGACATTATGTATTAGTCGTGTGTATTTTCACAATTATACGACAATATTGATTTATAATTTTTTTTGTTTTTTACCGTTTATCGGTTTGAAGTATTCATGCACAGTGCCAGTGGCGTATCGATTTCTCTCTTTCTCTCTAGGACAGAAGGGTTTAAAATAAAAAAAAAAACTTCGTCTTCGCTATATATATAAACCATTTTATAGAATAAATTTTTTTTTTTTTTTTGAACAAAACAGCTGACGCGCGTAAATCGAATAGTGATAATTTTCTCGTCTATTTCGATATACATATATTTTATTAGAAAACCAAAAAAAAAAAAAAAATTATATCAACAAATTCCGCAAACGTTTATTTTTCATTGGAAACGGCGTGAACTTGTTCTGTCGTTTTTTTTCTTGCCCGTTAAAAATATAAAAACAGATATATTATTAACCGATTTCGTTTCGACAATAACGAATATAATAAATATATCAACCGTAACCGATGCATATAGAATTCCTCGTCGAGCGAGTCTTTCGAATTTCCAGCAAATCCTCGCTGTATACAGCGAATTTCGAGTTCGATAAAATCGTTATTTTGGAGAATCCTAGCGATTGTGTGTGTGTGTTGTCGTCAAACGTGTTTGTGCCAAATGTTTCGGAATTGATCATTTGGTCCATGGACGGCGACGGCCGAATCCTTCTTTCCCCTCTATCCGTATAAAATTACACTCGTAATAATTATTGTATAAAATGCACGCTGTTTGTAATTCCTACGGAATCATACTGTCGAACGACATATACGAATAAACGTATTTATACACGAAGCCCGAACGTAATATGTATCGGTTCGCGAGAAAAATAAAGTGCCACGTCTCCCCCGAGCCGTCCGGCGGAATTTCGTGATATTCCGCGTAACGCAATAAATGAGGAAAAAAAACACGCGTTTGTTTGTATGTAAAATAATAATAATAATTAATTATGTGCGGTGTTTATACGTTCACTGTGTTATAATAATATATTATTATTATCGTTAAACTCGTTTGTCACGTCGAGAATAATATCATAAGCGGGCGTAGCGTATTTTCGAGGATTTTTGACGTGGTTTTTTTTTTTTTTTTTGTTTTCTGAAAAATTGTCACTCTCTCTCTCTCTCTCTCTCTCTCCTCTGGTATTGATAATTAATGACAGGGGGAAAAAAAAAGCCAGCAGCGGTTCCAGACAAGCGGAGATTTAGGGTCACCACTCGGATTACTAGTTTTACACGCGCACACGGTTTTTTTTTTTTTTTCATTTTTCGTTTTTCGAACGCCCGTCGAGAACGTCACGTGTGTGTGTGTGTGTGTGTGTGACCGTGTCAAACACACGTTCTGCGTGCGCGCGATATCAACGCGGTAAAATACGGCAGTACACGACGCGTCGGTTATGGCGTATTGTAACGTTCAGGAAATCGTGTGTAGTAGTACGTCTGGCTAATGCGGCGGTGTTGTACAGGAGAAATGTATAAATCGTAAAAACGAACGTCATGTGTTTTCAATAATATTCACTTCGCCATACGTGTACGATCTATTTTTACGTTTTTAACGACCGTGTTTTTGACTTGTGTGTGTGTGTATTTTTTTTATAAACTCGACGTTCTGACAGCGTACGTTTTTGTCAAATAAAATTCGTTTCGATTTGTCGTTAATGGTCGATGACAAAACGTTATAATAAATATAAAGAAATTAAACGACGATTCGGATTTTTTTTTTTTTTTTTTTATTAATTTCCACCCCGGGAATAGCCGAACAATATGTTTACGTTTATCATTTTTTTTTTTTTTTTTGACGAATCGATTTTCGATTAACGTAGTCTCCGACCCGTTGTCGTATTCACAGAGTTCTTTGGTATTGACGTATAATTTCTGAGAGGGGGTGGGGGGGGGAGAGAAGGAAATTATCACAACCGTCGACGCGGTAAAGTAGAAAAAAAAATATGCGAGTAGAACGAAAGTAGAAAAAAAAAAGAAAGAACGTTAAAATAGAACAAAATATTGAACGAGTTACAAAACCAATTGGCAGCGAAAACCTGGAGTCCGGTAAACGGCGGTACTGTCAAAGGAAAAGGAGCGTTTAAACGTTAAGGAAAACTACTGATCTCGTCTCGTTTGCCACGGACGGGGAATGGATAGGACGCCGTGCACACCTAATTTTTACTCGTCTTGTCGCAATTTATTACGCGCGAACGAGCGCCGGGGAGATTATACCAATACGGTTATTTTTTTCACGTTGCGTTTCTTTTCTCGTTTTACTTCGTACCCGAGAACGCACGGGCACGCATGTATGAATCTCTTAATCGTTTTCTATCGTTATCACATAACTATACGTAATATAGCTTATATGTATATATATCGAAATCCCGGCCGCGTCTCATTATTATTATTTCTTCTCCGAGGATTATAACACGCGAGGTCCATTGCTTTCGACACCGCAGCAGCGCAGAGCGCGCGGCGCGTACTGTAGGCCGCGATGAGGTCTGGTCCACAGCGGTGGTGGCGGTGGGCGGTGGAAGAGACCGCCGAGCACAATCGTTCTTGTAACACGGTAGCCGTGGTGATCTCCGACAGCCCGAAAAACAGGTGGCCCCCGTATAATAAATAACAATAATAACACCGCCGCCGCCGCCACTGCTCTGCTCTGCTCTGCTCTCCTATAACGTCGTGTATAACACACACACACACACACGACTCATTGTTATATGAGCGCGCGCGCGCGCGTTATCGATGTGGCCGGAGCACAGCCCGCGATATGTCCCTTTACCATTTCGAACGCGTTATAATATGCGCTACACTCATACGCGCGTACCCGAACACACTGTCGCTGCGCAGGGACAGGAAAAAACACGCGCCGCGTCGTATAGGTCGCGACGAATTCCAATCTAGTCGGGTGTTTTAAAGAGATCATTTTTGTTCTTCTGGATTTTCTCAAAAGCGTATAGAAAACGAACTGAAAAAAAAAAAAAACTACAGAAGAATTACGTGAAAACGATAGAATTAAAAAAAAAAAAACGCGATTTCTTTCAAATAGCGATTTATCGTTGTCCCTTCCTGTAATTTCCAAACTAACGGTTATATCGAAATATTCGTCAACTATTATGTAACTTTATAATAATTATATTTAAAAGACACAAAAAAAAAAAAAAAAGTTTTCTTTTAATTTTCGACTATTATGTCTATAGCAATTATAGGTAAAATGACGTATTTAAATATTACTTCGCTCTGTTCGATCAACTAATCCGCTTTCAAAATGCATATTGATAACAATACACTATAAAATCTTTAAATTCAAGTAATTCGCTTAAACTACCTCTAACCTACTCGTTGACCTATTTATTTACTTTTTTTTCGATACACATATAAATTACACAGTGACGTGCCCGTGGCATTTGAAGGAATCAAACCTCCACTTTGACTATTTTCCTTTTTTTTATATTTTAATAATAAGCCTAATAATATTTTATTGATTATTGTTCTGTAAGTATGCCTGGAAACGATTTTCATTCAATTTTACATTCAAACATTTTAGTTCGGAAAATCGATAATAATAATAACGCGCGCGTGACAAAATAGATCTATTCGATTGAAGACGGTGCACGAATGTATACGATTCTATCGTCTCCGAATACCACCACCAACATACTTACATTCTATTATTTACCAAAATATTTACAATGTATACGTTGTAAAATATTATCGATTATTTCTAGTTGTTCGATAACTCCGATAACTTTGTCGTATAATGTTATATTATTTTTAAGCGTACCAAATCGATTCTCCGTGAAATTATGAAGTTTAATTCGGACAAAAAAAAAAAAAAGTGAACGAGTTAACTGGTGGTTGTCTTTTAAGCGACGACACGTATATAGCAACCGTTGAAACGCGCATAATTGATGTACTCGCGCGCGCGTGCACACACACACAGATCGAATTGTTTTTTTGTATTTGTGTTCATTTAAATATTACTACAAACAAGCGTTGGTTCCACTTAATGAGCGACTAGCGTACATTTTCAAATATTTATCGTGTTAAAAGTAAACGTCGTTTCGTCTAGCTCGACCGAAATCTTTATGAATAATTTCTCCGTATTTTATAAAACACGTGATGATCCGCTCTGATAATTATATTAGGGCTGCGTTTTGCACTCGTTGCCCGTATGTGATTATTGTTAATACATTGTGTTTTACGAGTGTTTTCTTTTTTTTTTTTTTTAGAATATTCGTGTTTTTAAAGCGGTTTTTTCATTTTCGACGGTATTGTTTAATGATGCGAATTTAAAAAAAAAAATTCAACGATTTTTACCGGAACTGCAGCAATGGAAATATTTCATTTGATCCGGCAAATAATATTCGGCGACAATTAGAAAGAGAACATTTGCGCGTTTTAATATAGAAATAATAATTAAAAACATTCCAAAATTGTACAAAAAAAAAAAAAAACAAACATTAAACATTTTTTTGCGGTTAAAATCATAAAGATTCGCGGAAGAACTTAAAAAAATATATATACGAGTATGATGTGAGTAGATTGAGTAAACGTCTATCCGAGTTATCGCTTGTTTTTTACACACACACACACGTTGATTTTATTCGCGGCGTTCGAATATAAATAAAAAGTTTTTTTTTTCTTTGCTTTAAACGTTTTAAATGTGTATTCGTTGCCGGACGTTAAACGTCGAATAAAAATTCGTTTGATCGTCGCGATTGTTTTTTTCTTAATATTTTCGAGATTTTTATCATCGCGCTCGACGATTTTTCCGAGTATAGAACGACGGCCGGCAGCATACGCAAGAAAGTATTTAAAAAACAACTCAAATTGCCACCGCGTCGTTAAATCACGAAAAAGCAACAAAAAAAAAAAAATTCAAAAATAAATAATTCCGTCCCTGGCGCGCGTATTATAACACTCCTTGGAGTAATTTTTTTTCTCGTATGCGCGCGCGCTTCTTTACCACAATTCATTCCTCCCGTATCACGGTGCGCTGCGGCCATAGCCTGTATACGAGTATAGGTGTCTTTTTTATTATTATTATTATTATTATAATTTTTATTTTCTTATAGGCTCTCGGAGTTTGAATAACCGCACCACCACGGCCCGT
This sequence comes from Chaetogeoica ovagalla, assembly GCA_032441825.1. Classification (NCBI taxonomy): domain Eukaryota; kingdom Metazoa; phylum Arthropoda; class Insecta; order Hemiptera; family Aphididae; genus Chaetogeoica; species Chaetogeoica ovagalla. Next base: position 1,047,020 of record CM063727.1, on the reverse strand, counting down.
CCACCGAGTCACGTATTCAGGCAGCCCGACGGCTACCGTACTACTCGCGACAACAAATAACGCGGTGGAACACACGACGAACATATTACAATATAATATTATACGTACACACCGGCGCGCGGGGGTCGACCGTGACGAACCGAAACTCTGCTCTTCCCCCTCCCTTCCCGTCGTCCACTCGTCCGCTCTTCGGCGCAACGCGTAAAAACTGAGCGCGCATATTATCATCATCATCATCATCATACGCGCTGCGGTGTACAATATTTATAAACCATTTGTTTTATTGCCCGGTCGAGGACGGGTCTTCGCCCGGCCGCGGACGCATTACCTACGACGCATCGTGTGCGCGCGCACCCGTGAGACGTGCACGCGTAACGTCATTTATAATAATATTACGTGTGTAAGCGCGACGGGGGGGGGGGGTTTTTGATTTTCACCACTGAACTCAAATACGCGCGCGTATAATATGTCACGCCGTACGCGGTGACACGGACCCAAGGCTGGTGGTGACTGCGTCTGGATATTATATTAATAAAATAGAAAATCTATTTTTATTATCTATTAATAAGTTTTGTTTTTCATAATGTGGAGGAGACGAAAAACGAACGTTACTCGTTTATTCCGCCGTTTGCTTTCCAAAACTCGATAGCGCGCGCGTTTACATTATGATTCGCATAAATCGATCGATATAACACGTCAAACGTCAACAATTCGATCTTGTGTTTTGTAATAAAATGAAAATTATACAATTGCGATTCGTCCGTAATGAATTTATAACCCGTTATACCTTACTCGAAAAAAAAACAAACGACGGAATAAACGAATTTACTTTTTTATTTTCACATCGACGACGCGTCTTTTTTTCGCTGACGCCGTCCGATTTTTCCACACGGCACACATGGTGTAGAAGTGCGCTTTGTGATCGGCTGACACGAATTCTGTTGCGAGCCACATAGGGAACGCCACTTCTACGTTACCCTATGCGCACATTCCGTTTTTATTTTTCTATTTTCGTTACCGACTTCATTACGTAGAAATTACCGATTTCGGTGCCAACGCCGGCGGGTACTCAGAAGCGCGTTGTATCCGCGTCCCCTGTGATCCGTAATGTAAACAATAAAACATAATAAGCATCACGGGGAAAATTATGGTCCATCGTATCTCATCCATGACTTTCATGCGGAATGCATACCGGAGACGAGCTCAGGACCAACACAATTGATGGGGGGGGGGGAAGGGGTGAATTATTTTCGAATTGCCGGATTAATAATTTTTTTTTTTTCCCCGTTTTCGTCCATTGAGTAGATAGTAGTACTCTTGCCAAAAGCTGACTTTTGGTTTTTAATAAATTGCCGGACTTGTCGTGAAAAACGGTTAGTAGTTTAGGGGGAGGGGGAGGTGTAACACTCTCCCACTCGTCTTACAGTCTCGTCCCTGGTAGCGACTTTCTATCCGGCGTCGTGTTTTAATTTATATACGCGTGTAATTGAGTCCAGTGATTTATTCGAAAGTCATTTAACATCGAATAAATCGAATAATATTGAGTGTCAATAATAATAATAATAATAATAATAATAATAAATAATAAAATGATATAAAAAACAATTATTTCTTCTCGCGAGCTTTCCGCGTACCCGCAGTCCGGGAACCGTTGCTCTATACGAGGGCAAATAATAACACGTGTCGATTTCCGAAACGAATGAGAACGACCAGTACTACCGTACGTGCACGTACGTCGTTTTCAGAGAATAAAAGAATTTACCTATGTATATATGCTGATGAGTTTTCCTTCTCTGGAAAACGATAATGCGTCACGTACAATAGTACTGGTCGTTCATTCGTTTCCGGAAATCGACACATATTATTTGCCTCGTATAGAGCAACGGTTCCCGGACTGCGGGTACGCGGAAAGCTCGCGAGAAGAAATGGTATTTTTATATCATTTTATTATTTATTATTATTATTATTATTATTATTGACACTCAATATTATTCGATTTATTCGATGTTAAATGACTTTCGAATAAATCACTGGACTCAATTACACGCGTATATAAATTAAAACACGACGCCGGATAGGAAGTCGCTACCAGGACGAGACTGTAAGACGAGTGGGAGAGTGTTACACCTCCCCTAAACTACTAACCGTTTTTCACGACAAGTCCGGCAATTTATTAAAAACCAAAAGTCAGCTTTTGGCAAGAGTACTACTATCTACTCAATGGACGAAAACGGGGAAAAAAAATTATTAATCCGGCAATTCGAAAATAATTCACCCCTTCCCCCCCCCCCAACAATTGTGTTGGTCCTGAGCTCGTCTCCGGTATGCATTCCGCATGAAAGTCATGGATGAGATACGATGGACCATAATTTTCCCCGTGATGCTTATTATGTTTTATTGTTTACATTAAGGATCACAGCAACGCGCTTCTGAGTACCCGCCGGCGTTGGCACCGAAATCGGTAATTTCTACGTAATGAAGTCGGTAACGAAAATAGAAAAATAAAAACGGAATGTGCGCATAGGGTAACGTAGAAGTGGCGTTCCCTATGTGGCTCGCAACAGAATTCGTGTCAGCCGATCACAAAGCGCACTTCTACACCATGTGTGCCGTGTGGAAAAATCGGACGGCGTCAGCGAAAAAAAGACGCGTCGTCGATGTGAAAATAAAAAAGTAAATTCGTTTATTCCGTCGTTTGTTTTTTTTTCGAGTAAGGTATAACGGGTTATAAATTCATTACGGACGAATCGCAATTGTATAATTTTCATTTTATTACAAGATCGAATTGTTGACGTTTGACGTGTTATATCGATCGATTTATGCGAATCATAATGTAAACGCGCGCGCTATCGAGTTTTGGAAAGCGAACGGCGGAATAAACGAATTCGTTCGTTCTCCTCCCTCCTCCACAACACCGCTTATTTGCTCGTACGGATTTTCTATTTTATTTTTGATCCAGACGCAGTCACCACCAGCCTGCAGGGTCCGTGTCACCGCGTACGGCGTGACATATTATACGCGCGCGTATTTGAGTTCAGTGGTGAAAATCAAAAACCCCCCCCCCCCGTCGCGCTTACACACGTAATATTATTATAAATGACGTTACGCGTGCACGTCTCACGGGTGCGCGCGCACACGATGCGTCGTAGGTAATGCGTCCGCGGCCGGGCGAAGACCCGTCCTCGACCGGGCAATAAAACAAATGGTTTATAAATATTGTACACCGCAGCGCGTATGATGATGATAATATGCGCGCTCAGTTTTTACGCGTTGCGCCGAAGAGCGGACGAGTGGACGACGGGGCAGAGTTTCGGTTCGTCACGGTCGACCCCCGCGCGCCGGTGTGTACGTATAATATTATATTGTAATATGTTCGTCGTGTGTTCCACCGCGTTATTTGTTGTCGCGAGTAGTACGGTAGCCGTCGGGCTGCCTGAATACGTGACTCGGTGGACGGGCCGTGGTGGTGCGGTTATTCAAACTCCGAGAGCCTATAAGAAAATAAAAATTATAATAATAATAATAATAATAATAAAAAAGACACCTATACTCGTATACAGGCTATGGCCGCAGCGCACCGTGATACGGGAGGAATGAATTGTGGTAAAGAAGCGCGCGCGCATACGAGAAAAAAAATTACTCCAAGGAGTGTTATAATACGCGCGCCAGGGACGGAATTATTTATTTTTGAATTTTTTTTTTTTTGTTGCTTTTTCGTGATTTAACGACGCGGTGGCAATTTGAGTTGTTTTTTAAATACTTTCTTGCGTATGCTGCCGGCCGTCGTTCTATACTCGGAAAAATCGTCGAGCGCGATGATAAAAATCTCGAAAATATTGAGAAAAAAACAATCGCGACGATCAAACGAATTTTTATTCGACGTTTAACGTCCGGCAACGAATACACATTTAAAACGTTTAAAGCAAAGAAAAAAAAAACTTTTTATTTATATTCGAACGCCGCGAATAAAATCAACGTGTGTGTGTGTGTAAAAAACAAGCGATAACTCGGATAGACGTTTACTCAATCTACTCACATCATACTCGTATATATTTTTTTAAGTTCTTCCGCGAATCTTTATGATTTTAACCGCAAAAAAATGTTTAATGTTTGTTTTTTTTTTTTTTTTTTGTACAATTTTGGAATGTTTTTAATTATTATTTCTATATTAAAACGCGCAAATGTTCTCTTTTTCTAATTGTCGCCGAATATTATTTGCCGGATCAAATGAAATATTTCCATTGCTGCAGTTCCGGTAAAAAATCGTTGAATTTTTTTTTTTTTTTTAAATTCGCATCATTAAACAATACCGTCGAAAATGAAAAAAAACCGCTTTAAAAAACACGAATATTCTAAAAAAAAAAAAAAAGAAAACACTCGTAAAACACAATGTATTAACAATAATCACATACGGGCAACGAGTGCAAATCGCAGCCCTAATATAATTATCAGAGCGGATCATCACGTGTTTTATAAAATACGGAGAAATTATTCATAAAGATTTCGGTCGAGCTAGACGAAACGACGTTTACTTTTAACACGATAAATATTTGAAAATGTACGCTAGTCGCTCATTAAGTGGAACCAACGCTTGTTTGTAGTAATATTTAAATGAACACAAATACAAAAAAACAATTCGATCTGTGTGTGTGTGCACGCGCGCGCGAGTACATCAATTATGCGCGTTTCAACGGTTGCTATATACGTGTCGTCGCTTAAAAGACAACCACCAGTTAACTCGTTCACTTTTTTTTTTTTTTTGTCCGAATTAAACTTCATAATTTCACGGAGAATCGATTTGGTACGCTTAAAAATAATATAACATTATACGACAAAGTTATCGGAGTTATCGAACAACTAGAAATAATCGATAATATTTTACAACGTATACATTGTAAATATTTTGGTAAATAATAGAATGTAAGTATGTTGGTGGTGGTATTCGGAGACGATAGAATCGTATACATTCGTGCACCGTCTTCAATCGAATAGATCTATTTTGTCACGCGCGCGTTATTATTATTATCGATTTTCCGAACTAAAATGTTTGAATGTAAAATTGAATGAAAATCGTTTCCAGGCATACTTACAGAACAATAATCAATAAAATATTATTAGGCTTATTATTAAAATATAAAAAAAAGGAAAATAGTCAAAGTGGAGGTTTGATTCCTTCAAATGCCACGGGCACGTCACTGTGTAATTTATATGTGTATCGAAAAAAAAGTAAATAAATAGGTCAACGAGTAGGTTAGAGGTAGTTTAAGCGAATTACTTGAATTTAAAGATTTTATAGTGTATTGTTATCAATATGCATTTTGAAAGCGGATTAGTTGATCGAACAGAGCGAAGTAATATTTAAATACGTCATTTTACCTATAATTGCTATAGACATAATAGTCGAAAATTAAAAGAAAACTTTTTTTTTTTTTTTTGTGTCTTTTAAATATAATTATTATAAAGTTACATAATAGTTGACGAATATTTCGATATAACCGTTAGTTTGGAAATTACAGGAAGGGACAACGATAAATCGCTATTTGAAAGAAATCGCGTTTTTTTTTTTTTAATTCTATCGTTTTCACGTAATTCTTCTGTAGTTTTTTTTTATTTTCAGTTCGTTTTCTATACGCTTTTGAGAAAATCCAGAAGAACAAAAATGATCTCTTTAAAACACCCGACTAGATTGGAATTCGCCGCGACCTATACGACGCGGCGCGTGTTTTTTCCTGTCCCTGCGCAGCGACAGTGTGTTCGGGTACGCGCGTATGAGTGTAGCGCATATTATAACGCGTTCGAAATGGTAAAGGGACATATCGCGGGCTGTGCTCCGGCCACATCGATAACGCGCGCGCGCGCTCATATAACAATGAGTCGTGTGTGTGTGTGTGTGTTATACACACGACGTTATAGGAGAGCAGAGCAGAGCAGAGCAGTGGCGGCGGCGGCGGTGTTATTATCGTTATTTATTATACGGGGGCCACCTGTTTTTCGGGCTGTCGGAGATCACCACGGCTACCGTGTTACAAGAACGATTGTGCTCGGCGGTCTCTTCCACCGCCCACCGCCACCACCGCTGTGGACCAGACCTCATCGCGGCCTACAGTACGCGCCGCGCGCTCTGCGCTGCTGCGGTGTCGAAAGCAATGGACCTCGCGTGTTATAATCCTCGGAGAAGAAATAATAATAATAATAAGACGCGGCCGGGATTTCGATATATATACATATAAGCTATATTACGCATAGTTATGTGATAACGATAGAAAACGATTAAGAGATTCATACACGCGTGCCCGTGCGTTCTCGGGTACGAAGTAAAACGAGAAAAGAAACGCAACGTGAAAAAAATAACCGTATTGGTATAATCTCCCCGGCGCTCGTTCGCGCGTAATAAATTGCGACAAGACGAGTAAAAATTAGGTGTGCACGGCGTCCTATCCATTCCCCGTCCGTGGCAAACGAGACGAGATCAGTAGTTTTCCTTAACGTTTAAACGCTCCTTTTCCTTTGACAGTACCGCCGTTTACCGGACTCCAGGTTTTCGCTGCCAATTGGTTTTGTAACTCGTTCAATATTTTGTTCTATTTTAACGTTCTTTCTTTTTTTTTTCTACTTTCGTTCTACTCGCATATTTTTTTTTCTACTTTACCGCGTCGACGGTTGTGATAATTTCCTTCTCTCCCCACCCCTCTCAGAAATTATACGTCAATGAACTCTGTGAATACGACAACGGGTCGGATACTACTTTAATCCAAAATCGATTCTTAAAAAAAAAAAAAAAAAAATGATAAACGTAAACATATTGTTCGGCTATTCCCGGGGTGGAAATTAATAAAAAAAAAAAAAAAAAAAATCCGAATCGTCGTTTAATTTCTTTATATTTATTATAACGTTTTGTCATCGACCATTAACGACAAATCGAAACGAATTTTATTTGACAAAAACGTACGCTGTCAGAACGTCGAGTTTATAAAAAAATACACACACACAAACACGGTCGTTAAAAACGTAAAAATAGATCGTACACGTATGGCGAAGTGAATATTATTGAAAACACATGACGTTCGTTTTTACGATTTATACATTTCTCCTGTACAACACCGCCGCATTAGCCAGACGTACTACTACACACGATTTCCTGAACGTTACAATACGCCATAACCGACGCGTCGTGTACTGCCGTATTTTACCGCGTTGATATCGCGCGCACGCAGAACGTGTGTTTGACACGGTCACACACACACACACACACGTGACGTTCTCGACGGGCGTTCGAAAAACGAAAATGAAAAAAAAAAAACCGTGTGCGCGTGTAAAACTAGTAATCCGAGTGGTGACCCTAAATCTCCGCTTGTCTGGAACCGCTGCTGGCTTTTTCTCCCTGTCATTAATTATCAATACCAGAGGAGAGAGAGAGAGAGAGAGAGTGACAATTTTTCAGAAAACAAAAAAAAAAAAACCACGTCAAAAATCCTCGAAAATACGCTACGCCCGCTTATGATATTATTCTCGACGTGACAAACGAGTTTAACGATAATAATAATATATTATTATAACACAGTGAACGTATAAACACCGCACATAATTAATTATTATTATTATTATTTTACATACAAACAAACGCGTGTTTTTTTTCCTCATTTATTGCGTTACGCGGAATATCACGAAATTCCGCCGGACGGCTGGCACTTTATTTTCTCGCGAACCGATACATATTACGTTCGGGCTTCGTGTATAAATACGTTTATTCGTATATGTCGTTCGACAGTATGATTCCGTAGGAATTACAAACAGCGTGCATTTTATACAATAATTATTACGAGTGTAATTTTATACGGATAGAGGGGAAAGAAGGATTCGGCCGTCGCCGTCCATGGACCAAATGATCAATTCCGAAACATTTGGCACAAACACGTTTGACGACAACACACACACACACAATCGCTAGGATTCTCCAAAATAACGATTTTATCGAACTCGAAATTCGCTGTATACAGCGAGGATTTGCTGGAAATTCGAAAGACTCGCTCGACGAGGAATTCTATATGCATCGGTTACGGTTGATATATTTATTATATTCGTTATTGTCGAAACGAAATCGGTTAATAATATATCTGTTTTTATATTTTTAACGGGCAAGACAAAAAAAAAAAACGACAGAAGAAGTTCACGCCGTTTCCAATGAAAAATAAACGTTTGCGGAATTTGTTGATATAATTTTTTTTTTTTTTTGGTTTTCTAATAAAATATATGTATATCGAAATAGACGAGAAAATTATCACTATTCGATTTACGCGCGTCAGCTGTTTTGTTCAAAAAAAAAAAAAAAATTTATTCTATAAAATGGTTTATATATATAGCGAAGACGAAGTTTTTTTTTTATTTTAAACCCTTCTATCCTAGAGAGAAAGAGAGAAATCGATACGCCACTGGCACTGTGCATGAATACTTCAAACCGATAAACGGTAAAAAACAAAAAAAATTATAAATCAATATTGTCGTATAATTGTGAAAATACACACGACTAATACATAATGTCGTGTACTACGCGTTCAACCCTTCGACATTCATCGCGTATATACCGTTATACAAACGTAATAATAAACGAGCTGTTACGCCAATGTTAACAGGAACACACACACAGAAAAAAAAAGAGTTTTAAACGTAACTGTATATAATAAATGGGTAAACGCAACAAGTATATCGCGCGGGTTTGTAACCGAAATTTGTTCAGGTGTGTCATAACTCGAGAGGAAATCAGATCTATTGATATGTTACGAACGTACGCGGTTATTCGTTTCTTTCGCCGTGGTGTCATTAGAAGAAAAAAAGAAAAAAACGACAAAAAAACTAACTTATAAGCGACACACTATAGTATAATAAATACACCAGATGTTCTCGACCCCGCAGTGTTTGGCCTGCTTACACACGATATTCGGGCCACTAATTTTTACAGGAGTGGATAATTGATGTTTAAGCGACTGACATTCGAGACGTATATTTTCACGGGTTGATGACTGCGAATAATATAAACAACTATAATGTGTACCCTTTTTTGTCTTCGTCTTCTACTTCTTCTACTTCTAAACGACGCGGGTATCGATGACGCGCTTGTATCTCGTCGAGTTCAATTTAAAAATATCACCAAAAACCGGTGTACACACAATAAAACAATACGTTATATAATATACGACACGGAACGTGTAAATTATATCGTTTTTTTTTTTTTTTTTTTGATGCGATATAATACTATATTAATATTTAATAATATCGAAAAAAAGATCGCGTAAAAAAACAATTATATATATAAATGTAACTGAAGATGAAAAAAAAAAAAATCAAAGAAATATGCGTTCTATTAAATTTGTTCGTATTCAATACAACCGACTTTTAAATAATAAAATGTTTTATATATTATTAAGCGTATTACATGATACGATCGTTATCGAAATGTAAATAACACGACGAATTACTACTAAAAAATATTAAGTGTTAACTTGACGACTGAGAGGAGACGAACTGTTAACGGCGATCCGAATGGCAACGAAGAATTGTCGGTATTTTTAAGTTTGAACCATTTTCCGAAGAAGGCACGCATTCAAGATTTTTTTTTTGTCCGAATATTCGAATTGCGTTCAATCGTAATGAAACGTTTACTATAGCGCAGTACAAACGATTCACCGAATTATTGAATTCGTTCGTCAACGATAATTACTAGCGATGATTCGTATTAAAAATATATATACGACAAATGAATACGATAAATCGTACGAAAAACACACGATACGCGCGTCCCCCCGGTGAAGAGCGTTAAAATCTCCCATTGTTTACACGTCTGAAAACCCGTTTAAAACAGCGAGGTTGACAAACCGCGTTCAACACATACAACGCGAGACGACGATGAAACATGTACACGATGCTGGAAAAGAAACGCGTGAAAGAGTTTTCAGAAATAAATTATTATTATTTCGCGGTATATATATACATATACGTGTTAAATAATATATTGTACAACGGAGTACGGCGTCACAAACACAAAACGAATGCGATCGAGAGACTCTGGATCGTTCCGTCTTACTCATCGTGATGATCGTTATTTTTTATTTTTTCTCTCTCTCTCTCTCTTTCGTTTTTATAATATATTATAATACCGCTATAATAATAATAATAATAATAATAATAATAATAATAATAATAATAATAATAATAATAATAATGAGATGGCACCTCGATGAACGCGCGCGACGAACGAAATAATGCATCGTCTCGAGTTGAGTTACATCTAATTTTCGAACCATTGTAGTGATTTTGAATAATCTCTCGAGTCGAACAATGGACGTGTAATGATTTATAACGTGCAGTAGATCGCTCGTATACATTTAGATATATACGGTTTTTATTTTATTATTTTTTTTTCACTTCTTTTCGTTTTACGTTTGTATTTATTTTGTTGTTTTTCCGTCTTTGCCCCGTCAACACGCACACGTACCTGTAGCTGGTGCACACGTTATACGAGAATATTATTTGCCTTACGGTCTTTTCAAAACACCACGACCGAGCAGAAAAAAAAAATAAACATCGTCTTCGACATATTATTATTATTTACACGAACAGTGGCGTATTTTCGATGTTTTTCTCTCTGGTCGGGAATAGATGTGTTTAAAATAAACCGTAGACTACACTTCGTCCCGACACTATAAACGATTTTATAGAATGTTTTCTTTTTTGATAAATCGGATATATTATTATCGTTTATTGAACGTTACTTTGCCGTATTTAGAATGCGGAAAATTATTATAATAAAAATGCCCGATACGCTTATTTTTATTCGGAGAGTTCGATGAAAATAAATTCGGCTTTGATTTCGGGTCCTTTCCGCCAATCGTGCAAAGTGTAAAACCGTTAAAAACATAATAACCGATTTCATTGGTTTTATTCGATAAAAAGTATAGAATTTCTCGAGTAAGCCCTTCGAATTTACCGCAGATTTTCGACGAGAATTTCCTAGACAGATATTTCACAGCGATTGTTGTGAAATAATCTGTCGAATTTGAAATTTTAACGATAAATCTTCGTATTTTATAACTACTGTGAGTATGATAGTTAATACTGTTAAAAATACGTCTGAGCTCGCCGTGTTACATTTCGATCGCTTTAAATAAAACACAAAATTTGCCCATTTACAAAACGCGTATACGTCGACAATTCTGGGAAGATTTTCGTGGCATTTTTCTAACAGCGCATGAAGTGACTACTGAGAAAATAAAAAATTAAAACGTGTCAAATAAAATACGAACTAATTAGATACAGTTTGTCACCGGGACGTGACGCATGTCGAGACCATCCGAGCACTATACGAGTAACGTCATGTCTACGAGTAAAAAAAGAAAAAACAACCACATAATTTGTAAAACCGATACGTCCTTCGGTTCTCTGCAGAATCCAAAACGGCCGTGTATATGTATAGTTTCAGACAACCGCGTAAAATTATTAAATCATTCGTCGAACGTACTAAATTGTATGTATTAATACGTTTCGGTAAATTATTCTTATATAAAAAAAACTACTGACTAATTATTCGAAATCGTAAAGAGTTCCATAAACGATAGAATATTTTTCGCCGTTAAATAACAATTATCGTTTTTCACACCGAAAAATTGTATTGCTCAACAGTGGATTTAAATTTCGTAAGTTTTTCGCCAAAATCGAAATCGTCTAAATTTTGTTTTTCCATAAGAATTATTTCGTTTTTAACCGTTTTTTTTGTTTTGCTTCTTTTTCCAAAACGAAAATATACGCGTCTGCTAATAGACTGTGAATAATAATACGCGTATTATTAACACTCGCGGAACACCGCAATATTATTGTCACCTGTGCAGCCTCCGACGACGACGACGACGGTGTTTCCTTACCGCGACGGCGGGACGAGACGCGTTCTCGCGATCGGTTTGCACGAAAGTATCGCCGCCCCACCGAAGTAATTTATCTAAATTAAATTATTTTATACGGACGTGCGCGCGCGAACGAACGAACGAATAATAATCACCGCCGTTTATATACACATTTGTCGTACGAAAATCGTGTTTCCGTTGTCTACACGACCGTATTTTTTTCTTCTTCTTCATCTTTTTCTCGTCACATTTTCCCGTCATCCCCGCAAAACGCAACCGTGAACGCCCGCTTCGAAGAGTAATCCGTACGCTTTCGCACCGATCACGTGCCGCTCCGCTCGGGTGTACGCCGTCATAAATCAACCGTCTGGCCGCATGTCCGCGGCGAACGCGCACGCTGACCCATGTCCCCCCCTCGTGTCCGCCGTCAAAACGTTTATACATACACACACACGCACTGTTTGCGTGAGGCACTGTTTCGCTTCGGTTGGATCGAAATCCGCACGGTTTTCCACCGACGTCGTGTTTATTTATTATTTTCTTTTATCATCGAATCGCGATCGATGAGTGAGTGAGCGCGCGCTTCGTAATAAATCCAAAGCAAAAAAAAAAAAAAACCCTCTTGAATAACAGACGTTGTGAATCGCTCCCGAACTGTGTTCGGTCCAGGGCGAGACACATTCACGAACAGGGACGTCGTTAGACTACGGTCACGAAATAATATCGACTCGTCCCATCATCAGAGGCGGCGGACCGGCAAAGATCCAATTATATAATAATCGTTCGATCGGCCGAAATACGCGCGCGCGTGTGTAGGGGGGGGAGGCGAGTTCGGCGATTTTCGCTTTTTTTCTGTTTTTCTGTTTTTTTACAAATATAAAAAAAAAATCGTTTATTCGTCAGGAAAAATGTCGGGATCGTAACATTTTCGTACCGCGAATTGATAACACGTCTAGTGTTACGCTGTCTGAGGTTTCAAAAATTACAATTTGGAATTCACAATGAATTTCGTCATGGGGAGGACAAGAAGCCTCGCGCTATACATTATTGTATAGACAAATGTGTGGAATTATTTCACGAAACGATGAAACGAGTGTCCGCGGGGCTTACGTATACGTGAAATACGACGCGAAGTTGAATAAACTCTATTTTCATAGCAATTAATATGTCTTTTTTTTTTTTTTTACAATCTCTTATGTGTGTAGGCGCGCGTTTCGTCATTTTTATTTTTTTTTAAGTAGAATTTTATAGATTGTACCCTGCACACGCGAGTGTCGCGACCGCGTGGACGATATATTACGAATTGAAAAACTGCCGCCGTTTCCTGTCTCGACTCGGGGAAGGGGACGTAATACGCTTTCGACATTATTCTGTTTCACTCGGACACGGATTTTTATTATTATTTTTTTTTTTTATCGATTCGACAACGGCACGCGTGTGTGTGTGTGTAACTATAATACGTTTATGTGTATACGAGTATATTATAAAGAGAAAAAAAAATAATAACCGATAACGTTTCGACGGTTTATTTGTACGCGTTCGACTTTCCACGAGACGTTATGCACACAAGGCCACACAAAAACGCGGCAGCGGTCGCTAAATATTATCACACAAAGACATTACAATACCGCGCGTACGTTATATTATATTATGTAGAAGAAAATAATAATAAAAAAAAATCTCTTATCGGCCGTATTCGCTCCGAGTAATACACGTTATGAAACCTAGACGATTAACAGAAGTGTTTATACGCTTTTATGCGTAACTTTCGGTCATATAATGGTTGTCGCACCAATTATTATTATTATTATTATTATTATTGTCATTCGTTCGCGTTATACACGAATTCGTTCGAGAGAGCGGTTAAAAAACGCGGTAAAAAAAAAATAAAGAAAAATACTTTTATTACGTTTTCACGCATTCTCAATGTTTATTACGCTTGTTTGTTTTCGTTTAACGAAAACGTTCAAACGATTATCGAAAATGAATTGTTGTTATGACGAACAATTAAATTCATTACGCTCGTATTCACGAAAATAATCGCATTATCGCGCGAGAAAGTATTCCGAAGGCTATTTTAACACCGAATTCTTACGCGCGAAATGAATTATTATTGACCTATACGCTGTAATGTATTTTTTTTTCCTACATACTTCTAATTCTTTAAAAAGTTTCAAGCAATATTAAAAATACAATTTTTATACGGGTTTTTTTTCATTTCAAACATTTCGTAACTCCATCGAATTAAAGATATTTAAATAATAATAAAAAAACCAGCTATGTTTATCGCGTATTCTTTGCTCCCCGTGAAATTTCAAGATTGGTGTCTGTATTTTGATATTTCATTACGAATCAAAAACGCAGCGCGAGGCCCATTAAGAAGTTTTTATCGAATAAGAAAGCTGATATACTTTTCACAAAAAAATTAAACATTAGCGTAACGCGTATTTCGTGTCACGGGGCTCGTGTTACGTGAAAATTCAAATTAAATTAATAAATAAATCAAAATTAATCTAACCGCGTATGCCGCTTATACCTACGTGTTTACAGTAATACAGTGCAATATATATATATATATTAATATATTATTATCGTCTGTCCGCAGACACGTGGCATAATAAAATCTTGTTGCGCGTATACGCATGCGCCTTCCAGTTATATGTATCGTATATTATACAGAGATTTACATAATATTATACGATTATATTATTATTATTATTATTATTATTATTATTATTATTATTATTATTATTATTATTATTATTATTATTATTGTTGTTATTATAGTAATTCGCGTTTGGTCGGTTTACACTGAAACGCGTTTGTTTGCAACTTACCAGGCGGAATATAAAATGTATGACCGTAAAATCGGCGTATTAATAACGCGGTGCCCCCCTCCGTACCGTTATTTGTTTTGCAAATAGAGAAAAAAAAATCGTTTGTGAAAACGCGCGAGAGTGTATTATATTTATCGAAATCGCCAAGTGCGATCTCGTTTTGAAAACGTCATTATCGAAAATACGATGCGCGTGATAATATGACAACGCGTTTGTTTTCCAATTCGATCCAATACCGAGTTCAATATTCACACGCACATATTACTAAACCGTATAAATACGTTAAACAAATATAATTATTATTTTATCGAACGCGATGACGCGGTTCTTTTTTTCTCTTTTTTTTTTTTTTTTTTTGTGTATTTTTAGGCCGGACCGGGACCGCGACGAGAAATCGTAAAACAAAAAAAAAAAAAAAAAAGGATTGCGAATTTCCGGCACGTTTCGATTTCACGACACTGCAGAGTATCGGGGTCGCGTTCGTTTGCCGACGACACGAGCAGAGGGAATTTCGTCGTACACCAACGGCAACGTTCCAACGGTCGGATGATAGCGGACAATCTGTCGGAGATGGACTTTGCTTACACCGCAAAACACTTAAATAATTTCAATCAAACGACAAATCCGTGTTTGGTTTTTATTTTTCGCCGATTTATGTAAAAACCGTTTCTCTGTATTACGGGGGACGCAACGGCCTGTATTCGCGTGTTGGCCCGATGACAATTATTACAAGTGTAATTTCGACTTATTAAAGAATAATGAAGACGACACGCTCGGATCGGAGGATTTCAGAAGACGACTGCTGTTCCCCGCAGGATCCGTACGGCAAATAGGAGTGGCGATCAAAAGGGACGAGAAAAAAAAAACATTACGCGATTAATATTCGTAAAAGTCTTTTTCGGAAGGTTTTTTTTTTATTCATTCCCCGTAAATAATTTATCGGTCATCACAATCTCCGTTTGTATTTTCCGTTTATACGTTGTATGACCGGGGACGCCGCGCCCGTCGACACGTTACAGCGGCGGAGCCAGTCGTCGCCGGTACAACAGCGACCCGCAGTGCTGCCAGGACGGCCGCCGTCCGACGTCGGCGACAGGGACGCGGCGGCGCGGGGTCGGTCGCATCGCGGGCAATACGGTCGGCGGAACAGGTTCGTGCGTGTCGGCTGCACAACGGTGGCGTACCGATGACCCGTACCGACGACGACCCGTGTCGAGGACAGTAAGCGACGACCGCGACAAACGTTGCGCAGAGTCCCGGGACCCGGACGACGCCGCCGCTGTCTGTCGTTGTCGCGCGCGCGCGGAGGGGGTCCCGGCCGCAACGACGTCCTCGATGCGTCGTCCTACGACGAGTCGTCGTCGTCGTCGTCGTCGTCGTCTTCGTACTATATAAACGCGCGCGTATATTATATTATTTTCTGTTATTACAGTGTTATGTACAGGCGACGAGACCGACGCTGCTCAGCCAACGCCAGTCCATTGCCCCCTTTCGTCGTCGTCGAGTTGTGCAGGCCTCGATGAGTGCGGACGCGCAAGAGGGAAATCGAATACGAGCCGACTATAATAATATACGCGTATAATATATTATGCGTGTATATACGTAACAGAAACGAGTGAAACGCGCGCGAGCCGCACACGTGCGACTGCCACATTATTATAATATTATCGTCTTGGACCGACCGTCGTCGTCGTCGTCGTCGTCCGTACTACACACGCACACGCGTAATAATAATAATAATAATAATACACGCTGTCGAACGCGGTTTTGTGCGTTTTTTTTATACACATATAAATGCGTACGCTCAACCGGTAATCGCGCGCGTATATTATAAAATTTCATTACGCGCTCGCCGTATTTCCCGTATTGATTTATAATTATAACGCGATTGTCATATCATGCTGCGTACGGCGCTGTAGTTGCGCGCGATCGCGGTACCACGGAGGGGCGTCGCGATTTTTTTTATTGGTGCGATGGAATTTTGGTAAAAAAAAAACATTGATAAGTCGATTAAAATTTACAAAATGTTAGCCGTGTGAGAGAATTCGGTGAAAAAAAGTACGCGGCGCTTGCGTCGCAACGGACTACAACGGGCGCGAATAATACCACCGGCTACGAACGACGTTTTTCGCAGACGACGACGAGTGCTATATTGACTAATAAATATTAACGTTTTACGGGCCATTAGAATCGATTAAATATCCGTTGACTCGTTGCAGTCTCGACGAAATGAAGCCGAACGTATTTGAAATATTTTCGTAACGATTAATTGTCTTACTCGGATAGTCGACACGAATTTAGTGGACAAAAACACTCGTCCTTATGAAAAAGTATTGATTCCCATCCAATCGCCTAACCGCGTAATCACGCCACTGACAACGACCAGTCGGCGGTTAGTGAACAAGAAGCGAATATAGAAATATAGCGAAATAGAAATAAAAACACGCGTAAACGAATTTGGATTCAATCCGAATACCGTAAATGTCCGCTCGCGTATTGCGCGCAATTTTTTTTTCACTCTTCTTTTTTTCATACAATACACACCCGTTATTCCGATTCGACGGTTAAACGCGCGCTCCTGCAGAAATGCCGTTTATAAACACACGAAAATACATTCTCTTCTTTATATAGTTCTCGTCAATCTGACGATTGCTTTGAAACAATTCTCCCCGTGCTTCTCTGTCCACCGCAGCACGCCTGCTATTCCTCTTCAATTCGCGAGACACGAATTACACTACATTCTTATTTATATCCTATAATCCGCCTATCAAAATATCCTTTCTGAAATCAGTACTAACAATCTTTCGTTCTTATCGGAGGAATACGACTTGTTCATTTCGTCCGTTTTTTTCTCTCTATTTACTTTATTATCACAGTAATGTTCTTTGCAAAACCCGTGTTGAGCTCACCCATCTCAGTGAACAGCTGTAGTTCAAAGACCAGCATTGCATATCGCGCGTCAATAGAAACGAACATATTAAATGGTCGCTTGTTCGAAAGAGATAAAACACGTACCGTACACTAAAATCATATCGATTGTATCGTTGCGGTTTCGATCGAGCGACAACTGCAATATAGTACGACAGCGCGGTGTCGCATAAAATCGTAATAATTATATTATCGCGACGTCTTCGTAATGGACAACATTTCACAGCATCGTCCTCCACGCGTAGAGCTAAAGACGCACGTGTCACGAAATAAGAATCACCTAACCTAACCGCATGCTGCTACAGCGGTGTGTACAACGCGCTATCATCCAGTCATCAGGAGACGAGCGGAGAGAGAGAGAGAGAGATATGGATAATTACGCCTACTCGTATGCCCGTCGGGTCATTATATATATTATTATATAAGTCTACTCATTGTACGATAAGACGTCGTAAAAACTCGTATATATATATATATAAACACACACCACATTTGGTGCACATGTATATAAATATTGCTACTATATATATATATATACGTGAACATAAAATATAATAATAATAATAATAATAATAATAATAATAATATGTGTGTATGGAAGAGGCTTCTGCACACTGCAGTGATTAATACGGCATTATAATACGAATTATTGTACACCCGTCGTATATATGTGTGTGTGTGTGTAATGTACACAATATAATATAATGTTTTATGGCGAGAAAAATCGTATAATTACCGACGAACGACATGATGAAACCTTCATTAAACATTATGAATACTATATATAATATAATTGTAGTATTTATCAATCATTTCATCAATCTAATGTCAATCCATCTATACCAACAAATGTAACTAAAAACAGTAACGAAATATAGCGGAAATTCTCCAATATTTCACAGGACGTCGAGAAGTCGTCGTAACGGCATTCACTTGCCTGACCGACTCCTTCGTTATTCGTATAAGTGAAAATCGTCCACTGCAATCCTCCACATCTGAAACAGATATCAAATGAAATTGACCATCCGACACATAATTCCTTAGAATGTTAAGAATACAAAAAAAAATTTTACGGAACGACTCATCCATACTACCATACGACGACATTTATCCCTCTCCTCTCCCCCCCTCTTCTTAATTTACTGACTCGAGATTGAACTGGACTCTAAACTATTGCATATGTTCGCCGTTTTTTTTCACAACACGACGACACTGAATTCAGTAATATCATAATCATCGTCGTACCGTTGTTGTTATTATTATTATTATTTTTTTTTTTCTGACATCATATACGAGCCGAGAACGTGCGTGAAATTTCATGTTTAAAAAAAAACGACGGACGGACGAGCATCGGACACCGTGTCTACTACCGCGTATACGTACGTGCTGGAGAGGAAGAGAATAGACGAAACAGTGAATCATTCGGACCATTTTTTTTTCTCGTCTAACACGTAATCCAATATGGTTTTTTTTTTTTGTGGAAAAAAATATTAAAAATTATTACTGTCCGTTATTATTATTTATATGTTATACACTTGTACACAAGGCGTAGGTTTACGGTTTATTATTATGCATTTTTTTTCTTTAAAACTGAATGTGTCTCGATTTAATAACCGCTAGTGGTTTACGTCGACGACGCGTCACCGTATAATATACTCAATATAATTTTTATAGTGTCCTAGTGATTATGTATATATTATTATTATTAAGACTAGGATTTCTATGCATTCGTATATATATATTTTTTTTTTCTTTTACTCCGAACTGATTTGTTGTCAGATATATTCACGATTTGGCGTATTATCGATTAAATAGAACGATTTTTTTTTCACATATATAATGCATATAATTGCGTATTTAAAAATTAAAATCTAACGGATTTCAAATGATATTTATACAATAAATGTTTTATTACGTCTTCATTCGTCAAAAATATATTAATACTAAAATTATCAAATCGCGTCATTAAATATGGTCCAGTAACGTGCGGTGTGTTTTGTTTAGAAAAAGTTTTAGTCAATATAAATCCGTCCGATGGTATTTGAAAATTTGAAGCGACACATCATTTACAGCGTGTAATAATAAATTAATGTCATGTAATAATAAATAATTGCTAATTATTGTTGTATACGAGTTTGCAATAAGGTAAAAATACAAGTTATACGCGGATGATAATAACAATAAATATTGAATATTAGTAGTAAGTAGTAACAAAACACGAGCTGAAAACATCTCACTGAGTATTGAAATATTACAATCATAATCATTAGTGAGTACATTGTACGTTGTATTTTGCGTACGTTAAAAAGGGAGAAAAAGAAAATACGATGTTTTTAAGCGCATATAAGCGACATTATTATTATTATTTTTTTTTTTTTACAGCGATTTCATTTATTCCGGCAAATCAGTTATAGCGAACAAAATATATTATTATTATTTATTCTGTTTGATCGTTTTTTTTTTCTCGTTCGTCGCGCATAAACGAGGAGGATAAACGTTTGACGAACATAATGTTTAATTTTATATGACTATACTGCAGTG
The DNA here is from genome assembly GCA_032441825.1 of Chaetogeoica ovagalla. Taxonomy (NCBI): domain Eukaryota; kingdom Metazoa; phylum Arthropoda; class Insecta; order Hemiptera; family Aphididae; genus Chaetogeoica; species Chaetogeoica ovagalla. The sequence goes on along the minus strand of CM063727.1, from coordinate 1,026,823 downwards.
TACGGTGCGTGTTTTTGTCATTAAGCATTACGAAAAAAAAAACGGTTATTTAGAAAATAGGCTTCTTGAAGAAGCCTCGGGCACATTTCGCGAACGAAATTATATCTGCGCGGGATGTATGAATTTTTTATTTTAAATATCGCGGTAAATAACGTCCAAAAAAAAAATCATTTCCTCTTTTCTCTTTTGCATTCCCTCTCCCTCGGTACAAAAATCGTTGCGGACACGTCTCCTGAGACGCTCGTATATGACGCAGACAACACGCAAACAGCAGCCGAACGAAAAAACAAAACAAAAAAAAAAAATTAAAACTGTAATCGGTTCGCCGCGGGCCGCGGGACTCGTCTCTGCCGTCTCGTTACCGAATTACGCGTTTATGCGACGCGATCGTGGCCGGAGACGAAGAAACCGCTTTTAAACGGAATATAATATTATAATAATAATAATAATAATAATTAATAATAATAATAATAATAATAATAATAATAATATTATTATTATTATTATTATTATTATTATTATTATTATTATTATTATTATTATTATTAGGGAGACTCTATTCAAAACGGACGTGACAAAAGAATGTTTGATACCCCAAAGAATTTGAGGCAGCCAGGACGGGAAAACGAGTGTGTATTAGTTTTACGAAAATTTAAAAGAACCCAGAACGAATGTACACGCAGATGTATGTATCTGTATGTAAGTTGGTTATGGGTCCGGCGAGCCGTGTAGTTATCGACACTGTAGCGCAGGGATTCTCAACCCTTATATCGCCGAATACCATTGGACACATTTTTATGACCAAATAGTACCCACTAAAATTCTCTAAGACTGAATCAGGAGAGTATAATTTTTTAAACACGTAGTCTTTTATTATGAATTCGTTTATTAACATTTTTTTGTCGTACGATAATCGTGAAAAATCTTAATATTTCATAACATAATATAATCATTATTCGTTAATTAGTTATGTCACCGTCAACTTTACTCGTATCGGTAGATTTTTACGCAGCCGCGGCGAAAAAAAAAACACGAAAAAAATTTTTATTCCGTGAAATTATGACGTCAACCGTGCGCCAAACATGTTATCGTTCTGTGGCACCCAAAATCACTCTTTTCCCCCCGATTTTTTATTTTATTGGTGTTGTAGAGAATATTAAATAGATCACATAGACACGTTTGACGTCATAAGATGTGTATCACACTGCAGTTGCCGCCGCCATACCCAATTTATTAATCGTGATTTAAATTGAAATTATTAAATTTAACGTGAAATTTGTTGTTGTCTATATTTCGTATATAAGAACATCGTCAGTATCAGGTTGAATGGAACTTCTTCATTCGTTAATCACTTTGAAAATCGTGCCTTCTACTGTACTTATTCTTCGGTGAAAAAATAAACCAAATAATATTGAATGTTAATAATAATAATAATAATAATAATAATAATAATAATAATAATAATAATAATAATAATAATAATACACGTTAGTTAAGCACTAGAAACACTCTTCCTTCATGTACCGGTACGGCCTAAGAGCTGACCACTATACAGTGGTACTCGTAACACGGATTGCTGTTAACTCATTGAGCAGTATCAGAACAAACTCATGTTTTATTTAAATATTTGTAATTTTATTATTTAAATGTCGTCGTCGAATGAAGAATCACTACGTGTCTATTTAAAATTTCCATCCGGAATAGTTCTTCACCATTTTACGCGTCGAACGTCGGAAGAATGTCAAAGGATCGGTGTTAATATTTGTACGAGTTTATTAGTTGTAAACGTTCTTTGCCCGACCACTTCAGAGTCAGGAACATATTAAATAATATCACAAAAAAAAAATAAAAAAAATACCTAACAATAATAAAATAAATTATAACGTCACGAACGAAAGACGGTGTCTTTGACCTTATACGCCAGCGCTCGATACAAACCTTTCATCCTTATATTGTACTTTTGTTTTTTCTTTTTTTTTTTTGACAAATTATAATTATTGTTCTTTGGAGCTCATTTGCAAAGTCAACATTGCGGCTTACTTTCTCGTAATTCTATCCATTTAATAAGTATCGTTTTTCCGTCGAAATCCTTTGAACAGTTCGTTCGACCACGATAGATACGCAGATGAAATAATAATGATGTTCTATATATATATATATTGGTACGTATGTTTTCTCAACCCGTCACACGCAATAAACGTATAACACGCATACTATTTATATATTATATTATCAACGACTAACGATAGTTTCGTAGATAATTAGATACATTTACGATATTACTACATATTATTATATAATATAGTGCGAGCAGACGTTGTGAGAGCGTATTATATTGGTATAAATTTTCTATACTGGATGACACGATGTCAATTTACTACCAACGAGACTTTCGACAAATTTCATATTACTCGTACGTAAATATATTTAGAACAACCCTCGTAAATCGTAATATATATAGCTCATAAAGGGGTTATTATATGCGATTTATAAGGAAAATAGGTACAGTCGTCGTGAAATGAAATCTCGTCGGAAATAAATACGCAGTCAGAAAATAAAATATTGATCGCGGATCGATGAAGCCTGCGCGGGCGTATTGATTCAAAATAATCCGGTTTTTTCTTTATATATATATATATATATATATATATATATATATATATATATATATATATATATATATATATATTTATTTATTTATACGTATGTAGCGTATTATTCATATTGATAAAACGTGTTGGATATTATTCAAACATTTCACGAATAGCGAATATTATACGCTTTGTCTTAATTTCTTTTTTTTTTCTCAACTATAATTCATTTCGTCTACAGTACGAATATTATCGCGATATTTATAAAATCGACCGTATCCGAGTATTATTATTATTTTTTTTTTTTTTTTTTGAAAATCCATCTGTGAAATTTCGTTCACATTTGTTAAAAAATCTTATATAAATTTAATATATATTTAATACACATTTAAAGATAATTAAATTCATACTTATTAGAAAATATAATTAATGCGTTATAATAATTTTACGGAGGATTTTTTTTTTATATACATTTTCGTTTCAATTTTTTGCTTTTTTTTTAATGTTGACATATCTATATAATAATAATAATAATAATAATAATACGAACGTTTGATCTGCAACGGCGTCTGTGAATCGCACGCGATCGTCTACTCCAGCGTAACGACTATTAAAAGTGTACTCATCCCCTTCGAAACAATTATTATGCCGTAATAGTTTATTGAAATACTTTTAAATTAATATTTATACGTAATAAATTGAAACAAAAAAAAAAAAAACAAACAAAATACCCGTTGCAGTACTCCGCGCGGCAATTACTCGTTTTTATTCATTTAAAACGAATTAGGTTTTTTTTTAAACAGAACAAATGTATTTTAAATTCAATTGTGTACGCACAATATTATTGTCTTTACATATATATATATATATTTATTATAATGACGTAGAAACACATAGTTATTCGGTATAACTTATATCTTTTAGCTTTATTGACACAAAAAAAAAAAATAAATACTTATTCGAAGTCTATCACACGACCAGATTATCCGCAGCTGAACCGATTGTTGCAGTGACGTCCATTGACGTGGAATATCTTCTCCGCGATATTTCGGAGAAATAGAAATCAACTCGTTATTTTCAATCACTTTATCGTGTGAAATATGTTTATATATATATATATATATATATATATATATATACGCACTTACATCGTTGCCACGAAACGATAATCGTTAATACATTTTTGTCCTTCTTATTATTATAATTTATAAATATAATAACAATAAGTATAGTTTATATAATGTTTGTAATTCGTGCAGCTATTCGTGTAATGGAAGGATTATGATATTTTATTACACACGTTTAATTAATCGTTTAATTTATGGATAATTATTTTTATTAATATTGTAATGATTTTTATTTATTTTTTTACAATACGCGTAGCCGATTACAAAACCATATCGTTTTATTTATGCGTATTTATTATCGCCATAAATATGCCATTGAAAACGTGGAGGATACCTATCAAAATTATTTAATATTAAATTCGCCATATTAAATATTAAATATTAAATTATTGGTAATGCGGCAATATTTATTTGACGAAAGAATTTTTTCTTTAAAATAATATCGATATTAAATAATTGTATTTTCCACGGTCTCGCAACTGCCCGGCTAGCTCAGTCGGTAGAGCACGAGACTCTTAATCTCGGGGTCGTGGGTTCGAGGCCCCACGTTGGGCGAAACGATTATTTTGTTTTTTTACCACGATTTTTCTTTTTTTTTTTGTTTGTTAAGTTTTGTGTTTTTCTTATTATAAACTTTTATTGTACAACTTTTTTATATACTTATAATTACTAAATCAATTGAAATGGCAAAATTTCGAATTGAATCCTTATGAAAACCGTTTTTTATACATATCAACAAAATTTATAAGAATAACAGTGCTATATAATTATTTTTTAATATTGTAATGCGATTTTTATATATTTTTTTTACAATACGCGTAGCCGATTACAAAAAACCATATCGTTTTATTTATACGTATTTATTATCGCCATAAATATGCCATTGAAAACGTGGAGGATACTATCAAAATTATCGTTAATATTAAAATTCGCCATATTAATATTAAATATTAAATTATTGGTAATGCGTCAATATTTATTTGACGAAACGAAATTTTTTTCTTTAAAATAATATCGATATTAAATAATTGTATTTTTCCACGGTCTCGCAACTGCCCGGCTAGCTCAGTCGGTAGAGGAGCACGAGACTCTTAATCTCGGGGTCGTGGGTTCGAGTCAAATCGTTGTTCCAGATTTTTGTGTCTTCTCAGCGTGTAAATGGACTACGAGCTAGCCGGACGGATGACCCGAATTCGCAATTCCACGCGATTTGTTTTCTTGTAGCGAAAAAATCGAAACTGAAATGTCATTTTTCGTAGTTTCGCGTACTGGTAATGATGATTTAAACGCGCTGCAGGTCGAAGGCCACCTGAAAAAAGAAAAATCAATCGTCACTAAAATTTAACGCTATCGGGTCGCGATTTCCCGTTACCGGAGTCCGTTTCAAATCCATCAGACTCATCTAGAATAATAAAATGCTTCGCATTTCGTCTATATGAACAACGCGTTAATCGTCCGGACGATAAAACGAAAAACGAACCGTTAGGTTTTGAACTGTTCATATTCATATAGTTTGTGACAAAAAAAAAAAATAATTAAACTACAACGCGGGAAGAATTCGGATGTGGGGAGGAAAAAAAACTCACGCCAATGCGTCCTCACGATGAGGTAAAACAAAAAGAAATTCGCTTTTCTTATTTTGATTTTCTTCGCGTTTGACTCTACACGTCTACTTATTACTTATATTACTTATTACACACACACAACCGCGGCGATGCTGTACATAACGTACTATATACTATTTTAACGCGCGTGTATCTGTGATATATTGCGTTTACCTACCATTCGCCGACAAACCAGTTTTCCGTGTATTTTCTCGACTTTTTTCTTTTTTTTTAATCCGATCGCGAGTAAATGTATGTGTTTTATGTATGTACGCGCGCGGCGTACTCCGCACAAGTCGATTTAGCAAATTGCTAATTCGCCGTCACGACACAGACGTTATAAGAATAACATTTATATGTTAACCTATACCTATATAACACATATTATATAATAATAATAATAATAATAATAATAATATTATTATTATTATATATTATATAGGACGTTATAATATAGTTTGCGATCTCGGCGGCGGTGCTCTAATGGATCACGCGCGCGCCCGTTACCGCACAATATTGTTTAATGGACCCGATCGATAGTGTATACATTTTTTTTCTTTTTTTATAATACGCATTATATTATATGTATTGCGGTCACTCATATATATATATATATAATATATATTATATATATATATTATATATACGTAGGCTAACCGTGGTAACCGAAGTGGTTTAATAATTCGCTTTTCTTTTTTTTTCCTTTGTCATTTTAGCGCCTCGATTTTACGAGAAATCTACTATTATACAATTTATCGTACGTTCTCCAACACGTGTCGTCGCGTGTTTTCTACAATAATATACGAATATGAATTTTAATACGACATATTATTATTATTATAAACATTCGTCGTGTACACGTGCAGTCTATCGATATATTGTGTCGTATCCTCGCGAATAACTCACTATAATGATTGTTTTTCTATTATTCAACAATAACGTACGCAGTTCGACAACGGTTTTTTTTTTTTTATCTAAATTATCGTCGAGTTACGAGAAAACAAAATTACGAGTATAATTGTACTCGTATTTTAATTTATAACACGAAAAATTAACTCTGAAAAGTACGACTTGACACGGTTAAAAGAGTTAAAAAGCTTTTCTACGATATCGCGGTGGAAAAAAAATAATTACGTGATGATAAATGGCGATTCTACTTTCTAATTATCTCTCTCTGTCTCTTTCTCTGTATACGTGTTACATCGTGTTATGTCGAACAATAGTATATAATTGAGATGATTGGCTAATGTTTTTTCTTTTATTTGATACTTTAGCACGAATAATGTTTACACGTCGAGTTAAAAAAAGAAAACAAAACAATAACTCAAAAAAAAAATTAATATTTGAAAATAATAATAATAACGCGTTTTAAGTAGTACACTATTGATTATGCAATCATACACTATATATATATATATATATAATATTACGACGGTTGTCGTATATAATATAATAAATGGTTGTACTTAATTAAAATGATAATTAAATTTTCAAGTTTAACTTTTTTAAAGCCTTGATTTTTCGTATGTAATCATACATGTAATTATTATTATTATTATTATTATTATTATTATTATTATTCTATGGAGTCACGGGGCACGAGATTACAGAGACGTTATATAATATACGCGTTATACAGTGCGTATTATATAGTGCACACAATGATCGTAATATTTACGATACGTCGTATTTAATGTTAAAAAAATTACATTTCTTTACGGTTTATTATTTTTCTTCTTTTACTCAATACGATTCAATAAAATTGTAAGGTAATTAAATTCAATATATATATATATATATATATATATATATAAATAGTAAATTACAGTTGTGGTTAAAGAGAAGGTAACAGCGGCGTACGGAGGATTTTTCCAATGGGATGTTATAATATACACGAATTGATGTTCGCTCATCACTCTAAAAAAAATCTTCTCCTCCCACTATGTGTTATAATAGTATAAAGATAATGATAATCAGGAAAATTTCCTCTTTTTTTTCCATCGTTTCATAATTTGAAAAGATACTTTAGACTATTCAAGGTATCATATTTCCTGACACCTTGCGCGTACGTTACTGGAAAGTATTCATCGGCTCATCAATCAATGCAGATTATATAATATTTCAACACGATATACAAAAATCATTCTTCCGGTCAAATTATTATATTATTGGAGTGTTATATCTTTTTTAACGTCCGTTACACGTGGTAACTGGTAATTGAATTGAAAACATGTTGTCACATTAAAACTTATCCGGTTATAACCGAAATTTCACGAGCGTTTTAAAAATAAGCGTATTCAAATTTTGCCAGATTTATATTGCGTACGTCGAGTCGTCGGTGTTTATAAATACTATACATAAATCATATAATTAATCTACTTGAGATGAAAATAAGATTTTTCAGGTTTAAAATAATAAAAATCTCCGTGGCAATTAAAAAAAAAAAAAAAAATTAACGTTCCCCATTCGCTAAAAATCAAATTTTTCCACATTTTTTGTTTTAGATAAAAATCGTATTATACACGATATTTAATACACGCAGTATAATAAACACACGAATGCATAAATATTCCGTTTATAAACGTGTCATCTAAGTTAAAGAGATTATTATTTCGTAACTTCGGAAAAAAATTAAACTCATATAACGTATTATTTATCATGATAAGACGTAATTGACATGCGCGTATCCCCTTCCTCATCACCGCACTGGGCAAAAGCATGACATGGACTATTGCGCGTATATTTATATATATATTCGGTTTAAATATCCTTGGTGTCCTGCCGTTGGATCGATGGGTGCAGCAGCCTGGTCCATATGGGTGTGTCCGTTTATATTCGTGTCGTGTACGGATAAATCGACGACCGACATATTATTATACAGTGTGTTTCACGGAGATACGACAAATTTTGTTATGATTTTCGTTCGATTTTTCAATTATAATCGAGATGGCCAATTACGAAATGTATACGTTTTAGGAAAATTTTTACGGCGTCTTATATACGTATTCGCGTGATTTAATTAATAAAATCATACGTATATAGACTTAAAATGAAAACGGTATAAAAAAAACAAACGGTAATTTACAATTAAAAAACCCTGGAAAATTGTTTTCTTTAAAATCATCAATTATATATATAAGAAGTACATATTGAAAATCGATTTTTTTTTTTTAGAAACAAGTATAAACTCTATTAATTACTGCGAAGTCGACGTTCTGACGTTAAAAGTATAATTTATTTTTTTTATGCATTTAAAAATTTAAAAAAATGTTCTTTAACCGTTGTTGGTGTTTTCCGTTAAATACCTATAGAAAGTAAGGTCCATTCTGCAGACTCCACTTAGCTCAATGCTCATCCAGTCGGATGAGTAGTTAATGCAACTGAATTACTTCGTATAAACTGTCTGGGGCGCCACTGGAAACGCCTCGTTATTAATATTATGGTTTTATTTCATAATAATGTGTATAGTACGCCGTCGCAACGCTGTAACAATTATTTTCGAATAAGCAGCTGGCGTATATTCATTACGATTGTTAAACTCGATACTTTCGTCGAAACCGTGAAAAGTATTAACTGCAGAGTGTAGTTATATATGTATATATTTATTTGGATTTCGTTTTGTAAATTTCGTCGTTTTACATACGCGTTCACATAAGTACAAAAGCCGATGTCTGAGAGACGCGAGAAAATGGGACTCGGTATTATTATTTTTATTATTATATACGTCAACTGCGAGCTACCGTGCAACGGTCGCGTACACCTGAGAGAAGTTATTATTATTATGCCCCGTTGTCGTCGTGTAGTCGTCGTGGACTCGAATAAATACATAAAATTATACGAAGACGACGACGACGAGGACGAGTTCAGTAAAACAATATAATAATATTTTTGAAAACACACACGGCGAGCAATACGAAATTTATACGAGCAGTTTAAACATATTTTTTCCCCGACGTTATTTTAATGCGTAAAATAATATTATACGACGCCTAATGAATAGCATAAAACCGCGTGTAAATATTGCGAACAAATCGAAATTCGCCAATAGGCACGAGAAGAAAGTCGAGTTATTATTTCGTATTAATCAATTACACGACACGTATATAACACGGAAAAACGTTTTCGAACGATTTAAACGTTCCGAAATTTTTTTTTTTTTAAACTTAGAACTCTAACCTAACTAAGATAAAAGAAAAATTGTATTTGATGTGGATTTTATAGATACTGAGCGCGAGACGAGTTTTACCAATGGCGCTTTTTTTTTTTATGTACGAAATTTCGAGACTAAAAAGTATGCGTTCGGATGATCCATTCGTTTTCAAATGAATTTCTATCAATCAGCAGGCGGTGTAATTTATTCGAAACGTTTTTCGATTTTCTCAGTGGAAAAACTATTTTTTTCCCCGATAATTACGCGAGAGAAAACAAAATCTTACTAAAACTATTGGCTTATAGAGTGTTTTACACCGAATACGTGATTCGCATTATAGCTACTTAATACTTCATAAAAGTGGTACATTATTCGTTATTAAGGGCTGATGGAAATATTATAAAACATAGGTCGCACGCGTTAAAAATTAAAAAAACAAAAGAATCTCGACAATCTCGAGTTTTTTGTCGTTTTATTATATATATATATATATTTTTTGATTTTATATCGAATACAACGATATGTATATCGCACTGCTTTCGAATTTATATAGTAATAATACAACTCTAAAACGTCCTACCTAAGTGTAATTCACTTAAATTAACGACATCCGCGGCTCGCTACTATTTTTTTTTTTTATTTATTTTTTTTTTAACTCGTTTAAACGTTAAACACACGGCGTACGCGCACAGACCATTAAAACGACATTATATTAAACAAACAAACAAAAAATAAATAAAATAATAATAATAATAATAAATAACGTCCACTTACGAAGAATATTACAAATCGGTATTTTAATCACTTCGAATTGAATACATATATACGTATACGATGCTTTTAATATTTATAAGGCTTGTCCGTTTACCGACGGCCCGTCGTCGAATGTATTTTCGTAGGGGATCCGTACAATATAATAATAATAATAATAATAATAATAATAATAATAATAATAATAATAATAAAAATAATAATAATAATCGTGCAGTGGTTTTACAACGTTTTTACTCGTATCATACGTATCGACGACGGTACATTACAATACATAGACTAATAACATCGAAAACCTCGTCGTTCTCTCTATATCACTCCCCTGTAGTGTACACATACAGTTCTTTAAACAATAAGTAATAACAAAAGGTCTAAGCTAACCGCAGTAGCCGGGTTAATAGCGGTTTAATGGTTACAAAAATCTATATAAATGTGTGTACGCGTACCAGTTTGTACCTCATACACGCACGGGTTGTTCTCGATATAATAAAAAAAAAATATTAAAATAAGTATTAATACACACACACACACACATACACGGGATAAGTATTTAAGCACTAAACAATTTTTTTTTTATTATTATTAAAAACGTTATAGAAAATATAAATACGCGGTGTATGAAAATATCTTCGTTTTGTATTCGGTGGTACTCCACACGCACGTATACGTATTACAATACATTGGCGTTTACTCTTGTGTGCGTACACTACGACAGTAATACGATAATAATAATAATAATAATAATAATAATAATAATAATAATAATAATAATAATAATAATTAATTCTGATTTTGCAGCGCGAAAAGAGTACTGTGTGAAATGTAAAAACATTGTATTGAAATAATGTTGTGTATGAAATACAAAAACATCGCACCGGACAAGTTTGTAAAAACTGAATAATAGCGGTGATCGCGAAACGATAGATGACGGAATAATGGATATGCAATCGCCTGTAGAACTTCATACGGACACGAACGCGTCGAATTGTGTAAAACGTACTATTAAACGTTACGATATCGACGGCAATCGATTGAAAAAGGCTAAAAACATTTTTATATATTGACGTTTTCACGGTTTTCCTTGCCGTTTTTTTTTTCCTTCCGCATAACAACAAAGCGCATTTATGGTATTTACAGAATACGGAAACCACTGTCGGAATCCGATTTCGTACAGGCGGTACGAACAATGTTATTAACGGGAATAAGCAGCGCATCGATGTAATCCGTTTCGAAATACATTTTATCCGTTGACGACCAATTTCATTACGTTTCGTTTGAATTATTTTTTATTCGTTTGCGCACAATACAAATTGCCAAGTTTTGTCGCTTATTCCACCATATTGTAATACGTACGTATTGTTTATCGTTTTTTGTAATGGCACAGACACCGCGCGAACGATCTATTACGATTATTTTTCTAAAAAATACTAAAACGAACGTTTTGAAGAGTAAGTAAACACCTCAATAAAATACGACATATTATATTGTAATATAGTGAACACACAACACACGTCATTTTTCATTTGGAAATAGTCGTTTTTTTTTTACGCCACAATATGTACTCCACGCGCACACGCGCGTCTCTTTACGCCGCTGCCGCCACACGACTTTATATTAATGTTGTACGGTAAACTTATCATCTCGAGACAAATCGTCGTTAGACAATATATCAGATAATTACTGCAATATTTACACAGTCATTAAATAATTTAACTATAACGAATTTAAATTATTTATATATATTTAGGCGGTTATATAAATCAAATTGTTAAGCGAGTATTTACACGTTATGTGAGGATGGCCCCAAACAAATGTTAATAACGTATCAATAAAATCTTTTTAAATACATTTTCATTATGACGAACGTGTATTCGATATTTTCGGCAATTTTTTTTCACGCTTCTAAGCTGTTTCCGAAAAAAAAAATCTTAGCTACGGGTTTGTACTGCGCGGCCGTTCATAACGTTTGTAATAAGAAAGTAAAATATTTTGAAACAAAAAAAAAAAAACAAATTCACTTACAACAGAAAGAACAATCGTTTTTATACGTAATTTATTGTTTGCAATAGACAAAATATATATGTACATTTTGTATTATTCCCTAATTGTTTTTTTCTTTTTAATATGGTTTTATTAAACAATAAAAACGATAAGAGATTGGATAACAAAAATGGACAATTGAATTCTGAACAGAATATATATATAGTAATTGACACGGTATTAAACAAACGAAAAACGTGAATTTGAATAAAAAAAAAAACAAATGTTTTTTGCCTATTCAATAATTCACTTATTATTATTATTATTTAGATGCGAGAGTAGTTCAACACGAGTAATCACTGCGAAACATTTGTTACGAAATAAAAATATATTTGCACAAATAATAATAATAATAATAATAATAATAATAATAATAATAATAATAATAATAATAATAATAATATTAAAATATATCCGCGTGTAAAATTATATCAACGTGTGCACATTTTACATGTTTTTCATTGGTGTTTACTGTTAAATCACGTTTGCGTTTAAGTATTTTTGTTTTTTTTTCCAAACTATAAATCGTTAAAATCAAACATTGTCAGAGAGAACAACTGCACACGATTTAGCAATATCTATAAAATTATTATTATTATTATTTATTACACTGTTACGCGTACAACACGTTATAAAAACCCTATAAACTACGGCCAAACAATGTACATTTTATGTCACGTTAATAATTAAATACAGTGTTTACGCGTACACTGCGCGATAAAAATTTCGCTTTGCAATTAATATACGAATCGCGATTTTCTGTATATTCTCGTTTTATATATCACGTTGCGAGAAATTAAAAATTAATAATATATTAAATATACAAACAGATTTTAAAAAAATATATGTAATATTAAATAATATGAATAACGCGCCGTGTAGTTGTTTCTTTTTTTTTAAATTTAAATCGCTGTGTATACAATTCGTTATTTTCTAGTCCTTTTGTTGTAAATACTATTCGCAATTTTCTCTACGTGATTTCGTTCGTTTTTTATTCTGTTTACGCTTTTTTTTCGCGTTTAACGCCAAAGATTATTTCTTTTTTCTTCGAAACCGTACATAATAAACGAACGAATTTTTGAAATTTAATACGACCATTCGTAAATATTTCATTATTTTTTCTTTACGTTCTTTCGTTATTTTATTTGTTTAATTTTTTTATTATTATTATTATTATTATTAAAAATAATATGTTTTGCGTATTTTATCATATTGTGTGCTATACACGATTAAAAAAAAAAAAAAGACTATACAGTATATTACGTATAAAATACTGTTTGGCAAATTTTACAACATATTCCTGCAATTGCACCTGTAAAAACAGTCTTGAATATTTTATTTCGTCGTGGAATTATTGCAATATTCAAACAATCATAACGAGTTTCGCGTGCAAAACGTTTTGGTTGTCCTCCATACGAGCGTATGTGTACACGCATTTATTAAACGATATTACGTTTCATTGATAATATTTTTTTATTTTACATATAATAAAAATCTCGAACCGACAAGTTAGTTCACCAGTATGTACGGACAAGTTGGCACGTTTCGTACAGCAATAAACATTATAGCTGGTATATTATACGCCCGTAAAAAGTATCGTTTAAAAACGACAAAGACAGTTCGCAAATAAGTATATAACATATAAATTATACAATATGTGTAATAACAATTTTTTTTATAATATCCGTATATACGTAAACGTTGGAATGAAATGTAAATATATACAAAATGGAAAATTAAATCGCTGTTAATTTGTTCGATTTTATATATTATAGTGGTATACCGCCGACTGCCGCAACGTTCAATAAAATTCGAAAACCGTCTATAAAAAAAAAACGCGTCGTTATTGCGAAATTCACGTTATATTATAAAAATTAATATCGGCTAAATAGGTGTAATAATAATACTGCGCACATCATACGAGTACCGCGGTATATACGACATGATAACATAACGCGTGCTTAGTAATAATATACATTTCAACGCGCGCGCGGTGTTCAATATTTTAATCGATTCTAGTTTTACATCAGTTTATATCGCGAATTAATTCTGTAATAACTACAATACGTTTTAACGATTTACCGACGAGATAAATACGATTTTAGAGAATAACTTGTGTAGAAACGTAATTTCCATACGCGAATTTTCAAATATCAATCGAATTCGTATAAGAGAGTTTGGCGGGTGTTTTTTTATATTTTCCACGCTCTTATTTATAGAGGGCCGTGTTAAAATACTCGCATTAGCCGCTATTTCCGATAGAATCATAATACAGACAATGGTTTAAAGGTTTTTATAGTTGGTTTATTGAGACGTTGTAAAATATTACAATGACCGTGCACTATTTGCGCGTTTTGGCAATTATTATAACAACGATTATTTGATATATAAAAACATTTATTCTACAATGTATAATCTACAATACTCATTTCAAAACGACTTTTCGCCCGGATTCGCGATAAAACACATAGTTTTTTTTTCTTCGCCCGCGATTTCGACTATTTCGGAAGCGTGTCAAAAAAACAAAAACGATTTGTTTTTAAATATTATCAACGCTTGTACGTGTTAATTTTTTATTTCGGAAATTTTTTTTTATTACGCTTTAAACGCACCATTAAAAAAACAATCGATATAATTAATATTATTTTCTGTGGTGTTCTATTGAACATTACGGGGTAAAAAAAAAAAAACGTTTTTTACTTATTCTAAAAGTGCGCATTTTATTTATAAAAAGTTTTAGGCCCGTTGTCCGTATTGCGAAAAGTCCAAACCGATATGTTGTATTCGTTTTGTAAGGACGAGGAAATCAATTAGCACGTCGAAAAGTCATTGAAGCACGTCGAAAAGACGATAATAACGTTTAACAGTTTCGTTGAAATTATAATAACACATTCGATTTTTCCCAGTTTATTTGATCTTTGTTTCTATTATATTCTTCTCCTCTCCTCGTGAACTCTTCGTTTTAATATAATATTTTTCTCCCCGACGCGCGCGTACGAATCGGAAACTTCCCGGGGATTCGGTCGGATTATCCGCGTCTGTACGTCCCGTGCTCCGCGAGATTCGGACGAAGCGTCTTATCACAACCGAGGGCCCGAATTACGGGATAATAATAATAATAATATGAAAACCGTATGAAATCGTTTTATCGGACCGGCGGCATGCGCGAGGCGAAGAGAGACGTGGATAATCAAAGGAAAACAGTTTGTTTTTTTATCCGAACAACGATATGGGCGATTTATCACTATTTTCTACACTGGTTTTTTCTTTTTTTTTCTTTGGATTCGGGGATCTTCTCGCAAGCCCCAGGACGGCCGGGTAGTGTAGAATATTGATACGGTACGACCGTCGGAGCGCACAGCGGACGACAACC
Source organism: Chaetogeoica ovagalla (assembly GCA_032441825.1). Taxonomy (NCBI): domain Eukaryota; kingdom Metazoa; phylum Arthropoda; class Insecta; order Hemiptera; family Aphididae; genus Chaetogeoica; species Chaetogeoica ovagalla. The sequence goes on along the minus strand of CM063727.1, from coordinate 1,011,167 downwards.
GGTTTTCACTTCGGGCGGACGGCGACGCGTCGACCCGGTGCTACCGTTCCGAGGGGAAACGGTCTCCTATCATCGCGACGGCTCACGGCGCTTATCCGCGCGTTATCTACGGGTAGCGATGCCGCGCATAAATCTCGCGGTAATCTCGTTTACCGAGATAACATTTATAACTCCATATATATATGTAAATATTATATCGTTTATACGTTATTTGCGGGAATCTCGTTAGGTACGAAAAATTAACGACTCCTACAACGGAATCGATAATAATTTCGAAATTGGATTCCGTCCTGTGCGGCACCGAGCGCACTTGTAACGAATTCGTTGAATGTCGGGGGGGGGGAAACGTTCCTTTCTCGTCATCGCGGAACGGAAAAAGCGGTTTTGTTTGCAGTAGAAAAAAGAAACGCGCCCGGCGGCTCTCGTAAACGACGTAGACAAAATGTTCTTCTCGCGACGCAAAAACCGTTCGATAAACATTTCCAAGCGTATCGAAATATTTTATCGAGAGAGACAGACAGGGCTCCCCAGTGGGAGGCGATTTTCCTATTGAAATTAGTAATTACGTTTATATTTTTTTTTTTTTTTTTGGGGAATTTCTTCTACAAACGTAAAAGCGTTCGGGAATTCATATTGTTGAATAAAAATTACGTTATATCCATACGTGTTAATAAAATGTGTATAGTGTAAAGTCTCCGTACACACTGTGTTGTTGAATTTTTTCAATAACGCAAAATAGTAGTTCGAATGTCGAAGAGCCTTCATATTTTTAACAAACATTTATTCGGAAATATAATATTGATATTTGTTTGTAGGAAAATTAAGCACATATATATATATATATAAATTATTATATTTTTCACGTGTATATTTATTAATAATTTTAAGAAAATAACGGCAAAAAAAAAAAAAAAAGGTCTCCGTACGTATATGAACGATAGTTGAAAATAGAATTGAAAGTGAAAGAATTCTTATAGACTGAGCGTTCTACCGTAAATTATATTTTATTATATGGTCTGGCAAAGATTTTGTAGGAGGGTGTTAGCGGTGCGGACGGTTTTTAATGGATTTTCTACGTGGAAAAATCAGTATGGCGTGTGCGATTACTGTAGGTTTTTGTAACCATCAGTTTCATTCCATTGAACAATGGAAACGTCAATTGCTATTCGTAAATTAGTAGTTCAAATGAGAGGAGACGGTAATTCTCTCAGAAACATTGCGCAAACCGGTCGTCCTGTTTTTTTTTCCTAATATTGTTTTATAGTCGCGAAGCTTTTTTTTTTTTTTTTGATACCACGCGGTGTACCGAACAGTCGCCATTACATAAAAAAAAAAAAAAAATGCGCGAAATAATTTCACTTTTTTTTTTTTCAAAGAAAAAGGAACTTACGAAAGCTTTTTTTACCGTAGCTCGTACGTTTGTATCATGATAAAAAGAAATAAGCGATTTTCTTTTTCCGTTGTCTGAGCACACAGTTTACGATCAATACAGCAACGTGCAATATTTTTACATTTCACGAGAGCTCTACTCTAGGTGTAAAAAAAATTATTGTATTCTGTTCATAATTTTATTACAGTTATTACAGACCGTTTGCAGCGCGATGGGTTAACACTCAATCCGCTCGCGGTGAGTTCTATTTTCTAACCGACACGGATACGTCGGCCCGGGGACCGGTTCTACACGTGCGCACGCGGTCGCCTTCACACCGGAGACGACGACGTTTACAAAAAAAAAATAATATTCATCGTAGCCAACAGATTAGACGGACGAACGAGCGGTGATCGTTCTATTGAAGACACTATGCATTGTCCGACTGCGCAGAGGTGTGCGAGAAATTAATTCGACGACGGCCCTTTAATTTTCATGTACAACTTTTTTTAATATTATATTATTTTTACATTCTGAGCCCAAAAGAGAATGGGATTTTACGACGATGTGTTCCATTATTTTTTTCCCAATAAATCAGAAATGGAGCGATTGGATCTTCATAACGCGAAGCACTATTTTCCGATAGTGAATTATGTCTAGTCGGTACTTTGGGTGAAACATAAGTTATCGACATTTTTAAAAACGCCTGAAAATATAAATAAAAAACTGCTGAAAAACTTGTGGTCAGAGAAATATTCAAAAACCGTGTGACATTACATTATTATACAAAGGGAAAAATTAATTTTCATAAACTTTTTTTATGCAAACATTGGACTATTTGTAGCGAATATAAGTTATGGGGTACCTACATAAGTAAATTATTACAGCTCTATTTGTTTTATCGTATGAAAATATATATCGCATTACTTTCGAATTCATAGTGATAATAATACACGATAAAATAATTAAGTAATTCGCTTGAGCGACATCCACTCAACGCCCTGCAACCGGTTACTCATTACTTCTTTTTTCAATTTAGATTTATATAAACACAATAATCGTACAGCGTTTACATAAAAGTATACATAACAAGTGTTAAGAATATAAGAATTATTGAAAATTAAAAAAATTACGTATAACGTGCGTAAGCCGTATCGATCGGTGTGCATCCATCTTGGTCGAAAAGTTGTAGTACGAAGAAAAACAACAAATTAATCATAAACGGTCAATCTTCGTTTTAATAGCAGTTATTATTTTATTCTGGCCGATACGAAAATGAATAATATATCGAAACGCGTTTACGTGGAAACTGTTTATTTAGTAAACAGTTGATAGTGAGTACAACGCTAATACCGTTATATGATTTTAACATTCATCATTTGCTTGTCAGTCGTGTAAACATTCGGAAGAATATAGCATTTTGATTTCTAAAAGATAATTAAAAATTTAATTGACTATTATGGATACAGTCCGACGAGCATTATCTACGGTCAACAGGCGTAGACGAAGTGTTTGGAAATCCATGAAAAAGAGCTGTTTATTTTGGTGCTTCAAAGTCGGCCGTCGTAGCAAGTCGCCGGACGTGACATCATCTGTGCACGAAGAACCTGACGTAGAGGAAAATATAATGGTACAGCATCTAAGACAAATATGTTAATTATATTATAAAACAAAGGATCATTCCATTTTTTTTTATCATACACCTATTCTCAGACAATCATATTGCATATCACGTCTCGGTATTATAGCGATACTATACTTATGTGATATTATTTGCTATATTATAATACATTTTCTAAATATTCTAAAAAGAAAAAAACCAAATTTCTTTAAATTGTCTTTAATATTATATTATTTAAATTTCAAACAAATATAGTCGGATGAAATATCCGCGGATCAGTCAACGGTTTTGAATAGAACTGAAGAAATTATTCAGATGTGTGAAACCGGGGATTTGACAAAGAGCCAAATGAAATCGTAGTTGGCGACGTTGAAAAGGTTTTCTGCCATACACCCAACTTTTGTAAATAGCTTATTTTTGGATTTTTTTTCATTTTAGAACAACCACAAAACGACGGAGATCAGAGTGGAAAAAAGGTATCTAATTAGGACATATGAATATACATTTTGAAAACAATATTTTAACAAAGTTCAAACAATAACGTTACATTTATATAACAGAAAAGGAAAAGAACAAAGCGTCGTAATACCGTTGAATCGCAAGAAGCGACAACATGTTTGAACGAGGAACGAGATTGTAACGAAGTTGTTGAAAGCGATCAAACGACATCGCCCAGTCCACCCTCCTTGAGAAATTCATTAGAAGTGAGTACACATAATATGAAAAAGTTATATCTCACCGCCTAAAATTATGCACACTACAACACAATCTGTTCGCCGATATTTTTTGAAGAATTTTTGAAGAATGGTTATATGTTGATAAATAATATGTTTTATTGTTTTGCAATAAAATAGCAGCCATCTATTGAAAAACTTGTTATTGAGGAGCAGAAGACGACGGATGAAAAAATAAATACGTCGTCAAATAGGGAGGCCAATTTGAACAAGGCCGAGAAAAATCAGGCGATTGAGCAGAAAGAGGAGGCTCCGGCAACTTCTAGTGCACTGATTGAGCCTAATATTATTGTGGAAAAGGCGACTGAGGTGTCTAAAGATTTTTATATGAATTTAATTTATATACATCATTCATAATAACCGTGAATACAATAATTATCTGTACGACTTCAGATCACAGCAGTGAATAGTGTAAACTCAAAGCCTCAACACGAAGTTTGCCAACCGCACGAAACTCCAGAAACGAAAAAACTCCCTTACAGTATTAATAATTACGCTACACGTCAACCGGTAACGAATTAATACAATATCCATAATATATATTGAATGATAATTTTTTCTCCTTTATCGTTTGCGTACGAATCCGAAATTTTATACGTATATATACATTATAAATTCGTATAATGCGATTTCATAGATTCATACACAATGACGCCACAGTGTTGTCAGAGTATTTTTCTTTTTTATACAGCTCTAATATGAAAAATATAAATATAATTCTATGTAAAGTTTAGAGAAACTTGTTATGAAGACTCAAGGGCGGAAAATCTGCCACTGATTGTGTAAATAACATAAAATCGATTCTCTGTTTGTCTTGAAGGGGCGAGCGCACATTAGAGTATACGTGGATGCACATGGAAATCGTATAATTCACATGGATTTGGCGAAAGACGAGGAAATCGAGTTGGACAAAATTGAGAAAGCGTGGGTTCCGACAATTGCGACGAAAAATACGGTTAAAAATACGGATGAAGACACAAACGAGGTATATTATTGGATTTTAAATTATTAAACTGGATAGAAATACAAAAAACCGTTATGTTGATCAGCTGTATGTGTGTTTAACGCAATCAATAAATGAAATTAAGTTGAAAAATGTCGACGATAAATAGTGTTTGGAATGCTGTGGATATAAAAAAAAAAACGAACGGACAAAATCCGTCTACATATTATAATTAATAATAAATATGATCCGGGCATGTCGCGTTAACAGTATATCAAATCTTACGCGCTCTAGTTAAAACTGTTAAAACTGTTCTTTTCATACTTGTTATATATGTTAACAGAAATTAATGAAAGAGGTTCGATCGATATTAAATAAGATTTCGCCAGAAAACGTGGACGTATTGATCAAGAGTTTCTTGGCATTGCAAATTAATACGATACAACGCTTAGAGAACGTCGTCGATTTGATTTTTGAAAAAGTAATATTATTATTAGAGAAAAAATTATATAAAATACGTAATTTTGGATTCAGCTAAAACGATCTAATAACAGCAGCTATACGTTGTATATACTTGACGAAGACACCGGCAGGGCAAATTACCTTAATAAAAATTTATGAGTGGTTGATGTTAGGTAAACAGTAAATGCTTTCATAGACATTTATTAATCACAAGTCATTAAATTCGTGTAAACTAATAAGACCTTTAAAATCATTTAATATATTCACATATTCTGTATTGTATGTAGGCGATTGAAGAACGATTTTTCGCCTCTCGTTATGCGGTCTTGTGTTCTGCGCTACAATCCGTACAAGTGACTTGTGCGGAGTAACAACACGAAATCGTTCAAGAGGTTACTGGTGAAGAAATGCCAGACTATGTTCGAATCGATCATCCAATCGAACTCTGAGAAGAAATCGGAAGATTCCGATTCCTGCATAGATCCCGTAATTTATTATAATGTGATACTCGTATTTATCGACGCGTTAGAACATTTAAAGCGAATTTCTGTGCGTGGCTACAAATTATTTACAATAGACTCTGTAATATCTGTCCCTTATTCGTGAAAGGCTTACACATACGTTGAAGCATTCGGCGATTGGCACAACTCACGAGAATAAACGGAGAAACTAAAATTATTATAAATATATCAAACCTTTATTACTAGCTCATACTTCGATCTATATTTTTATGTGTGCTTGTCATAATATTTTTTGTAAATTAATATATTTTCATATACAATATGCAGGAAGAGAAAAAGGAACTTCAAGCGGAATTCGAAGAACAAGAAAGGATTCTGCGAGGACGTTTCATAGGAAATTGCTGGTAATACATCGTATAGAATTCTAAAAATTATGCCCAGTGCACCTTTAAGAAAAATTTGTCCATATATATTATGTTTATGTTTCCCGACGCATAATCTCTTGTTCGCAATAAAAATAATCACACATTATATTATATTTTTAGTTTCATCGGAGAGTTGTATAATGAGAAAATTATCACTCTGAGCATTATGCAATTTTCTATGGTGAATTTGATTACTAAATGTACAGAGATATCGTTGGAGTGTTTATGTAATCTCTTGAAGATTTCGGGGAAAAAATTAGAACAAGTACGTATTTATAATATTTTAAGTAAAAAAATTTATTCTATGTTTTGCTTGAATAACGATGTCATAAATAGGGGTACGATTTTTTAGGACTTGCAATATTTTCTCACGTTTAAATGTTTAAAACACTCCTTTTAATTATTAGTGTTTAATGCGAAAATATAAACCATCCTTTAATAGTATAACGAAATTATCTAAATATCTTTTTCTCCCAAGTAATTTTCATATACTTTGAAAAACATAAACCAAAGTTTTTTCTACAATGTATAATATTTTTGCAGTCCTGCGATATGAAAAGTACGTTTAATGCCATGAACAAATTGATGACTGTGAAAAGCATCTCTGCGAGAATGCGATTCATGATGCGTGATGTTTTGGACATGCGAGAAAATAAGTGGTCACCAAAAACATTGGACGGCAAAACTGAGGTGACAGGCAAAGAAAAAAGCAATAACGGTGTTGATTGTCAGAACCGTCGTAAGTTTTTTTAGTGCACTCATACAAGTCTATAAATCGATGTTCCTAGAGAATTTTTCAATGGAAAACTTGTTTGAAAATATTATTGCTTGAACGTTGTATACACTGTGATCTTTTTGGAGAACTACATAGACACTTTCTGATTTTTGTCGTCATCCTTTCACTTTTTCAATCGTTTGACGATGTCAACTTAATTTCTAAAAATTTTAATTTCATAACGTCGTCATTCAATCGATTTCGTGGAGAATTGTAATTTTTTCTATTGCGTAGCTAATTTGACAGTAACCGAGAAACGTGAAAAGACAAAATCGACTTCCAAAACAGCGGACAAGAGAGTGAAGGAGAGTGCAGAGAAAGAAGAATTGGACCCTGCAGAGATGGACGATAAAATCCGTAGAATGTGCAGTACCGTCATTTCGGAATACGAGGAATTACATAATTTGGACGTGCGTATCAGTTTACAAATAAATACATTTACGCGTTACAACGCGCAATTATAGCAATTTTATTGTCGGATTTCAATAATTCTTCCTTTTAATATAAATAATTATTACAATGTCATAATACGCGTCTTACATGTACGCAGGACGTAATTTATTTGCTAGTGGAAGACGAATGTTCGGTCATCCGGACGAAACATCAAGATTTCGTGGCGGCAACGTCCCTCATGACTCTTGACAGTAGTCCGAATAGCCGAACGGAAGCGGGTAAATTGTTTGCGGAACTTTTGACGAGAAATGTGCTAACAATGACGGATATTACTAAAGGGTAAGTCTTTATTGTAACAAAATGCTTTTGAGTAACATTTAAATTATTCATGATTTCGCAATAATGTTTATATTGTTGTTTACGAATGTGCTTTATACGATTTCAACATCGATTCATTGGCATAGGATCGATACGGTTCTTAAAGAATGGAACGATTATGTCGTCGATTATCCTCACTTCTTCTCCTACGTCGCCGCAATCGTTGGTGAGTTAAAATTATTTGTTTTCTGCATTCTAATTATAAGCAAAACGTTTTTGTTTTATCTCTCTCGTTGAATATATGTTATGTATATAGCCCCATTATTGACTTCCACTACGGCTGCATTCGGTTTCTACAATTTAAAATACGCGTGTTCGTCCATACGTCAAAATGACTCCAGCGCGTTTTTTGCTGAGGTTTTGCGTACGATTATCACATCGGAAAACGCTATGAACGATGCAGCAAATGTGAATTATATTTATAAATTTTTTCCAAATGTACACTGTCCGTAATGATATTCGTAATGTCTATATAGGAATTCGGCAGTGTATTACGGACCTATGACATGTGGAGAGGCCAAACAAAACAAGTGGCACTCGACGTGTTCATCCCGGATAAACAAATAAATACCTATATCAAAAACAACGATGTAAGTGGAAAAATTAAACACACAATAATTTAAATGTCGTAACATACTCTTAAATTCAAACCCAAATAACTTCTATTAATTCGTATTCCGTTTTGATTTTTAGCAACTCGGTGTATTACTACTGGTCATGTCTATCCATAAAATAACAAGTATGGTGGAGGGCAACAAGTCCTTGTACAGCGCCATTCGTAAATGGATTAAGGTGTGTGTTAACATCGTTTAATTTTTAATATATATTATTCAGCGTCGTTTTTCAGTCAAAATCAATAGTTAAAACTTTTTCAAATGATTTTTCCCCTCTTTTATACTTTAGAAAAACATTGATATGGATACCGTAAGAGTCGCGGAATTTATGCGGTCGTTGACCGTAGCCATGGCCGTCGTATGTTCGAATAGTAAGTCAATATTGCGCAATAATCACAAAGTAGGAACAAGGTTTAAAAGGTAGTAGTGTTTAAATGTAATTTCGTCTCGTAATGTGTATTCAGTAATGTTTGATAACTACTTTTCTTTAATTTCTTATAAAATAAAAAAATACCGTTATATTGAAATATTCCTAATTATATATGGTGTCTATATGTAGTGTTATGGGTATACATAGACGTTATACATATATATATATATATATATTGTAAATTTTCATTATTTCATCATTAATCGTTTAAAACAAAATGTGATAGATATCTTATTTCTCCGTAACGTTAAGGACTTATTTTATTTTAATAATTAAATTCGTTAAAAATTCCTATAGACAACGATCCGAAAGTGGACTTCTTCGATCGAGAACGATCGAGATTGATAAAAAATTACGTCCTTTCGGAATGCGATTTTACACAGTCCGAAATCCAGGCGAGAGAAGCCCAATGTATTCTGGGAAGTCGAGATATATCCACTGCGTTGCGAGACAAACAAAAATCTGCAGGAGGTTAGTTGATTTTTTATTTTGGTTCCGCGTTTAAACGACACGATTTTCATCATTCCATTATTAAGACACAATATAATCTTTTGTTCTTACGTATCCGCTATTCACAATCTAGCCTTGCCAGAATTTCGATTTTGTTGATTAGATATTTTAACAATTCTTTTTGTGGTTTTTTTCAGACGTGGAGTTTTGGAGATCAAAACTGTTACACGAGCTCTGTCGTGTCGGTGCTATAAGTCAGAGTTCCATTGACTCTTGTACCGTGTGACCGGGGAATATAATATTATTTCATAAATAATTATTGTATTTCATTTATTGAATTTATTCAAATATACTGGATGTTGTGTTATTTGGTTTTTTTGTCTTTATTTGTCTTTTTGTATGAACTCAATATCAGATTTTTGAGAAAAAAAAGAAAAAATTCGTTTGATTTTAGGGTAATATTCGCAAGACCTATCGTTTTTTAGCTATAAATAATATTAGCCTGGCGGTTAAACAACGTGTATATGATGCTTATTAATATTCTATAAAAAAGGAGGAAATTTTTTTTTATATTAATCGAAGTCTATAGTTTAACAGATTCTAATGAAATGTAGTGATTACATATTAAATAGAAAAATTTCTCTCAATACTTGGACGAAAATTTTTGTATATTTTTTGTCATTTTCGACACTATAATCGTTTGATATTTTTTAACTAAATTATGACATAAGCGTTTCATTTAACATAATTTTATATTTTTTAATGTTATTTTAATAAATTATAATTGTCAGATGTCCCACGCAGTAGGCGTATTTGATAACTTCTTCTTGGGGGGTCCATTACATTTGTAAACATATGCACGTGCCGTAATACGGATCGTTTAATGTTTAATTCAACGTTGGACCTGCGATTCCTCGCTATTATTTATTGTAAAATGGTGATTTTCACAACGCGTGCATACATGTTGTTGTTCGGTTTTATTTTTACTCTTTGTCGTTTTCATCACCATTTCGTACCCGCTGAATAGTCGAAATCGCGGTAAACAAATTTCACACATACGATATATCTTATTGTTTGTTATAATAAAATCGTTTTTTATATTTATTTTCGTGTAAACACGCTCGCATAAAATATTTTATTATTATTATTATTATTATTATTGTTAATACACTGTCCAATCCTACGGTATTCCTACTAATTTTTATTTCCGCCGTCTATTCAAGTCTTTATACGCACGTCGTTACACGTTTGAACTCGTATTACTCCGTGCTGAGCTCTTTCAAAGAAAATAGAAACCTCCGGAATTGTTCGTGCCCATAACGAATATTTCGTTAAATTTATCGTTTTTTTTTTTCTTCATAGCGTATTCTTTATCTCGCGCTAGAGTAAACTCCTGGAAAATAAAACGCCGGATTAAATATTTTTCTACCGGGAAGAGGAGTAACGCTTCGTGTACAGATCTTCCGAGCTCGACCCCTTTTACAAGAAATACGGTTTGTAGACCAAAAAAAAAAAAAGAAAAAAAAAGAAGACATCGGAAAACCGAATTAGCCAGTTATACGATTTAACATTACGCCCGCTCGTACAACATCTGGCGACGGGTTAATCGCGGTTTGTACGCGCACACCCCGTTCGTCGATCTCTCGACTTTATGCGCCCGGCTGACGGACGTCACAGCATCACTCGATCATTGTCCAAGAGGGATAATGCGAATAATACCCCCGGGGCGATAAAGCTAGCAATTATCTTTTAGTTCTTATGTACGAAGAAGGGTATGGTGTCGATGCTGCAGCGGAGTATTCTGACGAGACGGGGGTGAAAACGTAATATATTATACGTATTTATGAATTTATGCACGTTCGTCAAATCGATTCTGTTACACATCGGTCTCGGCGATTCCGTCAAAAAAAAAAAACTCGTATTTTCAGTGACGAATTTTAAAAAATAATTCTTTTTTTTTTTTGTAATATTACGTTTTAAAATTGAACATCTAACACGACGATAATGCACTGTAATTGTTCGGTTGAAACGTATAGCGGATTCCACTCAGTGGCGTATTTCACGTCGGAGAAATAGTATCATCTCACTCGGCTTCTTTTTTTTTTTTTTGAACATTTATTTTATATGTTTATGGATGTATGGTCGTGTTTTCCTTTTATCACACCATCAGTATCGGTAATAAAACATCGTGATTTTTATCGAAAAACATTAATATTGCTAGGACGTCTGTAGTGTTCAACACCTCAACGCCCGCATTTTCGCACATTTAAAAATATATTTAAGAAACTCTACGCGAAGGAGAGCTGTATAGAATGGAAAATTTAGTCGTCACGGTTGCGTGTTTGAGAAATTCATTTCGGATTTATTAAGAGATTACGCGTACAAAACCATGACTTTAGAAGCTTCCAAAAGAAAACTATGATCCTGTCTGATTTTCCATATCTATTCCACCCAAAAAAAAAAATAAGTAAATATCGTTTTCGGGAAAATCAAGCGAATTCGTTCGTTTCGTTTTTTTTTCTTATTTTCATTGTACTGGCATTGAACTCTCTGCTCTGCTCTGTTTCTGTAATCGCCGCCATTATTTCCTTTCATTTCTCTCGTTCTTGAACTGATTCATTCCACTCTTTTACTACACGTATTATATCGTTGTGTACGTATTACAGTAAACAAAACATAACGTCATATTTATAAATAAGTACAGTGTCTGCGTTTAATAAGTATAGCAGCACTGCTGCTCGATTATATTATATTTTCATATGTTACACTGTTGGTGATGATAATTTATCGTTTATCACAGTCGCTGGCATTGGTCGTATCTCGTATAAATAACGAAATAATTATATTATGTAATACCAATACAGAGACGTGTTCCCCGGGCCGTTGTGCAATAGAATAAATTAGCGTTTATTTTGATTTCCTGCGGAATTATACGATAAAAACCGATCGATTATTATTATTGTGATTTCGGCCAGTTCTTTTTTTTCTCACTATTTTCTTTTTTTTTTCGAAACAACGTTTTGCGAATCGAACCTCTGCAGGTGTGATTCGATGACGGCCGTCGATCAAGTCGGTCTCTACGCGAGTTATTTTCATACAAGTCAATTTGAAAGCTCATCGTGATGGCGCGCTAACCGTATTTACTGGACAATTACCGGGGATTTTTTTTTCAATTTTCAAAAAATTATTCGTATTTATACGAGGGTACGAGACGAGAAAATTTACTTCTGGCCGTTTTTTTCGTCGCGGTCAAATATTATAACTCGTTACAATTCCAACTCTTTATAACCCGCGTCTTTCGGCTATATCCGACATTAACTAAAAAAAGTTAAAAATTAACTAAAAAAAAAAAAAGAAGAAGGTTCGTTCGGATGGTACTTATTAATAAACGAACAAACGTAATTTTCCACGAAAATACACTCTATTCAAAAAACGCGAGAAAATTAAAAAAAAAAGAAAATTGTGGCAAACGATTTTCAAGATTTTTTCTGAATGCAATTAAAACGTAACGTGTAGTACTACGTCTGACGCTGCGTTTTGAATTTTTAAGCGAAAAATTACGCCTCGTTGACGATATAAATGAATATCTACAAATAGTTAAAAACTGAAAGTTATTTTCTTATTTGTTCCAATACGATGCCATTACGGGGATTCGCCGTGTTCGGTGAATATTTCGAGTTTTTACAACCGTTATTTATTCGCATCGAAAAATCACAAAGGAAATAACGAGAAATTACCGTTTTTGTACGTAATAATTTTTCGATGGTTTTCCGCTGACGGCCGACAAAGAATTGTCGAGAAAATCGGCGCTCATTAGAAACAAGTACCGGATCGGGTGTAAATTCGTTACCGGGTGTTAGAATTTTTGGGGGCGCACTGTTTTTGGTAGAATTCTTTTTGTTTTTGTTTTCGGTTACCGACATAACGTGTGAAAGAAAAACGAAAAAAAAAAAAAAAACGCTTCGTCGTCCGCTCGGAATCAAAAACGTATTTCAATCGAAGACTTTGGCGCTGTGTTAACCAGACGCGTCGTCGGTTTTTTCGGCCAAAACCGCTTTTTCGTGGAAATTAATACGTATTATAAAACTAAATAATCCCCGCATCGATCGGTGTGATAATCAGACGCGTTGAACACCGAGTCGCAATACAAATGGACGTGTTTTGTCGGTTTTTTTGTGTTTCGTTTTCGACGCGACAACGACACGCGTCCCCGGGGACAAGTCTATTAGTTTATCGTTCAGTCGAAAATTGGCCGTGTCCCGCCGAATGTCTTCGATTATTATTGTATAAAAGTGTTTTTTTTTTTTGTTTTTTTTTTTTACGAAGAGAAATAAACGTAAAAAAAAAAAAAAAGAAAAATTCGCGAATATTCAACGGCGAACGTGTTCGATTTCGTTTAGAAAAAACGGAAAACGAAAATGCTCCCGAAGGGACGGCCGCCGCGTCGTCCGAAAAACGCGGAACCGTTCGACACTTTGACCCGGTGTGTGGTGCAGGCAGTAGGGGGGGGGGACTCGTCCGGTGCGCGACGCGCGCGTGCACCCTGTGTGTACGGACAACGTGTTGTTGTCGTTATTATAGTGCGTCCGTGCGTGCGGCGTAACACCGGTAGCTGCGGGTCGAGCCGCGTCTTCGTGACGGCCTACGGACGGTGTGCGGAGAGAGCGCGGCGGCGGAGTGCGCCGGCCGGAGAGAGCGCGGCGGAGTGCGCCGGCAGGAGAGAGCGCGGCGGAGTGCGCCGGTATATAGAGAGAGACTCGTCGTTGTTGTTGTTGTTGCTGTGAGCCGTACATACGATCGCGTTTATATATATATATATGTATTTATACGGTCGCTTGCGATAGGCGAAGAAATAAGAGAAAGAAAACAAAAAAAAAAAAAAACGATAATAAAAATAAATCGTACGCGTTAATATAAAACGATATTATTATAATGTACGGTCGGAGAGAGAGAGAGAGAGAGAGAGAGAGAAACACGACCGATCGGAGAACGGGGACGGGGGTACGAGATAAATAAATAATAAGCGGGAGACGTTTTTATATTATTTTTTCACATCGAATTCGTACACGTTATTATAATAGTTTTATCTGAAACGGCATTTTTCTTTTCGATTCTCATAATACGCCCGTATTATGTTTTACACAGAGATTTGACGTTTTTTTTTTTTTTTTCAAATTCCGTTAAATTCCGCTACTTTTCGTTATTTTGATAAACGATTGAAAATTCTCGAATATCGTTCGAACAACGTAAAATCCGTCGATTCGTCGACAAAAAAATAAAAAAAAATCCCGTACGAATAATTACGGGTTTTACAACTTCTTTTTTTACAAAATTTTTTTTATACGTATACTCGCGCGCGGACGTCGAACCGCGTCGAGAATAACATACGCAGTGAAAATTAAAACGGAAAATTTTTTTTTATTTTTAATTAAAAAACTCTAATAAATTTCAACAAAATTCGAAATTAAACTATTAAAAAAAAATAATAATAATTTTTTATAAAATACCTTAATTACATGTTTAAATAATTTAAATGAAAATTCTAAACGAATTTAAAAAAAAAAAAACAAAACCGACGGGTAAAGCGATTTTAATAATTAAACTCTTTAACGCCCAGTCCGCGTTAATACAATTTTAATTTTACAGAGTGACCGGATTTATACGAGTTTACAATAACCCTAAAAATAATATATTTTTTACGCTTTTATGTGGTAGTTTCTACAAAACAATCGCTTTTACATATGCGTAAATACGTTTTTTCTTCTTCGAGATGTTTCGTGTAAAAATGTGTTGAACACCGGAAAGAGAAAAAACACGAATAAAAGTGATTATTTATAAGATAGTTAAATTAATCTTTTGAAAATTACTCGAACGGCCATACGTAATTACGAGTATACAATTATTATTGGTGCGATGTATATATCACTTTTTAGGTTGAATCGAAAAAAAAAAAATAATAATAATATATTATACGCGATAAAAATAATATTCAGTATAATTCTGAAAATAATAACACGTTCATAAAAAATATATATATATTTATTTATTTACAATAAATAACATTGATGTGTCCGCACGTTGAAGTTTAATGGTTAGATCTAAACACACAGCATCCAGGTGAGGGAATAGAAACTGACAAAGGTCGCATAATTCTTTTTACATTTTTTTTTTTTTTTTTTTATAAACCGTTACAAATTGTGAATTATTATGTGAAATATTCAAATGTTATACCTTCAATATATGTTCTGCTAAAACATAATAATGTCGTTTTACACAAAATATTCTCTTTGACCTTGGACAAATGTTTTTCATTGTGCACTAAAAAACATTCGATATTATTTTTGTATAATAAAAAGCTCGTTCTATAAATTGGAGCTATATACTCTCGGTAAAAATATTATATTAAAAAAAAAAACATAAAAATCCTGTCTCTCTAATCATAACGAAACGCGGGTGTACATATTACAGGTATTATTATTATTATTATTATTATTATTATTATTATTATTATACGTACGATATAATATATTGTGCGCGTGTTTTCGTCCTACTCCTCCTTCGTCTCCTCTTTGTTTGTAAACTCATTGGCGCGAGGTCAGTCGACGACGGTGCACAGGGTTTCGTCCGACGTATGTTATTATTATTATTATTATTATTATTATAATCGTCATCATCACCATCATCATCTCCGACGTGATTTTTATTCGCCTATCTCGTCCGGTCTTGGCTCCGGTCCAGCAGCAGCAGCAGCAGGTCAAGTATCCGTTCACGTCTTTCCGTGCAGGGGGGCACACTGCAGGATATTTATATACATTTATTATAATAATATTATACGCGTATTATTATTATGTATATAATAACATACAGAACGGGAGAAAACAAAAAAATAAAAAATTCTAACATGAAATTTATCCGCGAAACTCGTAACGTATTACGTAACGACGTATGAAAAAATAACGCGTCGTCAGCACTTCCTCCGCATCGCCGCCGTTGGTTTCTTGTTAAAAAACATTTTTCTAAGACAAAAAATACTTCCGAATAATAAATATAGCAACGCATTATCTTTTAATCTCGACTCGTCATTTTATTGTAATCGTGGCGATACGTGCGAGAAAAATAGGTATTGAAAATAATTTCTTCCTCGTCTTTTTTGAGAGAAGGAAAAAAAGAAACGTTTACTCGAATTATCATATGAAAATCACTAAAATTCAAATTGAAATTCAGAAGAAATTGAATAAAAAATATGCATTACGTTTAAACCGGGTGGAAATAATATGACAAAATAATACGAGCCTCTCCGTAAAGGAAAAAGAACAAACGCCAATGGAGCTTATATATATATATATATATATATATAAATATATTTATAATGGAAAACGAGGAGAATGAAAATTAGCGTACATAAGAGAACGCTGCATAGATGAAAAATGTTTTTTTTTTTTTAAACGAATTATTATCGCGTAGAAGAAATGTTTCCGATTACACATTTTTAACGGATTAACGACGGTATGTACTGAGAGTCATTTTTGTGCGGGACGCGTCATTCTGGATGAAAAATCAATCGTAAAATATCGAATACTGAAGACATGGAATTAATCTTAAATATCGAATAGCGGTTATACCGATTTTCATTACAGTTCGTTATTGTAAAAACGAAACAACACTACATATCACTTTTCCCCGTTTACCGCAGCAATCGACCAAAACGGATTCGTTTTGACGTTTTGCATCCGATATAATAACGAGATTACGTAAAACGCATTATCTCGCCGTCCGTAACAAATACGATGTAATATAATATATAAGAGTATTTCTGAAAAAATTTTTCGCGTCCGACGTTAAAACGAATGGTTTTTCTTTCCGCCGTTTTTCGTTTAAATACTAAATTACGTCGAATTAAAAAAAAAATGATATTCGACCGAAAATTAAAAGTGGATTTGAATTTTTTTTCTCGCGAAAATGTCGAAATTCCGTTTGTAAAAAAATTAATCGCAGACTCTAAATATTATTACGTACATATTACACACACACACACACAATCGAGACGATACGTACTCCGTACGAATATATTATATTATATTATATATTATATATATATATATATATATATATATATATGCAGTCGAGACGTGTGTATACCTGCCTAAAATATTATACGCGCGAGCGCTCGTGCAACCGTACAGAATTCGTGGTAATAATAATATCGACGATAAACCGCGTTGAATCGTTGCCAAGTTGTAAAAAAAAAAGAAGAGATTTTTTTCAAATAAAAAACCATAATAATATTTACGCGCGTACACACGCGAGTATATGTGTACTGGCACCGATAGTCCGTCGTATTTATATATCTAATTATGATGCAATCGAACAACATTTTTTTTTTTATTACTATTATTCGGATGCATATACGATTATATAAATACTCACGAACAAATTTATTATTGGCTCCGGCGACCGACCGATATAATATAAAATAACGTCGTCTCGTACAAATATATATATATATATATATATAAACGTACGTATTGCAAGCGAGACTTTGTGTGAAAATATTTAAATACGGAATACGCGCGTATATTACACATTGCATTATTAAAAATATATATAAAAATCCACGATAATATCATACAAGAGAGAATATAATGTGTATATTATATATATATATATATATACAGCTAATATTCGATGCCGTCTAACACATATTATATAATAATACTAATAATAATAATAATAATATATACTAGTTACATATTGTAAAAGTAACGTGTGTTGCAGACAAAACGATTTCGTATTATTATTATTATTATTGTACACGATATAAATGTATATATTTTTTTTGCGATATACGTAGCCGCGACTGAATAATATGTTTTATTAGAAAACAGCAATGTGGAAAAAAGAAAAAGAAGATTAAAAACGGAAGGGAAGAAGTCGAAACGTTATTATTATTAATATTATTTACTTTTTAATTTTTCCTTCGCGCGAAACACACAATTCAGTTTAAAAAAAAAAGTGTCGGAGTTTATTGTAATAGTAATGCAACGCATATAAATCATTCGTTTTTTTTTTGTGTGTACCTACGCATAAACAATTTATGTAACATTATTGTAGAGAAGAATCCGTTAAAAATAACACATTATGTCTTTGTCGAATTAAATGTCTGCGCGTAGAAAATAATAACCGATATATCCGTAAAAAATATCGTCATAAAATAAGAAAATTAAAAAAAAATATTTTCTATTCGATAGAATAATAATAATACCCAATTAGTAATATACCGAATACAGAGTGATTATTACTACTATAACGATTTTCTCAGTCATCTGTGAATTTTTAATAGTTCAATAGTAATATGATAATTTTGAGTCGATCCCTCGACGCGTATATATAAAATATCGCATCGCATTCACTGACGCGTTATTCAAACAAAGGGATTTCGGTTATGCCCCTTCCTCTTTAATGGTCCAAGTGGTCAATTATAAATATCGTTTTGTATTAACACTATTGTCAAAACTCGACACGTATTCGTCGACAAACACATTTCTCCGATTTCCTATACGCATTTAAAGAAAATGGTTATGAAGAAGATTTTATTATAATGTAATATATATATATATATATATATATATATGAAGCTAACGTATTAGAGTATAAATATTAAAGATTGAAAAGACTTACACTATGAATTCTACATAAAAAGAGTTATTGTTAATGTTAATTCGTTTTCATCGAATAAAAAAACGTTAAATTAAAATCGATTATTATTTCTTAGTATAAAAACGGTTTGACTGTGTACAATTGGCGCAAAAATGAATTGAAAAAGTTCTCATTGGACTCTTCAATAAAAATAAAAGTTTTTGAATTTTGGATAGTACTTTTCTGTTTCATATATATGTATATATTATCAAAATAATCCGTTCCTATTACGCGGCGAGTAATTCATAATATCTATTAGTTGATTTATATTAACGTACACCATATTTATTTTATTTATTACTTAAAAAAAAAATTAATTCCGTATAAAATAGCGTACGAGTTTTCCTTAACGTTTTATTATAAATCGATCGTAGAGAAATCGAAAATATCGCATTATTACGACGCGGCAATGATCAATGTTTATTGAACGAGACTGGCCGATGATCTTGAAAAAGATTGCTTTGGAAAATAAAATATAATCATAAATACGAACGAATAATAATAATATTTATAGCTGTATTTGAGCATGCTAGTGATTTCGTAAGAAAACACACACACACAAACGTATACGTGTTTGTCACATTTTTAGACAACGGATAATAATAATAATAATAATAATACGTTATGGTTTTTTATTACCGGAATGATTCGCGTACATATTAACATCACGTAAACATAACGAATAAAACGGACGTTTTGTATGCGTTTTCTCTTCCGCAGACCACTCCACGACTGTTTCCTAAAAAAAAAAATTACCGCCTGCTTTTTTTGACGCGCGCCATTTTTTCAACCTACTCGTCGCAGCAATCCGGTCGTAATTAAAACATAATATTATGCGAAGTCCAAAGAACCGTATAAATAATTGTCGTCTTTTTTGATTCACTAGTTGTTTCCCCCCACCACCACCACCGTATTATAATATATTATATTATATGTATGTATATAATATACATATTATATTCCTGCGTACACAATGCGTACGAATCGTTTTTGAATTTTATAATATAAAATAAAATATTAAAAACCATATTGTCTGTTGTACTCGACACCGGTGTGTATTTTATTGGACACCATCAGTTCTCCGCTGCACGGCACCGAGTCAAATTTTTGTTTTATTTCTATACATAATAAACAACGACCTATTGAAATAAATAATAAACGATATGTCGCATTATGCGCGACTTATTAAAATATGTAAAAACGAATTAATGTATTTCAAACAAGTTCATAGCTGTGGTGGAATAACTTTTTTTAAGGAGAAGTAGGTAAGAGTTTTGAGCTCCTCGGCTTCAAAATAAAACCACTTCCGTGTTCAAGTTTGCTTCCGACGTATTCAGAAAGTCAATACGATATTTTTAATTTTACGGGGTGACCCGAATTACATACATTTAGACTCGCGATTAAAAAAAATAAAAATTACTTTTTCTTCTCTCGTTCGAATACATTTTTAAAAACAATTTTATCCCGGGGGAGATGTGCAAAATCAATGGTCTAAAGATAAATTTCAGGCGGAAAAAAAATCCATTTATATAAACGCGACGTTTGTCGCCAATTCGGTACTGGCGCATTATGCCGATCAAAAGGAAACAAATGACATTGTTATTTCACCGGAATTTATAATTTATATGTATGGCAGACGTATTATATTGTTCAAGACTGCTCCGACCCGTCTCGAAGACGTGTTCGACTGCGTATTATCTTGTCGCATCCGAGTTTGGACCAGAAAAAACGTGTCCGAACCAGAATCGATTGGTCAGCATACGATCTTGTTCTTTTATATTGTGTATTTTATTTTTCTTTTTTCTATTGTTCATATTAACACGAGATACAACCGAATGATCATCACGTACAGTGGCGTATTTTTTTTTCCTCGAGAAGGATTTTTAACGGTTAAAATTAAGATAAAAAAAAAAAAAAACAAAATTTCTCTAGTCGATTTATACGTTTAAACACACAAAATATTTACACCAAATACGGCGCGTGCGTTCTATAGACAATATCGAAGTTTAAATTTCTGTTTATTTATTTTCGGTTCTGGTGCAAAACACGCGCCACTGTCGTCATTACACGCCGATTCGCGTGTATCATCATAATATTATTACGACGGTCAATACTCGATCCAAAAGATTCGAAAAATATAACCGAACCCGTAATCTTTTTTTTAAATATATTTTTTTCGTTAATCCGATAGCAGCATCGTGTGGACGTCTCCGACCTGGACCGAATACAACGCGTTACGCATCCGACATACGAGTGCACCTATTGTGTACAATATCGTATATATTATTTTATGCGCACAGGTGTGTACAGGTGTGTCCGTGACGTTTTGCACGGGTGTGTGGGGGAAATAAACGGGGTTTTTATTTTTCCGCGTATGTTTTATTCGAGTATTACGCGCATGCGATTATATTGGGTGCGCGAACGAGGAGAACGCGGAGAGTATTGAAAATAATAATAATAATAATAATAATAATAATAATGATGATGATGATGAAAAAAAAAGTATATATAAAAAAAAATAGAATCGGGGGACCGTAACCCGCAGCCTCCGATGATCCCTCCCAAAACGTCTTATTGTGTGCGCGTACACAACAAATCATACACACGCATACAAATCTATACGTATAAAAGCGACGACGGTGTGTACGGGCCGGTCCGCGTGTCTGGTGTTCGACAAATCCGCGCGCGTTTTCGAAACACAATGGCCAGGCCGAAAAGTAAGAGAGAGAGAGAGAGAGAGAGAGACAGAGGGACAGAGATAGAGAGAAATATAAGCGAGGGAGTCGAAAAATCATACGGTCCGTGTTATTCGACCCTGTTATGAGTATTATGTCGCTCTCTCCCTCGCTCACTCACTCACTCGTTCTCTGTGTTATATTTTTACTTGCGACGGGGGCGAGCTGTTGTGGCAGCAGGTGCGATCCCGCACAGGTGTGAAACTCGGATAGCGTACCGGTCGTATTCTATACACAACAGTATATATTTTATTATAATAAATATATTATTACGTCATGTATACGCGCGTATAATATACGGCCCTCGTCACCGTGTGCACACCGCAACTGCGTTATAAAACATATTCCGCAGTGCGCGCGCACGGCACTTGTACACTCGCATTCGGTTTGAGAACCGAAATTATAGTCAACAGCGGCGGCGCAACGGAGAAGACGGCAATAATATAATAATATTATATTATCGTTTCGTCCGCGTGCGTTTCCACCGCGAGCGCTAGTGGTCACCGCCGCGTTCGACTACTGCACGCACGGGGGGGGGGACCCATTTGTGCGCCGCCGACTGCTGCGGGGCGCGTTTTCCCTTTGTACGCACACGTACACTGACGTCACTGAATCTCAGCGCTACGTCATCGTCCCGCGCTCGCACCGCCGCCGCGGCGAACAGCTGCGTCGTTTATCATAATAACGGTCTGACGTGGTATTAAGATTTGTTTTTTTTTTTTTTTTTTTTTTTTTGATTTTTGGGACGGAACCACGGCACCGAGTACTCTTCTAAATTCTTAATTTTTACTAAAAAAATTAGAAAAAAATTACCGACGCGTTTACTGTTATACGAATATGTATAATAGTCGAAAACACTGAAATTTATTATTATTAAAAAAAAAAAAAAACAACCCCCTTTCGCACCGAAATCTGTAACAAAACGAATCGATCTGATAATAATCGTTGTTTTATCTTAAAACAATTTTTTCAAATTGTAATGATATTTTAGGAGTTATGAAGTCTTCGATTTTTATTGCCGTACGTGCTAATTTCGATTATTTACATCGGTTAATCGGAATATGCGCATAATCGGTTTGAGAATTTTTCTTGCGGTCCGCAAAGATCCAAACACGCGAGAATATCGTATTATTGAAATTCGTAAAATTAATCGCGGGGAAAGAAAAAGAGGACATTCTAAAAAAAAAAAAATGGAAAAAAAAAAACTATATTCGTATAATATTTGTAGCGGCGGAAAAGTTGTATCGCAAACAGAACTGCGATTAGTAAACACAATAAAACCGCAGCGGGCAGTGAAACGAGAGAACAAAGATATACCATTGATTTCGAGTCCGGTGAAGTTTAATGTAAATTAATACCGAAACTCATATGTGTGTGTATATTATAGGTGAATATTTATTATACGTAAAAAAAAAAAAAAAAATCTCGATTTTTACGCGAAAATTATATGTTTTTTTTTTTATATATTCGCGATATTATCGGTTTAATTGAACCCGGGTCATAACCTATACACGAAACGCAGAATTATCGAAATCGTATGCAAAACGATGTTTAAGAAAAAACAAAAATCTATTAATAATTTAAATGTAATTCGTTTTATGTATACACACACACACACACACACGACGATTTTTACGACATTAATTTCTATTCTTAATAATGTGATATATCGTAACGGCGATAAAAAAAAAAAACTCTATATACGCATTACATTATAACCAAGGCTGGGCAAGTACTCTTTTTTTTTATTCGTTATTATATTAAATAAAATAAATATCAGTTTGGTCCATAATACAGTTACTTATATTCTTTCTTTTCCACTAGCCTTGTACGCGTACAATAATACTGCGCCGCGTTGTGCGCCACTCGCGTATAATACAGAGAGCGCACACCATACGGATGGATAATGTGTGTTCAGTGTGGTGGTAAACACGAAAATAGTAGGGTCCGGGGGTGTTCGCAGACGTATATAATGTACGAAAAACGAAATAAAAACTCGACGCCGTGTCACGAATTGTACTGCGGATAATTCGAAGCGATAGGGAGAATACAAGAAAAGAAAAAAAAACACACACACACAGTCCGATTTACACACTCCTTTTAACGATGGAATTCTCGTAAGAGAATAACCTACTCTCCGTTAAACACGCTGTTGAGATCAGTCGAAGGAAACAAAAAAAAAAAAAAAAAAAAAAACCGTCTAAATTATTAAAGAACCAAAAAAATAAATAAACTATAAAATAATTTATACAACAACCTTCTTTTATTTTATTTTATTTAACACTCTTTGGCTTTTATTGTATATTCAATTATACATTTTGATATATATATTATATATATATCAGTTATTATATGTATATAAAATACATTGGCGGCAGAAATATATTTTAATGCGCACGATCGAATTGCCATTGTGCGCATATTATATACACACTCGTATTCATTAGCGTTGGTTTAATTTGTTGCTATTATTATTATTATTTTTTTTTTTCCTCTCATTTCACAGTTTATACTGCAACAGCAGCAGCGCGATAACGACGCCTATTATTGTATCGTTAAAAAACCGTTCTCGCTTATATAGTGTAGTGTATATTCGAACAACCACCGCGACACAAACACGTTTTTTACACATTTTTTTTTTACCGTTTTCTTATTATTTATTCCTGTTCGTGTGTATAATATAAGCGAGTATTTTATTTTTTTTTTATCATCGACAACGCACACCACCACACTCACTGCGCGGTGATTCAAACGTGTATATTTTTTTTATTATTATTATTATTATTTATATAATCGCGTTTCGTTTAATAATATATTATAATATTATAGTGTGGCGACGATAACGACGCGCAATTATCGCGATAAAAAATACAAAAATATTATATATATAGGCGTATATATAATGGTGTCTCAGTGATTGTATAATTTCTCCGCTATAAATGGAAATTTTTACATCTCGCGTGTGTTTGTTTATTTTTTTTTTTTATTATAGAAAAAAAATATATATTACAAACTTTATTCGAATTAAAAACGTATTCGATAAATGTTTAGAAAAACGTAGAAATTTGTGACAAGAACTATTTAGTTGCGCACGCGTAAATCCGCGTATCTTTTTTTTTTTCGAGATATATCAATTATAGAATAATTCAATAATTATAAAATCTAAAGTATTTAAAAATCACGATTTTGAAACACGTAAATAACATATTACACTTATTACAACGTGCACGTTGTAGTTTTTTTTCTCGAAATTTTTAGTTTTGTACGCAAAACACTGCAATCATTAACGTTCACCTTGAATGGTTTAAAGAGTTTACTTTTATAAGAAAATTGGACAATTTCTTTATAATTTCACCGAAACGGCGTTTTTCAATATCGCGGCAAATTGATCTAATCAATATTAAGCGTGTAATCTGTGAAAAAAAATAATGAATATTTTGTAAAATTTTACCGATAAATCTCGTACATTTCAGTGATATTTTTTTAACCGTAAATTTCCGTTATATTATTCGATATAGCCGTATTATAATGATATTGACGGAATTAATTTTGTACGATTGCACAAATTACAATTCACTCTGACGGTAAATGAAAACAATCTCTCTTCCTCCTAAAAAAAAAAAAAAACGCCATTACGAAATTACGAAGTTCACCCCAATGAATTTTTCCGAAAAATAAATTCTGTTTTAAGTGAAAATGTTCGCGTTTAACGCGCGTAAGAAATGTTTAAAAAAAAAAATGTTTTCTATATTATATTTTTATTAAATATAATAATTTACCCCGCCCGTAGCTATATAATAAAATAATAATTTACGCGGAAATAAAAGGCGTTCGCGTAGGAAAATTACAATACACGCGTTCCGGAGAACACGTCGCATTTATCGAGCAAGTGAACGCACTCGGAAAAGCGTTTGGTCACCGGGGGAGAAAAAAAAAACGCTTACGGTCGTCTGGGCGTATAAAACACGAGACGCACGCGATACCGTAACGTCCTGTGGACAACAGGAATTAGGAAAACGAATCGAAATACGGTTTTCTTTATTAAACGCGTTATAATATTTTTCGTCTTCTCCACGGGCATTCGTACGCGCCGCCATCTCGTCATCGTAGTACGCGCGGTGATCTCCCGCTGTCATTGTTCGTCGGGACACACACACACACACACACGTATCGTACGTATAAATATAATATTATATTGTACGGTAAAGATTTGTAAGGACTCGACACTACGCGAATGCGGACACGTTCTGACTCGCGTCCGTTTCAACACACACGTCGTATCTGCCGCTGTGCGACGATCTGTTTCAACCGTTGCCGAAGGAAGAAAAATTAGCCCGCAATATTTTTACAAGCGAAATATTTGGTCCGATTCGTCCGTATTGATTCCACGTCGTTTTTATTCATATACAATTTATGCGATATAATCCGGCGTCTTCGACACAATATCGATTTAGAATATCATTTCTAGTATACGAGTATATACGACGTTACCGACCGAAGCGTTCTACGGATAGACCTTCTGAACGAATGTCAAAAGTGAGCCGAGAAACGTAGGAAATTTACGTAATGTCTTGCTGTATTGGCCGCGGCGAGGATAGTTTTTCGAGCTATAGCTAGCGATAGCTCAGCGCAAACACAACTGTAGTCTCGTTTTCAAGCTACAGTGTATAAGCCAACGTCTCGAGCCACGACAGTCGGAATTACGATGACGTTCTGTTTTTGTTTTTAGCTAGAAGCTAACGGTGCCAACTTGAAGACCCTGTGCCTTTGAAAGGCTTGAAACGCGATAAATGCGTGATCGATCCTCCTGTAACTGTAATTTCAGACGGAAGAAAATCTAAACCGATATCCAATTTCATTCTTGCCGGCAATTTTTCATTATGGTACGCATTCGTCGCATTTCTGACGCCACGATTAGGTTCAATACGGTGTATCGAAATTATCTGGCGTACAATAATATTGGAAAACATTAATATTGCTACAACGTTTACGTCATCTTCAATTCTTAAACGCACGTTTTCGCGTATAAAATTATTATAAACGTATTTAATAAATTCTACGAAGGATCTGATGGTACATTATTATTCACTACGTTTACTTATTACAAAATATTTTTTTTTTTTCATATTTAGTCGTTGATTCGAATGTTAAATATTGTTTTAATTTCAGAATGGGTCGAATGAACTTGCAACGCTATCCGTCTATAATAACATTACACGTTGTGACAATAATTGACGAAAAAAAAAAAAACTATGAGAAAATCGAGTTGTATGAAAATTAATGATTCGTGTATCTATTGTAAATTGATATTACCCAGCTATTAATTTCTATGTATTTCGAATGGAGTAAGAGAATTTGTTTAGCCATCTCCCCCCCTCCTACTTCTCCTAGAGAAATCCTACTGATGTGCAGAATATAATATAGTTTATCAACGTTGTTTACGACTCCGTCCCGCTGTGACAGACAGTGCACAACGTGAGATGTCTGTATTCTATTTTTAAACGCGAGAAGATTCTGTAACGAGCAGTCTGTATCCCTGCAGTCGTAAAATTCGTAAATGTGCGTACAATATGTGTGATCGTACACGAGGTCGTGGTGTCGTATAAACAATATAACGCGTACGATTTCGTTGTATTTATATATATTAAATTAGAAGAAGTAAAATAATAAGAGAAAGAGGATAAAGGAGAGAAAATAGTTGGTGAGCGGGATAAAAAGAAAATTTTCATAGGCATTGCTCAGAAAATTGTACGTTCACTACTGTTCAATATAAACTCGTAATAAACGCAATCATATTTCACACGAAATTAATATAAATATGAAATATTACTATTGTTTACAGACAAAATAAATTAAAATAAATCATTGAAAAAAAAAAACAATATAAATGTCTTTGCTTCGTTCAGAAGCTACAAAAACAAATATACATATATATATATATATATATATATATATATATATATATATATATATACACACACACACACAAATAAATCAAAAAATAAGAAAAACCTCGTAATTAGTAATAAATAATTATAAGTAATGCGTACGTGTATATTAATTAAAATGAGTTATTATTATGAAGAAAAAACAAAAAACGTAAAAAAAATATTGTTGAATTAAATTTGTTTATTGACTATAATCTGGGTTTCGACCGAAAGTCATCATCAAGTATTTTAAGTGAAAAAAAAATAAATACAACAAAGCAAAAAATTAATAGGAACACGAATACGCAGGGGAAAATCACGTTGGGTAATAATAAATAAATAAATAAAATCAATATATAATGTGAATTAAATGAGAATTTACTTGAGTGGCATATACTATACGTAGTATGTATATGTTTATAATTTATACGTTATATCGTATTCCAAGTCATGTTTTAAAACAATCCGTTTGTCTCCTAATCGTCGTCGTTATACGCGTAATATTTCAAGACAGTGTCCCCGAAAACAAAACGATTACGCGGCTCATTTAACACGTTTTTACTATATTATATTGGTGTGATTTCGACGAGTTTCCGTACAAAGTAATTTTATTATTATAATTATTATTATATGAAATTTCCAGGACCGCCGCCGTCTATATACGTACGAGCAGATCGTATTTTTCGTATTAGATATTTATTATACGCGTTTATCGCTGCGGCACACAAATCCATCGCGACCATAGTAAATTTAAAAATTTTATATACTCGATTCGAGGGATATAAAAAAATATAAATATTACGTATTGATTTAATAGTAAATATTCATATGAAAAAAAGTTCATTTTAAAAGTATTTATTGCTCGTACGATGCTAGTTTTGATATAGGAATATATCTATAGTTGGATATAAAATACATACCAGATATTTTATTTCGTATTTTTCGATTTTTTAATGCACATTTTTTTTCATTTTTAAGAGCGTTGTTGTACGGTTTAATAATTATAGCGATTCTAAAACACAGATTCATCGATTTATAATTCCCGTAAACAATTCCATTAGAGATTTTCACATTAATTCGGCATCGTCAAATCAATAAAATGGCATTTTTAGGGCATCAAATTCCCAAATAAGTTTATAGAAAATAATTATGTCTCCGACAATATTGCCATGAATCGAAATACATTTCGTATAGGTACTTACAACGCGCTCTAGTACACGAGTAGAGAGTAGTAATGTACTCGCGCAGTGTATTA